>JANXHW010000002.1:224985758-226319508 GCA_026170595.1 Plestiodon gilberti rubricaudatus
GCCTATGCCAATGAGTTTGGATTCAAATTCAAAACAAAAAACAACCCCAGATCATTATGTTATTTTCAGGATAATATTGTTAGTTGGCAAGTTTGCAATTTGTCTTCTCTTTCAAAACCTCCTGACTTCAAACAGACTACCGTAGCTGGCAGGACAAACCCTCTGCTATTACAACAGAAGCGTCTGATTGTTAACTAAGTGCTTGAAATACTTCCAGCCACCAAAAGCCTGTTTGGAGATGCTGGTGCCCTCCTAGCAAGCATTCCTCTGTAGGGGAGTTAATGGATTACATGCCATTGCTGTTAGCAGAGATAAGGCATCCCTCCCTCCCTGATAACAGCACTGCAGTTGTATGTTGAATCTCAAGTTTCTCATAGACCTCAAAGTGATCATAAACAGGGAAGGTGTCCCTGTCTGTTCTCTGCTTTTGTGGCCTCCATTCTCTATTGTTATATTTATTATTATTAACAGTATTTATATACCGCTTTTCAACAAAAAGTTCACAAAGCGGTTTACAGACAAAAATCAAATGATTAAATGACAAATTCAGAGACTTCAAAAAAACCTTGGGAGAAGATTTAAAAAAAAAAAAAACGTTGGGGGCAGGTATTTCTTTTAACAGATTCAAATGGTTTTTTGTGGTGTTGTATTTGCACACACACCCCGGTGCTTTTTCAGCCTATTTTAGGCCTAAAACGGCCCAGGTGGGCGAATCCCACAGCCACGCAGGGCCAGGAAACCGCTGTTTTCAGCGCGACATCACCGAATTGTCGCTGAATCTGGCGGCAAGTGCACCCCATGGTGCGTGTTGCCCCCCACCACCCAGGGGCCCACCGCCCGCCCCACAACGCCTATGACCACCATCACACACTTAGGGAGACTATATACAAGCAGGCACATATATACAATTGTATATAAAATAGATTGCACACACAATCACAAAAACAGAGAGCATTTCACAAATACCATGTGAAATATCATGGTTCCTTCTGCTGTCACCCCCAAATACAATATACTTTCTGGGGTGTGTGGGATGGAAATCTAACCCAGAAACAGTCCCCTACCAGAAGATACCAGCTGTTACTGACATCCATGGAATACAGGTGGGCCCCCATATCCGCTGGGGATATGTTCCAGGCCCCTCCGTGGATACTTGAAACCGTGGATAAGAGCGAACACCCCCTCCATGGTTTCCTGAGCCCCCCCCCGCCCTGCCTCCCCTGCAGGCAGGCATGCTTCCCCCCCACCTCTTATTTCTCTTTCAGCAAGCTTTGTTTCTTCCTTAAAACAGAGAAGCAGCCTCCATTGCAGGCAAGTAGAACGAGACTAAGTCCTAGAGAGGCTCTGCAAGGTTTCTGTTAACCTTGCAGAGCCTCTCTAGTACTTAGTCTCGTTCTACTTGCCTGTAATAAGTGTTGCTCTACTTCTCCTGTTTCTTTAAGGAAGAAATGAAGCTTACTGGGAAAAAAGTAAAAGCCTGGGGGGTCCCCATGATCCGTGGATAACTGAAACTGTGGATACCGAATCAGTGGATATGGGGGCCCACCTGTACTTTGTTTGCTGACATCAATGCTCAAAAGATGCCTATCTTGGGACATTTTAGTGAGCAGCTGTTGACATATTCATCTTCTGATAATGTAACAAAACGTCTCCAAAAAACCCCACAATGAAGCAATTCCTCAACACACACACACACACACACACACACACACACACACACACACACACACACACACACACACCTTGTGCAGCTCAAGAGGAGTGGGAGACATGATTTCCTGAATCTCATCCTTCATCATCTTAATCTCCAAATTCCTCTCATTTTTCTTGGTGGGAGTGACGTTGCTGTTGCCCTGCCCTTCACCTGAGCTCTTGGAGTTTCCTTTCCTTGGTGGGCTCAATCCTGACTGGTTAACAGAGTTCATGAGCAACTTGCCCCCATCAAGGCCCAGGTTGTGTACACTCCCAGTCATGATAGATGCCTGTGGAGAAACAGTAAAAAAAAAAGAAAAGAACATAAAAGTTCAATGCAAGAAGCAGCCATGGGAAGGGGATATCAACATGGAAGAACTATGTCTAGTGGTGTGCTGAAAGACTAATAAAGGGTAGTCCCATATAGCTCACCACTCCTTCTGTTTTGAAAAGTCAGTGGGCCAGACCAACAAAGGAGATCAGAGAATGGGGCAAACACTACTCAACACATTTCTGTTTGTTTGCTATGGAATGCTGCTGAATTGCAGCTTATTCTTGGGCTTTGCCAGGACTGAGACAAGACTTTGTGAGCCTGTGCAGACAACGAACACTTGACTAATGTCTACAGTTCATGCAAGTCATATTATTCTGCTTTGAAAATTGGCTCCCTCTTTTACTTAGGCATCAACAGGAATTTGACTCTTCCCAGAAACTAGAATGCAAAAGTCATCCTTTTGCGAGGAAGAAGATGAAACCACTTTCTCCTTGGAAGAATATGCCCAAGGTGTGCAGATTAGTGGCAGTTTGGATTTCGCAAGCAAAAGCCTAAGCTGAATTTTGGGGGAAATCAGTCTAAGCTACCAGCATACTGGCTTCTGCATCTCTGTAATACCTGCTCAGTCTATATACTGTATTTATAAACAAGACGCCTTAGATCCCAAGGGATCTATTCTCCAAAGAAAACACATGCTGTAAGGAAGGGATGTGCAGAAACCGCCTGAGAAATTTCGTTTCTCTAATAGAAATTCACTTGAAATTAAAAATTATCAGGGTCAAAATAGAAAGCAGAAAGTTCAAGCGGAACATGGCCCTACATTTTTTTATTGTTTTGTAGGTAGTGCACAGGAGGGATGCAAAACAAGGTAAAAACCCTGGCAGGGAATAGTGAGCTTTAGTACTCTGCGCCTACTCCAGCTCTGATCCCGATTGCTCTTGCTCTACTATGCCCAATGACTTCCACTAAGTCCATAGAAGCTTTCTTTCCAGTAAAAATTGCATGCTGGGGGAGAGGGGGACATGATAGGGATTAGACCCGCAGCAGAGGCAAAGTACTAAAACACCCCCCCCCCCCCCGTTTTGCCATGTTTCATGTACTCCATATGCACTATTGAGCTGAATGCATACTGTGCAGCTTGGCTCAAAAATGTTTCTCCTTGGGAGGAATGCTTACATTCACATGGAATTTCACTTTTTTGAACCCTGACATTCTAGCTATTAAGAAAAGGGGAAGATGAAGCTGTGTGCTTCACCTCTCCATTGGTCCCCTGCGCCAATGATAACCGGAGAAGACACAGCTCGAAAAAGTATAAAGGGGAAAAACATACGAGGAGTGGTAGCAACAGGACCATTAGGCTACCTCAGCATTCAAAGGTTAATTTACCTCAATCTCTCTCAAAAGTTCAGACTGGCCGCATGTTTCCAAGTCTTCCAAAGCTTCTCCAAAAACACGCCAAAAATTATCCTCGTGTGCGGTCTCAAGGCCATTTTGGCGGTTGGGATATCTGTTGTAACGTAGGAATCAAAGATTGTCAGCACTCTTCTGCAGCAGGACGGAAGCCGCAAGGCTACAGCAAGTGGCTCGCCAGTAAAAGCAGAGACTTGGCAGAGTCTTCATATACAAAGGCAAACAATATGAACTTTCTCAGGCAAGAGTCCAAATACAAAACCTCCATGCACTGTCACTAACCAGGGGCAAGAGTCCTTCCAAAGGAAGAATTAAACTGATGCAGTAATGTCACGTTCAAAAGGATAACTCAAAAGTGCCTGTAGGAAGATTGTAGGTTTAGGAAGACGCTTTGGTGAAATAGAGAAGTAAAAGAAAAAAAGGATGCATTATGGGTAAACCAGGAGCCTCAGAGACTGTTAGTACAAAGGCGGATGGGACAGAGTTCAGATCTGAGACACAGAACACCTGAGAAGAGAGAGAAAAACACAGAGGGTAACAGACGTGGTGAGAAAATGAGAAATACATCAGGTCTCTGCAGGAGTAAATAATGTGAAAGAGATGTATATAAAATGGTTTTCCCTAGACTGGACAAGCAATTAAAACACTATACATGATAATATTCAGAGTACTGAACAGGACTCAATGCCGCCCATATCTGTTACTCCTTGAACATCTAATCTCTCATTTCCATTGCTCAGTGGTTATACTTTCAATGCCACCCATTTTAAACCTGTTCTATTGCCCTTTCCCACGGGTAGGGGAGAGGAAGCACCTCTTTAGAAGGAGGAGAAACCTATGACTGCCTACAACTGCCCTCCCCTTTGCAACAAATGGGCAAATCATCACTTTATTCCACATAGGTCTAAATCAATATGAAAACTGATTCTCAACATTCTGTTCCCTCTTTCCCAACATTCAATCACACGTCTAGCATGGCCATGAAACAAAACTCAGGACGGGGCCATGCAGAGAGAAGCAGCCTTGATTCTCCGTGACCGAGATCACTTGGGACGGGGGCAGTTTTGACTTCCACCCGAGTTGTGTGTCTGAGCATGCTGCTTTGAGTTCTCCTCATAGTGAATGGCTGCCATTCATTCCTATGGGGCAAACAGCAAAGTAGTGCACACTTGGGGACATTGGAGAGTCAACACTGCACTCCACCCGAGTTCAAGTAGCCTGGTCTTCACTGACAGGAAACCTCAAGAGAGTGGCACAATGTGTCCCTCAACACACACACGTACACACACCCAGCTTCCAAGTCTCATGGAAGAGTCACTAAATTGGATGTTTCAGTGTCACGTTTTCAATTTCTAAAGGGAAAACAGTAATTAAAGATGAACTCAAGTCATATGAGATGGTTTTGAAAACTCATGCCAAGGAAATGATTATCGTTTTAATGGGTCAACGCTACAAAGAACTGTGACACAAACACAAGGGATGTTGAGTTGAGGGTTGTTGGGTTTGGGTGTTTTGTATGAATGCTTTTCAGTGGGACGGTCTTTCCTTTCACCCCCTCCCATCCTTACCCCTCCCCCCCCCCGACTTAGACCAACAGTTCTTTGTTCCTGGGCTGCCTTTGTTGTCCTGCCTGTATGGATAATAGGACTGTTCAGAAATCATTGTGGAAAAATTCCACCAAACATGGCAGCAATTCAGGTAACCAGATGGTATGCAAGTTCTGCAGCTGGGCATCCTTCAGTGGATTGCTGTGTGATAAGCAGTAAGGACACTTCCAGATGGAGAATTCCTGAGGTGTCAGGCAAGTCAGGTTACTCACCACCCATCACACACATGGGTACTGTGCCATCCCTTGCAGGTCCAAACTGGGAGATTAGGGGCTTCAGTCTGGGCAGCATAGGCAAAACTAGAAGTCATTGTGCAAAATCGTATTAGTTGGTATCCTCTTCCTGCCCCAGGTAACTATGCCAGAGCCTGTCCAGCCATGAAGCGAATTATGTGGCTTGTGTCTGCAGCAGATCTAGGGTGCCCTTCATCTGGAGTCTGCCACTACCTCGCCTGCAGCCTGCCGCAGACAGAGCCACATCAAACCATTTTCCATTAGCTAAAAGCGAGTGGGAAACAGACTGTTTGCTTCTTGACCCCCTCACATCACTCCTTCCTTGAGCAGCCCCTTTAAACTTCAAATGCCCCCCCCCAAAAAACATGGACAATGGTGACCAGCTTCCCTAGCCCCTCACATTGCTCCTGCTTCACACGGTCCCTTTAAATTTAAAGGGGCTGTGTGAAGTGGCCATTTACCTGACTCCTTCAATGCGGTCCCTTTAAATGAAACAAAGTGCAGGACATGCAGGGAGTTCCCAACATTGCCTGCACTTCCTGTGTTGCCATGAGGCTGCACAGGAAGCAGCGAGGTAAGTGGTTCCATGTTTTTTTTCCTCAGTTTGGGTGGGACAACATCAGGCGGCAATTTCTGTTCAGCTGTCCCCGCTTCATTCCTTTCATTTTAGTACAGGGCAAAAATCCATCCTCCAGACACATCCTTACAGGACAGCAGATTGGATGCACTTCAGTTTGGCAGCATTTTACCTTTCTTTTGCCAACATCAGTTCATGTGTCCGAGTGCCTGGTCATGTGACTTGTGATGCAGCTGAAGAAGTGCCTTTTGGGGTGGTATACCACCAGAAACTCCCCACAGGATGTACTCCTGTGTGTTCATCTGTATGCCTTATGTCTCTCAGCACACAGACACCACCCGCCCCAGTGGTTTCTTATGCGTACATCCCATCTTGCCTTCACAACTGGGCAATAACACATCCAGCAAAAACAGAGCACCTTTTATTCACACCACTCAAAAGATCAAATTAAAGAGGTTATTTCCATTCAGTAAGTTGAATTGTTCAGAGGATTCCCACCCACCACTCCATGTTAATGACAACTGGACATCCAAATGGCCAAACACAGACTTTAAAATGTCAAAGGGATTTCATTAAAAATGGAAAGCTAACCATATCAGAATTAACTCACACACCAAAGACTGGCATTAAACTACCAGAGTGTATCACTTTCCTTTGCCTTGCAGATCCCAGTCTTTCCAAAAAGCACAGGTGACGCCTTAGCAGTCTGTAATATATTCCTTTTGGATTCAGGGAAATACAGTCATATACGCCCAATGTGTATTTTCATTCATACCCAACGTCAACATGATGCGTCGGCAATGTAGCTGGTTTCCTACACTCTTCCCTCGTTATCCATACCTAATTCGGTCCTGATTTCCCTTATAGTGAAAGGATTAGTACAAATATTACATTAATTTAAATGGGAAAAATTCTAACTTATTCCAAAGCCATTCCAGGTTCATTCCAAAAACACCCTAAATGTCTAGTACCATAAGAATAAAGTTGTGTGGCACAACAACAACATAATATCAATGAAGTGATGGTGGTACAGTAGATGGAGGAGGTAGCTTTTTGTAAATTTCATGTCTCCCACGTGTAATTTTTATAAGCTTATCACCACCATCCACATTTTGAGCTCTTGTTTTAAATTGTTCTCTTGATACATAGACCGTGTTCACTGTAGATTTCAATAAACCTAAAGCAAGAGACATGTCTTTTTGTTTTTCACCACCTTCAATGTGCTTTAACACTTCAAGCTGTACTTCCAAACTATGAACAACTCTCTTACATTTCACCGTTTTTCATCTTCTTTTGTTCTTTAGGACACATTCACAATAATTTGCACAAATACAGCACTAAAACAGATAAAAGGAAGTATGTAACGCCTGTGCCTTGGAAGCTAGTACAAAACTGGGCATGGGGACACACTATCCATCAGGCAGTGTACCTCACACAGCCACTTCCCAGACCATATAATCAAAAATTTTGGTACAGATTAAAAAATAGGGTCTTAATAGCTGTGGTATATATAAAGTGAAAATCCATGTACAGATAGCGGGGGAAGAGTGTATATGAAACACACAACCACTATGAAACAGCTAGTAGAAACAAAACCAGTTAACAGCCTTCCCCGTTCCCAGCCAAGAATCACTATCTTGTGATACGTCTTGTGATCACAACCAACATACATTCACCCCCCATCCCCCCTTGTTTCCTTATATTTTTTTTATTTATTTAAAACATTTATACCCCGCCTTATCCTATGCCGAAGGCAAATGCCCAAGGCGGCTTACAACAAAATTAAAATACATAATTTAAAATAGTAACATAAAATACATAACTAAATTTAACAATACATAACTATATGTTATAGGGCTAACATACATGTTATAGGGCTAACAAAGCCAGGATGGTGTAGTGGTTTGGGAGTCGGACTTAGACCTGGAAGATCCAGGTTCAAATCCCTGCTGAGCCACGAAGCTTCCTGGGTGACCTTGGGCCAGTCACTATCTCTCAGCCCCACCTACCTCACAGGGTTGTTGTGAGGACAAAAAGAGGGGAGGAAATATGTATACCACTCTGAGCTCCTTGGAGGAAGGGTGGTATAAAAATGTGAAAAATAAAATAAAATAAAAAATAACATACCTGCTGGGCTTGTCCCAGTCGTCCTCACTGAAACTGCCATCCATAAAGGGGTAACTCTTCCTGGAGTCCCCAGGAGGGGTGCTGATCTTCTGTCTGCTGGATCGCCACTCATGTGGATGAAGAGCAATCCCAACTGGTTGAGGTAAGTAAGTACCTACTGGGAACATGATGAGAGACAGAGACAGGAAGCATACCATTGTTTTAGGAAATCACGACTACTGGAGGTAGAAAGGCAAGCTCATCCACCAACTTGGAAAGCTGGACTCTTGCTTCCAGCTATGCAGCAAGTGTCCTCTATCAACTTATTTTGTTGCATTATTGGAGTACTTTAATGATTTAACTTTAACCTTGAGAGTCTTGGGAAAGAAAATAAAACTAGAAAGATTGGCACCAGGGGTTTGCTATCTGCTAAATCTCAGAGGAGCATGAAGATAGAGGCCGACTTTTCTCCCAACTTCCACTTTTATTTATTTATTACATTTTTAAAAAAACTCAAAACAGATAACACAAATCAAAAGACAAAGCAGAGAGCGATTTTATTTACTTATGTCTATATACAGTATATATTTTACAGGCGCATAAACGAACATCAGAGGGTTCAGATATGCTTATTATTAGTATTTGTCACTTGGATTCAGGGCTGACTCGAGACTTCCTGGCACCTAAGGCAATGTGTCAAATACTGCAAACCCTCCCCTTACTTTTTCCCTAGTGATGTGTCAGTCTTTGCTCCTCCCACTCCCTGGACTGAAAAAGAGGGTGATAGAGAAGAAATATGGAGGAGAATGGCAGACTAGAACGTCTGGTGCTCTAGCCCACCACTCTTCTCTCTTCCACTCCACCCCCCTCCTTACATACATTCCAGTGAGCAGTAGGGAGAACAGTGGCAGGCAAGCAGCAGAGCTCAAGGTAAGGGGCGTGGAGGGGCCACACCATCTCTGCCTCCTTCTTGTCCGCCTGGGACAAGAAGTTGGGAAAGTGAAACAATCCCATTCTGATCACTCGCCACCTCCTAATTTCTCCAGCACTGCTGCTGTGATTATCTATTCTATATGGCAACAGTGCTGGAAGAAAGGTAGGTTACCAGTGCCTCAATCCTCCTCTCACTCTCAGTGAGTAGGAAGATGTTTGGAGAGCAGGATGAAGTAGTTGGGTGGACAACAGGCTGGTGGGGTTACAGACAGACACGGGGTCTACATTCTCCATCTCCTCCTCCATTCCACCGCTCGAAGCTGCTGCTAACGTCCCATCTCATGGCTGGGTCACCCTGTCATCACATGTAACAGCCACGGATATACCCATCTTCCATTTGTCTAATCCCCCTTTCAAGGCCAGTCCATCCATGAGATGGCGTGTTGCGGTTGCCTCAGGCAGCTGATTGGCAAAGGTGCCTGCCACCCTCCTCCATCCATCTCGACTGCTCCTCCTTCGGCTTCCCGGAGTCAAGAAGGGAGAAGGGAACAGAGTGGAAGAAGAAGCGTAGAGGGCTATCGCCCACTAGGGAACAAGAGGAGGAATGGCGATTGGTGCACTGCCAGTAAGTGGGGTGGCACTTAGGGTGTTGCCTCAGAGACCTTGTTCCAATTCTGCCTCATTTAAAGTAATCTAAGCTAGCAGCCATCAGCACATCTCGTGACAGTGAATTCCACAGTTACATGTTGCTTGAGGAAGGCCTCTCTTTCATCTCTCCTCCTGAACTGCCTGCTAATCTATTTACTTGAGTAACTCCAAATTATAATAATATGAGAGATGGAGGAAAGAAAATCACACATCCACTTTCTCCATATCATTCATAGTTTTTACAAACCGCTACTGTTTCCATCTTAGTTCTCTTTTTCCCCCTAAACCAAAAAGCCACAAATGCTTTTCTTTGCAAGGAAGGTGTCCAACCCTTACACATTTTGGCAACCCTTTTCTGCACACTGGATCCATCTCACAAGAGATCAGACAGAGCTGCAACCCAGAACTGTAAACAGTTTTCCAAAATGAGGCTGCACTACAGGCATATTTCATCATCAGTCGTTTTCCTAATAACCTCAATATGGAATGGACCTTTTTCCCTACTGCTGCACGGAATCGATGCTTTCACTGAATTACTGCGTTCAAACATAAGAACATAACATAAGAAGAGCCCTGCTGGATCAGGCCAAAAGCCCATCTAGTCCAGCTTCCTGTATCACACAGTGGCCCCACCAGATGCCTCAGGGAGCACAAGACAACAAGATAACCTGTTTCCCGTTGACACTCCCTTGCACCTGGCACAGAGAAAACCCACTTCTAAAACCAGGAGGTTGCTTATGGCTTGTAACCTGTGATGGTCTTTTCCTCCATGAATCTGTCCAAACCCCTTTTAAAGGCATCTAGGCCAGGTGCCATCACCACATCCTGTGGCAAGGAGTTCCACAGACGAATTACACGCTGGGTAAAGAAATATTTTCTTTTGTCTGTTCTAACTCTCCCTCCACTCAATTTTAGTGCATGTCCCCTGGTTCTGGTGTTGTGCGAGAGGGAGAAGAATTTCCCTCTATCCACTCTCTCCATCCCATGCATAATTTTATACGTCTCAATCATGTCCCCCCTCAGGCGCCTTTTTTCTAGGCTGAAAAGCCCCAGACGCTGTAGCCTTTCCTCATAAGGGAGGTGCTCCAGCCCATGAATCAATCTGGTCGCTCTTTTCTGCACCTTTTCCAATTCAACTATATCCTTTTTGAAGTGTGGTAACCAGAACTGGACACAATACTCCAGATGTGGCCTTACCATCGATTTGTACAAAGGCATAATGATATTGGCCGTTTTATTCTCAATCCCTTTTTTAATTATCCTGAGCATGGAATTGGCCTTCTTCACAGCCGCTGCACACTGGGTCGACACTTTCATCGACCTGTCCACCAGCACCCCAAGATCTCTCTCTTGATCCGTCACAGACAACTCAGAACCCATTAGCGTATATGTGAAATTTTGGTTTCTTCCCCAATGTGCATCACTTTGCACTTACTTACATTGAAGCGCATCTGCCATTTTCCTGCCCATTCTCCCAGTTTGGAGAGATCCTTCTGGAGCTCTTCACAATCCCTGCTGGTCTTCACCACCCGGAAAAGTTTAGTGTCATCTGCAAACTTGGCCACCTCACTGCCTATCCCCAACTCCAGGTCATTTATGAATAAGTTGAAAAGCATCGGTCCCAAGACCGATCCTTGGGGCACACCGCTTTTCACCTCTCGCCATTGTGAAAACTGCCCATTGACTCCCACTCGCTGTTTCCTGGCCTTCAACCAGTTCCTAATCCACAAGAGGACCTGCCCTCTTATTCCCTGACTGTGGAGTTTTCTCAGGAGCCTTTCATGAGGGACCGTGTCAAACGCCTTCTGAAAATCCAGATATATAATATCCACGGGTTCGCTCGCATCCACATGCCTGTTGACCTTTTCAAAAAATTCTAACAGGTTTGTGAGGCAAGACTTCCCCTTGCAGAAGCCATGCTGACTCTCCCTCAGCAGAGCTTGTTCTTCTATGTATTTTAAGATTTTATCCTTAATGAGACTTTCCACCATCTTCCCTGGAACAGATGTTAGGCTGACCGGCCTAGTTGGCCCAGTCGCCCAGGTCCCCCCCCGCCGGCCCAGTCACCCAGGTCCCCCCTCCTTCCTTTTTTAAAGATTGGCGTGACATTAGCTATCCTCCACAAACAGTCACAACTATCTGCGAAAAGCAGCACAGAGTCATTGCAAGTCATAAAAATTAATATACTCTCTCTGGCAGTATCTCTATATATTGGTCACAGAAGGGGAGGGGAAAGGGGGTATTCCAAAATAATCAAGAGGCCATAAGAAAAAGGGAACACGATTTCAAAAATTATGAAAATCTCTCTCATATAAATGATAAGACCCCAAACTTAAGGAACTAGAAACTCTTTCTTAAGGAACTAGAAACAAGCGAGGATCAACATTTGGCTCCTCCAGCTTTTGAAGCCTTCTGCTGCGATGATATCAGTCATAGGGGGGAAATTTTCAAATCATGCTGTGGGATTTAATGTTGTAATTGCATGACTATGTGCACGTAACTTTTATTATTATCAAACAACGGTTCATTCTTGCTGTGACTCCTACGCTTCTTGACCTCCTTTTCCTTTTTGAAACCCTTCCTCCCTCAGTCACTGGCGGTGGTATATAGAGAGAAAGTTAAAAGCACTTGAAGTCAGCCTTCAGAGGCCTGTGCTGCAAAGATATTTTGACAAACAATTGACTGTAATCACTCTTTGCAGCATCTGGCACTGAAAAAGAAAGAACTAAGGGGGAAAACAAAGTACTGAAATAAAGCAGAAGAATACTGGGAGGAAATTCCATGAACTCCTCAGGAAGAGGAATTCCCCAACTCCTACTGAATACAAAAGTTCTGTGTCATTAGTCTGGAGTTTGCCTAATTCTTTTTTCCTTTGATTAGTGTCCATAATAGTAAGACAATGGTGAAAAAGCTCTTCACTCCAGACGCCTGTTATCTCGTCAAAGGAAAAAGAGCAGCCCTGTCTATATGAACATGTCTAACTTCCCTCGAAAAATTAAGCTTGTTTCAAACATCTTCTTGCATGGTTAATGGATTTTTATTACGCATGATGTGTATAGTTAAATTAATAGCCATCATTTTTGTCAGCAACGGGTTCGGTTTTTCTCCTGTTCAGCAGACATAGAAAGGGGAGAGAGGCAAACCCAGTCTCTGTGGCGATTAGCCAATTGCCCTTTAAGTAGATCATCCAGTCAACAGAAAATGAAACTCTCAACTTTTGTTTCCATCCCTCATTTAGCTTATTCATTTTTGTTTTCCAAGGAGCCTTTGCTGTTCTTCAATGAATCATTGCACAAATACCCTGTGCCAAAGAGGCTGCAACACTAGTGGTGGAGCAATGCATACTAAAAGGCCTCACAGAAAAGCCCAGATACAATACCACACTGGTTCCTCTGAAGATCCCATTTGTTCTTTTTTAAAAAAACTCAGAGTGTCCTACATAAAAAGACATATTACTTAAGTTAAGTAATGCTAAGTTTCCCAATTGCCAGCCAGCCCCATCCTTATGAACCACTTCTTTGAAATGTTATAGGAACAGTCTGGGAGCCACCGCACTGCTATCGGAAACATAAGGATTGGGGAAAGCTATGGCAAACTTAAACAGCATAATAAAAAGCAGAGTTATCACCATGCCAACAAAAGTTTGTATAGTCAGGGCGATGGTGTTCCCAGTAGCAATGTATGGTTGCGAGAGTTGGACCATAAGGAAGGCTGAGCGCCGAAGAATAGATGCTTTCGAACTGTGGTGCTGGAGAAGACTCCTGAAAGTCCCTTGGACTGCTAGGAGATCAAATCAGTCAATCCTAAATGAAATCAACCCTGACTGTTCTCTGGAAGGACAGGTACTGAGGCTGAAGCTCAAATATTTTGGCCACCTAATGCGAAGAGAGGAGTCTCTGGAGAAGACTCTGAGGCTGGGAAAGACTGAAGGCAAAAGGAGAAGGGAAAGGCAAAGGATGAGATGGTTAGACAGCATCACCGATGCAACAAACATGAAAATGGGCGAACTCAGGAAGATAGTGGAGGATAGGAAGGCCTGGCGGGATGTGGTTCATGGGATCACGAAGGGTTGGACACGACTTAACGACTGAACAACAACAACAACAACAACCCTTGCCAGTACCCCTGCTAACTGGGCAAGAGGCACTTTTTCAATTGGTGCTCCTCTTATATTTAGCAGGGGGAGAGTAACCCTTTCACCCCAGCATAGTGTCTTTTCTAGTGGCTGTTTGCTGGTGGTGTTCTGCATCTATTTTAGATTGTGAGCCCTTTTGGGATAGGGGGCCATTTAATCATTGATTTTGTCTGTTAACCTCTTAGTGAACCTTTGTTGAAAAGCGGTATATAAATACTGTTAATAACAACAACAATAGTAACAATAACAATAACATTCAGGGTCATGTAAAATCTCAGCAATGGCAGTGGGGGAGGCCTATGCACACTCTCAGGAGACCTGGTCTACAGCAGAATGAGGTGGGGGAGGGGATGGAATTCTGAGGTAGTAAAAATAACGGTATCTCTTTGGAATGGTCACCTGCATAAGAGACTCCCTGATAGGAGAAAACTAATGAAACAGCCAGTAGACTGAGCCAGAACATTTTCTTGTATGTTAAAAAACAAATGTATGTATAAAAATAGTTTTTGATGATGAGACTAACAGAAATGCTGTTATTATCACATTCTGAAGTGTGAAAGTCCACTCTCGCCTCATTCTGTCACATATGTAGACCAGGCCTAACTCAGCACGTAAGAGTGGACGGGAAGCTGGCAGAAAGACTGCATTTTACCCACCCCATCATCTTATAAACTCAGCTGGTTGAGTGCCCATTAGGCTGTAAGCAAACTGGGGCCACTGAGAAATAAGGTAGTGGTTTCTACATCCTCAGAGGACTGCCTAGGACACAGAAGCACTTTTTAGCTTAACTTCCAAGCTAAAAAAATAAAGCGAAGTTTAAAAAACACACACCACAAAAAACAAACAGACTGAGCATGCTCAGTGGCTCCTAGGAACCACAGAATATTGAGACTGCAGTTGGAATAAAGCCAGCAGTTGAACAAGAAAAAAGAGATTTGGCCTGGTTCATCCTTTAACAGCTGGAAGTGGACATAAAGGTCAGGACCAGCAACATTTTGTTGCAGTTTCCACTTGTATTTGCTATACTGTTTAAACACTTACTGGTGTAGGTTCCTACGCTCATATGCTCAATAATGAACAATCCTTGTATATGTGCATAACTTAAGTGCAAGTGGGGCAGGGCCAAATCTGCTGCCCCACCACCTAAATCTTACTCAGCTTGATGGAACTCATGCATGAAACCTTAACTGTTACATTACTTTCGTTATTACACCACTAACGTCATGGCTCTAGATTTGAAGGTTCCTTCCATCCTGGGATAGCCTACTATGAAGTTTTACGGGCATTCACCAAAACCCACTCCTGGGTCTGGAGACCTTCCACGTTATACGAGGTATCTTGAGTCCTACCCATAATCCTTTGACAATGTCATCAGCCACCCCAACATGAATCTCACACCCTCATCCTGCCCACGCTGGTCCCCTTTAGCACAAAACTAACTCCATCATTTGCTTGAGTTTGTTCTGAATATATTTTTCCTCTTCTTTTTACACTAGTATTTAAGTAGTGTTTTGGAGTGTTCAAAGAAGTTAATGTACTTCTTAATGTGTGTGTATATATGAGGCTGAGAAATGAGGCTGCGACAGAGTGGCTTGCTCACAGCCACTTACAGAACTCAGGGCAGAGGTGATATTCAAAAGGGGAAAGTCCTGATTATGTGCCACTATGCTATGACAGGAACATAATCCCTCCATTTCTCCCTTGCAACAATGCTGACAGGTACAAGGACCAGTGGCGTCGCTCTAGGTGGGGCGGAACGCTAAGTGCCGCCCCACTCTGAACCTCCGTTACAGCTCCGCGCGAGGCGGCCCCAACCTCCTCGCCTTTCGAGCCATTAGAGGCAGCGAAAACAACGCACAGGAGACTCCCTGCACGTTGTTTTCGCCGCCTCAAATGGCTCCGAAGGCGAGGGGGCGAGGCTGCCTCGCACGGAGCTGTAAGGGAGGTTCAGAGTGGGGCGGCACTTAGCGTTCCACCCCACCTAGAGCAACGCCAGTGACAAGGACAGTTGTCTTTGCAGTCTGTACAGCTGGTTTCTGTGCCTGAGTGAAAAAGTGCCCGAAGGAAAAATGTATCCAGGTCTCCCAAGACATTTCCCACCCACTTGGTAGAAGATGCTATTGGATAACACCTAAAATGCTCAGAGACCAATAGGCCTTATGTAAAGTGTAGCAATTTGACTTTTCACAGTTAATTCACTGTGCCTGAATAAAGCACAGAAATCTGAACATGGAATAGGAAGCACATCTCTTTTAATCTAATCCTGTGCTGAGGCAGCTCCTGCCAACGGTGCCAGATTTTTTTCTTCTTTGTTGTAAAATCCCTGCAGATGCACATAGGACCCTGCAGGGCTGGCCTACCCCCCCCCCCCAAAAGCCGCCTAAGTGGTCAGTTGGGTAGCAACAGTTTAGATGCACAAATTACACTTCCCAAGAGACATTATTTGAGTTTGCTTTGGGGATATAAATAAAGGAATGTACTGAGATAAATGGAAAAGAAGCAGCTTTGTTTAAATCAAGGAAGCCATACACATGTGAATTAAGGTCCATGTGACATGGTCTCCGCGGTTTCTCTGCCCTTGTACTACTTACAGGACCTTGATCATTCCAAATAAAGCCACTTACTCCAAAATACCAAGCACCCACTGTCAACTCCACAGTTACCGATTATTATGACTACTTTCTGATTATATAGTTCGTTGCCAGCTCACATGACAATGGTTTATCTGAATGCACTTTATCCCACAGAAATTTATAACAGCTGGAAAAGGCAAATTTATTCTCTCAGAGGCGCTCAGGTTCTTGCTCAGTTCTGATGAAAGCTGGACACTTCCTCCTGGTGACCCATG
Organism: Plestiodon gilberti rubricaudatus; assembly: GCA_026170595.1. Taxonomy (NCBI): domain Eukaryota; kingdom Metazoa; phylum Chordata; class Lepidosauria; order Squamata; family Scincidae; genus Plestiodon; species Plestiodon gilberti. The sequence goes on from JANXHW010000002.1 coordinate 225,002,222, forward strand.
CATTCACACAATCAATGGAAAGCTAACTCACCCTGGCTTCCATAACCTGCATCAATTCCAGAACCGTCCCAGGATTCCATAGCACTGTCCACGCTGGGAACTGTGGTCGAATAAATCTCAGAGAGTTTGCTAGTTTTCTGAGAATCAGTCAGGTCATCTTCTGGGTCACTCACTTCATTCATACTCCCAGACTTTTGGGGATAAGCCTCTGGAACCAAAAGAAAAATGCAGATCAATGCATAATATGTTAGGAGATGGCCCCATGCAGTGTAGTTCACTACCAGTCTTTATATTATGTGCTGTTATTATAAACATCAGCTAATGGTAGATAACTTTCTTAAGAGACAGGATCAACTCTGGGTCTCCAAAGAATACAGAATCAGATATAGGGGATGTAGTGCCAGCATCCACCATAGCAGAGACAAGGTCTTGTTCTCTCTCCATCATGTTTAGATGGATTTTTGGCCTCTGGGAGCTTCAAGATACATCAGCAATAATTGAAATTAAGAGTAGGGAGAGCAATTTCCTACAAGCATTAAAAACATACAGATCAGTCCTTCTGGCCTTACAGTTTTTAAAGAAATCAATTAGAGACTTATTTCTGAGTAAATGGTTTTTGGATTTTAGGATAATGAAGTGATGTATTCGTTAACTGAACACTTAAATGATCACCACCTGGAAAATTTGCTCTTCCACCTTTGAATGTCCCTTGAGTTAAAGGCTGCTGTTTAGAAGAAAAGTTTAGAAGAAAAGTGCTGTTTAGAAGAAAAGTACTCTATAGTCTCCCAAAATCTGGAATGGGTTTAATTGCTTATGACGACTATGTTGAGATGGCCTCAGAATTCCAATTTCACACGTTTCAGAGTTGAAATGATCAATGTCAACGCATTGCCCTTTTACTCATGCGTTGTCTGCAGAAAGTGCTCCAAAGAGTTTCTCTGAGGAAAAACATGTTTGGGCTGCACAACTATTTCAAGAAGACGTTTCCTTACAAGCATTTTGGGCCTTTATATCTCAGATTAGTATCTGCCAAGAACAATCATTTTAAGTTTCCAGTAAAAATGGGAAACCTTATCTTCAGTCGCTTTGATTTTTCAGCTGGATCTAGAGAGGCCAGAGAATTCTTGAAAGAAAAAGGATCAAGATTGGAGGACGGTGTGAAAGCGTATTATGGCTGCCCTGTGTTTATGGAGTCCATAAAACTCCTTACCTCAGGCTAGGAAATTAAAAGCATCTTTTTCACTTCTGACTTCCTTTATTCTTGTCAACGTATAAAGTGCTAAGAAAGCAGCTGAAGAATGAAGGACCCTGTAACCATGGGCAACCAGGAGATCTACTTTATCGATGACTAGAAAGAAAGTGGGAAGACAGGAAAGTCCTGCGTACTCATGAAATGCTTGAGAACTCAAAGCAGGGAAATCCAAATGCATGAATTCAATTCCGTTCCGTTGTCTTCATTAAAGCAAAGAAGCCCTGAGAATCCTTTGATGCTCCACTCAAACATCAGTCAGCACTTGAAGAGTCAACCTCACTCCTTTCAAGGCATCATGACAAAAGGCAGAGACCTTCATCTGGCAAGCAGAGTTGCTGCTGCATCAGAATTTCAAACGGACAGGGGCACTGCAGAGTTGCAGTCTGATGTGCGGTTTCTGACCGACATGGGCTTGGCAGAGAAGGAGGCCTCTTAAGTTTTACTCCAATTGGTTTTTCAGCAATTCCTTTAGAAATTTAATGCTGCATCAAAGTTGAGATGCTGGAATGGTATTAAGGAAGGAGAGAATACTATGTGCAGAAGAAAAAAAAAAAGAAAGCTTTTTCAGACTGGCAGTTCTCAAGATGCTCTTTACCTTACAGGGTTCAAAGCCCTTTTTAAAAGAGAAACAGTCAGATCAACATCCAGGCAGTTTTTCAAAACAGAATTTCAAGTGATTGCGTCAGATTACACCTGTCAGTGAGTCACCTACTGATCTTTGCAACTTTCTTTTCTCCTTGGATGAAAGAAGCGCAATTCTCTGCCTTATAATAGTCTTCTATCACCTTAGCATTAACAAGAATGACAGTTTTGCATGAAATGATCACAGCTGCTTGCTACAATGTGAAGGTTCCCCCAATTTTCTTTTATTATTCTGACTGTAACATCTTAGCAAGCCCACTCAGACTCAGCTCCCACTCCAAAAAGCATGCCTTTACTGGATAACCCATGTGCTGCCACAATTTTCTATGCTCTTTTGGGCTCTAATCTGCCAGATGTGAAATACGGATTTTAGAGTGAAGGGAGACAAAAGGTCGAGAACTTACTTTCAGTTTGCTTCTTGATCTTCAGAGTTACAGTCTCACCAGCCATTTGGAGTAGATGAATGGCTTCACTCAGTGGCTTCCCCTTAAGGCTTACATTATTAATAGCTAATATCCGATCTCCGACATGGATGGCTCCAGTTCTAAAGAGCAAGTAAAAACATTGCAGCTGTTGTGCATGCCCGTAATTTCATTTACAAGCCAAGAGCTAGTCCAAAATAAGGTTATTCCAGGATTACTTAAAGTTATCCATGATCAGTGAACTGATGCATGTGACAGTAACTGTGACAGAAGATGATTGTGGGCATCAAAGAAAAAAAAAACAAAATATGGATTGCATTTGTATTATTCAGTGAGAATAACTGCATTTCAATGGAAATGTATAGCTGCACAGCCAAGCAAAATACAACCAACACATTTAAGTTTAGACTGCCATTCTTGTCGGTTCACTTATGCTAAGCTCCTTTGAAAGTCACTGAAAAATACAGTATATGCACAAGTGTGGGCCAAGTCACAGCCTTTCATTACAAGCTAGTGATTTACTATGGAAGTACACAACTCCCCTCCATCATCCACAGGGCTGCCTCATATACCCTACTAGGAAAGAAGGGCGTTCTCATTGGCTAGGTTCAACTCTAGTCCGTCAAACCTCCTTTGGAGGAGGTTTGCAGGAGTGGTAGAAGGAGATAGGACCTGTCCATGTGATAGCAGTTCATGGTCCTTAAATGTAAATTGTATATAGACCTTCACCAACAATTCTTGGATCTATTCTGTATCTCCAATTAGAAACCAGAGATGGAGGTTGTAGGATTTTTACTACATGGAAATGATCAGGAGTGGCTAAATATCTTTATTCAATTTTTTTTTGTAGACGAAGGGCATTACAGAATGTCAGTTCTACTAATAACCTAGAGATGCAAGAATAGATTGTCTGTTTTATATTGGATACTGATAATTATCATGTGCCACCTGATTGACTGTAAATGTGTATTGGTGTACCTACTTGGATGTTTGTTTGTGATGCCAATAAAGGCCGATGATGAATATACCCTGCTAACTGGGCTTTTCAAGTGCTTTTCAAGTGCTGCTCCTCTTCTATTTAGTAGGGGAAGAACAACTGTCCCTACCCGCCCAGCACAGTGTCTTTTATGGTGGCTGTTTGCTCCTGTTTCTTCTGCATCTTTTTAGATTGTGAGCCCTTTTGAGTCAGGGGGCTCCATCTAGTATTTGCTTTTCCTCTGTAAACTGCTTTGTGAATTGTGTTGTTGAAAAGTGATATATAAATACTTGTAGTAGTACTAGTACTACTTCTGCACATATGGGTGGGTTGTTACAATTGCTCTAATGTATGAGGTAGATTGTAGTAGTAGTAAAGTTTCAAGGGGGGAAAATTCAGACAGAATATGTACATCTCCAATTAAACAATCTACCTCATACATTAGAGCAATTGTAACAACCCACCCATATGTGCAGAATTTCAGCGAGAACATGGAAACGGCATTGGATCATTTCTTTACCCTGTCAGTCATCAGCTCCATTTGTCCTCTCTGCTGTTTAATCTAATTATGTGGGTTTCCACAGCCAATTTTTTCCATTGTAAAGTCTAACGTGATGATGTCACAGATGCCCTGAACAGAAATAGGCTGCCACACCCAATCAGATTTACACGGCAGTGAGGGCAAAATGAGATAGCGGTCAATGATGTCAAAGGAGACAGCAAAAATGGTGTCAAGGAGGTGGGGGGTGGGGAGGTGTAGTGAAATAATGTGAATGTTGAACAAGCAAACAGATTTTCTGGTAACTTTAGTAAAATGTGTTAGTAATTTCACGGGTTTAATATACTTATTTTGAAATTCAGCCCTATCTTATATGCCAATAAAGGTTCCTACTACTACTACTTCAGTCCTATCTATTGTTGAAGAAGTTTATTTTTTTTCCTAATGAAATGAAACAGAGTCCCAACAACATACAACACAGCGGGGATTGTACAAACCTTGTTTCTAACTGCTGCACCCCATTCAATGAAATGGGTCCAAGTTAGTATGATGATAGGAGTCAGAATTTAGCCATTCATCTGGGGAACAGCATGATTATATGACTCCTGAGTTACCATGCCTTGAGACTACCATGACAAAGCTTGCTTTCTCACAATATAACAGAGTACCCCCCAGGTCCATGTTCTATTTCTAAAATCCAGCATGTAGTCAGAAGCAAAAGGATGACTAGGCTGCAGCTTGTATCCCAATGCCCACCCATACTGTCCCTTTCATTTATACATCACCGTTATTCTGTTAAGCTACAGCTGCAACAGACATTCCATTCCATGCATGCTATAAATTGCAACACTGGGTTGGTGAATTACGGAGAACACACAGGGCAGAAAAGTCACAGGGATGGAGAAGAATCATACAGCCAGGTGTAGCTACAGCCAATACTAGATAGTAATAACAGAAAAACAGCCTCTTTTTCGATTGTAGTTCTGCAGTTCTAAGTATTAGGCATGACATACTATCTAAGAGCAGTCAGTCAGACACATTGTATCTTTTCATCTGAAGGCTCTCTCCTACCTACCCCACTTCCTTTCATGAATAAATTGCTTTTGCTGACAGCTTCCACAAATAATAGAATGGTCTATTTTCAGCTACAGAAAACAAAAGCTTAGCCCATTGTTGTGCAATCACTGTTCAAAATCTTGTTCGTTAGCAGCTTATTAGGATTCAGTTCAGCTTCTTTGTACAGTACTGTATTGGGTGTTTTTTTTAAGTCAGCACATTAATTTTCATAGCTGTCCACTAGAGGTCACTATGATGCCAGTGAAATAGCAAGACTAGCAATTCTCAAACAGCAGTCATGATCAATGGATTATTGCAGCCTTGCCTTCTTTTGGAATTGTAAGCAGTGGTCACCATGGACATAGAAGGGCTAAGGGAGGATTATATTTGTAGATTATAGCTTGGAATCAACAGGCGGTTTATAAGAGGATATATGAAATGCCACTGGTTGGTCTCCTAAAAAAAAGCTTAGAAGAGACTCAACCATTCCAATCTAGGATGGAATCAAATTTGTTCTGTAATGTTCTAAATTAAATTCCACTTTCAAATTTAAAATCCACAAAATTCCTGATGCATTAGTTTATTCGTTTATTTATTTAGTTCAAACATTGCCATTCTAAATAGAATTACTGATGCACTGATGAATTTCTCCTTCTCCTATTTCAGTGATCAGTTAGCCATTACGAAAGTGATGTTTGCTTGGCTATTACCAAACTCTAGTTATAGCAAATGGAGACCGTTACAGCTAGGGACCTGATTGGACTAAAAACTTTGCCCACAACTGGATATATGCAACAGGGAAAGATGACAGAGCCCTAAGACAATGGAGTCCTCAAAAACTACCTTGATCATTTGCTTTGGTGAGGGAAAGGTGGAGTAGAAATTTCTTAAAATCAATCAGTGAATCAATGTGCAGAATCATATTCTACACAGCAGGCAGGCATAATAGCAATGAACATGCTATTTCAGGAACTTATCTCAATACACCCCTTGAGAGTTCAGAAGATGCAATATCCCTTCAGCAGAAAAACAACCCTCATCGTCTCTCTCAACCAAGGAACAAAAGGAAAAAAAACCTAGGTTTTTGAGAATGTGCGTGCAACTCACACATAATTTATTGCACAGTAAAATGGTAGTGCAGGAAGACAATTAGAAAACTAGTACCTACTGTGCTCTCCCATTCATTCATTTCAATGGGCCTTGAGCAAAGGAACTTTTCACTGACTTCTGCCCATTAGGATGCAGTAGTAAAGGGCTCCTCACCCAGTGGCTTTGCTTGAAGGTTGGGGGTGTATTGTGAAAAGCAGGGAGGCGAATATCAGGCATGACAGCAGGCCTGTGTCCAAAGTTGTGGAAGCGAGGCAGGGTTCTATAGCCTCGTAGAATGGGACAGGAGGCGGGAAGTCGGGGTATTTATAGCCTGTGAGTTTGAACCCAGGCTGCAGCTGGTTAGGGATTTGCCATATTTAGAGAGATGGGGGCCATAGGGGGCCATAGGGGGTGGAATTGTGCATTTGGCAGTGGCCTTGATGGAGCTGGGAAGCTGGTCGGTGATGTGCCGTTGATGCTTGACTCTCACTTGCAATTCACATGGAACTGGGTGACTCGTGGTGATCAGATGAGTCCCTGGGGTTTCTTGGTTGGGGACGTCTTCAGGGGGCCATTTCCAAACGACATAAGCAAAAGAAGAGGAAGCAAGTTGGCTAACATGGGGATTGGTTATTCATTTTGGGGTACAAGGCATAATAGTGGGGCTGTGGTCAGATTTACTCATCACTGGGGCTTATCCTGAGGAGACCGACCGGTATTTATTTTCATTTTATTTATTTAAAGAATTTTTACCCCGCCTTTCTCCCGATAAGGGCAATCAAGGCGGCTTACAATTAAAACATGTTAAAATACATAAATATAATAATAATAATAATAATAAAAATAAAAATAGGTGATTAAAACAATTAAAACAAACAAATCCCAGTGCGTCACCTTATGATTACGTTTATTAAAATTTATTAATGGGTATGGGACCAAGGCCATGTTATAGGGGAGGGCAACTAGCTTTTGATGATGTTATTAGCCATGTGTGAGTTTTGGCTGTATGGAGGAGGAGCGGCAGCTCCCACCATTGGCCCTGGGCCCAGCAACTCGGAAGATGGGTGCAGCTGATAGAGTGTGCTGAAGTGGCAACAACTTCAGCCCCATCCATCTGGGAGAAGGCTCTGCTTAATCTCTTTCAGAAGGCAGGGGCCAGGATGGACATGTTGGAGCAAGGAGCAGTGTTGGAGCTGGAACTCTGTGGGAGAGAGTGGAGCTTCTATAAGAGCAGGAACATATGGTGGGTGGCAGGCAGTGTCCCCTGCAAGCTGTGTGGCCATTCAGGTCCACGCCAAGCTCTGTGCAGCATTAAGTTCAGCAACAAAGAAGATCAGTTGATGACGTGTGACATCGCCACTAAGCGTCCGAGGATGGCATCGTGACACAGGCGTGATGCTGCATGCTAGAAGGGGTCTGTGTACTGGCAAGACCCCTTAGAGGGAATATAGGTGGCAGGTCACTCAATAGTCTGTTGGGCCTGAAGGCAGTGGTTCAGCAATAATTGGGGGCATGAGTGCAGCGCACAAGGCAGCCTTTCGAGTGAAAAAGCAGCGCCATCTGGCAACCTGAATGCAGCAGCAGGACAAGTGACATCTGGCGGACAGGCACCTACGTGACCTATGGTCCCTGAACAAGGCACCCAAACAGATATGAAGATAGTAAGGGGTGAAATGGGTTCTCCATAGCTACCCCAACTTGGTGAGGGTGTGTCTCTGGGCATGGCCAGTGTTGTGGAGGGTTCATGGTTGTCTACTAAACAGGCCTGCATTGGGTTGCAGCACAAACAGGATCTCCAGTGCTTTGGATTTATATGCATGGGGCTGCAAGCTGAGAGGCAGCAACTCTGCCTGGGGAGGGGGGGGGATGACAGTGGTCTTCACTGCACAACCTAAATATGGAAGAGGTTCTGAACATCTAGGCTGCCACTTGCTTCCAGAAGATGATTTGGGGTTGAAGTGGGCTGTCCAGATCTCCTGGTAGGGATATCATGGCTTGCAGTAAGTACGGTGGCTTCCCCTTAAGGAAGCTGTGGTTGTTTGAACTGTCAGTAGTGCTGATTCCCCCAATCTGCTCCTTGGGAACTTTGGAGAGAACAAATCGGCTTGGAACTGCTTTTCAAAATATCGCAGGACTTGGGAAGAGTGAAGATGCTGCTTGCAGGGGTTCTGATGGCACGGGTGGAGATGCTGCCCTGTATAACGTGGCAGGGGACCAGGAACCCTGTTGCAACTGAGCAGGTGAGGAGGAAGTTTAACAGGGAATTGGCCAAGATAATGGTCTGAAGGGAGATGGTGGATGAAAATTTGGGGTTTTCTCCTGACAGGGTAATTTCATTAGGTGTGATGGAGTACAATGGGGGGGGGGGGGGTGCGCGACGGACTATTTCAATTATTTAGCTAAAGGGGTCTGGCCTTCTGCTAATGGGGCTATGGCACTGTTTCCCAAACTTTTCTGACCTGCCGCTCCCTTGACCATTTTCGACCATTGGCCGCAGCACCCCATTACATTATGTTGATGCCTGCCAATTGGCATTGCACTGTTTTCCGAGAGGGTTCCGTGGCACTCTGTGGCTCCCCTGGCTGGTTTCCGTGGCTCCCCTGAGAGCCACACCTCCCAGTTTGAGAACCACTGGATTATGGGGAAAAGCAACAAACGGAGCTGTTTTCTCCTCATGGTGACTGCTGAAGGACAGTAGGAGTTTAGATCAGGGGTTTCTCCAGGAGAAAGTACTTTAAAAGGATTGGGAAGATGGGATTCCTTTCCCAAAACAGGCATAACTTTGAGAACAGAAGTTAGTTTGGAGGGGGCACAGGCAGTCAACAGACTGGGATCACTACTGGTCTTGCTCTATGGCTACCAAGTATGGATAACCTCCTCTGGCATGGGCCCAGGAAGGACAATTGTGGCTGAAGTGACAGACTACTCCCTCTGGGAGGGTATCGGTAGATTAGACTCCCCCTTCATGCTGGTCTTTGGTTGCGGATTATGTTGGAGTTAATAAAGTATGACCTTCCAATCTGGTGTCTCGCCGCCTCATTACCTCCACAACTCACCTTTCTGCCAGCCCTCGTTTCGTCAGGCCTGAAATGACAATAGGGTCAAAAGGTTCCTCAGTCCCTGAAATAGTTATCCCCAAGGGTCCACCATATCTCTTCAGCTCCACTGTGTAGATGATAGCACCGGTCGTTTCTTGTTCATCTGTTCAGAAGAAAGGAGGATGCTGAATGATGATTATAGAAATCACCCAAGCATGTTTGGAAGCTCACAATATTTACCAGTAGAAGCTTTAAGCCATTATGCATGTGTACATATATGCACCTATGCGTGTGCCTGTGCACACCAAAGACTGCATGTGAGTACATGCACAAGCACATACTAATTAACTGAATAACAGTTCTCATCTTGTCTTCCAGCCTTATCATTACTACAGAGGAATGTTATTAATATGATCTGATGATAACAGCTAGATCCAGGTTTTTTTATACCAGAATTATCCTCATCCTTCCTGATCTTCAATTTGACCAGTTCTTCACACTGTTTTAAAATCTGCACTGCATCCTCCATTGAACAGTTGTCGAGTCGGATATTATCAATGGCTAACAGCTTGTCCCCAGGCTCTAAGGTGCCAGTTCTGAGAAAGAAAAACAAAACAAAAAAGAATAGTACATGTCTGTATAGCGTTTCAGAGTTGTAGACTTTGTTTCCTGCAAGAACAGCAGTACAGTGGGCCATTCGTGTCCGCAGGGGTTCAGTTCCCAGAACCCCCATGGATGTGAAAATCTGTGGATGCTCAAGTCCGCAATGGGGAGGTGGGGGTGGCGCCACAGTACATTAATTAACAGCCGCGTGGGTCCACCACCGGCTTCTTGTCTCTCACACTGCTTTTTTATCTTGTAAAACACATGTAAAAAAAGGGGGGCGGGAAACATGATTGGAAGCAACTTCTGGTTGTGCATGCAACCGGAAGTCACTTTTGTTCACATTTTTTCCTTTTAACAGGAGTTTTACAAGATTAAAAAAGCAGTGCGAGAGACAAGAAGCCGGCTGTTAATTAAGGTACTGTGGCGCTGCCCCCCACCCCCAGTGGGATCCCTCCTCCGCAAATGACCATCCGCAGATAGTCAAATCCATGGATGGCTAATCCTCGGATAAGGTGGGCCCACAGTACTGATGGCAATATACATTCCTCCTCTTTACAAGAGAACTGAGCCAGTTTAACAACTGGAAGTGCAAGGTGGGAAATAAATCTTTCTGTATAGACTGTACAGAAACAGATGCAAAAAAATTTAGCAGTCAGCCTGAGAACGAACCTCATTTTCCATCAATATTCCCAAACTGCTAAAAAAAATTAGCCATCTTTTAAGGATTTCATGCTGGGTTCTCTAAACAACAAAAAAATAATTCTGGAATTTCACATCATATCATTGTCAGAAATAAAAAGGTGAAGGATCTTGGTATCCACAAAACATTTTGTGAATTCTAGCTTCAGTTTTCGCCATACAAAAATTCAGAGGTAGAGCCCAAATCACAACAGAACATGCTGTTAATAGATGCAGGCTGCCCTACTCACCAGTAGTAGATCATACATATCAGACAAACATGCACCAGTGTAGATGTGCCCAGCCAACAAACCATTCCAAGGTTTGCTTGCTGTTATAGAATATCACTGATAGTATTGCGGAATCAGTTGAGTGCAGGGATGGACTACCAGAAACTACCATCCTTCTAAATCAATAATGTATTACACCTAAGACGAGACCTCTAATCAGAGTACAGCAAGTCCTCACTTAAAGTTGTCGACAGGTTCTTCTTGGAAACTGCAACATTAAGTGAAACGACTTATAAAAATAAAAACGAAACAACTTTAAATGAAACGTCATTAAGCGAGGACTTCCTGTACATAGACACCAAAGCAGATGTGAGGCCACGAACACACCTTGTAAGCTGTATCTATGAAACTGGTGTTTGCTACAGGTTGTACGAATAGAAGAACATTTATGACCTTCAAGCCAAGAAGAAAATGTTGGTGGTAAAGTTCTTTGATGACCTTACAGCATTGACTTCTGGAATGAGTCACATATCTGCCTGTTGTGTCCTTGGAAACAAGGGGAGGGCAGAATCCGAGCTTGAATAGATCCTTTTCTACCTATTTACTGAGTAAGACTCACGATTGGAGAATCCAAAGGTTCACTTACCTGTGTGCTACACTCCCCTTCTTGATATCAGAAATAATTAAAGGCTCCCCAGACTTTCTGCTGGCTGTTTCAAAAGAGACACATGCAATCAAAACTCAATCCAGGCACTTCTAGTCCACAGGGCAATCTTTATACTACCATAAACATTGCACAGTAGGAAGAATGACATTAAAACTTCCTGACATTTTAAATAAATGAGGATGGATGCCATTTACGATTTAGCTTAACGTTTATTAAGCACAGGCATTGCTTCCCGTTTACCCCACCTCCATCTGTTGCCTCCAGCCATGTGTCAATATCTAGATTGCAATCCCTTTGTGGCAGGATTCTGTGGTGTTTTTTGTTTTCTTTTTTGCTCTATGCAAGACTCCATGCCCATTTATGACACTATATACCGGTAATCAATGACACTAGGCACTTTAACAACATTACAATTTTGCATCCTGCCCCTTGCCCCTAAAGGGCTTCACCCTTTGGAAATTCACTGTATCATATTGATGCTGACAATATGGAATACAACATTGTGAAGCGAAGAATACCCTTGTCTGTGTATCTCATTCTAAGATCCACTGAATCGTGTGCACACAACACAGACTCACACGTGCAAACAGCATGCACTCTGATCTGACATGGATCGTGTGAAGGGTGGGGCTGGCCCAGCCTTTTGCCTGTCCCATGGCAACAAAATTACAGTTGACAGGGATCCAGCATGGTGATAAGATGACAGGAGTCCTCGTGGGAACAGCCTTCGACTTATAGAAGGACCTTCTCAGATGGGCTGTTACTGTCATGGGTGAGTAAAGGGAGGCAGATCTTTGCAAGGTAACACATGCTGGACACGCAACAAGATACTGTGTTCAGAGATAGTGAAATGAATGCCCAAGAATATATTTCTTATTAAGCAGGATTTCAGTTAATTAACTTTCCCCTGACCACATCGGATATCTAGCAGACCAAGATATCCATTTAAAAGAAATTCAAAGTCCTTCACATTGCATGAGCCTTTCAAGGCAGGGAAGGTTTTAGGAATAGTATAAAGAGAGAAACCAAGGATCTATTCTACATGGTTCTCTTATTAAACAAACTCGCCTCCATTCAATAGAGTAAAAATATATCCAGTCAAAACCTACATATAGCCCAATCAATCATAATTCTATCCTGGGTAGACAGCAGTTGTAGATGCGGACAAGAATGGACAGACCCAGAGCTAAGTATGCAATCTGCACTACACTTTTTGATTGTTTACAATTATTGCACTTCATATTTCATTCCTATTTTTTGCATTTTACTTTTTCTCTATTTTGCATGTCGCCTTGAGTTTATTTAGGAGTTATAACAGGAGTTTTATCCCTCCTGTTTATTCAGAGGGAAAGGCAGGATAGCGATCATTTAAATAAATCAATAAGCGAGCAATTGATAGCAAGCAATTTGAACTTTGGCTACATATGGACAACCCAGATGAGACTGAGGTGTTTTGACATACGTTTGGGCATTATATATCCCTCCAAATATATACGTGACTGCTGCACAGGATAATTCACTGACTACACTCAGGAGAGAAAGATGCAAAAAAGAAGATACCATCATCTAAGCAGAAATTAAGACACTTCTAAAAATGGTTTTTATCTATGGGAACAGTCTGAATTACACTTTCCAAATAGGATTAAATGATATTTAATTTAGATGTAAAAGTATAGGTCTAGCAGACTATTTTGCATACTGATAATTAAAGCGTTTCCAAATCAAGCTTCAACAAAACTGGTGGCAAGAATTCATTTTCCTTTCAATAGTCAGATGTAATTTGCATGCTTTATAAAAACAAACGTATCTGAAGAAGGCACAATTTCTCTAGGAAAGACTGGTTTTAAAAACTAATCTAATATGGTATTATCACCGACTGTCCCGTGATGCTCCTCCCAAAATCCAAACAATACAAAACCAATTTGGAGGAGAGGACAGCTTAGTAGTCAATTAGTATTCAATTAACCCTAACAGATCTTATTAGCTAAATTAAATTCTTATTAGCAAGGAACTGCCCTAGCTGTTCACTCAGGTTTTCTTCCAGCTGGCCCTTCTTTACATCCAGCCCTCAAATGTAGATGGCTTTGCTTCAATTTGAACACACCAAGTCTTTCCAGGTATCTCAAGCCTATTGTTGTCTTGCAAGTTGTATTTGATTTTTATTGTAGATCTTCATTCTAGGTTATCAAAACCTTTGTTGCGCCTACTTCAGAAAGTAGTGGTGGCTGGAAAAGATGCTGCACTAGGCTCCCATACGAAATCTGCATACACCACCCCATGGTCGCTTCCAATTTTAGCTAAATCATGACCTTCTATTGCCTTCTAAAAACAGTAGCTACCCCTGTCCCACCTGTAATTCAACCACTGTTAAATGGCAAATTGTGGACACTGTAGCCTTGGTATAATGTACGAGATAGACTAGACTAAAATGTTAAAACTAACTAGCATGCTAGTTAAAAATATGGCAGTTCCTTCAACTTAAATGAACAGAATTCAAGTGAAACAGCAATATAAAACAAACCTTCCAGGAGTTAAGAAAAGAAGAAATAAAATGGTAGCACTCCAACTCAGGGTTGCTTAGGTTGCAACGCGGAGACTGTTCACATGACTTGAAGCCCTCTGATCAAGCAGGAGGCAAGGATGCTCTGGCTCTTCCCACCTGTTCCTTCTCCAGTCCTGTCCCTCCCTTCTGCTTGCGTGGCATACCTGGTAGCCACTTGGGATTCCTCTGGAGAGCGGTAGGGTAGGAATGTTTTAAAATATGAAGCTACTGCATGCCAAGCTTCACCACTGGTCCACCTAGTTGAATCCACCTAGAGATTGACTGGCAATGGCTTGCATGGATAAGAGAAATTTCTTACTTACGAATAACTGCACTAACTGGCCTTCCAACTCCCTGCCCTAAATTAGCTTGCCAGCTTAGTACTATTGACCACTGTATTTAGCCACAAATGAAGACCTTTAAGATTTTCTCCAGGGCTCGTGAACCCAGGGGGAAGAAGCCTCAGCATCGAACTGCTTTCTGGTTCTGGTTATGGTTCCTGCACCGCAGCGAGAGGCAAGACGGTCGATGCTCTTATTTACTTTTCCCAATTTATGCACAAGCTTTCACAATTTCTGCAGGGAACTAGGCTACCTCTGCTTTATGGCATGATGGATGAAGTGTCTCAAAACACATGTCCATTTTGTGCTTTTAATAGGATGCATAATGACTTGGATTGGGAAATTATTTTCCTCAGAGGAGTTTGAGCACATAACTCACATGCACCAGTGACTTTGCCAGTTATAAAACACCTTCCACTATTGATTGAGACAAAGCAGCATTTGGGAAATGTGTAATTAAACCAAGTCTAATAATGCTATAAAATCACATCCTAGAAAGGAAGTGTTCATAATGATTGAAAGAATGACTACAGAGAGAGAGAGAGAGAGAGAGAGAATATCCACAGATAGCCGAGTGAAGGGGATGCAAATACACACAGGACAAAATGCATTTCAAGCATGAGCTAAAACAGAATAGCACTCAGCATAAAAATCTATACTACTACAATACATCTACAGAATCCATTAACTTAAAAAGATAGGGTACATATATTAAATGTACTTCTGGCAGAATAATCAGATCAAATTATATCTATTTATTCTTCAGATCCTTAAATCTTGGACCAAGATACCAAACCAAGAGATTCATATATGTAGTAGACTTCCCCCCCGCCCCCCAAATGGTTGTTAAAACTCTCTTTCTGGAATGTTCATATGTCAGATTGGTCATGGGAAAGCCTCCCAGCAGGTATGATACCAGTTCAGGATGATACCAGCAAACACACACCACTTTTCCTAACATATTTCAGGACATGGAGAAGCAAAAAAAACAAAAAACAAAACTTGTCTGAATTTGCAAACATAAAAGAAAATGACTTGCCAACACCCCCCCCCACACACACACTTTGCCCCCTTGCTGTTTAAAAGAACCATGTGTGTATGTGCGGGATGGGGAGATAATTGGTCTCAGAGGACCTGCTTCTTCTCTGCCCAATTCCTCTCCCCCCCCCCCCCCCGAAGTCTTCATAAGTGTCACCTATTATTACAGGATATAGTAATGATGATGTTACACTTCTAAGTAATGCTTGCTCTGGAATGGTTTAAAAAAAGTGGAAAAGGGAATAGAGATCATGCAATTTGTAAGACGTCATTACAGCTGAAGCAGCTTTTTATTACCTGTGCCTTAACATCTCCTTCCTATTACACTTTCAAACTTACCCCCAGAAATTTTAATTTTTTTTAAAAAATCCAACAACCTGGACAGTCCTTGAGTTTCTAACATGAACTTTCAGGTCATTCACAAAAGTCCCTCTGGGACCATCAGAATCCTCTGACTCTCATGCTGCCTGCCCCCAATATATGGCATCTATTTCACCATCCTCCTACTCAAGTGATGGCCAAGTCGCATGCAAAGTCACCACATGGTGATCTTTCTGCACCAGTTTCACAAAAGAAGCCTGTCTTATCAATGCACATTCCAGATGATGACAGGTGCATTTAAAGTGATGGAGAGGCATGTTTGCATTTAAGCCTTTCCACAGTGGTGGTCAATAATTGGCATTGGGAGAAGGGGTCAGTGGCCACATTCATAAGCTTGGCTCTGAAGGTGTGCCAAAGAAAAACTGGATTCTGCACCTTGCATACATGAATGCACCTTGCATAGCACATTAACACCCCAATCCCGTCCAGCAGGGCGCGGCGGTGCACATTATGCGCCTGCTGCATCCTGAGCAGCTGGCAGCCTCCTTGGAGTAAAGGGATGTTCGCCACTTTACCCCGAGTAATGTTCCAGCTGCTGCGATGGGTTTCCTCAAAACACAGGTCAGCAACTTCGTTGGCATATATTCGAGAGGCCCGTGTAAGGCCCAACAGACCCAGGAAGAGGGATAGGATATGGTGGAGGAGGCCTCCGCTGATCCCTCCCCCTTCCCAGGCCTGATCCTCCAATCCCTCCTCCCAGAACACCCCTGTTCTGCCCTCCCCCACCTGGCACCGCCTTACAGTTCCACCGCGGTGCTGCTCCATTTTGCGGCATTGGAAGAGCGATGCAAGCCTCTCAGCAGGCGCTGCTTATTCTTCAGGTGCTGCACACATGCCTTATGGCACGTATGCAACGCCCTAGACCAGCAGAGCGGTTAGACAGGATTGAGCCATAAATAGAATAATCTCTCTTCGTTTGGGTTCTCAACCTGTGGTACGCATACCCCCAGGGGTATGCAGACTGCAGGCCGGGGGTACACGAGACGCTGCCCGTTATCAGCAGCTGATGACAGGCATCGGAACCATTTTTCCCAGGTCGCGGCGTAAGCAGGAGGACCTGCCCACCCTGCAATTGGAGAAAACGGTACGCGGGCCTCCAAAGGTTGAGAACCCCTGGTCTAATTTATTATTTTGCATAATTCAGCCTTGCACAGGGGAGGGGCAAAGATCTATGCATGTTGCTCAAATTCTACCCTAACCATAAGACATCTTATTTAGGGAATCTTATGGGGCTTCTGAAATAGCCTGTGGGCAATGCTTGCTGACATCAAGGATGCATTTGCAATCATGATGGTTAGAAACTTAATTCTGCACCCAGTGTCATGCTTCCATCAAGCAGCAGAGAACACTCAGCCCTGCTCTTAAAAAAGTAATGCTCAGTCAGATGAAACCGAGGCAGCTAAATGATGGGAAACACAGGAATTGACCCTGACCTGTTTACAAATTCAGATACTTTATAAAATTATTCTGTGAACCTGAATGACTATGTCTTACAATATGTAGCCCTCACAAACAGTCCTTGATGAAGCTGTTTTAAACAAGACTTAATTAAGAATGATAGACTCAAATTTAACCAGCAAGCACCTCCTGAGGCATATGTAGAGAACAGCATATTTTAAAAGTCATTTGTTGACTCCACTTGTAACACAGCATATTAGTCTGTCTTGCCACAAATATCTGTACCACATTCACTAGAAGAGGTAAACATATCTGCATTTTAAACAAATAATGCATGCTGTGATCACCAAAGTAAATCCACACTAAGCATGTCATCATCACTTATATCTTTTATATACATAACATTTTATCTCTGCACTGTGCTTTACAATTGTCTCATACACAGGGGCCCTTATTAAGGCAGTAACTAATGGTTCCATTTTACGGATAGCCAAAAGACAATGAAGTGGCTAAATTCTTCAGCATTTTTAGACAGACTTGTCTGGATTGACACCAGATACCCTTGATAAGAGTGCTAGTTAGATGCTTGCTTTGATTGGTCAAAGACTGAAGTCTGATTGAAAGTAATTCTTGAATGACTGGAACTTACTGAAGTTGCATCTTTTAGGAAATAGAGTTCATATACACAAAGGGCAATCTTTCAGCAGCTACAATGAATATAGAGGGAGCCACTCTACCACGGAGGACCCACTTAGTGCACCATTTCCTCTGTAAATGGGGCATCTTCAAGATGGCGTCCATGCCTAAACCTTCTTGAGAGTAGAGTCAAAAACATTGGCTTTGACTGAAAGAACATGGGCAGCCCAATCTGCATCCTAAGCCCATTGCGGCCTGCACCGGCGTGGCAAGGGCTCACCTTGGGGGAAGGGGATGTTTTTTCCCTTCCCCCAGTGTAAGCGGCATGGGCAGCAATGAGCCTCCTCGGATGCACACCAGCAATTTAGTTCGCGCGCAACCGGGAAGGCTTTGTAAGGCTGGCCCAGGCTGCAGCAGGGCATAGGATATCGGCGCATCTCAGCGCTGATATCCCCGCTCCCTCCCAGCCCGGGCTGGCCAATGGGACCCCTCCCTCACCGTCCCTGCGCCGACTGGCATAGGACTCGCCTGTGGCGGCCAGCGCAGGTTTGGGATGCTGGTGTTGTGAGTGGTGTCGGCCTCCGTGCCTGCGCTGTACACACAAGGGCCGCAAACATGAGCAGTAAAACTTGTGAGCAGTAATGTGGCAAGCCATGCCTTGCAGGAGGCAGAGAAGAAGCCTCCGTCTCCCCTTTGTCTTCTGGCAGCTTGCTGCATCTGGACTAATGCCACCAGCATCGTAAGCAGGGTAGGCCTCTCACTTTTCCACCCCCACTCCCCACCTCCACTCCCCACAGTTCTAAACAGACAGAGCTCTGGAGGTCAATTTAACTGGCAGATCCATGCCAGCTGTTCTGTGTGCACACAGTCCCTTGGAAGGTCTGGAAAACAGAGGGATTTCCTAGTTGGAAAACTCAGTGTGTGCCTTGGGAGGGTGGGGTTGTGGATTACATTGCCACTGCATTACATTACCAGTCACTCCATTTCTGCCTAATGCAGCAAGTCCAGGGTGAATTTACATTGCTGAATGCCATTTGCAGAAATCTACCAAAAAGCAAGGAGAGTAGGCCACTATGACAGGTGCCCATCTCCTTCCCTCCCAGTCCCAAAATGGCAAGCAATACAAGGAGCTTGTTGGAGCCATTTTCAGCACTGAGGGCACAGAAGGTAAATAAGTATGGCAAGCCTATGGTGGGGTGAAAAAATAAAAAAATGAGATGATTTTTTGTATGTTTTTTATGAACTGGTTATCACAAAGGTTAGCCCTCCTAGTCATGGTCCTAGTCACTAGTATGGGGACAAATCGAAAAAAGGAACAGAATGTCTTTGGAAAAAAATAGTGTTATTGCTAAGCTCAGAAACAAGCTCTGCTGAAACCCTGCTCTCTGTTACTCAAGCAAGGACAGTCCTGGAAAAGAGACCCCTTGGTGTCCCCGGGCCCTTGGTGTCATTTGTAAGCAGCCAAGAGGAGGAGCTATTCCCAGAAGTAAAGCTCTCCAACTGTGGCAGTACTGGAGAATAGCCTGTTTGTGTATACAGTGGGGACAGGAAGCACTGAAATAGCCCTTCTAATTTCCTACATTTGTGGATGCAACCCAGTGATGACCAAGAAGAAAATGTTATCTCAAGAACATCCTTCCACTGCGAAGCACCTTCTAACTTAGCAGCTATAAACCTTAGCTATTACTTACAGCTGATGGTAATCCCAAGCTCTACGCCTCTTTTCTTGGGTAGCTTCACGTGAAAGGTTCCGCTGCTGGGAATGACAGATTCTACAGAAGAAAGAAGTCAACTGATGAGCACAAGCACAGGAAAGGATAGTTTTAAAATGCTTTCCTGGGCTGCAATAAAGGAGTTCTCCACTTGTGAAGATAAATCAAGCAAGGGCACAGGTCTAAGAGCTACTTCATACATTAAAGACTTCATGCAAAGAACATGCTCCATGCGGGGTCATGATATTTTGTGCACTGTCCTTGATGCATAGAGATCTTCACAACCATACTGCGCTACTATCCCTGCACTTTCCACCAAACTGAGCTAGTGCAGGCAACAGAGGGCTTCCCAAGCACTACCAACAGAAATGCTTTTGGGCAGCCTTTACATGGGGATGGCATGATGCTGCCCTAAGTCCTTATTAAGTAGAACTACCTACAGTGTATGTCAGGTAGTTTTAACAATATCTCAAAATGACTCTGAGTTTAATGAACCAAAAAACTTTATTCATTATTAAGAAACGGTAAAAACTTTCATCCGATGCAATGTCTAGCTCTACATCATGGCTGTACTACATATATGCAATTCATATGTATACATAGTAATTCATATTTAAAATTATTAGTTGGCATCTTTTACACCGACTCCCATTCAACCCTGAAACGTGTGATATTCTGTCTCATCTCTGCACAAGATGCATGTGTAGGAATATTTAGTATTTTTTCATGTCAACATATGGGGGGGGGAATGCTATAGCCCACTTCCTCCCCAAGAAGAAACTATCGCATACAGGTGAATTTCCTCGCCCCCAATAAAAGAGGACATTGTTTTTAATGTTTGGCAACCCTGATTCTAAACCAAAGAAAATGCCTTACCTGCCATTCTAAGTCTAGCTCTTTGTCTGAACATTTTCCAGAAGTCTGACCATTTTCATTTTTACAACTGTGATAAATCAGAAGTCTGGCAGTAACAGAGGGTGGTTGTTGACAGCTGTGAGACTGAGAAGGGAGGCACTGTTGAGAAGCTATGCGGTGCCAGGTAGGAGGAGGAAGGGCAGGTTGCCAGGTTAAAGCTTCATTATGCTGTGCCCTTCTATTTTATTACTATGAGCAGATGGGACTTTGTGGTGGGTTTCCAACAGTTTCTGAACCTAAACACAATCGGATTACCTGGTACTACACAGACTGCTCTTGTGCATGTTTATTTGCTGCAGTGCTGTGATGAGAGAAGCCAATCTTTCATTCCATGCACTGGAGCCAATTTGCATCAGAAGCCTGCAATTCTGGACAGGAAGCTTAGATGTTCCATAAAAGCTGCCTCAACCTGAATGAGGGCATTCGTCTACTATCTGAATACTGTCTGCTCTCAACTGATGGGTGCTCGACACAATGCCTCAGACTGAGGTCTCTCTCAATCCTACTATCTGAGATGCCAGGGTTTACGGAATCTTATATGTGCAAAGCATGTGCAATCTTGTTGAACTCTGTTCCTTCTCCTAATGCAGCTTCAGTGGACTTTTACTGAAGTGGTGCTGAATGCTTAGGAAAAAGGTGCTGGTTCTAGCTCAAAATAAACAGTTGCTAAGGAACAACTAGCAACAATTAGTTCCTAGTCGGATCTCTGGTTCACACTAAGTACACGCCATACCTGCCACATCAAATTCAATTTCCAGCACAACCTTGTTAGTAAGTGCTGCATCCCTCAAGAGCTGGTTGGCTTCTTCCATCGTCCCATCTTCTGTTGCAATACTGTTGATGGAAAGGACTCTGTCTCCAACTTGTAGGAGGCCACATCTGCAGTCCAGAATGGAGAAAGAAGGTGAGGGAAAGTCAAGAAATGCAGAAACTCATAGACCACGAACTTACTCTTCCTAAGATGTCCGTCACATTTATATCAATCAATCAGAAATGCAATACAGATTGACTGATCCAAATTATGGGAGTGCAGCTCTGAGGTGCCCAGATGACAGAGAAATTATCTAACACGGGATGTGCACCAATGCCTGATGTTAACACATTCTAAGGAATGTTCAGCTGTGTTTGAAAAAAACAACATCAAGTCTGACTAAAATCTTCAATTCTGCTACCCATTAAAAAGTTACAGTACAAGAAGACCAAAGCTCTGCAAAAGGTAGAGAAACCAATGGTTTCCCTCGCTTTGAAACCATGTTTAGTACTACAGAAATCACATTAAGCATGCCTGAGACCACTGGCACTCAGCCCCAGACTAATGACATTGAAAATTACAAACTCCGCTGATTAATATACAGGCAATATTGAAGCTACAACTCAGTAGGTTCACTTCAATGTCTCAGCAAATTGGGTCATCATTTATCCCTTGTAATTTCCCTTCTTGAAGCCAAACATACACAGGTGCTGCTTAACTGTGCTGAAAAGTCAATATTATCAGAAGACAAGCTTCCTTATTGCTTTGACCTGCACTTGTTGTAAAGCAACTTATATCTTGTACAGCGACTTCTGCAACAGTAAAAGAGGAAGAAAGTAAAATAGGGCCAGTGTTATAGAACAGCAGAGGTAGTCAGGCAACAGGCAAGAGATCCTTGGAACAACAGAGAGAAGTGGGCAAGAAGCCCCATTGGATTTGGGTGCAAGGCACGAGCTGGTGTGTTCCAGCAGTCCACAGACAGCCAGTGCACAGAGAAGAGCAATAGTTCTATCAGCCCTTCGTCAGCTCCAGGGTACTGTCCAACTATTGTCAGTTTTTGCCCAGGGCATCATGAAAATGTTGAAGAGTACGTCTAAAAAGGTATTGAAGACCTTCCCGAGTCTCTATTGCAACAAATGTGCAGGGACTTATTTGTTGCAGATGATCCTGATGTCCTTCCCCAAAGAGGTGCATCTATTGCAAGAATTTTGTTTTTCTCTCCCCCCCCCCTAAAAAAACAGCAATATTTTGTCAGAGAAAGAGCAACCTCTCTATACTGTCAACTAAGTTGGTGAGTGCAGTAAAAGTTAGAGCTGCTGAACAATAAAAAGATGACTAGATTTTTTAATTGTTGTTTGTGTGGGGTTCTCTCTTTGCACTTTTGGATAGTTGCCAGAAATTGACACTTTGTGCTGAACACTGCTCCAGACCAGCTTTCCCTGTAAGCTGCGCCGCTTGAATCAAAGCCCCACGCAGTTTGAAACGCCATGGTTGCAGACCTCAGCGATGATGTCATCGCTGAGCACTCCGGACGCTGACAGCCACATCTGCACAGCGCTCCAAGCAATCAACAACAACAAAAAATAGAGGGAACATTGATTTTTTATGGAGGGAACTCTTCCTCCTGAAGTGAATGGCTCCAGACATTCACCCACCCCAGACCTTGCCCAGGTACCTGAATGTTTGGTACAACAAATTGGCAACAAACCATGATGGGGGTGGGAAGGACCCAGACAAAATAGTGCAGGTGTCATCATCAACACAATCCCACCCTCATCACCTATGTACAACATAGGGAACACCACTAGACCAGTCAGATATGACCTAAACCATATCCCTTATGAGTATACAGTGGAGGTGAAGAATAGATTTAGGGCATTAGACCTGGTAGACAGAGTGCCTGAAGAACTATGGACGGAAGTTCGTAACATTGTACAGGAGGCAGCAACTAAAACCATCCCAAAGAAAAAGAAATGCAAGAAAGCAAAGTGGCTGTCAGATGAGGCTTTACAAATAGCTGTGGAAAGAAGGAATGCAAAAAGCAAGGGTGAAAGGGAAAGATATAAACAACTGAATGCAGAGTTCCAGAGAATAGCAAGGAGAGATAAGAAGGCCTTCTTAAATGAACAATGCAAGGAAATCGAGGAAAACAACAGAATGGGGAGGACTAGAGATCTCTTCAAGAAAATTGGAGATATCAAGGGAACGTTTTGTGCAAAGATGGGCATGATAAAGGACAAAAAAGGCAAGGACCTAACAGAAGCAGAAGAGATTAAGAAGAGATGGCAAGAATACACAGAAGAACTATACAAGAAAGATCTGAATGTTCCTGATGACCACGCTGGTGTGGTCACTGACCCAGAGCCGGACATCCTAGAGAGTGAAGTCAAGTGGGCCTTAGGTAGCATTACTAACAACAAAGCTAGTGGAGATGATAATATCCCAGCTGAGCTACTTAAAATCCTAAATGATGATGCTGTGAAAGTGCTGCACTCAATATGCCAACAAATTTGGAAAACTCAGCAGTGGCCAAAGGATTGGAAAAGGTCAGTTTACGTTCCAATTCCAAAGAAGGGCAGTGCCAAAGAGTGCTCAAACTACCGCACAATTGCACTCATTTCACATGCTAGCAAGGTTATGCTCAAAATCCTACAAGCTAGGCTTCAGCAGTACGTGGACCGAGAACTACCGGACGTACAAGCTGGGTTTCGAAGAGGCAGAGGAACTAGAGATCAAATTGCCAACATGCGCTGGATCATGGAGAAAGCACGAGAGTTCCAAAAAAACACCTACTTCTGCTTCATTGACTACACAAAAGCCTTTGATTGTGTGGATCACAACAAACTGTGGCAAATTCTTAAAGAGATGGGGGTACCAGACCACCTTACCTGTCTCCTGAGAAACCTGTATGCGGGTCAAGAAGCAACAGTTCGAACCGGCCATGGAACAACTGATTGGTTCAAAATTGGGAAGGGAGTACGGCAAGGCTGTATATTGTCACCCTGCTTATTTAACTTATATGCAGAGTACATTATGAGAAATGCAGGGCTGAATGAATCACAAGCCGGAATCAAGATTGCCAGGAGAAATATCAACAACCTCAGATATGCAGACGATACCACCCTAATGGCAGAAAGTGAAGAAGAACTAAAGAGCCTCTTGATGAGAGTGAAAGAGGAGAGTGCAAAAGTTGGCTTGAAACTCAACATTAATAAAACTAAGATCATGGCATCTGGGCCCATCAATTCCTGGCAAATAGAAGGGGCAGAAATGGAAGCAGTAACAGATTTTACTTTTCTGGGCTCCAAGATCACTGCAGACGGAGATAGCAGCCATGAAATTAAAAGACGCTTACTCCTTGGAAGGAAAGCTATGGTAAACTTAGACAGCATAATAAAAAGCAGAGATATCACCATGCCAACAAAAGTTCGTATAGTCAGGGCGATGGTGTTCCCAGTAGCAATGTATGGTTGCGAGAGTTGGACCATAAGGAAGGCTGAGCGCCGAAGAATAGATGCTTTTGAACTGTGGTGCTGGAGAAGACTCCTGAGAGTCCCTTGGACTGCTAGGAGATCAAATCAGTCAATTCTAAATGAAATCAAGCCTGACTGTTCCCTGGAAGGACAGGTACTAAGGCTGAAACTCAAATATTTTGGCCACCTAATGCGAAGAGAGGACTCTCTGGAGAAGACTCTGATGCTGGGAAAAATTGAAGGCAAAAGGAGAAGGGGAAGGCCAAGGATGAGATGGTTAGACAGCATCACCGATGCAACAAACATGAAAATGAGCGAACTCAGGAAGATAGTGGAGGACAGGAAGGCCTGGCGGGATATGGTTCATGGGATCACGAAGGGTCGGACACGACTTAACGACTGAACAACAACAACAACAAAATTTCTTACAGGGTTCAGTGTGCTCTTACTGCTCCATTCATATGTGGGACTCCTCATCTGATCCTTCAATCAAAAATGTGGCATAACACTACCCTCCTTCCCTGCAGAATTACCCTAACAGTGATAACCTTTATTTGCTATTTTCTCCCCCCCCCCGGCTGGCCCAGCCTTGAGGCCAACTGAAAAGGTCGCATCAGGCAGATTTTTTTGGGGGGGGGGCATCTCTGTCCACCTCCTTTTGCCTCCATTGCTGTTCCCACTCTCTGGATTGGAAAAGAGAGGGACAGAGTGGAAGAAGAAATGTGAAGGGGAGGAAAATGCCAAGCTAGAGCAATGCAGAGTTGGAGGAGAAGAGACTGGCACATCATCAAGTAAGGGGGACAGCATTTGGCATGCTGCCTCAAGCATCAGAACAGAGGGCTTCAGTTGGCTCTTCTCCCTACCTTTGAAGGATGTGCACTCCCTCCCCCCTCTCCACCGCTGAAGTGTACATTTCCCCTCAATTTCCAATAAAGTGGCACATTGTTAATTCCTCTCTCCCCATCAAGTCTATATCTTGCCCTATTCAATTTGAGGGCTGGCCATTTTGGATATAAGTACTGTAACTAAGCCAGCAGGGCCAGAGAGTGGAGCTTGGGAAAGATGAGAAGCTGGCACCACACAGAGAAGCAGGCATGAGAGGGCAATTCCCATAGCTAGTGCTGCCATCTTGAGCGGCTTTGGAGGACCAGGGTTATATCATGTAACACACAGTGCAATAAGTGGAAATCTTTTACTCAAAAATATTTCATTCATTCATTCATTCATTCATTCATTCTCTCTCGCTGTTTTTTCACTTGATTGGAAGCGCTATATGGAGAAGGTATCATGTTACTGCCTTGAGGATTATCCCTCAAAAGGTTAAGATGCAGTTGTGGCAGATTTTGACCAATTGTCTAGATAAGTTGCAAGGACAATGAACCTCAAATGTTCATGTCTCTTAAGAAGAGGGTCCTAATGTATACCTCAAACCTTAAAACATTCAATTTTCCTTTTCTTTTCTAAACTCCTTTCTATTCATTTGTTATAAGTGGCTGGAAAAGTAGTTGATAAACTAAAGAAGTTTCTCTTTCTGTCAGCTTGAGTCATTTCTGAAGTATTGGTTGAGGACCAAGAAGGAGCCTTAGCTTAACTGCTCTTTTTATAGCTATCGAGCTGAGCTTTGAGGCAATATTGTCTTAACCATCTTTAGATTTCTTATCAGTAGGGAAAAAAGTCATAGTTACGGGTATAGTTTCTCCCAGGAAGCGAGATGCCATTAACATCCTTTTTCTTTACATTTTAGATTGTTTTATTATGCCAAGGCAAAAGCATTTTATCTCTCTTCTTAGTAGTCGGAACAGAGTTAACAGGATGTTTCACATCCGGACCTTGCAGGTTTGTAAAATTTTGTGAAGTGAAACTGTGATCGATTTTTCCCCCTAGTAAAGGCATTGAAGCTAGATGCCAATGTTAACTCCTCGGAAAATAAATTCAAGACACTGAGCAGCAGCGCCGTAACTACGGTGGGTAGTTCGCGGGAGGGCGGGGAACTTACCGAGCGACGAACAGGAGCAGCGTCGTTGCTTGGGCCCGCCCTCCCTCCCTGGAGCCGTTTGGCTCCACAATGGGAGCAAAACGGGCGGGGGGGCACTTCGACGCGACGCTGGCCCCGCCCCCACGCGCCCGGGCGCGCTCCTGGCACCTGCCGCCTCTGCTGAGCAGGGTGCAAAAAAAAAAAAAAAAAAAAAAAAAGAAAAAAAGAAAAGAAAAAACCCAGCATCAAATTTTCTTTCCAGCTGGCTATAATACAGCTTCCCTTGTGCTATAGTAGGATAGGACTGGAACTGGGAAATGAAACTGTTCAAGGGCCTTGTCTGTGGCTCCTGTGTTTGTGAACACAGAACATAACTTTCATTAGAACAGAACAGAACAGAACAGAACAGAACACAACTTTCATTACAGAAATATTAAGGGCACAACTACCTTAAGGTTCCAGTGCATATCCCATGGAGATTAATGTGCAAGAGTATTTGCCCCCTAATTTCAGAGGCAATCTGAAAATGTGACAGCAAGAAATAGCAAGAAATTGCAGACAGAAATGATAAGACTTTGAAAATGAGATCTAAGAGAGAGAAACTATGTACATGTACGTACATATACACAAAAACTCTTTTTCCAGGGCACATAATAGTCATGTGTGATTTCCATGTATGTTGAATGTGTGTGTGGGGGGGGGTGGATGGTTAAAGCCTCTCTCCCCCATACCATGGTCCTGATTGAAATTCTCCCTCCCCCACAGCTATTTAGTAGTCAATAACAATTTTTTAAAGATCTGCATGTGAGGGCAAATAGCACATTTAGAGCCCAATCCTGTCTAGAAAAAGACTGGCAGAGAACACGCTCTGCCGGTCTAGGGTTTCGTAAACGTGCTATAAAAGTACATTTGCGGCACCCAACGAGTAGGCAGCGCCACTCTACTCACCGTAGATCCAGAACTGCGCCCGCTGGGGAAGGCGAGTTCCCTGCCAGGCAACATAGGGGTGTGGGGAGGGCAGAATGGGGCATTCCGAGGGGGAGGATTGGTCAGTCATGCCTGGGAAGGCCTCCTCCATTGTATCTTATCCTCGTTCCCAGGCCTGGCCACCATTACACAGGACTCTTGAACGTGCACCAGCAAAATAGCTAGCACACATTTGAGTAGACCCATCGGGGCAGCTGGGCCTCTACTCGGGGAAAGGGGACGAATGTCTCCTTCCCCCCCGAGTAGAGCCCCAGCCGCATCGGCGCTGCATCCTATCTGGATAGGATACAGCGCAGGCTCTACGGCCATGCTGCAGCCTGGCTAGACAGGATTGCGCTGTTAGTGTATCATACAGTTTGGTTCTTAATTGTGCTGTAGGCATCACTGACTTCAGGAACAAACAGATGTCTTCAAAATTAGTTCATCGTATGTAAGGTTTTGACCTGGACAGTTTAGGTTCCACGTAATGAAACTTTAGGGGACTGGAGGGAAGTGTGTGATTATCAGGGTCTCAAACTGGAACTCTAGTAACTACCAGCCCAGCCAGACTCAGCTGCCACAAGAGGGCAACAGGATTCTACCTGACCTTTAAAACACTGCCAACTCCAGCAGGGCTCCTCTCCCTGAGAAATCGCTCATGCTGCTCTCAGTCTGCCTCTTTCTGCACTGATCACCAGGTCTGAGAAGGAACTACTTGCAGGTTTTAGGCCATTAGTTCAGCAAGTCCAGTTTACACACCTCCTGGAAACAAGATTTGTACACTGTCACAGCTGATACTTCTTGCATATTCGCATTTAGTCATTCACAATGGAATCTTCATACGATCACTTAAATCCTCTAAGTCCTACAGGGAAGTTTACTCCCCTGTAAGTTTACGCGGGGGTGGGGCGATGACGGCAGTGGTGCTCCAGGATTGTGCCCACCGCCATCCCAAAAACGCTGTTTTCAACGTACCTGGTTGTCCAGCCAGTTCCCCGAAGAGTCTGGGGTGGGTGGGGCTGCGGTCACCTCTGCAGGCCTCCCCAAGGCTTTAGACAGTGGCAATCATGTCAAAAAGCCCACTTCCATTTTTTTTTTTGCTGAAAACCAGAAGTGGGCTTCAGAACGCGATCGCTGCTGTTTTGAGCCTTGGGGAGGCCTGCGGAGGTGACTGCAGCCCCCCCCCAGACTCTTTGGGGAGCTGGCAGGACAACCAGGTACGTTGAAAACAGCGTTTTTGGGATGGCGGCAGGCGCAATCCTGGAGCACCAACGATGTTCAGGCTGGCCACCCCCCTTAAAAGGTAAATCGGACACTTTTGGTTCTCATCACTTTGAGAACCTCTGCTCTAAGGTAGAGAGAGGATGCAGGCAATAATATGATCTAGTCACACGACTGATTTGGAGAGGTAGAAGAGGACTTGACAGGCCTGATTTGCTTGAGTAACGTATTTGTTACGCAAGAGATAGGCAGAGTAGTCTACAGACACCCGGTGGCTTCTAAATGGGCAAAAGGAAGTCACAGAGGCACCACTCTGCCTGCAAAACTGACATGAGGATGGAGCCTGTCTTATCTGTTGCTTTGTTCAAAAACTCCTGGAGTTATCCTGGAATGACTTTGGATCCAAGTAGATACGACACATGCCTCTTTCCCCTTTCTGCCGTTTTACCACTCATGTTCAAGTTGATTCCCCCCCCCCACATGGGTGTCCTGTATTTATTCACTGCAGATAGAAAGAAGACCGGCAGGAGGATTTTGTGAACAAGGGACAGGAAAGGGTTAAGTAGCCCCTTCCCTGCTGTTTCTCCAGACCTCACAGCCGTCCAAATTGGCTTTTCATTTTTTTAAAAAAATCCAAACCAGCAGGGAAACAAGACAAGCAATTGCATATCATGTCCAGCTTGGCCCTCCTCTGCAAGTTGGCAGGAGGAGCGGTACTTTTAAGCCACCTCCAGCTGGACTCCAGTTCACAGGCATACCTTTTTCCTTCAAAAAGGCCAGTCGCGGGGTCCTTTGAACTGGACACCAGATGGGAGGCAAATTAAATTTCAAGAGACCACAAAAAGGAGATGTTAAGTCTCTCCTCGTTTCTAACAGAAAGGCACACCAAATTAGCTCTCTAAACACAGCCTGATGCGAAGCACTGACCTGAAACAAAAGCGTCCTTGAGGGGAATCAAATGACCTCTTCTCCATTTGGAATCTCACTGGTCACGCTGTAGCAGTAGCAGCAGCATCCGCCACCACACAACACTGCTGGCTCTGTGGCCATTTCTGCGTCGCTCAAGCTCACGCAGGCAGCTTACAATGTGCCCCATGCTTAGCTGCTCTCTTCTGTACCCATTTTAAAGAGTCTAGGACACCATGTCAGTGTCCCAGGAAGCACATCAAAAGGCAGTTCTTCAAGAGATTTATGTGGCTATAGGGAGTGGCGATTGCTCAGGGCTCCGAATAGACACCACTCACTGCTGGATTCGATGGACCCACACATTTGCTCACCATGGGAAGTGCTCCTCCCCATTCTGGCAAGTTCGACCCTCCTTCTCAAGCCTAAATATGGGGAGATGGGTAGGGAACATTTGTTGGATGCACCATACTTTAGAAGGGCTTTGAGTACTTCAGAAGTACAGTGTCACTTGCAGGGACTAATTATTGTCCCCTCCCCAGCTCCAAGCTTGTGAGGAGTCTGGGACACATCCATACTGTACTGCACTTTGGAGACACTCCAAAGCTCAGTGTCCAATAGATGAGCTTCAGCCCTCCTTTTGTTCTTGGAGCTCAGGAAAGGATGGCTGGGAGATAATCCCATACTACACCATCCATTCGAGATGCTCCGAACACCTCTGAAGTTCAATCTGTGACATCCCTTCCCAACTGGGCAAGCAACAACAGTCAAAAGTTGTGGATCCCAGATGACCCAACGGTCTGACACAATATTCGGCAGCGCCATACATTCCCATTAAAACTGGCAAGAAGAAGTTGCACCTGAAACTAGTAGAGAAGCAAGAGCTGACATTTTGCAAGAGACAAATACGTTGGACTAACCTGTGTGGATCCATGGACAAATACACTCAGCTAGGCCAGTGGTGTCGCTCTAGGTGGGGCGGAAGGAACACTAAGTTCCGCACCACCTAGAGCCTCCGTTACGCTCCTGCATGAGGTGGCCCCTACTGCCTTCAATGGCCTGAATGGCTCCAAAGGCGAGGGGGCGGGGCCGCCTCGTGCAGGAGCGTAACGGAGGCTCTAGGCAGTGCGGAACTTAGCGTTCCACCCCACCTAGAGCAACGCCACTGAGCCAGGCCTCAGTTGTGTGATCTAGGCAGTCTCCAGGTTGGGTGACAGCACCCAATGTTTCTATTTCAGAACTGTTTCTCTTCTGTGCTTTGGCAACTTGTGTGCATCTTGTCACAGCACAGAGTTTAAGCTGAAAACATTTGCTCTTGATCTAAAAGAGAGTGGCTGCTTCACTGATCGAAATAATTCAGCCCATAAAAACAGGGGAGCAGCTGCCCTGGGGCAGGGAGATGCTTTGTAGAGATCATTGATCAAGTGCCTTTTAGGTAGCAACAGAGTTGTCTGTACCAAATCTGTGATAAGAGGAGGGTGCATAATGTAGTCAGTTTTATGATACTGGTAAGTACAGGCCGAAAAACTATGTTTGTTTGTTATATTGATGATCCTTGAATGATGCTACGTCTGCTCTAGCTTGTTAAGCACAACTGTAAAACAGGCAATGTTCGTATTTTGAGAAGCTCAGAAGAAATTTAAAGCGGAGCTGCCCTGGTATCTTGCAAGAAAGCAAACCAAAGAGAAGCCAATAAAGAGGGTGGTTCCCTTTTATTTTCTCCTCTCAAAATGGCTGCCTTTTGTAGACAAACACTTGGCCAGCTTCATGCTGACCACCCACCCCTGCATGAATAAGGACTGCTGGAACAGGTTCTTGCACATGTGTGCAAAACTGGGTCAACAGATTTGTTTCCACAGGCACAAACGTGCAAGGATTGTATGCATACAAGGATATTAGAGCAGAATTGGAGACCACAGTTAAGTTGGTGTATATGAAGTGAGGGATGTGACATTGAAGGTGAAGACAGAAATCGACTGCCACACTTTTGCTTCCTGGAGTCGGATCACGGCAGTTGGAGGCATCAAAACAGAGTGAGAGTGCGCACATCTGCCTCTCGCTAGAACATTAGAAGAGACCTGCTGCATCAGGTCAAGGACACATCTAGTCTAACTTCCTGTATCTCACAATGGCTCACCAGATGCCTCAGGGAGCACTCAAGACAACAAGATACTGTATCCTGTTGCCACTCCCTTGCATCGTAACATTCAGAGATAGGCTACCTCTAAAATCCACAGGCTACATTATAGTCATCATGGCTTGTAACCCGTTTTCCTCCATAAACCTGTCCAATCCCCTTTTAAAAGGCATCTAGGCCAGGTGGCATCACAACGTTCTGTGGCAAGAAGTTCCACATATTAATTACATGCTGGGTAAAGAAATACTGTATTTCCCTTAATATGGAGGTTCCTTTCTATGCTGATGCATCAAAGAACAAGAGATTCTGTCAGAAGGGCAAGGAAATAGAGAATCATGAGGGAACCCCATAGCAAGGATGCAATAATTTGGATAGTTAAAATACAAACATGCAGTATGGTACATTGCAGAGTAATATACTTAAATGGTTTAACAAAAGTTGATGATGTAACTTATCTGGAAAATATTCAGCATCGAAATTCATTAGAGCGAACGTTCAGGGGAAATATTGGGGAGTAAATTAGCTTCATCTCCAACTTTGTGTATCAGTAGAAGTTTTAGTTCTCCTTTAATTCTCCTTTAATTCTCATTTTAATTCTCCTCAGAAATGACTCACACGATCAAAAGTTTATATTTGTAATTGTTAGAGGCAGGAGAAAATGGCGATAACGAAACGTATAACACCACTTTCTGCTAAAAAAAATGGTGAAAAAATAAATAAAATAAAACCATGTAATTTTGCATCATTCTTCATCTGCTGTCACTGTACAATCTATACCACCTACCTAGTACACTTTTAAATAGGCTTAACATTTGTCCCGGAAAAACCGGGACAGTCCCAGTAATGGCCCTCCATTAACCGGGAAAGTCCCGGACGGGTTTTCCAGGATGAACGGTAACCTCCTCGCTGCCGCCGCCATGAAGAATTAAAGAACTTACCCGGGCGCTGCCATCTTGACTCGTGAAATCTCACGAGATCCAAGATTTGGGCGTCCAAATCTCATGAGGGCATCATGCCCTCATGAGATTTCGGTGCCGACATTCTGGATCCTCGCGAGATTTTGCGAGTCAAGATGGCAGCGTCCGGGTAAGTTATTTAATTCTCCATGGTGGTGGCGGTAGCGGCAGTGAGGAGCGGGTAAGCTGAGCGAGGGAGAGCGGCCGGGCCGACGAGAGCCTCTCACCGACCCAGCCGCTCTCCCTGGCTCAGAGCGGCCGACTTGGAGCGGGGCTTGCATGGCGGCCACCCGGCTGGCTCGCATGGCCGCCGCCATGCAAGCCGACTTGGAGCAGGGTTTGCATGGCGGCCGCCAGGCTGGGTCGCATGGCTGCTGCCATGCGAGCTGGCTGCCCGGCCGCCATGCAAGCCAACTCGGAGCGGGGCTCGCAAGTTGGCCGGGCAGCTGTCTCGCTCCTTGATGAAGGAGGAGCCGGAGCAGCAGCACGGAGCGGCAGCACGGAGCGGCAGCAGCGAGAAGGTAAGTCAATTTATTTTACTTATTTAATTATTTATTCGTTTAATTCTTTGCTTAAATAAATAAATAATTAAAACTCCGGGCGCGCTTCGTGCGGCAAGAGGGGACGCGGAGCTGTTCCCTTTTTTAATATTAAATTGATTTTAATGTTTTAATTTTTAAGATCAGTTAATTGATTTTTTAATTTAAAAATTAATTAATTAAATTATTAATTGATTTTTAATTATTTAAAACATTAATTAATTAAATTAGGGGTTCCCCAGTTTGAGGGGGCGCAAATATGGTAAGCCTACTTTTAAAGCGGTTACAATTTATAAACATGGGGAACGTTTGGAATAAACACACATAACACCGCTTTCTGCCATTTAATTTTGGTTAAACACCGAACTCTGTGATATAAAGCCATTTACTCCCATCTCTTGTTTTGCAGCACTTATCTTAAAAGTAACCACAAAAGCAAGGCAGCAATCCCACTATATTCCAAAGTGACAAAAAAACCCCACCTTGTGTAGGTTTATAGTAGATAAATAGCAAGGGTACAAAAGGTTAAGAGGTTGTCTTGCTGGGAAGGGGGTAGGTAGTACAGATGGAAGACAGCCAGAGCACATGCAGTTCAATCCTTCGCCCCACCTTTATCCCAAGGCAGGATCTTCCACAAAGTAATCCACAGTCACACCTCCCCCTCAAAGGTTAACTCATATAAACCAAGGTTACGACAGGCTACTAGCAAGAATGAATAACTCACGAAATCATAAAGATGACTAGTGATAGAGGCTAAATGAAATGATCCAAGAGGCTGAAACAAGCGAGTCTGCTTTTGACAAGGAAGGGGGAAAATCTCTCCAAGGTGCCCGGGATTCTGATCCAAGAGAAAACTGTGTTTCCTAGTCCTTAATCTGGCAAATCAGCTAGATGCCCCAACCCCATCCACTGGGCTTCCTTGAGAGAAATTTCTCTTGATCCCCCTAGATCAAATCGATCCACCCCAACCCATCCAGTCTCTGATGCATGCAAGGAAAAGGCAAAACATAATGTCCAAAGGCTGAGGTCACCTGCCAGGCAGGGTAAACTGCACAACTTCTGACTCACCAAAGCTGAACACAGCCTGCCATCCATGCACAGTGGCCAGCCAGGTGCTTGGCAGCCCCCCTGCTTTTGCAGTTTCAGGCAGGCGGCAAAACCAGAAGATTTATTGAGCTGTGGTGGGCTGTATTCACCTTGGTAGGTCACAAGTTGCGCAGTCCCAATATAAAACCCAGTAGAAAGTCATCAGCAATATTCCATTACGCAGTCTACATAAAAAGAAATACATCAAAATAGCACATAGCATGGAACAGGCTGCAGAGGCTAATTTGCAGAAGTTACTACTCCTTGCTGCAGTAGGCGATTTCTACACTCAAAAAGTAAAATCTTACCCAGCAAAGCAGTGCAGATTAGGACACTGCTTTGGCCGAGTCAGACCACTGGTCCACCTAGCTCAGTAGATGCAGGCAAAACAAGGGCTCTGCTACTGAGCTATGTGTCCTGGTATCAGGAATGGAGGGAAGAAATGGCCAGCAAAAGCAAGAATCCTGCTGGTTGGGCATCCGAGAGGAAAAGCGACATGCCATGAGTCATTCAGTTCAGGCAAGCCCACGCAGGAACGCTTGCTCTTGCTGTGGGCTTGGCAAGAGCACAAGAAACACTGGGCTGATTCCAAGCCCCCTGGGACTGCAAGCTCTGTTAAAGCCCAATTTATTACATACATTCTTTAATACCAGTGACTTTACAACCACCGAGTCCACTAAATTAACAGGGAATAAAAACAGCCATTATTGGACAAGTCCTTTTTAGTTAAAACTTAAATCCAAACAAAAAGGGGCAGCATCTTCAATGTTTCCTTCTAGGTTACAAGAGGGGAGCATTTTCCCCAAGCCCTCCAACAAAAAAAGATAATTTATATATGTACACACACCTTTCATAATATAATCTTAGTTTGCCTAACTATATAGCAGCTGATACATTTGATGTTTGTTAAGAAGAAGAAAGTCTTGAGATGCCATTACAAGGCAGTGTTTAACTTGCATTAAACACATGCATGCACATACACGCACTCACACTCCAGACTACATTGCACTACTGCAGCTTCATGGAAACAAGATTCAATGACATATTCTGAAAATGAAGGAAGTGAGGTGGGTCAACAACAAGCAGGAAGAAGAACATGTGTCATTTACATCCAAGTCAAACACACCAATAGTTGTACCTCTTTCTCTGGAGAGCCAATGTGTTGTAATGATTACAGTAACAAATTTAGGGCCCAATTCTATCCAACTTTCCAGCACCGACGCAGCTGCAATGCAGTCCCGAGATAAGGGAATAAACATTCCCTTACCTTGAGGAGGCCTCCATGACAGGCCCACCACCACAGGATGCACTGCACACCCCATTGACCCTACCGCATCAGCGCTGGAAAGTTGGATAGGATCGGGTCCTTAGACAGGGAAGGCCCAGGCTCAAATCTCAGATCAATTCTGAAGCTCACTTTAGGCCAGTCACTACCTTTCAGTTCTTTTCAAAACAAACCAAGTCATCTCTATGACAAATATCATGGATGTCACCTACAATCTGCCAGCAGTACAAGTGCTACTGCATTCTATCCTGCAATTATTATATACTATACCTTACGTTTTGCTTGGTATCTGTAGGGAAACATTTTCTAAGTGGTATCTGCTACCAAAACAAGAGTACCATATTTCTTCGATTCTAAGACGCACTTTTTTCTAAATTTACCAATTCAAAAAAGGGCATGTGTCTTAGAATCAATGAATTTAAATTGCACCCCCAAAACGCCACCTTCTTATCGGGGCTGGTAAGGGCTTCAGTGAGGCCTGCGCGACCCTCTGCAGGCTCTGCACGACCCTCTTCAGTTCGGCAAAAAACAGCTGTTTTTGGCCATTTCTGGTTTTCGTGAAAACCGGAAGTGCCCGAAAATAGCCGTTTTTTTCTGAACTGAAGATCAGGGAGGCCTGCATAGGGTCGCGCAGGCCTCCCTGATGTTCAGTTCGACAAAAAACGGCTATTTTCGGGCACTTCCGGTTTTCGCGAAAACTGGAAATGGCCGAAAACAGCTGTTTTTCGCCAAACTGAAGATCGGAGAGGCCTGCAGAGGGTCACGCAGGCCTCCCCAAAGCCCCCCCAAGCCCCGAAATAAGTAATATGGGCGTTTAAGAAGGTGGGCGTTTCGAGGGTACAATTTACACATAAATCCTTGGCGAAAAATTTTTTCCCTGCTGGTGGTAGCAAAATTAAAGGTGCGCCTTAGAATTGATGGTGCCTTAGAATGGAAGAAATACGGTATCTGGTCAAGCTGCAGACGGTTAGTAACAAATGGGATACCAATATGCCTCAACTTTGTTAAAAATAGTGATAGCCTTTAATTTGCAAAATGCGTTTAAAGCAGGGGTGGGGAACCTTTTTCCTCTGAAGGGCCATTTTAATTTATAGAAATGTGTTCGCGGGCCGGCCATAAGGCCGTCCACAATTTTTATTTATTTGTTTATTTATTGCAAACAAACCACCCGGTCTCCGGAAGCTTTGCGCTCACCTTCCGAGGCCGCCGCCGCCGGCTCCGCGTGTAACCCCTGGAAGCCAGGAGAGTGCCTCTGCGCCTCCTCCTCTGCCGCTGGCTCAGCCCTTCTGACCAGGCCCTCAGCCGGACCGGATGGCCTTGGGGGCAGTATCTGGTCCATGGGCCGGAGGTTCCCCACCCATGGTTTAAGAGTCACATAATTTTACTATTATATCAGTAGCAGTATTTTATACATTTATATACCCCCCTTTTTAAAGTAACCAATCGTTTACAAAATAAATACACTACAAAGATAAAAAACCAAGATTCAACTAGGGAACGCTCCCTACAGTATTTGCAAAACAAAATTATCTTTGTGCCTGGTTCAGCTTATGCTTCTTGAAAGTGCCCCCAACATAATGCCAATCACTTATTTGTTTTTTTAACACACATTCAAAGAATTACTATTCCACAGAAGATGCAAGTTCTTTGCACTCCTTCAGACAACTGATAAAACACCAAAATAAATTATTTCCTCTGGTGCAATATCAGGATGGTCTAGTGTCAGCCAGAAAGCAGACTGCCCTTTGCGTTAATCAAACTACAGGCCTGCCAAGATGGGTTTGAATGGATTGTGACCATTTCATGGTAGGTTGCTCTTGATTGTTGAAAGCTGAACACTGTGGCAAGAAATGTTGCAAAACCCCAAATCAAATACCCAAAACGATGTCCGACTGAATGAGGAAGTCCAGCAAATTATGTTAAAATAGAACACAAATGATAATCATTCTATGGCAAGCATGAGTTTCCCATTAGTCCCTGTGATGGCTGCACAAGCTCAAAGTCACAAACAATTAGAATTCAGAGGTAGGTAACGAGGAAGTGACCTCTGCATGTGAAAGACACGTCTATTAACAAAAGGAAACACTATCATCATCATTTGAAACCCAAGGGTAAGGTCTCTAACCTTTCTGCTGGACTGTCAGGCTCAATAAATCGGATGAGAGGCGGAGACGAGAGAGTTTCAGTAGCAAAGATCCCCCCCTGCAGCTGCAATCCAAAGCCATTCAAGGGGTCTCCTCTTAGAATCACCTCTGTCGTTTCCGTATGAACAATCTGCCCACCAGGACCCACCGTGCTAGAGGCCAATGACACTGAAAGAAGAGAGAGACATGCTCAAATTAGCAACACAATTTTTTTGCAACATATATTGGCGATTGTGCTCCCTTCTTACAAGAAAACTATTTGCAAGTATAAACCCTCTATTCTTTAAGCCCTCCCTGAGCACTGGGTTTTCACAGTCACCCCACAGCAAAGCTACATTTTCCAGTCGAACCCAATGACAGGCAGCATTAAAACCACTCCTCACTGGGTATGCCAGAAATTCACACCAAGCAACATCAATGGAAACCACTGTGAAACTGGTTGACCAAGTCTGCCCCGTTTTGTCCTAGTCTGAGGTGCATCTCCATCTACATAGAAAGTCCAGACTGTAGTACTCAACATGCATGTAGACCAGGGGTGGCCAACCTTCCACCATTAGGGCCTCTGCGTTCTTAAAGTTGTATAGGAGACAGACTCTTGACAGCTGCAATTGCCGATTGTGTTGCTAAAGCAGCTGCACCTACTGAAATGCCCTCACCTATACAACCATTAAAGGTCCAGGAGCATTCATGTTGAAAGGTTGGCCACCCCTGATGTAGACAATGGAGTCCAGCAAAATAGCCTGCTAACCCTCAGGCTCAAAAGGCAGACACATACTGAATACGCAGCATAACAGATAAACTAAAGACATGAAGTGGGAGCCACAAACACATCAGCCCTACCAACCCCCCCCCTGCCCCACCCTTGTGCTCCTTACATGAACTTTTGTGCTCCTTCTTCCTCTGTCTTCTCCTCATCATGGTGGCCCGTGGGCTCATGGGATGGTTGCTCCGAGGTAGAGTATTGGAATTCTGGCAGGCAAACCCTGATGTGTTCATTGTGGGAGATGCAAAGCTGGCAGCTACAAGAGCTGGATAAAAGCACAAGAATTCAGCTTAGCGTAAAGACACGAACCTGGTTTGCCAGCATTGTTGGCACTAACTTGTAACCCCATTTTAACATGCTCAGACGTTACTTCTGCTTAAGTACACGCTCCTTTGGTATACCATAGGATTGCCTGAGAATATACAGAGATGAGTAGCTAACTGGAGGGATTATTTTTCCTTACCCAAAGTACGTTAAGTATCATTACTATAAACCTTCTTTCCTTCTATAGGAAAGCAGCATATCTATTGGTTTATGAAAATCCTGCTACATTTCACACGATTGCAGGGGTTTTCCCAAAGCTTTCACTGTAGGAATTTTCCCCGACTCTACTCCAGTCCCAGAAGAGAGAGAGAGAGAGAGAGAGAGAGAGAGTGTGTGTGTGTATATATATATATATATATATATATATATACTTTTTCAGGTTATAATGGCTTACGTGCCATATACAACAAACAGTGTGGATGATTCTTTAAGGGAAGAATTGGCAAGAAGTTGTACAACTATACCACAGACTGGCTTTGCCTCAGATGCTGCACAGAACACAGAAGTAACACAGCCCGTGCCCAGAGTGATGCTCTATATTGACAGGGCAAAACTGGCAAGAGGGCAGAAGAGAGAGATTCCCAAAGAGTGTGGCTCAAAGGGAGAATAGGAGCAAGAAAGGCAACACCAGGGCAGTTTAAAAGTGGCTTTGTTAAAAGACTTGGGTCATCAGGATAGAAGAACTTGACAAACAGAGAGGGAAAGGTTTGTTCATAGGGGCAGCCAACACGACCAATTCTGCTTACAGGGCTGAGAGCATGTCCTTTTTGGTTTTTTTCTGTATTGAGAACAAACAGAGCAGAAAAAAAAATAGGGAGTATTACATTTGCAATAATCCTGGCTAGAAGTCTGGTTCCAGGTGGGTGTCTTGCAGTGCCCGGGATGATGGGTGTGGCAGTAACTGACGCAAGGATCCCAGCAATGGTGGTGGTCACTCTTTTGCACTTTGACTTGGTTCCGCATTAGACAGGAAAGAAAAACAAGCCACAGAGATAATCATAAATCAGTTGCACAGGGAGTTCAAATCAGCATGCCTTATGTTTATAAACAGATCTGCAACCAAGTACTAAAGTCTATGAAATACTGAGAGTCATACAATGTGTAATAGACACACAGGTTCCCTTGAGGATTTTCTTTCTAGCAGAGATTACCAGCATGCCTGGGCCACATTATTGGCCTTTCTCCATGAATGCAGGTGCTGGGGGCAAGGTGGGGTCTCCAATAATATATTTCTGCTGCTCCTACGCCAAGTGCTCCAGCACTCACCTGAGAGCACGTGGACCCATCATGAGGAATTCGTGGAATGGCATTTGTGGAAGAACTATTAATTATTTTAAAAAAAATAGAAACAGCAATGGAAAAGCAACCAATCTTCAACAAGGAATGTAACTAGCAGTTGCTACTATTTCATTTTATCGGTTAAACAGAGGGTGAACACAACATCATGTGAAGACAGGAAGCCACCTTATACCAGCTCAAACTCACCCAGTATTGGGAGAAGGGCCACAGCTCCATGGTAGACGACATGCTTTGCTTAGGGAAGGTACCAGGTTGAATCTCTGGCATCTGCATTTACGGCTGGGAAAATTCCGGGAGGGCTGCTCGGAGCAGACAATACTAAACTAGAGGAACTAGTTTCAGCTCAGAATAAGGCAGCTTCGTATTTCTATTCAGATTGCCAAAAGCTCTCCAAGGTCTCAGACAGAGAAGGAACTGAGGTCCTTTTAAACAGGAGAGGCCAGAGACTGAATCTGGCCCCTTCTTCATGTAAACCACTCTCCTAATAATAAAGGGCAAAGATGCTGACTGAATGGAGTTTCCTAGCCTTTCAGCTGTGGTCTCAAACAGTTCCCTTGGTCAACTGAAGTCCCTAGTATAGCTGAATTTAAAAGGCCATAAAGGATATTCATCAGTGGGACTTTTCTAAGAAGGAGCTGTGAAGTTTGTTTTATGGAGTTAGACACAATTTGCCCATGTGATTAATTTGTTTCTACTACTTTTTAAACTAGCAAAGGGAATGCCCTCTATACACATACAAAAAAAGTACAGCCCTATCCTCCTCCCCCCCGCTTGCCTGGAGCAGGCGCGCCAAAAACGGATGTGTTGTATCCAGCGGGGGGTGGATCAGGAGGCTGAACACCAGAACCAGGGGACATGCACTAAAATTGAGTGGAGGGAGAGTTAGAACGGACAAAAGAAAATATTTATTTACCCAGCATGTAATTCATCTGTGGAACTCCTTGCCATAGGATGTGGTGATGGCACCTGGCCTAGATGCCTTTAAAAGGGGTTTGGACAGATTCATGGAGGAAAAGACCATCACAGGTTACAAGCCATAAGCAACCTCCTGGTTTTAGAAGTACGTTTTCTTTGTGCCAGGTGCAGGGGAGTGGCAGCAGGAAACAGGTTATCTTGTTGGCTGTGTGCTCCCTGAGGCATCTGGTGGGGCCACTGTGTGATACAGGAAGCTGGACTAGATGGGCCTTTGGCCTGATCCAGCAGGGCTCTTCTTATGAGGCTTCAGAGGCCAAAGGGGTTTAAATCCCCTTA
Source organism: Plestiodon gilberti rubricaudatus (assembly GCA_026170595.1). Lineage (NCBI taxonomy): Eukaryota > Metazoa > Chordata > Lepidosauria > Squamata > Scincidae > Plestiodon > Plestiodon gilberti. The sequence goes on from JANXHW010000002.1 coordinate 225,043,413, forward strand.
CACCTCTGTAAGCCTCCTGCTCTGCAATGGGTCTCCTCGGACCGGCGCTAGCGATCTTGCTAGCGCAAGTCCAAAGAGAGAAAGGGGATGGGGAGTCTGCTGCTGAAGGGTATTGAATCTGGAATGCACCATCACCACTGGATCCAACCTCTCCCACAGCCTCCTTACCCGCGTTATGCCCCCTCCCACCTCTTCCTCCGACTTACTGCTCCAGCGGATGGAGGGAGAGCCAACAACACACGTGGGAAGGCTCTGGCCTTCCCACTGGCGTCCTGGCAGCATGCTACTCAGCAAGCTAATGGAAAGTGCTTTGCGGCGCTTTTTGAGCAGTAGCCGGCCAGCCAGTCCTGATAGGATTGGGCAGTATCATTTAACTGAAGAACAAACTTTTCAAGCTCTTCTCTTTTTTCCCCTTGCAGATTAGACAGTGAAGACAGCTGCAACTAAACTGGATGCAACCAGAAATGAACAGACTGAGACATAGATGTGAACAGCCGACTCAGACAATCATATCGCTATAAATTGTCCATGGAAGCTTAGGGCACACTGGGCAGCTGACAAAGAGAAGGGGTTGCTGATCTTTAAGTTATCCACGGAAACAACTTTTCAGGTCAGACATCTGTGGCCCAGTCACTTGTCGTGGTGCCGCCCCCTGTTAGAGAGAGATATTCCTCAGTAATCTCTGGTACTCCATGTGCTGCCAGCATTTAAGCCGACTCTGAAAGTTCAATTTATAGAGAATCTCTCATCCGTGAAGGATGGTTATCGGACTGTGCAAGGTTAAAAGAACTGAAGTTTAACTCATGGCAAAAAAAGGGACTGCTGACTCCAGTATCAGTTGAAAATCAGGACTTCTGGAAATTCAACCCTGGCTAAGAACTCTGCCAGATAAATTAGAGTCACTTTTCCCTAGTCCAACTGCATATCTTCTGTAATAATGCTCCAGATGTCTTGAGCATGTGTGCACAGGAGTGCCTGTCAATCCACTACACCTTCCGAACTATTTCACCGGCACAGGCAAAAGAGGTACTGTTAGACAGATAAGAGGAATAGGAAAAATAGACTGTTTGGGGGACCTGTGACCTCTCACTTGCGAGTGTGCCCCCAAATGTCCAATTTCCTTCAATAAAGTGGTAAGGATGCCTATCTCTCGGTTACCTGATTTGTAGAAGTTAACAAGAGGACAATGAGAATGGGCTCTCAGTGCCACTGTAACCACTGGCGTTGCTGGAGGTGGGGCGGAAAGCTAAGTTCTGCAGCTTTCCGCCCCACCGTTACTCTCCGGTACGAGGTGCCCCGCCCCCTCGTCGTAGGAGCCCGTCAGTGGAGAGAAAGCAATGCGCAGGAGAGTCCCTGCGTGTTGCTTTCTCTCCGCTGACAGGCTCCTACGATGAGGGGGCAGGGCGCCTCGTACCGGAGAGTAATGGTGGGGCGGAAAGCTGCAGAACTTAGCTTTCCGCCCCACCTCCAGCAACGCCAGTGACTGTAACTAAAAGACTTCTATTAAAACATTGGAACAATAAATGGCCCTCTACCTACAACTCAGTGGATTGAGGACTTTTTAACTTGGTCAACATTTGGACAACTGGCTTAGAGAAAACAATTACAAATGGACATCTTTTTGGATATTTGGAAGCCTTGCTTAAATTTATATGTTCAGCATAGTGTATTCCTTGTTTATGGAGCATGGTTTATAGTACACTGTATAGATTGCTGGAATAGTATAGTACAGACGGACTGGAATTTTTCTGTATTTTCATACCTTATCTATAGCATGCATATATTTATTTCCTTTTTATTGTTGTTTTGTTTGTGTTACTTTGTTTCAATGTATTTTTATTTTTAGAGAAAGTAGTAAGGAAAAAGCTCTATCAATAAAGAATTTGGGGGGGGGGGGTCATTGTTATATCAGTAGCCAGTAGGCCAACCTCTTCTTTATGACTCCCTGCATTTGACAGGGTTGAGTTACAGATTCAAGCATTCTCATCATTTGATGATCACCTTGCTAGTACAATATTAGTGCCAAAGAATTTCTGGTCTCAATCCCAAAAGGGTTTTCTAGTATGGCAGCAGATGGAATGTTCAATCCCAAAATTCACTTGTGCCTGTGGCAGTAGCGATGTCATGTTTCCTTCACCACACATCTAGAACAGGAATTCTCAACCCTTTCCTGGCCAAGTACCACCTCTGGAGCCACTCTCCTGCTGTGTACCACCGGAAGTGACTGGCGATGACATCACTGTCAGTTATTTCCGGGTTTCCAGGTTTTTGGAGGCCAGAAAATGCAGGTAGGAGGCTCTGGGCAGGAGGGCCCTTCTCAGCATTCCCAAGAGGCTCAGCCAAAGGCAGGAGACTCTTGGGAGCAAAAATGTGCCACAGAAAGCACCACATAGGAGCAGGGTTCCAGTGGTCTGGTGGTCCAAGTACCACCAGCAGTCGGCCAAAGTACCACTGGTGGTACTAGTACTACTGGTTGAGAACCCCTGATCTAGAACACCACATGACAGGCAGCATGGGAGAACCAAGATGACTGTATAGGCCACAGATGTGCCTTTAGTTTGGTCACCAATCTTGGTTTGAATACTAAGCGTCTCTACTGAAAGGCCAGCAATTGCATCTAATAGCTACCCTTATCTGCCTGTTGGCACTAAATGAATTTGAATCATGAACATTTCTATACAAAGACAGCTATTGTTCACAAAGAAAGGAAAACTGCTTTAATACCCAAAATGAGATCACTACCTGTACACGTACCATGATCCAATTAAAGAGGCCAGGTTTCAGTCACTCCCCACCTCCTCTTAGCTTCCTTGAAGGCCCTTATCTAATATCATTTTGTAATCACAATGACAGCCAATGTTCCCGTCACTAAAAACACATCTGCTATCAAATTCTGACAATGTTTTGCAAGGGCAATTCTGAACTCCCAGAGGAAGCCATTGTGCATTATATTTTATAGTCCATCTTGGCACACACCCGTGTCTGGAGGCTTGAGAGGGAGTCTGCTTTGGTGAGCAGGTAGTATCTCCAGCTTGACATTTTCCGATGTTGCAGCTAAGAGTTGGGTGGCCTCTAACAAGGAACAGTGCTCAGTGCTGGTGCCATCAATGGAAAGGATGTGATCGCCAACATGCAAGGCCCCACACCTGCAGGAGAAACACAGAACCACATGGGTAGAGGAGTCATTTGTGACTATTACCACAGCAATTCAACATCCAGTAGGTTCACTTTCACTCTCTCGCTCACTCACACCAGGGAAATGTCATCAAATTTGCCATTTATTTGTTGAGGCTTCGTTGAAGCCAAAATTTAAAAGCCAGAAGTCTGGTCTTGGATTGGTTTAGCAGGAAACACATGAAAGCACAGAGATTTTATCTGAAGGAAAATCAAGATGGCTTGGCTGGAGAACCAAGACTCCTTTCTCTGTGAACTGAAGTCAAAACATTCATGCATAGAGTTCAAGAGCCATCTAAGGGCCTTCACAGGCAATAAAGTAACACCAGGTTTTTAGTATTACTTGATTTTATTCTTAGCCATTTTGCAGTTAAAAAAATAGAAATCAAGGCAGGTATGTGACCTGGCACTAGAGAGGGGGAGGGCATAACCTTCAAAAGGAGCTGAATAAAAACTATGGGGGAGGAAAAGAAAGAAAAAGGTTTGCAAAATGGCAGACACTCGTCTAAGACATAGGTTGTCATGCTACGGTTTTTTGTTTTTTTTTCTCAAAGGCTAGAGAACCACTCCTAGGCTAGAATAATAGTATAGATTCATGTAGCCAGGTTGAATAAGTGCTCACAATAGCAAAATGTGTGTCACTGGGAGAGGGAAGGGGATTATATGTTCCCACTCACCCCCCCACCTCTCCCAAACAGCAGCTTTGATTGCTGGGAAAATAATCTCCCTACCAATGTGCTTTAAAGAGGAAAAACCGAGTAGTTCTATTGTTCACTTAACAAAAAAATAACTGTGTACTTACTGCACACAAAACAAAAAGATCACCAATGGTCTATAAAGGCACCGATTTGGCAGCCTGTTTAGAAAAAGGGTACGAAAGAAGAAAGGCTTTGTCGCCTTTCACTCTTTGCAGAGCAAGCCATCAGTCCACATCAGCTAGGCTCTGCAAATACACATCTGTGGTCTCCAAATAAATTTTAAAATGCATGTTTATATCATATTTTCAACTGGGCCCAATTAAACTCTGTCAAACCAAATTCAGTCTATCTTGGATCACATGGTATGTTAAATTCACTTCTAATTGTATTGTCAGGTGTTTCTTAGTGTAAGGCTGCAAGATGTTTTACAACATTACCTTATATGATTACACTATCTTGAGAGAACACTTTTCCATATTAAATTTGGCTGCCAAGGTAACTGCTGAATACCTTCCATGGGCACCAAGTACCATGGGCATTTCACAGAAAATTCTGGGGCATATATTGGAGTACACACACTCATTTTACATGTGGCATTGACAAGGTATGTTTGGCTTTGCTGTTTCCTTGAGCAAACAGAGTTTGTACACCCTAACATGCATCTGTTCTTCCACATTGCAAAAAAGCTTGGTTGCCCATCATGCAGTTTGAAAACCACTGCCCTCTATTCCAGCACATCACAGCTCCATAGAATATAGTGGACATTCCATAATCAGGAAGTATCCCTCATATTGAGTGGAATTCGTTTACACTTGTAAAACCTCCCCATTTCTAGAGAAAGAAATATTCACCTTCAAATATGGGGGAAACACACACTAAACGGTCTGGAAAAAACACAAACATGGTTCAACTTCATACCTGTCTACCACACTGGCTGGCTTGATCTTGTCAATGACGATGACCTGCTTATTCCGATGTGTGTTTGTTGCCAGTGTGATTCCTAGCGCAGAGCCTGGAGTCTTTGCAATTTCTACTAGCAAAGGGCCTGAAGCATTGGCTACTGTATCTATAAAACAAAGAGGCATTTAAGTCGCTTCTACAGTCCTCTCATCTGGCTATTCTGGGCTGGAAAGTGCTGGCAATGCCAGGAAATCTAGCCCCAAACTTAGTCATACCATCCTTGACATGTATAGCCAAATGGGGCACTCAAATCTCCATATCATTTTTTTTAAGAAGGTCCCTTGCCTTGTAGAACCGTATGCATATATGCCAACCTTTGAAAATTCAAAGCTACTTCATATGGCTGATATGTTTGCCACATCCTCCCTCCCCATGTTTGCCTGTCTTGGCTGACTGAGGTCCACAGGGGTGGGGGCAAACTGTGCCAGGGACAGACGAGAGTGGCACAGGCAAGCAGGAACCAGCAGCTGCAGAAAATATAGGGGAGTTGGTAAAGAACTGCTGGAAACAGCAGATTTTAGGTGAACAGGTTGTTAGGACAAAGGATTTGCTGGACAAGGTTTGCAGGACCATGGATAGCTACAGGGCAGATGAACTGAGTCCTGATGTCTAAACCAAGCCTTGCCCCAGCCTGGAGAGGAGATCTCTCAAGATCCACACTGGTCTGGAGCCTAGCATGCCTTTGGCACCCTACGATTTGGCATCTCAAACAGAGGGCCAAGTAAATGTGGGAACCTGAACTGTTGGCAGGGTTGTTTCTCTGGAGCCTTCAACTCAGAAGTCTGGGTTGTTTGTCCATAGGTCTGTGATGGATAGGGCCACAGATTGGGCTGTGAGTTTACCAAAGCTACAAGGAGTCCATAATACCCCATCTTCCAGGTTAGTATCTGGGTCTCTAAGGAGGGCTGGATACAGCATCTTCCCCCCTCTCAGTCAGCGTTTGTGTTCCTGGATAGGGTCATGACCACAATGCTAAGTGCCATAAAGTGCAAAGGGGAGCTGCACATTTCCAAATACCCTGAACAGGAAATCAAGCATTTCAGAGAGCCATGGGGAACTGCAGCTCTCCAGCACATGTCTCTTGGTCTCTGGAGATGCACCCTTCCCCTCCAGAGGTCATGGTGCTTCATACTGCAAATACCAGAGGTAGGCAGCAAATATGCTCATGCCACAAGAGTGTGAATGGGCGCTTATAACTTAGTCTCCACCCTGTGTTCATTTTAAGAACGTAACATAAGACGAGCCTTGCTGGATCAGGCCAAAGGCCCATCTAGTCCAGCTTTGTGTATTTCACAGTGGCCCCACCAGATGCCTCCGAGAGCACACAGCCAACAAGACTGCTGTCACTCCCTTGCACCTGGCACAGAGAAAACCCACTTCTAAAACCTGGAGGTTGCTTATGGCTTGTGACTTGTGATGGTCTTTTCCTCCATGAATCTATCCAAACCCCTTTTAAAGGCATCTAGGCCAGGTGCCATCACCACATCCTGTGGCAGGGAGTTCCACAGATGAATTTACGCTGGGTAAAGAAATATTTTCTTTTGTCCGTTCTAACTCTCCCTCCACTCAATTTTAGTGCATGTCCCCTGGTTCTGGTGTTGTGCAAGAGGGAGAAGAATTTCCCTCTAGTGGCTAGCCCATAGGTTGCCAACCCACAGCACGGGTGCCACTTAGTGGCACGCTGAGCCTTTTGAAGTGGCATGCGCCGCCGTTTCTGCCCGAGCTGAGCGCTGAAGTCCCTCTCTCTACCCCAGCGCACCTTTCCAAGCCTGTGGCACTAGAGGAGGTCTCTGTACCCCACTGCGCCTCATTCTTCTTGCGCTGTCACTGTGCTTTAAATATTTTCATTACCTTAGAAATATTTGTTTATTTAAGTGGCACACTTAAGATTATCTACATAAAACGTGGCACATGGCGTGCCACGGGTTGGCCACCACTGCTCTAGCCACTCTCTCCATTCCATGAATAATTTTATACATCTCAATCATGTCCCCCCTCATGCGCCTTTTTTCTAGACTGAAAAGCCCAAAACGCTGTAGCCTTTCCACTGTAGCTCCAGCCCATGAATCATTTTGGTTGCTCTTTTGACTTATCAAAATGAACGCACAGACAAGAAAACCCAAGATATGTCAATGTTGCATTCGTTCAGATCATTTTCCTAGATGTAGGCTAAAAGCAAACACATTCAAGTCTCACATTGCCTAACTTTAAGACTTAATAGTAAATTACGTTTTCTACTTTCTTCACAAATAATAATTGAGGCATTTTCTGTTTAGATTAGTCTCAAAAGGACCTAATTAAGTATTACGTACGAAACACTGCCACAGTAGAACAGCTAGAGATAGCAGCCAGACCCAAGTCTTGCAAGACCCAAGATCTGAGCTATCCAGCTGTTCAAATTTAGTAAACTTATCTTACATTGCCATACAAATGAGCTGCAGAGTTGGTTGCTTTGACCTATTAAACACAACTCCCCCCTCCCCCTGGATAATTTATTCCTCATTAATACAACAACATTGCTTAGAAAACCACAATGAAAGTTAAATTGGGCAAAAATTGAGCCTTTTTTTTTTTTTTTGGTCTCCAAGTCTAAGCCTTAAGATTGCCAACAGGAAAGGGAGCTTGCTTTAAGGTAACAAAACATTGCCGCTTTTCCGTTAAATGAGCACAGCATAGACTTCAATGCTAAAGAGAGAACATCGGCAGAAGGATCTCCCCTGCCCAACTTATTAGCCTAGATCAGTGGTTGTCAAAGTTCTCCCCGCAAGGCGGGGAGAATCTTGAGTCTGCGGGCGTGGGGACAGCGGTGGCAGCGATCCCGGGGATTGTGCCGCCGGTGGGGGAAAATTGTCAATTTTACACTCACCAGGGGTCCTGACATCCTCTGGAGGGTGCGGGGAGGCTTGTGGACCCCTCCGCAGACCACCCCAAGCTTTAGATTGCCACTCCATGGCGATTTACAGCCACTTCTGGTTTTCACAGAAAATGGTCGTAAATCGCCGCGGAACGGCACTCTAAAACTCAGGGAGGCCTGCAGAGGGGTTTGCAAGCCTTCCCATGCCCTCCAGAAGATGTCAGGACCCCCAGTGAGTGTAAACAGATACTTTCACACTTTTTTTGCAGCAGTGGCGATCCCTGGGATCACCGCTGCCATGCTGTCCCCGCCCGTTAAGTTGGCAGGGGACAGCATCCGGTTCCAGTGCGACCCACCACTTTGAGAACCAATGGCCTAGAGATGAACCCCTGCAGTGCTGTCAATATCCACAGTCCACCCAGGTTCCATGTTGAGACAATGATGGTCACTGTCTCTTTATTCTAGGCCCTAGGGCAAACCAGAGCCAAAAAAAAAGGCCTCTGCTGTATACATGATCAAAAAGGTACAAAATGTGATCACTTGAAGTCTTCCTCACCATACGATGAATCTTTTCATAAAGGGTGAAAGGAAGCTTTCCTTCTACCTAATCCTATAAGCACCTTCGTTGTCTGCTTTTCAAAATGAAAACTAGAATGTTTGCTTGCTGGGGAAAACTAACAAGAAAAAATAATGTTGCAATGAAATGAGTTAGAGTCGCTTGTTATGGGATTTTCAGGGGGGGGGGGAAGAGGTGGGAGAACCACAAATCAATTTGATATGAACAATTCCTTTGACCTCTTTCTGCCTCAATTTTCTCTATGGAATAACTAAACTTTATTTACCAGCTAGCAGATAGGAATGGACACTTTCTCACAATTAATATAAAGACCTCACCAGCCAAGCTCTCTCTCTTAACTCAATTACAGATTTCAACAGGATTTCTGCACAAGTTAACTGGGTAAAGGCCTGCAGCCTGAAGGGGTGAGACAGTGTACAAGCAGAATAGACACACTTGGCCACTTTGAAACCAGCTTCGCCAGATCTAACCCATATACAGTACACACTACGTTAGGAATTGCATCCCCTCAATTAAGTTTCAGAGAGCCTACTCAGTTGTCTAAAAATTTGTCCTGAAAGAGGTCCAGGAGAAGTGTGTAGGAACCGCAAGGGGTTAGAAAAGGAGCGAAGTAGATGAAGTTGTTCCTTAAAGTTCTCATCAAAAAGTACAAGTGATGCCTCATATTTGTAAGGGAAGCAAGACATAAAACTAGCCAAGATAAACTTCAAAAATGTAAGGTAATTTTTTTCCTCTGGAAGAAGCAGCAGCCTCTGAGGCTTAATCTGCACTGTGGTCAAAGTCAATATAATGGTGACCAAAAAAGAATGGAACTTTATAATCTCACTTTTCAGGAAAAAAAATGTATTCACTGCAACTTGTTTGCTTAAAGTCACAGGGTGCAGCAAATGTAGCACGGGGGGGGGGGGAACATGGCAGGGGAAACATGCCGGAGGTTTTAGCACTTTGCCCCACCACTATTCCAACCCTAACTGTGCTGCCCCTTACAGTCTCTCCCCCTCCCCCATTTTATGAATCCCCAGCAGGATAATTTAAAAACAAAAACAAAAAACACCGGAGCATGTCACATATTTCTCATCACATGTAATTTGGCCCCAAGAAGAACTGAGGACTTGGCACAGGTTAGTATCAAAGGCCTTTCACCACTTGTTAATGCTATGAAGGCAGTTTAGGAGAGATAAAAACGAACATGCTCTGGACTGCAAACATCCGACTGTCTACAAAAGAAAAACCTCCTCTCCCTAAGGCACAAGGCCATCAGAAAGCAGCAGGATTTATGGAGCAGATAAAACATATTTATCACCGTACAGCCTGCAATTAGGGCCCTCTGTGCGCTCAGGATATGCAGAGGCCAGCGTATGTCATAGTAACCCACTCAGTTGCTTCCAAGAAAAAGCTGATGGAATCATTTCAAGGAAATCCTGCATTCCTGCCTGATGAATCAGAGTAGGGATTTTTACTCTCATATCAGATACCCATTTTCTCTCAGGTAAAATGCTGGCCTTGCCTGACTGAACCATTTCACCGCATGGAGCCGCTGGGAGACCGGAGAAGCACAGCCTGCTTGCCCGCGTTGCGCGAGCCTCCAGCAGGTTCGCGCAACACGGGCAAGCACTGTGCTTCTCCCGGTGCCGCTGACGACCGGGAGAAGCACCCGCTCGCCGCGCCGCCATCTTCTTCTTTTTTTTTTAATTTTAAACTTACCGGGCAGCATCTTGGATCACGAAATCTCGCGTGATCCAAGATGTCGGCGCCCAAATCTCGTGAGGGCATCATGCCCTCACGAGATTTGGGCGCCGACATCTTGGATCACGCGAGATTTCGTGATCCAAGATGCTGCCCGGTAAGTTTAAAATTAAAAAAAAAAAAAGATGGCGGCGCCCATTCGTCCCCCGGGACCCGACCGGGAATCGAGGCCGATTTCCGGGACTGTCCCGGCGAAACCAGGACGAATGGTAAGCCTACATATAATCATGCCAATTCCTAGAGGCCCACCTGGCAGAATGAGGAAGTGGCAGGGTCTGTCCAGACTGGACCAAATTCCTGGTTGCAGGAAGGATTCATGTGGAAAATCCCTACTCAACCAGGACCCTCTTGTTGTGCACCTACATCTTATGCACTAAGACTAAATCACTCAGGAAGTTACCTTCTGAACTCTGGGATGGCAGAGATTGGCATGGGAAGTCATCTACCTGTCCCATGTGCACTTCCCCAATGCATGTATTGCCCAGAGCATTGTGGAAAGCAGATTCACAGCACAATCCAACTTAACTTTTATGCCGGTTTAACCAGTGGCACAACGAGAACGGGAGGCCCCAGAACGGAAAAGGGATTCAAATCCCCTCTAAAGGAGGAATTCAGAGGGGATTTGAATACCTTTTCCGTTCTGGGGCGTCCCGTTCTCGCTGCACAGCTGGTTAAACCAGCACAAAAGTTAAGTCGGATTGCGCTGTAAGACAACAACGTAAGAACAGGATTCAAGAGTTCCAGCACAGGGAGACACAGGCATGTTCGACTTTTCTTGCTTCAGAACTGTAGCAATTCAGTGCCTGCCCTCCTATTGGCAGAACAGTTTCCTTCAACTTTAGAGTTCGACACTTGATAGAATACAATGTGAGCAATACCTAGGAACCCCCATTTTATGCATCATTCCAGGTCCCATCATCATGCTGTATAAATCTCTCCTATACCTGCAAATCAACATGTGTAGTTTCCACACGCAGAGCTCTGTACACTTCACCATGTTGCTGTGCAATTTTCCACTTACATGATAATTATAGCTAAAAAGTACATGATGCATCTGTTGTTTCTGGAATGTTATTTCTATTTATTTGTTATTCATGGCATTCCATTACAGGAAATTTAGAGTTAAGTGGCAGGGCCCAGTGGGGTCTGAATAGCAGATCAAATGGGCAGTGGTGAGGTTCCAGAGCCGGCATGGGGACAAGATTTTCCATTACTAGCTCTGCTCCAGAACTAGCTCGTATGTAGCTCCACACATATCCAGAGAGTCTTTTGGCTGCCTGGAATGGTCCCAACTGAAACGTTTTGAAAGAGATTTTGTTTGAAAATGCCAAGTAAATAAAGACGCGTGCCAACTTAACCAGAACGTATGCTTCTTTTTAATTTGTAGTTCATGCTGAAAGCAAAACAAAAAATAATAATATTGGCTCTAGGAAGAAATACAGAAAGATATGCAATAGATCTCAAGGCATCAGATGCTTTTATTTCTCTCCGCCAGGAGGTCCAGACTGCTTGGCAGTGTTCACGGTAGCAACAGTACCAGGAGCCAAGTGCCTCAGACACCACATGCTGCTGACATCAGGTAAGGCGAACAGGGTTTGTTCTTTGTCTAGTTCCCACAGGCAATGCTGAACAAAGGCTGCTCACCCAAATTTACTACACTCAGAACAAAGCTACACGTTGCAAGAGAGACACGGAGCCGCTGCCATTTCATCTAGTCTAGTCTATGCAAGGGCAGGCCTGCCTGAAGCCAGAATGGGTTGAGACATGCCGTAGACCACCTTGTTTTGGGTGCATGTGCACACTCCTCCACAGGAGCCCAGCCCCCACTTATTTGGCATGAGGAAGGAGTGGCACTTGCCCCATAAATCGTTCCAGGAAAACGTTTCAAAGAGACATTCTTGCACATGCAGAAAAGGAGGAAGCATGGAGATCTCAGCAAAGCCAAGGCAACACTCATGTCTCTAAGGACCAGAACAGAGCCTACAAGATTATTAATGTCGTTCTTGCTGACAGGTTTAAAACCGATTGTTTTCAGAATCAAGAACGCAAGAGGCCATCAAGTTAAATATTGTACGGTATCTACCAAGGGCTTGACATCTGTTACTGCTGAGCTAACCGAGGGAAAGGACAGAGATGTACAACCAAGAAAACCCCCACAAAGAGGCAGCGTTTATAATTCATGTAGCCTTGATCAATAAAGGAAGCCAGCTGCTGGAAGGCTAATAATACCTTGCACAATTGTATCGACTCCACTGTAAGAATTGCAAAATGCTTTCCAAGCAATGAATTTGGCTTCTCAGCAATAGGAGAGAGAAGGGGGCTGCCTGCAATTCACGAGGCAGCAAACTAGCAGGGTGAAACATTTAAGCAAGAAATGCACCATGATCAGCTAAGAAAGGACCTAAGTGGGCCAAAGAGGCTTCCCCAGAAATGTGCTGTGCCCCAAACGACTGTTCAGCTTTCAACAGGAAGAAAACTGACAACTAGTGCAGAATGTGGCAGCCCGGGTGGTCATTGGAGCTAGGCGGTTTGACTCTGTTGAACCGCTGCTTCAGCGGCTGCACTGGCTACCCATTCGTTTCCAAGCCCAATTCAAGGTGCTGGTAATGACCTTTAAAGCCCTTCACGGTTTGGGTCCAGGATATCTGAGGGACCGCCTTCTCCCATACATTCTGGCCCACTCTCTTAGGTCATCTGAGGGGGCTCTCCTGCGAGTGCCACCTCTGTCTCAAGTTAGGGGAATGGCAGCTCGTGGGCGAACCTTCTCTGCTGTGGCACCACAACTGTGGAACTCCCTGCCAGGGGATTTGAGAACAACCCCCTCCCTCATGACTTTTCGGCGGGGGCTCAAAACGTTTGTTTCGTCTTGCGTTTGGGTGATGGGTTGTTGTCTGCCCCCAGTATGTTCCTCATACTGTGCCTCAGTATGTTCTGCCTTGCTGTTGTTCTGCTTTACATTGTCACCCCCCAGTGGATTTTATTGATTTTTTAAATTTACTTTATGTATTGTTTTTAAATTATGTATTTTAACTTCTTGTAAGCCGCCTTGGGCACTTGCCTCGGCATAGGAAAAGGAGGGGTATAAATTTTTTAAATAAAATAAAAAATAAATAAATTTGGGTTGTTGGGGAAAAGAAAAAAGAGAGATGAATTTTACTTTCTCTGATATTAAATATTTGCCTATTTCTAGGAGTGAATATAGTTGCACTTCAGAAGACATCTAGTAAAATTACTCTGGATGCTTTTGACAGGAGATGGAAAAAACAACAGCAGCAGCCCCGCTTTCTGGAACTGCGCAAGTCTCCAGGGTAGCATCACAAGCACCATTTTTAAAGAAACTTTCAAAATAGGAGCATGGTGAGAGGTGAATTGTTCCAGCAGATCTCTGGTTTTTCAGCACCAAAGTGCCATTTCAAACATTACACAGACAGACAAAGTCAGGCTTGACACCAAGAGTATGCAAGAAGGCGCAGCCTGTCATGGTTCTCTGAGTGTACTAGCATTGTCATATGTTTACAAAAGCATCCATCGGTCACATCTGCAATGAGCGGGACTGTGCATCAATGAGATTGTTTGAACTAGAACAGCCAGATAATTATAAACTTTCATTTCAGTGTAGATGAGATGTCCACTGTGCAAAAGCTGCGGTATCAAGGAAGGTTAAATTCCACAAATAAGCAGAAAGGTTCAGCCACTGGGTGAGTCCCATTTTTTATTATTATTATTTGAACAGAACTACATTTCTGAATCCTGGAGAGGCCTCCTTCTACCAGTACCTTCTGAGCTTTTAGACAATCTTTCAGTGACGTAAAGCACAATTTTTACACCAGAAGACTCTATCCATCTAATGCAAGCCATTTTCCCCAAGCAGAGTGTTTTGTCTAGAGTGGATACTATTTGGTATAGTAAGATGTTCTTTAAGCATATGACATTGCTTGTTCCAGTCAAACCACTAGGTTCATTCTGTCCAGGATAGTCTAAATTTGACTGGCGATACATCTCTGGGACTTTAGGGCAGGGGTTCCCAAACTGGAGAATTGTGACGCCTCAGCCAAGAACAATGAGTTGCTACTCCCTTAAGGGGAGTGGCGACCCATGGTGAAACCAGAAGTGGGTTGCAATCATGATCTGGAGCTGTTTTGAGGTGTGGGGAGGCCTCCGGAGGGGTCAGCAGATTCCTCGCACCCCCCAGAAGCCCAGGAAGACCCCCAGGTAGGGCTAAAAAAAAACCCCTCTGATGGAAAAATCTTTCCATCAGCGGCAACACGATCCCGGAAACGCCATCGCCGCCATCGCCACACACTCCACAAATACATGGTCTGCTTTAGGGAGAGAAGGGTCATTCCCATCCCTGCTAACTAACTAAGACACTCTGTCTGGAGATGCCAAGAACTGAACTAGAGACTTCCTGCATGAACAGCATGTCCTCTACCACTCTGCTACAGTCCTTCCCCATTTACCTACACCAGTGGTTCTCAAACCTTTTAGCAACGGGACCTACTTTTTAAAATGACACTATCGGGACCTACCTAGCTTAAAAAGTGATCTAGAAAAAAGTGATCTAGAAAATAAATATATTACAAGTAAAGAGCTCAGCTGCTTGCAGGGTAAATAGCAGTTATCTTGCAAACTGCAGGAGCTCAGCTCTTTGAAGGGCAATTAGTAGCTACTGTATCTGATTTTTGAATAGCCTCAGGGCTTGTGGCAATTTTTTTTATCTGATCTTTCCATCATCTGGGACCCACCAGAAATCAGGTCACGACCCACCAAGTGGGTCCTGACCCACAGTTTGAGAAACACTGACCTAGACAAAGAGAGTCTACCAATTGGTCCACAGAACTGGGAGTTAGAGGGACTCATGAAAAATACATAGCAACGTATGTAAAGATACTACTTACATATTTAGATAAAAGCTACAATAGAAAGACAAAGAAAGTGAAGCATATTCCCCTAAGTACCTTTCAAATATTTCCACCTAAATGCTTGGCAAATCATACACGACTATAGGTGCATCTACTGAACTCTTTCAGATGAAGCAGATTACAAAAGAAAATGCAGATCAGGTGACAGGAAGGTGTTGGCTGACCCAGTCAACACAGCAGCCAAGACCAATTTCAAACTAAGCAGTTTCTAGATGGTCCTCTTGGGATCGCTAAGCCTCCCGGCTCTGCCTGAGAAACATTATACAAAGGAGCATACATACGGATGCTGGGTTTCAACTCAAATGTGATCTGAGGCTCACAAACTCTTCTACTGAACTCATCTCTTTCTTTCTTTTGGAACGGACACCAAAGTTCCTTACAGTAAGGATATGGAAAGGTTGTGCATCTTTCATATTCGACTGAATCTCTCCAATATATGGCTTAAGACAAGAAGCTGCCATTCCTTGCTTTCCTGAAGGCCAAACTAAATGCAGCAAGTTCTGCCGCAGTCATGTACCTACAGAGGGGTGGGGCGCTTCAGCTTCAAGAGAAGAAGGGGCATGCAGGCAAGAAGGGATGAATTTTCCCCTTACCTAACTCCCTCTAGTGCAGGGGTAACTTAGCAATCTTCTTCCAAACTGGGTCTGTCAGTAGTAAGAACACATGTGTGTTCGATACATATGTGCAAACCTCCCGATTAGGTCACAGAGCTAAGAAAAAAAAGAGATGGGCATGGCGCAGAGAGACGCATGCCCAGACAGAGATAGTCCAAAGCTCAAAGGAAGCTTATGCCCTTGGTCTGCTTACACTGTAAGCCTTGCAGAGATAGAATTACAAACTTGAATTATTGTTTTTTAGGGCCACTGCAGGCTGGGTGGATCTCTCTTTTTGGGACTATGGGCTGGATGATTTCAGGCCAGATCCAGCCCGAGGGCCGTAGGTTGCCTACCCCTGCTCTAGAGTCTAGGCCCTCTCCTATACACTTTTTCCCAGTCGGGGCTGCAATATCAGAAGTAAGCTTAATGGACAGAAGGTAGGGTAGGAAGGGAAGGTTTAGGAAGGAGGCACAACCACATGCCACAGGAAGGGGGCACAACCACATGCCCCCTTTTCTCCTTACATCAGCCCATCTCAACACTAACTTTCAATGCATTTGCAACAGATGCGATTTAAACACATGGATTCATCAGAACTTCCCCTCCTAAATTATATATTTTGTACACACACTCCCACAGAGTACCGCAACCCTACTGAGAAGTAGTGCAACCTTCACTCCGTCCATCAAACTTTATTTCCTACCACCAACACAAACATTCTTTGGAGATTTGCAACAAACTGCAGGATTCACCATCTGCAAAATGTTGATATGTACCTTTTTCACCTGAGTATAAGAAGGATTTACTTAGTTACTTAAACATGTACCTATATGTTTTTACATCAAAGACACATTCAGTTCATCGCTTGCCTTAATTCTCCGACAAAACCCCTGGAAAGGATTTTATTATATCTTTAAGGAGTGGATTAGGAGCGCTCAGTTGAGTGACTGGTTTGCAAATAAGTACTTACTTTGCGCACAGTGAGGGGCAGACCCACAGAAGTTACTCGAGAACTATGGACACATCATAAAGCTACTTTACCCTTGCCTCAAAAGAGCACAGCCAGTTTTGTAGCTGGTCTTCACAATACTGGTCCTGAAGATTAAGTTCCCTCAAATTCTCCATCAAATTAGGTAAACATGAACTTCTATTACGACAGAAGCAGCAGTGCTAGCAACAGGTTGCTGGGGTGAGGGGACCTGGAGCAAAGACCTGCATTGTGTCCCATCAACCCCAAATTTACCAGCAGTGGGGGTGAGTGGCAGACAAGGGCTCTTCTCACCCTCCCCATTAGCAAATGGGGGGAAGGTTAGACAGCAGCAGCAGTTCATCTCTCCCCAACCAGCCAATGGAAGCATCCCCTAGAGGGGATGTCATGGCTGCCATAGGTAGTGGGGGTTCAGGGGTTGGCCTCGCCAAATGGCTCCTTTGATTAGTATGAGGCTTTAGCTAGTGCCCAACCGGGCGGTTCCTGATGCCACCCATGCAAAGAAGATTCTCTTCACCAAGAAAAGTTTCTCGTACTTTTTCCTGCTAGGAAACAAACGCCGAGAACCTTGTGCTATAGAAGGAAGCTTGGAAGCAGGAGTTTTACCCCACCGCACCCCTACCCCTGTCATCCCTGTACCGAATACTTAAGGAATAAATCTGTCAAAATAAAGGAATACATGTTGGCTGATACAGGGAAGCAAACAAAATTGAAGAACTATCTGTGCCTACAAGGCAGAAAACCAAGAAAATATTCACTCTGATGTATTTTATTTCAATAAGCCAGGTCATATCAGCATCAACTAATGGTATACAGCAAACATGAATTAGACCCTCTGTCTTCAAAAGCCTATTCTTATGTCAGTTAGTTGCAATCAAAACTTCTTTTGCTCATTTCTGTCAATGCCTATCTAGTCTATTCTGCAGTGCTCTTTACTTTTCCAACTCCAGGAGTCCTTTCAGGAGCGACTGCAAATGCAACTTGAGTCACAGTTGGAAAGATTGTACACAAAGCAATGCAAGTCTGACCAATGTACTGTCGCCCTTCGTCTTGCACAGGGAGAAATAGAAGTTGGACTGTTCTCCAGGGATTGGGACTGTGTTAAAGTCCTATTCCCCATTCTTGCTGTAGTCCCCAACTTGGCTACTATTAACTAAAAGAAAAGTTAAGCCTATCAGGGCTAATACTGCTTTAAAAATTACATGTAGCTTGGCTTTGAGTAGGGTGAAAGCAGTTTTCATACAAACACAACACGAGTCTCAGATCCTTAAAATATGGTGGCGTTTAGAGGGCTAATGGCTCACAATACGGTTGGAAAGATGGTACACAAAGCAACGCAAGTCTGACCAATGTATTAAAGAACCTCATTTTGCACGAGGGTTAAGTTCCAGAGTCAGCGCATAAAGCTAAAATCGCATATACTCAAAAATGCCTTGAAAATCTTACATCCAGAAAATACAAAATCTCTTTAAAAATTACGAGACACAGGTAGGGACTGAGGGAACAGCAGCTTCATTCTCCAATTTCAGGCTCACTCTTAGGCACGTATTTAGTAAGTGGAAGGGCAGATGGAATCGCTTGCATTATTTAAACTGTGGTTTTTCTCTGCTGTTTTTTTTTTTGGGGGGGGGTGCCGCCGATTAACTGAAGTTGAATTTGCGCAAGTCAACTGCGCCTAAGGCGAGGGCGACTATAGCCCCTGCTGTAGGACACACATGTTCCAAACTCTGCAATAAGGTAACTAAAGTTGTGGGATCAAAGATATTTACAGCAACCAGACTACATGACAACACACTTTGTTAACTTCTTTATTTATAATATTTTTATCCCACCTTTCCTCCACTGCTGTGGAAGTTCAATAAGGTAAATGTAATGTGGTTAAAAAATTTACATAACTTTAATATGGAATATAATTTTTCCTGGGATAAACAGATGAAGCGCTTCAAGAAGGGACTGGAAATTAAGACCCTTCTCCTCCAAAATCTAAAGTATAACAAACTACAAGCCCTGAAAGGGGCTTGGAA
The DNA here is from genome assembly GCA_026170595.1 of Plestiodon gilberti rubricaudatus. Classification (NCBI taxonomy): domain Eukaryota; kingdom Metazoa; phylum Chordata; class Lepidosauria; order Squamata; family Scincidae; genus Plestiodon; species Plestiodon gilberti. The sequence goes on from JANXHW010000002.1 coordinate 225,061,952, forward strand.
CAGCAACTCCAACTCTTCACAAGGCTGGATTTAAGTGACTTCTGGGTCTTAGGCCTGGTTAAAGGCCTTCAGGGTCAGGTTACAGATTGCATGGTTACAGATACAGGTTACAGATTGCATGATTAAGTGTTCCCCAATACAAAAATCACATGTCAAGGAAGGAAGCAGGATTCTCACCTAGGTAGGGTAGGCATACTCATAATATGGAGAGATTTCTTATGTGTGTAGGGTATCACTTTAGCATGCGGTTCCCTCCTATATTCCACTAGGGTACAGTCTAGTTTTACCAAAGGATGGTTTGTTTAGATGAGACCAGCACTAAGCAGGCCCTAACTTACAACCTTAACGTTAGCTTTTGCTTAAATTGACATATTAATACAGTATCTCTATGAAAAGTTTAAACCAATTAATTCTGACCCCCCCCCCCCACTCTGCCCAAATGTATGGCTTGAAAGCTTTACTGGCTCAAATATTGCATGACAAAAGGATTGGAGAACACTCTCTCACACACAGAAAACTCATTTAGTCACACATTCTCAACAGTTTTCCATTGGGAGGACATTTCTACATCCCCTAATCTCCTTTAGAAACATATTCCGAAAAGTGGCTTAATTTGCTTCCTTAATTTGGTGGTAAATTGGAAAAACAAATTTGGTACTATTAATCATTCCTTTCTTGAGTTCAGATGTGTTGGTGTGGTTCACAGGCATAGTGGGGGGGGGGGGGGAGAGATGCTTTAAAAATAGCCAGTCCAGTCTGTTGCCCCCGCCAGAGGCATTGCACTCTGCTACAGTTCACCGAATTTCTACAGCCAACACAGCTTTGGACTCAGTGGTAACTTTAAATTCATTATTTGCACATTCTGTTCAGCATTTGACTGTACAAACCGTTCTAAAATTGTTGTGTGTCTCCCACACAAGGTCTGTGAAACTCAAAGACTTGAGTAGCTGTTGTGCCTGAAGAACATGTTAGGCAGGGCTTTGCTCTCCGACAGCAGTGGCCCAAAAATGCAAAGCGAATGGGGATACCACTGCTTCTGCCCAGGAATTAGCAGCACACAGTCCACCTTGCCTCTCTCCATGGGTGTACATGTGGTCCACACACTTGGAAGCGCCCTAGCAACTGGCTACTGCATGCACAATGAAGGAAAACTAGTGCTATTTTGAGTGTTACAGGTGCAACCCTGTATCCAGATCTTGTTCATATACCTGAACATAGAGATGTGTGGTATAAAGCTATTATGTACCTTCTTCTCCACTGGAAGCTATGTGGACTTTCTTCATACATATTAACATGCAACACTGCCCAATCCCGAGTGGGGCCGTTGGTTCATCAAATGCAGTATTATCTACCCTCTTCTTTAGCCCTACCTGAAGATGCTACCAGGGGTTGAAGCAGACACCACATCATCACCATAAACACCATCCACATGCATGCAAAGCATGTACTCTACCATGAAGCTATGGCCCCTCTCCAAGCACACAGACAAACACAGGGGTACTGCATGAGCAGGAAAGGAAAGCCATATAGGCAGGACTGGCATAAGACATCCTGACACCCAAGGTAGCATGACCAATGCTGCCCCTCCCTTACCTGGTGATGTGCTGGGCTCTGCTCATCTGACTCTCTGGATTGGAAAAGGAAGAGGGGGGTGTAGTGAAAGAGGAAAGGTAGAGGAAAGGAAAGTGGTAGACTACTAGAGCAGGGGTTCTCCACCCCTTCGGCACAGTGTACTATGCGTACCACAGGTTGGGAAACTTTGTACTAGAGCATCACAGACACTCTAGCCCCCCACTCTTTGATCCTCCACGTTTCCTCTTCCTCTCTGTCCTCCTCTTCCTTTCCCAATCCAGGGAGTCAAAGGAGCAGCAGCACTGAAGACGTGGGCAGGAGGAGGAGGGTGTCCCCACAATCTGCTGCCTGAGGCAACAGCCTCAGTCAGCCTCGTGGATGGACTGGCCCTGCATATTGGGAAGAGAAGGTTGCAGATAAAGACTATTATGGGGGAGAAGACAGACAACTGGCTCTAGCAACATGGGGACTAATACTGAATTCAGACAGATTTTGGGCAGCCCTCAGACACCACCTACTAGTGTTTGTTACTCAAAGAGCACCTAAGGAGGCACATACAAAGCTGCCCTCTCAGATCTTTAGCTCATTTAGCCAAGTATTGTTTGCTCCGACTAGAAGGCAGATCTATTAAAGCTGTCAAACAAAGGTCTTTCCCATCTTCTGACACTTGGCCTTTTAAGCTGGTGATGATGTGGACGGAGGCTGCAATCCTAGGCACACTTTCCCCACTGAAAACAACAGGACCTACTTCCGAGTAGACATGCATAGGATTGTGCTGTGAACCTGGTTAGTAGGGCAAGTTAGTGCCCTACTACAGGGCAATGGCTTCTCTCACATGCAGCTCTAAGGGGTGCCACAAAATCCTTCCTGGCCTCACCCAGCCGATTCCTGCATGTTATGGGGACACAACTCTTCTGACTGCCTCACCAATCTATACCTTCCCAGATGGAGCACATACCCAAGCATTTGCCTAAGACCGCTCATCATTTTTAGGAGGAGAAGAGAGAGAGAGGGAGAGAATGAGAATTCATTTATTTCCAGGCTGATGTCTCCCACTTTAAAAGCAGACCTTGACAAGACCTTGGATTAAAGTTATATACCGTATTTTTCGCTCCATAGGACGCATTGGACCATAGGACGCATGCATCATATGGAGCAAAAAATATGGGAAAATGTTTTTTTACTTACCTGTGCTTGTGGGGGCTTCGGGGAGGCCTGTGCGACCCTGTGCTTTCATTAAGGTTGAAAACCGGAAATGGCGGAAAAGAGCCATTTATCGCTGAAATGAACATCGGGGAGGCCTGCGCAACCCTCTGTAGGGCACTCCCCGAAGCCCCCACAAGCACAGGTAAGTATTTTTTAAACTTTTTTAAAATTTCGCTCCATAAGACATTTCCCCCATTTGGGGGGGGGGGGAGTGCGTCTTATGGAGCGAAAAATACGGTAATTGGTCAAATGTCCAACTCTAGTCCTAACTGGCTCCTTTGCCAGTTAAGATAAGCAAGAGGTGTTTTTTTTTTAAATCATAAATGAAGCTGAATAATTTTTCCATCTACTGTTCACTCTTAAGCCACAAGAATACAAAGCTTGTTTGTTTTTAAAGAAACATTTAGGATTATTATCTGAATGAAGTCAAGTATATCAATACACAGACACGATTTCTCGTATTTACTAACATTATAGATGCAGTGCAAGTACGGGGACCTCGAGACAGGAAGGTCTACTCTAGGCTCTCGTCTCTGACCTGTCAGCCTACAAATTCAAGGTTGGGTGCTCTTTCCTTGCCCCAGCTGATTGCAATGTTGCCCACAACACAATCAATATTCTTTTTCATTAAATTCCTGCTTTCATTAAGGTCTTTCATCAAGTGGCCTTGCTCTGCAATTTCTTCTCTGTTCAACTTACCCACTTGCCTCCATTACACAAGAGGAAGTTCAAAAGGTCAAATTTTCTCCTCAATGCAGAGTGGTTGAAAGCCGAGGATCCCTGCTGTTTAGCCAAAAGCAGCAAGCCCTTCACCAAGGCAGGTCCATTTTCCCAAAGTCACCTCTGGTATGTACGACCACCTCCGAGTCCACACATTTTCCTCAAAAGTTCCACAGATTACCCACTGCCCTTATACTCAACAGCAGTATCCTTAACATTTGTACCACTCAACTGCAACTGCAACTGCAACTGCAACAGCAACACAAACACTTTGTGCCAATTTGTGATGTTGCATTGCTACAATAAGCTGGCACGACCCAACAAACTGGTGCTGGCGAGTGGAACATGAAAATCTTCCTTGATGGAGTTTGTAGCCATCATGAGTACTCATCTAGATGCATGCTGCAGAACACCACACCCACACCCCAACCCTGGTGAACAAAAGTGGTTCGGTCTATGCTACCTATTTCATGACTCATCTCAGCCAGTTATCTGTCGGGTGCAGAGTCTCGGTCTGAGTTCTGCTACGTACAACCCAGTTTTGGATTAAAAAAGAAAGAACACACAAAAATTAACATTGCACACAGGGTTGAGCTGTCCATCCTCATCATTAAAGCATCTTGTTCTCCAGAGCTTCAAGGGTCCTTACCCATTATGTTGACATCATACTCAATCTGGAATAGGGCCTCTTGGTTGCACTGACGCAGGATATTGAGCGCATCAGCATGACTCACACTGTGCAGGGGAATCCCGTCAACACTCAACAGCCTGTCCCCAATTTTCAAAGACCCTTCCCTGTAGAAAAAAAAAATGCATGTATAAATTCTTAACACACACAAAACGCAGAGTGTTTTCCCTAGACAAATATCTGCAACACTCTTAGGTCACTTGTATTGGTACAGTTGCTGCTGCTTCCAGTATGTGCAAAACTTGAGCCTGAACTGGTGCGTGCAACTCAGCTCCTTGCTACATTTACAAACGATTATAGCAATTCCTGGTCCATTGGGAAGTATGTTGGCTGCTGTGTAAACATAGCAGGAAGTCAAGTAATGTGGGTGCAAGTCTTTACGTGTTCAAGGACTGGCACAAAAGCAATGCATATGTAGCAGCAACCATGCCAGTAAAAGGTATGTATAAAAGAAGACTCAAATATGCTGCTGTGACATAGTCCTCTAGGATAGAGGCTTTCCTCCAATATATCAAACTTTCCACCCACCATGAAAATTTTGAGGGGGCTACTGTTTTCAAAAGTAATATCCGCATGCATTTTTTAAAGGGTCCAATTGCATGGAGAGCTGTATCATGCACACAAGTCGATGTTTATTCAGGGTCTCCTACTAAGAGTCAACTCAAAAGATAAGGGATGGTACAACAAGTCCACAGCACACATACAGCTAACCAAATCTCTTAAAAATCAGGTGATAGCACTCAAGTCTGTGCTAGTTATCAAGTAATCCATTAGCACTCAATTCAAAAGGTCATTCTTTGGCTTTGGCTCGACATTCTTTTCCCTTCTTTTGAGTGACCTGCATTCAAATGATCTCTTAAAAGAATCTAGAGAAGCGCAAACAACATGGCACACTCAAATACCAATCTTAGGTACACCCTTAGGATGTGGCACTGCTATGAACTTCAGGTTTGGATGCTGGCTGGTTAGACATCTTTATAGTGCAATTGCTAAGGATTGCAATAGCTGCAATCCTACACACACTTTTCTGCAAGTTAGCCCCACTGACCACAAAGGGACTTTACTTCTGAATAGACATGCATAAGATTATGCTTTAAGATTACCTGTCTGCTGGGCCACCTGGCCTAACATAGGTCAATACTAATGGCCTAGATTTGTGCCAATCTTCGTGGGCACCTCCTGTAAAAAAAAAAATGCAGTGAAATTACTCAAACCACAATGCACAGATACAAGAAACCTGTATTATTTTGCAGAAAACTGCCAACAGCTTCTACACAACCACACACTGATTAGATAAGCAGTTCTTGAAATTTGGTTTATATGCCTGCTAGCTTATGGCCCAATCCTAACATCTGATTTACGGCAGTGGGAAAATGTCCTGCTGCCATAAAACAGCTGCCGGTGACTTGTGCAGCGTGTCGCTGGTTGCCATTTTTGAGCCGCCACCACAAACAGGTGGCAGCATCAGAGGCCCACTGCTGGTAACCTGCTCCAATGAAGGTAAGCTGGTATAAGGGGGGGGGAAGTTCGTGGGTGGGAAGGAACAGCTCTCTCTCTCTCTCTCTCTCTCTCTCTCTCTCACACACACACACACACACACACACACACACACACACACACAGAGCACGTGCCTTTTTAGTGCGGCTGCATGCTATAGTGTGGTGGGGAGGTAGGATTGGGCTCCTAGAGTAGGGCTTCTCAACCCTTTGTTTTTGCAAGTACTGTACTGCTTTTTCAGGTACCATCATTGCCAAAAGAGATGGTAGCCATGCATAGAAGTGGGCTACCTGCACCTCAGTGGGGGTTCCAGCCTGCAGCCTCTTTCCCCAAACCATGCCTCCTTTGAAGGGCCAGACAGCTGCACAGCCATATCCTGTTCACTTGTGCACCACCACCTCAGCCATTTCCGCTTCTAATGGGAACAGACCAGGCAGAGCTCTGCCGCATGGTCACCATGGGAGTGCACTCAAGTACCACCTGCCATACTGTGAAGCATCATTAGTGGTTCTAGTACCACTGGTTGAAGCACCCTGGCTTAGAGTTTTGATTTCCATACAGTGTCTAGCTTTGTTCCATCACTTACTTTTCAAGCACTGGCCCAAACAATATGGTTTTATCATCATTGGCTAAAAAGAGACTGACCTCGTAGCACAAATCCAAAACTGTTGCCTTCTTTGTACAGGGTCACTTCAATGGTCTTTGGAATGATGCCAGCACTGTTCTCTGGAGCTAGAGATAAGAAAGGAAAGAGGGCAAGTTAGAGCATTAACCTGCCATAGCCACCTTTTTCCAATTCCGGATTCAATATAACATTTGCTTCATACAAAACTTCCAATATGGAGACTTTGAATCAGATGAACAGAATGGTTGCCTTAAATGTATGAAGCTGTTAAAATAATTGCATTAAAAATACAGCTGAATCTGTCTGCTAGATTGCCCCCAATCTGTCCTAATTAATACATCTGTAGCATTAAAATGCACCCTTGCCCTTTCTCTGAAAGCTTCAAAGCTGACTGCACCTTTCAGAAGCCGCTAGCTCTTGCCACAGATGTCTACTGAATTCTGAGATTTTTACTATTTAAACCAGCTGGTGACCTCTGATGAATAAATTCAATCCCTCACAGCTAAAAGGATCATTTTTGCCTACATTTTGATTGAGATAATCATTAAATAGTTTAAAAACAATTCAAGAAGAAACATTCAGTATGAACCCATTCATTTGGTACTTCATTTAAACACTTGAGGAATGAAAATAAAACAGATACTTTTAAGTCTGGAGAGCCAGACACTAATTCACACTGATTTTATTTCTCATTCCTCCTTTACGCATCATGTTTTTACCTTTAGAGTGTAAGCCTGGGGGCAGGGTCTGTGTTATTTCCAATTTTTGTAGGATTTTAGCAACTCCAGGCACTTAAAGGAAGATGATCTTGTGCTCAGTACAGTACATGTTCTATTTGCTTTAGCAACTCATACAATATTTCATCCAGATTAAATTTGCTCCTGAATATTTCACAGCTTTAGTGGGGGAAAACATTCTATTCAAGTAAGAACATGAGAAAATGGAGTCAAGATGTCAGCTTCTATGATGCTATTTGGAAATCATGACCTTAATCTTCAGTTTGTGGGTCAAGAACAGCAGTTGTGATTTTGTGAACAGATGAGAACATGATTAGCCCTTCTGTTGAAATATCCGTGGAGAATAAAATTAGGACATGCTTTTGTATAATCAGCCATGGGAGGCAACAATTTGCTTTCTACACCTGTGAGCACTTGTAAAATTTCAAGCATTGCCAACTGCTTACAAGTAACAGCATCCAGCCGGAGGGAGAATCCGGGCCAAACTACCTGTGACATTTAAAGCATCCTTAGTCCTGGCAGGCGGTGTTTTTGTTTAGTCAACAGCAGCTAGATCAGGCTATTCATGGACTGAAACCATGACAGATGGACAGGACTTGAGCCCCTACCTGTGCCACAAGCTGATCCATGAGGCCTAAAGCTCCCATTGGCACCAATATCTAGCAGTTGAATAAATAGGGGTAAACCGAAGTTGGATTCGTCTCCAGGGATTGGGACTGCGAGTTAAAGCTCTATTTCCCATCCTTGCTGTGGTCCCCAACCTGGTTGCTATTAACTAAAGCCAAATCCATCAAGGCAAAACATCAGGGATGTGGATCAAGACTCTGACTCCAAGTTTCGAATCAAGTTCCAAGTCTTTGCCCCCGAGTCTTTGGTTGCAAGCTGCAAGTTCCTATTTAATGGGGAAAGTGTTAAACCTGAATAAAATTGGACTTGTCGTAAAAGGCTCTAAGTCTCGAGTCGAGTCTTTTACAATCGCCGAGTCAAGTAATTGATGCAACTTGAGTCCGACTCAAGCCCGAGTCAATAGACTCAAGTCTACATCACTGCTAAAAATGCTTTAAATGTCACACGTAGTCTGGCCCTGAGGAGGGGTGAAAACACAGAGTTTTCATACAAATCCATACTAGTTTCAGATCTTTAAAATATGGTAGTGTTTAGAATGCAGTAGTTTTGAGTCGTAGGTATTGGCCCTACAAAATCCTCTTCAGGGGCAGCTATTTGTGCAACCATAACTAAAGCAAGATAGAAACAGGCTGACAATGTGTTTTTAGGGATCTGGGTGGTATTCTCTAGACATTCCACCCACATTCCCCCCAGAAGTATTTCAATGATGATGTGTTAGGCAGCAGAACACAGATTTGCTGCCAGATCATTCTGAGGCAAGAGAGATCTAATCAGCCATTTCCAGGGCAGGGTGTAACAGCAGGCACCCATCATGTTGGAAAAAAAGGGAAGAAGTGAGAGTACTCCAGGAGCTAGTCTCTAATGCTCAACAGAAGCCAGAACACACCATGTGGGCCTATTAGGAATTCTCTGTGGAAAAGGGGAAAGGATCAAGCACAAAGAAGGGGTGAGGGGAAGAAGGTCACAGTTTTGTGGTGAAGTACACACTTTGCATACAAGAAGCTCCCAGCTTGAAACAAATCTTCAGTTAAAAGGGAATCAGATGGCAGGGCTTAGAAAGACCTCTGCTTGAGAGTTTGGAGGGCTAATGCAAGTCCGTGTAATTGCCTGAACGATCTTCATGTGCTTATATGAAGGGCAAGGGAGGGGCGAGGAAGCCACCTACATGACTGAACTGCAGCACCAAAAACAGAGTTGTCAAGAACATACTAACCAGCAAGGGGGAGCTCATATTCCACTTCCAATACTACCCTTTCCCCCACATTCTTCAACAGGCTTATGATTTCATCATGCCTCAGTTTTGTCAAGTTAATCCCATTCACCGACTTTATGTAGTCACCAACATTCAGCTGATCGCTCCTGCAACGTACAAGACAAAAATATCTCACTTATAACTTTCCAGGGTCCCTTTAATATTTCAATCTGTTCTTAGAACCTTACCAGTTGATGTATAATGAACAATATGAACCCATACAGAGTACCCCACATATTACCCCAAAACTCTACAAATAAACTATTACCCACTAGCCAAAAAAAAAAAAAAAGTAGGTAAGAGGCAGAAGAATAGGGTTCATAATATATGCCTCTTAAATCACAACCTGTGAAGATCCGTTAGCTGGTGAGACAGATAGAAGCCACAGCAAGCCATTCCAACATATTATCTGACAAAATATAAGTGCTTAAAAATCTCCCACTTCCTCCATATAGCTTGCAACCCCCTAATTTGCAATTCTGTATTATGCAATGAGGTCACCTCACCTTGCTGCCAGTCCTCCTGGCCTCAGGTTGGATACTCTTGGCTTCCCATCTTTATCTGTGCCACCAGATATAGTTAATCCAAGCGTGCTTCCCTCTTTTTTAATAAGTTCCACAATGGTGACTCCTCTGAATTCCTCTGGGGATGAAGTAATAGGAACACATCAGCACACTGGACATTGCAATGACAATCCAAAAGGCCTGTTAAGTTCAACCAATAAATCAACCCAGTTGAAAAATTTATGGTAATATACCTATGGTGAAATGAAAGTAGTACATCAAGAACAATCTTTGGAATTTTCCTTAAAAAAAAACAACCAAAAAAGTCACCATGAATTATCAGAAGAAGTAAAATGAAATAAATACAAATGGAATAGTCAAAATAGTTGCTATTTGTGATGTGATGGTAGAAAAGGTGCTTCTTTAGGGCTTCAAGAGGGATTGATTGAGCTGTTTGTCAAAAGTGTAGATAAGCAAAGAGGGAAGTGTCAGTGTTGTTTTTTTAATCAACTTGCACATTCAAGAGGACCTAAAATTGTTCCTGGATTGTACCCAGACTGCAGTTGGAGGAGTAACATGACTGAATGATCCTGCACATAAGACACATAAAAGCCTTTACCCCCAAATCCGGTATTTTGTGTATAAGAATACATTAATTACAATGTAAAATCCATTTTAATTAACACTTAATTAGCTGCTGATGGGGGCAGATAAGGGGCAGGGCTTGGCATACCCCCAGCAAGAGGTCTGTGTACCCCTAGGGGTACCTGTACCACAGGTTGAGAACCCCTGGTGTATATTTTCTTTAAGTAAAAAAGTTAAAATTTTAATTTTTTTAAAATAGCACCAAACCTCAAGGGTGCAGCTTATAATCAGGAGCGGCCTATACTCGGGACAATAAGGTAATACTGGTGGTATTATTAATTATTATTGTTTACAGACAAAACCAAATACTGTAATTTAAATGAATAGAAGATCATGAGCTCTGTGGGCTTGCCTGACTTTTCCCCCCTCATCTCCATCTTGCCTGCATGAATTCCTCCTCCTCTTCATTTTCAAAACTAAGCATGGTGTAGCATTAAGCCAGTGTTTTGCCAACCATTGTTTTAAATTTCTTTGTAAAGTATGACATGAGCCAACCTTCAAAAACGGCAACGCATAGCACCATGGTGAGCTCTAAAACTAATAAGGGGAGAATGGCATGCGAGAAGGGAAACGATGGAATGTACTAATCTACAGGACACTCATTTCCTCACTATGGCCAGGGCTGGCCTATCCATGAAGTCAACTGAAGCGGTTGCCTCAGGCAGTCCATCTCTGTCTACCTACTTGCCTCTACTGCTCCTCCTCCTTCCACTACCTGGATCAGAAAATGAAGAGGGGGACAGAGGAAGAAGAAATGTGGACAGGAAAAATAATGCTGACCTAAAACAATGGAGAGTGGAGGAGCAGAGGCTGGATCATCATCATCAGGTAAGGAGAGGCAACATCTGGAATGTCGTGTCAGGAGGTTTCGGGCTGGCCCAGACTATGGTTATGAAACAGGTCAGTATACACCTGCATTGAGCTCAAGTGTTTTACAATTGTTTTTAATATTTACTGTATGTTGGGTTTGTTTGTCTGTTTTAAGTTGGCTCTCTCAAATGAGAAAATGGAGAAAAATATGTTGAAGGAACCAAGCTACTGGAGAATACATTTCAACTACTACTCATTTTTTAATGTTCCTTCATTTTGATTGCTCAGTAACATTTGTTTTGATACATTCTGTACCATCTTGAGCTTGTAATACTGGGGACTAATAAAACACATTCTGCTCATATGGCATGACAATGGACCTACCTCAGTGACCCAGTGGTCGTCAGGTAGGAGCACCTGGAACCTCCTTGCTGGCTCTCTGCCAATGGACTTCCTCAAAGGCCCCTCTGGCATCGCCCAACTGAGGAAGCCCATTTGTGGAACAGGAGAAAGCAGCAACAGCATGAGTCACTCAGTTGACTTAGCCTTAGCTTGTGGCCAGCTTCTGAAGACGGTGCTGGGTACCACTACTGAGATGACCCTCGCTCAATAGCCACCACCTCACCTCACCACGCGGGGCTATCCGGGGCAACATGAGATCTTAAACAGACAAGCTGATGTAGGAGGAGGTGGTCTTTCATGTAATAGTGTGGTCTTCGACTGATAAAACTTTAACAATCACAGTTTACCTCATGATTGTGGTCAGAACCACACACACACACACACACACACACACACACACACACACACACACACACACACACACACACACACACACACACACAAAAGCGTGTGCACAAGGTAATCATATATAAACACAGCCTGGTAGGTCAATTTTAGGCCTTACACAGTTTCTTAAACTGTGTATCCCTAGAAAGAATTGCTTTATGCTTTTCATTGTGCTTGAACTATCTGCCTTGTCACTCAGCATCACAAAGTAACAGAACCACTAGCTTGAAAGCGGAGGCTACAATGCTTTAATTTCTATATGAGCAAAGTAGCAAAAGGAAAGTGCTTTCTTTGTGAGTTATTATTCAGTTAAGCAGGTCCCCTCAAAGGGTCTGTGTACTTGGAACAGGAGCGGGGAATAATGTGCTCATCAAAGCATTGGTTTGGAAGGCATTCATTGCGTGTGTGGTGCCTCTATTTAGCATATTAACCATGCCTCCTAATCTACGGTCTCTTTAATAACAAACAATTGTAACTGACAGCCAAATATAGCGACTTATATTTTCAGTCTGCAGGTCCAGAATGTCAGTAAGGACCAGAATTCCTCCCACTCACCCCCCACCATTCCTCGCTGAACTACTTCAAATGTCATTTAGCACAATCTTGCGAATTTCCTCTTAAAGAGTTGAATGAAGTGACAAATCAACCCGACACTACAACTGAAAGTTATTAGCTCTTCAATGGATGCTAACAATCGGTTTCTGAGAACTGTTTAACAAGACCACCTGGATCACAATTGTCCGTCAAGTGGAACAATGCAAAAAGAAATTCTATTTGGAATTCTCTCTCGGAACGTTTGAGTCACGTAGGTACAAAGCGTGAGTGAGTGAGAGAGAGAGAATGAGCCAGTCTTCAGGATGGGGAATAGAGCTTTAACTCACAGTTCCAATCCCTGGAGACCAATCCAACTTCTGTTTACCCCTATTTATTCAACTGCTAGAGATTGATGCCAATGGGAGCTTTAGGCCTCATGGATCAGCCAGAGGCACAGGTCAGTGGTGTCGCTCTAGGTGGGGCAGATCTCTAAGTTCCGCTGCGCTCTGACCCTCCGTTACACAGCGGCACAAGGCGGCCTTGCCCCCTCGCCTTTGGAGCCATTCAGGGCGACGAAGACAACGCACAGGAAGTCCAGTTGTCTTCCAGCAAACGGAAGATAAGAAATTAGAGGAAGAGATCACTGACACTCCCTCTAAGTACTTTTATTTCTCAAATATTCATTTTGGACCCTGAACAAAGAGATCTCAACTAGCTATCACAGCCAACACGAAAAAGCCGCCACAGATCCCCCAGTACAAACATCAATGAATGGTGAGGTCCACATAGAGGACAATTTTGCCCCCCCCCCAAAAAAAAAACCTAACATGTGCTCATCTTACCCTAGCAATAAGCAACAGGGCAGCACAAGACACAACTTGCATAAGCTGGACAGTCACAAACTGGTGAGAGCCACTAGCTTAGGTGGTATTTTTAGAACAGTTAGACAAATTCATGAGACACAAGTTGATCCATTGTCATCATGGAACCCATTTGTCTTAATGAATACTTACTCCCACCATTACTCCAGACACAATCTGAGAATGTCGTTAAATTGGCTCAACTCCACAGTTTTAAGGAGGTCACTTTGCAGCCAAGGTGAAATACTGTCATCATCCAATGCATGCAGTCCCAGATGGTTAAGAAATACCTGAAAGCACCCAAAACAGGACTAATCCCGGACTGACAGCATAAGCAACCTTTGGGATTATAGTAACGTCGAGTGACTTCAGGATGAATGATAAAGCTTTGTGGGTCATACACACGACTCAGAATGAGCCAAAGCAGAACTCAATACAAGAACAGGACATTTATTCAAGGAAATACGATTAAAACACATGATTCAAATATTTAGAAGTAATGATACAAACATTGTTATTTCTTAATATCTGCCCTAATCTGGAGTGGTGTTAGATATTGTCAGGTCAGGCACTGGCCAAAGCCCAGGCCCATCAGAGGGGCTACCAGGCCAGAATGACCCTTGACCCTGCTGGTGGCAGTAGCAGCAGGAGCAGGTGTGCCAATGCAGGGGCAGGTGTGCCAATGGAGGGCTTGCCCCCCACAACACAGGGAGGGACCCAATGGATGGCATTGCTCCAGGGCCTCCAGGAACCTGGTGCCTGCTCCGAGTTCCCAATAATTTAGATTTTACACAGAGTAAAATGGGTTCCTTCTGGGTTCCCAAAGAAAAATATAAAATGTATTTGCTAATCAGGATTAACTATTCCAGCCATAAGCAAAGCAGCCTTTGACTGAAGAATGCAGCACACCATTTCTTAATCAGATTTTTTCAGGCAGCAAACTCAAGACATTCAAATGGGATTAAAACCATGCAAAATATTAGCTGGCAATTTGAGAAGGCTGTACTCAACCTTTCCATGTGACTATTGGCCAAGCAGAAGGCACATCCCAAAAGATTTCATTTTGGTGGTATGTATTAGTCATTGTGTATTTAGAGAGGTGTAAAGGCCAGGGATATTCTTTGTTGTGCGAGTTGGTACTGTAAGAAAAATCAGCAGCAGCAAGTCTGCACTTCATTATGAACAGGCAAGGAAAAAACCTTTTCAGCCATGTCATAATCCTTTTGATATAAAGGATGGAGCCCCTACTGAGAAAGGCTCCCAACACATTTTTCAAAGCTTAAACACAGCCATGGGACTTGGTGAAGGAAGAGGATACTGCACTGGGGCTATGGCATTGGGCAAGACGTTTTAAGCCTTTTCGCCTGCACTCTCTCAACTGAAATCATGCATCCTTTAAAATTAAAGCCAAAAAAAAAAAAAAAGTATGCAAAGCAGCCAAATACAAGAGAAACCATAATCAGCAGGAGATTGCGTGTCTGAACAGAAAGGTCTTACAGCGTAATCCTGTGTATTGCACAATCCCGCTGGTCAGGGCAGGGGTATGGGGAGAGTGGACCGGGGTGGAAAGGAAAGGGGCGATTGGCCAGCCAAGCCAGAGACGGGGGAGGGATCATTGGAGGCACGCTGCACTGAATCCTAACCCTCGTCCCGAACCTGGCTGACTTTACACCAGCTCCTTGGATCTGCGCTGGCCATTTTGCCGGAACATATCTGAGGAGGCCCATTGGGCCTGCTGGGGCTCTACCCAGGGAAAGGGACATTTGTCCCTCTCCCCCCAACCCAAGGATCACTCCAGCTCTGCCGGCGCGGGCCCAATCCTGCCTAGGATGCAGCGGCCGCCTTAGGTACATCACTGCTGCATTCTAGACAGCATAGGGGTGCCCGTCAAAGAACAGAAAACAGTTGGTTAGGGAAGCATACAACAAAAATTTAGGCCATGAATTACAAATCATGTCTCTTTTCACTATGCATCTTCCCCATTCATCTCAGCTTCTCAATAACCATCCTTATACATCAATCACTGTGTGAACCATCAGCCTCTTCAGAGTCAAATTCTTCCATCCATTCACACTCAAGTCCTCATGACAATCTCCACATATCTTCGTTCTCAGCCAGCCCAGATGGCTGAAATTTCCAGCTTGTATGATGGGAGACATCACACATTCCAATTTGCCAGGAATTATTCCTTGAGAATGACACACACAGCAAAGAACTACAGGAGCATGGCTTATTTGAAGTTTCAGAACCTATTTCAGAACAAGCATTATTTTCTTCTTCTGGAACCTTTCTAGTTTATAAGAAGATTAAACACAAGAAAACCTGACAACAGAACTACAAACTTTACAGCAGTTTTACTTGCTAATAGGCAAACATTATCCACTGCTGTACATCTAATAAATTGAGATCCATCTTAACTAAGCATTGCTCCAAAACATCAAGTTGCTTTTAGTGTGAAGATTGTTCATGAACATGAAGCAAATATATAAACTGTTTAGATTTAAGATTAGTTTTTCTGAATATCAACAAGTTACCCATACAGTTCTCTTCTATGAACGACCACAGGACTGAAAATTATGATATGAGGAATGTGAAAGCAAAGAACCCATCCTTATTAGTTCTTCGGCCTTTCTGCCCATTTACCAACTACTGTACCTTTCTACTTATTCAGAATGAGTATTTCCGACGACAACATACAATGGCCTAGCGGAATAGCAATTTGGATGCCCATTAAAATGCACATCAATAGTGAAACAAGCAATGGTTTGATTTGAGCATGTAACCAAATTATTGAAATAACAAAGCAAGTGTGAATTGAGAGGATGCTCAAAGTTACCTGGAATACTTTGCCTTCTTGAGACCAAGGCTGTGTCCAGTCCACCCGAGTCTTTGCTCCCTTTTGAGTACGGGCCATCGTCTACAAGAAGAAGAAAAACAGACTTAAGAACTAGTGGATTTTAAAAGTGTCACTTTTGTATTGTTTGAGTTTGTAAACCACTTTGTGATAGTTTCTGCTGCAAAGCAGTGCATAAATACTCTTATTATTCCTTTTGATTGCAAAATTCTCTCATATTTTACAGTGGGTGTTGTCCTTATAGAGTAGCACGTGCACTGAAAACCCATCATCGCTGTGACAACGTCTCCAAGCCCCTTGCGTTTAGAAACTCTTGTTGCACAGACTGGACTCATCATGTTGCCCCTACTCTAGTGTTTCCCAAACTTGTTGACCTGCGGCTCCCTTGACCATTGGTCGTGGCTCCCCATTACATTATGTTGATGCCTACCAATTGACATTGCGCTGTTTTCCAAGATAATTCTGTGGCACTCCGCAGCTCCCTTGGCTGGTTTTCACGGCTCCCCTGGGAGCTGCGCCTCCCAGTGTGGGAACCACTGCCTTACTCCTATGTTCTCTGCCATCGCTGGCTAAGAGCTACATGCAATGTGACATAAGAAACACGAATGTAGCAGGATGGTGGTGGGAAGCGCGGACATGGTCAACAGCATCCAAGGGAGATATGTGCAGCTCGCTCTCTCTTACGTTGTGTGACTTACACTATCAAGAGATAAAGCTGCAGCAAAATCAGAGGTAGCATTAAGTTAAAATGCTGGATAGTCAGGGGTTCTCTCCTAGTCTTGATTGCCTCCTCATTGTAACTGCATGCATAAGTACTGTAATGGCATGGCCAGTACATTGGGAAGGCAAAAAGAGGAAGCAGTGCATCACTGACAGAGATCCAAAATATCAACACTCACTCATCCATCTGCCCTGTGTGCTGGGGTTTAGCTTGAGATGTCAGGCCGTGCTTCTAGTTACGTAAAAGCAAAATAGAAGGGCACTTTTTGATTTGCAATAACTCAAAATGAACAGTAGCTCAGCAATAAGCCCCAAGCTGGGATGGAAGATTTCATTAGGCAAAAGACCAATACTACCTCCCAAGATCTGTAACACTTTTCCAAGAGAAGAGCAGTGATAATAACACAATCTGATTTATTCTTCAAGAGATAACCTTTTAAGGGTGAAAGAACATCATTCCCATAAGTTTTAAGCCTGCCATAATACTTGTGAAGAAACTCGTGGTCTCTGGAAATGGAATAATACATCAGGATACCAACAGAGCACTAAATCACCATACTTGAATTCAATTGCCTATTCCCTTACATCCTTTTATTTCAAAGTCACCTCTCCTTGCTGCAGTTTCAAGTAGCATCTAGTAAAAGAAGAGGTGGGAGAAGGAGAGAAACAGCATTTGAAAGAACATTAGTTTGAAAACCAAGTGGTATAATTAAATAGGAGTTTCACTTCTTATGTGCATTTTTCAAGATGATATTTATTTGCCAGGAAATAAGAACTCCCAAATCTCTTTTCCCACATTTACTAACTGCATCAAATCACAGACGCTTCAGAATTGATAGAACAAAAATAGTTTTAAAGGAACCCAAGGGTGCAATAGTTTTAATGCATCCTTCTGAATCTCAATTTGGTGTCTATAATTTACTGCACAGAAGGAGTTACTCCCAGCGCCCTACTGACTTCCTCTCAAAAAAGGTACTTAGCGAGTGCCTGATCACTGCAGCACCCATTAGAAATTAATTCCCCACTGGGAAGAGAGAAAGTGACACATTTATGAAGTCACCCTGATCAGCAGCACAGCAGGGAAAGGTCCCCAAATATGCATCGTCATTGCTGGAAACAAAATGCTGATCTAGACGAGCCTTGGTTTGATCCAGCAAAGGGAATTATTGTGTAGTAAATGACAATAGCAGGAGGCACTGGGCTTGTGCAGCTCTGGAAAGAGGGTGGTGGTGCTGGAGACAAATAAAGGGGACTTTTTTGCAAGGGAGTGGCGACAGGATACAAGTGTATCTTGCTGTCTTGTGTGCTCCCTGAGGCATCTGGTGGGGGCACTGTGTGATACAGGAAGCTGGACTAGATGGGCCTTTGGCCTGATCCAGCGGGACTCTTCTTATGTTCTTACAGGACTGTGTCAGGATCTGGCAAGGCTATCACCAACTCCATCTCCAGCTACAGCTCCCAGTGCCATATCCCACACTATTCCTAAGGATCCCCTGACCCTCAAGAAAAGCTTTACAGGGGCACTGAGAACAACGAGGTGGGAAGGAGGTGGCAACAAAGCATAATTCCACAAGCAGAGCCCCCCGCCCCTCTTTTTGTGGTTCTCTAGCACCAACCCAATCATCTATAATAGCCAAAGGCAGTCAAAAAGGAGATGTTACAGGCACTCAAAATTCCTTGGCTGTATAAATTAGGTAGGATAATCAATCCTATTATAACTACTGAATCTAAAGGCTGCATTTTTCATCTGTGTTTGAGTTCACTTTTCTTTTTTTAAAGATCCAGTTTATTTTCCATCTTTTGTATTCATTCATTTTAACAGCATACTATATTTTTATCCAGCATCTAAAAAAAATTTCCCCTGAAGTATTTTCCCGTACTTCCTTTCATTCTTTTACTTCTTTAGATTCCAAATGTGGAAAGTACAATTTATTATACACACGTCACTGCACAGCACAGTGTTCTCCTTTTTCCCTATAGAATAGTAATTATTTCCTCTCTCACTTAGCGCAACAAAAGTTTTTCACACGCTATCGCTCATATAACTGTTCCTAAGTAGTAGCTCTTCTAGTGGCTCTGAATGGACAAGCAGCCCCTGCCACCGTGCTATGGACCCAGTTTCAGGATGTGTGGTTTCAGGACATCTGCTACTTTGCTATCAAAAGCTACGTTCATGTCCCAATTTAACCTGACCTGGTGGACACCAGAACTAGATACCCCAGGAAACACCATCTCAAATCATGGCTGGCAACAGATCTGGCAGGTTGCAGTCTAAATTTCAGTAATGATCTACAGCAGGGGTTCTCAACCCCTTCCCGGCTGAGTACCACCTCTGGCGCCACTTTCCTGTTGCGTACCACCAGAAGCAACTGGCGATGACATCGTTGTCAGTTACGTCCAGGTTTTCAGGTTTTTGGGAGGCCAGAAAATGCAGGTAGGAGGTCTGGGTGGGTGCGAGGGCCCTTCTCAGTGTTCCCGAGAGGCTCACTAAAGAAAGGAGTCTCTTGGGAGTGAAAACGCGCCACCGAAAGCGCCATGTTGGAGCGGGGTTCCAGTGGTCTGGCAGTCCAAGTACCACCAGCAGTCGGCTAAAGTACCACTGGTGGTACTACCGGTAGTACCACTGGTTGAGAACCTCTGACTTACAGTATTTCAGTTCACAAGTTCTTCAGACATAATCTGATTCTATTCTTATTCCATGATATTACTTTGGCCAGTATAGGAAACCAGGATTATAATGCAGTTTTTCACCCTAAGAAGTCCAACAGATAGGAAGCAAACAGAAGAAGACGAGTTTCTTTCTGAAATACAGTAAGTCTGGAATTTCAAAGAGAAGCAATTATATTTGTGTCATGAAGCATCATTTTTGTTATGAAATCAGAACTACCATATTTCTTCGATTCTAAGGCGCCATCGATTCTAAGGCGCACCTTTACTTTCAGTACCACCAGCAGGGAAAAAAAATCCATCAATTGTAAGACTCGCCTCCCTTCATTAAATCTACCTGCTCAGCACCAACTCTCCCCAGCATGTCTCCTGCAGCTGAGGATGACTGAGTGAACTGCCTTTGCATAGCATTTCTGGTCCTGCCAGAAAGTGCCATTTTCTTTGTTACCTGGACTTGGGGGAGCTTCAGGGAGGCCTGTGTACCTTCTGCAGGCCTCCCTGATCTTCAGTTCAGCGAAAAATAGCGATTTTTGGCCATTTCTGGTTTTCGCAAAAACCGGAAATGGCTGAAAACCACCGTTTTTTGCTGAACTGAAGATCGGGGAGGTCTGCAGAGGGTCGCGCAGGTCTCCCTGAAGCTCCCCCAAGCCCCAGTAAGTAAGAAGATAGCATTTTGGGGTGCTTTTTGGAGACCTTCGATTCTAAGACGCACCCCATTTTTTGATATGCTTAATTGGGAAAAACATGCGTCTTAGAATTGAAGAAATACAGTATGTGCTATAGCTGCCATATATGGTGTTCCAAGATGATGCCTGTTATGACACATGCACCCACGGTCTAAAAAAAAGCAAAGTGTGCTGCTCACTTCAGAACTGATATTTTTCATACACAAATTTAATCCATGAAAACAGAGAACTCATATGATTAATTGACTACAATTGCTTTATGGGGTTGAGAACCCTAATAGTAAATGATCACAAAGTTCGTTTCAAGCATGCCTGCCAGAGTCATCAGTAGCCACTCAATGTCTTCAAAGTACTGCTGTCTTTGGAGTTGCAAGAGAATGACAGAGAGCACCTTTCGGGTTTACTAACAACAATGAGCACAGGATGACCGATAGCCACTTGCAGGTCAGGATAAAGAGGGTAATTTTGTCTTTGGAAACAAAGAAAGAAACAAAAACAAGAGAGGGACAGCTTGGCCAGGAGATGGGCAGGTAGTACTGCCACCGTTAGAAGCACAAGGCTCCAATTCCAGAAGCAAAGCCTAACTGTACTGGGAAACCACAGAAGCCAACTTCGTGATTACATCAACAGCACCAACAGGCCATCAGCCATCTGCTGTTCGTTATAAACACCTCAGCAGACCACCACAGAAGGGAGAGTGTTGAAACTTCCTTCTGGTAACCCCAAAGCGACACTGAACACAACACCCCCCCCAAATCAGCAACCCCCTGCCCCAGTAGCATTACTGATGCTGGTAAACCAGCTTCACAGCGAAGGTAGCGTTTCAAAACAGGTTACCTGAGGTAAACCACCTTATCATTATCAAGAGCCTCCTGCAAACAGCTAAATGGCTTGAGCCAGCACTAAGAAATCTGTGTTTCCCATTCACAGCGAGCCATTCAGCAAAAGTTGCTGGTCAACAAAATCCTCTGGCATTTCCCTGACAGTTCAGATGGCGGAACAATTAGCACCAAGACTTCCCTTCCTCCCTCTTTTGCTCCTTTTCCCCCACACAGGGGAGGATGCTAAAGTGTTTGTTTTTGCTCATTATCTGACTGAAATGTTTGAGCAGTCAAGGATGCTGCCTGTTGAAGTGTGAATTGGCATTTGCTTGCATTCATTTCCCTGCTGTGCGCCTTTTGTTCATCTTTGGCCGACTTCCTGCTTTGTCAATCAGGTTTACTTTATTAGGAGATTTATTGTTTTCTGTTCCATCTTCAATTAAGGCTCTTATATTGTGTATTTGGCAGTATCCCACCTCATTTCTCAATGCATTTGGCAGATGACACTCCTATGAGCTTCATTGGCGCCACCATCCCTTCCAGTTTGGGAGTCGGACTTAGACTTGGAAGATCCAGGTTCAAATCCCCGCTCAGCCACGAAGCTTCCTGGGTAACCTTGGGCCAGTCACTATCTCTTAACCCCACCTATGTCACAGGGTTGTTGTGAGGACAAAAGGAGGGGAGGAAATATGTACACCACTCTGAGCTCCTTAGAGGAAGGGCGGTATAAAAATGTGAAATAAAATAAAATAAATTATAATGTATTTTTAAAATATGGACACTGCCTTGGGCAGTTTTAATGGAAAGGAGGCTTACAAAAAACATATATAACCAAGGCTTCCTGTGGTGTCGACGGCGGGCGAGTGGTCTTTTGGGACCCACTCAGATAGGATGGGGCCCATGGAGGACAGTTGACCAAGGGCTCTTGAACTTTGAGGCTCTACTGAAGGGATTATTTATTTAATTTTACAAATTTATAGTTGACCTTTCTCCTCTTTATTACAAAGCTGCCCATGGTGACTAACAACAACAGCAGTACAATAAAATCCAAATCCAACCAAACAAAACAACAATACAGTACTGAGTAGTTAAGACGAACACAGAAAATTAGTGCCCCCCCCAAAAAAAGAGGAGAAATGAAACAAAAAAGGGTCCTTAGCCCCCACTAGAATAGCAACAGGGAGGGTGCAGTTTGCAATTCAAATGGGAGGAGTTCCATAACTGAGAAGGCAGTGGTGCTAGCCCACCGCAGTGCAGGGCCAGGTGACGTCTTGTGTTGCAACATCGCTCCTCCTCGCTTCTGGAAAGGCTCCATTTGCATCCTAACGAAAGCGAGCAGGGTGGGTGGGCCCGGCTCATGCTGCACACAATTGCTCCTCCTGAGTAGACCACGCATGCCTCCTGGGGCTGTGGACCCGCCCTATGCTATGGCAGCTATGTTACTGAGAGAAGGCCCTTCCCCTTCCTTCTGCCAACTAAGCCTCGGCTAATAATGGTGGAACATGGGAGGGCCTGATGTTAAATACATTATCGTAAAATATAAAATTCATAGAAAACTTGATGTGAAAGCCTGACTGAAAAAACACAGTGTGTTCAGTAGACCCTCGAGGAGGAGGAGGAATTGCAGTATTCAGGTAAGTGTATTGTCAGTTGACAGCATCAAAAATGAGTGTTTTTGTATTTTGATGCTAGAGCTACAAGAAACAAAAACTGCAAGAATCCCAATGCTCCATTATACATTGCATCTTTGCAATACCACACAATTAAGCCACACAATTCATTCTACTTTATTAGGAGATTTATTGTTTTCTGCTCCACACAAAAAGCAAGCCACACAATTAATTCTATATACCTTCCTTAAAAGTGGCTGTAGCTAGAGATGGGCAAATGTTGTCTCAGCTTGATCAATCTGCACTGTGTGTGGGAAGGAGGGAAGCTTTCCCCCCCCTGCCCCTCCCATCACCCTGGCACAGTCCAGAGCAGCAGTGCTGCTGCTGCTGCATGGGACCTGGGGTACTTTCTTCCTTGCAGTAGCCCTTGTGAAGACCCCAAATCTCTGAAGCACATCAAAGCAAGGGGGGTAGAGGAGAAGAAAAAAAAGGCTTGCAGGCCCCACACAGCAAGACCACCACTTTTCCCATGATCTACTGGAGCAGGCATCAGAGGAAAATACTGTAAAAACTTCCTCCTGTGCGGTGCTTCTGCCAAAACCTATATGTAAGAGGTGGAAACTGACTGAAAGGAGAGGCAACTTTCTTCATGTTGAGAAGAATTCACAGGGGTCTGCATGTTTGTCCCTTTTGGGAGGGGGAGAGGCTTTTACCATGCATGCCCCATGAATTCATCTCCAAATGCAAGGTTGAAGAACTTCACCAACATCTTTGCATGAGCTACTGAAAAATCTTCCTATTCAATAATTTGCAAAGATTACATCATGACCCCTGCCTTGAGTAGTAACTCAGAGCTGAACAGGTCACATGGCCCAGTCCCAGGTCCCAGCACCAGGGTAGACCAGGAAGACTTTCCTGTGCTGACCAGGAAGCCCCACAGTCAACCCCCATTGTGCCTGAGCCCAAGACCCTTGAAGAACGGACCTCTTCTACGCTAAGCACCTTGCACTTCCCCATGTCTGTAGTCTGCATATGCCAGCAACAGGCTAAGCAGGGAGGTGATGCAAATAAATTGGAGCACAAGACTCCAGGCCAGAGCGCTGCCCCTTTACATCTCTGTGTTCTCTGGAGAAAATATGGAGCCTGGGAGGAGTAGTCTGAGCCTGGAGGCCTTTAAGACCTCATTGTGCCTCTGCTCCTTGGAGAAACAGGATGCCCACGTAGAGCTCTCCAGCGTTCCACAACCCTGACCTGCCTGGCCATGTCAGGCCTTGTGGACTCCTATTTGCAAGACAAGACACGTAAGCAGGACGTGACACAAAATGAATCCTGTCTTAAGGGTCTGTCTTCCTCCGGTCCCATGGCTAATAGCAGAGTTGACGCCGCAGGTTCCCATTGAGAAAACGGCACCACTGTAAAGACTCTGCCATCACCAACGTCAGCCCCAATCCTCCGCAAGTTGCAACTGCTTTAAAACTAAAAGAAAAGATGCTGGGAGACCACAAGATGTAACGTTCTGCACAAACTTTGGCCCGAAGCAAAGCTACAAATCCCCCTATTCCCAAGCAGCCGTCACTACAAGGGGACCAACGTGCAGCACCTCTAAGACAGAGTTTGGTTGGAAATGGAGCTCTGTCCCAGAACATGTGAAAAGAGAATTGGCGCACCATCTTATTTATTCAGCAGGGCATTTGTTTGCCATCTTTCTAACTCCTAAAGAGGCCCATTTAAAGAGTTTGGCTTTAAGAAGCACAACAGCCACTAATTGATGCTTCCTTTCTTCCTCCTCCTCCTCCTCCTCCTCTTCACATTGGCAGTTGATGGTTCTGGGGGGGGGGGAACACAGTTCAGTCTTGAATTCATCTACCCTGTATTTTCACACGTTCAGAGCTTCCCAAGGTGGGTTATAACAGTCCAGATAAAACATGCATTTGAATCAGGATTGCTTGCCAATGGGCAACCATTTTCAAGTTTTTTCCCCCCAATGCTGCTGGTC
Source organism: Plestiodon gilberti rubricaudatus (assembly GCA_026170595.1). Taxonomy (NCBI): domain Eukaryota; kingdom Metazoa; phylum Chordata; class Lepidosauria; order Squamata; family Scincidae; genus Plestiodon; species Plestiodon gilberti. Next base: position 225,086,371 of record JANXHW010000002.1, read on the forward strand.
CAGTCTAGTTCAAACAGCAGTCACTCTAGTGCTGTCCTTCATGACAGGCTTCACGTTTCCCATATGTACATACCACTTCTTATTGGATGGCTTTTTACACTTTACCCAACATATCCTTAAACTGCATAACAATACCATACATACATAGAACCTTGAATCGGTGAGAAATGTTAAACAGAAATCATGAAACATACTATTAAAAAAAAGGGGGGGGGGAGGAAAAATCAATTTGACAATGAAGGAGAAAGGACAGGACCAAGCTAGAACCTTCTCTGATACCAGTTTTTATTACTGGGACCCAAAGAACTATTAGGCATGCCTAAAGATTTGGTCCCACCAAGAGGAATTCTCGACTCGTCTTTGAATGACCCCTCTCTCTCTCCCCACCCATACATTCCATATCAGATTACCGTATTGTCCTGAGTATAAGACACACCTGATTATAAGACGCACCCTTAAAGTTTGGTGCTATTTAAAAAAATTAATTAAATCACTGGCATTAAACTGCAACAGCCTGATTATAAGACGCACCCCTAGTTTAAAAACTTAAATTAGGAGAAAAAAGTATAAGAACGTGAGTCTTATACTCAGACCAATACGGTATGTCTTTTTAAAGTCCCTGTTTACTTTGAAATGTGCTTTGCCAGGTGCCATCTTCAAGGAAAATACAATAAATCCAAAGCCTGCCCTGGTGCAAGTAATTCATTGTGCTCCTCTTTGGATGCTGGCCAATGTACAGGGAATTTTGCGAATGCCAAGCCAGACACAGGTTTATCACCTCACGGAGGGCCAACTTAGATGTAACATGGGAGTTACAGAATTGGAGCTTCTCACGCCTTGTTCTTTTTCAGGAACAGAGGATCAGGGCCATGGTGCCTTTGGATCAGGGCCATGGTGCCCACGGGGAGGGACATTTCTAATCAGTCATATGCCCCAAAGCTACTCGCTACAAAGGAGGCAACGTATGGACACTATTTTGGGCCTGTATTTTTTTACCCTCCCTCCATAGCTTCAGGGGGGAGATTTCAGCTGCAAAACCAAGGCAGAGGCAAAAGGACAAAAACCCCTGCCCATGGCCACAATCCAAACAGGAATCCCCCACCCCTCCTTTTCAAAAACTTTGAGTGTTCCAATCATAGAACTCCTACTTCATATCTACTTTGGCACAAGAACTAGGCCAGAGACTGTCACTAGACTAAAGCAATGTTGGGGCAGAACTTGGTATAAAGGAATATAGTGAACAAAATGTGAGTTGATTTATTCAGCATTGTGGACTCTAGAGTGGGATGAACAGGTAGCGAGGTGTTGTTGGTGTACAACAGTTACAGAACAAAACACTAACCAGGAGGTCTCATGTTCGAACAAGAGCTTCATGACGTCTCAGGCAATTTTTTGAGGATTTTTAAAATAAGAACAAGCGCGATTTTTTTTTAAGACACAGCAGTTAAATCAGGGTTAAATCACTCAGATAGCAAGCGAGCATTTAAGAACCTCCACTGACACCAAAAAGCCACAGCACATAATTCATTTCCCTCATTGAGCAGATTCTGCTCGAGTCCATTTGAGAGACAAATTGGTGTGGCGTGCGCAGCTGCAACTAGCCAACCAGATAGCATTTGATTCAGTAATGAGTCAAATTAAGCCATTTGCTCTCTTCCGTTTGTACACCCCGACATCTCTTCCATTGTGTGGGAAAGAAGATGGCCTGCTGCTCCGACATCTTCTTAACAAAGAATTTATTACAAACGGATCCAGCTTCTGAACTTGTAGGCGAGAGTTAGCTCTGCTCCCTCCCCCCCCCCCGCCCATATGCCAAGATTGTATGGCAGGTAGCCGCTACAGAAAACCCTAGCAGCAATTATCATTATGTGGCTGCAAAAGGAGGTCGACAGGAGCTGCTAACCAACCTTGCTAAAATTGTGAATGGTCAAGGGTCTATATAGGCAGACCTGGATCAGGCTTGCTTATACAGACATCATTTGTTACATCCTTGTCGGCAATGTCACCGACATAATAAAAATTTACCACCACCAGCTTTCCAATTTTCCTGTACCTCGCCTCTCCCCTTGCTTTCTCAGCAGTATCGGCAAGGGACCTTTTTACTCTAATTACTATATAATTTGAAGGAATTCGGGGCAGTGGGGGAGATGCATCCAACCTACTTGGTGTTTGGAGGGGGGGGGAGGCAACTGGCGTTCTTCTCTTTCCCCTCAATTCAAAGCCACATGCTCCCCCCTTTTTTGTTAAAAAAAATCAGTATTATGCATTCAGCAGCCAACAAGTGGTGAAACAAACAAGGAGTAATGGCCCAGTGATTAATTGATCAGCTTAAAAATGCAAGAGGTGGAAGCAGAGAGCCCCATTAAGCCACGATCATTTTGTGCCCCTTGGGACTACAGGCTTAAACTTTTAACCTGAAGCAACTTGACAGTCTGGTGCAAGCCTCATGTTTATGAGCTTATACAGTTTCAGAATTTAACGTCTTTCCTTTTTAGTCCTACATGCGTTTACTCAGAAGAATGCGCCATTCGATTCCAGTTCCAAGTCCTATGCCACATATACATTCACAGGCTTTCAAGCTGTGAACACACTATCTGGATCAGAATAGTGGTGCAGCAAGGTATTAGAGTGCCCCTACCCACTGTGTTACATGGTCACTATTATAATTTTTGTTAATTTCAAGGTGTGCAGGAGACACACATTTAAACACAAGTACTTAGTGCCAAGTGCGTGCCTGGACAGCAAAGGACCAGACCAGTAACGTGACTATTTTACAAGACTGATGGCAAGAGGCACAGAACCACAGGCCAGGAAGACCATACTTTTCATCTGAATCATGTAATCAACCCCCATGGAGCTCAACACTCCAAGTCTGAATGAAGACCCGTTTGCTAGTGGAGTTTTCACACCTTTGAAATTCAGATGTAGCTCTCCAGCCCTAAATCCAGCTGGAAGAGCTTTTTTTTGATGGTTTAGGCCGGGTCTAGCCACTTCCCTGGACCCCTGAGTTTGGGGGGAAGAAAACAACTGCTGTAAAACAAAGGAAAGGCTTCACATCTCCAGTGGTCCTCACCAACCTGATGTTTGAGCTCTAATCTAGGAAATGATCCAACTAGTTACCACATCCTCAACTGGGTGAGAAAACAAAGGCAGAACCCAGCAAAGGTCCTTACCCAACAATAGAGGACCTCCTGACTGAGTCACCCCACCAAGGAATTCTGTAGGGTTCTATGGGACAAAGATCTATAAAATCCCTCTGCTTTGTTTTTCAATCCACATCTGTACCATGCCTTGCTGATTGTGGACTATTAACCTGCTGGTGTTAACAAGTCACCCTCATTCCAGCCTCCATTTAAGAACCACCATGCCAGTTAGCACCCAGGACAGAAACACCCTGCAACCCCCTTTCCTTTCTAGGTTTCTTCATCTTTATCTCCCCGAGTACTACCACAATTGCTGAAGCCAGTGCGGTTAGGTCAGTCAGGCTACCATATGATCCACACTGAGTGATCATTCTGCTATCCTTTTCTCTGGCCAGAACTGGATGGTGGCGCACATGCTTAATTCTTGCACAATGACCTGCAAGCCCAAGACCTATTACGGACTTAAATTCTGACCCTATGATGGAGTGAGTATGCTGAGGTGTGTCGCACATCCCCATCAGTTGTAAAGCAGCTTCTCTCTGTGGCGAATGAAGGCTTATCCAGATGCATCTATTAAGGAGTTTAGCAAGTTTTGGTTTAGTAAACACTGTATAACCTTATACTAGCCTACAGAAAGCAACAGAGTTGCCCTGCCCTCTGAGGTTCCGTCTTCTTAACACAATTCAGCAGTACAGTACTCCCCCCCCCCCCATATCCGCTGGGGATATGTTCCAGGCCCCTCCGTGGATACTTGAAATTGTGGATAGGAGCAAACACCCCCTCCATGGTTTCCTGAGGGGCCCCCGCCCTGCCTCCCCTGCGGGCAGGTGTGCACGCCCCCCCCAGCTCTGATTTTTTTCCCAGCAAGCTTTGTTTCTTCCTTAAAACAAACAGAGAAGCAGCCTCCATTGCAGGCAAGTAGAACACGACTAAGTCCTAGAGAGGCTCTGCAAGGTTTCTGTTAACCTTGCAGAGCCTCTCTAGGACTTAGTCTCGTTCTACTTGCCTGCAATAAGCAGCCAGAGGCTGCTTCTCCTGTTTGTTTAAGGAAGAAACGAAGCTTACTGGGGAAAAAAGTAAAAGCCTGGGGGGGGGGTCCCCGCGATCTGTGGATAACTGAAACCGTGGATAGCGAATCCGTGGATATGGGGGGACAGGTGTACAGTGAAAAAGACTCACCTAACATTCTTACCCTTAAGCCTTTTGGGAAAGAACCCTTCTGCCTGGCTTATCAGACCAACAATTACAAAGGAATAAGCTCATTTAGGGATGACACTAACTTGGCATTTCTTTAACGGACTATTAAAATGTCATGTCTAGCACTTGCCATTAAAAGAACCGCAGTCAGATTCATTTTATTGTTTAATGAAACCTGAATTTGTCACAAGAAATCCAGAGTCAGATAAGCAGGTAAATCCATTAATCCTGGTGGAAGAAAGATTCTTAAAAACACATTCTTTTAAAAGAGAAAACACAATTACGTACAAAAACACGCTTCTCATCCAGCACAATTGCATGCTCTAGTTAGAAATAAAATGGAGGCCCTGACAAGAAAATGGCTCATGGGAGCATGTATGTGTTGCTATATTTCAATTTGTGGCAAGAAAAGCCCTCTTCCTTAAAACAGTAGCTCAAACCATGCAGGCTCTGAAGACTGTAATTTTAACATAGGAATTATATTAAAATTTGCAGCTCCGATTTGCAAAAACAGTGGTGCAAGTGGAACTGTAGGTAGGGAAGTGGAGATTTCATGTTTTGCTGCCCAATTTTTGTGAGTGCGATTGAGAATATTTTACTTATTTTTCACATTTTTATACTGCCGTTCCTCCAGGGAGCTCAGGGTGGTGTACATGGTTCCTTCACTTATTTTGTCCTCACAACAACCCTGTTAGGTAGGTGAGGCTGAGTGATAGTGACTGGCCCAAGGTCATCCAGGGAGCCACTGGCGTTGCTGGAGGTGGGGCGGAAAGCTAAGTTCTGCAGCTTTCCGCCCCACCGTTACTCTGGTACGAGGCGCCCCGCCCCCTCGTCGTAGGAGCCCGTCAGCGGAGAGAAAGCAACGCGCAGGGACTCTCCTGCGCGTTGCTTTCTCTCCGCCGACGGGCTCCTATGACGAGGGGGCGGGGCGCCTCGTACCAGAGAGTAACAGTGGGGCGGAAAGCTGCAGAACTTAGCTTTCCGCCCCACCTCCAGCGACGCCAGTGCAGGGAGCTTCATGACTAAGTGGGGATTTGAACCTGGATCTTGCAAGTCCAACACCAGAACCACTATACCATCCTGGCTCTCGTACAGCCATGGAAATGGATAGGTTGGTATAAACCTATCCTATAGGTTGGTATAAACCAACCTATAAACCTGGATAGGTTGGTATTAACCCATGGAAATGGATAGGTTGGTAAATTAAGATGCCAAGACTTAAGGGAGCAGGTCCGGTATGCGGCGGAGTGAGGCCTGCCGGCATGTGCGCCAGCAGGCCTTATACCCAGGGAGCCAGAAACACACTTTACGGTGCATTTACAGCACCCTCCACCTGTGGAGCATGCGCTCCACAGGCGGGGAGATACGCAGAATTGCACCGTAAATAACAGAAACATCCAAAACTTGCATTCAAAAAGTTGCATATTAAAATATGCAATTTTTTCAACATTCAGATTTACTCACCATTATCAACTTTCAAAAGCTATTATTCTAGCCAGATTAATAGTTCTGGTCCTTTCGAGTCTAATATCTTAAAAGCACTTCAGTTTTCTATCCCTGGACCAAAAGGGGTGGGGGTGGGGGGAAATGAGGCAGCACCCATAATTTTGCAGTATTGCAGCCTAATAAGTACAGAGAGTAGTCTAGTGGTGCATTCCAGACTCTTGCCGAGGTTCCTTCTGGAATTTGCTCATGAAAGTACAGCAGGACAATTTCATCCTAATGCTTTGCTCATTATGTCAGACAGCTTGTTAAAAGAAATTAAAGGGGGGGGGGATTGAATGGCTTTTATCCTCAGCTGAAGCCTGGAGAAATTTAAATCTTCACTGGACTATCATTATCTCTAAAGCGGGAAACCTCACGCATCTCATATATACCATCTAGTTCAGAGGATTTATTTACTATTAAAGTCCAGACAGGTGTTTATCAGTTCAATTCTCCCACTGGAAGCTGCTCAGACTGGACTGGTATTTTTGAAGAAAAGGACAGGGGAAAAAAAACCCAATATGTCTTCCCTCTTCCTCACAGAACAATGTTTGAAAAACTGGAATTGCTCAGGCAAAAATGCATTATGTATTTTTCAAAGCCTGGGGGGCAGAGAGAGGGGGGGGGAGGAGTTGTGTTAATAACTGGTCTATTCAGGGAGTGGCCGGTAAGACTGTGGATGTTAAAATCCTAAAAAATTACTACCTTTTATATGAAGTAACCATGTATGAAAATTAAAGGGATGTTGGTCTGGGGCATTTTATTATATATTTAAAAAGCACAATTTTCTTAAGAGAATAGGCAGCAGCCTATTGGTATCTACAGAATAATGTGTGTATGCCTGGTTTATGAAATCCATATATACATACACACACAAACTCATGAGAGCAAATGGGGAAACACACACACACAGGACTGCTGGCTGCCTAATTTTCACAGTTGTGGAACTGAGTCACCTCTCATATTTATTCAGTGCTCCATTCAAGACGCATGCCCAGTGGGGTTCATGAAAGAAATAAACATAATACCGGTATATAAGCAATTTAACTGACGATAAAATTCAAGCATATGACTAAAGACTAGCAAAACAAGGAAATACTGTATAATATCAGCCTCAACTTTCAAACGCTTGCTTGAAAAAGGAGCAGGAACTCCAGGACCCCTCGAGAGAAGGAAACAAGTTGTGGTGACAAACGAAGTGACGTGTAGACTATTCCCACCACCACATTCCCCCCCCCCCCCCCAGCATGTAGGTTCCACCTTTCACACCAATGTTGATTATCTGGGAACTGGGTCTGTGTTTGCTTGCAGGCATGGCCTCACTTCCATGATTGGTATATGAATGAGTGGGAAACCTGTTCCAAGTTCTAAACCCCCTCCCCCAGGCCACTGGTGAAACACAGCTTTACCACCACTATGTACCCCCCTGAACCCAATTCACCATCACTCCTCTAGTCACCAGAGGTTGCCAAGCTTTCCTCCCAATATCTCTATGAATTTCACTTCTCCTCCTCAATTCTCTTATCCCGGTACACACAGTGCACATTCAGGATCCCCCCCCCAATGCCATTATCCATTTCCTCAAGAACGCTACAGAAGCATGCAACTTTCAAAACCACCTGCAGCTTTATTCATGAGAAGGAGATCTGTAAGGTACACAACAGCTTATTGTTCAAGTTAAGAGCTCCGTTCTTTGTGCACTTGAAATCTCTTTTGTGGGGGTTTTCAAAAAGAAAATTGACTTCCAGGTACATTTAAGTTTGATATAGCACTATAAGCAGCCATTTGTAAGAATGAATTATAAGGGAATTGGGAAAAGATTGAAAGAACTTCGGTTAATGATGGGCAGAACATTGTGGAGAGAGGAGAGGAGGAAAATGTGTATCTCACAGACATACTTTTTCAGGAGCACATGAAGAATGATGGTCACTAGGACCAGATTTTTTCTTAAATTGGAAAGGTAGGTCAGGGAAATTCTTGCTGGTCCAGCAAGATCATAAGGGCATAAAACAGCTTACTCCGATGGTGAAGAGAAGGCAGGTGACGGGTGCTCACCCCGTCGCCGCTCATTACCCGGCCCCCTCCCCCGCGCGCTGGTCAGAGGCTCGACGGGGGAGTGCAGCAATTGGCTGCAGGGCCTGTTGGGGGCGTGGCTCGGCGGGGAGACGGGAGCTCGTTCGCTCCGTCTCCTGTAGGGTGGTGGCGCCGGGGCGGGCATTTTTGCGCCGCCTCTGTGATGCGTTGGCTGGCCTGCAGTTGCCGCATCATCGGATTCGTATATCCGGTGCTATGCGCAGTGATATGTGCATTTGGTTGGAGTTCCTGCGGAACTTTAACGGCGTGTCTTTCTGGCGAGCGGACCTCTTGCTGGAGGCGGAGCTGGAAGTACACTCCGATGCGGCAGGCGGGGCAGGTTTTGGAATCTATTTCAGGGGTCGATGGTGTGCTGCACCATGGCCTCAGGATTGGATTTCAACAGGTATTACTTCTGATTTGACCTTTCTCGAGTTTTTCCCTATTCTAGTGGCCACTCACATCTGGGCGGAGGAGTTTCGTGACTCGACGGTGCGTTTCTGGTGTGACAACCAAGCAGTTGTTTTTGTTGTCAACCAGCTAACGTCCCGTTCCCACAGAGTCATGCGCCTGGTGCGTGCCTTCGTGTTGCAGTGCCTTAGCACCAACACTTTGTTCGTATCAAGGCACATTCCGGGACTTCAGAACGAGCTAGCCGACGCTTTATATCTCGGTTTCAGGTGGAGCGTTTCCGTCGGCTGGCCCCTTCTGCTCGCCCGGACCCAGATCCCATGCCAGCATGGCTCTGGAGGCTGGGCTTTCCAGATCCAGGGAGCTGATGTGGGCGGCTTTGGCGCCTGCCACTCGTGCCAGTTATGCAGGCAAGGTGCGTGGATTTACACTCTTTAGAATGTCTTTTCCCCTCCCAGATGAGTGGCCTGTCCCTGTAGACCATTTGATTTGCTTTATATTACATCTGTGTGACCAGGGCCTGGCTGTTAGGTCAATTGCAGTCAGCCTGGCCGCTATTTCGTTTGTTTCTAAAGCTCGGGGACTCCCAGACTACACGGGGGACTTTCGGGTGAGGAAAACCCTTGAGGGTCTCAAGAGGGCAGTGCCTGCCACTCCTGACTGGAGAAAGCCCATCACTCCTGAGATTTTGCAGGGCTTGTGGCGGGTCTTTGCGCTTTTGTGTTCCTCAACCTATGAGGCTACCCTCTTTAAGGCGGCCTCAGCTACATTGTTCTTTGGCGCTTTTCGCCCCAGTGAGGTGCTGGCCAGTTCCAGGAGGGATGGGTCCGGCACTGCGTTGCAGAGTGGGGATTTTGTTTTTTCCCCCCAAGGGGTTACCATCACCTTGAGGAGGTCTAAAACGGACCAGTTTGGCCGAGGTCACAGGGTTTTCCTACGGAGGGTGGAGGGTCTTCCCCTCTGCCCTGTTAAAGTTTTGTTGGATTTTTACAGTGTTAGGTTGAGGGCTGCTCCATGTTTTTTCTGCCATGCAGACGGTTCTCCCCTCACCTTGTTTCAATTTCGATCCGTGTTGCATCGGGGATTGGCCCGGCTGGGTCTCCCTTATTTTGAATTTGGCCTACATTCCTTTAGGGTTGGGGCGGCCACGACTGCAGCCAATTTGGGTCTGTGCTCGACGGACATTCAACGGATCGGGCGTTGGCGCTCAAGTGCCTTTCGCACTTATGTGCGTAAATGAAAGGTTCTTTGGAGCCCATGCTTGTTTACTTCTTTGCCCAGTAGAGGGCGTTTTCGGCCAGTTTAGGCAAGTTTTGAGTTGGTATCCCCACTTTCTATTTTAGAGGGGCGCTCAGTGTAGAGCACTTGCCCGGTGCGGATAGCTGCTCAAAGTTTAAATGGCCCGTGTTGGGTATTAACTTCCTCACCTTCCTGTTGGATGGGCGCTCAGTGTAGAGCCTGGTGAGGGGGTTTGCTCAGTTGCCCGGAGTTGGGCTTTCCCAGTTGGGAACTGTTATTCTTGTGATTGTTGCCTTTGATCTCGCATTTAATTTTGTTTTTCTCGGCAGGTCGCCCACGCTGCAGCCCTGTCCGCATTGTCATCTGCGGACATTCCATCGTTTTCTGGGCCTGCAAGAGGGCGGTTTCCAGTCGCTTCGGGTCCCAGCTGGGCCTGGGTGGCCTTGCCGATGTTTGCTGGCTCGCAAGACGGGGTATGCTCAGCGGCCAGCTGCTTCCGCTCCTGCAGGAATTCCTAGACGGACACCCCCCTCCCCAGGTGTTAGTGCTGCATTTGGGTGAGAATGATCTGTGCCAGAGGACAGGTTTGTCCTTGAGGCACCAGATTCGTACGGATCTGATAACAATAAGGCAGTGGATCCCGGGGATTTATTTCATCTGGTCCCACATGCTTCCCCGTAGGTGCTGGCGTAGTGCTAGAGACCCGCGTCTGGTGGATTTGGCCAGACGCAAAGCCAATGCCTACCTGGGGGGGGGTATACCGTATGGGGGGTGAAGTGGTTAGGCATCCTGGTATAACGTATAATGCCCCAAGCCTATTTAGAGGCGATGGTGTGCACCTTTCCTCGCAGGGAGCGGATATTTTTCTTTCAGACCTGCAGCAGGCGCTTCGGCGTCTTTTTGGCCTGTGGGGCGGTGGGGGTTAAGCGCGAGGCTAACCCCCCCGTGTGGCAGGTGGCGTGCAGGCCGGGTAGCCAGGAAACTGGGATCCGGCGTCAGCCTGAGGTTAGCAAGGTCAAGGGGTAACCCAGGACCGCTCTAGTGACACCGCCCAGGTCCATGAGGCTGGCTGGCAAGCCCCTTGGCTGGAATGCGTTAACCCATATCACGGAACGGCCGCTGGGGTTGATGCGTCCAGCTGCCTCGACCCTGCGGGGTTGACCATGATAGCTCACGTGGTCTTTGACCACTGGGAGGCTTGAGTCAGGTTGTCACGCCCTGGGGGGATTAACGGGGGAGGAAGACGGCTAGGCCCGTTTCCCCCATTTAGGGCCCGCACGCTCTAAGGGTCTAGTTAAAGTATTATGTTATGCTGCAGGTTCTGTTATGTTTAATAAAATTTGGCCCTTTAACCCAAGCCTCTGTCTAGCGTGATTATTTGGGGGGTGCACGGGTAAGGCCGGTGACGGGTGCTCACCCCGTCGCCGCTCATTACCCGGCCCCCTCCCCCGCGCGCTGGTCAGAGGCTCGACGGGGGAGTGCAGCAATTGGCTGCAGGGCCTGTTGGGGGCGTGGCTCGGCGGGGAGACGGGAGCTCGTTCGCTCCGTCTCCTCAGTCAGAGCCGATTTTGCGTACCCCGCCCGCCCTCCCTTATTACAGTCTGAGTCTAGCTGGTCGCTCTTTTGAGGGCCGGGTAGGAATTTTTGGCTGCCACCCTGATTGGCTTTGGGTTGGCAGTTTTTTCGCCTACCCCAGACTGGGTTGGGGTGGGGTGTGTGGCACTATTGCTTCCGGTTTAATTTTGTTGTTTCTTATGGCAGGTGGCGTGCGGGCCGGGTAGCCAGGAAACTGGGATCCGGCGTCACCCTGAGGTTAGCAAGGTCAAGGGGTAACCCAGGACCGCTCTAGTGACACCGCCCGGGTCCATGAGGCTGGCTGGCAAGCCCCTTGGCTGGAATGCGTTAACCCATATCACGGCACGGCCGCTGGGGTTGATGCGTCCAGCTGCCTCGACCCTGCGGGGTTGACCATGATAGCTCACGTGGTCTTTGACCACTGGGAGGCTTGAGTCAGGTTGTCACGCCCTGGGGGGATTAACGGGGGAGGAAGACGGCTAGGCCCGTTTCCCCCATTTAGGGCCCGCACGCTCTAAGGGTCTAGTTAAAGTATTATGTTATGCTGCAGGTTCTGTTATGTTTAATAAAATTTGGCCCTTTAACCCAAGCCTCTGTCTAGCGTGATTATTTGGGGGGTGCACGGATAAAGCTGAAGACAGGGGTAGATCCAATTTCCATTACCTTCAGATGGAGTCAGAAGTGTACAGATGATGCACTGATACTGTACCGTATTAAATTTTTGGGCTATTTTACACATATGGCCTTACATTGGTTTCAGATCAACCTGAATTCCTTGGGGTGATGGCAGTAAAGGACAGATAATGAAGGGGCTTGTGGAGAAAATGGGAACGACATGTTAGTGAACCAGTCAGTCTAGCCACAAGGGATATTCCTTTCTAGACATGGGAAATGGGATCTCCTCACTCTCACTCACCCCTACCTTCTAAAGATAGAAGTGGGCATTTAGCAAGTTTTAACACTTAAATGTATTCTTCAGGTAGGAAGAATTCTTTATTCTTTAGTGGGGAATAACAGAGCAGCAGCTCAGTCAAAGTTTTCCCCATTTTTTAGTGGGGAAACTTATTCCCCACTAAAAAATAAACTACAGGTTATAACCATTCTTGAATACACTATCTGAAGTCTATTATTGCCTTGAAGTCCAGGCCGCCCTGAGCAGCTTCGCTTATCTAATCAACATATCTGGTGGAATACATAATGTAGTTTTCACTAACACTTATTAGGTTTTACACAAAAAAAAGATAGTTTTTAAAAAACTGAGACAGACAGGAGGGAAAATTACTGTTTAACAAAAAGGCCAGGCAATAGAGTCTATCAAGTTTGGCGAAGGAAAGGGGAGGGGGAGGATATTCTCTATTGATTGTTTTTTTTTCCTCCCCGCCCCTTTCAGTTCAGTTCACTTCTCTTTGTCTCTGGCTTGTAAAAGTTGCAACAAACAAGAATAAGAAACAAAAGAAATACCATGCCTTGTAATTCACTGGTACACTGCTTTGTACCTTGACAAAAAGATTCTGGGACGGTGCACACAAAAATGTCTTAAGTGCGGTAATTTTTAGGTTTATATCCTGCTCCATAGCGGCAGCTCAGTCAAAGTCACAGCAGAGGGGCACAGGGGAGTACCACATGCAAGGCCAGAACTGCACTTGAGGGAAGTGTGTGTGTTTCCTCCAAGTACACAAGTGTACCGTACTGCATAACACTAATGTGGTTGGGGGCATTTGCGGGTGGGGGGGAATAGCCACTAGGAGGGGGGAACGTAACTCTGCTGTCTATAGAGTCTCCCCCTGCAAATGCTTCCATAGGCAGTTGAAACCTCTCTTTCCTTCCTCAGCAAAGCTCAGAGACAAGAAACAATAAACCCAATTGTGAAAAAATGACTGAGAATACCAAGGGAGGGAGAATTTGCATCTAAATAAGGCTTTGTGTACACTGCCCCCCCCCCAGGCCCTCTCCCTCCCCAGAGCAAACAACAAGAGGCTCCATAAGAGTTTTCCCTAAGCTTTTCAATTGCGTGCTCCTGCATGTGGGCCAGAAATATTGGCCAGCTGACAAGCCCTTTCCCTGCCAGGAATTGCATCTTTGGTACTGGCATTAAGTATGCAGCTCCGCCTATTCAATATGCATCCTCTAAGAACATAAGAAGAGCCGCCATGCTGGATCAGGCCAAAAGCCCATCTAGTCCAGCTTCCTGTATCTCACAGTGGCCCCACCAGATGCCTCCAAGAGCACACAGATGCCACTCCCCTGCACCTGGCACAGAGAAAACCTACTTCTAAAGCCAGGAGTTTGCTTATGGCTTGTAACCTGTGATGGTCTTTTCTTCCATGAATCTATCCAAACCCCTTTTAAAGGCATCTAGGCCAGATGCCATCACCACATCCTGTGGCAAGGAGTTCCACAGATGAATTACACGCTGGGTAAAGAAATATTTTCTTTTGTCCGTTCTAACTCTCCCTCCACTCAATTTTAGTGCATGTCCCCTAGTTCTGATGTGCGAGAGGGAGAAGAATTTCCCTCTATCCACTCTCTCCATCCCATGCCTCTAACCCTGAGGCTACATTAACCGTTCTTTCAAGTAGGTCACAGAACCATCCCATTACCCAGTTGGGGGCCCCACTGCAGCACTATCTGGGAGCAGTTCTGCGATGAGAGTCTGAGCTTATCCAAAAGGAGCAGTTCAAAGAAACCCCTTCCTCACAACCCCAACTGCACAGGGAAGCCCTACAAGTCTCAAGCCAGTCAAAGGCAACAACACCACTCTGGTCACACATAACGGGTGGGAGTAGCCTTGTTGCAAGGGGGTGGTGGATAGGGAGAGGAGGGAGCCATATTATTCTTCCTCCAGTTTAAAATTGGATATGTGCTCAAGTACAGTACACTGAGTGAGGAATGGCTGTAGATTACACTTCTACATTTTGTGAGCTGGCAAATCCTTGCTTCCAGGGGGTTTAAAGAACACAAGCATACTGTCTATTTCATATTACTCCCAAGCAACTTCGTAGAAGTCAACGTGAGTTCATGAGGCAAAGAAGAATACAGCCCATATTACACGGAGGAAAGTGCAACCCAAGTTCATAAATCCCCCCCGGTGATGAAAGTTGAAACACTCAAAACGAAGAGACTCATCTATGCTTTAAAGCAAATAAATAAATAAATAAGCGGACATTAAAATCATAGCAGAGAGCTTTTTGTTTTACTTCACTGAAATGCCTGAGTTTAAAGTGTGCAACTGGCATAATATAAGTGCTCCCCAGACAATTCACAAAAGTTTTCACTAGTCTTGAATTTATTATGTGCTGTGAGGTTTAACTAAGCATGGTAAGCCAATCTCAAGGAACCTGAACTTCTTAATGCACATCAAACACTAACCCTTGAAAAAGGAAGTGGTTCTCATTCCACTACTTCTTTTAAAGGCTTCCAACTGCCACATCATTTGACACAATTAGCCCTTTATAGTTCATAATGGACAGACAGCAGCTTTTGATTAGACCAGTGGTGGCCAACCTTTCAACATGAATGCTGGCCCTTTATATGGTTGCATAGGTGAGGGCATTTCAGCAGGTGCAGCTGCTTTAGCAGCACTATCAGCAATTGCAGCTGCCAAGATTCTGTCTTCTACACAACTCTTAAGAACACAGAGGCCCTAATGGTGGAAGGTTGGCCACCCCTGGATTAGACCAATGCTTGTCCCTCATAAAATTACCACCACACTAACTGCAGTGTAGATCAGCTTATAGGGTTAGTATGTCATTGGTCCTCACTCAAATGTTGGCATGCTTCTCTCTGCCCGTACTGACTTTGCTGTAGTTTTTTTTTGTGCAATTATGTAATTTGTAAAAATAAATAAAAATTATCACAATTTAACTGAGGGCCAGAGATGGTACATATGCAAAATTTATCCCCCACCCCACCCAGTCATGTTAGCAGAGCTGAGGGATTAAAGCAGTCCCACACACAGCACAACTGACTTCTGTTAAGAACTGTACTGGTACAAAGAAAGAACTACAGTCATTGTTAGATACAGGGAGAAACAATAAGACAGGAAAAAGAAGGCAAACCAGAGGTACAGTAACAGTAGGAGACAGCAACCCACAAGCCTTTAAACTAAGCAACATTCTCCCCCTACTGGTGGAGACCAACATTACACCCACTCTTACTATACAAGTCTAGCTTGCATGCTGTCGCTCTTCCAACAGGTCGCTCTTCCAACAGGTCAGGTCATATGAAGCTATATAGATCCTGAAGTCACAATCATGTGAACACCAAAGTTTTTGCCTCTTCAGTATTTCTGCCCAAGATTGCAGAGAGCTCATTGACATGTGCAGCTTGCTGCCCGACAGCCCCACTTTACCTCTTTATTTTTGCCTGGCACAGACTGCTGTGGAAGTTTGGTCAAAGCAAAGGTGAGCCTTGGGCAAAGATAGTGCCTGCAGGAATCATGTGAAGAATAGCATTCTTGCCTCCAATATAAATATCCTTGCTTGCCCTCTACCTGGAACCTAATTAAGAATGCATGGTTCCCTGGATTGCTTTGCCTCCAAGACTGAATGGCTCTTGCTCCAAGCCTGGACAAGTGCCTGGGAGTGTCTGAATTCAATCAAGGTATCTCCATTGAAGAGAAACTGCGCTTTGCTTCCCTGAACCAACACTCTAGTCCTGCCCAGCTCCCAAGGTTAACACTTGTTATGCTCTGAAAACCCATCTCTTGCTCCTCTGGTACTGGGTTAAAAGGTCAGAGCATCATCATGGCCAAAGGTCTCTTAACAGGTGTATCTTGAGGAACGTGTGCATCATTAGTACACGTGTCTTGGAGCAACTGTGGTTAAACTACATTGCTCAGTATGTCATCACTCGAGGACTCAAATTAATCGTCTCCACCGAGAAGAGTTTTATTGGAGGCGATACAGAAACGCTGCTGCAATTCATCAACTGATGAACATATGAGTGTGAATCAGTTCCTAATGTAGCGATGATTGTAGTACTTCCCAATTTTTACTTATTAGAGTAGAGATGGAAAGTCAAATCATTTGACTTATGCTCTCTACAAACTTCATTATAATTCAAGACTGAGGCAAGGTGGCAACAACACATTACAATAGCTGCCAAGTAATACTGGCTTAGCTGCATGCTACGCGCTGCGGCAAGGAGAGTCATGCCGGCCACATGACCACGGAGGCGTCTTCGGACAACGCTGGCTCTTCGGCTTTGAAATGGAGATGAGCACCACACCCTAGAGTCGGACACGACTGGACTTAATTGTCAGGGGATACCTTTACCTTTAATACTGGCTTACACTAAATGCAGACATGTCAAACACATGCATGCAAACATGTCAAATGTGGACGTGGAACAGCAAACACGTCAAATGTGGACGTGGAATACGAGTGAAGACATACGTGTACAATACATGCATATCCAGGGAACCAAACAAATCAGAGAGATGTCAGTGAGAGACAGGGTAGTGATCATGGGGGATTTCAATTATCCTCATATTGACTGGATCAATTCAAGCTCTGGTCATGAAAAAGAGACTGGATTTCTGGATATGCTAAATGACTGTGCCTTAGAGCAGCTAGTCACGGAGCCGACCAGAGGACAGGCGACTCTGGATTTGATATTGTGTGGTACTCAGGACCTGGTCAGGGATGTAAATGTTACCGAGCCATTGGGAACAGTGACCATGCTGTGATCTGTTTCGCCATGCATGTCGGGGGGAGAGTGCCAAGCAAATCCGATACGAAAACTCTGGACTTCCGAAGGGCGGATTTTCCTAAAATGAGGCTAGTTAGAAAGAAGCTGAAAGGGAAGGTAAAAAGAGTCCCATCCAGAGTGCATGGAGGCTGTTTAAAACAATAGTAACAGAGGCTCAGCGGGAGTGTATCCCACAAAGGAGGAAGGGCTCGACTAAGTCCAGGAGGGTACCGGCATGGCTAACAGGCACAGTTAAAGAGGCTATAAAGGGCAAGGAAGCTTCTTTTTGCAAATGGAAGTCTTGCCCTAATGAGGAAAACAAACAGGAACACAAACAATGGCAAAAGAAATGTAAAAAGATGATACGGGAGGCCAAGAAAGATTTCGAGGAGCATATGGCCAGAAACATTAAAGGGAATAATAAAAGCTTCTTCAAATGTGTTAGAAAACCTGCCAGAGAAGCGGTTGGCCCGCTGGATGGTGAGGGAGGGAAAGGGGTGATAAAAGAGGACTTGGAGATCGCAGAGAAATTAAATGAGTTCTTTGCATCTGTCTTCACGGCAGAAGACCTTGAGCAGATACCGCTGCCCGAACGGCCACTCCTGACTAAATAATTAAGTCAAATAGAGGTTAAAAGAGAAGACATCTTAGACTTAATTGACAAATTAAAGATTAATAAGTCACTGGTCCCAGATGGCATTAACCCAAGAGTTCTGAAGGAACTCAAGAATGAAGTTGCTGATATCTTGACCAAAATATGCAACTTGTCCCTTAAAACGGCCACTGTGCCAGAGGATTGGAGGATAGCTAATGTCACGCCAATCTTTAAAAAAGGAAAGAGAGGGGACCCGGGAAACTACAGGCTGGTCAGCCTAACATCTGTTCCAGGGAAGATGGTGGAAATCATCAAGGAGAAAATCTTAAAACATATAGAAGAACAAGCTTTGCTGAGGGAGACTCAGCATGGCTTCTGCAAGGGTAAGTCTTGCCTCACAAAACTTTTAGAATTCTTTGAAAAGGTAAACAGGCATGTGGATATGGGAGAACCCATGGATATTATATATCTGGATTTTCAGAAGGTGTTTGAGAAGGTGGTCCCTCATGAAAGGCTCCTGAAAAAACTCCATAGTCAGGGAATAAGGGGGCCGGGCAGGTCCTCCTATGGATAAGGAACTGGTTGAAGACTAGGAAACAGCGAGTGGGAGTCAATGGGCAATTTTCACAATGGCGAGAGGGTGAAAAGCGGTGTTACCCAAGGATCGGTCTTGGGACCGGTGCTTTTCAACTTATTCATAAATGACCTGGAGTTGGGGATAAGCAGCGAGGTGACCAAGTTTGAGGATGACACTAAACTTTTACGGGGGGTGAAGACCAGCAGGGATTGTGAAGAGCTCCAGAAGGATCTCTCCAAACTAGGAGAATGGGCAGCAAAATGGCAGATGCACTTCAATGTAAGTAAGTGTAAAGTGATGCATACACGCTCATGGGATGTGAGCTGTCTGTGACGGATCAGGAGAGAGATCTTGGGGTACTGGTGGACAGGTCGATGAAAGTGTCAACCCAGTGTGCGGCGGCTGTGAAGAAGGCCAATTCCATGCTTGGGATCATTAAAAAAGGGATTGAGAATAAAACGGCCAATATTATTATGCCGTTGTACAAATCGACAGTAAGTCCGCATCTGGAGTATTGCGTCCAGTTCTGGTCGCCGCATCTCAAAAAGGATATAGTGGAACAGGAAAAAGTGCAGAGGAGAGTGACCAAAATGATTAGAGGGCTGGGGCATCTCCCTTATGAGGAAAGGCTACAGCGTTTGGGGCTCTTCAGTCTAGAAAAAAGGCGGTTGAGGGAGGACATGATTGAGACGTATAAAATTATGCATGGGATGGAGAGAGTGGATAGAGAGAAGTTCTTTTCCCTCTCACACAACATTAGAACTAGGGTGCATCCACTCAAATTGAGTGGAGGGAGTATTAAAACAGACAAAGAAAATATTTCTTTACCCAGCGTGTAATTCATCTGTGGAACTCCTTGCCACAGGATGTGGTGATGGCACCTGGCCTGGATGCCTTTAAAAGGGGATTGGACAGATTTATGGAGGAAAAGTCCATCACAGCTTACAAGCCATGATGGGGAAAACAACCTCCTGGTTGTAGGAGTAGGTTTTTTCTGTGCCAGGTGCAAGGGAGTGGCGACTGGACACAGGTATCTTGTTGTCTTGTGTGCTCCCTGAGGCATCTGGTGGGGCCACTGTGTGATACAGGAAGCTGGACTAGATGGGCCTTTGGCCTGATCCAGCAGGGCTCTTCTTATGTTAGGTCTGTCAGACATAGTCTAAAAGCAACCCGTGGGAGCAGAAAAAGGAGTTTCAACAGCGGTCTCAAGGGGAATGTCTCTCTTTAAACCAGCATATTTGAATCCTTCGTTGCTTCAGTATTCCCTCAGCCAGCCAAATGGACAGCTAGCTTCAAGTAACATATTTATGAGCAACTAAAATAGCTGCTGTTCAGCTAAATCAAAATCTATTTATACATCTTGACCACCACATGAACAAGACCAAAAAAGTCCTTTTCTGCTCAATTTCTTTTCTTTTTTTAAAATGTGTAATTTTTTTGCAAAGGGAAAAACACACACATTGCTGGGATGGTCCTTTGGCTGATTTGTGAACACAGAATTGCCACCACCACTCTTAAAACAAGATAATTAAATACATAAAAAGCAGGAGTTGTCGGATGGGTCAAATTTCCTCTTTATACCTGCAAATCAGTTTCACTGCACCCCACTGCATCCTCTTGACTATTCTCATTTAGAAAGAAAGGAAATGCATGCAGCAGCCATAGAACCACTGGATATTTTCTAGCTTCTCTATGGGCCAGTACACTCTTTTTTCTGGGAATCCTGGTCCAACTGTTAGATGTCCACCCTGGTCAATGACTACATTTAATATAACACTAGCAGGTTCAGTGTATGCTAAGAGAAGCTTTTAAATCATCCTACACACCACCCTCCTAATTAAAAGTTGATCAGAGGAGATGTTACCAATCCCTCAAAATTAAATAAAGATCCAATTAGACAGATAACAGGCTCTTGACAAAATTCAAACATAGTCTGAACATGCACCTGACCCATATATTGTATTCAGTTCTACGAGTTCAGATGCTGAATATTCATTCTTGGAACTTCAGTAAGATTTGATTGACATATTTGACTGTTTACATGCATTAGTGCTTTTTATACGGTAGCTGGCAGGTTACGGCATTTGATATTTAAGACCTGAACAAATAAAGGCTGCTCGACAAGCCTAGAGTACTCAACGCCAATTGAATGTCAATGTTTTGAGCCAAAATCCAGACTTCAAGATTTTGTTTTAGCTTCAGTCCCTGAATGCAACAGCAGGATACTTGTCCATATATACTTTGAGTCAACCTTATAAGTCTGTAATGAAAGAGAAAACACACACCCAAGTACACTTTAGCGGTAGTGCCAGTCAAGGTGGCACTGGTCAAGCCTCCACATCCATCAGACGGTCTACTTGGCTGGGCTGACCCCTAAACTCTCAGTACTATTGGCAGCAGTAGCACCCAGTAGGTCATCAAGGGTGGTAGTGTTGGAGTAGTTTAAGCTACTGCTCTAGCCCATTTCAGAAGCCTTTCTAAATTTTAGACAAAGACTAAGCAGCCCAATCCTCCTATCTGCCGGCTTCTGTGAAGAAGGCCAATTCCATGCTCGGGATCATTAAAAAGGGGATTGAAAATAAAACGGCCAATATCATTATGCCTTTGTACAAATCGATGGTAAGGCCACATCTGGAGTATTGTGTCCAGTTCTGGTCACCATACCTCAAAAAGGATATAGTTGAATTGGAAAAGGTGCAGAAAAGAGCGACCAGAATGATTTGTGGGCTGGATCACCTCCCTTACGAGGAAAGGCTACAGCGTCTGGGGCTTTTCAGCCTAGAAAAAAGGCGCTTGAGGGGGGACATGATTGAGACTTATAAAATTATGCATGGGATGGAGAGAATGGATAGAGGGAAATTCTTCTCCCTCTCGCACAACACCAGAACCAGGGGACACGCACTAAAATTGAGTGGAGGGAGAGTTAGAACAGACAAAAGAAAATATTTCTTTACCCAGCGTGTGATTCATCTGTGGAACTCCTTGCCACAGGATGTGGTGATGGCACCTGGCCTAGATGCCTTTAAAGGGGGTTTGGACAGATTCATGGAGGAAAAGACCATCACAGGTTACAGGCCATAAGCAACCTCCTGTTTTGTTGTTGTTGTTGTTGTTGTTGTTTTTAGAGGTGGGTTTTCTCTGTGCCAGGTGCAAGGGAGTGGCGACTGGACACAGGTATCTTGTTGTCTTGTGTGCTCCCTGGGGCATCTGGTGGGGCCACTGTGTGACACAGGAAGCTGGACTAGATGGGCTTTTTGCCTGATCCAGCAGGGCTCTTCTTATGTTATGTTATGTTCTTATGTTGGAGGAATGTGCGTTCTGCTGGAAGAAGCACCAGGATGCAGGCAGAAGTGTCTGGATCCTGGAATGGCATGCATGGTACGACATTGTCGCGCTTGCTGATGTTGCTGGCGAGTGCAATGAAGTTGCCAGTGCACTCACAAGCACCTGCACACACAGGGCAACGACAAGCCTCTGTCCATCACTGTGAATGGGGGGGATGGGGAGGAGACCAAGATGTATTTCGGGCAAGGATGAGGGAGGAACCAGGGGCAGGAAGGAGGCGGGAGGTGGTGGATCCAGTGGCAATGGCGCATGCCAGATTTTATCCCCTCCTTTTCAAACCTCCCCGCCCCTTTCCTTTCTTCGGACATATGCCACCAAGATAGGTGGCACATGTCTGAGGAGACCCATTGGCACTTGGGCATCCTACCAGGAGGTACATACAAAATGTCTAGACTTATCTCTTGTAGGCTATCCGATCACTCCCTCCACCATACGATGCAGCACACACCTTTTTGGCATGCGTGCATCACCGGAGGGAATTTGGATAGGATTGGGGCTTTAATGAGCCTGCAAGGTGACCAGCTGCACTTACATGAACTGGTAGCAAGTGAGAGACTTGCATTCCAGGAGGTGATGCACATCAGTGCTTTAAAAGGATTAGGGCAGAATTTGACTACGAGCTTAAACCAACAGGAATTGAAGACTGTTAGGTTCCAACACGGCCTGAAAGGAGCACACAATCTGTTGCCTCTTAGGGCTGTAACAACCTTTCTAGCTTTCGAACCTCTACTTACTCTCCCCAAATCTTATGAAGATTTAAACTTCCACAAATATGATTCTCTTGCCGGTGTTGGGTGTGTGTGTGTGTGTGTGTGTGTGTGTGTGTGTGTGTGTGTGTGTGTGTGTGTGTGTGAGAGAGAGAGAGAGAGAGAGAGAGAGATTTCTCATTCAGGCAAAAAGGAATCATTAGAAAAAACAAGCTGCAGATGTTAGCACTTCAGACGCAATATAAACATGTACATTTCAGCTCAGAACCCATCCACTGCACAATGGCTCATGAATTTGTGGGGAATCCTTTCAGCTTCGGGTGAGCCAAGGATGTTGTCAAGAGCTATTGAAATGCATGATAACCTTGAAGCGGGGACAGAAAAAGGAGGCAATGCGCTGTATCCAAACTGATGCTCATGAAATGGATTTTCCCTGCCTTCCACTCCACTACAGCCCCAACTAGATCGAAAAGCCACTGAGTTGGGGATGGTGTGGGGGTTGGCGGGAGGAAGGGGAAATCTTTAAACACAGGCAAGAGGCAAACCACTGTACCATGGCCCACCTTTCAAAATGGAGTATACCACCACTATGTTTCGATGTATCATACAATACAAAGATTAAGATGCTTTTAAGCTAGGGCTTTTCAAGTTGTTGCTTTTTTAGACCTGTCTTTCAGTAGTTAACCCCTAGCACATGTGACACGCCCATCAGGACAACAGACCCGTGTCTTGCAAGTGAAGAAAGCAGGACAAAGCGGTGCGAATACCTGATCAACCTGCCAGGAGCTTTGCAGTGATGGTCCGGCACTACCGTTTTATGGAGGTAAGATACTTAGGGATGAAATAATGGAAATAAAGTGAGTTAGAGCCCATCTCTCTCTCTCGTACCACTTCAGTGTCTCACTTCATTTCTCATTTTATTATTGAGAACGGTCTGAAGGGCATCAGCGATGGATCAGCAAGAACAGCTCCATTAAGACACTACAAATGTTAAACAGCCTTGAAACCCATTTAATCGACATCATTTCCAGCAAAGAACCGTGGGCATTGTAGTTTTGTGAGGATGCTGAAAATCCTCATGCCTTTGCAGAACTAGAGTTTTCAGAGCTCCTTTGCTGGGAGCGGTACATATTTAAATCTGTAGAATAAGCACACTCTTTAGTGTCCCATGGGAGGCATGCTGAATTCAGATAAAGACCATTTGAAGAGTGAAGCTGAGTGGGTGGAAAGCTCTATTCAAGCATACTGGAATTTTGGGTTGTTCCCACATATTCCTGAAGTGAAAAAAAGAACATGAAAAAAGGATCCAAGACGTCACAGCCACAGATTTACTGCATAGCTTATCTCTTGGACTCTCCAGTATCCTATTGTTGCATATCTCTTCTCCGCAGATGCATCAGAAATAAGACCATAACAAAGAGAACGCTCGCAGATTTCCAGGAGTCAAGCTCAACACTCGTACAGGAAATTTAAAAACTTGCCTTCTGTGACGCTGACACTTCACCCACATCTGTGGCCCCACTCCAGCCTTAACATCACCTTTCCCATTTAAAATCCCTTTTGAGTACACCAATCGGAGTATCTTGCACTCCAGTACTCTTCTGTAAACTCTTAAGAAATGCATGGCAGCATACAGATCTTAATTTGTGCAAGGCCACACCATAGGTTGATATGAGCATTCACATGCAGCAGTGCATGCTGCTGGATGCCAACAACATGCTATTAGAGTACACAAACAAAGCTGCTTTTAACACTATGTTATATTGGAACAGGACATCAGATATTTATCTGTGTGTATGTGCACATCTATAATCTCACTCCCTTATGCACACCCCAAAACAGCTCAGGATTGTGGTGCAGATAGCACTGGTAAAACGCCAGCGTCCAGATGACTCCACACAAGTGCAATACTAAAGCCGCAGCTTTTGAGAGAGGGCAGAAATCTAGTGAAGACGCAATCACAGCTAATCCAAAGAGTTGCTGGACTTTAACGTGATTGTTCTCAGAAGGGCTACAGTTTTCCAGTGTTCCAAAAACTTTACTCTAAAGCAGAGGTTCTCAACCTGTGGTACATGTAGCCCTGGGGGTACGTGAACCAACAGGCGGGGGTACGCGGCTTGCTGTGTCTTATCAGCTGCAATCAGCTGAGAGTCCACATCACTCCCGACTCACAGCTGATAAGGCACAGACTCACAAGGCTCCCATATTAAAAAAAAAAAAAACACCTCTGCCAAATCTCTATATAAACCCCTTTCTAGCATTTACATCCAAGTTAGGGTAAGTAAGTTCTCCGACTAAATAGTCCCTACTTTATTACTAAAAAGAAAAACTTCATTGACAGTGAACATAAAAGATTCTTGTGCAACAAAACCACCCCTTCTCTCCCCCCCCCCGACTGTGTTCCCAAGTGGAATGCAAATTAAGTGCTTTCCTACTGGCTGGTTCAATTTAAATGCTGGGTTTTAGAATACATAGTTTCTTCCATTTAAAGAAGACAGCTCTTATGGCAGATTGAGCTGGTTCTCTGCCTTCTTAAGGAAACTAAGAAGGAATTGCCTTGGTTTATTTTTGGATGGGAGACCTGTGGTGATATTTTCATTTAAAATAAAAAAGGATGGCAAAAATTGGAAAAAAAAGGTGGCTAACAGTGTAAGATGAGTAATTTTAATCATTAAAATTTACATTTTAATAATTAATTTAATTAATTAATGCTAATTAATTAATTGGCACAGGGGTACTTCAAAAAAATTGACCATGCCATGGGGTACACTTGGTGAAAAAGGTTGAGAACCCCTGCTCTAAGTCACATAGCAAGCTGGCAGACAACTCATTCCTCATTTAGAGCTTGGGTTGGGCTAGGAAAGGTACAACACTGACCACAACCACAGCTACCAAGGCTCCAATCTCCTCCCCTAAAACATACAATGCAGACTGAGTGGGCCACGCACGATGCCAGCTGTCTAATATTTACTGACACGTTTTGCACAATTACTTCAGCACAGAAGAAAGGAAACCCTGATGGAGGGGTGAGCTAGCAAACTTGGCTGGATGGCATGTTTTCTTTAGGGTGGAAAGGATACCCAGAGAAACATGTTATTTGAGAGCACAAATGCAGAGAGATAGTGTGGAGAACACAGGTAGAAACAGGTTCTCTGGCCAGGTAGGAAGGAAGACTGGGGAAAAACAAATCTGAAGCGCAGTAGTACAAATTATGACACGTACTGCAGGCAAGATGTTGGGTGGGGTTGGCTTTGTATTAAAGCCCTAAGAAATAACTCTTCGGGAAATTCTCTAGCTGGCTTTTGCTTCATACCCAGGGTTCATTTGCAGATGAGCGGGGGAATATTCTTTCACACACACCCCATTAAAGAAAAAAACCCTGCATAATTACAAGTCACTATTCCTTGCGTTATATATCTCAACTTGCTTGGTTTGCATGATCTGTATTGTTTTACAACACTGTTCCTTGAATCTAGCAGACATAGACTTCTAGCGCACAGGGCATCTTTTTTGCTTCTGCTTTCTGTGCATGGCAACCTACACCAAGGACACGGCCCATTACACTGTGGAAGGATGCACTATGGTGCATGGATGTGGTTGGACTTGTGAAGAACAAAAGTGTGAAGAACAAAAGTGGACAGGATTATAGCAGGATCAGTGAGTTCCTCTCTTCAAAGTCTGCAATTCTATGGCTTTCTAAGATCTGTTAGAACGAGAAAACATAGAATTTCAAGAAATTTTCAAAAGAACAGGAGAGAAAAATCTTCTTATTACACTAAAATGATAGGGTCAACAAAGCCGACTGGCAATAAGTACAGAGTAGTTAAGAGGAAGTGCTTCTTGATTAGCTATCAATTCCATTGTTCCAAAAAGCAGCAATGGTCACTAGCTCCCAGTATTGTCAGAAATTTCAGACAAACATGCATACTACCTATTGCCGAACAATTTTGTCATGTCAGATCTTTGGTTACAGAGGGGTAGACCTGTTGAATTTATAGTGGATCAGTGACTGAGTCACTAAGTCATTGGCATAGCATAGAGGCTAGCAGTGCAATCCTGCGCAACTATAGGCCAGTGGACCTAGCGCTCCACTGGCCTAAGGTGTTGTAAACATGCTGTAAAGCACGTTTCTACAGCCAGAGAGTAAGTGGCGCCGGCACCGCTCACTCTGCGACCTACCTACACCCATGCTGGCCACTGCAGGTGAGTGCTGTGCTGGTCAGTGCAGGAGGTGGGCAGGGGCACGGGGAAGGTGGACAGGGGCAGTGAAGGAAGGGGCCATTGGCCGGCCCAGGCTGAGAGGGGGCAGGAATATCAGCGCTGAGATATGCCGATATCCTATGCCCCATCACAGCCCGTGCCGGCCTTACATGGCCTCCCCGGTGGTGTGCCAGCTTCAGACCTGGCGTGCATCTGAGGAGGCCCATTGTGGCCCGTGCCGCTTACACTGGGTGAAGGAGACGAACGTCCCCTTCTCCCGAGGTGCACCCGTGCCAGGGCAGGCCACAATGGGCCTAGGATACAGCGGCTGGCCGCGTATAGTTATGCAGGACTGGCCTGTAAGAGTGCAAACCTCGAAAGAGTTACCTGGGAGTAAGTCCAGCTGAACATAGTGAGACTTGCAGCTCAATCCAATGCTTGTTTACTCAGATGGAAAAAAGACTGCACTATATTTCAGGCAGTCTTTGATAAGCAAACTTGCATCTTAAGTCATTAGACTGTTCTCGGCAAGTCACTTTCAATCACAACCCTCTGCCACTCCCCCCCCCCATCTGCAATGTGATGACAATAATACCTACTTACCTTACAGGTTTGTTCCAAGGATCACACAACAAAATATGCAAAGTGCTTTCCAGCACAATCCTGTGTAACCTTGCACCTGTGTAACAGTAGATGCACCTGTGTAAGTGCAATTACACTGGCATAAGTGCACTTACACCAGTGCATCTACTGTTATACCAGTGCAAGGTTACACAGGATTGCGCTGTTCAACACTCAAAAGCACCATTTAAATGCTAATTACCATATTGGTCCGAGTATAAGACTCACTTTTTTCTCCTAATTTAAGTTTTTAAACTAGGGGTGCGTTTTATAATCAGGCTGTTGCAATTTAATGCCAGTGATTTAATTAATTTTTTTTAACAGCACCAAACTTTAAGGGTGCGTCTTATAATGAGGTGCGTCTTATACTCGGGACAATACGGTATTACCGTAATTTGGAAAAAGAACACTGGCTTCGGGATATATTTAATTTATGATAAATGCCCATTTGAGATCCACACTTTTAGTTCATGTGTATACTGTGTATCTTTTTCTTGCTGCAAAAAGTTTCGGGAACTGGTAATGGGAACCAGTTTCAGGAACATGGGTACAAATATAATTAAAAAGGCTTAAACAAAGTCACAGAGGATAGGTCTGTCAATTAGCCATGACAATCAAAAAGGGATCCTTCCATTTTCAGATGCAGTATACCTCCTAGGACCAGATGCTAGGAGAGAGCTATAGTAATATATTTATTCCTCTGAACCTTCCAGGGACATCTGGCTAGCCAACTGCTAGAGACAGAGTGCTGGACTCAGTGCTGATTAACTCAGTTTGATCCAGAAAGCTGGGTTTTTATGTTCTTACATTTATTCATATTAGTCTGCTCACCTGCAGATTAAAAATAAAGAAGCTTGCTGCAACCACAGGATGTCATCTATACAGGTCCAAATATTGCTATCGTTACTGGCTCTGCGAAATTTCTTTACCTGTCCAGGCAGTATAGCACAAGTTTCCCCCTCTAACAGCACAATCCTATCCAACTTACACCACCGGTGCAGTGAGAACGGGAGGCCCCAGATCGGCAAGGGGATTAAAATCCCCTCCAAAGGGGGATTCAAAGGGGATTTAGATTTCCCCTCCCCTTCAAAGCCTCCCGTCCTGCCCTCCCCCGCTGGTTACACTGGTGATGTAAGTTGGACAGGATTGCGCTGTAAGTTGGGTTGGTTCATTCAGAGGCAAGGGTGGTAGTTATTGCAGGTTTCAGGTGAGGCGAGGCAGAATACCTGTTGTGAAGAGAGCGACAGAGTTTTCTACCTTGCTTGTAAAAAAGGTAAAGGTGACCCCGGACAATTAAGTCCAGTCGTGTCCGACTCTAGGGTGTGGTGCTCATCCCCATTTCAAAGCCGGAGAGCGAGCGTTGTCCGAAGACGCCTCCGTGGTCATGTGGCTGGCATGACTCTCCTTGCCACAGCGTGTAGCATGCGGCTGGAACACGGAGCGCTGTTTACCTTCCCGCAAGTGGTACCTATTTATCTACCCGCATTAACATGCTTTGGAACTGCTAGGTTGGCAGGAGCTGGCCAAACAACTAGAGCTCACCCCGTCGCGGATTCGAACTGCCGACCTTTCAATCGACAGCTCATGGTTCAGCAGTGCGTCACCCGCCCTTTTGTAAACTTGCAAGTTAACAAATCAATTACAAGGCATGATTAAGTGTGCTAATTTCTTCATGTCTTGAGAAGGCAGAATCACTTTCATGAGTCCATTTCAGGAACTAAAATATGCAAGGCAAATTAACAGTGATTAAAAAAATGCATTCCAGCCTTTCATGGTTCCCAGGTGTGAGGGGCCAATTTGCTACACAGCAATTTTCATTTCTTTCTGAAAGCCCACATCTGCCAAATATGTTGGCATCTACCAAAGCTAGGAAATAAATTTCCCTGTGAAGCAAGTTTTTCCAGGATGAATTGAGTGAAGGCTGAGCTCATAATTGTACATTTCTGGTTTAAAGAAAAAAAAAATCTGGGGGAGATATTTTTATCTGCATCTTCAGCTGAAAATGGCTGGGAAAAAAATATACTTTTAAAAAGCCTTCATCCCCAAGCATATAATTACAAGATCCTTGAACAAAGAAATATATACATCACACACAGTGCCAGCAGGGGGAAAAAATCCTTCTATTCTTATTAAAAATAATAAAAATGGGGGAGGAGTTAATGGGCTTTGACAGAACGTTCTTGCATTCACTCTCTATTACATATACATTTTTAGGCAGCAACTTCTGTTCTAGTTAAGTAGGCAGAAGTGATACTTACAAATAATATACCGGTACTCATTGAAACTGACAGCGTGTTTTAATAGATAGGGAATTAGTCTTTGATCTGGAATCAAGCCTGGTGATTGTGTGAACTTGAGCAAGTCACTGCCCCTCACCCTAAGTTCCCTGTTGAAAATGGGAATCATGACAAGGGTTGTTCTGAGGGCAAACAGTAAGACTACGAAGCATTTTGCAGACTGAAAAGCCAACGTAACACTTTTGTAATAGCATATCGGAATGAGATTTACTTTTGAGTAAATGTGTAGATTGTGAAAAGGCAATTGGAACAAAAACAGGAACATGGATATGGCACGAGACAACTCAGCTGCCAACACCATTCCTGCAACCATGGACACCTTGGGACTTACTTCCCCAATCTGAATTGTGATGCAGATCACGGAGGGCAACTCTAGAGTGTACGAATGGGAAGCCAAGCACTCAACGGTCCCCACCAGAGCTGTGCAGAGTCAGAAGCAATTTTGGGTGGAGTTGGAGTCGGAGGTGGAGGTTTTGTGTACTGACTCCACAACCCTGCTCGTTATAATAGTTGGCATGCCATTGCTGACCGGATGATAACCTGGAGTTGCAACTCCACAGCCCTCTGTCCACACAAGAGCACGACATGCCAAAAGTATGAGGTACTACTGCAAGCAGCAGTGCTGGATCAAACATCATGGAGGGCCTTCTGACCCACACCACCACACTTTTCTTGGCCAGAACAAGCACAAGAGAGGAGGCATCCTTTGTGCATCTCACTGCTGCAACACAGTGCACAGATCTTGTTGGATAAACCAGCAGCATTGGATGGCGTCCATGACTGGGGACTAGGAAGCTGGTCTCCTGTTGCACTGGCAATGAAAAAAAAACACATGCTAATCTACGCTCTGAGGCAGTTTTAAAGAATGTCCAACCCAGGATTTACTACCGGTACGTTGTTCAAACAGAGGTGACCAGAGACAATTTCAGAGCATATGTCTGAAGCCAAAATGTGTCATATTTATCAAAGCCACTTAATCTGCTCCCAGTCAGAAGACATTTTCAAAAATCAAGATCTGAGAGGAAACGTTGAATGCAATTATACATGGAAGATGCGATTGTACTGCTTAATTTTTTTTAATTAAAAACACAAATTTAAAGTCTAGCAAAGACACAGGGCTATAAATTGCCATCTCCTAACCCCCCACCCCCCACAGATGGTCTCAGGAAAAACACATTTACTCAGGAAACACACATTTGGTTCAGCACTCGTTTTCAGAATTAGCCCCATTTCACAAAACAACAACTGAAAGGCTTTCGTATTCTAGCTTTGTAGATAGAAAAGTACAGAAGTTTGACTTTGGCATTTGACAGTCTACCTCTCAATTCGCAGTGGCACCACTAAGATTAGAAAAGGGCTTAAATGCCTGCAGGAGCTACAAAATTATTCATTAACCCACCCACCCCCAGTAGATGTTATCATCAGACTGACAAGAGGAAAATCTATTCCTTCCCATTTTGTTAAATATCAAAAAAGCGATGTAGCAAGACTTCATTACTGAAATCATATTTCCCATGACTTTGTTTAAAAAAAATAAAACCTGTACTTCCTCATTTCTGAGAGATGCCTTTTCCTCTAGTGAAAGGAGCGTGTAAGAAGGACTTGCACACTGGAGAGTGTCTTTTCTAGCCAAACTGCTGACCGCAAAGAAAGAACAGCTCCATTAGTCATGATCAGTACAGTCAATAGGGTTAATGACTGTGGCCTTTTTACAGGATCACCATCAAATCCTTGCTGTAACAAAAGGCACCTAAAAGAGTTGGAAAGTGGTCCAATGACAAGGACCCCATGAATACTCCATAGGCATGAGGAGAGAAATGTATACATAGCTTCCTTGCAAGAACTGAGCAAAATCAGTGTCGGGCTTACCTAGTTTTCCCTATCATCAATTTTGAACTGTCCTAACAACCACCAACAAGCATTTATATAGCTCTTTGAAGTGTTCAAAGCACTCCATCAACATTGCCTTTGCAATCTTTGAAAGAACCCTGTAGGGAGGGGCTGTAGCTCAGTAGCACAGCACTTTATATGCAGGAGGTCCCAGGTATCTCCAGGTAAGGCAGAGGAAAATTCCTGCCTGACGGAGCCACTGCCAGGCAGTGTCAACAATACGGAGCTAGACGGACTACCTGTCTCACTGTACAAGGCAGCTTCCTATGTTCCCACAGACAAGAAAATCTCCCACTCATACACTAAATGCAAAGACTGCAGCCACTGACCAAATCTTGATTTTGAAGCACTCATGCATTTGGTATTTGCTTGCAAGGGCAACACTGAATGCCTGGAGGGTTTCCACATGCATTTTGGAGTGCTGGACAATCAGGGTTTCAAAATGTGTGGAGAAACCCTCCCCAAGTTCAGCACTGCCCTATGCAGACAAACACACAATCATGAGGGGCATGGCGTCACGTGCCCCGACACAAGGTGTAGAGAGGCAGCAGGGGAGCAGAGGCCGAGACCTAGTGGCCTGTCTAAGGCGACCTTCCTAGTTCACAGTTCAGTCTTGACACAACACAATATAATATGATCACTTGTCCCAAGGCTGCTTTCAGATGCAATTAGTGCTGACCTGAACTTGCACCCCACTTTTACCACCTCTTTCACAAGTGACAAAAACGGAGGGGTGGTGGTGAATATCCCTGAATCTTTTGGTGCAGGAGCAGGTTACCTTTATTGCAGGGGGGGGCAGCAGATGTGGCATCCTCTTGCTTTCAACTGAAAATGCAACACCTCTGGAGGTGGCCATTTTTCTTGGTTGCTGGCTTGAGCCATGCACCATTCCTCCCTCCCCCTGGAATCCAGTGGGAATAACATTTCTTTTCTTAAGGGCAACACCTTTACAAATCCCAAAAGTAACATGCAACCCCCACCCCCAAGTGATCTCTCACATGACTGACATTTGTTTTGACCCTTTAGCTAGCCCTCCTCCTACGGGAGTCATGATATATAGCTGGCTTTTCCTCATACGCAAGTCTGCAGTGGACACCTTTATGAATCCATTTTGACAAACTACTACATGATGTCAGAAAGAGTAACAGACTGCATAAAGTCGTAACCAAACACCAACTTTGCACAAACAAAATAATGGTTTGTTCTAGAGTATAGACTTTCATATAATATTCAATTTCCTCCCGAGAACTATGGCAAAAAGTAGGACTCAAATGTTACTTTTGGTCTTTTTTAAGACAACGAGAAAGCATTTGATTGAGTGGAGAAACAGTATGTATTTCAAACCATGAAAGCTTCTGATGTAGGGTAGAATTTTATAGATTCAGGTATATAGATTATCAACTGCAAGAATAATAAAAAATGGAACATTCTCTGAATCATTTAATCTTTAGGGAGGAACATGGTAGGGTTATCCACTTTTCCCATTTGTCACTACACCACTGAGTCATGAGCAATAGCTATCAGAAAACAGCATCTCATAAAAAGGATTATGGTAGATAATGAGCATATAACCTCACTGTATGGCATGCCAAAGACATAGTTCAGACGTTTGTCAAACCTTATAAATTTGCTTTTTCACAGATGGGATACAATAAATAAATATGAATTAGTTTTAGATTATAAAACAAAAATTGGAATTAGTGGATATAATTGGAATTAGCGGATATAAGTATCTGATCTCAGAATAAAAAACCTTGCTGAATTAATGGAGGCACAAAGCTGACCCAATAACACTCACTAACATGAGATCTGGATAAATTATTGGAAGTTAATACCTTTCCTTTGGTAGGAGAATTGCAAGGAGACACACAAAGATGGCACACTGGGAAAAAAAGGACATTCTATAGGTAAAGCGGCCAATTAGAGGAACTTGAGGTACTTGGTATGCAACTTCTGAACCAAAATTCTTGAATGACATGAGAACTCCACGTCTGGAGCACCAAATATATTTTTATTTCTATAAAAAAAGCAGCTGCAGGGGCTGGAATTTGTGCCGGAAATTGTTCTTCTCCATGCCCAATAGCAGCATGGAAGGACGGTTGAATCCCTCTCCACCACACTACAACCCTGATTCAAGGTGAACTCTACAGCTAAATTGTTTTCTGAAAAGAAAAGAAAAAAACGTTGTCAAAGAGCTCCACATTGCGTCTGGTTTGGCCCACAGAATTCCAATGAGCTATAAGACATGACCGTGGCAGATCCATGTGTATAAGTTTGAATCTGATCCAGTCACAAAAAATAAGGGCCGGGGAAAACAAACAGCAGAAGGGACATATCAATAAGGATTGCTAAACTCTCTTCCCTGCAGCTAACCATTCTTGTATTATAAACGAAATTAAACCTTCACAACTCTGGCCCACCATTTTATACCAATTGTCATAAACCCCTTTTTGTTCCCTTTTTGGCAGTTGTTCCCCAACTTACAGGCCTTGCGATGCCCCCCCCCCTCCACTTGCACCGGTCACAGAACCTGGACGTGCCGATGACACTTGAGGCAATGACATCCTCAACACTTAGTTCCAGGTTCCACAGCCTGGATTCCATCAGAATCGGCGTAAAACAGGTGAGGGAGGGCAGGCCCAAAACACACCACACACAACATGTAGTCAGCAGAGCAGAACCTCTGCTCCATGGTTTTCAGCATCGCAGTCACACTGCCGAGCGGCTTGGCCAGTGCAAGTCCCGCAATGCCCCTGGGAGTGAGCTGCGACGCCCCACAGCGTTGCGATGTACACTTTCAGAACGGATGCCTTTAAAGGAACACCTAGGTAGGTTCAACATGAAAGGGGCTCAGCCAAGTCACTTTGACCTCTCCATCATCAAGGTGGCCACGTAGTCAGTTTCTGCTGGCTATTTTATGTATTGCTCATCTTTGCCTGGCAAGCAAAGGAACAACAGATCCTAGCCAGTCCATGATTGTGTGTTTGTCCACCAAGCTGTTCTGGGCTGTTGGAGGTTTGGACACCAGAGGATCAGGTTATGAACTGCAGGATTCAGACCATCACCCAGAGATGCCGAACGTGCCATTTGCCCAGTCTTTTTGCCATGAGCTAAGTGTTATCGCCTCCATCCCCAACTGCCCCTCAGGACCAATGCTATCCAGAGCAGACATGGGTGTGGAGAAGTTGGGGCAAGCCAGAGCATCTGGCTTACATGCTGAGGGAAGCCTGCTCCGTTTGGCCATACTTTATACAGTTAGTGGAGTAGTGAGAAAGAGAACCCTAGATTTTGGGTGCAAAAGTTATTTCTCCCTCCCCAATGGGCCATGGTTCTGTACTGCATCATCACCTCTCTTCAAAAAACAAAAAAACCAACACCACAAAACTTGCACACATACACAGATCCATTTTATGAAATGACAGAAAAATGAATAGGTTTTATAGCTCCTTTTCATATGCTCTCCAGATACACAACTACCGGTACTTATGCAAAAGCCTTGTACGTAAACTTCACAGCATATGTGGAGGAAGGAGCAAAAATGTTTAATTTTTAAGAGCTACGTAAAACCCCATTTACTATTGAAATTACCCAAACTATTATTCGGATAAATCAAGCTTTTAAGTAGGATGGAGGTAAAGAAAAACATCAACATAAAGATTTAGGGCTGCTTAAAAGGGAACATAGGTAGCATCTTAATACCACCATAAAAGGGAACATCTTCGTAGCAGTCACATATCAGAGGCAACACTATTATTATTATTATTATGGGTTATTAAGTACCATTCAGCTGATCCTCAAGTGCAATAGGGAAGAGCTTTCTATAAGGATTGGAGAAAGATCCTGTATTTTAGCTCTTAGTATGCCAGTATGATCATCAGTTGGAGTCACAGAAATAGAATAGAGTGGAGGTCTAGCCCAGAAAGCCCAATGGCATGCATCAGAAACATAGCAATGCTAAGGCTGTGGGTACCAATACCCAAATCCAACCATGGAGCTTCTCAAGCTCATAGCACCCAAAAGCAGTTGCTGGAGACAGAGCTAGGACTGAAGTGCAAAAATGCAGCAAGCAGACAGCACTCCCTGGTTGACTGGGGAAGGGAAGAACGTGAGCATCCTAGGATATATACCAGGCTGGCCAATCCAGAGGCTTCATACTAGCTGTCAATTGAGAGGCCAGCAGCATTGCACACCTGTTCCTTTCCATACCTAACAAAGACTTCAAGGGGCCTGAGAACATACAATCCTAGGTGTCTCACTAAGTTAAACCACAGCCTCAGACGATGGGGTTCCTGGTATAAGCCTCTGACACAGGGAGTCAGCAACTAGAAGCCCTAGGGACAAATTAGCCCCCTGAGAGAATACCAGGTTCACCCCTCAATTGGCAACTGAAAGCCAAGGTGTGGGGGGAGAGAAGAGTGGTGGGTATGGTTAAGGACTTGCGGACAGTTTGTTTAGGGGAGGCTACACTGCACCCTCTATCTCCTCCTCAAAAGTGGCCTTCTAGTAAAATTATCCCCAAAATGAGGGGGGGGGGATCTCACTAGCTAGGGATTAGGAGTGTAACAAAACGTCAGTTGTTGTTCATTGC
This sequence comes from Plestiodon gilberti rubricaudatus, assembly GCA_026170595.1. Classification (NCBI taxonomy): domain Eukaryota; kingdom Metazoa; phylum Chordata; class Lepidosauria; order Squamata; family Scincidae; genus Plestiodon; species Plestiodon gilberti. The sequence goes on from JANXHW010000002.1 coordinate 225,122,005, forward strand.
TCATCTTTTAAAAAATTTAAAGCAGTTCACAAAAAAGGTTCAAACATAGCATCCTAGTGAAAAAGATACGACACTGCGCCCTAAGGAGCAGTCAGTCTACAACAGGCTGACACCAGAGGGGAAAAAAGATGAAAAAACTACGTAGTCACTCAGTCATACAGGAATCCGTAGACCATCAAAGTACTGGTCCTACAAAAAGCATACAAAATAAGCAGTGTATCTTTATTAGACTAAAGCTTCTCAGCAATGTAAATATTTGCATTAAATGTCTATGCTACAGTAAATGCAGAACACTTGATGACTGTCAATCTTTACATGTATAAGCTGACAATTTCGGATTGACATTTTGTGAATGTCCAAAGTTTGAACACTGGCAAGATAAATTGTCAGGGATTGCGTGTGTTTGCAAGTGGTGACATCCCCCACATTGACATTCACTGTAGTGTTACGAATGCAAGTGAGACAATGTAAAAGAGTTTGTAGAACTTTAATACTTTCCATAGACCTATACCACACCCGTTTGTACTTCCATAATGAAGACAGACCTTATATATTAATAATTGTAACATAAAGGACATCATATTAAGCATTTTCATAAATCTTTTATAAAGCTTTTGGCAAATTTGCAATGATAGCATTTCCTTATAAGAGTGGGTATCTGGATTGTATAGACCAGTGGTGGCCAACCTTTCAACATGAATGCTGGCCCTTTAAATGGTTGCATAAGTGAGGGCATTTCAGCAGGTGCAGGTGCTTTAGCAGCACCATTAGCACTTGCAGCTGCCAAGATTCTGTCTTCTACACAACTCTTAAGAACACAGTAGCCCTAATGCTAGAAGGTTGGCCACCCCTGGTATAGACAATCTACAGGTAAGAAATTGGGTTCATCTGCTCAAACTATGTTAAAAAAGTTAGGATGGAAGAGGGCATCATGTAACATAGCATTACCAAATTTGCTGGGACTTTACAGTTACGGGTTCAGACGCCATGTAAAAATTATACTCTTGAAGTCTTTAATTCCTTCAATTACCGCACCGCGGGTTTCCTTGTAGTAGGCAGCCACGGACGGACTAAAATCATTAAAAAGTTCCAAGGAAGCAAATACCTAACGTTTCGTTCCGTATAGCCATGAGAGCTTCCGTAACAGATTGCTGGGACTTGTTCATTGCATTGCATCTCTCAGACCAGAAAGGCAGGTCAAGAAGTAGATACTGTCCCAACACTGTGTGTGTGAATGGTCTTGAGCTAAAACAACTTTCTCAAAGTGTGGATTTCCTTAAGGTGGGTGTGCATTAAAAAAAAAAATCAGAGAAAGACAAACCTCCACACAGTGCTTTAAAGATAAAGCCTAAAAAGATGATACTTCTTCAAATAATAGACATTAAGCATAATTAATTTGTCACCAACACCTCTCTTCTAAGGATTTTGCTATGAGATTTCTTGTGAAATATACAGCAGGTTGCAAAACTGTGATGGAAAGAATACATTTGAGCCCTTGTCTTCAGGGGTGGTAGGAAAAAAAAAAAAGAGGGGGCAGTGAGTCTTCTATGGGAAAGTACACAGTTCAGTATTAGGACACCTCACCATTTGCAGCTTCAGAGCATGTGTGTGTTTCACACCCGGTGAAACAACATGCAGCGAGTTGTAAATGTGACGGTGTACTTGTATGTACATGCTTGGTCTGTAATGTGCGGGACATGCCTTACCATACTGGCAACTTTCTTGTGCTTTAGAATTAACATGTTACATATTACATTAGGCTGCAAGATCATGAGGCACACAACTCTACCCCCAAGGTTCAAAGTTAGCAATCCATCTATATTTAGCATGCTCTTTTACTACTCTTCTCGCACACTGTTCCATCTCCTTACAATGAAAACTCAGCTGCAGAGTAAACAGAGAAAATACAAATTGCACAGAGCTACACACAAAGCCTCCACAAACTATATAACCTACTAAAAAAAGACTTTTTAAAAAAGGAGGTGGTTCAGTATAGAAAGCCATAGTTTCCAAGGTTACAAAGTCAAATTAATTACATGCAAGAGAACACACATACACACAGCTGCTTAAAATCAAAGCCCAGTAGTCCCAGCGAGCAGAAAACGAATAGATTTTTAAAACTCGTATATTAAAAAGGGGGAGCATTGGTTTTTGCAAACACAAAGTTTTAAGGATCAAGTTTTCTTTAAAGAAAAAATTCAGATGAAACAAAGACAAAGAGGAGGAAAGATATGGTCTCACTCACCGAAATCAGACTGCAAATCCTTTTTCAGCCCACAAAGCATGTCTGCTATTATCTATCAAAGCATTCAGCTAAATTGCAAGAGGCGCTCCTTCCTTTCTCTCTCGCTCTCGCTCTCTTTGCCTTGGCTGGCACTGGAATCACATTACAGCAGTGTCGCTCTCAGGCCGTCTCCCACAAGAGAGCAGGGTTACACTGCACAAACGATATGCTGCTGCTCCTCCACTTAAAGGGAACAAAGTCCTACTGCCTCCACTGGATTGACACCCAACAAATGCTACCCGTCATTAAATTAAAACACACACACACAGAGAGAGAGAAACTCAAATAAAGGTCTCCAGATTCAGTGTGGTGCAAACTGAACAGAATGAAAAGAGGGGAGGGCGGGCCGGCGGCGAAGGATCTCGAGCTACTCTTAATAAACCCAGCAATAGATCTGTCAAACTGGTTTGCCATGAGGCATATAAACAGAGCAAGAGTCCTAAATGCAGGCAGGCAAAGGAACAGCTGGCTGGAGAAGCAGCAAAAACCAAAGAGAGCCCTGGTTCCCCTTCCCCGGCCTATACAGCAAATGCAAAGCAAACTCGTCACTCCCAGCACTATTCCAACTTAGACCATGCTGGGGGACAGCAGCCATCATCCCGCATGGGTGGTGTGCTCGTCTTTCAGGCAAAGTCTTTTGCTGTTCTTGCCCAGGACTTGCATAACAATCGCCAGAGGTTTGAACACCCCCCCCCCCCGTATCTCTCCGTCTCTCAGCCAAAGGCAAAAGGTCCTTTTTTTTCTTCGCTCAATCCAGCTGCACAAGTTGGATGGTAGGTTGGCAACGGCATCAGGCAGAAAGCTCCCAAGTTGCAGGCAGCAACCGGAGTGCAAGAACAAGACCGCAAGTGCTGCAGTACCGCTCGACACTCCTTGCTCGTCGCCCCCACCCCCCTTTAGCAACTGACTGCACGGCCTCTCCAGCACCTTTCAAGGCAAAGCCAAGCTGCTGTCGAAGCATTACGCTCCCTCCCTTCACACAGAGGCAGGGCGGCGGGCACGAGAGCATGAAGCTGCAGTTCTGTCGGAGCTTGCTTAGAGCCATCGCTGCTTGCTAACTCTGTTTAACCCTTTCTTGGAGGGCAAGCTGGCCATCCTGGCATGCTTTTCCACTGCCTCATTTCTGCCTGATGATGATGAAAGGCACAGGGTTTGCTTTTAGCGGAAGTTTTAAATTACAAAAATGCTGAACGCATGTACTAAAAGACAAGGGGGAAAAAACCACAGGACTATTTCAAGGAAAAAGTACCAACTGGCACACAGAGGCTGATTTGTTGGATGCCATCCTGGCAAAGACTGTATATGTTAGCTTGCAAAGTCCTCCATCTGGACAGGACTGCAGTCTTGAGATCTGTAAATGTTTCTCACAGGTGAAACCCAACGTGCAAAAAAAGAAGCAAAGTCCACTTCTTCCTCTCCCACTAGAAAGTGTTCGTCAGCAGCACCTGCCCATTGGAAGGCCAGGCTGTGTGTCCTGGATATCAGTCAAGTGACCCCAGCAGCCCCTGCTTTGTGAACCTATACTAAGCTGCCTTATACCAAGTCAAACCACTGGTCGATCATCTTGCTCAATATTGTCTGCATCGACCAGCAGTGGTTCTCCAGGGTTTCAGACAGGGGTTTTCCCCTCCATTGTCACCTGGATATGCCAGGGATTGAATCTGGAACCCAGCAGGCAGGCCAGCCTTGCCATGAAGTGGCCTGAAAGGGTTGTGCGGAGCAGATAGGCTTCCCATATCCAAAAAGGGACAGGGTGCTTATACCTTTAAAGGCTTTAACTATGGTTTTGAAGATGGAAATGGAGCAGGTGCAGCTTGTTGCACCCTTCCATGCTCATGATGAGCTGCACCTGCTCAACTGAACTTTTCTAAACAATGGTTAAAGCCTTTAAAGGTATAAGCACCCTGTCCCTTTTTGGATATGGGAAGGGCGGCAAACGGACAGGCACCCAACCCATCTGTCTGCACCCTCTCCAGCCTGCCAGTCCACTAGGCTCTGATCCTCTTCTGACTTGTTGAGAGCAAGCTGAGAGAAGATCACAGCAATGGCAGCCCCTTTCTCCCTCCAACAGTGCTGGAGGGAAAGGGGGGGGGAAAACCAGTGGCATCTTTATTATAGGGGAGCTGGTGTACTGCACCCCAGGCGCCGAGTGGGCACGGTGCTTCCGGGGGGTGCGGCAGCTGGGCTCGGGGCTGCGCAGCGGGGCGCGGCACCGGAGCCCGGCTGCCGAGCCCCCCGGAAGCAGCGCGCCCACTCAGCGCGTCACCGGCTTCCAGAGGCTCCGCTCCGAAGCCAGGACAAGCCCTCCTCAGAGCGACCGCCCAGTTCGGCGGTCGAGGGCTTTGTGAGAAGGCTGAACGCGTCGACGGCTTTTATTTCGTTTTTTTGTGCATGCGCAGAACCTTTCAGAGGGCAAACGGGCAGCCCGTTTGCCTTCAGAAAGGTTCTGCGCATGCACAAAAAACCAAATAAAAGCCGTCGACGCGTTCAGCCTTCTCACAAAGCCCTCGACCGCCGAACTGGGTGGTCGCTCTGAGGAGGGCTTGTCCCGTCCTCGGAGCGGAGTCTCTCCGGAAGCCGGTGACGCGCCGCTTCCGGGGGGGGCGCAGCAGCCGAGCTCTGGTGCGACGGGGGCGCTCCAGCCCCCGCCCCCCAGGTGCCGGGAGGGCTCAGAACACCACTGGGGGAAACTGCTGCAGTTCTTCTCCCCACCCACGTGGTGCTTACAAAGCACCAAGTGGGCATGGAGAAGCAACCTGGAGCCCACCTCACTTTCCTTTACCAGTGATGTAGACATGAGTCTACTGACTCGGACTCGAGTCGCGTCAATGACTTGACTTGGCGATTGTAAAAGACTCGAAAGACTCGACTCGAGACTCGGAGCCTTTTACAAGAAGTTGAATTTTATTCAGGTTTAAACCTGTTTCTACCATTAAATAGATAGGGACTCACAACCAAAGACTCGGGACTTGGAGGCAAAGATTTGGGACGTGACTTGAGACTTGGACCCAGAGACATGGGACTGGACTAGAGACTTGGAGTCAGAGACTTGATCTACATCCCTTCCCTTTACTTACCTGTAAAAAAAGTGCATAGCCTCTCTCCTTTGCGCTACTACTGTTTGAAATGAAAAGGAGCGGCACATATTTCCCAGCATGCACTGCTCCGTTCATTTCAAACAGAACTGGTAAGGAGGAGGGAGCAAAGCTGTAGATGGAGCTCTGGTAAGTAAAAGGAAGTGGGCTGGAGGGTGCTTCTCTTCCTTCTCCCTAGCCATGTGCTCATTGCCCTCCTACCTGCTTGCTTGCTGGCCTGCCCACCTTCCATGTCTCCTCATCCATGGGGGAGCCACAAGGGTGGAAATACTGGGAGGAATTTAGGTGGCACAGAGGTACAGGCTGGTATATTTTGCATGGAAAGTGTATGGTCCTCCATTGAGCTACGGCCCCATCGTCCATGGCTTGACTTTACCAAGGGAGATGGCAGCAAACAATCTCCAGCTGCTGGCTTTGCCAATGGTGCTGAGTACCCTAGCACTTCTCCAGTCTTGGCGATTGCATGGGGTTTAAAGGCAGCAGACTGCTCAGCGCTCATTATCAACCATTTTCAGTAGCATTGGCAAGGCATGTAAGAAAGAGTTGGCAACACTAAAGCAAAGCACTGATTCAAGGCAAGGCACGGGACCAGCCTCCACGGTTCTCAAAGCTCATCATTTATTGATCATGATCTGGCCGACGGTCCCATTGCTTTCAATAAGAAAGTTAAGCACGTGCTTTAAATCTCTTCCACGGAAACAAAAAGGGACTCTGAACTGCTTAATATTGCCTGAACTGTGCCGATGGTGTCTGGCTCCAAGGAACCCTTTTGAGTCTTTGACCTTTCCTCAGAATGGCTCTGGGGACAGAGGTTCGGAAAGCATGGCCCAGCAACAGGAGGAAGCTACCCATCTCAGTTCTGCATTCAAGATCCAAGAATTAGGTGGCATCCAGATTAACACCCGTGTCCCCTCACTAGCTTGGAATTCATCTTCAAGCATTTTCCATTTATATGTACTTCTTTCTGCTGGAATTGAAAGTTTGAGTTTTTAAACCAACACTGAATTTTCATAATTGTGATTGCACACAGATGTGCCCATACACAGCATATACAGAATTAGATGTAGTGTGATCCGTCACATTACTGTAAAGATGGAGGGAGATCCTTTGAATGGGATCGTGAAATAGCTTGGTAGGGTTCACTCCTGCTACAAGCAGTCAGTGTGTCTATGGTGAACTGTTGCATGCAGTAGGTACATTGGTACAAATTCAACATCGGGGAACAAAAGGAGGATGGAGGGCATCATCACCACCTTCTCCTCCCAACTCCAGGGGGCTTGGAAAGCTTATCAACATCCCCAAATTGGACACAGTTGGTGCTTTGTTCTCTATTTATTCTGGCCAACAAACAGAAAAAGGGAGGGGCTGGCCTCCCCAGATGGACTTCACTCACACTGGCCTTGGTCTCTGCACTCCCTTGGGGCCCTTATGGTGTGGTTGTTCTTCCCCGAGAAGGATCTTTGGGAATAGCATACACCCCAGACCACCTGCCTGAATATGAGCTCCACCCAGGGCCTCAGAGAAGAATTTTATCAGGGGGGTACAAAGTTTTGGGCCCCTTGTCAAAGGGGAGAGGGCAAAACAGGACAGGAGGAAGGCAGCAATGGGCAGAAAACTCTCCAGAGCTCAGGTCTACCAGGTCTACCCACCTTGTAGACCTGGCCTCCTGGTTGGCCTGGCCTCTGTCTTTCACTCTCCATGAGGCTAGCTGAGATCTCAGGAAATTTCTGGGCCCCCTCTTTTGGCTCCCGGGGACATGTACTCTGTGCTCAGCAGACCAGTGTGCACCACCGCCTGCCCAGCCACCTGTCTTTTCCCTGCCAGCCGTCTTTCCCTACCTGGCTCCCAGGAAGAAAAAGAAAAAGGCTCTGATCGTGAAAGATACTGAGCAGGACAATGATGCTCAACTAGGGCACCATGAAACTTATCCAAAGCATGAGGATCCCCCCTCTCCAATGACATCGAAATAAAACAGAAGAGATGTGCTGAACAAAAGCCACACGTCATAGTAATCCATGAGATATTATGTGGATTCTCTACTTTTTCACACAATCTTTAGCTGTTTTTCTACCACCAGTTGCTGCCATACAGAGAAAACTTTAAAGTGGTCCATATGATGATTGTCACATGGAGAGCCTCTGCGTGGATACTTTTTTTGTCATTAGTAATGGTCTGGGAAATAAAATGCCTGCTCCCAATACAATGGTGTGCTATTGATTGAACACAAATCAATCACTATACAGTACATGACAATATTTGTCTCATGGGGCCATTTGAAGAGAGCTCCATGGGATGGCTGCAAAACACAGACTGGAGTTACAAAGCATAAAAGGAAATTGACTATCTGAAGTTGACCATCTTTACCTTGGAATAAAGTCACTTGCCCTGGGTCCTAGTGCCTGGAGCAAAAAGCTAAAATTAGTCGTCGTCCCCCCCAAATATATATATCAGAAATACACAAAGCACACACAGGGTAATTTTACTCTGTAATTTGTTACTGAGGGAAACACACCACTGTTGTCTTTTGATAGACTGGGGACCCATTCCTATTCAACTTTCCAGCACTGATGCAGCCCCGAGGTAAGGGAACAAATGTCCCCTTACTTTGGGGAGGCCTCTGTGACTGCCCCCCCTACCGCAGGATGCAGCGCATACCCTCTTGGCATGGCTGCATTGGTGCTGAAAATTTGGATAGGATTGGGCCGTCAATGAGTGACAGAGTTGGAATTTGCAATTAGAATACCTTCACACTGCATAGCATTCTTCAAGAAGAATCATTGTGCAGGTTTTGGAAATACTACAGAAAATGGGGATATTTGGAAACTGCTCATTTGGGTTTGTGCACTGGACTGCTTACATTATTACAACGAACTAGTTTCTATTCATAGTGAGCTCCTTATTCATCAGGCCTCTGGACGCACTGTCAATCATAAGTGATTTTTTTTTAAATGACTTAAGATATACTTCTATATGTACAAGCAAGTTCTGTAACAAGTTCACTTAAAATGATGTCTGGGATGAGGCTGTGGCAACATAAAGCAATTACATGAATATGAAATTTTACAGTTCTTTCTTGCTCTTCAGAATATTCTCTGTGAAATGCTACGCAATTCACTTCCTGTTCATCCCACATTACGAAAGGTTGATCGTCAAATGGAAAGTGGACAGACCCAAAAGTATTCCAGAAGCCAGAGCAGAGAACATGAAGGTCTTTGGGACTCCAACACACCACTCCCTCCTCTACCGGCATGCAGAGACACAGTTCTATAGAAGGAGGTTAAGCTCCTTTCCCACAATGAAATTAGCATGCAGGGTGATCGTGCTGATCTTTTACATTTTTTTACTTTGCAGTGAACTTTTTTTTTAAGGCTGCTCATTAATGTCTGTGTCCTCCTTCCCCCTCCCTCCCTAAGCGCTATTTCCTCGAAAGGCATAGGGTCAAGAGATACATTAGGAGAACTGGCATTTAGAATCCCACCTTTAGGGATCCAGCACAAGCTTTACATGCAAGAACATCAGAAGAGCCCTGCAGGATCAGGCCAAAGGCCCATTCTAGTCCAGCTTCCTGTATCTCACAGTGGCCCCACCAGCCGGGAAGTCCACTAGCAGGTGAGAAAGGCACGTTTCTCTCCCATCATTGCTCCCCTGCCTGCATGCATCTGGCATTTAGAGAGGCATGCTCCCACTGAACGTGGAGACAGCATCAATCCATCATGACTAGGAGCCATTGGCAGACTTCAGCTGACAGATATTTGTCTAATTGCCTTTTAAAGCTATCCAAATGAGTGGCCATCACCACATCCTGTGGCAACAAATTCCACAGACTAATTATGAGCTGTGTGAATACTTCGTTTTATCCGTCCTATATCACCTGCCAATCAGTTTCATTGGATGACCCCTGGTTCCAGTGTAGTGAAAGAGGGGGATACTCAAATTCTTGAATTTATTTAATTATTCAAAAAAATTATATCCCGCCTTATCCTATGCCGAGGCAAATGCCCAAGGCGGCCCAATGAATTCCACTTACAAGGATCAAGGGGGAAAGAGCTAGGAAAAGTAATACATAGGACAATGTCTATATGTATAAGGTAGCTTCTTATATGTCCTCCAATGCCAAGGGCATTTGAACAAAGGAAAGACTATAGCAAGAACAAATGCTTCAGACAGAGAGATTCTTGGGGGGAGGGGGGAGTGAGAGAGACAGAACTCTATAGCAGATCCAAACAGAGGCTTGCCATGCCTACCCATTCACAGCATAGTGCAGGCAGTTCTGTGTCGCAAAAGAAGAGACACTGTTGGCCTGTTTTTTCCCACTTTTAGCTTTGGAGTGACTTGCAGTTGTGAGTTTCTTTGATCTCCATAGCAAACAGGATCCAGAGCCACATGCAGTTTTCTGAACTGTGGCTTGAGCAACTTATTGTTTCAAATGGCAAGCTTTTTTAAGTGTCTATTGAAACTATAGGGCAGGCGATTGTATTTGGAACAGACGATGACAACTGACATGTGAATACACATGTCTTATCTCAAAAATTCCCTTTGCCAAAAGGCAACCAAGTTGTTAGCTGAATTAGAGGGTACTGAGCTACATGTAAGCCCCCATATATGCAATGCTACTGCCACACTGAGAGCCCAATCTTATGCATGTACAGTATACTCAGAAGTAAGTCCCATTATAGTCAATGGAGCTTACTCCCAGGTAAGTGTGGATAGGATTGGAGCCTGTTCAACACACACTTCTCTGGGAGCAAGTCCCATTGAATTTAATGGACCTTACTTCTGAGTAGATATGGATAGGATTTTGCTGTTAGGCAATGCTTGTGCCCAACACAAACTGGAATCTAAAGTATCACATAAAAGGGAGTAAGTACAGTGGGCCTTTATCCAAAATCCAACCATATGGCCTACGACCCTGCGCTGCTCCAGAAGCCATTCATGAAACTTCGGAGCCATTCAGGTGTCGTGTGTATAGAGTTGGAGAAGTTGCAGTCACAAAAGAAAAAGTTTGCACATGCTGCCCACAACCATTATGGATCTTGGCCCCAAACTTCAGGTTCATTATAAAATGTATAAATTAATTCAGAGCACTATTTCCTTCACGATCAGGCAGTCTAAAGACACAGAGTCACAGCCCTTCTCTGGGTATTCTTCCATAAAGATGGGATCCCACTAGTCATCCTTAAAAGCTAATTCATCATCAATAATTGGCATTGCAAGATAAATGGACCTTTCCAACAAGCAATTATAGCCCTTATTTCTCAGAGATAGAAGCTGCCAGAGCACAAAAAGGGAAGCATATTCTTGTGGAGTTTTTTGTCTATAGCCTTTCCTATTAACATGCTGTCTTCCTTAGAATTGGAATCCAATGAAAATTACCATACACGTTTGGCTACATAATATTTCAACACACACAGCCACATCCATCTTTGGCCAAAAGCAACAGACCATTGGCAATGCTTGCAGCTAGGAGGCTTCCCCCCCCCCCCCAAGTCGGCAGTCAGGAGTATCACCTCCGATTTTGATTAATGGGAAGAGGCTGAGGTGACCCTCCAACTGACACCAGCCTCTTTGAAGTTAGAGGATTATGCATTTTTCACGTGTATAGCAGCCTCCTCTAATCAGACTGGAATGCATGTCAAGATCGGCTGATAGTCAGTACCAGGGAGGACATTCCAGCAAGTGGAAGATGAGATTTTTAAGATGCAACACTAAACCTGAGATAGTTAACAGATGGGAGTCTTCAGGCAGATCTTTTCCATGGATAAATTACTTCAACAGGGTGAAGAGGAAATCAGCAAGGAGAAGAAGGCAATGCACATATATCCCACAAACCTCACTGGCTACTTTGGGTTTTTCCCCAATGACAGAAGATCAATCAGTGATGTGGAAGTAAGTTCATTGTGTTCAGCATTATCCCATGGAACACGTCACCAGTGCTGCTGTGAGAGGCGGAGAAACCTACCGGTAGTTATTTATCTCATTTTGTTTTGTTCCTTCCCACTTTTGTCCCTTTTTTTGTCCCCACATCTCCCATTGTCCCTCACAGTAAAAATTCAGATTGTAATCAGTTCACAGCAGGGACCCATCTTTTTTGCTTATGACACTCTTCACAGCGACATGTACATATACATGTACATATGTACATATAAATAATAATGACTAACTGAATACATTTATTGCTTCAGCCCAGAGGCATAGCTAGCCTCTGCTGCACCCCCCGTGATGTTGCTAGTCCAGCTAGTGACGTCACCCCGGTGGCGTTACGGCCGCAACCACGCCCCCCCTCTGCGGGAAAGATGGCAGCAAAAGGCTACTGACGGCCTGGGCGGCAGGCCAATCCTTTCAGCCGCTGCAAACCACGTGGTCATTTTTCGACTACTGATGCGGCGGCTTGTGCACACACACACCCATGTGCTGCCCAGGGGCGAGCTCCCCCCCCCCCACGCTGCCTCCATCTCTGCTTCAACCTCCAATGAAGTAAAAGTGTTGTGCGATTCTACAAAAATTGAGAACTATAGGACGATTCTGGAATCAGGACATGAACAAACCTGAGTAAAGGGCATATGAAAGTGTGCTGCACATGTGAAGCTACCTTATACCAAGTCTGACTGCTAGTCTAGGTCAGTATTGTCTACACTGACTAGCAGTAGTTCCCTAGAATTTCAGACAGAGACCTTTCCGAGTCCAGCCTGGAGATGCCAGAGTTGAACACGAGACCTGCTGCATACAAATCATGTGCACTACCACCAAGCTGTGACAACCCCTCCCCCCATAAATCCCAAATGCTGTCATAAAGCTTCTGAGTTGGTTGAGTGCGTCCAATGCACAGATTTGCAAACCCGAAATGCTCAATCCATTAGAAGCTACCAACTTAGTGGTGTGAGCTGGAGAACAAATTCAACTTCCTCCAGCAGAAATACGTTCACTTATGCATACTGTATTAGGGTTAGTGAGTCCTATTTGAACAGTATGTTCTTCTCTTGTAAGCACACACTCACATAAACTGACAGGCAGCACACACTACCATCATTATTAAGGGAGTAATTATGAAAGCAGCAAGAGGAACGTTTCCCCTTTACTGGTTAGCTTTTTCTTCACTACCAGTGCAGTGTAGTTAGTAGACAGAATGTAGACAGAATGTTTGACTTCGCTGGGGGGGGGGGGGGAATAAGGTTCAATCTCCCTTCAGTAATAAAGCTTACAGAGGACTCTTCAAACAATACTTGTCCATCCAACCAGCCCTTTATTCACGCATTTAGGAAGCAAGTGTTTATGTCCAGTCCCCCTCCTGGCATAGCAGGGCTCTGCCACTGAATCACACAATGCACCATTTCTCTGTTCATTTGTCTCTGTTCACTTGTCTGAACTCTCTCTCCACCCTAGTAACTAGTCTTTACATGGGAGGGGTTCAGGTGAAATACAGCTACATACGCATGCAGTTAGGCAATGGGACCCCAGCATGCCGTGGGGAAATGGGACATATGCACGCACTTCCTAAACCTGCAAAATGGAACAAAGATTGTCCAAACTGGCCCAATGTGATCATGTCACTATTATTCCTTAATCTAACTTACTGGTACTTCTCACAATTGTTGAGAGAATTAAAACAAAACATAAGGAAGAAAGGTCCCAAGTACTGTTCTTTATAGAAAGCACAGGATACAAATATCAGATAACAAAAAGCAAACATCACACACACCTTTTGTCCATGGTTGGAAGGTGGCCGAGTGTATTCACAAGTGATCTAGTGTAAATATATGACAAAATGATCCTGGTAAAGTAATAATGACCCTCGGCTATGAAAAAAAGTGCAGCCCAGATTTTTCCTTCTGCTGTCAAGAATTCTCCTGGCACCACAATCTACTCTGGGACACGTTGCCAACCAAATGAAAAACTAAGTGAGTAGGTCATCACTCTTAATAGGTGTTGCATAGTTTCTTTTCAATGAGTAACAGTGTAACAATGCATTAACAAGAAATGAAACACCATGTTAACACTAATTTGCATAGCATTAAACCATGATGCTTTGCTTCCCTCTTCTCCTTTGAAACATTCCTGACCTGCATACGAATCAAGATAAAATTTAATTGCTGGAATATTCTGCAGAAGTCTTGCATTTCTGCTTAATAAGACTTCATTTTTACGCTAGTGCATCAGAACCTTTTCTCCAAGGTGCTATATACGAACTACTTCAAATGCAAACATCTCTTCCTGGGGCTTAATTTTAATAAGCATTGCAACAGGATACATTTTAAAAGTCGATTGCCACACTTTTGCCAAAGAGGAAATATAAATTAACGTGGGCATTATGATAAAAGCAAGCAATAACCCGGTCATAATAAAGCAGCAATATTCAAACACAAGGAGCACAGAGAGCTTCCATGACATATCAGTTTATGGTACAAAGTGAACATTCACTTCCCTGGAAAGACTGTGTGGATGAGGCAGAATGGAACTTGGTTAGAGGCTGAGCTGGAGTGGGACAACCTGGAAGGGCAGGATGGAGGGGCAAGGTTGCAACTGAGGGAGTTTAAAAATACAGACTCCCAGTTTAAAAAGTCTTACCCCATTTCGAGTGTGACCTAGGCCCCTTGAATTGGGCTCCAGCTCAGAATGGGGTTCACGCCTAGCCAGTCCTTCCAAGCAAAAATGCCTTACTTTTGAAAAAGAGGAGACGAGGTAACAAGAGGGGAAGGGGAGGTTTGCTAGAGGTGTCTGCTTAATAAGAAATGGTGCTTCTAATTGGGAGGCAGAGGAAACTACAAATCCCATGGTCCCAGCAGGAAACATCAGGCATGATCAGCAACATCAATTGCTATTAAGAGAGGACAACAAGGCCTCTGTCTCTATTGAGTTACATCTGCTCCTTTCCCACAAGGTAAGATTTTTTTTGCTTGGAAATGGAAGGGAGGGGGAAATGCACTACTACAGGGTTCCTCAACCTTTGGGGGTCTGCGTACCCCCTACAGGGGCCCCTAAAGTCCACGCACCTCTTGACCTCCCAAAAGTGCACCCCCCAAAATGTTTTCCCCAGGCTGCGGCGCAGCCAGGCCCTCCTGCCCGCGCTGCAACCCGGAGGGTAAAGCTACAGCCCTGCCGAATCGACAGGAAAAACGACTAAATTGCCCCCAGTAGCTTCCCTTACCTTGTCTCCCGGCCACCTCCATCTTGAAACTCTTCTTAGCTCTCTTGAGGAAAAAATAGTAGTCAGAAAAAAGCTAAGAAGTAGTCAGTAGAAAAAAGCTAAGAAGAAAAAAAGAAGATTGTTTTGGGGTTTTTGCAGAGAACCAGCTCAGCCATCACTAGGGAAGATTGATCTTTTGAAAGAAGCTTTTTATTTGCACAGAATAATGATGCCAGATGTGTTCCACTCAATGAACATTACACAGTTATTTATGACAGACGTATTAGGCAAGGTTTTCAAAAATCAACCCATTTATTTTAAAATATTTCTATCCCGCCTATCAAGGCAACCCAAGACAGCTTACAATAAGATAGAAACAAAGCACTTATTAAAATACTGTATAATCAAAGCAAAAACTACTAATTAAAGAGGGAGCAAAACACAGAAATTTTGCTAACATATTTGCTAACATCACAATTGAAAAGTCACAGCTAAATAACCTGACCTCTGCTGCCAAATGTCACCCCCAGCAGAATCACTGCAGGGGGGGTGGTGGAGCTCCAAGTTCCGGCGGGCTCTGACCGTCCGTTACACGACGGGAGAAAGCGGCCCCGCCCCCTCGACTTTGGAGCCATTCCGGCCGACGAATGCACCAACGAAATGGCTCCAAAGGCGAGGGGGCGGGGCCGCTTTCTCCCGTCATGTAACGGAGGGTCAGAGCCCGATGGAACTTGGAGCTCCGCCCCCCCTGCAGTGACGCTGCTGGTCACCCCCCTCTAAAATCTGAATGGAAAAGCCAGGCCCTTAATTATCTCCTGAAGGAGTGGAGGTTGGGGCAAACCGGGCTTCTGCAAGGAGGGCATATGGTTGTTGCCACCACCAAGGTGGTACTGGTTCTCATGGATATCCACCATGCCTCTAAGGCAAGGGCACCTGGAGCAAGACCAGACTGTAACAATACTCATACTCTATTGTAACACTACCTTAGATAGGCAACTGCACCATAGCCTTCGTAGATTACCCATTTTATACTTGAGCCTTATAGTTTAATCCTCAATCAATTAGCAAGCATTGATGCTCATTATCATACAAAGAAAAACTTCTGATCCTATTTGCTGCATATCAAGATCTTCTTACAAAGGTACAAATAGACCAACCATTTTTTTCTGCACAAGGTCTATTCCTTGAAAACTTCTTGTACTCATGTAGCACATCCAGCCCAAGTCTTCATCCTTCTCTCCCACTGCCAGATGTTCATCCCTTGCATTTCTGAGACTGAGCAACAACCCTAGCATGTAAAGAACTATCCACTGGCTAGGTCTGCAGAAGCAGAGTACTAAGATTTTTGATGAAAACATGACATTTACTTTGAGGTGTAGTTTGGGCTGGATCTCAACTAATGCTCCACAGCAGAAGTTCATTCAAACAAAGGAGGGGAGAGGCATTTTGGTTAGGAGACCCTCAGGGACACATTTCCAGGGAGAAATCCCAACAGAAAGAAGGGGGGGCAAAATTTGCTCCTTCTGCCATGCATGAATGGAACTTCTGTCATGAAAGTGTTAGTTGGGATTCAACCCTTTGTTTTTAATTAAAAACCCAACAGCCACCAAATATGACAACACAGAGCTAAAGAATGAGTGGTTATTCTGCAGCCAGACTTTCCAACAAGCATCTAGTATTCAGATGTACGTTGCCCGTTTATTGGAGTTTCAATTCCTGAGTATCAGAACATAGGAACTGCATTGCTGGATCAGATCAAAGGCACGTTTATGATTGCATCCTGCGGTCCCCCAGCATCTGGTGTTCAGTTGCTTTGTTTGTTCAGGGGTTATGCATTATTGCAATTCTCGCTTTCTATACTGATCAGGAGACCAATGGGATCTCTGTACAGGCATACAACACTTCCATCATTTGCTAGAAGCATCGACATTTGTTAGGTTTTTATATATGTCAAGCAAGCGTTTGGCTCTTCAGTGCCTCCTTGGCTCAGCCAACCCCAGCAGAAAGTAAATTACACCAAACCAGCCCGAGTGTCCCTAGGAAGCTGCTAGTGCAGCTAAATAAATAAAGCAAGCAAGGAAGCTCCAGTGTTCCCATCAGAGGACAGGCTGGATTGGAGACCATGCCTAATTAAATTGGGGTCCCATTTCCAAATTGATTTGCAGCATAGCAACTGATTAGTCAACTGAACACTGCAGCCCAAGTTACACGGATTGTCAAAAGGGCCATTTTCTATGTGTTCTCTCTTCAGTTACAAATTAGCCATTAATGGAAACCCAAAATTAATCTGGGCAAGCTAATTTTGCAATTTCCAAGTGTTAAATGTTTAATATCTAGTCATTTGCTCCAGATGATACAAGGAACAGGGAACAAAACCAGGAAGACTGTCCGCAATACCTTCTGGTCCATCTAGGATTGGAATGAATGTGTTCCCATGGAGTTGGACCGATCTTGGGGGTGATGGGAGATAGCATGGTTGAGCATGGGTCCATCATGTGACACAGAGCAACACACTTCGTTCAGTTCAAAGGAGTCAATGTGTTCCAAAACAAATAAATGCCCATTTTTTTGTCTGTCTGGGGCAATGTCTGTGCTCCATTTGTCTGATGCTATCAATGTACAGTACTCTCTATATCCCCACCCAAGGCCTTTTGTCTTCTCCCTACACTATTTCCAGGCTCATTCATATCCACTTTTCACCCACAATACAAACCACTCAAATTGAGAAACAGGCTGGATTAGACACACTGCCACCCCGCCATGCTTGTTGGATGGGGGTGTTCTTTGCCTGGTCTGATCCTTTACACAAGGTAGAACAGTCTGTTCTGGTACCTGGTGGGTGTGTTTGAGTCAGCTGGGGGCAGAGCGTGCGAAAACGTAAGGCCCGTCGAGCTTTGTCCCTAGCATTCTGACGCTGGGCTGCATCGTGGACAGACGTGTTTGTGGCTGTCTTAGAGAATTGGGGCCTTGTTAAGGATCTAGATTACTCTTGGATTGATTGGAGCCTCTTTGAGGCGCATGATCTTCTAAAAAAAGAGCAAACAACAAAGGAGAGAAGAAATCCAAGTGAGTTGGGGCATAAGTATTGAGGTAGCGAGACAAGGTGGGGAGGGATAAACAGGGGTTTTTCCTGGCCCAGCGATAGGGAAGGAGCAGGCCCTCCCCCCCTTTTTACCTTAATTAGCCCTGCAGGTGACCTCTCTTCAGAGTGGCTCACCAGTTATTTGGTGTCCTCCTCACCCCCTCCTATTTCTAGTACCCATTTGTTTCTTGTTGTGGTCGGGCAGCTAGAGTCCAGCCTTGCTGACTGGCTAGTGTGCATTCAAGACCTGCTTCCACCTCTTCCTTGGTGGTGAAGCAGTTCAGGTAGCAGCCATTGTGGGCCTTTCCCCCCTTCCCAGTTCAGGTGGCTTGTTCATAGCCTGTATAGGTATAGATAGGTTGCTTTTCTCCTGCTGTAGCTGGGAGATTAGTAAGGAGCTTTGTAAAGCCAGTGTTGGTTCAGGATCTACATCCCCCTCCTCTTCCTGTGAGGAATTGGGGACAGGGTGAGCTGCGAGACTTGTTACTGACAGCACAATCCTATCCAACTTACACCACAGGTCTAACCAGTGGCGTAGCAAGAACGGGAGGCCCCAGAACAAAAAGGGGATTCAAATCCCCTTTGAAGTGGATTTGAATCCTCTTTCCGTTCTGGGGCCTCCTCGCTGCATCGCTGGTTACACCAGTGGTGTAAGTTGGATAGGACTGCGCTGTTAGTTGGCTAACTGGGTAAAATGGTTCAATCTGGATTGGGGGATGTGTTTTCAAGTGACCCTTGAAATTATTACCTCAAACTTGTGGCACTCAATACTGTAAAAAAAAAAAAAAACAGCGGGGCAAGAAAACACGTTGTGAGGAAACAGGAACTGTTGGTTTTGCAGGGACTTTGGTTTCCAATAAAGCCCTGTTAAGCTCCTAGCTTCAGCTGACCTTGTTGCACTGGCATTGAATTACCACCAGGTGCGGTGCCATGCCAAAACATGTGCAGGAGTCCAGGGGCAAGGCTCAGAAACCTCCCCAATGGCCAGCAACCCAGGCCTCCTCTTCGGATGAGGATTGGGGTTCAGTGCAAGCCTTGGTGGCTAGGCTTGAAGCAGCAGACAGGCACAAGAGGCTAAAAAAATCAGGAATCTTTGAGGGCTGTGAGCCGTCTAGCACTACCAGGCAAGAGGGACACGGCTTTGCACAAACCAACTACAGCTAAGCATCTTCGTTCTTTGGCTTCCAGACTTACCACTGTGGAGAAAAAGTTGGAGACAGAGGCCCTTGAAGGGGGTGGCGGTGCGTGAGATAGAAGCTGTTCCTTCTCAACCGGAAGCCTTGCCATGTGTAGAGTCAAGTTTTGGTTCGGGTTGGTTCAGGGCTGAAGGGGCATCAGGTGAGGTGTTGAACCTGGAGGGGCAGGAGTAAGTGGAGCCATAGGCAGCCTTGCCTAACCCTCCCCTACCAATATGGGGTGCAGCCAGTGGGGGGGATGGGGGCAGATGTGCTTTTTTCCTCCAAAGAAAGGAAAATTAGATTAGCTCCCCCCCCCCGTGTGACAGGAATAGTATAGGACAGGGTTTAGGATTAGGGATCCGGTGTGCACCCTGAGGTAAACAAGAGTCACTGAGGTACCAGGATTGGTCTCAAGAGGCGGTTTGGGTCAGGCATGCAGGCTGGTGACCCTTTTGGGTTTGGATTGACTTTACTGTCTCAAAGGCTGTCTGGCTTGAGACAGGCTGAACAATTCAGCTGCCTCAACCCCTTTGATGGCGACCCCAGGTTTGAGTCAGGGTGGTAATGCCCAAGGGGGAAGCATCAGGGTTCCCATCTCTTCCAGGGTAGGTGCCTATACTAAAGGGGGGAAGCCTCCTTAGACAGAACCTGCTGCATACTGATTGTTCTGTTAAGGAATCAAGCAGCTCATTCGTTCCAAAATGTACCTGCTCTCATGTCATTTTGGTGCGTGTGTGTGTGTGTGGTGGGGGGGTTGCCACAGCAATAGGCAATCCAGATAAAACATGTGGGTTTCTATTGAGGGTTTTTTCATGGGTCTAGACTAGAGTGTGATGACTTCTTGGGAAGCAGAAACACTAGTTTAGCTTGTCACTATAGACATGGCCGATTCCACATTCACAATTGAAAAGTGGTGCATTTAACTCCACAATTGCCTTGTTTAAGAATAGCGATGGGGGAAGGACAATCACTTGTGGTCAAGAATAGGTGAGGTGCAAGTAAATGGGGATGAATAACTGAATCAATGTGCACTAGGGACTGACTGCAGTCCTTCCATAATTATGATGGAGCAAAGATTGAACATAAATGTTTCAGAGGACAAACATCATAAAGGAATAAAGTAAGAAGTTGGGACCAGACAGGGGCAGCATTAAGTTGTCCTGCGCCCTCCGTCAATCTATGAGGGAGGGAAGTGATATAGACTTGAATCTATTGACTTGGACTTGAGTCGTGTCCATGACTTGCACTTGACTAGGCCATTGTAAAAGACTCGACTCAAGACTTGGAGCCTTTTACAACAAGTCAAATTTTATTCAGGTTTAAACCCGTTTTCCCTATTAAATAGATAGGGACTCACAACCAAAGGTTCAGGACTTGGGGGCAAAGACTTGGGACTTGACTCAAGATGGAATCAGAGACTTGATTCACATCCCTGAGGGAAGGACCCTTGTGCACATGCAAAGGGCACACAGGCATTTTCCCTCCTCCTCAAAAAACCCCCACAAGCATTTCTCCCCTCATCATCAATGTACCTGCCTGATCTGCTGCTAACAGGGCAAGTCAGGGAGCAGGCAGACACTTGCTCCAAAGGATCTTCTGCATCCAGGTGGTCACTGGGACAAGCAGATTGGTCAAGGGGGTTAAGGGATAAAAAGAAAAGCCAGCACAAGTCCTTCCCCCACCCTTCCGACCAATCATGCGTGTTTCTCAACCTTCCCCCACCCTTCCGACCAATCGTGCGTGTTCCTCAACCTGATAGGAACAACCTGGTTCATTGGTATGAGGCATCAGAAAGAGTCCATGAGACTCACCACAGGCTCATTAGACTTTCCCCATATTCCTCGCAGACTTTCATAGGGACTGAAAGGATCAAATGTCATTGGCTAGGGAAAGCAAGAGGATAACCTGATTGGAACCTGTTGCTGATTAGAACTTGATTAGCAGGGGTGGGTGAAAAGGGCCTGTGTGACTTCTGTGGGTTCCTTCCACTTACCATAGCTTCTAGCCAATTGTTCGTCTTGGACCTTCTGTGTCAGGGGAGATGAGAATAATAATCCAGTAAGTCGAGGAAAATGGAAGAGCCCGTGTGGTTTTATGCTGGCTCTTCCTGCTTTCCCCCAGTCAATTAGCCTTGACAGCGACAGAGCAACATGCTTTTTTGAGTGCATCATCCCATCACTGCCCATCATAAAGGGAGCTTCAAAAGGAGCACTGCTGAGCCTCAGCCAGTGTCCGAAATGGCAGGTCTTTGATGCCACCTCTAGAACCAGATTCAGGCCAGAAGAAGACTTGTGTCACAACAATCACATGTGCATGTAACTACCCCGTATATGAAAGGGTACAAGCAATTATTGGCATTACTCGTGAAATGTCCAACTTGGCTTTAAGGGCCTGGCCTGTTATGCAGTTCCCACCATTTCAAGAGGCCGATTGTTTGCGTAGTATGAAAATAAATGATCGAGGTGATACCATTTGCATTTGCATTGCTGGCAGCTGGTACTTGTATAAAGACAGTCAAGTTTAGATTTTCATGTTGTTGTGCATGAAAAAGCAGCTGTAACAAGGCAACTGAACATGCTTGGCTTAGGCTAGGTATATGGAGGCAAGGCACCTGTAAAATGAAAGCAATATATTCAACTAAGAAACTCTAGAGACGAATATGGACATTTTAGGTCATTATCTTTCCAGTTGAAATACTTTAATTGAAAACAACCAATCTTCCAGTAGGTTGGTGAAGGTTTTACAAGCCAAGTGCTCTCCACTTTCTTCTGGTATTGATGCTCTGCTCTGTGACTGCGAGGTAACAGACCGAACTTTTGCAGGCTGCCTGCCGCAGACTCTCCAGTGCTGAGGCGTAACAGGACCTCTCGCATAAAGGGGGTGCTCCAAAATGATGTTTCTGCTCCCCTATAAAGGGGAGGGAAACAAACTTCTAGAAAATAATACATTTTCCCTCCAACACCAAAAGCTGCCTGATAAAGTTCCTTATCCTCACAAAACATTGTAGACAGGTTTTCCTGAAGGCTCTCACATTCCATTCTTTTCTGCTAGGAACTACGGCAAGGGCCCAATCCTACCTAACTTTCCAATGCTGATGCAGCTGGGTCAACGGGGCATCCTGCAGTGGGCGGAGGGTCACAGAGGCCTCCTCAAGGTAAGGGAACATTTGTTCCCTTGGGGCTGCATTGGCACTGGAAAATTGAATAGGATAAGGCTGCAATCCTATATGTACTTATCTGAGGGTAAATCGTACTGAACCCAGTGGGGCTTACTTCTAAGTAGACATGCATGAGATTGTTCTGCAAGGCTGGGATGTTCCCCCAGCAAATGCATAGCCCCAGCCCCAACTTTGCCTAGTGGGAATGCAGATGCAGTTAAGGTGGGGGGGGGAAGGAAGACTGGCAAGCAAGAGGGGATGGGGAAGCAGCTTGGGGGTGTCCAATTTTCAAACTGCAGGAAGGAAATGGGTTTTAAGCAGCCCTGTCTTCTCACCCCTCTTCCTCTGCACCCAATGACAACCTCCGAGGCTGCTTTTCAATTGGCATCAAGGGAAAGAAAAAAATGGCATCAAGGGAAAGAAATCTACAACTATATAATGTGTCGCTTGAGCATTACTGTATTTCCTGCTGCCCCATTGCATCCTGAAGCTGTTAAAGGGAATTGTGTAAAATGTGAGGACATCAACCAAGAGCGGTGTAGCACAATGACTAAGGTTTTATTTATTTATTTTTATTTATAGAATTTACACCCCGCCTTTCTCCCACAAGGGCAACCAAGGCGGCTTACAATAAAAACATTAAAATACATATATACATTTAAAATCTTATGCATGTCTACTCAGAAGGAAGCCCTAATGTGTTAAATGGGCTTTACTCCCAGTAATGTGTGCATAAGATTGCAGTCTAAGAGACTCAGGATTTCCCCAGTTCGAATCTCCCCTCTTCCATGAACTCATGAGTGGACTTACTAGGCACATCACTCCTTCACACCCACAGTTCCCCAGCTACAATACAGGGAATAATAACACCCGTCTTGCAGCATTGTTGTAAGGATAACAAAAATAATACAATACAAGAATACAAGTTAAATGCTTTGAATGCTCTCAGGGCCATACAAATGGCAAGTTTTATAATTAAGCATGTGTAGAAGGATAGGGGAGGAAGCAAAACTACAAGTGAAGTTGCTGTAAAAAGGACATCTGCCAGCAATGTCTCTTTGGGGACAAATAGCCATAACTATATCAGAAGTGCAGTGAAAGGCTAAAGCCTCCTACCACCCTTGCACCAGGGTCCCAATCCTGTCCGTCCGTCCCCAGCTGCTATTCAACAAAGCACAGGCACACCAAACGCCACGATTCACTTCAAGCTCATTCATGAACTCTTGTGTTTACACTTGCCAACGAATTCAATACAGAGTTTCTTGCCTGTTGAAACTTCAAAAAGAAAAAAAGAAACTAGGTCAAGGCAAATCTGCATATCCATCAGGCAGCCATAGTATCAGGGTGTTGCAATATCACAGGTTTTTACTGGAACGCTTGAACAGTGTCCAAGACATAACATTTCACTGCTGATGAAAGAACACCATCATTTCCACTTTTAAAAAATAGATACTATAATGCAGCATCTGTAGTAGTGAGACAGGAAATATATTTCCATTTCCTTGCACAAAAAACATTTTTGACCTACTAACAAAAGTCCTTGGAATAAGGCGAGAAGAAAGGCTACCCTCACGTAAAGTGTCTAGCATGGCTAAAACTGGCTCAACTCCAATACCCAGACTCTCAGATCCTGTTTTGAACTGTAGGAAAGCAAACCTCTCCACACACATCCATCCACATTACTGCTCCTAATCTTTCTGGAATTACCACCTCGACATGGAGTTGCACTGTCCTTGAGGAATTACTGAAGCCACTTATCCCAAACTATGTCTACAAGCAACAGAGCATTAACACAAGCCCCTGTTAATTCACCCACACAGCTAGCAATGCAATTTAAATATTTATATCCTGCTTTTCCTCTCTAGAGATGCATCTGAGGCAGCTAATCAAAAAAGGGATATACAGTGAACCCTATGCAGGAAGCACTGTCCCTGCCACAGAGGGACACTGTTCTGCCTGGACCAACCCCACTGGAACTGGCTGGGGAGGCAGCCCAGGCATTGCCCTCTCCAATGAGGGGCCACTGTGAGAATACAGGAAGCTGGACTAGATGGGCCCTTGGCCTGATCAAGCAGGGCTCTTCTTATGTTCAAAAGAAGTGCAGATTGGGGAAGGAGGATCCAGAGTAGATGAGAGACCAGGAGGCAGCAGCAGTAACTGGGAGAAGTCTTTTTCTTTTAAGCTTATCCTTTTCTCTTCTACAGCTCTGTGGCAGAGGCAGCAGCCGTGCCGTTGGTGTGGGGTGTGAGCCAGGTTGCACCACTCCTGGTCAAATGCCTATAAGTTATAGGCATTTGACCAGGAGTGGTGCAACCTGGCTCACACCCCTATAAGTCAGGGAGCTTGTGTACTTGCAAAAAAGATACTCACAAATGCTTATAAAGCCCTGTGCTAGTATACTTCGAAAAAAAGGGACACCGTTTCCAGAAACCATTCACACCTTTGCAGAAGTGCGTGAACTCCTGTGCAGCGGGATGGCGCCTCCTGTTGGACATAACATCCAGTGGACACATAGGTGCTTAGGGCACTGGCAATGTCTGAAGCCAGAAGTCGTTGCTGCAACTAGTTGGGACAATTACTCAAAATTCTACTCATCATGGCAACTGTCCAGGTCTCCTCCTGCATCATCAAGAACTTCTTTTTTAAAAACAGTATGTTCTAGTACAAATATTCACCTTATTCATACAGAATACCAACAACTGTAAAAATGGAGGGAGGGTGCATTTTTTGTTTTGTTTTCCACAGCAGCTAGTTGCATCACATCCCCCAAAGCATGTTCATACAAAGCTCAAGTCACCTTTGGCCCTATTTTCCCTGCTATTTCTGTTAACGTTGGAAGACAAATGGAGGGAGGCATTTTCAGTGCAGATAAGCCCCCAACATTGATGCTACATTCAAGATGAATTTTAAGTGAGATCCACTTTAAGACTCACGTGCATCAAGATCCTGAGGCCTCAAGGATGGTTTTCCTCCACCTTTTTGCCCACCAAAGTTAAGGGTGTGTGTGGGATGCACAAATACAATTGTGCATACTTGTGATTTGTTTAGAAAAAACTTGGCACAAATCCCTGCACTGGCTGCCCCTGACATTCCCACTCTTCCTACAGGAGAGGATTCTGAGGATGGTGCACTGGAGGCCCTCTGAAGGGCACAGGAAAGTTCAGAAAAGCATGAGCTTCAAAAAGCGTAATAAAAAAGCGTTTTGTTTTTACACATATGGCTGGATCCCAGTAGTCAATTTTTTTCCTTGATCCAGACTCTCCCACAGGTGGGCCTGGAGAAACATTTGGATTTCCCTTGGGAATATTTTGACCTGAACAGCTATAGCTCTGAGCAAAAGAGCTACTAGAACGAGGAAAAGAGCTCAATATCTCTTCCCTTTCTAACCTAAAAACACATACAAAACGGGTATAAAAAGTGATTCAGGGGAAAAAAAAGTCATCGATTACTCCAAATGAAAAGCAGTTTGAAAAGATGGCACCAAGAGGATAAAATAATAGTTGTTGCTAATACTTGGCAACATTATTTGCACATAGAACTCAATAAGCTTTAGTATAAGAAAGCATGTACCATAATCTCCATTTCACGGGCTAGTGAAGCAGAAGCACAGAGATGAAATAAACTAGCTCAGTTATGCCTAGGGAGAAAATTCAACTCTATCAGAGGCAGGGCTGAATTCTCAGCAAGTTACAGTGGTAAAATTCTGGCTCCCAGCAAACATACCAGAACCCACAGTATTACCAAGTCTACTTTGAAATAGTGTACATCCCTGAATCTTTTACACACAGTATATATAAATGGCCTCAAAGATTTTCCGCTGCGGGAAGTACTTTCCCACAACCATCGAACACATTTCCATCAGTGGTAGTTCTTGCCACACGAAAACTCACCTATACTGTCATTACAGATTCTTTCTCCACTTCCCAGGGCTCTGCATTATCCGAGGCTCCATTCATATATGGCTCCCACATATTTGCGATGCTTTTGCGCAGGCTATTTCAACAAATGTACATTCTGACTTCCAAGAACAGAACAGGTTATGTATGTTGGGGCTTAGGGCTCAATCCATTGTTAGGATTGCCCCCCCGCCAATGCAGCCACACCCAAAAAGCACATGCTGCATCCAGTGGGGGGGCAACGACGACCAAGGGGCAAATGGGAGGCAAGTATAAAACATTTATACTTACCTCCTGGAAGTGATGTAGACTTGAATCTATTGACTCGGGACTCAAATCACGTCAGTGACTTGACTCAAACTTGACTCGGCAGTTGTAAAAGACTCGAGATTTGGAGCCTTCTACTACAAGTTCAGTTTTATTCAGGCTTAAACCCATTTTCCCCCATTAAATAGATAGAGACTCGCGACTCACAACCAAAGACTCGGGACTTGGGGGCAAAGACTTGGGAATTGACCCAAGACTTGGAGTCAGAGACATCACTGCCTCCTGGTAAGCCCTGGTGCCGGTGACGGGTCTCCTTGGACATATGCCAAATTTGTTTGGTAGCATATGTCCAAGGAGAAGAAAGAGGAAGGGAGCTTCATGTGCCACTGCCGCCAGATCCACCCTCTCCTGCTATTTTAAATGTAGCTGTGTGGAGAAAGGGGGGGTCTCCACTGTGGTTTCCAAAATACACACATGCAATACCAAAGAAAACCAAAGAAAGTGGAACTCATTGTATGGCCTTAGGGGAGTCTCTTGCGCTGGACTGTTGAACACCAAGATGTGCAATACAAATGAGGCATATAGTATCCTTACTCAGTTCTGTCCCATAGCTCTCTTCCCCTCAACAGATATTTATGCTTCTGTTTGAGGAAATTTATAGAGAAAAAAAATGTCTGGCCGGTTTTGCAAAGCCCAAAACACCCTAACAATTTAGAACTGCTGCACTGGAACAACTATTAGTATTTTTTGATGGATGTTCTTGCCAATGGAATCTCTGCTGGGCTGAGAAGTGGTAAGAGAATAGAGAAAGGAGCGTCAAACCAAGATATGCAGCTCATGACAACATTGTGGTTCTTGAATTCATCTCAGGAAGACAGACAACTCCTTTTTGCTTCATAGGAACCATCTCCTAATGCATCTCCATTTCTCAAATAAGGAGCACATTTGACACACTGTCGGCATTTACTATCTATAACCTCTAATGGGAAGCAGATTTGGGTTTTGCTTCGTTGTAAACTTAAAAAAACAACAACTAACTGAACAATCTGAACACAAGACGCCAAGCACTTCTGCATACGGCGTCAGCCTCTTTCCTTCAAGGCAGAAGTCTAGCTCTTCTTTATTAGCACCAAGGGATACAAATACACAGCAGATTTTCTTTCTTGACCAGACAGTCTCCAGCTTGGAAGCATTGCTGGGAGCCATTTATCCATGCCTTCCAGTGAAGTTGCCATGGCAACACAATGCAGATGTAATCCAAGTGTTTACATAGCACAGCTGATTTATGCCAACCCATCTGAGAAACCAAGACAATGATACCACCTCTTGGCATAAGCCCCTGGAAAGTATCTTTCAGTGCCTCTGCTCCCCCACCTACCTTTTTTTACCCACCACAGAGACCTTTAAAGTTGCATGAACAGCTTCATTAATGCAGATTCAACCACTCTGCTATTGACTCAGCCAGGCTGAGCCTTTCAGAGCCATCACCCCCACCCCTCTGTATCCATAATCCCTGCAAGTGGAGGCATCTGTGCTATCCAACACTTGTGGTGCCTAAAAAGTCTCCATTACAAAATTATTTTTAAATAAGGAGAATGCGGGGAGGGGGGGCATAAGGCAGTTGCTTATATTAGTCACTAGAATATCCATACAGCATCTTGAGCTGCAGTTTGGAGGAACAGTTCAACAGTTCATCCTCTGTGTGCCCCTGAATATGTTTTTATTTTGGTTAAGTAGAATGGCACGTGTTAGTCCTAGTGCCAAGGGGAAACGGGATTGATAGACGGAGGACATGAACACAAACAGGGCAGAGGGGCAGCATGGGGCATAGGCCTGCTGCTCCATCATGAGGCCACACACAAGTCAGTCAAACATGCACCTCCTTTTTTCTAAGCATGTATCAAGTCAGCTTTTTCAACAGGTTGGCCCGGTTTAATTTTTTTTTTTAATCTGACTAGCTTGAAAAGCTACTTCACTAGTTTTACTTTGATTGAGCATGTGCAAGAATACTCCCTGCCACTCAAGATAAGGTATACAGGAGGTTGGTGGCCAGAATTAAGGATTTATGATTTAAAAGCTTACATCTCATTAAAGCCTGCTATAACAGCCAGGATGGTGTAGTGGTTTGGGAGTCGGACTTAAACCTGGAAGATCCAGGTTCAAATCTCTGCTCAGCCACGAAGCTTCCTGGGTGACCTTGGGCCAGTCACTATCTCTCAGCCCCACCTACCTCACAGGGTTGTTGTGAGGACAAAAGGGGGGGGAGGAAATACATACACCACTCAGAGCTCCTTGGAGGAAGGGCAGTATAAAAATGTGAATAAATAAATAAATAAATAACAGATGCCAGCTCCAGCACTGAACATGCTTTCTCCCCAGCCTACCTTAACTGGACTGCATAGGAAGAAAACGGAAGCCGAAAACATCAAGGGACGTGGATACACAAAAGCCAAGTTGCAAGCAAGCACAATATACAAGTGAAAGAAGCATTTACTATTCGTATGGAAGTTAAGGTGGGCACTTTTAACTTGTAATTTCCATGATTTTTGGTGTATTAATGAGTTTTTAACTCATCTCTCAAAGCATAGGGTTTTTTATTATTCTAGAATATCGATTTTTAAAACACATTTTAAGTGTTTCAATATACACCCTGGACCAGGGGTTCTCCACCAGTGGTACTAGTACCACCAGTGGTACTTTGCCCGACTGCTGGTGGTACTCAGACTGCTGGAACCCTGCTCCGATGCGGCGCTTTCGATGGCACTTTTTCACTCCCAAGAGGCTCCTGCTTTTGACTGAGCCTCCAGGGACTGCTGAGAAAGGCCCTCCCAACCGCTTAGAGCCTCCTACGTGCGTTTTCTGGCTTCCGAAAACCTGGAAGTAACTGGTGATGATGTCATCGCCAGTCACTTTGGGTGGTACACAGCAGGAGAGTGGCGCCGGAGGTGGTACTCGGCCAGGAAGGGGTTGAGAACCCCTGCCCTACACACTTTTGGCCCGACGCAGGTCTGGCATCCATTATGAGTAACTTACATTCATGATAGCAGCAACATGGCCAGTCAGTAATAATATTTTTATTTCTCTGCCGCAACATCTAAAATAGCAAGTTTTTGAGAAAGTAGGATTTGCATGTGTCTTTCTTGGTAGAGGACAAAACTTACAAGATCCCACTGACATGCAAAATCTTTGGTTGTTTCAATTTTTGGCAACTGTAAGTGGATTCTGTCATGTTTTTCACAGTATTCCAACAAATACATATAAGGGAGACAATGATACAATGCAAGACCAACTGTTAGGGATGAGCAGATTTCATTTCCATCCTCTAGAGGAGAGAGTCAGAAATACACTTAGTCACCTGTCAGAATTCTAAAGACAACTGAAAATGATTTCCACATCTTTTACTATCGAAAGTAATAACTCACTTCCAGGAGCCTGGTAAGCCATGCAGAAGTCTCTTGTAACCTAATGGTGCATCCTATTTCACTGCCTGAGAATTCACTTAAGTCAAAGGTAAGGCGTGTCCTTTGCTACCCAATTTCTGTAACAAGCTCTGGGCAAAGAGAATGATTAACAGGGTGTGCAATGCTTGGGGGAAGGGTAACTGGACCCCAATTCTATGGAGGGGGGGAGGAGTGACTGCAGTGAGCTGCAACCTTAATTCCTTCTTCTACTGTACAACTCAGAAGAGGGAAGAAAATGGACAATGCCACCTTTGCTTCTCCTCTGAAAAAGGCAGCCCTGCCCTCAGAGTTATGCCTTCATCTTCTGCCGTCAGCCAGCTGGCGTTTACCTCCTCACTTCTAAAGCCATTGCACCTGGGCCATCATCCCTTCCACCCTGGGGGAGAGCGGGATCGAGTGTCCCTGTTGCCCTGGCAACTGGGCCAGGTCCTTCCTCCTGCCCAAACAGGAGAAAGGACTAGCTCAATGGCAGTGCTTCAATCCCCAATATCTTCAGGAAGGGCTGGGAAAGATTCCCATTTGAAACCCTGAAGAGATGTTGCCAGTCTGTGTTGCCAGTACTGAGCTAGATGGACCAACGGTCTGACTTGGGAGAAGAGAAAGAGCCCTCTGACTCTATGACGATCTAGACAACAATGAGCAGGCCCCCAAAACAGCAGGACTGCACGTCTTTCAAAACTAGAGGTCACAGGCCCAGCCCACGGGCACGCAGCATCTAAGACCACAATCCTATACACACACTTTCCTGGGAGCAAGTCTCATTGAACACAACAGAATTTACTTCTGAGTAGACATGCCTAGGATCGTGCTGTAAGGCACAGAAGGTTTATCTCCGCCCTCACTGCCACCTTCTCCTTGTCCACCCAACTAGGAGGGGAATGAACCAATGGTTAGGAAACCATGGATCCTCTTTTCACCCCCTTTTACTCAAGTGGAGTGGGCCACCATAAAAAGCTACATGGAAGGCGACAATCAGGCCCCTACCCCTCACCTCAGTCTTTCCAACAAATCAGGAAGTGCGGAACATGCTGACAGTGCAGCCCGAGTATCTTGCACTTCTTGATTGGTTGTAAAGGGACCAAAGTAAGGGCAGCCTGACTGCTGCTTCCAGTCTGCTTCCCACTCACTTCTAGTGAGCAAAACGTGGATGGGAGAGGCTCTGTCCGTGGCAGGCGGCACCCAATGCAGTGAGAAAGGCACACCGAGCGTTTGCCACTCCCGACAACCTTGACACGAGCCACATCAGTTGCATAAGCAGTGGGCCAACCCCGAGCTAAAGGTTCTGCCTGTTCCACACATGGCTTTGGGGACACACAGACTCACAGTAAATTTCACCATGTGGAAACAAAAACAAGCCATCTCTTATTTCTTGAAGTTAATAGAAAAGGAAGCATTTTCCAGATTGTTCAGAACATACATCTCTTATTTGTTTGAATCCATCCTGGGACTATCAAAATAAGGTACACCTGTCACCTTTGTAAAGGAGTGCTTTCATTTCAAAACATGGACATTCACAACTTTCATTACACATACTCTTGCAGGACTAAGAATAAGGAGACAAGGAGGGATTAATTAAGGAGAACTGGTACACACACACAGTTATCCTTGAGATAAGGTGCTAACACAGCTGGAAGAAGCACATCCATGTCAAAGCTAAGGCAGGAGGAATGTGCCTCTCTACTCAGCCTCATGAGAGTGAGAAACCCGAGTGGTCTTCTGTTCCCATGTAAGATGGCACATGCTGCCACTTGGCCACATATAGTTCCTCAGTTTCTTATTTGGGTCCCTGGAATGAGGAGCTGCGTTAGCACATTTTCTTGAGCCAGCAAAGTCAAATTGATTAACTCCCATTGCCTTGTTGGAATTCACATCTTTCCTTCCTTTCTTGGGAAAAGTATAAAATAGTAAGAACTGCAATTTGTTAGCCTGTCCCCCCTACTTTCCTCCTCAAGGGCAAAAGCTTAATTTGAGCTTAAACAGACCAGGCTCCTACATTGCACTTCTTTCAGCTTCAAAGAGAGACACTAAAAGCTTTGGAAGGAAGAGAGGAGTCTGACAGCTCATGGGGCTTTCCCCTCTTTGCCCCCCATTATGCATTTCAACTTCACAAAGGATTCCCTCTGCAGGCGAGTCGAGCACTAAAATATAACCTGCTTTAGAGTTTAGTAAAGCAAGAGGGGTTAGCAAAGAGGGAGCTGGGGGGGGATTGAGGAGACAGCTGATTAACAGACTTGCATTTATGACAGTTTAATAATAGAGCTGTCACAATAGGAGAGATTTACTAATTGCAGAGTCTTTTGCTTTCAGGTTCCCATCACATTACCATTTTAAATCCCTAGGCAACTCTTTCTAAACACCGCTTTAAAAAGGGAGAGAAGAAAGCACCTACAAGTCTTTTTCAGCTAAATATAATTTTCAGTACAGAATGTACATAAGCATGAAGATCCAGTGAATTTCACTATTAAAAAAAGGGGGGTGGAGAAGCAGCCAGGCAGTGCCAGCATCTTTGGAGCAAAGCCTGGCACCAAGTCCTCTATGCCAACCTCAGCCTGCCCCCTGGTGGCACATTGGGTCCTACTACTCTTGCCCATACTGAGGTTTCATAAGTCAGCGTAACTGGGGGGGGGGGGGGGCTCTGATGGATATGGGTCCAAAACCTGAGGCCAGAATTCATATGAAAAATGGCTTTTTTGCTCTTTGTTGCTCTTTTACAGTCTTTGATTACTGTTTTATTGTGCCTGCTGTTACTTTTATGGGCTTGGTTGTATTTTTAGGATGCTTTTGCTTTTAATTGAGGTTTTCTGTGCGCTGGGGATCCTTTTCATTGTGTTGGTGATGCTGAATTGTTAACTTATATATATTTATAAGCCGCCTTGGGATGCCCATAATTGTGGGGAGGAAGGCAGGATAAAAACTAACAGAGCACTCCAGTTTATAGTGTTAAATCCTGTTCTTATCTAGGGAAGACATACAGGCTGTGGAACTCAGCTGATCTCAGCAACAATAAAAACTTTTGATTCTGACCATCAGCTAATCAAACGAACCTTCAGTGACCCAGATCTCCTAACCAGGAGCAACTCCTAGTATAGCTAAAATTAAACAGATCAATGACCAATTCACAGAGACAAAGGTTTGACTGTGGTTTCTATTTTAAGAAACATCGGCTGAAATAATCCTAGTAACAATGTGGACTTTTGCCACTAGGGCAGGGGCGGGGAACCTTTTCCCTGGCGAGGGCCGTTTTAAATATTAGAAATTTGCTTGATGGCCGGCCATTTTTATTTATTTAATTAATTTAATTAATTCCCCCCGCCCCCCATTGGCCTCCGGAGGCTCCGCGCTCACCATCCGAAGCCGCCGCCGGGTCCGCGCGTCACCTCTGGTGTACCATGCCGATGAGGGCAAGAGCTTGCCCTCATCGGCGTGGTACGCATGTGCGAAATGGCCAACGGCCTGGTGAGAAGGGGTCGAGGCAGCGGCCGGGGAGGACATGCAAAGGCTCTCTCCCAGCCTCCAGAGGTGACGCGTGGACCCGGCAGAGCCTCCAGGGGCCGGTTGGGCAGCCTCCCGGCAATCTCTCCGGGGGCCGGACCGGATGGCCTCGGGGGCCTGATCCGGGCCTGAGGTTCCCCACCGCTGCACTAGGGCATCACCGCCCAGATCTACTAAAATGCTCCAATGGCTTACACGACCTTGAAAGAATTGAAAGATGCAGCCTATGGTGTGCAACATGGTTAAGAAAAATCAGTTTTTGACATAGTTAAGCCTTTGAAACGAAACAAAAATCCTTGTATATGATCAAAGAATTCAAAATGGTCACAACAAATGGTGTCAATTTGACTTGCCTTGGCTCTTAAGAGCTTTTGCAGTAGGAACATTTCTGTGCATGCATTAGGTCACTCCTAAAAGAGAAATATACATCTAGCAGAGGTCTTAGATGAAGTAAATCCTGCTGGGAACTTCGGAGAGGTTGCTTATGCCAAGTCCCCCTCCCCAAATCTTCACTGGGGCCCCTCAGTTTCACATCTGCCCACCCTTTCTCCTATACTCCCTCTACTTTCTGCCTTGCCTCCACAACAATCCTTTAGCCACATCATCCTTATATAAGTGGATTGGCGCTTCAGCTTTAAACAGATCCAATTCCCCAAATGCTATTAAACTCTGCTTTCCTCCTTTCCAACATTGTAATAGATTTAACATCCAGCTGATCAAAACCTGAATAATTACGGCAAGGCAAGAAGGTTAATGGCAAGATATATCCACCATCACCTCATTAGAAGAAGAAATCTGAAATGTTCATCTGTTTATTATGCCTGATTAGCACCAATGCACCAGAGACCAGTCTGACAGCTAGATTAGTTTTAGCGTTGCTATCGGCAAGCATTACACTGAACCACCAAAATGAGAGCCTCCCCAATGGAAGTACAGCCACGATGGTTATCAGAAGCGATTCAGTCAAGTTGCAGGCAGGTCTGAAAGTCCTATGATAACCTTGTGCATTTTTATGGAGAAAGCTTTGGTGACAACTCTTCATATTTTAATCCATTTGGAGCAGGTGTTCTCAAATGTCTTTTTCTGGTGTAAGAGACTTCAGTCACCCCAATCTTTAGCAGTCCAGTTGATGGCATTAAAGTGGATCAGTTTTAATGATGAATGAGAGAAAAAAAATGAAAGTCAGTCTGAGGGCCCACTGTATACCAGGGAGATGCACACGTGGGCTTACTAGATTAAGATTTCCATCATTCAGAAGGACTATCAATTTAACAAATTGAGTGGAATATATGTAATTTTCTTGCCCAGTTAACATGCCTACACAAACTGATACAAGGATTTTAAAAAATTCCCACAGCAATTGGCTGTACTTCCATTAAGGGAGCCAACAGATCCATTTGTGAGACTTAATCATTCACTGAATGCAAATATTTCTCCACTGGTTTCCTCTAGATACAAATGGCCACCATATAATTTCCAGTAGATCACATTTCCACACCGCTACAGTATTTCATTCTGTATGCAAGTTATTTGTAGCCTACAAAAAACTTGCATACAGAATGAAATACTTGCAGAAAGTCTTCTACATTTCCTAAAAAGGGGAGGGGGGATAAAACAGAAACCAGGAAAAGATTTTATAATACATATTTGCATTAAAATGCATAGTCCTACATAATAAAATAGAAACACTTTTCAAAAAGTCTCAAAACTTGGTTCATTATGTCCAAGAGCAGGATAGTAGATAATTTAGCTACGATGATCAGATTCCAAGTCTCGGAATTTAAGCAGCTCTGGAATTCCATATTGATTCACCCGCAGTGATCTTAGACACAAACCATTCAAATAGCTCAGCAAATTGGACTACACAGTCCTATTTTCCTAATTACCCCAGTAATAATTTCCCCAAAACATGATCTTCCTGTATTTGAACTAGATATTGCTAAAGTTAGTATCAGTTTTGATGACACTTATCGTTCACATTTTGGTAAACCCCTTTGCAAACAACAAAACCTAAACAGAATTCCCAGTACTCTGCAACACTCTCAATAGCACCTTCTATCCTGCTAGTTCTCTACCTTCTCAGAAAGTTTTCCAGGTAAATAAGCTCCGAGACCAGAGCGTGGGGGTGGGGGACTACTGCCCTGGCTGCCTCACCCTCTTATTAAACTGCACAGGTGTTTAACTATTTTCTTTCCATCATTCCAGTTGCTCTTTTTGGTCTGTTGATGCTTTTCTTCATTTTATTGGTCTCTTGGTTCTAACTTCTAGCTAATAACCATCCTGGCAACAATAACCATGTTAATTACTAAATTGGCATTTTTTTCCTCAATGCAGCTACTCACATTGCTAAACTAACCTAGTTAAACAAAGAGAATACAGTAATCTATTACACTTTCAACTGCTTTCTTTCCAAATAGTTTTATTCTATTGCCATTTATACACACACACACACACACACACACACACACACACACACACACAAAACCTGCTGTTTTGGCTTTACACCTATAGCATTCCATTTTATTCAAATATTTTAATTGAACTGTGGTAGAACACCAACTGTAGATAGAATTAAAAAAACTTTTATACAAATATCCAAGGAAACCTACCTGTATGTTACTATTCTTTAACCATAACGAACTTGTAAATCTTTCACAATTCTGCCTAAACCCATTCAGATTTTCCATTCAAATTAGGAATATAATGAAGAGCAGTCTTTTCTTTCCAGTTATTAGTTAACAGAACTTCAAATTCTGGGAAACGTTTATATTTCCTTGCTACTTTTAGAAATGGTAAGTAGTGAAACAAGAAAAAAAATGCAATTTAAGCCTGACCATTTCCTCAAGGTAATATGCACTCATCCAGGAGAGCACAACACCTATACAGTATTAGGTTGGGTGTCAGAAAACCTAACACCACGCAGTCCTAGCTTCTGCAAAATCCTTAGTATATATTGGCAATGTATGGATGAAATCAACCCTGACTGTTCCCTGGAAGGACAGGTACTGAGGCTGAAGCTCAAATATTTTGGCTACCTAATGCGAAGAGAGGACTCTCTGGAGAAGACTCTGATGCTGGGAAAGATTGAAGGCAAAAGGAGAAGGGGAAGGCAAAGGATGAGATGGTTAGACAGCATCACCGATGCAACGATCATGAAAATGAGCAAACTCAGGAAGATAGTGGTGGACAGGAAGGCCTGGCAGGATATGGTTCATGGGATCACGAAGGGTCGGACACGACTTAACGACTGAACAACAAAAATGGATGAAAGCTCAGGGGCAAGGACCTCTACATTTTTCTCAGGCTTTATTGCATGTTGTTCTGGTAATCTGTATTCATTGATATTCCTTTTGACTTACTATGAAGCAGACCATTTTTCCCAAGAAGCCTTTGGCACCATGCCTTAGTCCACATTCCCCAATGTAAATAAGCTTAAGTACCTGCAATTTAAACAATCATGTTCGCTTCCTCCATTTACCCTAGCTTCCATCCCCCTTCCCCTCCCTCTGTTGTCTCCTTTGTATCAATATCTTCTAGACCAGTGGTACTCATACTACCAGTGGTACTTTGACTGCTGGCGGTACTCGGATCACTGGAACCCCACTCAGATGCGGTGCTTTCAGCGGCGTGTTTTCGCTCCCGAGAGTCTCCTGCCTTTGGCCAAGCCTCTTGGGAACGCTGAGAAGGGCCCTCTCTCCCGCCCAGAGCCTCCTACCTGCGTTTTCTGTCCTCTGAAAACCTGAAAACCAGGAAGTAACTGGTGATGTCATCGCCAGTCACTTCTGGTAGTACGCAGCAGGAGAGTGGCGCCAGAGGTGGTACTCAGCTGGCCGGGAAGGGGTTGAGAACCCCTGTTTTAGACTGCAATAACAGTAGGGGCAGGGACCTGTTTCACTATGTAAAGATGGTACTAGGTATACTGATGGAACTACTATACAATAATACCTCCAATAATTCAGGAATACATTTCTGGAAAGCCGAGCACCATCTAAAATAGCACTATAGGAGACAACATCAATGATAAGGCAGGAAACAGGTGCCAATTGGCTGCTGTAGCTGTCGTTCTGGCCAATGAGCAGTGGAATTGATCTAGGGTGATGAGCAATGTAAGGAAGTGGCATTAGAAGAATTATTTCTTTATATATAAAGAAATACAATTTCAGTAGACACCATGTAAGCCAATGACCTCCTTTTCAATGAGTCCCAAATGCCTTGATTGTAGCAGGAGAAAGACTGCCAAGTCTACACAGGAATGTCTCATAGGGCAAGGAGACTCTCCATTACAGTACTGTACATGCACTACATGGAGGATGCAATGACATGCAGCCCCTATGTGGCCTTTTCGCAATACACAGATGGATTCAGAGACAATTCATAAATGGCTTTACAAGGCTCACTGACCTCTGCTCTTGCGAAGCATTTGTTAAACCAGAATAAAAGCAACCTAGAAAGTCGGGGGGGGGGAAGGGCACAAAAAGGCCAGTATTATGCTCAAAGAAGCTGAAATGGGTCTACATGCCAATATGTATATTTAGGATGCAACGAAGTTATATCTACTACAATGCATACAATACCGGAGGGAAGCTATTTTAGCAGCTGTTCACCTGCCGATGCAGACTATAAACGTTCATACTTCTGCTTCCTTTGAAATAGAGATAATGATTTTGCTCTGAGGTTTAGCAACACCTTCTCTGTAAATGTGGCGTTGTCAATGTGGACCATGTAAAGTAGTCACAGTACAACTTCCAACATTAAACTTTATTTATACCCCACTTTATAGAATGCGATCAAAGTGGCATACACATAAAACAGAAGCAATTTAAATATCACAGAAAGCAGACAAATCAGCTGTACTAAAAACAGGGAGTCAATTGAAGACAACAGAAATCAAACGCTAACTGCCAGTTAAAATTAAAGAGTGTTTTCAAAGTCCATTTAAAACAGGGAGAGACGGGAGTGCATTGATTGCCCTGGGAGGAAATTCCAGAGCTGTGGCACCTCCCAAAAAGTTCTGTCCCCAAAATTTGTCAAATGGCTAACAAGGATGGGCCACAGAAGGGACTCCCAAGCTGACCTTGGGGTTTAGGTTTCTACAGACAAAGATTGAATTGGGCTAACACCAGCTATTGAAATGGAGCCAGGAAAGGAACATGTATTGAGAGCAGTTGGTATAAAGGTCAGTTGCGATACGCTCCGATTAACATGCATCTAGCAATGTTTGGGAAGCTGCATTTTGCACAAGTTGTACCTTCTGAGCAGCACTGCATAGTCCAATCTGAAGTTGACAGAGGGAGACTTAAGTACATGCAAGATGTACTTGGTATTTTGGAGGTATTTTTATTCACTGGAGTTATTTTTATTCAAAACTTTAAGGGGAACAGCCCTGACAGTGAAAATTCTATGTGTCTCATTACAATATCGGCCTCAAGGCTCACTCAGTGGGACAAATTCACTTTTTTGTCAACGCCACATCAACCACTGCAAGTTCTGTTTTATTCATCCTTAATGAGTCTGCTGGTAGATTCCTAGAAATTCAAAAACTTGAAGCTGTGTGGCAGCTCTGCCCTCTTGTGAGCATAGAAAGTAAAATGAGAGCCATATTACTAAGTCAAAAGGGAAGACATCTAACACTAGTCTGTCTCTCTCATATATATAATTTTACACACACACACACACACACACCAGGTGAAACTTCAGCTGCATTATATTTTTCCTCAGCATGTCCGACTCTGCCAGCCAGAAGAGTTTGCCATCACAATTTCCATTTCAGGTGTGACTGACAAAGCAAAGTACAAGGCTTGCTTATAAAATATCCCCAAACACCTTAAATACAAAATGAAGTTGCTTATACACTCAAGAGTTAAGGGTGTATGAAAATGAGCGAACTCAGGAAGATAGTGGAGGACAGGAAGGCCTGGCAGGATATGGTTCATGGGATCACGAAGGATCGGACACGACTTAACGACTGAACAACAACGCCAAGGGGAGCTAAAAGCGAAATGACAGCTTCAGTATAGAAGATAATGGCTCCCCAGCTACCTCCACCAGCCTGCACCTCATTACACCCCTCTCTATGTGTCTCATTATGTGCAAAGATTGCCACCATTAATTGAAAACCTTTAAATTGAGTTAAAACTGTCAATATTCAACCTGAACACCCACCCACTAAATAACTAAGGATTCAGTGGCCTGTAGAGATCAATTCCCGGTGGTTCAATAACCTGTTGATTTCAGAATACTATTAGGATTATTCCCTCAAGGAGAGCCAAAATCATAAGATGCGCAGGGTTTCTCCCTTGCCTTAAATAAAACGTTCTTAAGTTCCAAAGCATGTTAATGCGAGTAGATAGGTACCGCTTGCGGGAAGGTAAACAGCGCTCCGTGTTCCAGCTGCATGCTACACGCTGCGGCAAAGAGAGTCATGCTGGCCACATGACCACGGCTGGCTCTTCGGCTTTGAAATGGGGATGAGCACCACACCCTAGAGTCGGACACGACTGGACTTAATTGTCAGGGGTCACCTTTACTTATGTTTAGGATGGATTACTGGTAGTTAGGTGGCAGGGCAAACTCTTCAGTCAGAATCAGAATCAACACCCCCCACACACACACCAAATTTCAAACACAGCTGTTCTTATTCAGAGGTCAATCTGATCCACTTGTGCTCCAACAGTGTCATCGGGAAGACTGTACAGTAAGATCAGCTACCCCAGACACCTAGCCCGGTGAGCCACAAACCAAAAGAACTTAAATTCTCCTCCAGTTCATCTAGTGTTTGAGGACAAGTATTCTGCATGGTTGAAATTTGTATTTCTAAGCCAGGAAAAAAGAAATTAGGCAACCCCATTAGTTAAGACGCGCTAGCAGATTGCATGAGACTTCATATTAGCCCCCCTAAGAAAGTTGCAACCGTTGGTGATCACCCTGTCCCGTTATAAAAATGATAATACTAAGCAACTCAAAAGTGGCATTAAAAAAAAACTATGGAAAAAGCCCTATAGCCTTCCCAAGTGGCACGTTTACATCATCTGTCAGGGTCGGCCCATCTATGAGGCCATCTGAGGCAGTCGCTTAAGGCAGCAGATAGGTGAATGGACCAATTTGTCTCCACTGCTTCTCCTCCCACTTTGTAAACTGGAAAAGGGGGAAGGATCAGATGAGGAAGTGTGGCGAAGAAGAGAGGGGGTGGGCTCTCTCATCAGACTCTCTAGTCTACCACTCTTTCCTTCTCCTCCACATTTCCTCTTCTGTTCTGTCCCCTCTTTGCATTCCAGGGAGCAGGGGGAAAAAAGAGACTGCCAAGGTGTGGGGGGGGGGGGAGGGGAAGCATTTGGTGCGCCACATCAGGAGGCTGGTAAACTTGAGCCAGCCCTGTCAACTGTATAACTATTTCTCCATTATTTTCTAAATGAGATTGTGTATCAAGTGGGAAAAATTAAACTTCCAAGTTAAGAGGAAAAAATGAATGAAACTTAGTAAATCCTATTTCACATTATCTACAAAAGAACTACACATTTGAGCAGCCATCTGCAAGTTTCTTACCCTATAAAACTGCAAAGCTTTTACACTTCATTTATTTATATCCCTAATCCAAAAGGAAAGCAACAACAAGTTCATATCTCTCTCTCTAGCCTACAAAATTAAAAAGATTCCATTCCCCCCCATATTTGCCTTTTGCTGCAATACTCCATTAGCCACTAGGGTGCAGTATATACCTTCAGCTAAAAGAAAATTGGTCTATATAGAGTACTTATTAAAAATGGGTAATGTGCTATTATACTGGGGATTAGATTATTCTCGTTTTTAAATCTACACATAGTCGCACAGCAGTATCATTTAGCTCTGGTAAAGAAAGGAGGAATTACTGGGGGGGGGGAAGAAGGGGGAAGAGTCCAAGCATCATTGGGCACAAAGTCAGGTGAAAAAATAGAAAAGCAAGTTTGACTTGAGCAGCCATCTTGTATCCGCTCAAATAGGTCACTGGGTAAAGACAAAACTTCAAGAACGAACCTCAGGAAAGACTGACCTTCTCCACCTGTCTTCCTGGTTTGCTATTCTACTGCCGACTCCAGCTTCTAGGAAAAGTTATCACTTCTCATCACACATGCTGCTCTCCCCATCAGCCCTACCCTCGAGAGAAGACTCGCCATCCTTGCTTCACTCCTTCGTGGAAAGGAGCCTCTTAAATTTTCTTTTTACAACCTGACACAGACAATAACCTGAACATATGCCCTAAAAGGCAACAGACAGATGAGGGCACCCGAGATAAAAGTTGGGGCCAATCAAATACACTACTCTCAAATACGGTTAAGCAGGTAATAACTGCTGTTAATAATATACTGTAATATCAAATACTGTCAAGCAGAACCGTGTGTTATTCTTCAGTACAGGAGAGAGACAGAGATGTCCAAAAAGAACGAAAACTGTTATGACCGGCAACAAACAAGAATGGACCATCTCACTGGGATGAAAGGTCCTATCAAAAATATAGTTTACTGTTTAAAAAAAACATTAAACACAATAAAAATCTTTCTTTTGAAAGATCTTTTTAATGTTTTAAACAGTAAACTATATTTTTGATAGGACCTTTCATCCCAGTGAGATGGTCCATTCTTGTTTGATAGAGATGCCCGTTTCTGGCAGATGGATTTATTGCTTCATTCCTAGCAGGGTGAAGTCAGGCTAGTAGAGCACATAGAAGACATCTGCTGGCTGTGCCAGGTAGATTCTCTTTTTCAAGGCATGACTTTCCAGGTAGATTCTCTTTTCAAGAGATGACTATCCAAGCAAACACTGTAAATATTAACCAGGAGGCTGGGTTGATATGTGCATGTCCTGGCCCAGTGATACCACACCATTAATCTTATATAGTAGAATGTTTTGTTTGCTCTATTATCCAAGTTAGGAAGCAGCTCAAGAGCTCTCAATAGGTCAAGACCAACTCTGCATAGTAGGCCATTCCTAGTCTTCAGCCTCATTGTGACAGACACAGATATTGGTGTATATTGAAGATTTCTGGCTAAGAGACATTTGCAGCAAGACAAGAACCAATACATGAGAAATTCAGCTAGATAGTAGCTCAAAAGACAGGCACAGAAATGTACACTGGAACAGGGATGCAAACCCCTGTTTAATGATCATCACCACCCTGTTTAATGTCTGTGGTG
The DNA here is from genome assembly GCA_026170595.1 of Plestiodon gilberti rubricaudatus. Classification (NCBI taxonomy): domain Eukaryota; kingdom Metazoa; phylum Chordata; class Lepidosauria; order Squamata; family Scincidae; genus Plestiodon; species Plestiodon gilberti. The sequence goes on from JANXHW010000002.1 coordinate 225,164,205, forward strand.
TTGTTTTTAACCCTCTTTTTGTCACTCTGAAAGGGTGCAAGGAGTAATTTACAGTGGTCTTAAAAACAAAAGAGTCCTCTTTTAAATGGACCCCCCATCCTTTTAAGCACCTCGCCATACTTTGTTCCATAGGGCCCAAGAGGATTCTTCCAGGGCCACTTGAACATACTCCCCCTCCCCCCCCTCTCTCTCTCTCTCACTCACACACACACACACACACACACACACACACACACACACACACACAGAGCGTGCACCAGAGAATTCTCCTTACCCAGCACTAGTTCAGAACCTGGTTGCAGGCAAGCAGAACAGACTGCAACAGCTGCTCCCCTAACATTTCAGGGCTAGAAGTTGTGCTGTTCCCTTTCTACTCCTTTTGCCAAGGAAAAGCAAACAACTCCAAATGGAAGACTGTGCTCACACCATGTAAATTAGAACTATACTCCTGGGCTTCAGTAAAAATGACCACATGCACCCCACTTGCCCCATTGTCTCTAGTTCCCCATCAGAGTGCGCGCGCGCGCGCGCGCGCGCACACACACACACACAGCAAGATACTTTTTCTGGGTTGCAGGACAGAAAAATCTCCCTAGAAGCCAATAAGAAATAACTCATTTATTTCTATTGGGAAAGTTCAGTTCAGCAATGGTAAAACCGAGCTAAAACTGTTACGACCAGCAACAACATACAAGGAACGAATCATCTTCAACAGGATTAAGGTCATAAATACACAAAAAGTTTAAAATGTAATTAAAACTTTAAAAGTGACTTTAGAAGTCTTCTTTAAAATGCAATTTTATTGCAATTCATTGCATTTTAAAGAAGACTTCTAAAGTCACTTTTAAAGTTTCAATTACATTTTAAACTTTTTGTGTGTTTATGACCTTAATCCTGTTGAAGATGATTCATTCCTTGTAATGGTAAAATGGTACCTTACCATTTTAAACAATGAGACCTGGAAATGCTATACTTTCACTGGATTGCACCTTTAGCTGCAACCATTTCTTCACTTGTATTTTTGACACCCCATGTTTACCAAGTACTGTACAGTCTGTACTAGCCACCTCCTTCATTCTTACAAGATAAAAACATACCAGTCACATAATTCAAAACATTAGTAATCAGTTTTCCATTACAGTCAACTTTTATTATAGCCTGTCCAAATATATTCATACACTGTATATACTTCCATAAGACCTAAGTGTGTGTTTTAAAGGAAGGTGATCATTACAAGTACAGTATGGAAAAGCTTCTAAGGCCACAATTCTACAAATACTTATATGTGTGTATGTCCCATTAAACTAAATGGGACTTGCTTCTGAGTAGACATGGCTAGGCTTGCACTGTAATATATTAGAAACTTGTTATTCAGCTCTCTTATTCAGCTTTTACATTTCTGAGTTTAACAACTGATAGATGCAAAAATACAGAATCTTGGGCTTGGCAAGAGGGTTAAAGAAGTTTCTGTAGACTAGGACAAGTCACAGATTCATTTCTTTGGAGCCCCAACTTGCAGGGAAGGCTGGTTAAAGACAAAGGAAAGTATGCTATAGCAAGGACCTTGGTCCAAGATTCCTTAAACCATACACTTCTCTAGCCTTCTACAATTGAAGGCCTTGAAGAAAGCAAAAGGGTGGACAGTTTAATTATTGCTTTTGAGAATTACAAAATTCATGGGCACCTTCTAGAGAAAATTTTATTTTGTTCTGGTCCTCAGTCTCCTTCAAACAATGTCCAAGCCATGTTGGCAATATTTGTCAGTCTGATTTCTCTCATTTTCATATAGCTGTCCAAGCCCTTTAAATATAAAGTAAAATAACTCCATAAATTAGAACTGTCTCAAGCCTGTCAAATTCAATAACTGTTGATGAATGTAGCCTTCTACCTAATTAATTTTGCCAGGAAAAAGAAGGAAATTAAGAATGCCCAAATCACCAAAGATATAACACAGCTTGCCTTCTTCACTCCTTCCCTGGACAGGAAAGTCTCCCTCTTAGCCACCAGGCATAAACTTAATTCTTAACAGATTTTGGACTTCTTTTCTCTAAGCACAGTTACCTCTTTGTACTACTGTCACAAAGCAAGCCAGACTTCTTTTTCCATAAACAAAGTTGCATTTATTTTCTACCTCTGCCTCGACACGAACCACTGATTATGACCTAAATTAAAGAGAACCTCATTGCCAGGATTTATGAGAGGTGAAGCAAGTATGTTAATTGAATGGGACCAACCCATGTGTGTGCCATTCCTCTGCCAGTTACTATCCTGGTACCCCATGACAGCACTTGGTCAAATGCACTTCCTGTCCCATATTACCCCTTTGTCTAGAGCAGCTTACTTACGTAAAGGTTTTCTTTCTACCCGCTTTGTACTATGATGTAAACATGTGTGAGAGTGAGAATGAGAGACCGACCTGTGAACAAGTCCCATTCAATGAGATTTACTTCCGACACATAGGATTGTGCAGTAAGTTGTTGTGCCTAACATTTCACAGAAACAGCAAATGAATGCATGTGGACCATCAGTATTTCACACACAGGACCTGTGATGAGCCATTCAGGGCAGCCTGTACCAATAGGTTTCCCATGGGAATTAAAGGTGCATATTATCACCTCTGTGGCAGCCTCAAAGAATTAGCTCATGCAAAAGAACTAGACAACTTCTTCCTAGCATCAGAATGATTAACATTTGAGATGTAGAATTCTGGGGTGCTCAATTTGCCATCAAACCAGAATTCACAAGATACCGGTACTCACCATTTATGGCAGACAGAGAAATGCACAACATTTGATCTCCAACTGCTGGGAGTTTTTTTAAAAAATATGAAAGAATGTCAGTTAGGCTAGTACTGTAGGTCAAAATAATTATACTGTACTCAGTTATCCATGCAACAGGTTCCCATCCAGAAGCTATTGCTTTTCTTAACAAAGTAAAGATCAAATACTGTTTTATCCACATATTCCAACACACTTATAGATAGAAAACCTAAAGCTGATATAGCGTGACAAACGCCTTCACACTCAATGATAGGAGAGTCACGGATCACCCTGGGGCGCAGCTTGAGCAGTTGCATGAATGAGTCGCATGCTGTGTCATCACACATTTAGCCCACTCTAAATATCTTTTCAGCTACAGGACAGTTGAAGCCTTCAACTCCTAGAAGCAGAATTCAATCCAGAAAGCAGCTTTGTGTTTGACAGAGATCTCTCTATGCACGACCAGACACAGCACTGAGCTTTCATGGCTAAAAGTAAAGACTCATGAACAAAACATATGCATTCTGAGATGAGAGAGACTCTCCACTTATGGATCAGCAAATGGTTAACAGAAAGCAGAGAGTAGGAATAAAATTGACATTTTTTTTTTTTACAACGGAGGAAACCAAGGAGTGGGTTTCCTCAAGGCTGTGCATTGGGACGTGTGTGGGGTTAACTTGTTCATAAATTAGCTGAAGATAGGGGGGAGTAGTGAGGGGGCTAAGTTTGTAAAGGACACCAGGTTATTAGGGTAACAAGACTCTCACCAAATTGACTCACTAAAAGACTCTCACTAAAAGACTCTCACCAAATTGGAAAGTTAGTAAGAAAACAGAAAATGCAGTCCAGTGAACATGTAACATGATGCACATGGAGGCAAAAAAAATACATGTAGTCATGGATGGGGTCTGAGCCGTTGGCAACCAACCAGGAAACAGATCTTGGGATTATGGTGGATAGCTCAATGAAAACACCGATCTAGTATGTGGCAACTGCAAAAAAGGCGAACACTATGCCAGACGGTATGGTGCTTTATTCCCCCCCCCCCAAGAATGTACCATAAGGTCATCTGTTGATTGGGCCAGTCTTACTGTTCCAGCTACAAATCTACAGCGTTATTTTAAATAGCAGAACCAAGACGGCACCATGGATTACAGGTTTTGATAGGCTAGCTAGAAAGACATCAATGCAAACTGGAAGCCAATGCAAAATGCAAGCATCCCCAGAAGTGTGCTTTGCCGTCAAAGTACTTTTATGCCCTTCACATGAAAGCAGCACCTCTATCAAAATTATCAAAGCCCTACTTAATGTCAGCTTAAGGCACAGAGATCCATCAGCGTCCTTTTTGCTAAATTACAGCTACTATAATTCTTCCTGTGTGACAGGGTTGAATTTGAAGCGAGAGTCGCCTTATGAAATCCAATCCAGTTCTCTTCCAAGGCATGGCTTTGTAAGGACTTTCTGTAGATTTCAAATACTTCATTAGCTTGATTTGGGCTCTTTTCTAATGCATTTAGGGACTATACAGAATTCAAGGAAACATTTGCCCTAACGATGAATGGCTTATTTAGCAGATACGTTTGCCTTGCAAGACATTTTTACATGACTCAGAAAAGCCACTCTCTCACCAATCTGCCTTCAGGCAAGGAAGTGGTTCTTCAACTTCTCCCCTGATGCCACCCTCAACCATGTTAACTTGTTACTGTGCTTTCAAATGCACACACTGAAAATATTCTTGAGGTTGTTACAAGGAGGTCTCCCAGCCCTATGCCACTTAGCCCTATGCCATCAGCTTGGCACAAGCAACACATTAACAGCATGCTTTATAATTGGGAAGGCACAAGCTTCTTAAGTTTTATGCTCCTCCTCAGGCAAACAGAACCGTTTTGGTACATCCTGTGGCGTGGCCAATTCATTAGCAGGCTTCTTTCAAGAAATTCTCACTATTTAAGGAGCCCAGAAACACAGAAGGAGAAAACAGGCCACAAGTTCTGCATACACAGGAAACTGACACGTATAATGAGAGCCCATGTGCTGTAATGGACAGAGTGGGATGTAGGAATTGGAGGTTCAGAGTCTCCACTCAGCTATGGAGGCTGCTATAAGCAACACATTTCTCTCAGCCAAGCCTACCTCACAGGGTTGTTGTGAGATTACACCATCATGTGAGATTACACCATCATTTGCCAACACTAGAACATTGTACGCTTCCTTCAAGGTTAATTCAAGAGGTGCTTATAGGAGTTTCAGCAAGGGCTAAGGCACCTTGCCATGTCTCAAGCAGGGAATCCTTGCAAGTCAACAGGAATATACACAATCAGACACTTCCAGTTTTGTCCCTTCCATGCTGGAAAAACAAGTTGTTGTAAGTAAGACTTCCCACTACACAAGCAGGCTCTTCTAGAGACAGTGTTTCAAGACACACACACACACACACACACACCAAGAAGCATGGTTGCCCCAGGGAAGTTGCACATCTGGTATCACAACTATCTCAGGAAAGCCAAGAGAGCATAATGCCATTAACTCCATAAAGAAATGTACAAGCAGGGTTACTAACTGGCCAGGAAAGACATGGTTCTATACCTGCTTCTATACCTTTAGCAGCCTGACCTAGAGAAATCAGCAAGTGAAGCTGTTCACGGCATGGGAGATAAACATGAGAAGGTTCCATCGAAAGCATAGCCAGGGTGGGGGAGGAAGAGGATTCAGGAGCTGCCCGATATGTGGCTTGCACAACTTGATTTACTGTTGTCACAGGGAGTCTATGCCAACACCATTCTTTTTCATTTGAAATGGGGGAAATAAAACTCTTTCTACTTCCTGAGGTTATGAAACAGATGCACTTTAGAAAGACAACAAGAGAACTAGCTACAGTACATCATAATACACCTTACCTTGGCATGAAATAATTCCTTCTGTGGAGTTGGCTTGGCAAACTCAGCAAAGCCATGGCCCATGGCACATTGTTAAAAGGCAGAGGCTGGCAAGTGCAAAACGATATACAGTACTAGCTAAAATTACAAAAGAAAACAACTTGCAAAGCTGCTTTTTAGATACAAGAGGCATGTCTGTGTAGAGTAGGGGTGGCCAACCTTTCAACATGAATGCTCCTGGACCTTTAATGGTTGGATAGGCGAGGGAATTTCAGCAGGTGCAGCTGCTTTAGCAGCACCACCAGCACTTGCAGCTGCCAAGATTCTGTCTTCTTTACAACTCTTAAGAACACAGAGGCACTAATGGTGGAAGGTTGGCCACCCCTGGTCTAGAGGTTTAAAAGCAAAACAGCTACAGATGATTCATCTAGAAAGCGAGAATCTAGCTTTCTCAAAGCAAGCAAGTAGTAGCTTAGTTTCTCAATACACATGCTCATGAAAAGAGACCTGAATGTTCCCCACCTTGTACATGTAGGAAAAATGGTTTGCGTTTTTCATACCGCCAAATCATATCACTATCGGCTGGAGTTACTTCCTACCAGCAATTTTCTTATAGCCACGGCCCTCAACCCCCCCCCCCCAGAAAAGGCAGCACTGACACTAAGAAAACAGAATCAGAGTCTTCAAGGCAATTTGAAAACAGAATCAGAATCTGTATTTAAGCAGTGAGACACCCAGATGAAAAAATTTATGGTGAACATTAATACATAATTATGTAAGTCACTCCAGTACTTGGACATTCAAGTCACAAGTGTAATAATTTTTAACTTCTAGAAAGAGAGAAATCTCTCATGTTCATGGTTAAAATTTATGGATAGCTTATTACTCAGATATTAGCAGGAACAGAAAATGAAAAAGTTCCTTTTTGAAGACATCCTAGGGACTTGCGTGACAGAGAAATTCCACCAGTTTTCTTTAGAGTTGTTTCACAGCCTAGTTATTACATTTAGCACTGAATGCATTAAGACAAAGCCCTCAATATTTATTTTACTCCATAAAATACACAAGCATCACTGAAGAGTCGGCAGACATTGACAGCTGCAAGAAAAGCCCCCCCCCCCCTTGGCTGGATTGTGTGCTAGAAGAGTATCCAGACATGCCGAAATGAGGTAAGTGACATCTCTTCCATCACTTTATCTGTCTTCCAAAACAAAACATTTTTTCTTGCTTAATTTATGTATATCAGATTGTTGCTAAAGGTAGAAGAGAAAGGCCAGATTTAAAAAAAAATTAAGAGGCAAGTACAAGTAGACATATTGCAAATACAACTAACCCATTTTCTGTGTGTCCAGTCCTACTCATCCCTCTTTGACGAGTAGCGTCTTCATCAGCCTGAAATAGCTGCCAGCTAACAGGTATTGGCTGAAGATCACAACCATTATTACTGTACTTGGACCTCATTGAGACTGATGGGACTAAATATGGGTTACAAAATGCTGAACTTGGCATCTGTCCTGAAACGACTTATCCCAAAACAGTCTTGCCAATTTCAACCTCACGATGCCAGAAGTAGTAGTTCCAGGACTGGAACTTGAGGCTACAGAAGGGAAACTCTGTCCTGCCCTCTTGCACCATAGTCCTAACATAACCATTGCCCCAAGAGCAAAGGGCAGGAGAAGGCACCATTAGGAAGAGCAAAGGAGCAGTTTCCACCCTCCTCGTATTTTAAGGTCACATGAGATTTAGTCCTCAGGAGCACCTATATCTACAAGGTATATAGATACTGGTAACATTCATTGCTTTGTTGCAATCAATAAATACACCCAAGAGCCACCCTTTGATCCTTGCTGTGGATATCCCTCCCCCCACTTGAAGCAACACCCCTATCAGGCACAAGCCATGATTTCTATGCAAGATGAACAACTCCTATTCACCTACTCTTCATATGTCCATGCTGGGCAATATACAAACTTTCAAGGTTTTGCTCTGAAGCAGGTAAGCTACAACTCCTCATAAGAGAAGACCCCTTCAATCCATAAAATTAACCTTTCTTCTCTTTTCTACTTGTATAGCTAATCACCACGTAAGAAAAAGGTCATACCGTACTGAAAGCCTTCCTCTAATTGCTAGGAGCAGCCTACAACAGGAATAAACTGATAAATGGAAGAACCACCTATTTATTCAATCATACAACCCCAGTTAGCTCTAACAGCATACCAATATACCACACCAATCAACAGAAGCATTCTTAAACTAATAATTAGACCACATCTAGCAGCTATCACTATATCATACATAGCCTTCAACATGAATCCGTGGTGCAATTTAAAAGCAAATCTCAATTTGCTTTTTAAAAGTCCACCCAGTCCCTCATTAAAGGTGACTAATTAAGCCTGAACAAAAAGAAAGGGCCAATCAAGAGTACAATTACCTCTGAGTGCCCTCCACCGGAGGAAGGTCTGCAAGAAATGCATGCTCTTTTTTTTCAATCCCAGGGGAGGAAACAACATTAGCCTGACCCGAGACTTGCTCCACTTCACACCACTTGGTTACTTCAGCATCCCCTACCTCAATTCAGCCCCCAGACAGCTCTGGGCAGCTCAAATGAAGAGCACCTGGTCTGATCAGCTAATCACTGACGTGCAGACTGACTAGAGAGCTTCTCCCCCCACCACTCTCCAACTCCCCAAACAAGCAATTAGCATGAATAATTACAGCTCTGATGATAATACCAACCAAGTTTGAGCAAGAAGGGGAAAATGCTATAATTAACTCTTTCTTAGAGATCAGTTACAAAGATTGCTAAATATTGTAGGTCGGCTTTGCTTATTTGGGGGGACAAATCGCAAATGCCAAGACAACTAGGTGTAGGGAAAAGGTCAAATCCAGATAACACTTTCCTTTGACTCTCTGACAAGTAGAATTTCGCTCACACATTGGCTGTCCAAGGTTGACTCAGGAAGTTTGGGGAAGGGAGACAATAGCTTGCAACAACGTTACAGAGAAACACATTTACTAAATAAATATTCTTATCCAGGTCACTATATTTATATTATCATTAGTATAAGAGAAGATAACACATAGTTTGAGGACAGAGTCACATCATAATTATTTAAGACATGACTGAAGATTAATTGAAAATTTTCAGTGATTTTGGCATATCGAATACAACCACTCTATGGAACGCTTCAGCACACGTTCACGTTACAGACGTCTGGCAGTCTGGAACCAGGAAATAGTAAGTTGCAATCATCTGACGGGAAGGTAAACAGCGCTCCGTGTTCCAGCCACATGCTACGCACTGCGGCAAGGAGAGTCATGCCGGCACATGACCACAGAAGTGTCATCTGACAACGCTGGCTCTTCGGCTTTGAAATGGGGATGAGCACCACACCTTAGAGTCGGACATGACTGGACTTAATTGTCAGGGGTCACCTTTACCTTTACAGGCTGGTGCAGTCATATTTAAAGAAAGGTGTTTTGTAAATCAACCTCATGGCACACCTTGGAAATGATGGTATTTAACAACATCAGCTATGCGTATTTATTGCTACTCCAAGATATTTAGCACCAACAGAATACCAGGCTTGAGGAGCCATTGCTACCACCCATAATATTTGCAATCTGTATGCTACAACACAACCTGATTCATGGTTACTCAGAAGTCCACCAGTCTTCAGTGTGGTCTATACTCCTTAAGTGTGCAGAGGCTTGCAGCCTCAGATGGACAATACAGGTTGGAGGAGTAGGATCATTCATGGGTTGACCCCCAAAAGTAGCAGAGGAAGGGAGGGTCCAGGATAGCAGAGAGACACGTAAAAAGAAAGCTGAGTAGCATGGTCAGATGATTAAAGAAGGTGTAGCCTTCAAATGCCAGTAGCAAATCTTAAAGGGGACCTTGGAACACCATATCCGAGTTCCATTGCTCATATAATACATACCCATATGTATAGGCTTACCAGATCTCCAACCAGACCAGAGTGCTAGACCTTTAGGAGAAGGAATGTGGGCAGGTGTAGCTTGTTAAGTCCTAGAGCACAATCCTAGGTATCTCTACTCAGAAGCAAGCCCCACTGAACACAATTGAGCTTGCTTCTGAGTAGACATGCCTAGGATTGTTCTCTAAGGTTTAACAAGCTACACCTGCCCACATTCCTTCTCCTAAAGGTCTAGCACTCTGTCCCGGTTAGCGATCTGGTAAGCCTACATATGTAGAAACTCCACAGCACCCCATACTCCAATCCACAGCATCTTTTCAGACAGGCAGCTGAAGAACTCTTAAGAACCAAGCACCTTTCAACTGTACAGAAAAAACTCTTCACACTCCATAACATCTTATAATACAGATATTCTCCTGTTACATCCTCTTTCAGCACTGCCCCAGAAAAGGTTCAAGTTTAGAGATTAGTGGTACAGATTAGGTCCTAATTTATTTATTAATATGTCGCATTTCCGGAGATTTTCTGGCTCATGGACACGCCTCCTGTGATGTCACTTCCTGAGGAAGTGACATCATGGTTCCTTGCCACGCCCCCCGCGACACCTATCTGCGGCCCCGAAGAAGTTTAGTCTATTCATTTCGGCCCCTACCCACTGCCAAGTTGTGCACCCTGGATTAGGACAAAAACAGCATGGCTCTTGTACCTTATAATTATGCATAAGAAGGAATTTCAGCAGGTGGTAGTTATCATGCAGGGGAGAGGAGGATTGCTTCTGCCAAAAGTTCCTCTTTTACGCGCTTATTAAAAGGTACAGGAGCCCTTGTGATTAATGGGATGGGACTGAGTTACTCTTCCATCCACTCTCAACTTAATTCTGCTACAGAAAAAAAATATATAAAGTTGTCCTATACTGGGTGAGATCGTTCATTCATCCAGTACTGACAACTCTGAGTGGCAGCTCTCCAGGATCTTAGCTAGAGAAAAGTCTTCCCCACAACATACTACTATCTGATATTTGATGCTGGAGATGCCAGGAATTAAACCTGAGACCTTCTGCATGCAAAGAATGTGTTCTATGACCTAGCTATGGCTATGGCTCCTTGTAGTGAAAATCGCGGAAGATTGGCAAGGAGTTAGTGGTGTTAGCAGTGGTCCCCTGTTTTGACAGGTCCGGGAAGGAAGGGGTTAAAGGATTGCCTGTTTGACAGGAGTGGACAGCAAGGGGTTAACACCCAGGACTGCGTGGGTGGAAGCACACCTGCAAGCAATTGGGCGTGGCCCACAGGTGTTGTTACTAATTGAGATGAAGCTGGGACTTTGAATGCAGTGGGTGTGGCTTGCAGCTGCACTCAATTAGCACTAATTAGAACTCTCACAGCTGTGGGCAATAATGAGGGCACTGATTGTAAGCCCACAGCTGTAGCCAGTAGAGAGTTGATGGGGACTAACAGTATAAAAGCAGCAGCAGTACGAGCAGGAAGGAGCCTCACCAGCTTGCTATGGGACATGCTGCTAGACTGCTGAGCAATGATTCTGCTCTAGATGGGGATACTCTGCTGGACTGACTGCTCACCTGGATGGACTAACCACCTGGATTGACTGGCATTGGGAGATGGTCTGCCTGATTAGAAGGTTGGAGTGACTGGGATTGATTGGACTTTGTGCTACAAGACTCTTTGCTGGATGGGAGAAAGCCAATAAGGAGATTCTACCACCGTGAAGTAACGAGCTGGACTTCTCTACAGAAACGGACCCTGGTTAGCTAAGTAGAATCTTATCTGCCCGGGATGGGCTAATGGACATTTATTGCTGGGAAAGTAATAAATCTTATAAATAGTTGCCTTGAAGTTCAGTGTTTTCTTTTGGCACACAATTGCAATTTAAAGGGGAAAAGAGCTAACTTTGCCTAAACTGGACTATTGGAGTTAATTAAAGGGAATACTAGTTTGCTCCTCCAGGAGTAAAGTTTGGGGTGCAACATTTGGGGCACAACACTCCTCCCCTAAAGCATTATAATAGCTAATAGGACTATGTTATTGTAACAGTCTTACAGCACAATCCTATCCAACTTACACCACCAGTGAAACCAGCAGGGGAGGGGAGGGTGGGAGGCTTTGGAGGGGAGATTTAAATCCCCTTTGAATTCCCCTTTGGAGGGGATTTGAATCCCCTTTCCATTCTGGGGCCTCCTGGCGGTATAAGTTGGATAGGATTGTGCTGTTAAACGATTGAGGTTTATGGGACGTTTTTTGAACTGAACGATCCCAGCTCTCAATCAAATGTTTATCCTTCGTTCCCCAGCAGTCCAAAGAACTTTTGAGAAAGTTTATTTGGGTTCATATTTGTCATTGATGTCCTGAAATAGAGTATTCTTAATATTACTAAAATGTTAATGGTGGTTATTGCTGCTTTCTAGTCTTTCAATAGGAGGGATTTTTTTTCCTCTTTACCAAACATATCTGCTTAGCTGAAGTTGTACGTATTAGGACCCTCTCCCTATCATTAAATGGTAAACACACACACACACACCAAAAACTACTGAAATCTGTATGTCTCCAAGCATTAAAAAGTTAATTTTTATGTAGTAAGTCTTTTAGCACAATTCTTATTTTATTTATGAAGCCAAGGTACTCAGGGCAATCACACAACATAATAAAGCAAATTAAAATGCAATAAAATATTTAGACACTAATTTGAGTACTTTCAAATTTTTCTAAGTAGGTCTTTAGGATGCTGTTGTACAGAACTGTTATTTTAAATCTCATCCTCACTTAAAGAGTTGTCAATTAGAAAAAAATCTATTCAGAGGCATAAAATCAACTTCAATTAAGATTTAAAGATTCCTTCCTGCAAATGTCATTAGACATGTAAACGTTTTCACTTATTCCAGTTATAACAGTGATATCATACCAATGCCAGCGCGATTGAAACCACTCTGAAATGAATGACCCAGGGACCCAATCCAATTAGAAGCATAGGAAGCTGTCTTCTACTAACGGAGACCACTGTGCCATCTAGCTCAGTTCTGTTGACAGTGGATCTCCAGGGTTTGAGAGAGGATTTTTTTTCCCTAATACTACCTGGATATTGAATCTAGGACCTTTTGCATGCAAGGCATGTGCTCCTCCCCCAATTCAATTTTGGTACTAGTACTAGCCGCCATAATTTTGTAGGGTTCTTCTATTTTTACCAATTGTGCAGGCATTTTTCACACACATACATGACGAGCTGCAGCTGCCAAAATTCTCTCTTCAGCACAGATATTAAAGATACAGCTACCCTATCCAATAGTCGTAGTAGTTGCCAAATGTATTGGTGGCCCAGCTCCTGTGCCTTTGGGATAAGTCTTCAGTTTATTGAAGGCTGGGACTTCAACCTAAAAGAACCTATCTTCAAGAGCTAGTGCAGGAGAGAGGTGGACAAGTGAGCTGCCACACTGCAATGGTTCCTCTTCCTCCTTTCAGTCCTACCTGGAACAGGTCAAAGAATATGTGCAACTATGTCATTCTGCCCTTTACTTTGGAAGGACACAAAGGGCAGGGAGTGGCATATTTGAGAAGTGGATGAAGACAAAGAGAGGCATGGCAGAGCAGAGGGATTGCTGTAACAGGGAAGAGCAGATGGGTGGGTGAGAGACTGAGGGAGTCCAGTGGAGACTGGGGCATTTGGACAAAGAAGCAATCCCTCCAAAGCCAAAGTATCCAGTGGGATTTGCATCCTCTATGACCCCTAGCCCTGGCTGCTGTTCGAAGGGTGCAGACCTGAGCCTCAAAATAAAGTGGCAGCAGCAGCCACTGCCATGATGACCCACCTGTTGAAGACGTCTGGGTCAGAGTCCAATCTGGGCCCAGGGCATAGAAACCAGAGATGTGGAAAACTGTCTGGCTCCAAGTCTCGAGTCTTTGCCCAAAATTCTTCAATCTAAGTCACAAGTCTCATTTCAAGTCTAGCCAATTTGGTTTTACTTTGCGGTGCCTTTGCGCACCAAACCACTGTGTTTTATTGCTTTTACTAAGCGAAATCGCGCTCAAGGAGGCACTTCCTGGCTGTGTGACTCCCTCTCATCCCCCAGACACGTGCTAGAATGCATTGAGCAATGCATTCTGGGGTGACCTTAGAAGAAGGGAGGGGGGAATCGCGCAACCAAGAAGTGCCTTCTGGAGCGCAATTTTGCTTTGTAAAAGCAAGAAAACACAGCAGTTTGGCATGCAAAGGCGCCCAAAAGGTAAAAACAAGACTTTTAAAACCCTTAAAAAAAACTCCCTATATTCCCTGGCAACTCAAATCGCAACTCGGCTGCAAGAGGGCCATGTGTGAGTCGAGCTGGGTCAACTGCTCGCAGCTGCCGAGTCGAGTCCGAATCAAGTTGCTGCTGCAACTTAAGTCGGACTCGCAGGCAAGTCGCGCAACTCAAGTCCCCATCACGGATAGATACTCATCTCAAGTTCAACCCTTCTACAGGTTACCAGATCCATTTTAATGCTGGAGAAGTGTGTACAATTTTAACTCATGTTTAAATCCAGTAGACGTTTAAGTATTTCTCTGAAAACATCTTCATCTGCTCTGAACGGCAAATTCTGACAGAAATACCCACTGAAGTAACACACATACACTCTCATGGCCTGTGTCCCTCTGGATGACGGGTCTGCTTTAGGCCTCAGGAGATGAAGCCTTTACACAAATTTCCACTGAAACACCATCCTGAAGGTCAGGCAATGTGCCCACAATTGATCTGACAGGCAGGAGCTATTTGAGAAAGAAATAAAGAAAGATAGCCCACGGGGGAAGTTGCAAGTTCACAGGCTTTTTGACTTGGCACAAAAGCCTGCGGGAAGAAGGAACAGCAGAGTCCTGTGACCCTCTAGAATATGTTACATGGAATTTGTAATGTAAACTTGTATTTTCTATACATTTTTGGCAAACAAAAAAGGCAAAACCACAGCAGGGAACCATGGTTCCGATTCCAATTGTGGCCTCCCCCCCCCCCCCCGGCTGGTGCTACTTTAATTGAAAAAAATCTTCCATTGGCTTTCAGTGGAAGGTTTTCACCAATTAATAGTCGGATATGGAACTGCAGTGGGGGGCAAAGTCCTAAAGCCCTCCTTCCCACCTACTGCAGTTTCATTCTGGTCCAGCCCCCCTGTTTACCAAACACGACAAGAAAACACAGTGTTATCGTCTATAATATGCTGTTTGACTCTTCCAGCACAATCCTATGCATGTCTACTCAGGAAGCAAGCCCTACTAAGTTCAATGGGATGTACTCTCAGGTAAGTGAGTATAGGATTGCAGCCCTGATGACACCGTGACCTGGATCAAAGGTGCAAGCATAGTGATTATTCAGTGTTAAAAGATGGTAATACAAATCTCAGGACGGAAAACTCTTTGCTATAGCTGTAAAAATTGCAAGATCCTGCTCACGTTCACAGCAATAGGATATGAGCCAATGTAGTGCAGTGGATATAGATTTGGGTTTGGTATCAAGAATGCTGTGTTCAAATACCTGCTAAGATATGATGAACATTGTGTGATCTTTGGCAAATCTCTCAGCCGCTCAAAGGATTGTTGTGAGGATCAAATGAGATATCTGTTGTGAAGCATTTTGTACACTGAAAATGTAAGTTAATATGATGTCTGTCTGGCAAGTTGGATCCAGCCACATCAATTACTTGCACTGTAGTGATGAAAGCAGCATGGGGAAAGAAGGGCTGAGAGTGGGGGAAAGGGATGAGAGATGAGCTGTTTCTCCCTTCATCCCAGTCATTGCCTCCATCCCACATGCATGCTCATCAGGTTCAGTCCTAGCTATTGCCCATGGGCATTCTTGCAACTTGGTATGAGAGGCCTGATTCACTTCCCTTTAAGGAAGCTAGAGAGGAGAGAGAGAGAGAAACTATAAAGCCCGAGGCACACTGCACACGTTTCACATGCGTCGCGGAGGTTGCGTCCGGCAACCTCCGATGTGACATGCCTCCAGGCCAAACGCTGGGGTCTGGCAGGAGCCACCGGGAGGCACGTCTGTGTTGACGCCTCCCCTCGCTCAAACCCAGCTTTTGGAACATTTTTTGCGTTCTGTCCAAGTTCCAGCCCCCTGAGGGCAGGACACAGAGCAACCGGAGCCAATCAAAGGGAAGGAAGTCAAAGTCAATCAAAGGGAAAGAGGGGGCAGAATATCTTAGTGAAGCAGCCATTTTTCACTCCGCTTGGAGTAACTACAAGCACTGTTTTCAAACCTTCGTCACTTGGAAGGTTTTTTGACAATCCAGAAATACAGTGTTGAAACATGTACCTGGGGCAGCCAGCAAGCTCCATCCTGTTCTCCAATGCATCTAGCAATGTTTGCTGTCATTTGCTGATTTCCCCCCCCCCCCACTCTGCTGGTTTTATTTTGTAGTTACTGCCGTTTAATATTGTGGCTTTAGTAGTAAACAAACACACATGAGAACAGATGCATTTCTATTCTGTGCAGGTCCCCTCACTAGTCCTGGCCTCTTCTCTCCCCCCTCCCCTCCCGCGCTTGGTCGCTCCTCCTCCGCCTCCTGCAACCCTCACAGCACAGCTGCGATCTGGTGGGACATGGTTACATCCCATCCAGCCCCCTCACGTGCATTGCATGAGGCAACGCAGCCTGAGCAACGTGCGCGACGCATGGAAAACGTGGGCGCTGTGCCTTGGACTTAAGCGTACCCAGTTCAAACCAATTGGAGGAATGGTTAGAGTGTTGAACTAGGACCAGGAAGACCTGTGTTAAAATCCTCACTAAGCCATGAAGTTCACTAGGGTTTCAATCCTATATATGGTTTCCTGGGAATAAGCCCCCACTGAATGCTAGCCCTAGCCCTGGCTGCTGTTCAAACGGTGCAGACCTGAGCTTCAAAATAAAGTGGTGGCAACCACATTGCTATGACACACCTGATAAAGACTTCTGGGTCAGAGTCCAATTTGGGCCCAGGGCATAAAAACCAGTGATGTGTCTGGCTCCAAGTCTCGAGAAGTCTCAAGTCTTTGCCCAAAATTCTTGAGTCTCTCAAGTCTCATTTCAAGTCTCTAGCCAATTTTTTAAAATCTTGGTTTTACCTATGGTTTTTTTTTTAAATCTTGGTTTTACCTTGGTTTTACCTTCACGTGCCAAACCACTGTGTTTTATTGCTTTTACAAAGCAATTAAGCAAAATCGTGCTCCAGGAGGCACTTCCTGGCTGTGTGACTCCCTCTCTTCCCCCAGACTCGTGCTAGAATGCATTGAGCAATGCACTGGGGTGACCTTCGAGGAAGGGAGGGGGGAAATCGCGCAACCAGGAAGTGCCTCCTGGACCGCAATTTCGCTTTGTAAAAGCAAGAAAACACTTTTGGCAGTTTGGCATGCGAAGGCGTCCAAAGGTAAAAACAAGATTTTTTTAAAACTCCCTATGGCCCCTGGCGACTCGAATCACGACTTGGCTGTAAGAGGGCCAAGTCGTGAGTCGAGTTGGGTCAACTGCTCGCGGCTGCTGAGTTGAGCCTGAGTCAAGTCACTGCATATATAGGACTGCACTAGGGCTGCAATTCTATATATGCATTCCTGGAAATAAGCCCCAGCACTGATCTTCCACAGACGATCATACACTGACCCACAGCATTTACATACGCACTGATCCCGACTCCCATCTCTCCTGTAGAACAATTCAGTTCAATGTCACTTTATTGAAATGACATATTATATAAGTGGAACCATAAGGCGCCTCAAAAGGTCCTCTGGAAGCACCGGCCCCAGGCTGGTTCTGGCTGATCCAGTAACTAGAGGGATAGAATGGGGGTAAGAGGGGAGACTTACACGGGCCAATTCCAGTGGGTCAGCTTACTGAGGTTTACCTTCTCTTCTTCTTTGGTGCTTTGAATGGTGTTGCTTGTTACTAACTGTACTCTATACTATCTGAAACACCTGAAGTTGACAGACCTGAATAGTCTGGTTTACCCAAGCAGTCTTACATGCCCCCTTCTACATGCCCCAAAGTACCTTGACTCTCAGTGTTTTGCTGCAAAGACTTATTTGCAGAGCTATGCATGTCAACACTGCTCATCCGTAGCAAGGAATAAGCAAGCGCTACCAAATCTCAATGCACAAATCCCAAACACTAAAGAATCTGCAAGGAAAAGATTACAACTATATGAACTGAAAGCCACTCCAAAGACATCTGAGGCAGGAAAAGAAGCGGGGGGGGGGAAGAGATGACAAGTCTGACTTTTCAAATGAGGTTTTGTTATTTGACAAGCTTTCCTTTGGTTTGTCTTAGGCAGTCACTCTTAGAGCGTGCTTGAACTCGCCATTGCTAGTGCACAGCTAACCAAGGTGACATCGGGATTCATAGAGAACTTGAGATTTCTGCTCTCCAAAACGCCCTCCAAACGTTGTGCTGTTCATGATTTGGATGTGATTAACTCCTCCAGGTGCCTGGGAGAGACAGAGAGGCCAGGAAAACACAGAGCCTTGTGAAGCGTAGCATGGCTTTAATGACTGAAGCCAGACGTAGACAGTCAGAGTGAAACAGGCCATCCCTTAAGAGCCTAATTTCAGAGCTCTCCACATTGCATTTCAAGATGGTACAAAGTACTCGCCGGAAAACCTAAGAACTGTGAATCTCAGCAGAAATGGGGGCTGCTATTATGCCCCAGCACCAAGGGGAGAGGATTAAATAATTAATCACAATAGCAACTGAGTGTTAACAAGCCAGATCAAACTGCATGGAAGATGGAAGAAATCTTCGCTCCTCTGGCACCTCCCTCCTCTTCGATACACTGATAAGCCTCATTTAAATACTATAGCTCTCTGGAGCCCAGAGGATGAAGTGCAAATAAAAAGAAACATATCACATGTAGCAGACGTAGATGTGTAAAGGTATATCCGTTTACGTTTTCCAGTTATGAATTGGTCAGCAGAATTAACAGAAATCTTTTATTCTCCGGTCACTTGCAGGGCAGTCCTAGGCATGTTTACTCCTACTGCATTCAATGGGGCTTACTCCCAGATAAGTGTGCACTGGATTGCAACAGCTTCTGCTCGCACTGCGGATTAAAAGCAGCAGCTAACAGATGCTACCTTGAAGTATGGCCTGACAGTTGAGAGGCTATTTTGAAGGAGGGGCAAAAAGAGGAACATGGAGCCAGACCTCCTTCGTCTAAGGGTCTCAGGTTGTTTACATGCAAATGGCTGGTACTGTACACTATGGTGGCATGGGGGAGGGGGTTGTCCATGAGGGTTACTTGCAGAAGTAATTGACGCAAGTTGATTTATTTGGTTTCTGACAGCTCAATCCTACTAACGGCGCAATCCACCGGAAGTAAACGGCGACGGAATGCTCAGAGACGTCGCGAAAGTGTCGTAAGGTGATGTGGCCTGCGCTGCATTTGACTTCAGCCGCCTATGTGATCAAATCTTAGTTTATTTTCTATTTATAGATAGGCTAAATTTCTGATATGATGAAGACTACTTACTACTAAAGATGATTTTGAGCCACCATTTCTGCAATTTGCTGCCATAGGTGGCCCTGATCCTAACTCACGAGACCTGAAAGTAACTATTAACTTGATCCTAACTAATGAGATATATGAAATGGATGGATTAACTTCCTAGTATATGTATTTAGGATGCTGATATTAATCAGCCATAATGTTGCAGTAATGTAGGGGCTTTTTGTTTTTAAACCCTTTTCTGTACACAGCCAATCCCCCGGATATTGAAATGAGGCCATGTCCCTTATGGCAAATCATTTACATTGCAAACTCCTCCGCTCCTCTGATTTACTTTCAAGTTCCCCAATCTGTCTGCATAATTGGGGCTTTTGAAAGAGGGAAAGTGTGTGTGTGTGTGTGTGTGTGTGTGTGTGTGTGTGTGTGTGTGTGTGCGCCCGTGCCCATCTCTCCTAAGCCTTCACACAGCTGGCAAATTCCAGTACAGCACGGGTTCAACTGAAGTGGAAATAGCTTCTCTTTGAAAACAGGGAATTAAGCTCCAAAACAGACTTAGTACAGCTAAATTAGTCCCTGAAGTGCCAGAGAGGAACTGAAAACTTCAGCCTAAATAACAGCCAATGGAATGTGTGGTAAATAGTATTTGATGTGTGTTGATTCTAAGGACAGGAAAGGAAAAGGCAGTCCATGCAAAGTGGAGGTGTACTACTGTCCCAAGGTAATTGAAAAAGGCTCAGATAAATGTATTCTTTGCAAACAGATTGACAGCGCAATCCTCTGTAAATTATGCCAGTGTAAATGCACTTACACCGGTGCATCTACTGTAGTTACACCGGTGCAAAGTTAAACAGGATTGCACTGTCAGAGTTTAAATGCCTTACCATCTGCACCAGCAAGTGTACTCCTGCAAGCAGAATGAGCAAAAGGAATGAGAAAGTGATTCCCTCCTATACGTGGCTTTTACTAACAGAGGATGTCTAAATAATCATCATAATTAATAAATATTCATACAGCGCCATCAATCTATATGGCACTTCAAATGCTACGCACCTCTTAAGCGGTGTATGTATAAAATGCCACACTGAATTGATACTCGTTAAAGAGCGACTCTCTCCGTGCCTGGGCTTTATTGCACTTAGGCTGCAATCCTATGCTTACCTATCCCACTGAAGTCAGTGGGGCTTACTTCTGAATATACATGCCTAGGATTTCTGAATAGACATGCCTAGGATTATGCTGTTAAATTGCTGCCACACTACAGCCCTTTAGTGCACATTGAGGCAGAGGTGTTCTTATGGTGGGGGCGGTACTGTAAGTTGCACCCCGTCCTAGACCCCGTTTACAACCCAGAACGAAGAGGCCCTGCCCCCTCGCCGTTGGAGCCATTCCGTGCGGCTAAGACAACGGGCAGGAAACTCCCTGCCCGTTGTCTTAGTCACATGAAATGGCTCCAACGGCGAGGGGCTGTGCCTCCTCGTTCCAGGTTGTAAATGGGGACTAGGATGGGACGCAACTTACAGTAATGCCCCCACCGTAAGAACACCTCTGTGTTGAGGCATTGGTTTTCCAGTCTGCTGAAAGCAAAATTAAAATAGTGGGTCCATAAGGCACTTGTATTGTGCTTCTGTACGGGGAGCTCCGGCTCGCCCGTACTCTCCACGCCCTGGCCGTCGCTCGGCGGCCCGACTTCGCCCCAGCCGGACTCACCAGGCGACGGAGCACCAACGCTCCGAACAATGGTGCACTCCCCGGATGCAGACGAGGCCTCCGGAGGCCCCGTGGGCGGGGGCCGACGCAGTCTCTCGGGACCCCAGGACGGACCGTCGCTCCCGCGGCGGCCTGTAGACCCCCTCGGGCGGGCCCGACGGTCGGGCAGGCGGCAAGGAGGGACACTCCCAGAAGGGAGGCCTCCCATTGGCCTTGCCGCCTGTCCGTCAAACCGGGAGGCGGGGCGGAGGGAGCCTGGGCTATATAAAGGGAGTTCCGGCCGATGATGAGGGAGTCGGCCGGGAGGCTCCGAAGCAGGCGGCTGCTTAGGGGCCAGGGAACGGACGACTCGCTAGAGAGGCGGCTTGAGTGGTGCTTCAACCCCCGCCCTCTAGAACGCCTGAGGCCATAGGGAACCTCGGCTTTATCAGGCATCTGCTCCCCTCCTCCCCTTGTTCTCATTCGAGCCTCGGGTGAACCCAGGAACAGCGGCCCTGGAGGTCGACGAGGAGGAGGACCTCCCATTCTACACCCCTCTCCCTGAACCGGTCCCCGACGAGTTCTCACAGCTTCATTTCTCATAAAAATCCAGTCCACTGGCAAACTCCTAATCTACATTTACTCAGAGGCAAGTTCCATCAGCAAAGGCCAGACTTCTCCCTGCAACCAGCCTTTGAATTAGAAACGTCCTCTTTGCCTTTTTATTTGAAAGCAGCGTCTGCTTCTTGGGTCCTGTCCCCTTCATTAGTTGCTTCCTGTTCGTTTGTGCGGCTACAGCATTTCTGAATTGCCCCTTAATTATTAAGTCTGTGTGTGTGTGTGTGTGTGTGTGTGTGTGTGTGTGTGTGTGTGTGTGTGTGTTTTATGATTATTGGATTTCTCCTGGTAGCCAGAACAATTGCTTGTTACTTAGAAAAAGAAAAAGAAAGATTGCAACTGCTAATTTAAAGGGAGAGAAGTTGAAAAGAAGTCACTTCAAGCAAAGTAACTCATTAATGTCCCAGTTGCAGGGAGAAGCCGCAGTAGTGCATGGCCAGTCCACACGGCACAGGCCAGCACTCTAATTATGTTTTAAGTGAAAAACATCAAATAAAATGGAATGCAGTGTGTGGCTTGGCAGCAACTCTGTCTGTAAAAACTAAGTGAAGAGACCAACAGCTAACGTGGAACAAGCCTGGATGGAACCTGAGAGCTGATAACCCAGCACTGATCTCCGTGCCCCCTCCCTCGCCACACCTGCCCGCCCTCCCTATGTCCCCTACACTGACCAGCGCAGCACTCATCTGTGGCGGCTGGCACGGGTCCAGGATGGCAGCAGAGTGAGCAGCGCCAGCCTCTGCACCAGCACCACTTACTCTCTGGGTGCTGAAAACACCCTAGGCTGGCGGAGTACTCACTCCACCAGCCTAAAGTTAGGCAGGACTGCGCTGTAACTGGCTGAAAATCCCAAGGAAAGACCAAGGACCTTGAGACTGAAAAACAAGAGCTCAATGCCACTGTCCGTGTGTAGGTACCAATATACACAGAGGCTGGATTCCAAAACTCTGTCTCTGAGACAAGATGTGTACATGCTCAGCCATTCTGAGGTTCAGGCTACTTATGCTACTGCTATCTTACAACATGATCTCACCTATGCTTACCTGTGGATCGAAAGTAAGTTCCACTGTGTTCCATATGGCACTGCTAGTTCCAGGTTTAAGGGGACCTAGGCAAACTGCCCTCCATTGACCCTCTATGACCTGGGTGGGCCCTGAAAGATCTGCCTGCCATCACAACACAAAGCGTATGGACATGGTAGTGGTCTCAGGGAGCAGCAATGGGCCTTTCTGAGCAGGTGCCAACAATGCCAACCCCCGACACTGGCCCTGCAATAGGGCTTTCTCCCTGGCAAGTGTGTTTTAAGATTGTACTCTTAGAACTGAAACCTGATTTGGGGGTCACCGACATGTTCTAGAGACTGTTCGACATACTTCAGCTACTTTGTCATAGTGACAATAAAGCAAAACTGATGTAATCACAATGTCATCATGTCACCCCCACCCTGAGCACTGACAGGCCCAGCGATGCTGCTGAGGATGCCCAATGAATGCCCAACACATACAGCCCCCCCGGTATCCACGGGGATCCATTACAGCCCCCCCCGTGGATACCAGAGAACCATGGATAGGGGCAATTGCCCCCTCTGCACCCCCCATGCCCCATCTGCCATTATTTTACCTTATTAGCTGCTCTGTATTTTCCTTTAAACAGACGCTATAAGCAGCAGCATGCTGCTTATCCTGCTTATAAGCAACATAGCATGTTGCTATGTTCTAGTTCCTTCTTCCTGTTCTTCAGCTGAGCCTCTCTAGCACTCAGCCAACTTCAGCGCTATAAGCAGCATGCTGCTGTTTATAGTGTCTGTTTAAAGGAAGACACAGAGTAGCTAATAAGGTAAAATAATGGCTGGTGGGGCACGCGGTGGGGTGCATGGAGGCGGTATCCGCTGATCCGCTGCTAAGTGAATCTGCAGATAGACCTGTACAAATATGACTTCCTCAGGTCAAAACAACTTACTTTCAGCTGAGCCTCATTGCAAAAGAGAAAATGAGGTTGTTTTCAAGATATTAAGAAGAGTATTAAGGAAATCACCAAAAGGAGAAATGGGATTTCTTTAAAAACAAAACAAAACTTTTTTTTTAAAGATTCCTGTTGTTCCCGCAAACAGGTTTTTGCTTTGCAAAAGAAAACATGAATATAACACTGATCTTTAAATCAATAGTATTCTGCAAATCTCATGTTTATGGATGCTTACAATTATCAACTTTAGATCAAAGGAATCAAAAGAAATTCATTCGCTCCGCTTTTCCTTTTGGGAGTAAATTTGTCAAAAGAAACTAGTTTGTTTCCCAGTAATCGCTTCTGAGTGGTCTCTTCAAGTGGTTGGCTTCAAGTTCTCACTGAAATCCTAGAAAATACATGGACTGTAGTCTACCCCTTGTCAGTGAAGCCAGTTCTCCCATATCCCCAAATCCTAACAGTAAATCCTGTAAAGTTCCATCTTGCATGGAGGCACTGTTGGAGACAGATGCTGAGAAATCACATCCTGATTACCTCTCTGAGGAGGACAGGTGGTCAGCCACTATCGGGTCTTGGCAAGACTCCAGGAGGTTGGGTTCTGGAATCTGGGGGAAGCGGGTGGTCAGGTGAGCCAGAAACAACTCTGTAACAGGACAGGACTGAGTTCCAGACCAAAAATGGAGGATCATGGTGGCCAGGGAGGTATGTTGTCAAAAGCAGGCACGGGGCACATCGAAAACTACAATCATGTATAGAGCACAAGAGCAGTAGCAGACAGCATCTCATGGAATAGACAAACTGGTCAACTGCAGAACAAATTCTAATGCGAGGGCTTTAGGGTCTGGTGCATGAGCTTTGGCCCTTGAAGTCAGCTGGCCAAGCACTAGCCTAGATGATATGTGACACACCCACACATGCAATAGTGCACCTATATGAATGACTAAAAGCATGCATACTGTATTTGTGATGTAGAGTTGAGAGTGCTGGACTTGGAACAGGAAGACCTGAATCCAGCCCCCTGCTCAGTCATGAAGCTTGCTGGCTGACGTTGAGTCAGTCACTATCTCTTAAGCCCGTCCCACACTGCACGAATTCCGGTGCGTCACAGACGCGCTAGGCGCTTTGCCGAGCTGTGCGGAGGTGTCTGGTTACCATTGCGGAGGCGAGCTGAGCTGATGCGATCTCCCGATTTCCGGCACGTACATAAAGTCCTTTGCCCATGTTTTGAGGGGGTCGCTTTGCGGAGCTATTGCAGCCAACCAATCGGATGAGAGGGCGGGATGAAAGTGGCTGTCAATCAATCGGAACTCACTCGAGTCTCCGATTTCTCATGGATCCATTTTTCCTTCTCACAAAAGTTAGCAAGATGAATTCTATTCCCGGCACAAATTGTTATGTTAGTTTTCTCTCTTTCCTGCCCCCCTCTCTCTTCTCTCGTGTATCGGACCGCATTTCTGCTTAACCAATCACCGCTGCGCTTTCTAAGAAGGCGGGACAACAGGAGGGACAACAGGCGGGAAGACACTCCTTCCGACCAGCTCTGCGCGCGGAGGCAGAGGCAGAGGCCTCCATGCCTGAGCTTGTGCAGTGTGGGTCGGGCTTTAGTCTAGCCTACCCCACAGGGTTGCTATGAAGATAAAAGGAGGGTGGGAGCCATGTACGCTACCCTGAGCTTCTTGGATGAAGGGAGGTGTCTAAATGTGTAAGATAAATAATATACAAATAGACATGAGTTGGAGACATGTTCAGCAGATGTCTATCAAGGCAAGCTGTATTGCCTTATCTTCGTGGGAAACACAGTTGACAGAGTATTCTTTTCAAGAGCAGCATCGTCCATGTATATTTTATTCTGTGATCATGAAATAGTTGTTACTTTCATCCCAGGCAAAAGGAATGCCAGTTTTATTCAGTACTGCATGAAATTAGTCTAAGACTAGATTTGGAGTCTCTTTTTCCATGCTTTCTTCACAGAGTTTCTTCAATCCGTCTGTCTTGGGGATCTCTTCTAAAGGATTTGGGGATCTCTTCTAAACTGGATTGGCTTCAAGGAATCAGTCTAGGGCAGGGGTTCTCAACCTGTGGTACGGGTACCCTTAGGGATACGCGAACCTCTTGCTGGGGGTACGCCAAGCCCTGCCCCTTATCTGCCCCATCAGCAGCTAATTAAGTGTTAATTAACATGGATTTTAAATTGTAATTATTTTTGGAGCCCTTCTGTCTCTCTGATTTTGGTTTTGGGCTTATTTTTGTACTTTGGAAAATGTACCGTATTTTTCGTTCCATAAGACGTTCCATTTCCCCCCCCCCCCAATAGGGGGAAAATAAGCGTGCGTCTTATGGAGCGAATGTTTAATTACCAATCTTACCTGGGCTTGTGGGGGCTTCGGGGAGGCCTGTGCAACCCTCTGCAGGCCTCCCCGAAGCCCCCACAAGCCCAGGTAAGTAAAAAAAAATCCCTATTTTTAGCGCCATAGGATGCATGCGTCCTATGATCCGATGCGTCCTATGGAACGAAAAATACGGTACTTTGGGTGGGGGAGGGAGGAGCTGATTTTGGGAAGTGTGACTTGGGAGAAAAAATCTCTCTCTCTCTCTCTCTCTCTCTCTCTCTCTCTCTCTCTCTCTCTCACACACACACACACACACACACACACAAGGGGGTGGTTGTGAGAGACCATGAGTGATATTTGGAATAGAACGAGAAGGCTAGCCTTTCCCTTACCAACCCAATACACAGGGGATAATAACAGAGAACATAAAAGAGCATCACTGAAAGGCATAATGCTTAAAGTGTCCTTAGAACCCAATCACATGCTTCCCCTCCCTGGAGGTTCCCAGGTGAGCATTTTTATTTGAGATCTTGTGGGAGGCAAGCCAATTTCAATGCTACATTGAGACTTCCCGTAGGCTAACCCCAAAGGAAGCATTAACTGCCTGTATGAATGGGGTAAGGCAGACATTCTAACGAGGACAGGTGTGGGGCATGGACAGTAATATTGTGCTTTTGAACATGTTCAGAGTTTGCCTCTATTCATCTGGGTCTGGGGGCAAGGGTTTTGGGGAGAGCAGAGGCAAAAGTTACAGGCACTTGTGAGTCCTGGCAACTCACAGTTTGCAAAATAAATACAGGACATGCATGAGTCTTACATATACATGTGATGATCTCTTGGACCCTCTTTATCTCATCTGATGTTTAGAGCCTGATCATCTCCTGAATGAGTTCCAAGTTGATAAGCTGCATCAAAACTCTACACCAGCTATTAAGACTTGCTATAGATGAGGAAAAGAAGCTGAGTTTGTATCTTCCAGGAAATCAATAATACCCAACCTAAACTAAGCCCCTAACAATAATTAATTGTTCTCTCTCTCTCTCTCTCTCTCTCTCTCTCTCTCTCACACACACACACACACACACAGAGAGAGAGAGAGAGAGAGAGAGAGAGAGAGAGAGTTAAATAAGACATTTTTTCACATTTAAATGGTTTTAGTACTTTTTATTTAAAGATTAATTACCTAATTATTTAACTGACTAATCCAATTAATTAGCAGTTAATTAGCAGGGGGTACTTCAGAAAACTGAACCGTGATAGGGGACCCCTATTGAGAACCCCTGGTCTAGGGAGCTTTCATCAAGATCTCAGAGGCTCACGTGCCTCTCCCCCTGCCAATATCTGGGATACGTTTTCCTCTTCAGGGTCTGCTGAAGCAAAACAGGTGGGTCTTCTCAGCCTCCAATCTTCTCAGCGACCAGACTCTTGTCCCTTTCTCTTTCCCCCTTCTGCCTGTTCTTCCCTTTTAGCACCCACTGCTTGTCTGCTACTTTTCCATAGACCT
Source organism: Plestiodon gilberti rubricaudatus (assembly GCA_026170595.1). Lineage (NCBI taxonomy): Eukaryota > Metazoa > Chordata > Lepidosauria > Squamata > Scincidae > Plestiodon > Plestiodon gilberti. The sequence continues at coordinate 225,191,327 of JANXHW010000002.1, forward strand.
GGGCAGAGCAGGTCTCCTTACTCTGGGTGATTATCCTTAAGCAATTGATTTCTCCTTGTGCTTCTGGTTCCTGTTTCTCCCCTTGCCTCTCTTGGCCGATGGGTGGGAGAGGGGTCACCCTTATGCTGCTGTCTTATGTACAGTATGGCTAGGCTTACCATATCCAAAGGGGGACAGGGTGCCTACACCTTTAACCATTGTAAAAAGAGGGAATTTGGGCAGGTGCAGCTTGTTGCACCCTTCCATTATGAGCTGCACCTGCCCAAATTCCCTCTTTTTACAATGGTTAAAGGTGTAGGCACCCTGTCCCCCTTTGGATATGGTAAGCCTATGGCTGGCAAGTACAGATTGTGAATATCCTCAAGCACTCAGAGCTGCCAAAAATGCAAACTCAAAGTGGGAAGAGAAAGAGAAAGCATTTCTCCCAGCTCTCTCATCTAGCCTGACTTTCCTTTGGCCCTGCAATAGTCTCTTGATGGTCTCCAGGCTATCATTAGGCCTCCAAATGATCTGCAAGGTGATTGACAGTTCCCATATGGGCTACATGCTGGATCAGTACACTGGACCCTAAAAAAAGAACCAGGGGACACGCACTAAAATTGAGTGGAGGGAGAGTTAGAACGGATAAAATAAAATATTTCTTTACCCAGTGTGTAATTCATCTGTGGAACTCCTTGCCACAGGATGTGGTGATGGCACCTGGCCTAGATGCCTTTAAAAGGGGTTTGGATAGATTCATGGAGGAAAAGACCATCACAGGTTACAAGCCATAAGCAACCTCCTGGTTTTAGAAGTAGGTTTTCTCTGTGCCAGGTGCAGGGGAGTGGCAGCAGGAAACAGGTTATCTTGTTGGCTGTGTGCTCCCTGAGGCATCTGGTGGGGCCACTGTGTGATGCAGGAAGCTGGACTAGATGGGCCTTTGGCCTGATCCAGCAGGGCTCTTCTTATGTTCTTATGGAAGCAACTTAAACCTTCCATGTGTACCAGTCTGAAATGGGAAGTGAGAGATTGCAGTCATTGACAGATGGACATTCCTGAACAAAATACTCTGTCCAAGTCCAAGGGTATAGTTGTGATGTCCACCATACCCAAACTCAATAGTTCCCAAACTGTTTTGGTGGGTCGCAAAAAGCCCGCCACCTGAGCCTCAACTTCCGAGTTGCCAAGCTTTCACTTGTTTTTGATGCAAACAGCTGGCCACCCGAGCCTCTGCCTGGATGTTCTCTCAGCGAGAACACGACACGGTGGGGTTCGGAGTGGCCAAAGACTGCCAAGCAAAGGTTAGGGCATCCGGCTGTTTGCATTAAAAAATAAAATGCAAAAGCGTGGCAACCTGGACGTTTTGGTGGTGATGCGATGATGTCATCGCCAAAACTTCCAGGTTGCAGAGCTCTGAGCCAAAAGCGGGTTGCGGGGCTTATGAACCTGTTGCCTGCCTCTGTATGTACTATCTTTCTGCCCTCAGATTGAGTGCCTGATATCTTCTAGCTTATCCTCACTTCCTCTCTTCCTGCTCTGATTATTCCCATTTTTTTAAAATGGAACTATTTTCTTGTAAGTATCTGCCCACTCCATTGATCCAGACAAGTCCAATTGTTCTGCTTCTAAAAACTAAATGCACAGCCCTAACAGGCAGAGAGATAGAGAATCCTGGAGTCTGCCTGTAGTTTTGGTTTTGTTTTAAACAGGAACCGAGCACATGCCATGTAAGTCATTCAAATAAATGCTGATTTATATGGTATTCCAAAAGTTGCTGGCTTCTCATAATTAATCTGTGAAACAAAGTAACAGCACAAAAAAGTAGGTTAAAATAACCCTCGGGATCATTTGTGAAATCAAAAAGAAGAAAGTTCAGCAGTAATGGTACAATTCTGGATTGAGGTGAAATCCAAACTCAACATGTCAAAACTGAAATGTGGGACGTGGAATTTAAAATATGTTGTGATCAAATTAGGCAATAAAACATTGGAAAATGCCAGGCTTTGGAGTGCAATCAGTCAAGCATGTGGTTCGTAAACCTGAAATACTATTTTATACCTTCAATTCAATATACTGTATTTTACTTTTTTCTTATACAGAGGAAATAAAATATGCATAACCCTATTAGGATCTCGAGAAAGAATTAAAAGTTTGGTTAATGGACACTAAACCATCGAGACAAGAGACTTTCTGCCAATTTAATTACAATTGAATTTTTCTAGCACAACGGCAGAATTGGAGGACAAAATCCAAATTTGTATTTGTGATAGGTTAAGAATTTTTCCAGTAATTTCATGTTGGTTGTTTTCTATGGTTCAGTCCCCTCTAAATATCACCCCCTTGATGCTTTGTATGGCAGGACAGCAGGTTTTCCTTCTTTTTCCAGCAGCACTGGACCAGCACTGGAGGAAGAGGTGGGTTGCTGCTGCCCCGGTCCTCTTTCCAATCACTCTCAGTGAGCAGGAAAACCACTTAAAGGGTCTGGTGGTGGGTGGCAGGCCGGGGGGGGGGGGGGGCGGCAGCAGGCAGATGCAAGAAGTGGGCACCCCTTGTCAGTTCCCCCCCCCCCACTTGCTGCTCAAGATACCTACTTCAGTCAGTCTCATTGCTAGGCTGGCCCTCATTTCCCACCTCATATTTTGAGAGTGGCTCTGGTAGAATGAACTACATTCGTGGTGGGGTTAGTGTTGGTGAGGAGAAGAAGAAGAAGAAACATCACAGAGCATGAAAAAAAGCTCTTCTTCGTCCAACCAAAGTGCTAGTGAGTCAACAGCTCCCGCAGGGCTAACCCAGATCTCTATGCTAATGCTGCAGGAAGCCTGTCAGCTCACCTCTCCGTACTGTATGCATTTATTTGTAGCTTTAATGCTTACACATGTACTATGTTAATAATTTACGGCCTCAGTCCTATTCCCTTATTTGTTTCACTTGAGCAACCTGACAGGGAAAAAAAATGAGAAGAGAGTTCAGGTCCCATTTGGTAAGGAAATAACTAAAGCTCAAACACGGTCACATGAAGCTATCTGAGAAAGAGAAACATCGACAGGGACATTTTTTTGGCAGCTGGTCATTGTGGACTTCATCTTGTATCTTGTCCAACTCTATGGCCAGGAATAATCAGACACATTTTCTAATATTTCCTTGGGCCACCCATTGAATGTATGATTCCTGTGACATTACAACTTCCACATGATCAGGCAGATGCTAAACAGGTAACACTTGTACACAGGAACCATGTGGGATGGGTGAGCCAACTGCACTAGTGGAGGAAGTGATCATCCATCTATCCCAGGAGGTTCCTGTTTACAGGTGTTCCTGAGTACCACAAAGGCAAGGATCAAGTTTCAGTTTTGCTTTATTTATAATTCTATATTAGCAGACTGCAGACAGTCTACCAGTACCCTTCTTTAGTGATATGGCTTTCCCCATTCCATCAATCACTTCCACTTTCATGCCAAGATCCCTTTTTTTTCCTCAGTCACACATTCATCTAGGGGGTTTCTTCCCGTCTCTTAACCATCACTCTTTCTTTTTGAAAATGTTTTCCAGCATAGCATTTCCTGTAAGGTCGTTTTTGGGTGGGAAATTTGAGGTCTCAAAGAGGCCACCCTGTTCAGCACCCTGTTCAGTCAGGCAACTACACAGCATCCCTGACAGATGGCTCTACAGCTTCTGCGTGAACCTTCCAATGAGGGGCAGCCCACAACATCATGAGACAGACTGTTTCAGTCTGTTCCAGGAGAAATTCTTCTTTATGTCTAGCCTAGATTTACTTCCCTGTAGTTTCAACCCATTGGTTCTACTTTTGCCCTCACTTGAGGGCAAGGCAGGTTCATCATTATCTTCCACTCGATTATTTTATCCCAAGTCATTCTGGGAGTATGTTTGATTATGGTAGCCCACATTTCCAGTGAAGTCATAAACACATTTCCATTGGAAGTCACAAACACTCCCCCCCCCCCACCAGGACACCTCTGCACATAGAGTGGATTACTAGACTGCAGAAGTGGCTGCATTTCCCCCCCCCCCCCAGCAACTATCTAGAAGGAAAAAGAACCAACAGGGGTAGACAAAGGCTCCATGCACATCTTATTCCTGAAATAAGTCTTGTGTGGACATGCGCAACAAGTAACTATTCTAGTACTTCAAGACTGAAATAAGGACAACTGCTGTTCATGCCAAAGGACTCACTTCTCATACGGACATCATAGAAAATATAGTAAAAAGGAACAGAATGCCAACACAAATTCAAGAATTCAATAACTATCCAGCTGTAGTTGCTACAATTAAAGCCCAATCCTATCCCACGCCAGCTCAGAACATGCAGCACCACTGACAGAGTGTGCACTGCATGCTATGGGCCAGCTGAAGACAACACTGCCCAGAAGAGGAAAGTAAAGAACATTTTACTTACATCTCCATAGGCTACCTGGTCACCAATGGGTTTCTTCAGACCTGTGCCAGCTCTGTAGCGGGCGTAGGTCTGAGGAGACTTCGGGGAGTGGGTCCAGGCTGGAAACGGTATAGGATCCCATGTGTGCTAGTGCTGCCAAGATCCAACCCCCTCCCCACTCCTGACATGACCCACCATCCACCCCAATCAACCCATGATCCTTCCCTGAACCACCCCCGCCGCCAACTTACCATACTGGTGACAGTGGAAGATGGCTGAGGTTCTGCGGGCCAGTGGCACCCATGCACAGCCTCTAGCCATTTGAACTGGTGTGTCCGGCCCACAGAATGGCAGAGCAGCTTTCGTGCCATTGGCCTGGGATTTATGGTGGCGGATCACAAGATCCACCACCATAAGGCCTGGATAGGATTGGACCGTGAGTCATGTGTAGTTGGTGGCCCCAGATAAGAATGTGCTCTCCATTCACATCAAAAGTCACATCTATATACTTCAAGAAGGCACTGGTGAGCAGCATGATATGGATGAAGTTGCAGAGACAGAAGTGCATCTGTGTAGCCCATAAACATGAAAGGCCGCTTATGCACATAGATCCCTCTTGCTGGAATGCAGCAACCGTTTGTAAACATCCTGATGGCATCTATATACTGTATACAGTATTTGCCTCTTTCACCTACACATGCTTTTCTGTATTACTTTAGTTTTTCTTCCCATTTGCCCAGACTTAGTTCTTTGAGGCATAGTCTGATTGGGTTGCTAGTTTGCTGTTTTGCATACCTACTGACAGATGTGTATTCCAGACTTGCTATACTTAAAGGGCAGTTTTTAAAGTATGTGAAGAATAGAATATTTATGGGTCAGAAACCTGATTTCTTCTTGCAGATCACATCTGTTGCCACTCTCAAATGTCATGCAATAATGAAACATTAAGTGATGAAAGAAAGGAGTTCATAAAAGTTGGTAATAATCACCCTTTTTGCAAGTATGTAATGTTAGCACCCAATTTCCCAATATGCAGACGTTGGATAATAGATATCATTTTGCTTCCCCCACTTCATTCAAAAGCCAATTTCAGCTCAATTTAATCCTTGATTAAAGTAGCAAAATTTAGCACTGGATTAGTAATCCTCATATTTAAAACTGTCACTAAGTACTGTAGGTGATCCACATCAATTCTAATATCTGAGTAAACTCTTTTAGATAATGCTGAAAATTGTGTTTCTATGAACTCTCAGGATAGATTTGCACATTGACTGTGAGGCAAAAGTCCATGGGTTTTCATTTGTGCAGCTGCCCATACTATGCACATGGATGTATGTGTTGTTGTTGTTGTTGTTCAGTCGTTAAGTCGTGTCCGACCCTTTGTGATCCCATGAATCATATCCCGCCAGGCCTTCCTGTCCTCCACTATCTTCCTGAGTTCGCTCATTTTCATGTTCCTTGCATCGGTGATGCTGTCTAACCATCTCATCCTTGGCCTTCCCCTTCTCCTTTTGCCTTCAATCTTTCCCAGCATCAGAGTCTTCTCCAGAGAGTCCTCTCTTCGCATTAGGTGGCCAAAATATTTGAGTTTCAGCCTCAGTACCTGTCCTTCCAGGGAATAGTCAGGGTTGATTTCATTTAGGATTGACTGATTTGATTTCCTAGCAGTCCAAGGGACTCTCAGGAGTCTTCTCCAGCACCACAGTTCGAAAGCATCTATTCTTCGGCGCTCAGCCTTCCTTATGGTCCAACTCTCGGAACCATACATTGCTACTGGGAACACCATCGCCCTGACTATGCGAACTTTTGTTGGCATGGTGATATCTCTGCTTTTTATTATGCTGTCTAAGTTTGCCATAGCTTTCCTTCCAAGGAGTAAGCGTCTTTTAATTTCATGGCTGCTGTCTCCGTCTGCAGTGATCTTGGAGCCCAGAAAAGTAAAATCTGTTACTGCTTCCATTTCTGCCCATTCTATTTGCCAGGAATTGATGGGACCAGATGCCATGATATTAGTTTTATTAATGTTGAGTTTCAAGCCAACTTTTGCACTCTCCTCTTTCACTCTCATCAAGAGGCTCTTTAGTTCTTCTTCACTTTCTGCCATTAGGGTGGTATCGTCTGCATATCTGAGGTTGTTGATATTTCTCCCGGCAATCTTGATTTCGGCTTGCGATTCATTCAGCCCTGCATTTCTCATAATGTACTCTGCATATAAGTTAAATAGGCAGGTTGACAATATGCAGCCTTGCCGTACTCCCTTCCCAATTTTGAACCAGTCGGTTGTTCCATGGCCGGTCCGAACTGTTGCTTCTTGACCCGCATACAGGTTTCTCAGGAAACAGGTAAGGTGGTCTGGTACCCCCATCTCTTTAAGAATTTGCCACAGTTTGTTGTGATCCACACAATGAAAGGCTTTTGCGTAGTCAATGAAGCAGAAGTAGGTGTTTTTTTGAGCTAAGAGCTATGCCGTGCAGGGACACCCAAGACAGACAGGTCGTAGCAGAGAGTTCTGACTAAAAGTGATCCACTGGAGAAGGAAATGGATGTATGTACAAAACAATAATTGTGGTACAATTTGGAAATGTGGTACAAACATGCGTTTCAATACTGCACTATTGAAAGGTTGATTTTGACTGGGACAGTATCAGTACATGACAATTACAGAAAATGAGCACAGTAGTAGAGACTGCATATTCACGTGGGAGATGAATTGCAGGGAAAATCCTTCCCCTCCCTCCTTTGCATACCTTGGAGGAGAAGAAAAGGCTCAGCCTCCCTTCATCCCTGAATTAATTGGGAGGAGAGATTTATGACTTTTTTTGTGGGCTAAGGGAAGTAAGCACAGTTTGTTTCCTTCAGCCAATACTGTTAATTCCCCATTCAGTGCCTGCACACTTCCTTCTGTTGCTAGGGCTATTTCCTGTTATGCACATGCAACATCTACAACCAAAGCCAAGTTTTGGAATTGGGGTATGGGGGTGTTTTGAGACACCCCCCAGTGTTTTCCTGTAAGAGCTAGGGGCCTCTACTAGTGTTAGAGGCCCCTCTACTACGGGCCTCTACTAGGGCAGAGAGGTCTGGCTCAGTCGGTAGAGCCGCCGCCTTGCAAGCCCGAAGATCGGTAAAAGGCAAGTATGAGACACGCTGCGGACAAAAAAAAGCTGTGAAAGCCTCTGAGGAGAGATAAGAGCTGCCAGCTGCGCTGGTCGAGTGTGGGAGGCAACGGCCAGCGGAGAAAGCCAGACTGTAAAAGGATACCATCTGGAATGTAGTTGTTCACAAAAGATTGGACATTTATATATTATAAAAAAAAAACATTAGGGGGGTTAGGAAAGCATGCCCATGTACACCACCTTGGATTATACTCAGAGGAGAAATCCAATGACAAGAAAGGTGGTATATAAATACTGTATATTAGTATATTATGATGATGCCTTGTATTTTGAGATCTGATTTTCAATACAAAAGTTGTTGGGGAGAATGGGTTTGAAAGTATTCACACACACAAAAATGCCCTAAAAATTCCACTTTCACAAATCTTTTTTCCCCAATGTAATCCGTTTCCCTGCTCTACTGTGCTTTAACAACATTTTTTTAAATTTAAGTTTCTTTTCACTGTGTGATCCCAGCCAACTAGGGATCATGTAGTGAACACGATGATGTCCCCTGAGAGGAAAATGAAGCTTTCCCATTGCCCTCACTCTGAATGGGGGAGAGAAACTTATCCCCATTTCCCAGGCAACCAAGTCAATGCTCCTTGTACTTGCCACACTGGCAGTTTCATGGCCCGCCAGTCTCTGGCAGTTTCATGGCCTGCTGGCAGTTTCATGGCCCGTTTCACACTGGCAGTTTCATGGCCCACCAGTCCCAGTACTACACGGCAAGAGTTTTGCCCCAACTCATCTTTAGGTATGCACAGTTGTGCATGACTAATTTGGGAAGAATGGAGATGCGGACACACATGCCATCTAACTCCACTACATTACTTTCAATGGAATGGATACCCCCATCCTACTCCAACTATGCAGATATCTACGCATCTGGATTTGGGCAAAAGAGCACTGGCCCTATTGCCAAAATACAGTACATTCCTCTTCTTCCTGACACTCACCCTGTCAAAAAGGGTTGCAACAAAATCTCCCCAAAGGGAGACACATTTCAGTGGGGAAGAGTACAGGAGTTTCCTGAAATGCATCCTCTCCCCCATTTCAACGTGATATTAATTGAAATCTGTGTGAGAATCATGAAAGAAGCCCATAGGTTTACTACTGGATGCAAATATATGCCAGTTATTACAGTACAGAAAAAAATAACTAGGATTAAGTTGCCCATGGATTTTATTTCATAATCCTTTCTTTGCACAGCAGAAATTCTGTAGCAGGGGGTGGTTGTGGTTGTGAGAGACCATGAGTGATATTTGGAATAGAACGAGAAGGCTAGCCTTTCCCTTACCAACCCAATACACAGGGGATAATAACAGAGAACATAAAAGAGCATCACTGAAAGGCATAATGCTTAAAGTGTCCTTAGAACCCAATCACATGCTTCCCCTCCCTGGAGGTTCCCAGGTGAGCATTTTTATTTGAGATCTTGTGGGAGGCAAGCCAATTTCAATGCTACATTGAGACTTCCCGTAGGCTAACCCCAAAGGAAGCATTAACTGCCTGTATGAATGGGGTAAGGCAGACATTCTAACAAGAGGACAGGTGTGGGGCATGGACAGTAATATTGTGCTTTTGAACATGTTCAGAGTCTGCCTCTATTCATCTGGGTTTGGGGGCAAGGGTTTTGGGGGAGAGCAGAGGCAAAAGTTACAGGCACTTGTGAGTCCTGGCAACTCACAGTTTGCAAAATAAATACAGGACATGCATGAGTCTTACATATACATGTGATGATCTCTTGGACCCTCTTTATCTCACCTGATGTTTAGAGCCTGATCATCTCCTGAATGAGTTCCAAGTTGATAAGCTGCATCAAAACTCTACACCAGCTATTAAGACTTGCTATAGATGAGGAAGAGAAGCTGAGTTTGTATCTTCCAGGAAATCAATAATACCCAACCTAAACTAAGCCCCTAACAATAATTGTTCTCTCTCTCTCTCTCTCTCTCTCTCTCTCACACACACACACACACACACACACACACACACACACACACACACACACACACACACACACAAGTTCTGTGTCTTTGTAAAATCCAAGCTGATTCGATATACAGTAAGTATGCCTGAATTTGGAGATCACCTGAAAGGCTCACAGGGCTAAACTTATCCAATTTGTACCTTCAAGTTTTTCATTCTCAGAGAATGTATTAAAACTTTTTTTTAAAGCCCAGTCCCAATGATATAAAGGCATGCTGCGCAAGAACCATATCAGAAGGCAACCAAATGACAAAAGGATTGTTACCGCAGTAAAGTTCAGAGGACAGCCTTCTCCAAATACTTTTGAACTCACAAGGTTTGTGATGAATGAGTACAACCTGATCAGTTGTGTGTAGCTTGATGCTATGGGTGATGGAAACTGAATTTTTGCCTATAATTCTTCCCCTTTTTTAATTAATGTTTCATTCTTGTAATAGATTTATCCTGTAATTACTGGAAGTTGCTCTTCGCAAACCTCCTCCCCACCCTGTCCCTATTCCGTCTTTTCTCAACCCAACCTTCCAAGGAAACAACTGTCAAACAACTGCAGTTACCAAGCAATGTTGTGAAACTAGTGACACACACAATTATGTCCCCTACTCCCTGCAAGCCGCAATGAAACCCCTATGGGAAATTGAACGTGGAGAGCTAGCCTATGAACATCCCATGATATCGCTAAGATGCTTATACCTAGTAAGAATAAAATTCCGAGTTCGTTCCCCTATAATCACAAGTGGAAATTAGCCTCCCTTTCCCCTTCTCAAAATACATCTTATACAAAACAAGCAAAAGGTATGCAGCCTAGGTTCCTCTTGTCTGGTTATTTAAAAAAAGTAACCTGGAAATGACTCCATCTTTCTGCTCCCCCTCTTCAGAGCCCCTCCCTCAAAAAGTCATGCAGTGTTACCACTACCCCCAGTCCCGTAGTAGTACCTTTGTTCCGACGTCTCACCACCCCTAGCTGGCACTTCAGGGAAACAGCAAACATCTTCCCTGGATCGCAGTCCTTACAGTGCCTGCCTCACATGGCTCTGTACAGCTTCTCCCCCAACACCTCTGCCTGGTTCTGCGAAGGGCTGCTGGCTTTAAATTAATTTATGATTACTGTGAAATGGAGCTGTGCTTCTTGTTCTGGCAGAAGGAGCGAGAGGGAAGGAGCTGGGAAGAAGGAAGGAAAGGAGACAGGCACAGCACCGCACCGCACAGTTCCTTCTTAAGTACTCCTTGGTTGGGATCATGTTTTGTTAATTATGCCACCCAGCCCAAATGAATGAGAAATCACTAACTCAACTTATAACTCTCTCTTTCTTAAAAATAATAATAATACACAAGTGCACACACTAGCATTCTGAGAACCCTCCAGGACAGTAATATACACATTAGCATTATTTTTAACTGCCTGTGTCTCCCTACACAAATGAACCTTAAAAGAGCTGCAAAGAGAAACTCTCCATTTCACTGGAAACTTGTCACCAAATAAAGAAACCAAACAGTTGTGATAAGGCCCACAGCCAACATGGAGTTTGTGTGCCGGGAGACACTGATGGTGCCAGAATTTCCTCCAATGAGTAGTGAGATCACATCCCACTCTCCTGCCCCCCAGGGTGCAGGGTGGGTAACAACAGCATATTATTTAAATTAATATAAAGCAACAAACCTATTTGCTTAACGCCAGCTGTTCAGGACCTACTTAAAACTAAAAGATCCAAGTCTGCTTTCCTAAATATGATTAGGAAAGTATTCTGCTGGAAAACTCCAGGGAAAGATACTTCCCACGTGTGATGCTGCTACTGAGAACCTTTCTCTGTTAGTGCTTGATTTTTCAATTTGGAGCACCAGTGATACCGTTATCTTTGGTTGTCAGGGGTGCTGCATGCTGGGACATACAGATCGCTGAAAAACTATCATCCGTACAAAGTCTCAGTTCTAGTAGAAAACAGATGAACTGTGCTGCTGGTTGTGTGACCAGGTGGCTTTACAGATTCGTTGTTTATTCATTCATTTTTATAGCACCATTTGGCAATGGGAAGACAAGCCCCTGTCTCAAAGAGGCTCACAATCTGAAATCAACACCAGGAGTTGACAGAGGAAGGAGAGGGAAGGGGAAGCAAGGATAAATTGGGGAAGAATCGCTTGAGGAAATCAGAATTTGACCTGAGAAAGAGCCTTTGCCCTCCAGCAGTGCCTGGCCTGGGACCAAGGGCAGAGAAAGGGGCAGATCAGTCCCAGGAGGGGGGAGGGATCAGCGTCACTGCAGCGTGCAGTATCCTTCCCTCCTAGTCCTTTCCCCCCCCCCCCAACAAGGGGCTTCTCGGTTCGCCTCTAGCTAAGGAGCTAGCTAAAGAGCTAGCAGAGATCCGAGTAGCCCCATAGCGTGGGCTGGGGCTTTACCCAGGGTAAGCGGACATATGGAGGAGACCTTCTCCAGCACAGGATGCATCGTGCGCCTGGCACACATGCTGTGCTGGGGCTAGATAGAATTGGGCTGTGAGACTGGAAATGGACATGAAGACAGCCCAAGCTCAGAGCTGGAGCACCTTGGGGTCCAAGGCAATTCCCTGGAAACAAACACGTCACCTGATGTGGCTTGTAAGCCTGTTCTGCTAACAACCTCTATCCAATGTTCAGCCTGCCCGTTTGTACAGAAAGCAGATATTAAAAATATACTACGAGTCTCCAGTGATCTCTCCTCCAAAGGAAGCCAGAACCTGGGTAAGTACAGTTCCCTGGAACTTCTCACCGCTCAGGGAAGTGGGGCAGAGGCACATCACACAGTTATGCAGTTATTTCATGCTCATGTACTTAGGTTTAGTTACAGTCTGGTTCAAGAAGGACTGTCTGGATAGTCATTCTTCACACAAGGGGGCTTGGTGAAATTGCCCTCCTCCCTCAAGCCATTCCACAAAGTCAGCTGATCCTTCAGCGTTTCATTCTTAACGGCTCTGTGCCCCACTTTTTTCAGAAATGGATTAATAATGCTGACTGGCTAAACTTGGCGTGCAGGTGGCAGAAGCAATGTACCAGAGAGCTACGAGCTGAATTGTTTGCAGTCTGATGTATAAAAAATATGAAGAGTTAAATTGCCAACGTTATGCAGACCTAGCCAGACATAGAAATCTGAGCATAATACCACACTCATAAGATAGTTCTATGCATGGATGATAATGATATAGGAAGGCTCTCTAACAGTTCCCACTACCATTAAAAGAAGGTATATATTTCACTTTTTTTTTTAATCCTCAGAACATGCTCTGGTAGTAGTGAAGTATTGTCACTTCTATTTATAGATGACAGAACTCAGGAGAAATGAGAGCAAGTGTGAGACTTGCAAAAACATTGAGGCTGCAATCCTAAGCGTACGTAAGGTAAAAGGTAAAGGTGACCCCTGACAATTAAGTCCAGTCATGTCCGACTCTAGGGTGTGGTGCTAATCCCCATTTCAAAGCCGAAGAGCCAGCGTTGTCCGAAGACGCCTCTGTGGTCATGTGGCCGGCATGACTCTCCTTGCCGCAACGCGTAGCATGCAGCTGGAACACGGAGCGCTGTTTACCTTCCCGCAAGTGGTACCTATTTATCTACTCGCTTTAACATGCTTTGGAACTGCTAGGTTGGCAGGAGCTGGCCAAGCAACGAGAGCTCACCCCGTCGCGGATTCGAACTGCTGACCTTTCGATCGAAAGCTCATGGTTCAGCGGTTTAACCCACTGTGCGTACGTATGTGGGAGTAAATCCCACGGAACATGGTGGAGTTTACTTCTGAGTAAACATGCATAGGATTGTGCTGTGGAAGTGCCTAAAAACTGAAAGTGTTCATTGTAGAATTACTTGTGATTATGTGGCAAAGAGTTGCCACAGAGGGGATTATTTAAATTTTATGCTCTCCCCCCCCCCACCTCTTAAAGAGGCTGACACTCCAGATTCTACCAAATGGAATGGCATTTTGCATAAGCACTTACTAGCTGCCCGGCAGGGGGTTACTGTTTAATCAGCCTTAAGTTAAAAATAATGGTTAACTTAAAAGGGTACTTTCAAAAATATGCTTATAGAAGGAGCACCCAAAGAAACAAGTTATATAGTCATATCTATTAGTTAAAGAAGAAAAAAAGCATTGTAAATCCTGTGGTTATGCCTTTGTTAGTCTGATTTGTTAGTACCTATTTATTTATTTAAAATATTGATATCTCATCTTTCAACTCAAGGCAGCTTACAATTAACTAAAAATCAAAATACATCACAAAACTGAAACAGTAACAAAACAGAACAATGGATTGAAAGTCAACAAAGCCAAGTCTTCACACTACATCTGAAGGATAAGATAGAGGTTAATTGGACCTCCCTCAGACAGGCATTCCACAGGTTCAATGCAACCACCAAACAGTCCTTGCTCCTTGTGGATGCCTAACTTGCCACACAAGGCAAAGGCACTCAGAGTAAGGTCTCAGAGGAACCTTACAGGAAGACAGTCCTGAAGGTATCCAGGTCCAAACTATTTAGGACTTTTAACATCCCAATCGTGTTTGGGCCTTGTATATATATATATATATTATATATATATACAGTATTTATATACCGCCTTTCTTGGTCGTTGGATTTCTCCTCTGACTTTAATCCAAGGCAGTTTACATGGGCAGGCTTTCCCAACCCCCCTAATGGGGGGGGCGGTTTACAATATATAAATGTTCAATCTTTCATTCCAGATGGTATCCTTTTGCAGTCTGGCCGCCTCTCACGTTCAGCCTATGCAGTTGGCAGCTTTATCTCTCCTGACAAAAGGTTTCACAGCTTTTTGTCAGCAGCGTGTCTCGAACTGCCGTTCACCGATCTTCAGGCTTACAAGGCGGCAACTATACCAACTGAGCCAGACCTCCTGTAGTGCTGGAACTAGGGTTCCTGCCCCTTCACGGCAGCGTGAAAGCCGAGCCACCATTGCACACTTCAAGGCTGCTGCTTCTACAACTGGCCAGCAGCACAGTGCATGCAGCAGCGCTACAGAGGCCTCCATCATCACTGGTAACTTAGTGGTGGAGGTGTGTTGTGGGCAGAGAGAACAGGGGGAGTGTCAGGGCAGAATGAGGAGGGAGGGGAAGGGAGGGGGTGGATCTTGGCAACACTGGCATGTTCTGGATCCTATTCCCTTTTTCCCAGGCTGCCCTGCTACTCTTCTTTCCTTGGACAAATGCCAGCAGTATGGCTGGCATATGTCCAAAGAAACACATAGGCCATAGGTGGCCAACCCACGGCACGGGTGCCACTTAGTGGCATGCCGAGCCTTTTGAAGTAACACGCACTGCTGTTTCTGCCCAAGTTGAACGCTGAAGTCCCTCTCTCTTTCTCAATCCCAGCGCACCTTTCCAAGCCTGTGGCACTAGAGGAGGTCTCTGTACCCCACTGCGCCTCATTCTTCTTGCACTGTCACGGTGCTTTAAATATTTTAATTAGCTTAGAAATATTTGTTTATTTATTTAAGTGGCACGCTTAAGATTATCTACATAAAATGTGGCACATGGCGTGCCACGGGTTGGCCACCACTGACATAGGCGATCGGGCAGCCTACCAAGGGGTAAGTAAAAATAGTTTTACTAACCTCCTGTTGTCAGATCACCCTCTGTACCACTGGATGCAACATGTGCTCCACCAGCAATGGTGGCATTACCTGGCAATGGTGGGGGGATAGGATTGGGCAGTAAAGGTCATAAATAGCACCTTTCTATAGTGTACCATCATGGACAGGGGATCATAACTCAGTGGTAGAGTACATGCTCGGCATACAGAAGGTCCCAGGCTCCATTTCCCCTTGTCTGCTTCCAGGCACTGTAGGCCATACTGAATTAGATGGATCAATGATCTGATGCCACAAAAGGCAACTTTCTGTATTCTATGCACTCATCTGTTTCTGCAGCACACTTCACTCGGAGCTGATATATCGGGTGTGTTGTGGTGGCAGATGGATGGTTGATTGGTTGGTTATGCCTCACACCAAAGAACTGGGCTAGATGATGTCATCTAACTGTTCTAACTTGACAGTTCCAGTATTCAGTGACCATTTGGCTCTCATCCAGTTTGCAGTGATTCCTGTCTCACCAAAAGGCTCTGCTGAAGACACATCATCAGCCCAATGCAACACTTGCATCCTACTTGACTCCTATTTTTAGATTCAAAATGCAATGTGAACAGAGCTTAGATCTTGTGGCATCCCTCTGCAAGGGACAGAATTTCACTAGCTATATTTAGCTCTGTTAGATAGAATTGTAGATACTTCTACAATGAAAACTGAGTGGTAACTGTGTCCAGCAAAATCAACAAGGAGTGTTGTAGCACCCTAAAGAATAATAAATTTCAACATAAGCTTTCATGGACTAGAGTCGACTTCATCAGACTCTAGTCCACAAACGTTTATGGTGAAATAATTTTGTTAGTCTTAAAGATGCTACCAACCTTCATTGTTTCTATGAATTATATAGGCCACTGCAGTTCCAGGTAAAGAAAGTCAAATCTCAGTTCCCCAATTACATTATTAGGATCAATACAAATAGGGGCTCTGCTAAAACTTCAAATAGTGTCTAAGTACGCTGACCATACTGGAATTTGGGCAGGTGCAACTCATCATGGAAGGGTGCAACAAGCTACACCTGCCCGAATTCCCTCTTCTTACAATGGTTAAAGGTATAGGTACCCTGTCCCTTTTTGGATATGGTCAGCCTATGTCTAAGGTTTGGAAATAAATGGAAATAAACATTGCAATATGCCTACATGAAATTAACCAGAAGTAAAAATTAACAGAAGAACTGGAAATACAGTACTGTATATCTGTGACAGGTGAGGGATAAATTACATGTATAATGCTAAAACTTCCTGGATCAATGGTTTTATTTCAGAATGTGCCTGCTTCCAACTGATTGGCTCTGAAGACGCAAGCACATTTACAGCGCAATCCTATCCAATTTATGCCACCGGCTGAGCTCTGCTCAATCCTATCCAATTTATGCCACCGGTGTAACCAGTGATGCAGCAATATGGAGGCCCCAGTGGAGGCCCCAGAACAGAAAGGGGATTCAAATCCCTTCCAAAAGGGGAATTCAAAGGGGAATTGAATCCCCTTTCTGCTCTGGGGTCTCCCGTTCTCGCTGCACCGCTGGTTACACTGGTGGCATAAGTTGGATAGGATTGAGCAGAGCTCAGCTGGTGGCATAAATTGGATAGGATTGCACCCTTATTCTTATAAGACTTTGCTTGTGAAACAGTTTCTCTCAAGCTATAGTAATTTTTTTGAAGTTCTTTGATCAGAACCACTCTGAAATACTCTGGAGAGAATGACAATTTCTTAGGTCAATAATCTTCAATTTTTTTCAGACCTTGTGGACTGACTTTTAACTCAGTTGAGGGACTCCTTGAAGATGGAAGTGTTTGTTGCTATAAGCTGCTCTGAACCCACACAGGATACAGCAGGATATAAATCTGAGAAATAACTGGAACATGGAACCCACTTTTGACCTTATGACTATTCCCAACTCCCTTGTGCTTTCTCTTGCACTCTTTTTCTTTCCCTTAAAAAATGTAAACAAAAGATAGCATTGTTTGGTCACTGATGCATAACATCTAGGGGCAGGTTATTCAGGGCACGAAGCAAGTTGTAGATCATGAGTGATCCATCTGGTGAAGAGTAATGGGTGATCTTGCATTCTGCTATTAATCACAACCGAAACACAGTTCTATTGAAACTCAAATGAACATATGATGTTATCCTTAGTTATACTGTAGCTCAATACTGTGTTCTTTGACTGGAAGGCTCTCTAAGGCCCCCAGGCAGAAATCTTTCCCAGTGTTGCTACCTGGGATCCATTGTGAACTGGAGATGCCAGGGATTGAACCAAATACAGGTATCTTCTATGTAAAACATGCCCCCATAGTGAATGGTGGCCCCTCCCTTATGGTTCTATGGCCTCATTTCTTTGCTCCAAATTTGCTGCACTACAAATAACACCCAAATGGTCTTTTTAGCAGTTATGTCATTCTTCAGTCACTTCAACTGTATCCATTATACCTATCTCATTTCCTAGGAATGTTTATTAACAGAGCACCAAAATGCTCCTCTATGACTTACGTGGCCTAAATGGCTGTTCTTTGTCTTACTGAACCAATGCCTCAATCCCAAGCATGATTATTCATAGGAAAAACTTCATTAAAGAAAATCAATAGATTTTTGCAGAAGTAAGCAGATTTAAGCATATAGCATCACTGTAACTGCAATGTAATCTTTTAATTGCTTTTAAAATGACTATACAAAATGAAATATATATATATAGGCATAAATTCACCATGCATACATTTGTGATTACTTACAATTACTTACAGCCAACGTGGCCTGCATATAATATACAAAGTAAAGAAATGCAGCTTCCTATTTGCATGTGAACATTATGCTTTCATTTTTCAAAAGTCACTACAGGGGGCCCTCCACTGTCATCTCTAAGTGATGTGCCCAAGGTCATGCTCAGCATTTGTCACAGACCTTGACAGCAAACTGGAATTTCACCAGCTTCCTGCTGTGAAGCCAAACAGTGCTCCCCTCCCCCCTGTGCTTCAGAATATCCTGCCACTAGATGTAATGTCCTGCTAATATCCTAGCACAGTCATCTTCAATGTTTTCAGACCTCGAACTCATACAGTAGCCTACAGGATGAGACCCAATTTTGTGACCATATGTGTGCAGATTCCTACTTTTCTGTCTAAGGCAGGGGTTCTCAACCTCTTCCCGGCCAAGTACCACCTTCCGGCACAACTAACTCTCTTGCTGCGTGCCACAGGAATGACTGAAAATGACATCATCGCCAGTTACATCTGGGTTTTCAGGTTTTCGGAGGCCAGAAAATGCAGGTTGAAGGCTCAGGCTGAGTGAGAGGGCCCTTCACAGCGTTCCTGAGAGGCTTGGCCAAAGGCAGGAGCCTCTCAGGAGTGAAAACGTGCCGCCGAAAGCGCATCATTGGAGCAGGGTTCTGGCAGTCTGAGTACCACCAGTAGTCAGCCAAAGTACCACTGGTGGTACTAGTACCACTGGTTGAGAACCCCTGGTCAGAGGTAAGGGAGGACAGCAGTACTTTTAATAGTTACATGACATAACAGATGGAATGTTGTTGACAGATGTGATTTTTTTATGCATTGTGGGTAAGAAAAGTTGCCATTTCAGAACTACCTTCTTCCACACAACTATTAAAGTACAAAAGGCCTGTCCATCTTTCTCTCTGGTTACTCCCGCTCTGTCTTTCTCTTTAAAAGAATTCTAAAACAAGCAAACAAAAGAAAATGTCAAGACTCATGTCTGAAACCATGGAGACAAGTCAGGGTGGAAACAGTGCTGAACCAGCACTGCAAGCCTATGCAGGTTTACACAGAAGTAAGTCCAACCCTGTTCAATGGGAATATTCCCAGGTAAGTGTGCATAGGATTACGGCCTACATGGTTTGTCTCTGTATAATAAGGCCTCTTTCTGTGCAGGGCTGCTCCAAGAGCTCCTGCTGCCTGAGGTTTATTTATTTATTTACAATATTTTTTTATCCCACCTTTCTCTCCAAGGGACCCAAGGCGGCTTACAAAAACAGGAAAAAACAATTACAAAAAACAGCCACCTTTAAAAGCAATAAAACAGTTAATTAAAAACTCAAACATAATCTAAAAAACGATATGCTGCCCCCCTTACCCGATGACGTGCCAGCCTCTGTTCCTCCCACTCTTCCATGTTTTAGCTTAGCACTCTCCTCCTCTCTATATTTCCTCTTCCTCTCTGTCCCTCTCTTCCTTTTCCAATCCAGGGAGTGGAAAGAGGAGTAGCAGCAGTGGAGGCAAGTAGGCAGACAGAGATGGGCGCCCGCCACCAATCTGCTGCCTGAAGCAACCACATCAGTTGGCCTCATGGATGGGCCGGCCCTGTTTCTATGTAAAGTTCAGTATCAAGGTCTGCAAGATATCTGCACATACTTAAACTCTTCCTTGTAGGAAAACTCTACTTAAAATAACTTCTCCTGTAGCCTTTTTTGTTACCACCTTGTGTTATGTGTTGCTTTTGTCATATGCACGTATTCGCAGTTCAAGATCATCAAAGCATGTTTTCAAAACTGCTGTTTACTCTTCTACTTCATCACGTGGAATAACCTCTGACGTTTGCTTTTCTTGAGGCAGATTATTCTACGTGTAAAAGTGGGCATCTTTCTCAGATGTCAAACCCAGTGCACTCCAAAGTGATCCCTTTACTTACACATTGTATTCATAGTAAAAGAAAGCATTGCTTTTGTACTCAAAATGAAAAGGAGAAGCAATCAAATGAAGAGAGTATTTAAAAGCCATTTTGCAAGAAGATCTATTTCCATTTATCATGTTTTGTATCTGAAGCGTTTCCAGCAAGGTGGAGAAAATAAAACAAATAAAAAGAGGAACGTGCACATTCATTGCAGTAAAAGAGGCTATAATCAATATTCAGCAATACTTATTCGAAATTGTTACTTGAATGCTGATCTTCATTCATTACATGACTCAATGGATTACAGAAAGAACTCTTTTCAGGCTGTCCATAAAATATGTCACACTTTTCTTTTATGTTCTTTTCCAAATTGAGCCACCCAGTTGCTGCTAGTCACAACAAAATTAAAGCAACAGTGATGTACTGTATTGACACGTTTCCATTGTCATGTCCAATTTGGCCCAGACATCCATTCAATGAAGATGCTGGTGATTGTGCCCAGGACTAAGTGCATGCACAGGGTTAGCCCACCCATGAGGCAGGATGAAGCAGCTGCTTTGAGTGGTGGGCTGGGGAAGGCAGCAAATTGGCAAGGGATGTCGCACAACTGCCCAGCTATTAACCATCCTCTTCTCGCTCACTGTCCTAGGAAAGTGAATGAGAGGGGTATGAATGAGGTATGCTTTACCCCCTTCTCCTCCATACCTGGTCAGTTTTGAAGAAGCATGGGGTGGTGGAGATGGAAACAGCTGCAGTGGAAATGGAGGGTGGAGCATCCATGTGTCAACAACAAAAAAGGGTGGCTGTGGAATCTGGGCACTGCCTTGAATGCTAATCCAGCTTTGGCCGGTCCATGCATGCAAAATATGTGCTATACTGCTGAGCTATAGGCCAGTGCAAGATGAATCAGAATATTGTAATGCAAATTACGGTCTCACTAGTTTTCAGTGTCAGTGGGAAGCAGGAACATCTCTCCCTCTCTCCAGCTGCCCACTTTGAAAATGCCTCCTAGCATATTCAATGCAGTGGCCTTTTATTAGGGAAAGAATGGTTATTGCTTTCTTGCAGACAGCATTTTGTCTCAAGAGTTGTTATTGCGCTATTTAGCCACCTGGTCTGAAGCAGGATTAGTTGTACCAACACGCCCATAACAAATATATTAGCACCAAAACTATGTAGCATTTTCTTTCTTGGTTAAAAAGAAGAAATGTGATTTTGACAGCACAATCCTATCCAACTTACACCACTGGTGTAACCAGTGGGGGAGGGAAGGGTGGGAGGCTTTGGAGGGGAGGGTAGATTTAAATCCCCTTCGAATCCCCCTTTGGAGGGGATTTGAATCCCCTTTCTGTTCTGGGGCCTCCCGTTCTCGCTGCACCGCTGGTTACACCGGTGGTGTAAGTTGGATAGGATTGCGCTGTAAACCAATTTCAAATTTTTACACTGTGCCGCAGCACCAAAAGTAGCCTAAGTATGACACAACTCGAGATCAAAATACCGTAGTTTAAAAGGCATAGCAGATCTAAAAGACCTGGGCGGGGAAAAAAGGTCTTAACCTGGCAATGAAAAGATACAGGGAAAGCCTCTCTCTTAAAACTGGAATATAAATTTGATGGGGACAGCTAAAGCAGCCCTCCCACCCTTTCTGTAGAAGACCCCTCCCTACACTTCTCACAGCCCAATCCTATGGTTTTCCCTGCCATAGCATGCAGCTGCACCAAAATGGGCCACACTGCCTCTGGGGGGGGGCTGATCAGGGGGCTTGGGAGGTAAGGGAAAATATTTTCCCTTACCTTCCCATAAACCTCCCGATCCTCAATGGGTCTTCTCGGACCTCTGCCCACTCTTTAGCTTGTGCAGGTCCGAGGAGACAAAGGGAGCATGGCACCCCTCCCACTTCCCCCCGTTCCACCCCTCTGCTGACTCACCATCGTTGGCGGGCGCTCCTCATTCCGCCACTGCGCACTGGGCCTCTGCAGCCTCTCCAGCAGTGGTCTGGATGCACACAGCTCCGTGTATTTCTGGAGTGCCTTTTGTGAAAGCCGGAAAGCGTGTTCCTCCTCCTAGCGTTCCAGCGGTGGAAATGGGAGATAGGCTTGGGCTGAAAGTCCTACAATTCGACATTTCTAAACCCAAATACCAATTAAATACTATGTTTCTATCTTCCTCATCACCCCTGTTTTATTGCTCTGTTAGCAAACCAATCCAAATGACCCCAAAGAATCAGAGTGCCTCTTAAGGGCAAAAAAAAAAAAAAAAGCCAGGATAACTCATTGAAAAGGAAGTAACATGGGTGTGATAATATGTTCCTTGCAATTTAAGAAATGGGGGGTGGGGTGGGGGTTATGAGGTAGAAAGCAACCACATGAATCCAGCTTGAAAAATGGATGTTATTAAGCTGAGAAAGAGGCGAATGCCAATGCTGCTCTTCTTGAATAATTAAATGGTACAGTATGTTTGCTCTATCCACAAATCCATGTACAAGGCTGAGCAGCCCTTTCCAAGGAAACAGCTGAGTCTCCTGAAGCAAGAAATCGAACTAGTCTTATCTTCATGTTCATTATTGCTGCTCGTGTTCACTGCAAATTTGTTTTGGAAGGGAAGGAAAGAGGCTCTCCAGAGCGACCACTGAAAACAAATGACTTCCCAGAGTGTGGCCATGCCATGCTCAGGTATTACTCCTAATGCCTCCTGTTTGCATTTTCACTTTCAGGTTATATTATTATAGTAGCCATATGTGAGCAAAACTGTGCCAGGTGAAAATACTGGGACAAAAGCTGAAAGACGTTTGTCTCACAGACAGGTCTCAGTACTTCATAAATACACACACCGGGGGGGGACGGGACTAGGCCCCTCTTCACACATAATTCTCTGTGCATTCAGTGAATCTTGTGAGATAGAAACAGGAGCCTGCTGGTTAGCTACACCTGCTGTGCCCCAACACGCTCCTTGGTAGCTCCCCTGGCTATCTGCAAGACAAGTGCTTGTCTGCAGAGGCAAGCATTAAACACAGGAGTTTGACCCAATCTACACATGGCACGGAGTGAAGTGGTCAGCTGAGGTGGTAGAATTCTGGACTATTCCACAGATGGCAGACAGGGAGGGAGCCATATTTGTGAATCCTCCCTTATGCAAAACAAACACAAAAAAACCCATCCTGCATGTAGTAAATGAGCACACTGGAGGAAAGGTTTAATGCAACCCTCTCCCCGATTTGCTCATTTGCTACATGCAGATGTTTTTTGACATTCACAAATATGGCTCTCTCCCCAATGATCTGCAGTCTGAAGTGGAACAGTCCAGAATTCTACCACCTCCGCTGATCACCTCACTCTTCAAAATGTGTAGATTGGATCTTTATCCTCATGATTTAAAACCTTGAGCAGCCAGAGTTGTGGAATATGGGAAGAAACTGTCCCCACATGCAGTGCTTGCCTCTGCAGACAGGTGCTGAATGTGAGGGGGCAGTGGTGGTACAGGTAAGGAGCACATCACTGTGGAAGGCATTGTGAGCCAGTGTGCTCCTGTCTCCTCCTCTTTGCATTCAATGAAAGCAGAGAGAATACTGTATGAAGAAGGCCGGGGTCAAAGACTGAAAGGAGTTTACTTCACATTACCTTATATACATGCACTCACAGCCCAATCTGCCAGTGGAAGTTCCAGGCTTCTGGCAGAAGTGCCGCTGCCCTGGCATGTGTGACAAGGCCACAGAGCACATGGTGGTGGCCATGCATGCATGCCAACACAGGAGCCATCCACTGCCAGCACTGGTTAGTTGCCGGCAGAGGTAGATGGTGGGAGGAACAGGGTGGGGAGGGGGAGGAATGGGGGAGTGTCCAGGCAGGGAGGAGGGTGGGCAGGAGGTGGGATGGGGGAGGGAGGAGGTGGATCCCGGTGGCACTGGCATGTGCCAGGATCCTATCCCAATTCCTTCCCCTGTTCCCTCTCCCTTACTCTCCTTGGTTCTGCACCAGGAAAATGGCTGGCATAGATCTAAGGAGACCCATTGGGGAAGCATATACTTGCCCCAGGGTAAGGGAATGAAAGTTCCATACCATGAGGAGGCCTGGGCTCTGCAACTGTGGCCCCCCCCACAGGATGCAGTGCGTACTTGGTTGCCGCGGCTGCACTGGCAGGAGGGTTTTAGTAGGATTGGGCTGTCAGTCACACACACACACACACACACACACACACACACACACACACACACACACACACGCAAATAGAATCTGTTGAGGTGACAGGCTAAATGTTATTAGTTAATTCCAACTGCTAGTATTTACAGAACATTATTGAAATTGATGAGTGAAGGCACAATAGGGGGAAAAAAATAAGGCAACACCACATATTTCTAAATCAGGCGTCTTCAATCCAAATTAAGTTCAGCCATTGGAAGAAAGGCAATTTCCTTGAACACTCCCATTGTAGCAGGAGACAAGGCAGCAGCTGCTCCTTCTACTCATTCCCTCCCTGGCTTGGATGTCTATTCCTTCTCCAAGCTTATACACTTAATTCACACCGCAGCTGAATCACTGCCTGCTGGTGCAGGATGCTTGAGGCGATTGGGGAATCTCCACTCTTAGGGCCCATTCACACTTGACTGCGGATGTCCCTGCTGTGCGCTTCACGGACCCGCGCTGAGCGATTTTGCATATTCATATTGAAATAGGACACCATTCCGTCCCAGTTGGTTTGGGGCCATCTTTTGCGGAGCTTGTTTCATGGAGCTTGTGGGCGGGTTCGCAGAGCTACTGCAGCCACCAATCGCGTGAGAGGGGGGAGGAGAGTGGTTGCATGTCAATCAGAAGTAGCTCCAATCGCCGCGGAGGTTATTATTCCAGTAATCTTCCGAGAGGGAAACACAGGAACCAATCACAGCTGCGCTTTCTTAAGAAAGTGGGACAGCAGGAGGGACGACAAGCAGAACGACACTCCCCTGCTCCAAGCGCGTACGCTGGGTACTCCAGCGCGTACGCTGGGGCAGGGACATCCGCCGTCAAGTGTGAATGGGCTCTTACATTCAGCATACTCACAAACTGTGCAAACATGTGGATAAGTGTTCTTGGGCAGGCCACTGACATCAACAGGGCCATGTGTTTGCTCAGCAACCATGAATCTACATGGTTTGTAAATCTGATCTTCAAACCATTTGTGGTGGCATGCTAATTTGGGATCTAGGACCATGACACGAGAGAGCCTGGGTGCCCATTTCACTAACAGCAGGTTCATGAAATACATTTTATGCTCAACTCAGGAAACCCAATCTTCCTCAAGCATGTCCTTGCATGGACAAATATGATGTGTTGAAATTGGATGATGACAGCAGTTCTTGTCAACATGTGAGCACATTCATTTTCAACTAAAAACATGGGATTTTCAGCTTGCCGTTAACTATGAAAGGCTGGTTGGATACCCCTACTGTATATTCTGGGAAATTTGAGGCTACGTTACAAGGAAGAAGGTTGTATGGGTAAATTAGCCATGTATTAGAAGTACAAAATACAGAGAACTCCAAAAACCACATAATTTTTTTTTTCAAAGAAGCCACTAATAAAAGCAGGCAACGAAAAAATTAAAAAATTAAAAACGAAAGTCCATGAAGTCCGGTATTTATATACAGACCGACGTTTCAACCCCTAAGCCGAGGTCATTCTCAAGCTTATAGTGCCAAAATTTGAGGATGCTTGTGTTTTGTATGAACTGGTACCATGTCCAAAGTCAACCCAAGAGTCGTCATGTGAACTGGTGCTGTTTTGAATATACGCAGCTGGTTGGTAAAAACTAAAAATTTCACTTATGTTAAGACATTGCTGACCAAGCATATCAGTGAGAACGTTCCATACCGTACAATATGAATTTGGATGATTGAAAACCAAACCTCTTCACCTTTTGATATAAATGGGGGAGGAACAACAACAAATGTCTCAAGCGTCCTTAAACATCGTACCACTTTGCTTCCTAGCACAGCTTGAAATATTATTGAAGCTCTTGTTCTCTGCTCCCCATGGTGAACTAAAGCAAACAATTGCTTCCCTGTCTAAATGGAAAAGCATTTAAAACTCCCACTTGCCAAACAATGTTCTGTCATTGGTTTGCATGTTATTCATTTAGGTTTATAAATCTGGCTCATAGTGTGATTATTATTGTTCTTGGAGCACATTAGCAAATATTATGAAGTGTCTGTTACGTCTCTGATGATTATTTCAGATGCATGTAGAAGGCATTTGGGATATGGCTTAATTCAGAAAAGAATCATAGTACTAACTGGCTTATCCTTCCCCTTTGTGGGCTTTGCATGGAACAGGAAGGAGTAGAGGACTGGAAGCAGTAGCGTCACTAGGACGCGCATCACCCTGGGGCAGGGGGCGCGCGTCACCCTAGTGACGCTACGATATCGCGGCGCGGGGGGTGACCCGGCTCCCCCCCGTGTCGCCCTCCGGACGCTCCGAGGCCGGCCCGGGAGCCAGCCTCGGAGCGTCCGACCCCGTCGGCGCTCCAGGGCCTTCTGAAAGAAGGCCCAGGCAGCGCGTCCATCCGGGTATTTCCCGGATTTTTGCGCATGCGCAGACCCGTTTTGAGGGCAAAAAGCCCAGGCAGCGCGTCCTGAGGCCTTCTGAGGCCCAGGCAGCGCTTCCATCCGGGTATTTTTTGGATTTTCGCGCATGCGCAGACCCGTTTTGAGGGCTTTTTGCCCTCAAAACGGGTCTGCGCATGCGCGAAAATCCGGGAAATACCCGGATGGACGCGCTGCCTGGGCCTTCTTTCAGAAGGCCCTGGAGCGCTGACGGGGTTGGACGCTCCGAGGCCGGCTCCCGGGCCGGCCTCGGAGCATCCGAAGGGTGTCGCGCGTCGCGCAGGGTGCGCGCGTCACCCCGTGGCGCGCGTCACCCGGGGGCACCCCGCCCACCCTGCCACGCTCCAGCGACGCCCCTGACTGGAAGCACATGATGGTTGAAGGGCATGAAGAGAAAGGAAGCATGAAATGTGTACACAGCATTAAGGTGTAGAAGTTCCATAGCTGTCTTGCTATTGCACAAGATTGATGATCCGCTCTCTTTCTCCAATCGTGCTCTACTTTCCAGAGCCCATACCCAGGTTTTATGGGCTACAACCCATGCAAGGCGTGGGATATTTCTATCTGTGCAGGTGAGCTGGGCTATCATGAATATGGGGCAATCTGCATGGGTCTATGCTAGCCTAACAGGGTGGGCAGAGGGCTGCAACTGTGGGTAAGGCTAGCCCTGTAATGTTTTAGAGCTGAGTGACTGATCAGACCAGTGCTGAAAGTTTTATATTTTTTTGCAAAGTCTAAATATACAATATTGTTACGGGCAATACTGTTGAAGTCTCCCTATACCTCCCGTTACCTCTGATATAGTTACCTCTGATATATATCAGTGAAGAACAATTGAGGACAACTGATGATGATTGGGGCTGGAACAGATTTGAATGTTGATGTTGAGCGTGAAAGAGGCTGGTTTGAATTTGAACTGAAAGACAACAGCTAAAGTTTTGGAGCTGGCTTTGACTATGCAGTTGCTGCAAGGGTGTGCAGTTGGATGGGGAGGAGCGATGCTGCTTCAGGATTGACTCTTTTGCTTCCCCTCTTCAATCTGTATATTTGTACATGTACAGGCACGACAGAAACAGCATACATCTCTTCACAAGGAGATGATCCTGTAAAGCTGTCTCTAGAACTTCTTAGTGTGGGGAGTGTGAAGCAACAATAGGTAGCACATAGATTGCGATATCTGTATCTGAGTGATCAGATTTTGTGTGTGGTTATGCAATATTACACTTACATAAACATTTGGAGGCATTGTGGCATTTTATAAGAGCATTGTAAAAGGCTAGTCCTCTTCTAGAAAAAAGATGAAAGTGTAGTAAAGTAAAAAAATGAGAGGAAGACAGGACTATTATCTTCAATTTGCAGAATGGAATATTGAGACCTAGCGAGATATTAAAGAGCCACGTTCCCTGCTGGGTCTAAGCAGCAGAGTTCCATTGCCTTCAGCCTGGATGCACCAGTTACACACAGCAGAAAAATCTAAGCCTAAAGTGATTTGTTCATATTCACAGTGAGTTTAGAGCAGAACTTCGGAAATGCAGAGAAACGTATTAACTGAAATACCATTTTTCTGGGGAGCCATTTCTACATGCCATTTATTTCCACATATAAAGGATTAATTATGAGAATGTGTGACTGTAGCTGCAGGTCCCAGCTACAGTTGGGACCTGCAGAGCACCCAATTCAATATTCTACAGAATAAAAAGAAGGTTGTTAGATATCTGATTAGTGTGAATGCATGTATACTAAGCTAACAGAAATATTGTCGGAAAGTAACAAAAAGGGATCTTCGAGAAGAGGGCGAGTTTGCTACAACAATGTCCATTAAAACAGACAATGACTTATTGATGGATGTGGTTTTCAAGAACACATGGGTTTTGCATCAGGAATAGAGATCTTTAAGCCTGAAAGCACTGCTTGTCTTTGAGGTCTATTTGTTTGGTCTAAAAAACTAGCCTATGGCTACTGTCAGTGCAGCTACATCTTCAGTTTCCTTAGGCAGGAAAAACCAAAAGCAAGCTCATGTTTGAAACAGAGTTATTTTCAGCTCTGTACTGGAGCTTACACAACTGGATTAAGCAGCAGAGGCGGAACTTGCGCAGAGCGCGTGGAGCTGTTCCGGGTGCGGGGGTGCATTAAGCGGGGGGTGTACTTACCCTCGCGATGCGCCGCCTCCGCTTTGGCCGTCTTCGTTTCGGCCCTCCCTCCCTCCCTGGAGGCCATTTGGCTCCGAAATGACACCAAAACCGGCGGGGGGGGGGGGGGGTGTCGATGTGACATCACGCAGGCCCCGCCCCCTTGCGCCGGGCAGGCTTCCGTCATTTCTGTTAAGCAGGAACAGAAATTGGCGCAGTAGGATTGGGATGACTGAGGTTGTGCGTATCCAAGAGCTCCTCTCTGGAGAACTCACCTATCCTATGCTAGGCTCTACCCTAGAAACCTGCATCGAAAGAACAGAAGCATCTGTTTTTAGGCTTCTTTGTATCTGACACCAGATACAGAAGTTCACATCTTTTTAAGGTAAAGGTAAAGGTGACCCCTGACAATTAAGTCCAGTCGTGTCCGACTCTAGGGTGTGGTGCTCATCCCCATTTCAAAGCCGAAGAGCCAGCGTTGTCCAAAGACGCCTCCGTGGTCATGTGGCCGGCATGACTCTCCTTGCTGCAGTGCGTAGCATGCGGCTGGAACACAGAGCGCTGTTTACCTTCCCGCAAGCAGTACCTATTTATCTACTCGCATTAACATGCTTTGGAACTGCTAGGTTGGCAGGAGCTGGCCAAGCAACGAGAGCTCACCCCATCGCGGATTCGAACAGCCAACCTTTCGATCGACAACTCATGGTTCAGCAGTTTAACCCACTGTGCCACCCGCTGGCCTTTTGGGACACATCTTTTTAGTATGATTTAATTAATATGGACAAGAACAGCCCATCCATTAGGTGAGGTGATGAGGTGAAGCATCAGCAGATTAAGGGGGTGGATTCAGGGTACCCTTCAGCCTGAGTCTGCTGCCGCCACTGCCTCCTTCCACCTTACCACAGGTTGCGAGCCACACTGATCCACTTTCTGCCCTCTAAAAGCAAATGGAAGGTGGATCATCTGCCCCCTTACCTTGCTCCTGGTGCAGTTTCCTCAAACATGGACATGCGGGACTTCCGGTTTCATTTACATTGTGAGAAACACATGTCCGAGCCACAGGATGTGGTGATGGCACCTGGCCTAGATGCCTTTAAAAGGGGTTTGGACAGATTCATGGAGGAAAAGACCATCACAGGTTACAAGCCATAAGCAACCTCCTGGTTTTAGAAGTGGGTTTTCTCTGTGCCAGGTGCAAGGGAGTGACAACGGGAAACAGGTTATCTTGTTGTCTGTGTGCTCCCTGAGGCATCTGGTGGGGCCACTGTGTGATACAGGAAGCTGAACTAGATGGGCCTTTGGCCTGATCCAGCAGGGCTCTTTTTATGTTCTTATGCTCTTATGAATCTGACCTTTTTCTGGTAAATATTAGCTTTCAAGAAAAATAATAACTGTTCTTAACTTTTTATCTGTATAGGAAGGTATGGGCAACTAAATCCTATCGCTATATAGGATACAAACCAAAGGGTTTCATAACTGAAAATATTGATATGGAGACAACTTTTGTAACAAATCTTTCCTGTGCTATAATGAACTATGTCTGATCAAAAAAGCCTTATTTTTTGTATGACTGCATCTCTTTTCTGTTTAGAAATTGCCGATGCTGCAGGCAGTATTCAGCTTTCAGAATTGTGCAAATCGCTAGCCTGTCTTGGCCATTCTTTCTTGAAAACGACAACATCTACAGTCATGGGAGAAGTAGTCCCACAAGGAAGTGTAAATAACCTGATGTTCTGGCACCTCAAGAGGAAGATCTAAGTTGCCTGGGCTTTTGAAAGAGCAACAGGAGTTGTTAAGGAAATGTTTTCTCCTTCCACTGGCCACCACAAGGGAAATCATTTTGAGATGGATGAAAAAGTCAACTTTTCCTGGTTCAGTAAATAGGTTTACATTCCATGGCACAAACACATAAATTCAACTCTTTAAAAAGAACTCTCACTTTGCAGTAAAGGGATCCTAAAGACAAATAATACTGCACACAAATACCCCCCCCCCCCGGATACTTTGAGTCTCTTGTTTATATCCCCTCTTGAAGTATTCCTCTGTCTCTCATAGCAGCTTTTTCACTGACTGGCTTGCATTAATCTTTTTCAGTTGCAAAACATTCACTGAAAGTAGGGCTAAGCCTTCATTTAAAGGAGAGGAGCACAATGAAAAAGTGCCTCTCCTTTAAATGATATTTTAGTAATTGATTTGAAAGTATTGCCTGTTTAAGAACCATTACCCTCACTCTAAACCAGGGATGTAGATCAAGTCTCTGACTCCAAGTCTCAAGTCAAGTTCCAAGTCTTTGCCCCCAAGTCCCAAGTCTTTCGTTGGAAGTTGCGAGTCCCTATCTATCTAATGGGGGAAATGGGTTTAAACCTGAATAAAATTGGACTTGTCATAAAAGGCTCCAAGTCTTGAGTTGAATCTTTCGAGTCTTTTACAACTGCAAGTCAAGTCTGAGTCAAGTCACTGACGGAACTTGAGTCCAACTCAAGTCCAAGTCACTAGACTCAAGTCTACATCACTGCTCTAAACTCACTTTGTTTGCCTTCCATGTCATTAAAACATAGCCAAATCTGATTGGACACATCATGTTGTGACATTTTCACATTCCATAGTCCTTTTCAGATGGACTCACTCAATCTCCGGACAACATCCCGGACACCAGACACAGGTACGTCCTGCGCCGGGTGGCAGGAGGGCGTGGGGAGGGAGGGCCGGGGTGGCGGGGGAGGAGGCCATTGGCCGTCCAGGACTGGGAGGGGCGAGGATATCGGCACTGCACAGCCCAGGCTTGGCCGGCCTTACACGGCCTCCCTGGTTGTGCGCCAGTTAAATAGCTGGCGCGCATCCGAGGAGGTCCATTGGGGCCACTGGGGTTTACACCAGGGGAAGGGGACAAATGTCCCCTCAAGGTGAGCCCCAGCCCCGCCAGTGCAGGCCATATCCTGCGCAGGATGCAGTTTAGGCTGGTCAGTGCAACTTGCGCAGCATTGGGTTGTTAAGCTAAAGAAAAATAAATAAACCTGGAGCAGTCATGGAGGCCTCTTCAAAGTGAGGGAGCATTTGTTCCCTTACCTCGGGGCTGCATTGCAGCTGCACCAGCTCTGGAAAGTTGGTTAGGATTGCGCTGTTAGAAAGATAGGATAAGTAGAAAATAGAAATAGTATGTTAGTAGGATATACTGCTTCGCGCTTGCTGTAATATTTTGAAATATTATGTTTTGTTATGTTTTAATATTATACTAATAAAATAAATATATACTTGGGGGGGGGGAAGTTTGGGCTGTTAAGCATATCTCTTGGCCTTCCAGTGGGACCAAAGCTACCCTGTCCATGGTGCTGATGGAAAAGCTCACATCAAGCTGAGAGTTCTGGGGAACAGCAAACTGATACAGGGTGTCTCCTGCCCCTCCTCTGGGCAACCATTCACCAAGCCCCTGCAGTTGGGTTGTCATTCCCCTTCCCACTTGAATAGAATCAGGGCACTGGCAGTCCACCTCTTTCTCTAGCAGTGCTGGAGAAAGGGGAACAAAGGCTGCTACCACCACTGCCATCCTAGTCTCCTTGCCTATAGCAGGCTGCTTTCTTGGTGTGGGCTAGGTGAAGGAGGTGAGGCAAAGTGACACATAGTCTGCCTCCTCACCCTTGCCCTCTTATCTTCTGCTCCATACCTGTCTTGTTTAATATAAATAGGAAGAGTGCAAGGATGAGGGCACGGGTGGAGAAGGGGGCCGGCTCTGGATCACTATGCTATGCCCCTCTTGTCTATCCCACACCAGGCTGCTTACCTAAGGATCCCAATGTGAGCAAAGAGACAGAGGTGTGCTGGAATTTGCGCACTGCGTCAAGTGGTTATTGGGCTCAAACCGGGCCTAAGTAGGAGCGTTGCCCCTCAATCACCCAAGCATTCGAGTGTGTTCTCCATCTCAAGCCAGAGTGACACATAATAATAACAATAATAACAATAACAATAACAATAATATACAGTATTTATATACCGCCTTTCTGGTCATTAGATTTCTCCTCCGACTTTATTCAAGGCGGTGTACATGGGCAGGCTGTTCTAAACCCCAAAGGGTTTTTACAATATAATAACGTTCTAATCTTTCATAGAACCCTTCATGCGAGATGTTACTTTCACAGTCCATCTCTCTCTCTCTCTCTCTCTCTCTCTCTCTCTCTCTCTCTCTCTGGCGTCCAACTCAGCACGCTTCAGCTTCAGCTGCTCCACTCCCCCACAGGGCTCTGCAGTTTATCAGCTTAGCGTGCCAGCAGCTCTCCGACAGACATCCGGCTGTCTTGAACTGCTGTCCTGCAGATCTTCAGGCATTTGTGAGACGAACGTTCTAACCAACTGAGCCAGAAGTCCTGCCCTCCACATAGCCAAAATTGGTGGAAAGAGAACAAATAGCCAAGGCACTATTGTAGAAGAAGGTCCATAACAAGAGTGTGGAAAAGAGAAAGTTCTGAGATAGGTTCATCATGGAGCTCTTCAAGCAGAACATAAGGTGTCCAGATACTGAAAAACCTATGCCTATGGCCTCCCTAATCTGTTTGTAAGTAAGAACATCAGAGCAGTTGGGGCTTACGTATGTTTCCTGGCTCCATGCGCCTTCCAGTTAGGAGCCATGTCTGGCTTGGGGGTATGATTATCAAGCAGGTCTGGACTGGTTCCCATCTCAATAGTCAAGACTTGCTCTAGGCTTTGTGACCCATTGGACACTTCTGGGTTGGTCCTTCCTCACAACCAAGATTTGCTCTTGGCATTAGATGATGGGGCCAGGGAAATATCAAAACACCTCACTGCAACGGGAGAAAAGGGAAAGGAGAATAATTCCCCCAGGTTCCTTTCCCCACCATCCCTCAAAACCCTTCAGCTGAGAAGAGTGTGCTGTCATTCTAATATTTGCCCTGCCCTTTGAGAACCTTTGAGAATGACAGGACTGTCTTAGGAATGTAAGGAGCTCTTGAGCACCACACTAGGGACAAGCAAAAAAAAAACCCTGACTCCAGAGTCCAGGATAATTATTATTTTTTTCACATTTTTATACCGCCCTTCCTCCAAGGAGCTCAGAGTGGTGTACATATTTCCTCCCCTCCTTTTGTCCTCACAACAACCCTGTGAGGTAGGTGGGGCTGAGAGATTGTGACTGGCCCAAGGTCACCCAGGAAGCTTCATGGCTGAGCGGGGATTTGAACCTGGATCTTCCAGGTCTAAGTCCGACTCCCAAACCATTACACCATCCTGGCTCTTTTAATTTTATTTTAATTTTAGCAGTTTTAAAGGAGAGAGCTTGTGAACATGGGAGAAGTTTTGCTTGTCCCTAGTGTTCTTCCCCACCAACAGGAGCCAAGATGGCCTAAGACCTCCCAGCACCTCAGGAGGAAATGCTGACCCCTCTTACTGCTTATCTGGTGATGTGGCAACTTCCACTCCTTCCACTCCCTGGATTGAAAAAGGAAGATGGGGGTGGAGAGGAATTGTGGGGGAGAAGAGCATGGTGGGCATTCTTGTGTTCTAGCCCACCACTCTTTCTCTTTCACTCCATCTTCTTCCTTTTCCAACCCAGAGTGTGAACCTCTTGACCTTTTCATGACCTCTTGACAGAGATGGGTGCCCCATAGCAATCTGCTGCCTGAGGCAACTGCCTCAGTCAGCCTCATGGATGGGCCAAACCTCAGGGTGACATTGCCAGAAAGAAGAAGCCCCTGAAAGGGGGAAAAAAAGCACCAAAGCAGCTACCCAGAAGAGAGACTGTGAACAATAGTCCAACAGGCATGAGAAAGGTAATGTGGGTGCGGGGGGGGGGAAGGTTCAGGGAATATTACAAGCACTCCAAAAGCCAAACCATTTTAGGCAAACCATTTTTGCATTATGACTGTTTACATGAGAGTTCTTCCTGGAACGGAATTCTTCCTTCTCTGTCTTTGGGAATGGAGTCCAGAACACATATTCATGCCCTACAGGATTTCTAGATCCAATATCTCTTCCCAACAACACTGCAACCATTATCAGTCTCCTACAGCACATATACACTGTTGCAATTTTGGATTTAAAGAGTGTAGGGATTTTTTCCACTCTCACTTGAGCACTTATACAAACTATCCTGGACACCAGCAAGTGTTCCAGTATCATGATTGATACTGTGAGTGGTAAGTCACACAGTGAGATGATTGGTAAGTAACGTAAGTGAGAGTATCAGGGTTGGAGCCAGGATCAGGGGGAGATGGGCAGCTCAATTCTTGTCTTGCCCGCCATGACATGCCAAGTCCTCTTTCAGAGCAATCCTACGTAAGGATCCGGTGGGCAGCCGAGGCTGCCTGCCAGATCCTGTACTCCGCTGCGGCCAGGCGGCCACTCGGCCAGAGTGCCCCTTCCCCGCTCGTCCCCTTCCCCAAGTGTAAATGGCCCCCGGGCTGATCGGCCTCCTCGGATTTCCGCCAGCGAAATTGTTGGTGGAAGTCGGAGGAGACCGTGTAACGGCCCAGCCCTCCCGGGCTGGCTGGGCCTATGGGCACTCTCCCTCCCTCGCCCCGCCCACTGAATCCTTACCTGGGTCCGGCGGCGGCCGGGCGAGGGCTCCGGTGGCGGAGCAGGGGAGGCCGGCCTTGTGCTGGCCTTCCCTGCTCTCGAGTAGTCGCAAACGTGCTTTATGGCATGTTTGCAACTACTTCGGGAGGCGGAACGCTCATTTCGCCGCCTGACCATCTGTCAGGATTGTGCCGTTTGGCTGGTGTCCCTGAAGAGACTGAGGAACAGGAGTTGAGTATAAGAGGCTGTAAGAACCCATATGTGAAGGAATATCCTCTGGCCCATTTAGGGAACAAAACATCACCACTTTTTGTAAACCATTTTGAAAACTTATGATTGAAAAGACAGTCAATTAAGATTAATGTTATCATGTAAAGGCCACATAGTCAACAACTTATAGATGATTGTTTACATAACGGTACACATGATTTTATACAGGAAAGGCTTTAGAAAAAAAGGCACCAATCTTTTTGCAAAGTCTTGATTTATTGCCTGAAGCAAAGCCATCAACTTCCCAGTGATCAGCTACAACACAAAAGACAAATGTGATATAAACAGAGGGAAGAAGGAAAGCAAGGTATTCAATCTCACCTGTCAAAATTTAAAGCATTGGAAGGAAAAAGAAGAGCCAGAAGAGCCAAGGAAATATAAATTCTACTGAGAGATGAGAATATGAAGCATTGTTCAGCTTCAGAAGTTGTTCGTTTGCATTGCAGGCTTCTCTCATTCTTCTTCTAAGTGAACAGCAGGACTGGAAGTATAGGATATTGGCCAGAAATAAGGCAGGTGGGGGGGGACAATTTGAAACAGCAGCAGGAGTCATCTGCATTCATATTGCTTTATTTGCCCATTTTTCTTTTCATGAGAAATAGTCGACAGCTCTCCCAGGGACCTTCCTCGAGTGTAACGGCGGCTGGAGCCGGTAGGTCTCCTTGGATTTTCACCAGCTATTTTGCTGGCGGAAGTCGGAGGAGGCCGTGTAACGGCCCAGTCGCCCTCCGGAGCCTGGCAGAGCCCGGGATATGGCGGACGCCATGTGCCCGCCCCCGCCCGGGATGGCTGGGCCTACAGCCGCCCTCTTGGCTCCGCCATCCCTCCCCCCCTCCAACGACCAACCAAGGCGTCCGCCGGATCCTACCTTTCTTGGGTCCGGTGGCCGCCCGAGTCCTCGGCCAGTGGAGCTGGGAAGGCCGGCCTTGCGGCAGCCTTCCCAGCTCTAAAGTAGTCATCAAACGTGCTTTACGGCATGTTTGCGACTATTCCGGGCAGTGGACACTAGGTCTGCCGCCTGGAAGTTAGGTAGGATTGCGCAGTAAATGTACCGTAATTAAGGAAATATCTACATCATAGACTGCTTTAATACATCGGGTTGACCCAGAGATCCATTGGTACCAGATTAAAGGAACATGAAAGATCGGTAAGATTGGAGCATCCAGAATTATCTGCAGTGGCTGAACATGCTCTCGCCACAGGACATAACATCCAGTTTAAAGAAACCTGCTCCTTAAGAACGGAAAACAAGGGTATTATACTAAAGAATCTGGAGGCTCTTGAGATCAGTAAAAAACCTATTCACTCACTGATGAACAGGCAGTAAGACCTGAGCCTTGCCAATCGCACTTGGCTTCCTATCATACGCAATTACTCAAGGAAAGGACAATCCGTTAATGTTCCAGCTTCAGAAGATACAAGTTGTTACAGAGTTCTAAAGACTCAAGGAGAGTAGTGCAGGTGGGCCCCCATATCCGCTGGGGATATGTTCCAGGCCCCTCCGTGGATACTTGAAACCGTGGATAAGAGCTAACACCCCCTCCATGGTTTCCTGAGCCCCCCCCCCACCTGCCTCCCCTGCAGGCAGGCATGCTTGCCTCCCCCAGCTCTTATTTTTCTTTCAGAAAGCTTTGTTTAAAACAAACAGAAGCAGCCTCCATTGCAGGCAAGTAGAACGAGACTAAGTCGTAGAGAGGCTCTGAAAGGTTTCTGTTAACCTTGCAGAGCCTCTCTAGTACTTAGTCTCGGTCTACTTGCCTGTAATAAGCAGCCAGAGGCTGCTTCTCCTGTTTCTTTAAGGAAGAAACAAAGCTTACTGGGAAAAAAGTAAAAGCCTGGGGGGGGGGTCCCCACGATCTGTGGATAACTGAAACCGTGGATAGCGAATAGGTGGATATGGGGGCCCACCTGTATTCCTTTCCACATGTGCCACAAGAGATGCTATAGATGCTAGGACTAGAAAGAGGAGGTCTCTTGTCTTTGGGATTGTTTAATAATTGCTCAATCTTACTGGTTGGTTTAAAAATCGTTCTGATGTTACCCTGTTTAAGAATTCTAGCAATTTTGTCAGTTACCCCTTTAATAAACGGTAAAAATTTCCAAATTTTTTCTTCTTTGTCTTTCTTTTGTGTCTCATTAGTGTCCTCTGTGTTAACTATATTGATGTTTCCCCCTTCCCTAGCTGTCTTGATTTTTTTTACTTTGTGATGTCCATCCTTTATTAATCTGTGCCGTCAATTCTTTTTGGATTGCCCCAGAGGATGTGTCCGGATTAGGACACGAAACGTCGGGCTTATGTGTGTCCAGCTGTGGTTTTAATAATTTCTGTTTGTCTGGGATCGCCTTGACATCGTCAATCCCGGATAAAATCGATATTGTTTTTAATTCGGCTGGATTGTTGCATTTAACCTTGGTATGGCTTTTTTACCCGTTTTACCTATTTCTCTAAACATAATTGCTGGCCATGAAAGTTTCCGATCTAAAAATAAAAACCTAAGTGCACATATATGCTCATAGAGTCTATTACCTAGTTCTGTCTAACCATGAAAGCAATCGGTCAGAGCCGAAAGCTCACTGAAATGGTCAATTCAGAAGTTCAGAATACAGGGCTCATCCTCTATGCATACAATGATGTACATGTGTTCAAACACACACCTGCAGTGCACCAGTGTGTGCAAACTTATATGTGTGTAGGCAAGGCACTGAAAAAAAAACCAGAATTCCCAATTGTGTGGAGCGTTGCCTGCATGCAGCCCAATTTCACACTCAAACATGTGTTTGAATTGACATATAGTGAAGTGTGAAGCCTGCTGCCTCCTGCTTTCTGTACATTTATTGTCCATGCGGAGGACAAGTCCTGTTGTTTGAACAGTGCTAGAGTGCCCCAGCATAATTCAGTGTTTGGAATTAGAGTAGGGCCTCGGTATCCATGGGAGATAGTACCAAAACCTGCCCCCTTGCAGAAACTATGAATAAGGGGAAACACTATGCCCAGTGCCCCCCTCACAACCATTACCTTTCTTTATCTTTATAGAGTTGGCACCAAGGTGCTGTGTTTTTCTTTACCAAAAGGCTATAAGCAGCATGCTGCTTATAGTGATGAAGCAGACAAGCAGCTTGAATGCTAGAGAGGCTCGGAAGCAGGAAGTTTCCTTCCATGGTGTTGGTAAAGAAAGAAACACATAGACTTGGCACCATCTCTATGATGATAAAGAAAGGTAATGGGCACAGGGGGCTGTGGAGAACCGCGGATATGGGGGTTGCACTGTACTATGAAAGACACTCAAGATTAAGCACCAGGTATGTTCTGTTCTGTAATCCTTGTTTGGACATGTGAACAGGGCTTTTATGTTCTCAACAAATAACACCTTGTTTTTACCTGACATGCCTTTTCCTGAACCATTTTGTTCAAATCTGAGCCAACCAGTTACCTTTCTGGTGTTTTTTTTTTTGTGTGTGTGCATTGCTCTTGAAGAAACCATACGAAAGTAGAGAGAACGGTAAAACTGACATGTATGTAGTGTACCATGCTAATTTGCTGAAAACATTATCCAACCTTATATGTTTGTGTGTGTTTCTTTTTAAAGAAATATTTAAATACTTGCAAGCTATCTGCCAGACAGATGCAGAAGAGGGACCTCCATTATGCAAACCATCATAGGGAAATGCTGCCTTATCTTTTCACACCACCGGGCCTCCCGGTTGCAAAATAGGTTTTTGCATTGATTTACATTGTATTTTCTAGATTCAACTGGCTACAATAACTGTGTTCCACAAATGCAAAGGCCTCAATGCTCCACTTTTTCTCCCATTTTCCTTAGTTGCTGTCGTTATAGCATTTAATCTTTATCATTTTCATAATCTGGGAAAGCAGCAGGGAGCTTGAAATTGCTTCCTAGCTAACTTTTTGAAATAAATATCTTCATGAGTTACAGAGTCTTCCCCTGCTGCAAGAAAGGTTTTGTGGTATAAGAACGGCTACATTCAGTACTGTCCCATTTTCTGGACATCTTCAATGTACCACTATCAAAGGTGCCATAGATATTACGGGTTAAAATTCAACCAGATCCAATGGTCAACAGTGAGTGGTCAATCCAACAATGGAAGTATAAGAAGGTTGCAGGTCTCCACGCTCAAAATCAGGATATACTGAGCTTAAGATTGATTGCACAATTATTAAGGGTCAGTTTACCTGTAATCTATGAACTATTGCAATGGTAGCTTTCCTCTAGTGGTTCACAACCTTTTTGGCATGGTGTACTACCTCCTGGACCGCCATTGCGCCGCATACCACCAGAAGTAAGTGGTGATGATGTCATCGTCACTTACTTCCGGGTTTTCGGCCACAATGGAGCCCTGAAAATGAGGGTACGGATGTCAGGGAGGCAAGAGGGCATTTCCCAGCATGGGAAACCCACAAGCTCAAGCTCTCCCAGTTGCCCATTTCAGGGCTCTGGCATGACCACAATGGCGGTCGCCATCTTGCCACCTGAGTGTACATATAGTGGTACACATATCACATAGTGGTACACGTACCTAGTGGTACATGTACCACTGGTTGGGAAACTCTGCTCTAGCTTAATGTGCAGGTGTCAGGTACAGAATAATCATGACAGTACCTTTGGTAACTAGTAACATTGTAATTATTTTAATTACAGTATTACACACAACATCCAAGGGAATGATCTGAGGGTGCATGGTCTAGCCAGCCTGCTGAAACTAGGCAGGGTTAGGTCTAGTCACCGCTTGGATGGGTGAGTGCCTAGGAATCTCACATACATCACCTAGAGTTCCATGGAGTAAGAAAGATGAGATACACTGGCGTCGCTGCAGGGGGGGCAGAGCTCTAAGTTCCGCCGCGGCTCCGACCCTCCGTTACACCGGAGCACACCCCCTCGCCTTTGGAACCATTCAAGGCGGTGAAAGCACTGCTTTCACCGCCTTGAATGGTTCCGAAGGTGAGAGGGCGGGATTGCTTCGTGCTCCGGTGTAACAGAGGGTCGGAGCTGCGGCGGAACTTAGAGCTCTGCCCCTCTGCAGCAATGCCAATGATGAGACAGAGTATAACTGTAATAAAAATAAATTTTTAAATAAAACTCAGGTATAGAACATTTCGCATTCATGTACATTGATGGGGAGAAAGAAACAGAGGCACCCAGTAATGCATATGTGTTAAGTGGTTAGGCATGAGGATGGGTGAGTACCTTTGACAACAGGTACATGGCAGGGAGTCCAATGGTAGGCTGACTAAGGATCAGTAGGTTAGTAGTGCAGACTAGAGGGAGGAGCTTCCTTCAGCAACACTGCCCTGGCTCAGGGAAAACAGTGGCACCAGATTGCACAGATTGCAAAATCAGCCAGTGGCACCAGATTGGATCTCTAATGTCACCTGTTTTCCTAGGCCAGGAGGATTATGGGCATTGTGTGAATATCCCAGCTAGAACTGACTGTCGTTCTTTTCTCCAGCCAGCAACTCTGAACATCAGAACATAAGAAGAGCCTTGCTGGATCAGGCCAAAGGCCCATCTAGTCCAGCTTCCTGTATCTCACAGTGGCCTCACCAGATGCCTCTGGTGTCACAGGGAAAAAGGACGCAGTGTCTGATGATCTGTAGGACTCCCGGTTTAAACCCACAGGGGCTGACAATATCCAAACATATCAACAACTCTTATCATCACTATGCCTCGGTTGCTTTTCTGTAAAAGGAGCCCAACCATTTTGCCCAGTGCCAAAAGAGATATGCACAACTATGTCCATTAATATGTGTGTATTTCTGACTACGATAAGATGTCAGGCCCACAAATATAGCCAGAATTAATTAGGTAGATAAAGAATACGCGGTGAAAGTCTGAGAGGAGAAATTCCCCATGTTATAAAAATAAACCTGTGTACAGTGCAACACAAAAATGTGCCATTAAATGTGAATGCTGGAAAGAGCAATGACCTACATATCAGGAACACTCGCAATTTCCTCTCTATTGTGTCTGTAGTTAAAATTGGTCTGAGCTCTAATATCCTGGCTGAATGGAATAAGGGAGGCTGCAAGATAGCTGTGTTCACCAGCCTTTGCTGCTTTTCAGGTGGAAAGAAAGACAGGTAGTAACAGGCACAATTAGTGCCGTGAAACAGGGCTTATAGTTTAGATCCCAACTTCTCAGCCAATGTAATGTTCAGAGCAACTGGATAGATAGTCACAGACTAATTTAAAACAACAAAATGAAAACAAGAATTA
Organism: Plestiodon gilberti rubricaudatus; assembly: GCA_026170595.1. Classification (NCBI taxonomy): domain Eukaryota; kingdom Metazoa; phylum Chordata; class Lepidosauria; order Squamata; family Scincidae; genus Plestiodon; species Plestiodon gilberti. The sequence continues at coordinate 225,232,801 of JANXHW010000002.1, forward strand.
AAACAATTAAAAAAGGACGTTGTTATAATTTTACAGCTATTCCATAGCAGTTTAATTCCTAAAGGCCTGCCTAAACACTGCTTCTTAAAAGCAACCACAAAGGTACAAACAGTGCTGGCCCAGCAATGAGGCTGACTGAAGCAGCCATTTCAAAGGCAAGTTGGGGGGAGTGGTGAACTGATGATGACAGGTGCCCTGCCTGCACCCCGCATCTGCCTGCCGCCTCCTCTGGCCCATCCTCCACCAAGCCATTTGAATCCGTTCTCTGATCCTCTATTCGTTCACTCTCAGTGAGTAGGAAGAGGATCAGGGCCGTGGCAGCCCTTTTCTCCCTCCAGTGCCCCCTAGAGCAGGGGTTCTCAACCTTTGGAGGCCCGGGTACCCCCTATCACGGTCCAATTTTCTGAAGTACCCCCTTCTAATTAACTGCTAATTAATTGGATTAATCAATTAATTAATTAGGTAATTAATCGTTAAATAAAAAAGTACTAAAACAATTTTAAATGTGAAAAATGCATTATTTAACTCTCTGTGTGTGAGAGACAGTGAGACAGAGAAACAGACATGCAAGGATCTCTTTTTTCTCCGTCACACTTCCCTCCCCCACCCCACCAAAGTACATTTTCCAAAGTACAAAAATAAGGCCCAAACCAAAATCAGACAGAAGGGCTCTGAAAATAATCAAAATTTAAAATCCATGTCAATTAACACTTAATTAGCTGCTGAAGGGGCAGATAAAGGCTTGGCGTACCCCCAGCAAGAGGTCCGCGTACCCCTAGGGGTACCCGTACCACAGGTTGAGAACTTCTGCCCTAGAGGAAGAAAAAACCCCACTGCCACTTATGCTGCCTCACCCTCCTCCTTTCCCACCCAGGGGCTTAGGAAAGCAGCCAAGTGGGCCAGGAGAAATAGAGCTCAGCAATCCAGAGCAGGCTCCCACCCTACTCCTTTGATGATGCTCTGCTCATCCTGTTCATTTCAAACAGGATGGCACAGAGAAAGGAGGCAGCGCCAGAACTTAAAGTAAGGGGCAGCGCACTCCAGATTTATTTATTTAGGAGATTTCTATACCACCTTTCCCCAGGCATCACAATTGCCACGCTCCTCCACACATCACCCACCCCTCCTCTCTTTACCAACCTGGCTGCTTTCCTAAGGAGGAGGAGGTGGCGTCGGCAGTGCATTCTGGCAGGGGCAGTGGAATGTCTTGGACCACTCGTGGGTACAAGGCAATGAATTTCCTCTGGCAAGTGTGTACAGGCACAGGGATGTTTCACTAAATCTATCTTGCCAGCTCTGGGGACTACTCTGGCTGCAGGGAGGTAGCAGAAGAGGGGCAGAATGAATGGGTGCAGCACTGTGTCTAAAGATAACCAAGCTCCTTATTCCTACCTCGCTTGACCTCTGGCTCCTTGGCTTTTGAAAAGTGACATTTCCTAAATGTTTCTTTTGTTCTCACACCTGTGTGATCTCTTCCTGAGATCTGCACCCAGCACAGAAGTCCTGCATGCACCAGCCAAATGATGGTCCTGAAAATGGTTTACCCAGACAACAAAGACCTTCCCCCAACCTCCACTTCTCACATTCCTGATTGGTCACTGTAGCTGATACTGCTTGCATTGGAATACACTGGCACATACTACAGGAAGTTAAATAGCAGATGACACAGCCTCTGGGACGATAGTTCCACAGTGATGTAGTTAGCCACTGCTGCAACCCCCGTGATGTCACTAGCCCTGCCCCGCCCCCACTAGCGATATCACCCCGGTGGCGTTATGGCTGCGAAAACGTCCCCCCAGTGGGAACGACGCTGGGAAAAGATCAGTAGGAGCCTGGGCGAGCGGGTGGGCAAACCTTTTGTGGTGCCACAATCTGTGCGGCCATTTTTCGGCTGCCAAATTGCCGCCACTGTGTGCTGCCCGGGGGCCCACTGTCCCCCTCTTCCTCCGCTACTGGAGTCTAGAGCCTGAGAGCGTTCACAGAAAAGGCCCCTACCATTTCTCCATCTGGAGTGGTGTCAGGGGTTGGCCAGGCTGGGCACTGGTTGAGGACACACACCCATCAGAAGACCCATCCAGTCAGGGTGCCTCCTCCACTCTCAGTACAGGTGGCAGTGGTAGTGCCCAATACGCCATCAGGGAGTGGGAGACGGGAGCCATCATGGGCATCCCAGTTCACAGGTTTGTCCCAGGGCACTCAGCAACCTGGCACCAGCACTGTCCACATCAAATGGACCTCAGAGATCAATGGGGCATGGAGAAGGGTCCCCCAGCAGGTGTCAACATACAGGCAGCTTAGATTGGATACATATGTCATCTCCAATTTTCATGCAAACATTTTGTGATTGCTCACTAGTCATTCAGTCCTTTTCACATGATATCAGTTTTATAAGATTTTGTAACACTTTTTGGGGGGAGGGGAAGTGTTGTTGTAGTAATAATATATACAGTACTGATTTTTGGGTTTCCTGGTTGTTTTTAATTTATGTTGTTAGTTGCCCTAGGGAGACAGAAGGGTGGGATATAAATGCTTTAAATAAATAAGCAACCGAATCATGTGGGTCTATGCAGCCCAAAGAGTAAGACATATAGCACAGTGTGACACTGAATAGAGCACAGTGTGACATTGAACATTTTCCACACTGTGACATCATCATGAATCAGTATAAAAACCTTAGGTCAAATGTGCATGATGTAATCACATGATGGTGACACTGACAGCTCCTCCAGTCAAAATACAAAACAAACATTTCAAAAAGGGTATTGAACAAATGTACAAAATGGAGCAATTTCACTCAATGATGAAAAAGAAATTAAACATGGGTGAGTAGTTTAGGCACAGCCCTAACTATGCAGTTAGGTTTAGGCACAGCCAAGGCAGGTTTTACATTTAATACGCAAATGTGGTAAATGCCATAAATGAAAAAAAAAAAACCACCAGAAAAATCTGATTTAAATATTGTCTGCACAGGAGGCCTCAGAAAATGTAACGACTACCCTACCCTTTCTGCAAAACCATCCTCAATCTCTGTATCCATACAACTCCTGACATATAGCAATCTCATTTGTACAATTTCCTTACCCCCGACACAGAGATGCAGACTGCACAAGCCAATTTTCTCACAGGATCCCTGGCTTTCCAGTTCCTCCTCCTCCCCGAATTCCTCTTTCCATCTCCTCCTCCTCGATGACTTTTTAACAATCCGGAAAACCTTGATAACTTTCTTCATTTGTTCACGCCACCAGAGAGAGAGAGAGAGAGAGAGAGAGAGAGAGAGAGAGAGAGAGAGAGAGAGAGAGAGAGAGAGAGAGAGAGAGAGAGAGAGAGAGAGTGCAAGATCTACAAATCTTCAGTACTCCTACATTTCTTTTCTTCTTTTGAAACAGCAATGGTATAAATGATTAAAAAAAGAAAGAAAAAAGGCAAAAAGCCCAGTCACTCAGTGATACCAACAAGCACTGGTGCAATTGTAAAAAAAAATACAATGAACTCTTTTCCCACTCAATGGAAGCATGTGGGAGGAAGAAAAGAAACTCGGCACAAAACCACAGACTGCAAGCGGTGCTTTCCAAAGTGTGCAGAGACACAGCTCCTCACAGTCAACTTGTGAGAACAAATATCTCAGAAGGGCTGCAGCTCATTTTACAAGGTTTCCAATTTCCGTTTTCAATGCTATATACATTCTGGCAGATTTCAAATGCTCTCCGGGCAAAACGAGTCAACGCTGGTGCAGAAGGAGCAGTGACTCTTCAAAACACAACATTGGTTTGAGTGATTTGAAATAAACCAGAGCAGATCACAGTGCAATATAGGCATACATAAGAAAAACATCCCAGTTGTATCCTATTCCTAAGCAATCAATTGTCACTTTTTCTAACTTTCAATATTTTCATTAGCTATGTTTTGTCCTAGCTATGCCTCAGTTGGTGTGGATTACCTAATGAGAAAAAGCGGCACTTCCAGTTTGCAATAGTTAGTGATATTTCCAGGCAAATTAATAGAAAACGTAGACATATCCCCCCCCCCCATGTAAGAAAGAGGGAGGATCTGGAAAGTGGAACTTCTTTGGCTCCCAAGATCCTCCCTGCTTGGTTAGTTTCAAAGAAGCAGTGGGCAAAAAAGGAGGAGAAACGGTGGACTGAGGTAGAAATGGTAGCCGTCCGGCATTTGAAAGCAATCAGGAACACAATCAAAATGGCTACTACCTTGTCCTCCTGCTCCACTGCCACAATCAAAGGAGAGGGAGTGAGAAGAGGGTGGGACAGGCAAGTAGTTGGGCAGGTCAGGGGAGGGGACAGGCAGCCATGGGGTGTGGCCACTGCTCAAAGCACCTGCTTCACCCAACCTTATGTGTGGTCCAGTCCTGGAATTCGGAGTGCTATAAAATCACTAGTTGTACACACACACACACACACACACACACACACACACACACACACAGACAGACAGACAGACAGACAGACAGACAGACACACACACACACACACACACACACACACACAACACCCCCCCAGACACACACACAGAAAGCAAACATACACTGTGTAACCCAAAGGCCAACAGTCACATGGGAGTCTATCAGCCCTACTAGCTTTGGGTTTGATTCTACAGTGGCTCTGGAGAAATGTCACTAAATGCTCACTTAAGCAAACTTCTAATCCACACACTCATCCTGCAGTCCAGTATAATGCTGGCACTGCAGCCAGCTTTGGCCTCCTCACCCGCCATGGTACTTCCTTCAGCCCCGCCACAGTCTGCAATGCTGTGAAAAGCCACCATGGCACTCTTGGGGAGTGAGGAAAATGCCCTTCTTGCCTCTTTGTGTGACATCCTCCTGTATGAACTCACAGGGAGAACAGGTGGTGCTGAAATCTGTCCTGGGCATAAGTGAAAATAAGGGCAGGTACAAGAGTTTCTGGGGAAACTGACTCTGCCTTACCTCTCAAATACAGGTGTGTGCTTTATGGGGTTCTCAACCAGTGGTACTAGTACCACTAGTGGTACTTCAGCTGACTGCTGGTGGTACTCGGACTGTCGGAACCCTGCTCTGAGAAGGCACTTTCGGCGGCACGTTTTCACTCCCAAGAGACTCCTGCCTTTGGCCAAGCTTCTCAGGAATGCTAAGAAGGGCTCTCCCGCCCTCCCAGAGCCTCCTACCTGTGTTTTCTGGCCTCCCAAAACCCAAAAACGCGGACGTTGCTGGCGATAATGTCATCGCCAGCCACGTCCAGTGGTACACAGCAGGAGACTGGTGCCAGAGGTGGTGGACTCGGCTGGGAAGGGGTTGAGAACCCTTGCTTTATGTTTCATGGCACAAGTCATTTGTGTGTGTGTGTGTGCGCGTGCGTGCTGCAGTTTAAGACAAAATCCATAGGATTAGAGTGCAAGACAAAATGACTCAGCTCTGAAAGGGCGCACAAACTCTCACTCCTTGGCAAACAGTGACTTCATAACAAACCTCTGGTTGCTATAGCAACCAGAGGCCAAGGCCTGTACTTCTGTATGTTTAACAATTGCATAGAAGAGGGAATTTCAGCAGGTGTAGTTTTTCTCACCTCGTAGGAAAAGCTGCATCTTGTAAAATTTTCTCTCTGAAGTTTCAAAGTCTCTCTTCCATTTGTCCTGATGCACTGATTTATTTGGAGGCCAGTGGCTATAATCCTTCATAAATCCCCCATCAATAAGATTTATGAGCAAAATTCTGTTTTATTTTGACTGTTATTTCTAATGCTAGTACTGCCGTTGTGTCTACATAATTAGCAATGAGGCGAATAATGCCAAGCCAATGTAATAGTCATTTTATCAGCTTCCAGCTTCATTAGTCACAGCTGACATAATCAATTCATGGTGCCACTAGCTGGACCCTAATCGGCAACAGCACTTTCCTCGCGTAAGAAAAGTTGGATGGAGAACTGCAGAGTAACCAGTATTTTCTTGCCAATGAATGCCACCAGGGAATACCCAAAGGTTCATTTCCATTGAAATAACATTTTCATGCTTAAATGGTCACAATCCTATTCAGAAGAAACTCCATATACCCTTGGAGACAGGGCACGCAAAAGCTACAGATATTCCAGAACTCTGTGGAGTAAGGTATTAATGACTCCAAGTTATAGGTTTCTTGACCAGACTCCATCTTTTACCTCTCTCTCTCTCTCTCTCTCTCTCTGTGTGTGGAGACAGTTTGTTTCCCCTTAAGGGGAGTGGCGAATCGGTTGTGACGTCAGGATGGCGGTGACAGCACTGCTGGCTCCCCGCACCCCCCGGAGGCCCGGCAAGACCCCCAGGTAGGGTTAGGGTTAGACTAACGCCCGGAAGTGGCGTGATCCCGGAAGTGCCGTCACCACTGTCATGCAAAGGCTTACAGTGACCTTTACCTTTGTGTAAAGGTTGAAGATCACTGCTCTAATCCAAGGGGCCTCATTTCATCCATGAGCTACTTGCCTTCTTGCCTCTGTAGCCACCTGCTCACCTTCTCCTCCCACCCTCTGTGACAGAAATGTTTTATTAACTCCAGAGGATGGAAGGAGTTTGTACCTCTGACTCAGGGCCTTTGGCAATGGCAAGTATATCCTCCCCCCAAATGACAACAGTGGTTGTGTTATTTGAGCCCGGTTCCTTTTCTGCATTCATGCAACATTCTTCTTTGGCTAAATTGGTTGTACATAAAATGCAAGTTGAAGATCATGATCTAGATTCTAGAGTATCAGTTATTCCCCTCTGGCCTAGCAGGTTATTCCTACTGTCCTTTGCATGACAAGGTACTGGGGGCGAGGAGGGGGTATGTATGGTGCATATATAGCAGGCAAGCAGAAATTCTTACTATGTGTCTGTTGAAGGTCAATGGATCACTTTACCTTCTGAGCTGTCACTAGATAAAAGATTAGGAAGAGTGTTTTACTCTGGTGGAGGAAAGCGACAGGAGCTGGGCCACATCCAGTTCAGCTTGAACCATCCCTAGGGAATGAGGGTGTACGTTTTCAAGGTTATCCAGAAGGAGAAAGGGTACCGTTTGGAAATAGCCATATAGTGGGTCAAAGGGATTAAAAGGAGAGTGGGTCAAAGGGAGTAAAAGGTCACAAGTGAAGGCACACACCAACAACATTGGAAAGAGGACACAATGTATAGTTGTTAGTTGTTTGTAGTAACTGCCAGAAGCCTCTGAGCCAAGATGGGGGAGCTGGAGCACTTGGTTGCAAAGGAGCATGTAGACATAGCGGACATAACGCAAACCTGGTATAACAGAAAGAACCAGTGTGATACGGTTATTCCAGGATACCAACTCTATAGAAGGGACAGGGACGGGTGTCTTGGGAGTGGTGTAGCTCTGTATGTTAAAGAAGGTATAGAATCTTAGGGGGAAACTTAGGGGGGCCAGACTCCTCCATGGGATTGCTGCGCTCCGCTTCATCCTGCTTACCTGGCTGCTTTGCCAAGCAGCTAGATGGCCACGGCTGAGGTCGAGGTAGTGGCCCTGCTTCAGGTGGCCCAAAAGCTTCTGCAAGTAGGAAATGGATCAAGAACAAGACTGGAAATATCATACTGCCCTTAGATATACGGGGGCAAGAAGCTGCAGTCACTTTTTGAATTTTGTGTCTAGTTCTGGTTGCCACGCCTCAAGAAGGATATTGCAGAGCTTGTAAAAAGCACCTTGCATATTACCAGTTGCAGGGGAGCAATGATGGAAAAGTATGGTGAGAGAGGAGGACAGGTCTTTCTGTCCTCCTTGTGGGGTTCCTAGATACAGTTGGTGGGACACTCTGGGAAACGGGATGCTGGATTCAATGGGCCTTTGGCTTGATCCAGCAGGGCTTTTCTTATGTTCTTATATGATACCACCTGATGAAAGGAGCAATTGTTCTACATTCAGGCAAAGGCTCATCAAAAGACTACTGCCAGAACTCATCTTCTTGTGAGGGCCTTGAAATCTCCACAGTTAAGATCTCACCCTGCTCCATATTCAGAAACTGTGGCCAGGCAAACCACAATCTCGCAGCCAATCCAATACACTGATACACCTTACTGGACTGTTGTGAGGATTAATGTATGCAAAGCGACAGTGGCGTCGTGAGGGCGTGGGGGGGGGGAGGAGGTGATGTGCCAAGAGGGTGATGCTCCTGAGGCCCGCTCGGTGAGCCGCGTCTTCTTCGGCAGCTCGGCAGCTTCTAACTAGGCCGGGCAAGGCTGAAAGCAGCATGAGCACAACGCCGCTTGAAGCCTTGCCCTCAGAAGGGCTGAACGAAGACCCAATTGCAAGCGGTGAGTACTGGGGGGTGATGGGGGGTTGACACGGCAGTGGGGGCTGACGCGATGCGCTGGGTCGGCCAACCTCCCGCCGGGGGTGACGCGCCGGCTTGTGACGCCACTTTGAACACTATAGACAAGAGCATTGGTTCTCAAAGTTCTCCCCACAAGGCGGGGAGTCTTTGCAGGGGCGGAGACAGTGGTGGCAGTGATCCCAGGGATCGTGCTGCTGCCGGAGGGAAAAGTGTTCGTTCTGAACTAACCGGGGGGTCCTGATGGCTTCCAAGGGGTGCGGGGAGCCCTGTAGACTCCTCTGCAGACCTCCCTGAGTTTCAGATCGTGGAGCAGCAATCTGGAGGCCTGCTCGGGGTGGCCTGCAGAGGGGGCCACAGGCCTCCCCACACCCTCTTGGATGCTCCAGGACTCCCAGTAAGTGTAAAAATTACATTTTCTCAAAGTTTTCCCCACAATGCGGGGAGTCTTTGCAGGGGCAACCGGATTCGCTGTGACTTGGATGCTTATTGACAATATCTGAGGATGTCCCCTTGGCACCTGCTGGTCCGGTGTTGTGGGATTCTTTTCAGCTTGTACAGCCTGAGGATGTGGACAGGCTCCTTTGGAGTGTGAGGCCGACTGCCTGCCTGCTTGACCTTGCCCTGCTTGGCTAATCAGATCTGCCCGGGAGGGGCTGGCCAAGTGGACGGGGAGTGTGGTCAACTCTTCTCTGGTGGAGGGGGTGCTGCCGCTCGCTTTGAGGCGGGCGGTGGTTCGACCCCTTCTGAAGAAGCCCTCCCTTGATTCCAAAATAATGGACAACTACCAGCCAGTCTCAAACCTCCCGTTTTTGGGCAAGGTAATTAAGCGGGTGGTGGCGTCTTAACTCCAGAGGGTCCTGGATGAAGCGGATTATCTAGATCCCTTTCAATCTGGTTTCAGGCCGAGCTTTGGGATGGAAACAGCCTTGGTCGCCTTGGTGGATGACCTATGCCGAGGACTGGACAGGGGGAGTGCGTCCCTGTTGGTTCTGCTGGACCTCTCAGCGGCTTTCGACACCATCGACCATGGTGTCCTTCTGGGCCGACTGGCCGAGTTGGGGGTTGGGGGCACCGTCCTGCGGAGGTTCCGCTCCTACTTGTCAGATAGGTCCCAGATAGTGGTGCTGGGGGACGCCTGTTCGGCATCCTGGCTCTTGAGGTGTGGGGTGCCCAGGGTTCCATCTTGTCCCTCATGCTATTTAACATCTACATGAAACCGCTGGGAGAGGTCATCCGAGGATTTGGAGCTGGGTTCTATCAATATGCTGATGACACCCAGCTCTATCTCTCCTTTCCACCTGATTCCAGGGTGGCTGTTGAGGTTCTGGAGCGCTGCCTGGAGGTGGTTGGGACCTGGATGTGGGCTAATAAGCTGAAATTAAACCCGGACAAGACAGAGGTTCTCCTGGTCCGGAAATCCATGATGCAGGTACTAGAGTATCATCCTGCTCTGAAGGGGGTTGCACTCCCTCTGAAGGAGAAGGTCCGCAGCTTGGGGGTCCGCCTTGATCCGCAGCTGCTCCTGGATTCCCAGGTGGCGGCTGTGGCCAGGGGGGCCTTTGCCCAGCTTCGGCTGGTGCGCCAGCTGTGACCGTACTTGGATCGTGCATACCTGACCACGGTGATCCATGCCACGGTGACGTCGCGACTAGATTATTGTAATGCGCTCTACGTGGGGCCGCCCTTGAAGACGGTTTGGAAACTGCAATTAGTGCAGAATGCGGCGGCCCGTGTGGTCACTGGAGGTAAGTGATTCGACTCTGTCGGGCCGCTCCTCTGACAGCTGCACTGGCTGCCGATTCGTTTCCGGGCCCAATTCAAAGTGCTGGTTTTGACCTTTAAAGCCGTATATGGCTTGGGGCCAGGATATTTGAGAGACCACCTACTTCTATATAGTCCGGCTCGTCTCCTTAGGTCATCAGAGAAGGCCCTTTTGCGGGTACCGTCGCCCAGGGAGGTGTGAGGGGCAGCGGCCAGAAATAGGGCCTTCTCAGTAGTGGCACCAACCTTATGGAACTCCCTCCCTTTTGATTTACGAACTGCTCCCTCCTTGGCCACTTTCTGGCGAGGCCTAAAAACCTTCCTGTTCAAGGAAGCCTTCTGAGCCCTGCCTTTTTTTAACATCCTACTGGTACAGCTGGGACGCTGCTGCTTTTTATGCTCTTTTTATGCTCTTGTTTTAATTGTAATGATGATCTTTTAAAATTAATTTTTAGATGTTGTATTAATTTCGTTAACTGTTTTTTACTGTTTTAAAATGTGACTTTTGTACTGTATTTGTTTATTGTATTTCCTTTTTTTGTTGTAAGCCACCTTGGTTCCCTTCGGGGAGAAAGGCGGGGCAAAAATAATGTAAATAAATAAATAAATAAATAAATTTTAAAACTTTTTTTTTTTTGCAGTGGCAGCAGCGATCCCCAGGATTGCCGCCGCCACCATGCTGTCCCTGCCCCTTAAGGTGGCAGGGGACAGCATCCAGTTCTATCGGTGGGTAGACTCACCACTTTGAGAACCGCTGCTGTAGAACACTATATACAGTAATTGTATTTTTGAATATCAGAAGCAATGGGCAAGCAAGACTCTGTTGTTAGGAACATCAAATATCCTCATCTCCTTCATTCCCTCAATATCCCTGCTGAATCTCACCTGCTTGCCTAACATATATATAGTCCGGCTCATGTCCTTAGATCATCAGAGAAGGCCCTTTTACGGGTGCCGTCTCCCAGGGAGGTGCGAGGGGCAGCAGCCAAAAACAGGGCCTTCTCAGTAGTGGCACCAACCTTATGGAATTCCCTCCCCTTGGACTTACGAACTGCTCCCTCCTTGGACACTTTCCGGAGAGGCTTAAAAACCTTCCTGTTCAAAGACTTCTGAGCCCTTGCCTTTTTTAACATCTCGCTGGTACAGGTGGGGGTGCTGCTGTTTTTATGCTCCTGTTTTAATTGTAGCTATGATCTTTTAAATCGATTTTTAGATACTGTTTTTATTAATTTTCATTAATTGTTTTTACTGTTTTAAAATGTGATTATTTTTGTATTGTATTTTTTGTATTGTATTTTCTTTTTTTTGTTGTAAGCTGTCTTGGGTTCACTTCGGGGAGAAAGGCGGGATAAAAATACTGTAAATAAAATAAATAAATAAATAAATAAATACTGTTGGCATTAAATCAGTGTTAAATAGTAGCAATACATTAGTATATTATTGCTATTGAAATCAATGCACCTATCTTGTGGATGTTATGCTAGTAAGACAACTCTTGCTCTTCTTACCACCAAGGACCTTTGGTTCCAGAACAGATTTGCTCTTCTAAACAGATTGTTTGCAAGCCATTAATCCACAGCATGGATTAGAATCCCAGAGTGTTTTGGAAGCCTGCCTCGCTCCTCAAAGCAGATCCTCCACAATGCAATTAGATAATGTGTTTTTCCTCATTTAGGTGTATGATTCATGCTCAGTTTGCGACTGCTAATTCCACTGATATAAACATAATAATATTACAGGGCCACGACAGCTTGTGTAATGGAAGAGCTGGAAAGTTGAGAGTATTTTCCAGCTTTTTGCACAGGGCCCTGTTTTCCAGAAGGAATAACTCTTACTTGTTGTTTTTTGCAATCAAACAAACATTCTTCTTTAGTGTCGAGCATTACACGACTAACAGCCCAATCCTAACTAAACCACCACCACCCCACCAGTGCAGCCATGCCAGAGGAGTGCGCATGGCATACTGTGGTGGGGGGCAGTTGTGGAGGTCTCCATATCCTCACAGTGAGAGAACTTTCATTCTCTTACCCTGGGGCAAGCCTCTGCTGTCTAAAAGGGTCTCCATGGATCTGCATCAGACATTTTGCTGGTGCAGAACCAATGAGAGTAAGGGAGAGTTAAGAGGAGAGGGAATGGAGATAGGATCCTGGCGCATGCCGGTACCGCTGGGATCCATCCCCTCCCTCCCCCATTATCACAAATGTATGGACCACGTGACCATGAGCCTTTAACATTTTTTTTAAATGCAAACCATCCACAGTTCATGTTACTCGCATTTAACTTATTTATTTTGGGTTCCATTATAAGGGAACAGCACTGACACAACAGCCATTATGTGAGTCAGTAGATTGTAGGTTAGCCTCTTGCCTGACAAGGCAAGAAAGCTAATTACTATTCTTGCAGTAAAATTTTATATATCTTTCCCCCCCCCCCAATCTTTCTAATGGAAGTTCTATATTTATTATAGCTTTGGCACTGCTCTAAAGCATTTTTTTTAATGAAAGAAGGTCAAAGCATTTTAGGATGTGATGCTTAGTGCCCTTTATTTGAGCAAAATTCTTATAATCAGTGATGAGCACTACACAAAAGTTCTGAGCATCTTTTGCAGCAGACCATGAATTCTTGAACATTCTGGATTCTGCAGGGAGCATGTTGGAATTGCTTACAATAGAAGGTGCCTCCATGACACGACACCACATCCCCTCCTACAACTGGATCCTATGGAATTGTTTCTGCCTGAAGAGTTTGAAGACAGGTTCCACCAGAAAATGCCAGAATGAAAGAAACGTTAATGGGGTGGGGGTGGGGAACCAAGGTATAAGGAGGTTCATTCAGTTTAGATCTCTCTCTCTCTCTCTCTCTCTCTCTCTCTCTCTCTCTCTCTCTCACACACACACACACACACACACACACACACACACACACACACGGATAAAAATGACTGTGCAGGCATGAAGCCAGGATTCTACACAGTGACTGTTGAGTCTCTACTCTGGCCTCTTATGTGGGAGTGGGTGCCAGACAGGTGCAAACAGGATGGCAGCTGAGCCTCATCAACAACACTACAAGAGCACTGCAGACTGCGATGAGGCTAGCAGGAATGGGAAGGAAGGGTACATCACATTGTATATTTTCTGATTCCTCCCCCTCTCTCTCACTGTACGTTTATCCCTGTATGTTAAACAGTTAACGCACCTAGTTCTTTGTGTCTCTCATTCTTATTTAATTTCAATCCGCTGAAGTGTGCCATTATGAGTCATTGCATCCAGGCCCCTGCACACATGTCCATGTGCACATGTCTCACACAGCATACTTGATAAAACATCAGCGTTGTCCAGTGTACCCTATTCATGCAAGCAAACATTCAGGGCACATATTTTAGAGATTTATTATTATTTAGTTGCAGGCTACCACTTGTTTCTTTGTTAATGATAAAAACGCCCTCATTTAGTTACTGTGTCAGCATAGTTGCTGTGAATTATCCTTTAGCAATGAAAAGAAGGAGAACAAACAGAGGTGGCCCACCATGTCCATCAATGGAAAAAGCTGGGAGCATTCTTCACTTACATGTGTTTTCCAAGTGTAGGGGGGAAAAAACCAAAAGAATATTGATTCTAACAACTTGCTGCAAAGACCCCCATAGAAGGTGCAAAGACTGACTTGACCTTGCTCCCCTCTATTTCCAGTAAAGGAAGCGAATCCTGCCTTAAAGTTCCATGGGGAAATGGCTTCCCTGAGACACTTTGAGATTCCTGCCATGACAGAAAGACCACATGGCCGGGCAGATAGGACATTTTGTGAACAGGTCATCTTCATTGTCTGAGTCCAGAAAGACAACAGCCCTTGCTCATGCCTGCCCGGTTAGGTCAAGGGATGGGAATAGGGTGCCCAGGTGGTTGGAAAACATCTCATCGGAAGGAGTAGAAGACGGGGTCTCTCTCTCTCTTGCTCTCTCTCTGACTGCTCTATCTTTGTGGCTTATGGGATGGGGCAGATCTGAAGGAAGGAAGGAGGCCCAAGCAAGAGGGCTCCTCCTACTGATCCAAAAAGAGGGCCTCGCACAAATCAAGAGGCAGATCCCCCAAAGCAACCCCAAAGGAGAAAGCCACAAGAAACAACAACATGAATTCAGTCAAGCTTGCCTTACATGCTCCTGTAGCTTCTTTAGTCCTACATTAGCATAGCAACACAGTAATTCCCCTGAGTTGCCCTTCGTATGAATAAGCCCAATGGGAGCTTAACTCCTTGCAAGACTAGCCAGAAAAAATATGAAATATGAAGCCACAAAATCAATACTTGGCCTATTATAGGATCTCCAATTCCCTTAGAATATACTGGCTGATTAACCTTTTTCTGTCCAATGCTGAGTGCAGCAGAAACCATTTTACACATTCACAATCACCCTGGGAGCAGTATCACTGGTGCTGGAAAAAAAAGGGGGAGGAAACCCCGCCACCCTCCTTACATCACAATGCAGACACGCAAAGAAGCCTCTTTGGAGAACAAGGAGACTCCTTCCTACTTCAGGGGTCTCAGGTCCAGGGGGCGGACTGCCACGGGGTGACACGCGCAGAAGGGGGCGTCTTCGTCCGGGCATCTTCGTTGTGCGCGTGCGTGGCTTTTTCGCACACGTGCACACAATCGTGGAGGGCAAGAGCCTGCCCGGCAACTGGGCAGCCTCATACCCTCAGCGGCGGTCTGCGCATGCGCAAACATAGCGAACCCGCAGCTGAGGGCAACCGGGGTCCACCTTCAAAACACTGTAAAAAGGACGAAAAAATTCCCCCGCCCCATCCCCTTTTGTACCTTTGCACGGTACAGGATGCATTCTGGGGCAAGGCTGGGAGGAGGGAAGAGCCTTCGTTAAGCTTCCAGAAGCCCTGTGGAGGCTTGAAAACGGCACGATTTGGCCACTTAAACGGCCACGATTTGGTTTGTACGGGGATTGGGGGACTTTTTTCATCCTTTTCACATTTTTTTGAAGGTGGACTCCAGTATCCATGGATCCTCGCTATCTACTGGGGGTTCCAGAACGGATCCCCCATGGATAGTGAGGGCCCACTGTACAATTCTCATACAGAGAGTGATATTGGATCTATCCAATAGTGGCAATGCCACTCAAATAATGGCCTGAGAAGTTACTACTGCTTGTTAGTCCAGCCAGGTCAGGTGATCTGGGAAACCAATAGGGGCTTAGCTGAGCCGGTGCCAGGCTATTTCGCACCCTAGGCAAGGCTAACCACTTGCACCCCAAAAAATACATAAATAAATGGTCGACGTCAGTTTTAATAAAACTTTATAATTAATTATATTCCATAGCACTATTGTGATATTTGAAAATAAAAATTATAAATTTTCAGTTGCATTTTTTACATGGCTTAAAAAAAAAAACAAATCTGTATAAAACAGTGCCCCTCAATAGTCAGTACTGTGCCCCTCTGAGGTCTGTGCCCTAGGCAGCTTCCTAGTTGGCCAAATGATAGCAACAGGCCCTGCTGCCTGCATGTACATGATTTCTTGATGATTGTTGAAATAACCATATGGTGACATGCTGCTAAATGCGAAAAACACAGATTTTTTTCACTCCTATCCATTCACTACCAAACCACCACCTTGCCATGTACACGCCTAACGAGAGTAAACAAGTTTAAAAACTTTTTTTTTAATTTAAAACTTATTATAGGAAAATATGATATCCTTATAGACCAACAAGCCAATGATGTGCCACATGTGTGCAACCCTCATTATAAAGTACCAGCTTCCTGCTGTAGAATAGAACGCTGCATGTTTAGATTATTTGGGCATAAATTTGTTCACCACATTCATTAATGACCAGCGTGGCAATATTTTTCACACAGATGATCTAAAATATAGATTACTTGAAAATGGAAAGGAAAAAAAATGTCAAAAAATATATAGTATAGTGTGAATAATCCCCAACAGTAATTACAATAAGGAGCCATTTCTAAGATACCATTAATTTTCAAGTGTCTGGTATCTCAGAAGTGCAGGGTACAGAAATTCCTCTCCTTTGTGTTAATCTAATAGCCTAAATTATTTCCAGACCCCACCTTCCTTTCTAGTTACATGTTTTCCAGCTGGTTCTCCCCTTCCCCTTAATTAATACACTGCCTGAATGCTGCTGGAGCCCACGTCTTGCAGCTGGGAAGCTGCCTACAAGTTGCCACAGAACAACACCATGCTGCTATTAAAGTTCTTAAAAAAGAACATTTGGAAATGAATTTAGCAGCTCAGTGCAACCAATCTGAAGCATTGCTCTCTAGGTTGGGAGCTGATGGGATTTTTTCAACACTCAGAAAAAAAGATGAGGCTGCAAAACAAGATCACATACCTTTAAGCATCTATAAGACCTCCACAGCATCTTGTTTTTTTTCTTTAAAAAGACTACCAAAAGCAGCAGTCACCTTATCAAGAGAAGGCAACAATGAAGTTATTGAGCTAAACTGGGCTATAATTTGAACTAGTGCTGCACCTTGCTTAGCAGTATGCCAGATGTAAGCTGAGGGCATGCTGGAATATTGGTTAAATATATTCTTAAAATAGTATTTAAAAAAAAAGAGTTATCAATTTTCCCTGTAATGTGCCGCCAGATGAGAGTGTGGGGTGCCGTTCTGTGGCTGCAATCTTGTGGACACTTACCTAGGAGTAAGTCCCATTGAATTCAACAGGAGTTACTTTTGAGTAGACCTGCATAGGATTGTGCTGACACTCTCAGTTCATACAAGTCAGCAGTGCAGAGGCCCCACAAGCTCAACCAGTGCTCCACATGAGCGGAGTATGCACTCTGCAAGATGCAAGAAGATGCTCCATAACCTTCTGCAATGTGCTCTGTTTCCATTGTCGTATGCATAGGCTTACCACAGAGGTTCCCTAACTCCTGGGAAGGCCTTACGCTGCTCTAAGTAGCAGCGGGGCCTTCCCAGGAGTGGCGATGACACGCCTGGGATTGCGCCACCGCCGCCACCGCTGCGCCCGGGATCGCCGTTTTTACCTTCATTGGTGGGCAGTGGGTGTCCCTCGGGGGTTGCGGGGAGCCTGCGGACCCCTCCGCAGGCCTCCCCAAGCATCGGAGCAGCGCTCCAACGCGATCGCAACTGACTTCCGGTTTCGCGTAAAACCGGAAGTCAGTTGCGATCGCGTTGGAGCACTGCTCCGACGCTTGGGGAGGCCTGCGGAGGGGTCCGCAGGCTCCCCGCAACCCCCGAGGGACACCCACTGCCCACCAATGAAGGTAAAAACGGCGATCCCGGGTGCAGCGGTGGCGGCGGTGGCGCAATCCCAGGCGTGCCGTTGTCGTCACCGCGGGTTGCCATGCCCCTTAAGGGCATAGCAACCCTTTCTTCCCGGCTGGGGCGTCGCGACGCCCCAGTTAGGGAACCACTGGCTTACCAGATCTCTAGCCGGTACAGAGTGCTAGACCTTTTAGGAGAAGGAATGTGGGCAGGTGTAGCTTGTTAAATCTTAGAGCACAATCCTAGGCATGTCTACTCAGAAGCAAGCCCCATTGTGTTCAGTGGGGCTTGCTTCTGAGTAGACATGCCTAGGATTGTGCTTTAGGACTTAACAAGCTACACCTGCCCACATTCTTCTCCTAAAGGTCTAGCACTCTGTCCCAGTTGGAGATCTGGTAAGCCTATGTATGCAGGAGTTCCTCAGCAGAGGAGTCAATGTGCAAAGGGGCTCTCTGATGGAAGAAACACCTCTACAGTATTTTTGCTTTTTGAGGGTCTATTCACAGTCTCAACCATTAGGTATTCTCCTGTCTTCCTGCAGTTCTTTCTTCTCCCCTTTGCTCCCATTATCCTCTTCTTAGCTGCTGTAATGGAGTGGCAGATCCTATGTACCGTAGGGTCTTGTTCAATACAGTCAGAGGGCAAAGTGAATGTCTTTCACTTTGTATCACTGAAGGATGGTCTTTAATTGCTGAGTATGTGGACAGTTTTGACAGCTGAATCATAGGGTGCCCTTGAGATGTGCCATTTTGGGCTGGGCTCGATGATTGACTTGAACTTTGCTATCTTTCTTCAGCTGTTTACTATATAGCGAATGGAAATTCTGCTAAAAGCAGTGGGGAGACTGAAACTATTGAGAATTATCCAGTCACTTGAGATGAAATCCCAGATCTGCTGAAGTTAATGTCAAAACTTGTGCTGACCTTCGTGGCACCATTTTGTCAGTATTACAGCAAAAATGGTCAATACAAAGTCAATACAGTATGTTTGTGTGTGTGTGTGTGTGTGTGTGTGTGTGTGTGTGTGTGTGTGTGTGTTGATATTGCCAGAAAGAAAGAAAAAATAATGGCTATATATGGCTCCAGTACCCAGCATTTAAACTGGCCTCAACGCCTGCGCAACTAGTACCGGTAGCTCCAGAAAGGGATGAGGGCATGTTTACAAGTATGAATCTGGATTTATAGCCCTATGATCATATGTCCTGGGTTTGACCTAAAAAGCAAGTTTCTGCCCTTGCTTACTTAAAGACTTACCGTTTCTGTCAAATATACTTCCGGATGTGTGCCTTGTAAAATCAACCAGCGAGCTGCTTTTCCACCTGCAATCACAGTATATGGAATTGTAACATTCTTTCCACCACACAGCCTACATAGCCAGTTTTGGGGACACAGTAGACGAAATCTCTCTCTTTTACCTCTCCTGTTTCTGTTGTTCCTGGGGATGAGCCCCTCAGAAAAGACAGAACAGTACCACTAACAGCCGTCTACATGTGTGGTCACCACTACTTTCAAACAAGTTGAATTTTCTGCATTAATAACGGTAACGATTTAAGCATGGGGAAAATATACTGGACAAATGGATCCAACACACACACACACACACACACACCATTAAAGGTGAACAATTCCAGCTGAATACACCATCACTTTGTTCGTTAAATGAACAATCCCAGGATGAACACACTGTCTGAAAGTGCCTCATGTCTATTGTCTATTATAAATAATCAAGGGTTCCTGAAGCTGAGATGATAAGAGATTATCCTTGCTGTTTTGAGACAAGCCATTGCTGTGATAAAACTTACCCTTAACTCAGCACTGGTCAAAGTCATATGAGAAGGGAAAGCAATATGTAACAGGGCCATTGTCTAAAAACAATGTCTAAAATTATTCTTTCAACTAGTCAAGGAGTTGTGGACTCCTCCTTACTACATCGTCAGGTTAACATGCAACGAGAGTGGTCAGTAGACAGTATTGTTCATGATTTTATATTTGTTATTCCTTGCTGGGGAATGGCCTACAAACTCAGGTATGTAGTTTTACCATGTAATCTGAAGGCTGACGTGTGATTTTGTGATGTCATGGGATAGATATCCCATGTAAGAAATGGCTTCATTTTCATATTCTCCAGATGAAGACCTATGAAGAAAACCAACCAAAGTTTGTATTTGTAGCATCCAGAGTTCTCGTCTAGGTCTGTTACTGCATTTGCTGTTCCTTAAGGAGGGAATCCAGGATATGCCCACATCCTAGACGGTCAGAAAAGAGCGAATGGGAGTCTCAAAGGAGAGTGGATTATATTTGACTCCAAGGGGAGTCACGAGTGTTTTTTGAAGGGGCATGGACAGTGAGTATTAATGGTAGCAAGGTAGAGACTACATCAGAAGGATCCTCACAATCTAACTTTTGTGGTAGCTCTGGGATTTGCTGCCACCACCATCACCACTGCTGCTGGCCAGGAAAATGGGCAAACTCTCCTCCCACACAGAGTACACTAAGGAAGTGCTAGCATTGAAGACTGGGAGAGTAAAACTCATCTGACCCCTATTCTGGTCAAAGTTTTGACACTGCCTTTAGGTAAGACAGGGTTTGATCTGAAGTCTTCTGATGGATATCCACAGACATGCACAACTTGAAAGCAATGAGGAACTGATCCCAGCTGTGTTGCTCCTTCCTTCCTAGGAGTAGGTTTTCTTTGTGCCAGGTGCAAGGGAGTGGCGACAGGATACAAGTATCTTGTTGTCTTGTTTGCTCCCTGAGGCATCTGGTGGGGCCACTGTGTGATACAGGAAGCTGGAGGCTCTTCTTATGTTCTTATGTTCTTTTCACTGGTTCTTCCAAGACTTCTTTCCAGATGTCTCTCCACTGAATACTACTCTCTCCATTTCCACAGTTGACTTTCTACCCACAGTTCTCCCATTGGTTTTGTAGAGGTCTCTAACCATTTTGGAGTAGAGGTTTTGTAGAGGTCTCTCTCTAACCATTTTAACCATGGTTTTATAGAGGTCTCTAACCATTCTGGAGTAGAGGTCTCTAACCATCTTTATCTGACCAGGCAAGAAATACCATATCAGGAATCTCTGCACCTTAAAAATAGTTAACCCATCATCTTCTGCCCAAGTCCTGACTGCTCCACTATCTCTTGAACCAAAGGTGGACAGTTGCAGAGCAAGCGGTCAACAGCTGCAGTGGGGGTTGGTTCTTGCGTTGCTTCTCTGTGGGGCTATGCTGTGTGTCCTACGCTGGGCACTATCCCCTGTTCAAATACCAGGATTTTTGAAATCAAAAATTATTATTAATATAGTTCCATCAGGGTACATGGTGCTTTACGCAGAGTAAAAAAGACTGGTCCCTGCTCCGAGGAGCTTACAATTGAGATAGTGACACAAAGGAGACAACAGAGAGGGAAATGGAGAAGGGAGGCAAAGGAAATGGGGGACACATATGTAATTGTTTCAGTTACACAAACATAGTTTGGCTACAGTGGGAAGGACGACTAAGGTGTAGTGCTTTGTGGAAAAAGTGGGTTTGTGGAAAAGGTGGGTTACTTTGCCTTTGAAAGGGGTACCTAACATAATAACCTGACATTATTTTCAAGTCACTATTAGGCACTCATAGCAATGAGTACATCTGCCAGACTATAGACTAGATGTGACTGGAGTGGTGATGCAGAAAGCCACCCAAAAGCTAATCAACAGTCTGCCCGCCTGATCACCAAGCAGTTAGAGAATGTTGCCCGGCATCTGTCATCCTCTAGAGCGAACTTAAACTCAACCAGCGAAGGGCTTCATTCATTACCTAGGCTTTGCTTCCAGCCTTGCAAAACCTTTTCAGTTCCTCCTTCAGATCTGTGGTTAACAAATGCATTCCCAGGAGCTCCTTCAGCTGGTTTGACACTTATCTTCATCCATCATGAAATTATCAGACTAATAGTGCTGTGCAATAGAGAATGTTTTGATAGGACATTCAGTAAACAGGCTATAAGTCTGCAATGAGAGAGCTCATCCCCCCAGCCCCTTTTATACTTCAAAACAGGCTGTACTGACACTGTAGACACAGGACAATGGAGCACTTTTGTCATGGCAAAACCCATTAGCAGTACATGATATGGTCCCTTTTAATGCACATAACCACTAGATGCGATCCAAACAGCTACTTGCCAATAGGGGCTATTAAAAAGAGTTGCATGAATAGCTCATTGTTTGCTCCTGAACTTCTGATACATTCCATTATGTTGGACTGCATCAAGCCAAGTCCTCTCATCCATCATAACCGGCGTAATGAGGCAATGAAAAACAAATGCATTTATCCATAAAATGAGAAGAATCACTGTTCGGGTTTATAAGCCACAGTTAATTAAAACAAAAACTTTTTTCTCCTAACGTTTCGCCCCTAACTGTGAGGGGCATTATCAAAAGGTGTGGCGTTCTGCTGTCTGCTCTAGTTCTTCTTAGCACACACGTTGTTACAGTTGAGGGATTAACTGCTTGCCCTTTGCCAGGTTCTTTAAAAGTCATACCACCATTTTTAATCAGTCCGACAGTTATCAGTGCATTTATAGCCCAAGCCTATCCTTCACCACCACCACTGGCGTCACTACAGGGGGGCGGAGCTCTAAGTTCCTCCGTGATCCAAGCCTCCATTACACGGAGGAACGAAGCGCCCCGCCCCCACGCCTTCCGAACCAGTCAAAGCGGTGAAAACAACGCGCAGGGAGTCTCCTGCATGTTGTTTTCACTGCTTTGACTGGTTCGGAAGGCATGGGGTTTTTTCCTAGACCTACCTGCAGATGCCAGGAATTGATCCTGGGATCTAAAACACCTGCTACTTCAGACCTGCACAGTACGTTAGCCCAGGATACTTATCAGCCCCCTGCTGGGCCAGCTTACATGCCTAGTGGGCTGAGTTTCACTTAGCGTGACCTATGTTTTGCTGGTCTGCATTACTGCTATTGAAGACAAAGTGTCAGGACCAACAGCTGTTCAAAATGACATGGCAAATACAAAGTGTGTCTGAGGTTTAAATTTGGGCAAATGGCAGCTCTCGGACAAAATAAAGAGCTTAATGCAGCATTGATTTTAGAAGACCTAGCATTCATTCCTATGCGCTTTACAGAATTCACAACCAGATTATGCCCTTTAAATGAAGATTTGCAGGACTATTGCACAGAGCCTATACCGCCGTTAGGGCAGCCATCAGATTGATGAATCTGAATAAGGTCCAAGCCACTACACTTAAGTCACCTGGGTAGAATATAATAATAATAATAATAATAATAATAATATACAGTATTTATATACCACCTTTCTTGGTCATTGGATTTCTCCTCAGACTTTAATTCAAGGCGGTGTACATGGGCAGGCTTTCTAAACTCCAAGGGGTTTTTACAATACAATAATATGTTCTAATCATTTGTAGAACCCTTCATTCTAGATGGTTTCTTTCACAGTCCAGCTATCTCTCTATGACGTTCGCTTCACCACACTTCAGCTGACAGGGCAACCTTGACTCTCACTCAAGTTCAGCTGCAGTTCCACTCCCCCACAGAGGCTCTGCAACGTATCAGCTCGGCGTGCCAGCAGCTCTCCGACATACAGACACTTCCGACTGTCTTGAACTGCCGTCCTTCAGATCTTCAGGCATTTATGAGACGATCGCTCTACCAACTGAGCCAGACATCCTGCCACTGAGCCAGATGTCCTGCCAACGGGGCAAGAATGGGGCATAGAGCCGTGGATCTGGTCAATGGTAGAATTGGTTGACCCAGAAGTTATTCCTTACTCAAAATGGCAAAATTATAGCTTTACAGGCAAGAAAAACATCAAATGAATATTTTATATTTACACCCAAGTGTGAAATATTTAAGTAATAAGGTCTGTCAGAGAGAATGGAAGCCATGAGCTAATTGCATCTCTGGGGTCTTTTGATGAACAAGGTTCAGACAAGCGCCTCCAATACTTCAAGCATGTGATCATGCCCTGATTAGAGCATCCTGAGGAGTTGGGCTACTGCCAACGCAAAGCTTCCTGCCACCTTGGCCTGTTTTATGGACTGTATCTCTTGGCAATAAGGAAACACAATTCTCTTTCATTAGCCAAGTTGCAATTGCAGTTGTGACGTAGAACACTCGGGGCAGCTGTTAGGGTGGTGAAGAGCCTTTCATCATTTTGTGCCTTCCCTTGGAAATGATTTATCACAATTCAAAGAAAGAGGAGGAAAACAGACATAATAATAGGAATAAAACAAGTGGAAACCTGCAAAAATGTGCAGACGTTTGTTTGTTTTTGCAATGTTTTCATTATATCTTCCTCCCCGAGAACGGACAAAGGACCATCACAAAGGACAAAGGGCCATCAAACGAAAAATAGCAAGTAACTGCATGATGACATGTAGTTTAGCATGAAGACAGGAGAAGCAGTTCAGCATACCCCAAAGCATGAACCACTCAGCTCTGTAGACTCCCATTCACACAGCAGTCTGCGTACCACCATGATGCTAAGGGTTGCTCACATATTCTGTTTTTCAGACGTACGGTGAGATAGTTCAAATGCACACCCCACAAAATAAATAAATAAATAAATAAATAAATAAATAAAAGAGAAATGCAGGTTTGCAAACTCATATTTGCAAACACCTGTCAGGGTGTGGTATTGGCTACAAGTTGCTGTTAAGGCTACATGTCATGATGCAGTGCTGCATATTCTGTAACATAATCCTAGGGCTGGTTCATATTTTACTAGAGTTGCCAAAGACTTTCAGGCACCCAAGGCAACATGGCAAATGCTACCTCCCCTTAACCTGCTGCTGCACCAGCCTCTGCTCCTCCAGTTCCCTGGACTAGAAAGGGATGGAAAAGGAAGAGGGGGATCTGGGACACTCTAACTAACCCATCACTCTCCTCTCCTCTGTACTCCCTCTTCTGCTCTATCACCCTCTTATTTTCCATTCCAGGTAATAGTAGGGAGGAGGAACAGTGCGTGGAGGCAAGTGAACAGACAGGGGTGCCCCTGATCAACTTGCGACTGCTCAGTTGGCCTCATTGATGGTTTGCCCACTTCCCCCAAAAGAGCAAGCACCAGACCTCTACAAGCAGCAAGGGCCAAAACTAGCTCTTTCCTTCATCCGCCAGCTCATGAACGTACAAAGTGTGCACATGCTAGCAACAGCAGCTCTGAGATAAGTGTGGTGATGATGGTGTGGGGCACTGCACAGATTCATCAACCAGAAACATGCAATAAAAAGCTTTTAAATTTTATCACTTCTACACGAAGAGCTACCACAGGGAAGAACTACAGCGAACTGCTGCTGACATTGGGGTGATAACGTCTCAACTGGCCCCAGGGCTCCAGTCCTAAATACACTTACTTGATTTTGTATGTAGGACTTCCCGAGTAAATGTGCTTAAAATCACAGCTTAGTAGTGGGAAAGAGGTGGAGGGCAAAGGGTGTCAAATAGAACAAATAGGCCAGGAAGTAGTTCTGGACCAAACACTTCTTAGGAACAGAAAATGCTTCAGCAAAAGAGAGAGAAATTTACTGGGTACTTTACTGGGTACTGAGCAAGTTGATGCCCTCTAACCATGGCTTGAGAGATTTTCACAAATACTCAGTATCATTTTATGTCAGTTCTTGAGCAAGGAAGGATAGAAACCGATAAACCCGTGTCAGAACAAATAGGAACAACAATAAAAACCACTCACAGCTTTCCCAGCAGCAAAGCAAATTGCAAAAAGGAAACCATTTGTAGCTCACTCTAGACCAGGGTATCATTTGGGATCAACACATTGATTTTCAGAGTGGCTGGATGTTGACAAGTCACCATAAAAGGGGGAATAAATATGAGTTTTTCAATGGGCTGCTGTTAAAACAAATACAGATAATGAGAGAGCTCATCCCACAATTCATGAAGTCCTGCTGTGAAAACAATATGAACTGCTTAATTCATTTTAGGTCTCTTCAGCTATATTTTTAGATGATCACGTTTCCCGCATAATTTTCCGTCTTATGATTTAAAAGAGAAGGAAGCCTTACAACTCTACCACCAACACCACCAATGCTTCAAGCAATGAGTTTTTAAATAGATAGTAATTTACAGCCCAATCCTATCTCCGAGTTACACCAGAGTATCCCCATCCATGCATGCTGGTGCAATGACAGCTGTGCTGGCACAGACATCCGCCTGCTGACGGACACACTACAGTGCCAGCACAACTAAGTAAAAATCCTGTGCCATCGTAATCTGGACACAACTCAGATACTAGAGCAACTCCACCAATGGAGAAGCCAAAATGGAGAGGAAATTGGGGTATGACGTGGGAGGAAGAGGAGGAATCAATGCATGCCATATCCTAACTCCCTTCAGACAATGGACATGCTCCCGATGACGGAAAAATGCTACGCCAATGATAGACCTGGCATAGCAAGATGAACCCCATAGGGAACATAGGGAGGCATGTTAAGAACGTTTAGATATTCTCCTGCTATCCCCACCAAATATTTTGCCCACCTTCAGTCATTGTGACATAACACAAACTAGAGCCTCTAAAATGACAGGTAATGTTGCATGCAACCTTTGGATGTATTGCTTCAGTTGGCCTCATGGATGGGGTCGGCTGTGTATTTTACCCACTCTCCCCAAAAGAGTAAGCATCAAACCTCTACAAGCAGCAAGGGCTAAAACTAGCTCTTTCCTCTCTCGGCTCATGAATGTGTGAAGTGTCCACATGCTAGTAGCACCAAGAGCTATTTGCAATGCAAATGTCTGTGGTTGTTTCAAACTGAGAGCCACCTTTCCATAAAAACATGCTGTGCTTTCCACATGCCAGCCACAGTGAGCTGCTGGTAGCTACAAACCACCATAGTGCCTCAGGAATCAAGTTACAAAAGAATCAGTGCTAGTGTAATCACATCTAGACAGTCCATGAACTTTCAATTAACCCAAGAGAAACATGATTGGGAAAAAGTATTGAAGTCCCTGGGAGGTGGGGGTGCATGCAGATTAATTAGGAACTGTATACAGTACACTTTAGCAGCAGTGTCTTCAGCCCACAATGACAAAGCGTATATGTAAATTGCAATTTGTTTTGTAGGTATTTTGACGCCAAATGGCTACATTATTTATGGGCACAATATCACTCAGCATGGGGGCCATATCACAAGGGTGCTTAGCAATACAGAAATTAGGGCACGCTTTCAACAACTATTGCAGATGCTGTTTTGTGTGCCAGTGCCTTAGGAATAGGAAGCTGTGCCTTATGTCTCATCTGACCAAGATTCAAGGGGCAGCACAGCAACAACAGCAAAGGTGGTTAAGAGTCCCATCTCCCAGAACTATAATTAATTTTGTTTTGTTTGGAGGAAAGTGCAAAAATGCAAATTTGTGTAAGGAAGAGAGTCTGCAAACACACACACACACACGAAAAACTGATTTTACCTGCAGCCCCAGGCTCTGTTACTCTCGTAAAATATAGGCCAATTTTTTCCCCCAGCTCTCTTTCTCAAGAGGTTCCGATAGCTAATTCAGTCATTGAATTAATGTACTCTTTACACATCAAAGCAAAACAGTCTGGGCTTATTTCTAGAGAAGGGGTGGGAAATGCTCTGAACATTAAAAGGCCCAGAGGGATGAAACATTGGAGCTGAAATGTCATTCCCAGGTGTGGAATTTGGATGACCATTTTAGGGGGCCCGCCCTTTCGCTGAGCCAGGTTCATGCTGCATACGAACAAAATCAGAAGGAAAAGACAATAACATTGCCAACTATCTTAGGTTGATGAGGGCCTGAGTTAGGGCACTGCACAAATCCTCTGTCTTGATCAAGCTGTGACCTTGCTCCATCATGAGAGACCAGTTCACGTGAATTATTAGCATTGCAATTATTGCTGAGTCAGCTGAGATGACTCCCTCTTTACAGCAGTCATCTCCATGTGGGTGATGTGATGCGGGTGAAGAAGATGACATTGCTAAATATATATCCATCACATTTGAATCCTACCTCTAAGGGACTCGTTTTATCCTCACAACACGGTTTTGCTAGTCTGATGAAATCTGTCTTAGCTTTCCCTGAAATTCCCAAACTCTTGAGTAAATGTTGCCCCCCCCAAAAGTCACTGCAGTTCACCCTCCTGAATATCAGCCTCCCTCCCACAATATTGAACGAAAGGCTCCCCCTATTTTTGACTGTCAAATCCTAACAGGTTGTCCACGCTTACAAGTTATTTCTGGGAGAAGCAGAACCAAGATCTTCTTCCTTGATCCTCCTCTTCCTCCTAGAAGATTCTGATTCTACTCTTCTTGAGGGTAGAGCCCCCACCTCACTGCAGACGGACCTGCATCACTACAGGGAAATCAGCTAT
The DNA here is from genome assembly GCA_026170595.1 of Plestiodon gilberti rubricaudatus. Lineage (NCBI taxonomy): Eukaryota > Metazoa > Chordata > Lepidosauria > Squamata > Scincidae > Plestiodon > Plestiodon gilberti. The sequence goes on from JANXHW010000002.1 coordinate 225,260,445, forward strand.
GCTGGGGCGGGTTCCAGACTCTTACTTGAAATTGAGTCCTCCCAAGTTGACAGGTGCTGCTGCTGCCTTTGCAAACATGCCATGTGAGGCGGAAGGGGGGTCCCATTTCCAGTGGACAACTCATCTTCTTCCACTTGAAAGAGAATTCTCTCCCCCACTACCTCTCTCTACATCTGCCAGTTAGGGATGGTTCCATTTCAAATGGGAGGCTAGAGCCAAACAGCTTGTAAACACAGACCGATCTGCACTGTGTGTTAGGGTCCAAAATCTGAAAGGTTTCCAAGGCATATTCCATAGCATTTTTCTTCCCTCCAGTACTTATTACTGTCAGCTAGAGCAAAAAAAAATCTACTGGAATTTTCTTGCAACACCTTCTGGATCCTGAGCCTCTAGAAGACCTTGCTCACGTACATTTCTACAAATTATACACTAACCACACCAGGTCTATTTGCAACACCTTCTCGAGCTACAGAATCTGTAGTCTGAGAACTGAGACTAGTGGAAAGGGTGGCTGAGAACCATATCATATGAGAACCAAGTGGCTGAGAGTCATACCGCCATAGCACTGCAAATGAAAGCTTCATCAGTACAGAGGTGAAAACGCAGTCTATATCTAAGATCTGAAAAATATGATTGGCATTTCAAGTGAATTTCAAAAATGAGAGGACACGTTGCAATTCTTTTGGGTCCTAGGCAAAAAACAAACAAACCTAGATGTGTTGTCGGGGTTGCAAAAGAGAGGAAGGGTTAGTAGCTCTTACAGACCAGAAAGCGGGAAAGGGGAATCCAAATAATTAAAGTGATACACTGGAGGAAAATATAGATGTAAATATCCCTAACAAAGGGAGCAAAATTAAACTCAAACAAAGCAGATTTGTTTTAAATGCCATTTGTTTGCCAGACTTCCATGTTATGCTTCTGTTGCTGATTTGTTCTCGCGAACAGGGAGCCCCTGGCTGGAGGTCTGAACGGATGTTTGAAAGACAAAGGTCATTTCGCACTATCAGGGAAGCACTTTTGAAGCAACAACACATCGGCGAGAAGTAATTAAGCATCACCCTTCAAGTCTGACGTTTGGCACCTGTTCCAGGGTCTGCTGAGACCTCCTGTATTTTCAGTTAATATACAGAAGACGAAATTATTCAGTCTGCAGACGAGTGGCTCCCAGAGCAAAAAGTCCTCAACGATGGAGATTTTTTTTTAAAAAAAAAAGAGGCAGTGATTTGTGGGGAGAACTTTTGTTTGAAACTGAACTCAATGTGTCGTCCCTTTGCTGTCTCCTCTAACCTCTCTTGTCACAAAGAGGTGTGGTTGATGGGACCTGAGGAGGAAGACCCTCCTCACCAGCATTTTCAACCCTTCACCATCTCTTGACCACGAAAGACGCAACACAACATTTGCTGCATAGTTAGCCTTGGGATACAAAGATGACAAAAAGAAATGTGGCAAAGAAACAGCAGTGTTGACATGTTGCAAAGATTTCACAAGTAATGCCTTTCACTGCATTAAACAATATTGCTCCAACTCTCACAGAAACAGGGCTGGTTTTAACACGAGACAGCTATAGGGTGGTAGGCAAAACAGTATTTTTGAGACAAGGCTGGATCAACGGTTTCCTCAGTTCGATATTCGTGGACCACAATATCATGGAAATATAAATTTGATCCGTATTCACATGCTAAAATAACATCGTGAGTTAACCCAGAATTGAAAATTGGAAAAGAATCCATTATGTGGAATACTTGAACAGACACGGCAATGGGATCACAAAGGGTCGGACACGACTTAACGACTGAACAACAACAAATCAGTGATGTCACTAGGGTTGGTGTCACCTAGTGTGGTAACTCACCCCCATTAACTTTATTTTAATATACAGGGTTACAATGGGGCGGGGGGGGGAAACAGCCGTGGTCTCCTTGCGAGGAAATCACAGCTGTCACCCAGGGCATTTGCCCCCCCCCTGCTCCATTGTAGTTACACAAGCACCCACATCAAACATTTGTAATGTGCATATGAAACTTGGACAGTTTATCTTTCTTTTCATGTCATGATGGTTGTGGTATGACAGTTAATTTAAGAATAAATCAGCTTTACTTTTGCACCATTCTTTTTATTAACCCTGTATAACAGGCCACTTAACAAATCAGTAACCAACAAAAAAACAGTGGCCAACTTGATGACACACAACTGAATGATACATAGATATGAGAGCTGACTCATACTAACACCGTATTGGTTCCATGCTGTGTCATAACAACACCTCACTGGCTCTCAGAACAATCAGTCTCACTGGTATGAGTTAAGGTATGAGTTTTGTTACACAAGGCAGCTGCATTTTTCCAGTCATTTAGTCATAAATTTTGATAGAATACAGATAATTCAACACAGTTTGTTTCATTACATTCTGCATTAAATTACCTTTTCAACGACATATACCTTTATGGTATTATTCATAAATACAGTACAAATTTTCCAAAGGTTTCCCACAATTTTGGCCACTACTGGCATCACACACACACACACACACACACACACACACACACACACACACACACACACACACACAGGGCGCAATCCAAACCTACTTAGGCCGCCGTTGTAACCAGCGGCCCAACGAAAACAGGAGGCCCCAGAACGGAAAGGGGATTCAAATCCCCTCCAAAAGGGGAATTCAAAGGGGATCTGAATCCCCTTTCCGTTCTGGGGCCTCCTGTTTTCGCTGGGCCGCTGGTTACAACGACTGCCTAAGTAGGTTTGGATTGCGCCCACACACACACACACACACACACACACACACACAAGAGGGTGTTCAGGTATAACTGCAAAAAGTGGTTTTGTATAACTTAGAAAAAAAATAGCACAGCAAAAAACTTTTCAACACAGAACAATTTGCCCTGAAACAGCACAATAAAACTGCTGCCGCAAACCTAACTGAAAATGTTTCCTTCTTAGAAAAAAAAAATCCTTCCAGTTAAGTGTGCGATTCAATTTACATACACCCAGCTAATTCAATTAAAAATAAATTCCAGTGTGGACCTCAAGGGATGCCTAGAAAAGTCTTTTTATCTTCACTCAAAAATTTACATTGCTTGGGAAAAAAATGTGTTTATGGCACCGCAATGGTCCCGCTAAAAAGTTATGCGGCCTTGACTCAAGGCTGATGCAATATGAGAGCTTCTTACAGCTGTGTAACTGAAAAACAGACACTGAGATTGGAGTTCAGTGGATTACTATGGCCAGGCAGGTGGATTCATTGAACACCTTCCCATTGTCAAATTATTGAACTATATTTTTCCCCATTCATTTCAGAGTGATTCCCTATGGTACTTTCCAGTTTATCTTTTTCATCTATTCTATCTTTTGCTCATCCTAAGAAAAACCGTAGCCTTTTAGAAAGGGAACTATCTCAAATTTTCATGTTAAGGGATATGTTCAAGAACACTGACGTACAGAAAGGACTTGAAGCTGACGTACAGAAAGACTTGAAGGATCTATTGAAGTTCATCAACTGGAGCCTGGTCCAAAAAGTGGATCAGGTAAAGATCCAATCATCTTCTAAACCAGACTAGCAGCCAGATCCTAAGCAGACTCACAGCCCAATCCTGCATAAGATCTGCTGCAGCACGCTAAGCACGCTGTGCTGGATCTTAAGTAGGATCAGGCCAGCGCCGGCAGAGCTGGGGCACATCTTGAGGGAAAGCGACATTCGTCCCTTTCCCCCAGGGAGTACCCCAGCGGCCCCATGGGCCTCCTTGGATGTGCGCCAGCAAAATGCCCAGCGCAAATTCGGGGAGGCCGTGTAAGGCTGGCCAGGCCCAGGACAGGGCTTACTAGGATATCGGTGGAGTGCCCCCCTCCCCTGACACCCCGACCTGCCCTTCCTACACCCCTGCCTCATCCGGCGCAGAACTTACTATATTTCCACCAGGGGATATCTGTGTTAGATTGCGCTGTCAAGTTGGAACTCTACACACACTTTCCTGAAAGTAAATCCCATTGAACACAATGAGACTTACTTCTGAGTACATCTGTATAGGCTTGCACTGTCACTCAGACATGAGTCTAACTAACCTCATGGGACTTATTTCCCAGTAACTATGCACATGACTACAATCTCATAGTAGACTAAAACAAAGCCAGAAAAGTTATTGTGTGTCAAGGTTGCAAACTTATGCACACTTACCTGGGAATAAGCTCCACTGAACACAGTGGGACTTACTTCTGAGTGACCATGCATTGGATTGCACTGCACATCTTACAGTGCAATCCTAAACATGCTTCCTCAGAAGTAAATACCACTGAATGAAATGGGACTTATTCCCTAGTAAACTTGCTTTGGGATTGCAGCCTTACTTGGTGAAAATTACTAAATTTATAATCCTTATAATCCAACCCGTCATCTGAGGTCATCGGGGGGGGGGGGCTGTTAACTGTGCTGCCATTGATGAAGGTGAGGGGGATTGCGGCGAGAGATAGGGCCTTCTCAGTGGTGGCACCCCAATTGTGGAATTCCCTCCCCCTGGAATTAAAAATGGCTTCCTCTTTAGAGACCTTTCGGCAGGGCCTTTAAGACGTTTTTATTTAGGTTGGCATTCAACTGGACATGGTGGGCTGGCTTTTTAATCTAATGTAATTTTAAGGTGACCCACTGGTGTGTGTTTGTTTTAAATGTTTAATTGTTTTGTTTTTATCTTTTTATTGTACATTGTACCATTTTAATCATGTTTTAATTGTAAGCTGCTTTGGTTGCCCTGTCGGGAGAAAGGCTGGGTATAAATTCTTTAAATAAATAAATAAATAAACAAACAAACAAACTTGGGATCTGTATTTTTTTTTTGGTGGGTGGGCTATAGCATAGTTAAGACTGCGGCAAGTTTGTTCCGCATGTAATTCAATAAATTGTGGCCTGGTTAAACCCAACTAGTTGTCTTGTGCTTTATTGAGGGTGTGAAGGCAACGGGGACAAACCTTGTACAGGGTTCACAGGTATGGAGGATAGATGGATTAGGCCTGATCTCATGATCTTGCTTCAAAAGACAGATAACCGTGTAAGTGCAGTATAACTGTGCTAGTCCTTTCGGTTTCTTGAATGGCACATGCCACTCACAGTCACAGCATGGAAGTCAAATGCTCCTAGACTCTGAAAAACCCTCAGGCTGTTCCCAAAGGGCCAGCTCACATGCCCAAATGCCAAATGCTATACATGCCACTGTGTGTCAGTTGTGAATGACAGACACACTTCTAAATAACGGGGGTTTCCTGCAACAGACACTGAGGTGGAGTCGTGATTTGTTCTCAATCATTGCTTCTGGGAATATTATGGGAAACCCATTTAAATGCATATGCACCATTCACAGCAGATGCATCAGTATATACACACCTGATACCTACGGATAAAAAAACAGGAAGCATTTATTCATCACCCTTAAGTGAAAAGCTTAACTGGAGCAAAGACTAACCAGGTTAATTAATTATTTGAGGGGCAGTTTACAGCTGGGAAAATCTGGTAAGCCTAGATAGAATTGAACATAACCAAGCACACAGCCATGTGATGTGTTTGCTGCATACAGATGATCCCACTATAAGGGGACTATTCTGCAATATAGATCTACCCAGAATAGACCCCTCACAAGCGTCATGTTTGTACTATGTTGGTACTAGATTATTATTCCCACATCAAATTGAATGTTTGTTTTTAAATGGGCAAATCATGTCACCTAAAGCACTGTGAGTGCAAATGCCTGTTTGTTTTTTTGTTTGTGTGCACACTTTTGAATTGCATAAACACAGACCAATACTGTCCACAGATTAGACATATATTATTTCTAGTAAACTGTACACATGAAAAGATCACGAGGCAGCCAGGTAGTGTGTGCATCAGCAGAGAACTGTCATTTTTCAATAACAAAATGGCTCTGAGTAATGTGCAAATGGAAGTGGCTTTTCTCTGCAGCAGAGTAAATGAGAGGCAGATTCTCTTCTCTTCTGTCTTTGTTATTTTAATGGTTAGCATATAGTTGTAGATATACTGTAGTTAATTTTGCTCTCAAGAAAGTTAAGCTATGATGAGGAATGGAAAGCCACAGTATCGGTCAACTAATTAAAGCAGTACGGTCATTGAAATCAAAAGGCTTCAGGCTGCACTCCTAAGCACACTTCCTAGAGGGATGCAATCCTGGACATTCCTAGACACATATACCTGGAAGTAAGTCGAGTCCCATTCAACTCAATTGGATTTACTTCTGAGTAGACATGCATAGGCTCGGACTGTTAAATCTCAATGAATTTAGAAGGATTTACTTGTGAGTTAGTATGGATTATCCTGCATGTGCTCTTAACTCTGCAGTGTTGGACTGTGTAGCCTATTTGACGTAACATAAAGGAAGCTTTATTGTGGAGGAAATGGTACAAATAATGAGTTCTTGATATGCATTTCTGTGTTAGCAAAATAGAAGCAAAATATGATGATGGCAGATTATATGCAGAGATGGTAGTAAAACCTATAATGTACCATAATATGTTTCATTATAATACCCAACATTCAGATATTACTTTAATAGTTCCAGCATATATTTGTTGTGTCAGGGTGGCTGCCTCTGGCTCAATTTTCCTTTTAAAGTTCAGCTAACCTGATATAGTGATTTTTGAAAATGACGATTTGAAAATTAAATGAGGATAAGCGAGAGATGTTTTCTGTTGGGGTGTGTGTGTATTATTTTTTTAAAGTGGAGAAATTACTGCAGCTTCAGATGGGCATTATGAAGTCCTGGCCCCAGACCAGTGAAACTGAGTGGAATGGATGAAATAATGAAATTTTGGTTAAAAGGAAAATTGCTGTTTGCATAAGCTATTTCAAAGTTTGGATAGGGAAAGGTATTTCAATTATTTGGGCCAGCTGAAAGCTAACTAACGGGGGACATATGACACAGCAAGAAAAATAACATGAAAACAACAGAGTTTTAAAAGAGCTAATTAATTGCCCAGAAGAAGGAATATTAAAACAACAGAACACCAGCTTGCAAATAATGTGCACTGGTGGCAAAACGCTAATTAGGCAGAGGTGTGTGTGTGTGTGTGTCTTCAACCTTGCTAATATCATCTCTGTCTCCACTCTGAATTGTGTCCCTCCCTCCTCGGGCCTCCTCACCCACCAAAAAGTGTCAAGATTTCCATGCAAATCTGTTTCTAAATTATCCTTAATTGCTTACTTGCTCTTCACAGTCGTGGTTTGCTGTGGAACACCTGCCTTCTCACTCTTGGGCAAGGTGCAGTTTGCTAGTCAGAGCTGCTTTAAGCTCCGGGGGGAGCCTTACCATCTATTTTGTGGTTAGCCAATTCAAATGTGTGGCAAGAGCCACACAAAACAGAACTTCAAATCAAAGGACAGGAAACAGAACTGTAGCCCCCAGACAGAGTTATTGAGATGGCAGGACATGCAAAACCTACAAGGGGAGATAATTGTTTAAAGGTGGAGCCAAATGATTGCTCACCCTTCCAATGAGAGAAAATATGGGGTTGATGAGGTTCACAGTGCCTCTGCCAAGAACAATTATATGTCTGATCTGATCCTAAGACAGATCCCTTAGGCCTTATAATATAAAATTATATAATTCCACAGGAGATTCTACTATACACACACAGTATGCATGTACTATATGGAGAGAGAGAGAGAGAGAGAGAGAGAGAGAGAGTATCCTGCAAGGCCATGGTACATAAGTTCTTGCTGGAGTTGAACTTGCCCTTTTGAGGGCTACACTAGATAGTGGAAGGTCCATGATTGGATGTCCTGCAATGTTTGTTTGTTTTAAATAACAAACAAATAACAGGCCTTTCAAGGCCCTGATTTGGATTGTGGTGTAGGGACAATTCAGGCTGCAATCCAATACGGGGGGGGGGGGCATATCCGCAGATTGGGCATATACAGATTCACTTATCTGTGGATGCCAAATCCCACGCACACACACACGCGTGCGCAAGCAGGGGGGTTGGGGGCGCAGAAAACCGTGGATATAGCTTTGCCCCTATCCGTGGTTTTCATGTATCCGCGGGGGGGTTGGAACGTATCCCCCATGGATACAGGGGCCCAACTTTCCTGGGTGTAAGCCCCATTAAATATAATGGGACTTACTGCTGAGTAGACATGCATAGGATTGTGCTGTTAACCTTTTCTCTTAATGCCATTCTCCTAATCTGAATCTCCCTAGAGCTGTGATTTGCCCCACAAGCAATACTGAAAGGTACAAGTGTGACACCTGAATGCTCTGTCCTGTGGAGCAAACAGCAGCTCGGGGGGCCTAGTTTGGATGGAGAAACTCCCAGAGGCGTTTCCACGGTAGGGGCCGCACCGTACGTCGCGCCCCGTCCTAGTACCGTGTTTACGAACCGGAACAAGGAGGCCCCACCCCCTCGATGGCGGATCCATTCCGCGCTGTGAAGGTGACGAGCAGGGAGTCTCCTGCCCGCTCGCCTTTGCAGCGCGGAATGGCTGCGATGGCGAGGGGGCGGGGCCTCCTCGTTCCGGTTCGTAAACACGGTACTAGGATGGGGTGCGACGTACGGTGCGGCCCCTACCGTGGAAACGCCTCTGAAAACTCCCACACTCACCAGCACCAAATTGGGATCCCAAGCAGCTGTGTTTAGCTTTTGAAAACCCCACAGGAGATCATGTTACGGGTTTCCTGCCCTCTATCTAGCTTGGCTCTGAGAAATGGAGTAGCCATAGCACAGAGTCACTGACAAGGAACAAGGTCACTGACAGCCCAGTCCTAACCAACTTTTGCGCACCGATGCAGCTGTGCACACCAATGGAGTGTGGGCTGCATTCTGTGGGGGGGGCAGTCACTGTGGTAAGTGAACATTTGTTCCCTTACTGCTGGGCGGCGCTGGAAAGTTGGTTAAGATTGGCTGTGAGTGTAGTAGTTATCTTTTAAGTGTCTGTCTAGTACCAGTTATACTTCCTTTTAAACTTCAGCTCATCCCTTGTTGTTCCACTATTGATCTTTGCACAGTTCTTTCCTTCAGGACTGTGGGTATGAGTTTGTTTAATGACATTCAATATGCTCAATTACACTCATGCCCCCATTCATTCACAGATGCTGTTTTAGTAAGTTCAGTATACTTTCAAGATCTGCTGGGTTGCTTTATCTGTGTGGCATTTGACTAAGATGTGTACAAGAACACCGTGATAATACTGCAGAAACAAAATCAGCACTGATTGTCGGTTTGTCAAACTGTTACTCCAAATGGGATTGAGATTTAGGTCAGAGAGTAACTCCAATTTATGTTCTTCACATCTCATTTATGATGCGGCAGGTCGGCAGCACAACAGACAGACATACAGGTATTCTGTTAAGGATGGACAATATTGCTTTCTGTGAACAAAAGTGATTCAAGGATGTGAAAATAAAATAAATAAATAAGCATTCCAGTAATACGAGTCTAAAAAAAATCCTGTGATATTAATGAAAATCAGTGTCGAGTCCTGAGCTTTGCTTTTTCTTTTGTACAATGGAAATGCTTGAGTCTGTGACGGCACTTTAGCTATAGCCAATTTGTGTATAACCAGTATGTACGTCTGCCATCTTCTTCCAGATTCCTTCGTTTCAATCAAAATAAACAGCGATTGCGAGGCCCTGTAAGTCAGCTCTATAGCTGTCTGATGCCATCTGGCAAGTCTTTCCATTGGCTTTGTTAAATCAACTTTGCGCAGAACATTCGCCGCTGTGATTTTAGAAAGCAATGGAGCAAAGCATGAAACTTCCAGCTGGCCTGAAGGAAATCAGACCAATGTATCTAATGAGCTCAGCATAGTGGAGACGACTCCCCACTCTTCTTACTGGCATTTTCATTCTATCTGAAGATCTCCTTGTTTTTTAAAGGCTACTTCACCTGTATTGTATCACATCACATTGTAAGTCAAATCAGGTCAGGCTTTAGACTAAAACTTTAAAAAGAGAATCACACATAACTAACAAGATGTTCTGCTTACGATTCTAGGTGTTCAGTGGCACTTTCCCCTTCATTCCTTTAAGTCAGGGGAGGGGAAGATTGCTGGGAGGCCGCCCAACCGGCCCCCGGAGGCTCCGCCGGGTCTGTGCGGAGCCTCCAGAGGCCGGGAGAGGGCCCCTGCACGTCCTCTCGGGCCGCCGGCTCTGCCCATTCTGACCAGGCCCTCGTTGGCGATTTTGCACATGCGTACAAGGCCGATGAGGGCAGCTTGCCCTCATCGGCCTTGTACGCCTGTGCAAAATCGCCAACGAGGGCCTGGTCAGATCGGGCCGACCGGTGAGCGAGGAGGATGTGCAGGGGCCCTCTCCCGGGCCTCCGGAGGCTTCGGACGGTGAGCGCGGAGCCTCCGGAGGCCGATGGGGGGGGCTAAATTAAATAATTAATTTAAAAATGGCGGTCGGCCTAACGGCCGGCCCGCGAACAAAATTTAAATATTTAAATGGCCCTCGGCGGGGAAAAGGTTCCCCACCCCTGTTTTAAGTGGAAAATCCATCTCTTTCATTTCATTCAGGTGTTGGTATTCAGGGGATAGCACTATCCACATCCCTACAATCTTATAAGTCTAAGCACTGAGCTCCTAAGGCGGCATGCTTCAGTATAGAGATATGGACTCGTAACAGGGGGCATTCCTCCTCCTAAAACTGAGCGATTATTTATTTATTTTTATTTTTCACATTTTTATACCACCCTTCCTCCAAGGAGCTCAGAGTGGTTTACATATTTCCTCCCCTCCTTTTTGTCCTCACAACAACCCTGTGAGGTAGGTGGGGCTGAGAGATAGTGACTGGCCCAAGGTCATCCAGGAAGCTTCATGGCTGAGCGGGGATTTGAACCTGTATCTTCCAGGTCTAAGTCCGACTCCCAAACCACTACACCATCCTGGCTGTATATAATGCCTTAATGTTCATATTGTTTCCACATACGTTATCTCATGAACCCTGTGAGGAATCACAGGGCTTGGCAATGATGTCATCACTGAACACAGGACTGGGCAGCCATGTCCTAAGAGGGTAAACCAGCACCCTTTTAACTGATATCTCTTTTCAGAGCTGAGAAGCATTTGTCTCCTCATGAATATTTTTTGGTATTTCACTGTTGTTTTTTTAATTCAGCTGTATATGGTTTCTTTTCCTAGAAGAAGGGATTTCATATATTACATTTTCACTCATCTCTCTCTGATGATGCCTGAGGGAAGCAGCTCTGCTATGTGCTCAAAATGTGTTTATACAGTTCCAGAGGGATTTAGAGAAATAATGTGACAAAGTTACACCATGTCTAGTTAGATTAGAACAGAGAGAAAAACAGAAATTAAGTTTAATAAAACTCAGATGTTGCACATGATCTTTTTCAACAACCCATCATAGAAAAATCCCATCCCACCATCACTCCCTGCTGCTCAGTTCATACAATGTCTCCTGTACTGAACCTAATTGGAGTGGGAGAAGTTGTTTTCTGCTTCTGCTTCTCAGCCAAATCTAGGCACAGGTGGAGAAGAGTTTGGGAGAAGTTTGGTTGCGCCTTGTCAACAATTCTTCCCACAGTGAATGATAAAACCTTGGGGCTAGTCATGGTGTAGCGTAGTGGCTAAGAGACTGCATTACAAATCAGAACTTTCACAATTCAATCTCACCTCTGCCACAATTTTACTAGGTGCCCTTAGGCAAGCCACTCCCTCTTATTCCACGCTGCAATACAGGGATAAAAATACTTATGTTAAACAGTTACTGCAAGGACAACATCAAGGTGATTCACATGAATGTGTATTCAAGTATGATGATGATGATGATGATGATGATGCCCAAATACTAATCCCCGCTATTGGTGCTGATGCAGCCATGCCATGGAGGTGTGTGCTGCTACAACAGGAGGCCTCCTCCAGGTAAACCCCCTGATGTCCTATGGGTCTCCTTGGTCCTCCTTATGCCAGCTTTACAGCTGTTGTAAGTCAGCAGATAAAAAAGGGGAGGGACTGGGCAAAGGGATGGGGATAAGATCCTAAAGCATGTTTGTGCTTCCGGACTCCACCCTTTCCCTCCCCCAGTCTACCGTTTGCCCACCCACCCCCAATCTGCCCTGAAACTCTCCCTGCCCTCCCCTCCCTGCCCATGGTACGCCTCCCTCAGCACCTTACTGGGGCTGGCGGAGCTCCATCAGCCGCATGTGCCTCACCGCTCACCATTTGTGGCAGAGACCCAGCAGAGCACGACAGCACGTCACATTTCACGATATCGTAAAGCACTGTGCACTGCCGGAACATGAGCCCTGGGATTGGGCTGTAAAATAAGTATTAATTATTAAGTATTATTATCACAATAAAGGATGGTACAGATGCAAGGGAGTTTGGTTCAAATAGCCACGAAGTTCACTGCATGGCCTTGAGGAAGTTACTATTTCCCAGTAAGAGGCAAGAATATACAGAAATGGCCTCCCTCCCTCTGTATCTTTGGGAGAAGATGAGATATAACTGTGTTTTCTATGTGGGTGGAGAAGTTTGGTACCTAAATGTAAAAAGGTAAAGGTGACCCCTGACAATTAAGTCCAGTCGTGTCCGACTCTAGGGTGTGGTGCTCATCCCCATTTCAAAGTCTAAGAGCTTGCGTTGTCCAAAGACGCCTCTGTGGTCATGTGGCCGGCATGACTCTCCTTGCCGCAGCATGTAGCATGCAACTGGAACACGGAGCGCTGTTTACCTTCCCGCAAGTGGTACCTATTTATCTACTTGCATTAACATGCTTTGGAACTGCCAGGTTGGTAGGAGCTAGCCAAGCAACGAGAGCTCACCCCGTCCCGGATTCGAACTGCCGACCTTACTGTCTTGTTTCTGGCCTAAGGGTGAGATCATCAGTCTGCAATGCGAAGACTGGAGGACGTTCAAGTACGGAATGATATGGCAGCCCCACATTGTCTGTAACATCTAGTTCTTCATTTCCACAATCCCAAGAAGCAGAAGGGGTTATAAGCACAGGGCTCAGTACTGAGGCAGGGGCCAGCAGATGAGCTGGAGATAGACCTGCAAGGTGAAGTGAGGAGCTTCCTCACAGAAGTTGTACTACCACTGAGCAGCCAGGGACTAGTGGTCTTTATAGTGAACCTGATGGCCTTGCCTCTTCATGTAACTTCTAAGGGCCTAGATCTGGTACATGTGTGGGGTTTCCTTCCAGGGCTTCTGAGAGGGGGGTTAAGGGGGTACAATCGTACCTGGGCCCAGGGCCAAAATGGGTCAAAAGGGGGTCCCAGAGCAAAAAGGGGTGCACAAAAATCAAATTCACATGAAGGGAAGGGGCCCAAAAGAAACTTTGTACACCCTGATAACATTCCTCTGAATGGCCCAGCTTGCCTCCTCCTCCCATGTAGGTCAAATGAATGAGAGGCCTTGGATTGCCAAATGCACTGCCTTGCTGGGCCTGAATATTGGCCTGAGTCTGTCATCAATGCTCCTGAATTCCTGGGTGTCATGAAGAAGGATGGAGGTTAACTCCGTTAATTCCAGTGTCCTTTGTTAATGGAGGTCTTAACAAAGGACACTGGAGCTCCCTCTGGCATTATGTCACCTGGGGACATCCTTCTTCAGGGAGCCACCACAAAACCTTGTTTTTCCTTGACTTTGGAGAAGATTGCATCAGGTCCAACTACCAGCAGGCTCAGACACCTGGCTGTACATCTAACACATAATATGTGAAGAGGAATGGACTCTGGCAAAGTGTGATAACACTACGAGGCATGAAATGGTTTATGCTTTCTTTAATGGACCACCTATTGGTGTAATAGGGATACAAACGCTATTATAATTTATAGCATTTTGCCCTCCCCAGTGGTGTAATTGCTGAGCAGTTTAGGAGATAGTTATATCCTACCCCTTTGGGTAAAGTTACATTACTCCTACACAGATCAACAATATGGCCCCCTGACTTTTATACTGCACTTCATGTTATGGCCATTATTTGTATATTCACAAAATCCTCTGGGTATAGTTATTTTGCTATTATTATCTGCACAGTTAGTTATATCCTCCTAGGGGCACAGTAGTGCTTGCCAGTAATATTTAACTTGTCTTCCACTGCTATAGTTATGTTTCATGTATAATATGAACAGTGTGGTTATATCAAAGAGTCAATGATATAAATACCTCACCGTCAGTCCAATCCTATCCTCGAGATACACCAGTTTATCTCCACATATGCTGGCACAATGACGACCCCACACCGGTGCAGAAGTCCGCCCACTGATGGATGCGTCACAGACGCTGTCACACCACCAGAAAAATACATAACTTGGAAGCTGGTGCAACTCTGCCGGCGGTGAACATAAACATAAGAACATAAGAAGAGCCCTGCTGGATCAGGCCAAAAGCCCATCTAGTCCAGCTTCCTGTGTCACACAGTGGCCCCACCAGATGCCTCAGGGAGCACAAGACAACAAGATAACCTGTTTCCCGTTGACACTCCCTTGCACCTGGCACAGAGAAAACCCACTTCTAAAACCAGGAGGTTGCTTATGGCTTGTAACCTGTGATGGTCTTTTCCTCCATGAATCTGTCCAAACCCCTTTTAAAGGCATCTAGGCCAGATGTAGTGGGACCCCTCTTGTGTATATCTATCCTTGAGACGTTCAAAGAAAAGATGCCATGTGAGAGCCTCCTCTGCCCTTTCCAAGGGCACCTGTGTCCGCCACAACGAGAAGGAGCATCTCTCCAGGCACCAGCCTGGAACAGAACCTTGGTTCTGCATTAAGTGCTCTGCCACTTCCGTGCAGGAGTAAACTCTTGCTGCTTCTCTCTGTTTCATGCAGGGTCGATTAAAAATACTGTAGTGGCTGTCCCATATTCCCTTGCATTGAGTATGGGAGAGTGGAAGATGTTGCTTTTGCGCTAGGCCGTCAACTTAATTATTTCGCCTGTGGGATTATAAATGCATCCGTTATGCTCCCAAAACAGTAGCACTATCTCAAGCACCCCATGGGAAAGAGCAGCAAACGGCAGCAAACAGATCTTCCAGCAATAATTTCGCACTGAACTACCACTGGCCAATTGCAAAGCATAATAGTAGTAGGAGAACATCCAGCTGCGCTTTCAGTAGTAAAGCAGTTGTCAAGTACCAGTGCAAATGCACCAATCCTTGGAATACAGGGAAATGGTTCTGAAAGCTTAGTTACCCATGGATACCAGAGACCAAGCCTACAAAACATATAGCCCCCAGGTCATCCATAGCACAACAGTTGTACACAGGCTGCACAAAGCACATCCAGCAGACGTTTCATTCATCACCTGCTCTTATGTCTTGCTTGGGGCAATCAACCTTCTCATGGGCAACAATACATGGCTGGTGGATCACATATAAGGCACAAGGGCTGCGAGTTTGATGAAAGCTTTGGAAGACAAAAATGTTACACCATATGAAAGCTCTGTTCAGCTGCATTAAAAGCTTTCCAGTCACTTCAGGCTGTGCACATGCTTCTGCCCTGCATGAGCCTTGACTGTCTAAGGAGAGACCACAGCTCAGAGGTAGGTATAAACCTTGGCACCTCCAGATAGGACTGGGGGGAAAAAAACCCATCTAATACCCAGGAGAGCTGCTTCCCATCAGTGAAGAAAAACACTGAGCTTGATGGACTGGGACTGATAAGGGGTACACCTTATGCTGCCATGTTGTTGCTGAGCCTGGCTCAGTTGGGAATTGTAATTCTTTTACAATTAGAAATTGTAGAAATTGTAATTCTAAGACGAATAATAGAACATAGCAAGCTCTATCTGCAGGAAATGCAATCTGGGACAGATTCTCTTATAAGAAAGGAGAGTTGGGGTGTATAGTGAGTGGTGGATGTGAACAATTGGGGGTTTTATTTTGTAACACAGATGGCATTTTCCATGAGATTCTTTCTTGAAAAAGAGAAGTCCTCCAGTGTGCTAGGTAGTCTGTACTAGCACCAGACGCAAAGGCACAGTGGCTTGCAGGACTTTAGTAATTACACACCCTAAATGTCAAATGTTTGTAAATGAAATTATTTACTGAATTCACATTGGGGAAATTGAAAGCGAGAGATTAGATGGAAGAACATACAGCATAGAAGAGAGAGACTTGTGTACAGCGGTTTCATTTGAAACTTCGTGTCCCTGTCTGGAGTCTGGAATACCAGATAAGAGATCAGGACCATGGACAGATACAGTGGTAGGGGATGCAGGGCCACGGCCAGTGGCAGAGGAGTGTGGTTCAACGTTGGAAAGATCAGTTCCTAATTAAAATACCCTTGCTTTGGCCAGAGTTGTGCATTCTGGGAATGAAGGTATATGTATTGCCAGTACTGTGGCTGTCTCTGAGAGGTGGTGAAGGAAGGATGCGGGAAGCTGCAGGGGTTCTAGAGAGGTGTCTCATCTATCTGAAGAGGGTGCTAGAAGGGAAACTGTAGCAAAAATCCTTGAGTTTCCCCTCCTTTATCCCTATATTTCTCTATTTTGGGACATTCCTAACTGCCTCCCCTGAAGCTTCTGTGAGGGCTCTGCATCACAAAAGTGGCTGAGACATGTTCCAGCAGTAGTCTTGTCTTTTTTGTTTTTTGTTTGTTTTAATACAGCATCATTACAGAAGAGCTACAGATCAGAATGTGGACACGGTGTCTTCATGCCTGGAGTTTCTCAGGGACAACGGGTGCTAGCTTACCTTCTTGCTGAGACTGGCATGGGCCCACTGATTGGGCAGCCAAGTCCACCTGGCTAGGTAGAGCAGCGCAAAAGAAGGCCCAGGTGGCCCCCAGTGCTCCAATTGGATAACCCTATGACATCAGCACAGAGGCGCTAGGTGTGGTTGCCACAGACCATGATTGAATGCAGCTTAGAAGAGATGCGATGAGACCATTGCTTCATCTAGCTTGGAACGGGCATTTGCTCTCCAGGTATTCAGGCAGAGGGTTTCCTTGTCCTGCCTGGAGACTGAAGCTGTGACTTTCTGCATCTCTGAGCTACAGTCTTGCCAGTGGCAGAGTGCCAAGTGCAGCCTGAGGTACCCCAATAGCTCCTCTTGTACCTATTTCTGACAACACACGCACACTGGGACTACATCAGGTCCCTCTGGCAAGATTCATTCAACCAAGTTGCAAGTGTCAATGTGCAGACTTTATAGCCAACGTTCAGGAAGAGAGGAACAGAACCAGGCTTGCGAAGAAGTGCACAACGTCTCCCCCATTCCTCTCACCTGCATCTTTCTGCTTGGTGAAGTCAATCCCAGCCCTGGGCGGATAGGGAGGGGTTGCTCTTGTGATTTCAGGCTGCTATCGTTTCAGCACTGAAATAACCCTACAAGTAATGAATGACTCCTGTTGTTATTACCCAAATAGGGTATCACTCAGTGTGACAATATAATAGATGGGTTCGCCATAGTTATGCAGTGTGCAGAAAAAGCTTTGGGATTCAAAGCACTTTCACTGTGGATTATTAAAGGGCATGTACTTTTATTTGTTAAGAAAATTCTGTATTTCTTTATTGCTCTATCAACCCACAGCTGTTTAGTGGTACAGTTGGTCTATTTATTTCACAGGCTTTTCCCCATCCAACTTTACTGAATATGCTTAAGTTAAGGTCACGCTTAACTTGTTTGGGTTTTCTGTACGGGTTGCTGGAAGGGTTCAGCTCGCTAGTATAAAATGTACTCTTGGGATCAGTTAAACGGGACACAGACCAGGTCTGTACATCAGCAGAGAGCAGTAAATGCTCATTGCAATCAATGCAAATGAGGATCTGCAAGGAACTGTGGGGCAAAGAGGACAAAAGAAAGAAACTCTTTGTCTCTCTCCCCATCCCCACTATCTCCTGTTCCTGGACTCATTCCATTAAAGCCCCCCCCCCATATTTCCTCATCCAGAAGAAACCTAGATCAGGATTTCTCAACCAGTGGTACTAGTACCACCAGTGGTACTTTGGCTGACTGCTGGTGGTACTCGGACCGCCAGACCCCCGCTCTGACGTGGCACTTTCGGCAGCGTGTTTTCACTCCTAAGAGGCTCCTGCCTTTGGCTGAGCCTCTTGGGAACACTGAGAAGGACCCTCTTACCTGCCCAGAGCCTCCTACCTGCGTTTTCTGGCCTCCAAAAATCATAAAACCTGGAAGTATGTCTGAGGAGACCCATAGACAGCCCCAGGGCTTAAGCAGAGGTAAGTAAATAGATAGATACTATTAGCCTGTGAAATGTCATGGTAGGAGTACCCTGTTCTGAGAGGGGGGGGCTCTCCAGCTTCTCCTCCAGTCCAGCCCCACAAAACAATCACTTTCCCATTCCCCTCACTTCATTCCAGACCAACCCCTTTCCATTTCCCCCATATACACTCCCTGTAGCAACTTCTTCCAGCTTCTTTTCTCTTAGTAAAGGTGGTAAAGCTGCACACAGGGACCCCTCTAGGCAACATGAGAAGCAATGGCTAGAATGCCCCCATAAGCAGCAACACTGTAGGCATTGGGATTTGGGTTGCTTAGTCAGAAACTGGCTTAGTCAGAAACTGGCTCAGCCTCTGCTGCTGTCTGCATTAATATATACTACAGTGAAAATGAGGAGAAACGTTCCCAACCTTCCCCAGGCCCATTTGAGGCTGTTGGGGGGCGGACACATTGCCTTCTCCTGCTCCTGAACCAGAAACCAGAACTTGCTTGGCCCATAGCTCACTATATATGCCATTCATAAAATGGGCCAATGTATGCATTAATAAAGTCATCAGGCTGAAAGACAATGCACATTCATCCAGTCTGACTCAGAATCCCACCGCTGCATCCTCCGTATATCAGCCCCCTACAGACTGACTGACAGAAACCCTGGCTACAGTGTGCCACAAGCAGATAACAGGAGTGAATGAGATGCCACATCTGAAAAGGTCTGTAGGACAGATATATCCAGCAGTATCGCGCCACTGCCCTGATGCATATTTCAACAGTGCCCCAATCCCATCCCCATTACTAGCCCTGATGCAGCCACACCATGGAGATGTGTGCTGCATCCTACGGCGATGGAGTGATCAAGAGCCTTCACGAACTGAGGAAACATTTGTTCCTTTACCTCAAGGTAATCCTCCTGTTGCCCTATGGGCCTACTCAGATCTGCGCCAGCTCTTTTGCTCATGCAAGTCCAAGTGGACCCAAGGAGGTGTAGTGAGACCAGGTGGGAAGCATAAGATATCGGGAAAGGGCACCTCTGCCCCTCCCCCAACATACCTCCTGTCAGCCCCAATCCCCACCCCAATCTCCCCTCTCTGCCCCGTTACTCCCTCTCCCTACCCACTGCCCACCCCCAGCACCAACTTACCAGGGGATACAGGAGTGCTGCTGCCACATGGCTGGCACCAATCGCCATGTGCAGCAGCAGCCCAGCAGCACACGACGGTGTGTCACATTTTGCAATGCCGCAAATGACACTGTGCTGCCAGAACGAAGTTCCAGCCGCACATCGGGTGACAGGATCAGGCAGTAGAAAACATATAGGAGGAGGGGAAGCAGCAGCCATGGCCATTCTTGTGGTTTTGTTCTGGGTTTCTTGAAACGCATTTCTCTTGGCTCCTTTCAGCAATTACTGAATTTTCTGCTCAGAGTTAAACTTCAAATCCTCCTTCTGAGACATTAAGACCGTAAAACACTTTAAAAAGCAGTAGCATAGCTGCCATTTTTCCAAGGGGGCCATGAGCGGGATGATGCATCTTCGCCCTGCCACCGGAATGGAGCGGAACCGGAGCCAAAAGGTTCTGTTCCATTCCGGTGGTAGGGGGCGAGGCGAAGACGCGTCATCCCGCCCATGGCCCCCTTTGAAAAACGCCAGCTACGCCACTGTTAAAAAGCAATCCACTAGCAGCCCAGTCTTATCCAGGGTTTATGTTGATGGATCTTGTGATCCCAGAAGTCTTAGACTGACAGGAGGAAACCTGCTCCACTGTTCGGCAGGCCGAGGCTGCAACGGCAAATGACCAGAGGCCACGTGCCGGTAACTGTGACCAACTGAACTGCTTCCATCCCCTATTGTTGCTGGTAAGTTGGTGGCGGGGGAAGTTCAGGGGAGGAATGTGGACAAATCAGGGGGGGGGGGAACCAGAGGGAGGGGCAGGGGGAGGAGGATCCGATGGCAGCCGTGCTTGCCAAGAGATCCTATCCCCCCTTCCCGGCCTGAACTAAAGAGCTGGCATAGGTCCAAGGAGACCCATCGGTGACTAGGCGGCCTATGGAGAGGTATGTAAAAAGATTTTTACTTACCTCTCCTGGGCCGCCTGGTTCCCTTCCCACACAGAGCATGCAACACGCACTCCTCTGGTGGAGCTGCATGGGCTGGGCTGGGCTGGGCGGGGGGGGGGTAGGATTGGGTCCTAAGAGGTAGAGGGATACAGTGAGGTGCAATACAATTCTGTTCAATTAAAAAAATGCTTTTGTTCTTTTCATGACTGGGAATCAACATTTCTTCTTTCTCTGCCAACATATTGGAAATCAAAGACAATGACTCAAAATCTTGCAAGTGCTGGGGAATAACTGATCTGGCAGGTCTAATATTTCAAAAATAAACAACACAGAGCTGTGCTCTCTGTTTTGTGGCTGTCTGAAGATAAGTGACAGTCATTATGTTTCTTATAGAGCTGTGATGTTTTGTTACAAGGGACAATCCTTTAAAAGAAAGGGGTATTGGCAAACTTAAAAGAATACATTCATGCAAACCAGATGGTGAAATTCTCTAAAAGTTCCCAGCTGTTAGCACTAGGCCACAGACAGCTGAGCACATAGAGAGATTATTAAGTGTGTAAATCCCAGACTGAGATGGAATTGGATGAAATGCTGAAGCCGATCCACAGGTGTATCAGTCCTGAGACAGAATCAATAGCAGGCAAGGATCTGTGTCCAGAAATCTGATAGAAGGGGCCTGGTCTTTAAGGAGGACACAACAGGAAGGCTGGCAGAGGATGAGCAGGAAGGCAGAAAGAGGTACAGGGAGACTGGCAGGTGGCACTCCCTGGGGCACATCTAGGAAGCCACGGCAAGGCCAGAGGCCAAGGATGGCACAGCAGAACGTTGAATACAAGTCCCATTATCCTCTGGCAGGAAGTGATTGAGGTCTTGTGGGCCTTCTCCTGCCTGTTCACCCTTCTCCTTTCCTGAAGGCAAGGCTTTTTGGCTTGGGAAAGTGGGGGACTGATAAGGAATGGGGAAAGTGGCAGTACAAAAATCGATTGAGTTTTTTGGAGTGTTCATATTAATGCTCCAAAGTCCAACTGATTCCAGTGTGAGGTGGAGGGGCTTCTACATCCCGACCAGAGTCTGATTGTTCCCCAAGCAATAACCCAGATCTGACTTGGAGACATTATTGCCAGGCCAGATGGTGTCAATGAGCTGCCTGGAGGTGGAGGTGGATAATGTTGTGCTGGAGACAACAGATATTTCTTTCTCCTCTCTTCAGGCCTGAGTGATGAGGGGACAAACTTCAGAAGCTGGTCTTAATGTGTACATGGATCAGAAGTGATCTTTTTATCTCTACGCTTACCCACAGGGGAGGGGGATTGTGATAATGGCACTTGACAGAGGGATTTAATAATAATAATAATAATAATAATAATATACAGTATTTATATACCGCCTTTCTGGTGATTTCTCCTCCGACTTTATTCAAGGCAGTGTATATGGGCAGGGTGTTTTAAACCCCAAATGGTTTTTACAATATAATAACGTTCTAGTCTTTCATAGAACCCTTCATTCGAGATGTTACTTTCACAGTCCAGCTCTCTCTCTCTCTCTCTTTGGCGTTCGCCTCAGCATGCTTCAGCTGCAGCTCCACTCCCCCACAGGGCTCTGCAGCAGCTTATCAGCTCGGCGTGCCAGCAGCCCTCCGACAGACTTCCGGCCGTCTTGAACTTCTGTCCTGCAGATCTTCAGGCATTTGTGAGACAAATGCTCTAACCAACTGAGACAGACGTCCTGCAATTACAATTGCAATTACGTCCTGCAATTTAACATTGCTTCTCCTGCTTCGTGCTGCAAATCCCCCAGTCCAAAGTAGTGGTTTGCCCTCCAAAGCATCCATTTGCAAACAGCAGGGCAAACCACTGCTTTGGGAGGCAATTTCTGGGGTAAAAAAAATTCTGGGGTAAAAAACTCCCCGCTCCACTATATGCCGCATTCACTATATGCCGCATTCCTGGGCTTGCTCTCTCTCTCTCTCTCTCTCTCTCTCTCTCTCTCTCTCTCTCTCTCTCTCTCTCTCTCACACACACACACACACACACACACACACACGATCCGCAGCAGGTAATTTTTAGAGATCAAAGAACAGCTTCAGGTCCACTTCTGCATTAAGCCTGGACGGGCTTACTGTCATGTGGAGCTTGGCCCTCGCTGCAAGCAGAACCAGTGCACAGACCAGGCAGTTCCCAGTTCAAATCCGAGATGATCTTGACACTACAGTACTGCCGGTTTTCTTTCCAGAGTACAGAGTACCCGCTGCCTTTCCAGGAGCTATAGAATTGATGCTGACAAGACTACATAGAATGACAGGTCCAAAGGCCAGATCAGATCCACTGAGATTATTCAGAAGACCTCAAGGAAAGCAGTACTCAAGGCCCAGCCAAGAGGAGGTCTGTGTGTCTCTCTTAAGTTTTGTTTTAAAGCAAATGCATAGCTTTTTATAAAGGTTCATTAAAATTATAAGCAACAGATGTTACAAAAATGCATAATATATGTTTATGATTTATTTAAATGTTTTGCCCCAGTCACTGGACACAGGCATTTTAAAAGGACTTTCCTTTGACACAAATTCTCACATACATGCCCACCCCAGTCCTCTGCCCCAGTCTCCCTAATCATCCTTAGGATACTGTAAAAACCATTAAAAAAACAAATATTAAAGACAGTATAAGCATATCAGTGGAAGGTATTTACGTATGGCTATAAACAAGGTTTAAAAGCAAACTGCGGAAGGCTTAAAAAAGTGCAATCTATGATAATTTATTAAATGTCTCCTCATGTATTGACTTTTTCTGAACCTCGTATAAATCAAACCACAATGTATTGCCACAAATGCCTCAGAAAACCCCAGACCTGAGTGTTTGAGCAAGATAACTTGCTGGCTAACAAATCATTCTTTAAGAAGCCTGCCTACTCCTTCCCCGTTGGAGATTGTTGTGAAGGATCTTCTCCACCTGCTTGCACTGTGCTCAGTAGTCGGGGACCCTAAGTAAGCAAACATATTTCACGTTCTTTCCCCAAGGAAGCTTGATAGAGCTCATCTGTATGGGTCTTTACAAAGCACTGCAAAATAAGCCTTTTTAGGAAGGCTTTCAATTCTCTCCCTCTCTTTCTGTATGGTGTAGTGGTCCTGGTATTGGACTCAGACCTGGAAGATCCAGGTTTAAATCCCCGGTCAGCCACAAAGCTCCCTGGTTGACCTTGGGCCAGTCAATATCTCTCAGCCGAACCTACCTGACAGAATTGTAGGGAAGCCAAAGGAGGGAAGGAAGGAACCATATACACCACCCTGAGTTCCTTGGAAAAAGGGTGGTATAAAAATATGAACTATACATATATATCATCTGTGTGTGTGAACTCCCACCTTAATAGTGTACCCAACTGTACCCCTTTACTTTCTTCCCTATAATTGCATAGCCCTCTTCAGATAATGTACAGAGTGGGTACTGTCCATGTGATGGGAGAGAGTGATTGCTTGAAAGTTCTGCCCCCATGCTGATGGCTCTCTAAGCTCCCCCTCTTCATGCCTCCCATAGAGAATAATTTTCGGTGGCAAACATTCTCCATGGGGAGAATGGAGCGCAGGGCTTGCTGGTACACTCTCACAGTGCAATCCTAACCAACGTTCCAGAGCCGGTGCAGCCGCAATGCAGCCTTGAGGTAAGGGAATAAATGTTCACTCACCTTGAAGAGGCCTCTGTGACTGCTCCCGCACCGCAAATTGCAGGGTGCGCACAGCTGCATCGGCACTGGAAGGTTGGTTAGGATTGCGCTGTCATTCTCCCCCATCACATGTGTATAACATCTGAAGGGGGAAAAGAGCTGCCATCCACTCCAATATGAAAAAGTGCTGCACTGCAGGGAGAAGAGAGCCAGAGCGGAGACGTGTTGGGACACGGGGAAGAAAAACATGCAGTTGATGGCCCAGAGGAGCAGTGGTGGGCGATGAAGGATGAGGGAGATGAAGGATGGAGCATTGGGATGCAGCTCTCCCTTCCTGTCCCTGAAATGTCAATGCCATCTGCTAGCCCATTGTTTCCCAAATGTTTTCGACCCTTGACCATTCGAGACCATTGGCCGTGGCTCCCCAGTACATTATGTTGAATGCCTGCCAATTGGCATTGCACTGTTTTCCAAGAGGATTCCATGGCACTCCGCGGCTCCCAGTTTGGGAACCACTATAGTAGTCTAATATTATTACAACTGAAATGTTGATACTTCAGGAGAAAAAAAAAGAGTTATTTGGTTGATTTGTAGTTTTGTTCTCTCATTGCAACCGTGTGTGTGTGTTTAAAAAACTGTGATTATTCCTATAAGAAAGAAAGAAAACGTGTACCCCAATTAAAACAATAAAGTCTTGTCAGCATCAAAATTAATCAATTTTGTGATTAAAACCGTAGATTCGTGTAGACAACATCCTTGTCATCCTCCAGACCTCACTGAGCACTCCAGGACATCTGTGTGTTCAATATCAAAAGTTGTCCCTTTGCCTGGATAGCTTATTGTGTCCGTGTGCCATAACTTGTTGGTCGTGTGGAATGGCAGGAACCAGCATAAGCTCTAAATATTCCACAGGTCTTTGCTGCAGCAGGATTCTTAAGCTCCAAGGCAGCACTTCTAATCCCTGCAGGGAAAAAAAAAACCTCTGGAAATGTTCTTACAAACTGCAACACCAGGGGGGTGGGGGAAGTACCGGTAATTTATAAGATCAAAGAAAAGTCATTTACAACCAGGGCTGTTTGTTTTCTGAAATGTCATATGTAATCATGTAAGGAATCAGGTAGTCTCCTCAAAAACACAGATCACTAAGAATCTCAGTTTTCTTTTTTGTTGATAGTAAAGCTGTCCTGGAACTATCTACAGCATTTTTGCATATGTTTCTGGCATTGTTAAAATAAGCAATGCCTTCTCTTTCTGTTCTTTCTTTGGCCTTATTTGCACAAATGATTACTTAGGCATGTACATGGCCATCACTTGCATTATATTACATCCTCAGGAAACCCAATCTGCAAGACGAGGTAGCATTATAATATCACCCCATTCACTGTAGGATCCCTGATTAGGTGGGATCATTTTTAAAATGACACTCTATTGGGACCCACCTAGCTTTACGAAACGCTCAAACATTTATCTCCCTATATTTACACAAGCCTGCAAACTGCAGGAGCTCAGCTCCTTGCAAACTGCAGATGCTCAGCTGTTTGCAGGGTAATTAGCAGCTATCTTGCAAATTGCAGGAGCTCAGCTCTTTGAAGGGCAATTAACAGCTATCTGATTTTTGAATAGCCTCAGAGCTTGTGGCAATTACTTATCTGATCTTTCCATCACCTGGGACCCACCAGAAATCAGGTCGCGACCCACCAAGTGGGTCCCGACCCACAGTTTGAGAAACACTGGTTTGGGGGAAAAGTTGGGCATCAAATAATGGGACTATCTGTACAACCCAAAGTTTGTGGAGAAAAAAAATCTTACCACACCGAATTTGTACATTACCAAAAACATCAATAGTGTGTGGATATATTCAGCTGAGCTCTAATTCTTCAATATGCGTCTAGCTTTTATAAAGATCTTTATGAACATGTTTTAGCAACATCTGCAAGAGGCTGTCAGTGGAACTGTATACATGTTTACTCAGAAGTCCCATGTGATCAATGGTATTTGCTCCCAAGTATGTGTGCTTAGCATTGCAGCCTATACTTTCTTTCACTCTTTATGATCTTCCCCAGAGATGTTCTTCTATTCTCACATCCATTGTGCACAACATATACCCACTGCTTGTCAAAAGTCCCAGTACTTATTGAACTTAGTTCAGAGAGGAAACGGGTTGAATTCTAAGCTCACGTTTAACCCAATCACAAGACCACTTCGGTGTGGCACAAAATACCAGCTCAGCCACATGAATACCATCTATTAGTCAACACATCCACTGACCCGAGAGTTTGAGAAAGACAGAAGTCAAAGACCCAGGCTCAGGCACACGTTTGACACCTTGTGTAGGAAAAAAAACCCTCACTTCCTTATCCACAGTTAAAGACAAACAATGAAACATCACGAAGCTAAATTGTCAGTGGGATTGTTGCTCCACCGCAAACAGTTGTTTATTGAAAAGGGGAAAAATCTGTGTTGTTTGTCATTATGGTTTCATTTAAACCACATTTAGAACATTAGGGCCGTGTTGTTTACTCAGCAACATATGATTATATGATTGCTCAGATGAAAGGTAGGCGGAGGGAGCCCAAGTGTAGAGCGGGAGAGAAAGGAGGCAGAACAGTATCTATTTTCCTGATGCCTCTTGGACAGAAACTCATTAAGGTTTAACTCACATCCCTGGAAGCAACCCTAAAGCATAAACATAATGTAATCTATACGACAAAGAAAGATCTTGAGAGGAAAATAGGCTGGATGAGGTCCAAGTAAGGTTCTGCACTAACTCAGCAGCAGGAGACCATTCACCTTCAGATATGTTTGCTGCTCCCCCACTCTCTGGTATCCTTGGATCAGCATCCCAGTTAGGGGGGGTCAAGCCCCAGGACCTTTTAAAACGATTGGTCTTGCCAGACTTGTAGCAGCTTATTCAGTTGAGGATCCGGCTCCAAATGGGCAGCAGATGGCAGCTTCTTTCTGCAAAGAAATGTTTCAACGTTTCTGTGCCGTGGCCCTATTTCGTTCAAGAATGACGCCCTGGTGTCCCACTGAATCACCTTCACTCACGGCCACATCCACTTTGGTTGCTCATGAGAGGCATTCAGATCCATCTCTGAGGCTGGATTTCTTTCCAGACCTGGCTTCGGCAATTCCACTACACCTTGTAGTATGAAGCCTATATACCCAGATGCAGCCTAGGGCACACTGGGAGCTCCTTTTATAGGTTTCTAACAGCCCAATCCAACGTGCCTTCTGGAGGCCTTCTCAGCGAACATTTGTTCCCTCCCTCCAGGGTAAGCCCTCACTGCCACCATGGGTAACTCAGACCTGCACCAGCAATATCAGTGGCGCAAGTCCGCGTTTACCGATGAAGACAGATCAGGTCTGGGAAGGCGGTTACAATTTGGCAGACGCTGCCACCACTGAACCCACCCCCTTCCTGGGCCCAATCTGCCCTCCTCCCCGCCTCTGTCACCTCCCCGTTGCACCAACCCCCAGCCCCGTTCCATCCCTCCCCGCCTCCCTCCTGACCCCTGCGCAGTCTTATCATTGGTGGTGGGCATCCAATGTCCATTGCGGTGGCAGCCAGACTACGCTTCCCATCGTTGTCACATCCGCGACAGCAGTAAAGCTGTTTATGCCACTGGAATGCTCGTTCTGGCGGTGTAAATGGCCCATAGGATTGGGTCATAAGACATCTTTTGTTTGATGAGCTCCCTAGCTAGTGCATGGTTTCTAACAGCCCAATCCTGTTTCCTGTGCTGCTCTCCTGGGTATCACACTGCTTCCACTGCACTGCACATCATCATTATGACCCCAAGTTGGGTGTAGCCAAGCCTGGAGATGATTTCTAGGGAAGGTGAGCCTGGCCACAGGGGTAGGAGGGTCACAGCCATAGCACTGCATTTGCCATATGTTTATCTTTGCAAGAAAAAGATGTCAGATGGGAATTTCTCAGATCAGTCATTTGCAGATTCTGTTTCCAAAGACCAGGGTCCTAATTGCCTCCTTTTGCTGTGTGTTAAACCTGCTTCTAAAATTGCATTTCCTTAGTACTCCCTTTGCAAGGGATTTATTTTGAGCAGTTTTCCATTTAAGACTAAATGCCTCATTAAAACCCACTTCTACAGGCCACAGTTTTAATTAGCTTTTGGCTGGATACAAAATGATAAATGACCATTCCGAATTTTGTCCAGATAAGAACTGCACAACCTGGTGCAGACCAGTGTCCCCAAAGCCACATAGGTGGAAAGTAGCCAGACACCATCAATTCTGGGCTTGGCTGTTCAACGAGGATCTTCTATGTTGCTTATTAATCAAGAAACACAAGGTGCAGAACCCACTTAGCCACAACTAGTACAGCATGTGCTGGACATAAACCATAAGGTACTGATCAACAACAGGCAGCCTGCTTGTATAGGCAGCAATCGGACAGGGAATCTTCCAAATTAACATT
Organism: Plestiodon gilberti rubricaudatus; assembly: GCA_026170595.1. Lineage (NCBI taxonomy): Eukaryota > Metazoa > Chordata > Lepidosauria > Squamata > Scincidae > Plestiodon > Plestiodon gilberti. Next base: position 225,288,741 of record JANXHW010000002.1, read on the forward strand.
CAGCATCTCTTTCTATTCTCCCTTTATTTCTCCCCAGATATTGCATGCATGTATGTACACGTGTACACACACACACACACACACACACACACACACACACACACACACACACACACACACACACACAAACGTGTCTCTCACCCTGGCCAGAAGTATGCACGCATTTTTTCTAATTATTACTGGTACTGATTCAAACATGTAAGTTGGAGCTGCCTTTGCACAATGCAAATAGAACTGGAAGAACTTATGAATCAGGTATGCCTAAGGTTACAGATAAGATAGGTAAGCAGAAAGATTCAGAGAACAACAACAAAAGCTTCAGCTAACTGATGGGTTACATTCAGACACTTACATTTTTTAATTTAAACCAACCTCAACTTGCTACTGTAACATTCTGACACCATGTTGTACTGATTTGTCATGTACCATTAATCAATTGCCTCTCTAGCCGTGTTGTACACATTGCAATCAACTACCTCTATCAAGTACAAGGGTGTTTACTACCTTCCTGTATCTAGCAGTAGTGGGATTGCATGCTGAAGCCACCTAGAAATGGCAATTGTAGCATTTGGTGTGGTTGCTACCACAGGGCTCAAGTGTACATCTACTGCTCTTGAGTCCACACTGGCCTGTTCTCAGCCATGTCTATTTATGTGACAGAGCGGGATCTGGAGCACAATCATGGGTGGGGGGCAGTACAAGGGATGAAGTCTTCTGAAGGGCAGAGATGTCTTTATTTTTTATTTTATTTTTATTTTTCACATTTTTATACTACCCTTCCTCTAAGGAGCTCAGAGTGGTGTACATATTTCCTCCCTCCTTTTGTCCTCACAACAACCCTGTGAGGTAGGTGGGGCTGAGAGATAGTGACTGGCCCAAGGTCACCCAGGAAGCTTCGTGGCTGAGCGGGGATTTGAACCTGGATCTTCCAGGTCTAAGTCCGACTCCCAAACCACTACATCATTTCTACCCCTAGAGAGACAAAAACAGGGTGCTAGGCTAGACCAACCTTCTTTTAGAATCTCTAGCACTAACAGCCAACTTGGAACCACGGGAAGTTCCTGCAGCGGTACACTTCCTTCACCATGTCAGAGAAACTCAGCAAGAAAGAAGTGCCTGAGGGATCAGGAGCCAGCAGAGTAAACTCTCGGCCCAGGATACACTGTTGAAATCCCTGTATTATGGGAGGTGGTATACCCTACCCAACAATGCAGGTAAAATGATGCAATATGAAAAAAGAAGTTGAAGACTGGATTAATTGCTACAAGTCAGTTTATGAGCAACATATACTTTCCCCCGCTTTGGGATAGCAGTAAACTCCATCATGTTTTATCCTGTTTTCATAACTCCTGTCTTTTTCAAGTTACATATTATAAGCTATCACTATTGAAAAATCCGCTGCTTGATGTATATGATTAGGATAATGGCAGGATTTTGTGTTTGCAGAAGCCATAGCTCTTTCTATGCATTTTCAGCCAGTAAGTATACAAACACATATGACATATAACAAAGTGATCAAGCAGCTCCCATTGCCTCAAACAATTCACTGAAGAAATTAGGCACACTAGTGCTATGTTCACTGCATAAGAGGCTAATAGCACAGTTATGAGCAAGTCATTTTCTTGGGTCCTGGTGAAATATATTAACTTTCAGACAGATGTGTGACCGTAGGCCAGAAGGAATATTGTTTTGCATTTAGGCATTATAAATGAGCACAGTTTTATTGCCACACAACATCTCACCCTCCAAATACAAACATATTTCAGAATTTCAAAATGCAGTTCATACTACCAAAGATGTCGGACTCAGTTCTCAAGACAAACAATATTAAATCACACACACACACACACACACACACACACACACACACACACACACACACGCACACACACGCACGCACACACGCACGCACGCACACACACACACACAAGTGCACTGGGTAAGGAGTGGGGTGTGTGTGTGTGTGAGCAGATGTCTTCCAGTATTTACACATCAGCAACCTATAGACAGGGTAGGGTGCCCTTCATATGTAGGCTTACCATTAGTCCCGGTTTGGCTGGGACTGGACCACTTTCGGGGGCTCCATCGTGGCAGCGTCCTGGCCCACCAAACCGAGACGAATGGCTGCCTATTTTTTTCTTTTAATGGCACCGGAAAAAAATGGCGCAGAAGAAAAATCTTCTGAGCCTGGCCGGCTACCATCTGACCAGCCAGGTCTCCTTGTCTCGTCGTCGTGAGCCTCACGCACAACATAGACTGGAAGCCCTTTGTTCATAAGGGCTTCCAAGCCGCTTGTGCTCATGTGTGTGGCTCATGATTTTCACGAGCCGCACGCATGCGCACAAGAGGCCTGGAAGCCCTTCTGAACAATGGGCTTCCAGGCCGCGTTGTATGCAAGGCTTGTGACAAGGAGACAAGGAGACCTGGCCGGCATTGGAGACACAGGCGTCTTGAGCAGCTGGAAGAAAAATGGTGATGGTGGCAGCCACAGCCACAGTAAGGGCGGCAGTTTTTATCACAAAAAGAGGAGAAATAAATAAATAATTTTGGGCGGCCTTATGGCTGGCAAAAAACCACACAATTTTCTTTACAGCCAGACCCCAAAACAAGAAAAATTTAAAAAAAAATTGGTGTAAAAAAATGGGGGGGGGGGCGGTGTACCAGATTGGTTCATCAAAAATATGGTAACTCTATTCATAGCAAAGAGACTAGTTACAGACAGACAATTCTGACTGCAAGGAAGGAACATGAAAACAAAGTTGAGAAAGGGTTGTTTCTGTATATACTGTAGTATATGATGTATATACTGTAGTATACTGTCCATCTACTCATACATTCTGTACACATCCCCTAAAGTGTGCTAGATTGTTCCAGTAAACTCTAGGAAGTGGAGTTCTATGGATGTCATATAGCAGGGGCGGAACTTGCACGGAGCGCGTGGAGCAGCTGCTCCAGGCGGGGGGGCTGGGTGGGGGGCGCACTTGGCGCGGGGGGAGCACTTACTGTCGCAATGCACCGCCTCGTTTTGGCCCTCCCTCCCTAGAGCTCGTACGGCTCCGAAATAACTTCAAAACTGGCAGGGGGCGCGTCGATGTGATGCGGCGCAGGCCCCGTCCTCGCTCCGGGCGCCGGGAGGGCGTCCGTCATTTCTGTCTTACAGGACCATGATATAAAACAACAATACCCAAGTTGCACTGGAGGAAACCTTATATTATATATCCCCATTATGGGCCAATGAGTGGAGGAGACTTCCTTTGCAACAAATTTGCCCATTGTTTTATTGCATACAGATAGGATAGATTCATACACACTGGATATTTCAAGAAACATATTATAAAGATCAGATTAGTACAGGATAAATTCTAGCTCAATGTCAGGAATCGGCTAACTTGGGTATGCCTTGCACCAGGCGAATGCCAAATGCAAGGGAATGGCGACAGGATACAGGTATTTTGTCTTGTGTGCTCCCTGAGGCATCTCATGTGCCACTGTGCCAGAGCTCTCAAAATGTAAGGAAGAGGAACAGAGTGCTTCCAGGTCAGACTCTTCAGAGGAATGCTTGAAGCTGCCTTATACTATTTCAAACCAATGGTCCATCCCACATTGTCCATCAGTATTGTCTCTACACTAACCGCAGTGGTTCACTCCAATGCTTCAGAGAGAGGCCTTCAGGATACCAGGTGTTGACCCTGAGACCTTCTGCATGCAAGGCAGGTGATCTCCGACTGCGCTACGGCACCATTCTCTGACTGCACCCTAGCTTTGCTTCTATATGTCTCTTTACTAGACCAAGGGGTGACAGTTGTGTAGATGGGTGTGTAACAACTCTTAAAATGTATTCATTTTATAGGAGTTACAGAGCAATGATAAATCCATAAGCTGTCGATCAAAAGGTCGGCAGTTCGATTCCCGTGACGGGGTGAGCGCTCGTTGCTTGGCCAGCTCCTGCCAACCTAGCAGTTCCAAAGCATGTTAATGTGAGTAGATAAATAGGTACCGCTTGCGGGAAGGTAAACAGCGCTCCGTGTTCCAGCTGCATGCTACGCGCTGCGGCAAGGAGAGTCATGCCAGCCACATGACCACGGAGGTGTCTTCGGACAACGCTGGCTCTACGGCTTTGAAATGGGGATGAGCACCACACCCTAGAGTCGGACACGACTGGACTTGATTGTCAGGGGATACCTTTACCTTTATTGACACACACTAACAGCTTATCCTCCTGACTTCCACTAGTCATATTTGCTGACTGAAAAGGCTGACAAATTTCACTTACCAAATATTTTTTATTTGTTGACTAGCAGAGCAGGAACCATAAACACAATAATAGCTCATTCCAGGGAAACTTATATTCTCTCTCTCTCTCTCTCTCTCTCTCTCTCTCTCTCTCTCTCTCTCTCTCCCTCTCCAACAAAGCTGAGGAAGCATAGTGTCATCATACAAATCTGCGGCTACATTTCAAATACCGTGTACACTTCTGATTACCTCTTTTCAAAAAGGATATCATAGGGCTGGAAAAAGAAGGCATATAGAAAGGCAACTAACGGTACAATCCTATGCATGGCTATTCAGAATTATGCCCCACTGAATTCAATGGGACTTATTCCCAAGTAAGTGTACATAGGAGGGAGATGTAGTGTGGGGGTGGCAGGTGAGGCAGAACCACTCTGCCAGAGTCCTCCGAAGATTGCTGCAGCCTAACCCGGGGATCACGCATGTGCGCCACCAGCTTGCCTCCCAGGGAGAACTTTGAGAAACACTGATTTAGGGCATCAGAAAAAAAAAATCTAGAAAAATGTTTTATTCAAAAATTTCCTGGAACACAGAACTGTGCATGAGCTGGCACATGGGATTGCCATCAAAACACATTTTATCACATGGCAAGCCGAATTGGCAGCGAGAAGGGGCCGCAGTGGCTTAGTGGTTAAGACGCTGAACTGCAGACCAGAAGGTCATTAGGACAGCAGTTCAAGGCCCAAGTGCCTCATGACGGAGTGAGTTCCCGTCTCCTGTCCCAGCTCCTGCCAACCTAGCAGTTCAAAAGCAAGAAATTGCAAGTAGATAAATAGGTACCACTGCGGCGGGAAGGTAATAGCATTCCGTTAGTCATGCCTGCCATATGACCACGGAAGCGTCTTCGGACAGCGCTGGCTCTTCGGCCTTAGAAACAGAGATGAGCACCGTACCATAGAGTCGGACATGACTGGCTTTCGAACAGGGGATACCTTTACCTTTACTAAGCTGAATTGAGGAAACATCTCTTTGCCACAGCTTTTGCAGGACAATCAAACTGCATGGACACTCATCCCCAGATATTTTTGGGGCACATAGCACAAGTCAAACGTGCACTGAAGACACTGCTCATAAACCCTGCCTGGGCACATCAATTTAGCACAGCAATCAATTTAGACTAGAAGAAGCCCATTTCACTCAATTTGGATGCAGTTCCAACCACGGTTGTCTCAGGCCCCTCCTCAACTTCCTCTCTCACAAGATGGCATACTGGTGTGCTTTTTATATCTTTCTCTCTATTTTTTTTCTTTCCATTTGGGATAGCTTGCATTCCTTGATGCACGATACCATTACCATTCTTTTGTTAGATAGCTACGTGCTTGTTCTACTGCCACCCCGTAGAAAGAAGCTAAAAGATGCATTCCACACCGCATCCAGTATTCATTATTGCTTAACTTGCTTGCTTGCTAATCTAAATTGCTTACATTTTTCTTCCTGGAATATTTCCCTCTCAGTACCTTTGCTCAGGGCTTTTACGCCATCTGCTGAAGCCAAAAGTCCATGCAAGTCATGTTCAAACCCAGAACAGCAGTGAGCAGGAGATCCTCTAGAAATTTGTGTGAGCAGTGAGAGGCAAAGCAGTGCGGCATGGAAGAACTACCTTAGCAAAATGCCATCTTCAACACAGGTGTGCATTGTGGAGAAATCCAACTAGCGTGAGTCATCCCATTCATATTCTATATCTGGCTAGGACTGTTGTCCAGAGGTTTTGCCTGCCTCTTTAAGAACCCAGGGCAGTGAAACAGTATATGTCAGTTGAGCTAGGGTTGCCAGTTATTTTTACTGGCCGTGCTCCAGTGCATTTTATAGAAGCCTGATGGAGAGAAATCAAGCAGCTGAGGGCTTTTTCTGACATATTGATCTTCATGTTTCACCAGCTTAATTTCTGTGTGTCAGACTGCTGTTAAAGGCACAGAAGCAAGGCCAGAATAAAAATCTACTGTATAGGTTCCTGCAAACTCTACATGGATTTTACAATGAAAAATTTACATGGATTTTTCATTGCAGCATTAACAGTTTCCCTGTGCGTTGGCCCTGAAAGGTACTTGATTCATCAAGCAATTAAATTTCATCCAAGTCTGAAAGTAATAAGAGCAGTCAAATATAGGATGTGGCTACCATTGGGGGGAGAGGTCATCATGGGGGGGGTCTCCCCTATGGGAGAGAAAGGCAGGATAGAAATTCAACAACAACAACAACAGTAGTAGTAGTAGTAGTAGTAGTAGTAGTAGTAGTAGTAGTAGTAGTAGTAGTAATAATAATAATAATAATAATAATAATAATAATAATAATATGCCGGTTGACACCCAACGCTATTTCCCTTTCCAACTGACCCAGGTGAAGCTGTGGAGGTTCTAAAATGATGTCTAGAATCAACAATGAACTTGATGACGGCCAACAAACTGAAGCTCAATCCAGAAATGACAATGGTACCAACAACTGGTGACTCATCTATCTGGAAATGCTGGTGTTCATCAGTCTGAAAGGGGCTGTATTCCCACAAAAAAATCAAGTCCACAGTCTGGGGCTGCAATTAGATCCAGCCTTATCTTTAGATGCCCAGGTGGTGGCACAAAGTGCCTTCTACCAGATACTGTTGGTGTGCCAGCTGTGGCCACTCCTGAAGAGAGATAGCCTGGCCATAGTTATCCATATCATGGTAACCTCTTGTTTGAATTATGCCTTAGAACAGGGGTTGGCAACCTACTGTCTGCAGGCCAGATCCAGCCCACCAGTTGAAGTGCCAAAGGGACTCCGCAAGCGTGGGTGGGCGGCATCTGACGTGTGGCAAACTGGGCAAGAGGCTTTGCCTCCCAAGCCGAGCTCTGCGCTTCTGGGTGCTTGGCAACCCGGACATTCAGCAGTGACATGATGATATCGCCATTGAACGTCCAGCCCCTTTCAACAAAAATGTTGCTGAACACAACCTTAGAAGCTTCAATTAAAATAGAGCAACTATGTTATTGACAGGGTCAGAGCATATGAAACACACCTCACCAGTCTTAAAACAACTACACTGCTTCCCAGTTCATTTCTGAGCACATTTCAAGATGCTGGACTTACAGCACAATCCTATGTATGTCTACTCAGAAGTAATCTTCACTGTGTTCAATGTGGCTTACTCCCAGGAAAGTATGTATAGAATTGCACCCTTATGGCCTAATCCTATGGGCCTTTTTCAACAGTGTATCTCCCAAATACGCTGTTGTAAAAGGCCTAGCGAAGGCGTAAACACTATGCCACTGCCAGGCCATCTGAGGCCACCGCTGCCAAGCTGTGGCAGGTCCACACCCCCGCAGCCATGGACCCCGGGCTGCGCTGACCCCGGTAAGTTGGCAGCAGGGGTGCGTTGTGGACGGGGAGGGGGAGTTTCAAGGGAGCAGGTTAGAAGTGGCAGTGACGTGCACCAGGATCCTATCCCCTATTTTTCAACCCGCTCCCTTTCTCTCCTCAGACATACACCAGCTACATAGCTGAAGCACAGAAGCAAGGCCAGAATAAAAATCTATAGGTTCCTGCAAACTCTACATGGATTTTACAATGAAAAATTTACAGGGTTTTTTCATTGCAGCCTTAACAGTTTCCCAGCTACATAGCTGGTGTGGGACCAAGGAGACCCATAGGCCACCAGGAGGCTTATCCAGAGGTGAGCCTTTTTGGGACAGAGAGCCATTTAATCATTTGATTTTGTCTGTAAACCGCTTTGTGAACTTTTTGTTGAAAAGCGGTATATAAATACTGATGATGATGATGATGATGATGATGATGATGATGATGATGATGATGATGTTTTTGCTTACCTCTGGTTGGCCTTTTGGTCACCCCCACCACTGGATGCAGCATGAGCTCTGTCAGTGCAGCTGAATCAATGGTGGGGGTAGAATTGGGCTGTTAATCTTCTAAGCCCTAAATGGCCTAAAGCCTGGGTAGCTCAATGACCCTCTTCCACAAAAGCCCAAGTGTTAAAATCTTCTTCAGAGACACTTCTTTGGGTACCCGGCCTTTGGAGGGGAGGCAGGTGGTACCTGGGTAAAAGAGCCCAGTTGTGGCATCCCATCTCTGGAATGCTCTTCCCTTGGACCAGAGGCGTCGCTCCGGTAGGGGCGGGGCTGTAAGTTTCGCTCCGTCCGAGTCCCTTTACCGAGCGAGCAGGAGGCAGCCCCGCCCCCTCACTGTCGGAGCCTTTCCCGTGCGGAGAAAGCAGCAGGCAAGAGACCCTGCCTGCTGCTTGCCTGCTGCTTTCTCCGCAGGGGAATGGCTCCGACAGTGAGGGGGCGGGGCCACCTCCTGCTCGCTCGGTAAAGGGACTCGGACGGAGCGAAACTTACAGCCCCGCCCCTACCGGAGCGACGCCTCTGCCTTGGACTGCTAGGAGATCAAATCAGTCAATCCTAAATGAAATCAACCCTGACTGTTCCCTGGAAGGACAGGTACTGAGGCTGAAATTCAAATATTTTGGCCACCTAATGCGAAGAGAGGACTCTCTGGAGAAGACTCTGATGCTGGGAAAGATTGAAGGCAAAAGGAGAAGGGGAAGGCAAAGGATGAGATGGTTAGACAGCATCACCGATGCAACGAACATGAAAATGAGCGAACTCAGGAAGATAGTGGAGGACAAGAAGGCCTGGCGGGATATGGTTCATGGGATCACGAAGGGTCGGACACGACTTAACGACTGAACAACACTGAACAACAACAACAACATCATATGTTTTTAGTACTAGAGGAGAACCTTTTTGGTTGTCCAGGCTTTTTGACAGCTGTTTTGTGGTTTTATTCTTTCTAATTGTTTGTGTTCATTTTTTTAACTCTTTCTGTAAACCACTCCGGGAATCTCTTTGGGGACTGAAGCGTAGTGAATAAATACCGTATTGTCCCGAGTACAAGACGCACCGGATTATAAGACGCACCCTTAAAGTTTGATGCTATTAAAAAAATTAATTAAATCACTGGCATTAAATTGCAACAGCCTGATTATAAGACGCACCCCTAGTTTAAAAACTTAAATTAGGAGAAAAAAGTGAGTCTTATACTCAGACCAATACGGTATTTGTTTTAACTCTTTGTTTATTTTAAAGCACTTTTATTCCACCTTTCTTGCCTAGGGCAACCCAAGGCAGTTTACAATCAAATAAAAAAAATAGTTTTATTTTAAAACACGCTGAACAAATCCTTTCTGTTCATGAAAAAAAATTGTGTTGCTGGGGGTAATGGATTGCTCTTTCCACAGAAGTGTTTAGTTATTAAGTGTAGCACCATGTCATCATAGTCTGTCTCTTATGAGTCACTGCCAATAATGTCATTTCCTTTCTTCTGTTTTGTAAAGAAAACAGAAGGTTTTAAAACATAAGACAGGTTGTGGGTGACGGCACAAGCTTTTGTAATGTCAGAGGGGTCAGATGTGGGTATAAAATGCAGGTTTCCATCTGGCTGAGATTCTGTGTATTGTACAGGTGTGTGAGAACCAGATTAAGATTTTCCCAATATGAAGAAGGAAAGATGGTGTTGCTTCATTTGGCCAGCCCACCCATGATGCCTAATGAGAGGTATATGCTGAGCAGTGAGACAGGGGGACGGGGGACTGCAAACTGACAAGGGATGCCCCACCACACCCCATGTCTGCCTGCTACCCCCCCCCCCCGGCCCCTGTCAATGGAGCTGCTTCAGTTAGTGCTCCAATCCTTTTCCCGCCTGCTGAGAGCCCAAAGGCCTTCTGAAGCAAATAAAGAAAATATTTCTTTACCCAGCGTGTAATTCATCTGTGGAACTCCTTGCCACAGGATGTGGTGATGGCATCTGACCTGGTTGCCTTTAAAAGGGGTTTAGATAGATTCATGGAGGAAAAGACCATCACAGGTTACAAGTCATAAGCAACCTTCTGGCTTTAGAAGTAGGTTCTCTCTGTGCCAGGTGCAAGGGAGTGACAACAGGAAACAGGTTATCTTTTTGACTGTGTGCTCTCGGAGGCATCTGTGAGATACAGGAAGCTGGACTAGATGGGCCTTTGGCCTGATCCAGCAAGGCTCTTCTTATGTTCTTATATTAAGCAATGTGCAAATTCTGTTCCCCCCCCAAACCCCTCTGTCTCGCATGTGCTATGTAAACTGTTTTGCGAACTTTTTGTATGGAACGTGGTATATAAATATTCAAAATAAAATAACTTGGTACTCTTTTCCATTTTCCCCACCAAAACTGATAACCCTAGGCCTACGACTCTCAGAAGAATTTCTTTGGAACAGATGCACCTTGTGCTCTGATAAGATGTTCCCAGTTTTACAAAAGGAAGCCTTTTTCAGTTGTTTTCTGGCCACACATTTTCTGGAACACATTTTTTTTAATGCAGCCAGGAGGCTGGGGAAATGTTAATATCAAAGCAGCCATAATATGTAATGAACACAGAGGATATTTTCACCCTCAGGACACTGGCTGAGCAATGCAAAACTATTTCCAGCCTTTACAGATGATTCACAGAAGTCAACCAATCAGCTCTTTCCTTTCCCCACCACTCCAAGCCTTTATATTCCACCATATCTGCAGCTTACACTTGGGAACAGAACAAACCACCCAGACAGAGGGGTGTTCAGTAATCAAATTATTTCCGATTTAGAAAAAGAAATGAATATCAACCATGATTTTCTTTTTTCCCCACTTGGCACCGGGTTCTTCACTGATTATGGCATTACTGAAGTAATGCATTTCTTTACAGTATCTCCAGATGGTCTCTCCTGACAAAAGACAGGTGCTTTTCGCCTTTTCACTGCTTTTGATTTTCAGACCCTAAATGACTGGCACTTCCAGGGTAAAGTTCATCATCATTCAGTAATCATACTGTTTTTGTTGAAAGGTTTCTAATCTGGCAAGCAAGACGTTCAAGAGGCTTACAGAAGCGAAAAGCTGCTGATGGCGAGGCATGCAAAGAGTCAGTCATAAACGGTATCTTTAAAAGGTCTGTAATCAACAAGATGCACATGGCGCCGGCAGTCAGATTAAACGAGGATGCTTTTCTAAAGTGATTTGAAGTGCCGCAACGTAGGCATGAAAATGAGGCAGACAAATGAAAGCCAGTTTAAAAGCGAGAGGAAGGAAGAGAGAGAAGAGAGTTGCGCTGGGAGTTGATTCAAGTCACCTCTCATACACGCACCTATAATAATGAAGGCTTCATAGAATCATGTTGTTAATTTCCGGAACTTTTCAGATCCTTTAATCTGCAGCCTCAAGAGGAGGTGACTGTATTCCCCACTCCCCCCACCCCGCAAAAGTCTACAAAAGTTACTCGTTTGCACCTGTCAGATCCTCAAAGCTCATAGAGATGCATTTTGGGTTTTTAAAAATGGACTGTATTTTAAGGGCACGGATGGAAGTCAGGTGCCATCTTGTGCTATTCCACGTGCAGTTGCACAAGTGTGAGCAGAAGAAATTGCGCAACAATGTGGCACTGACCATTTTGTGCATGAGACCTTCTTGTGCCGGGTGTTGTTTAAAACAACACCACTTTTTTTTTCCTTTCCATTCATTGTGTTTAGACTGCAGTGTCTAAGATTTTTCAAAGATTAGCTAGCATGGCAAGTTATTCCACAATTCCAGGACAGAAGCAAGTCAGAAATACATTTCAGTCTATTCTCAATGCCTTCATCCAGCTAGAGAAGATTAAAGGAACATTCACTCATGGCAAACCTTTAGTTATCTAGCAACATTGTTCTTCACATGTCCTCAAAGTGACATGCCTGCAATGTCTGTGGCCCATTTCAACTGCTTAATGAGAGACTGGATTCAAAAAGTGAGCAAAGGGGAGTCAAAGGGAAAAAAAACAATGATTTCAAGCTGTGGTATTGGAAACCTGCTCCCCCCCCCCAAGGAATAGAATAGTGCACTAATATAAATGCTTTCCCCTCACACACACACACACACACACACACACACACACACACACACACACACACACACACACACACACACTTTGAACACGAATGGATTCAAGGCTTTTCCATGCAGCATATATAAAAAAAATCCTACCCACTCTTGAAGTCCCGTGGTTCAATACTTTCCTTGCATGCAAAAAGTCCCAGACTCTTGTGACAGAAAATGTTGGATGCTATACCTGTAATCAGCGCAGGCTCTGGATTCATGATGAGCATGTCAGCAAGGGGTGGGGCCCACCAGCACACCCTCATGAACCCAGAACCCATTCCGGGGGGGGGGGGGGAGAGATGAAAGTCAGTATATTGCTTGTATGATACGTCTCTGTCACAGTCACACGTGTTTTTATGTGTGCATTTAAAACATCTTTAGTGTAGAAATAAACTAATGAGTTTCCCTTTATTTCTCTCTCTCAAAGAACATAGGTCTCTCTGATTATTCCTCAGTCACTACTTAGCAAAAGAAGAAAAAACTCCTTGGAACATTGCAAGCAGTCCTAAGACACGATCTGAAGGCATATGACGCAGTGACTTTGCTGATGCTAAGCTAGTTGGAGGCTGACTGCGATCTGGGTGGGAGCCTGCCGAGTAGCCCTACACATATGTTAGGGGTCAAAGCAGCAGCATGTCAGCTACGGTCACTCCCTCTGGAAAAAAAACTCTTACATGCCCCTGAGGAGGGCAGAGCCACTTTTGTGACACCAAGCCCAACATTAGCCATGTCTGACTGCCTGCATCAAAAACAGCTTAACGTGACAAACATAATTTTGATCAGAGCTGACTCTCTGCAAAGAAGCTGGATTTAGTTCAACTGCGTTCCAAATATCATCAGTTCTTTTACTTAAATATCTGAAACAAAATGCACTGACATTTGGCATATAATGAAGCACTATTCATCCAAGGATCAAAACGGTTCATTCCTTGATGCTAAGAAACCTCTGAGGAAGCAAAACAACATCATCATTACCCACTTTTTTCAGTAGGGGAACTGAGGCTGAGTCAAAAGACCACGTTCAATGGCAAAAAGCTGAGTTCAGAAGTAATCCTCAACTCCAGCCACCACCAGTCTCTTGGCAAACTCTCTGCAGCACACATACATTCCCTCTCAATGACATTAGGGACTGAGGATGTGCTCTGTTCTTTTACATGCCATAACACAGTTCAAACTACACCCAAAGCTACAAAGCAAAACAGGAAGCACTAATGTGAGGATTCCATTCACTATGTCTGAGAGAGGATGGAGGATCTTATTACATTTATAACTAGGCTTACCAGATCTCCACCCGGGACAGAGTGCTAGACCTTTAGGAGAAGAATGTGGGCAGGTGTAGCTTGTTAAACCTTAGAGCACAATCCTAGGCATGTCTACTCAAAAGCAAGCCCCATTGTGTTCAGAGGGGCCAGGATATTTGAGAGACTGCCTACTTCTATATAGTCCAGCTCATCTCCTTAGGTCATCAGAGAAGGCCCTCTTGTGGGTACCGTTGCCCAGGGAGGTGCGAGGGGCAGTGGTCAGAAATAGGGCTTTCTCAGTAGTGGCACCAACCTTATGGAATTCCCTCCCTTTTGACTTATGAACTGCTCCCTTGGAGACTTTCCGGCGAGGCCTGAAAACTTTCTTGTTCAAAGAAGCCTTCTGAGTCCTTGCCTTTTTTAACATCCTGCTGGTAGTACAGGTGGGGTGCTGCTGTTCTTATTCTCTTGTTTTTAATTGTAATAGTGAATAGTTTTTAAGTGTAATAGTGATTTTAATTGTAATAGTAGACAGTACTGACCTAGATTGGCCTGACTCAGTGAAAGGCAGCTTCAACTTTTTTGCATGCAATTGTAAGAGACGAACCAAGATGGAGTAGCTCTGGTTAAGAAGGAACACTCAGATTCACTCTATGAACTTCATAACACTCCCAGCATTTCTATAATATTTCACAATAGCTTTTGGCCTAACACAGCAAGAATAAATATCATGGCTCCACACCATAAGTCATTTCCTAACAAAGGTCCTTTCTCCAGAATGGAGAACTTTGTACCCATTTTCAATTTGACGCCATGTTGGAAGGCCCATTTTAATTATTTTAGTCTAGGGTAATAAAGTATGTTTAAAAATGTGGACAGGGTGAGCTCCATCCTGACCCAGCTGACCCTTCCCAGGGGGACAGGTCTACTCTGTATGGGTGGGAGACTGACATGCCCAATTTGTGAGAGGATGAATAAGTGCTCAGGACACCTGCCTTTGCTGTTCACCCAGAATTGTGTCTTACTTCAGTCCATTACAGAGGGACCAGTCCCCCCCTCTCCCGGTCCTGCCATCCTGGCCACTGCCCATCTCCTGCTAGCTCATGGTCACTAGATGGATGAGTGTCATTCTCGAGTTCCTTTCCTCTCCTTACCCCTGGGTTCCAGTCTCTTTCCACACTGGCCAGGATGCTCCCCAGGGATCCTGCTCAATTTCCAGCCCTAGGACCTGGACCATACATGAAGCCCCTCCTACTTTGCTTCCCTCCCTTGTGTCTATCCAGCTTCTTTCACCTTCTGACCTTTGAACTCCCTCTGTCCTTCCTGTTCCTTCTTGCCACGTCCTTCCACTTGCCCTTTGTCTCTCAGGCCTTCTCCATCTCTCCTTGCTTCCCTGCCTCTTTTTGGTTCTCCACCTTGCTTCCTGCCTGTCTCTCTCTTTCACACCCTGCATCTCCTTCTCCCCACCTCTCTCCTTTGCACCCTGCCTTTCCTTCTTCCTCCCTCTGTTTGTCCTCTCCTTAACACCTCCCGCCATGCTGGCTGGCCCTGCCCTGTCAGCCTGTCACCATCTGTTGAGTGGGCAGCCGCAACTCCCTGACACCGCGTCACCGGGCGATATCATTGCTGGGTGTGCATGCTGCGAGTCACAACCCAGTCGGTCACCACACAATGCCGGCTTCTGCAGATGGCTACGTGGGGGGGGGGGGTTTACGGGAAAGGTTGATGAGATGTCACCTGCTTCTGTTGCTTCTGGCTTGGTTTAGAGGCCAGTTTTGGGTCAGCATGAGCCAGCGGGTGGCGCAGTGGGTTAAACCACTGAACCATGAGTTGTCGATCGAAAGGTCGGCAGTTTGAATCCGTGCGACGGCTCCTGCCAACCTAGCAGTTCGAAAGCAAGAAATTACAAGTAGATTAATAGGTACCGCATCAGCGGGACGGTAACAGCGTACCATGCGCCTCGGTGTTGAGTCATGCCGGCCACATGACCATGGAAACGTCTTCGGACAGCGCTGGCTCTTCGGCTTTGAAACGGAAATGAGCACCGCTCCCTAGAGTCGGACACAACTGGACTTAATTGTCAAGGGATACCTTTACCTTTACCTTTGGGTCAGCATAGCCTTATGAAATGAGAGGCAGCCTCAGATTCTCAACTCTATGAAATTCTATGGCCTGCACAGATTCCTGCAGGGGGGAGAAACCCTGCCAAGCATAATCTGACTGGTGTTAAAAATGGGTCAGACCTTTGGTGGTGTCAGTATAGATTAGTGACTTGTTAATGTAAAATGCAAACATTCCTCTAGGGCTCAATCACAAAGAATTAAATCATCCATCCTAAAAACAGACACAGGAAATCCACACCTTGGCATAAGCATTCATCCATCACCTGAAGATGAATCGGAAGCCAGATCAATCTGTTCATTTGCCATTACGGCACATTTGATATCAGAGGTCACAGGGGCCACCCAGCTTGTCATGCAACCTGCAAGTCCCAGGACTATTTTGCTGCTGCATTGTGTTTTCGGTTCCATTCATCACCTGCTAATTCTTGCTAAGGGCTACTCGTGACAATGGAATCTATATTGCGGGGAAGTTTGAAAGCTCTTCCGTTCCCCTGTTGAGAAGAGAAAAGTTCACTGCAGTCCAAGTTGTGAGTAGCATGTTGATTCTAGGACACCTCAGTTTAAATTACAATTCAGCTGTGTATGCACAACGTGCAGGAAGGGGAAGCAGAGCCTCACCAAACCCAACAAGTAAAAAAAAAAAGTATCTTGCCTTTTCACGCCGCTCCTCCTTTCCTCTCCAGCACAGTCACTGAGTTAAGCAACACACACACACACACACACACACACACACACACACACACAGAGAGAGCAATACATGAAAGCGGCCTAAGGTCAGCACTGGCCTACCCGTCCCATATCCAGCCTATCCGCCGCACCATGCAGGTAAGTCCCCGCCAGTTGGTGGAGGGGTGGGGGGAGGGCGGACCAGGACATTCCGAGGAGGTGGGATTGGCCAGCCAGACTAGGGACGGGGGAGTGATCATTGGTGGCACGCTCCGTTGAATCTTATCCCCTGTCCTGGGCCTGGCCAGCCTTACACCAGCTCCTCGGATTATTATATTGCTTGAGAGAGGAACTTCTATTTATGGAGGAAATGCACCTCTGAACATCAGATGGTGGAAACAAAGAATAGGGGAATGTCGTCACCTTCAAGTACTGCCTGTGAGCTTCCAGAAGCAACCGGTTCATCACTGTAGGAAACAAATGCTGGACTAGATGGACCGGCGGTCTGATTCTACAAGGCAACTGTTGCGTTTGTATGAAGTCTCATTAAGGACTGAAATAAGAATTGAGGGATACATTTTCCTCTAAATCCACTTCCCACAGAACAATTCGTGCATCCAAGTGGATGCATTTTATAAAACACATTCCATGTCTGACACAGTGGCCTCTCTTGCTCACTGTGGTATTCTGTGATCTGAGTGATCATAGCCTCTGGGGGAAAACAAAATATTTTCTTTATTGCAGAGCCAAGAATTGTGTTCCGAACGAATCAAAAAGAGCTTCTGAACATCTGACACCTGGTGATGCTTCAGTTGCTTCCTCTCAGCTTCCTTTTTTGAGTAGGTCACATTGTCTGGCACCTCAGTACTATAATTAAAAGCAGACACCCAAACCACCGAGCAGATGAAACATGCTCTCTAAAGCAACAAGGGGAAATAACTCCATTTATGCCACTCTGAGGTCTCCTCTCATGGTGGGACAAAAAAATAGAAATTAATGAAGCAATTAAAGGCTAAAGCAGCAGCAGCAGCAGCAACAATGACATATCTTAGGGTACAGTAGGTCATGTAACAAAGCGTGTGGCCATACAGTGTAGTGGTTTGGGAGTCGGACTTAGACCTGGAAGATCCAGGTTCAAATCCCCGCTCAGCCACGAAGCTTCCTGGGTGACCTTGGGCCAGTCACCATCTCTCAGCCCCACCTACCTCACAGGGTTGTTGTGAGGACAAAAAAAAAAAGGAGGGGAGGAAATATGTAAACCACTCTGAGCTCCTTGGAGGAAGGGCGGTATAAAAATGTGAAAAATAAATAAAATAAATATTACAGCAGGGCATTGGGGTCATGCCACAACACAGGAAAAAACAACAAGAATCGTTTCAGTTGTGTAGACAAAAACGTATCTCTAGTCCCCCAAAGCATTTTGAACGTTCATTTTGAACTTGAGTCATTCTCAAGGGGAAAACTGCTTCACAAATTTATTATTATTGCTATTATTATTATTAATTATTATTGCTATTATTAATTATATACCACGTGATCAGAAAGCGGTTTACATAGCAAAATAAATTAAAAGATGGTTAATTAATTAAAATTAAAATTAAAAGATAAATTAAAAGCTTCTTCTTCCAGAAGATTCACAATCTTAGGACTAAATTACACACGATCGTAAACATATAACGTAGTCTGGTGTATTTGCTCTTTTTAAAAAAAAGAAACAGTGACCCGAGGGTGTGAGTGGGAGCAGAAACACAGGAAGGGGGCACTGGAGAGCTTTAGGACATTGCCCTGGCTACCATTCTACTTCCACTGAAGACCAATGGAAGTGGTTTTTTCCCCCTCTTTAAATAGCACTGGGGGAATGCTATTTAAACATTGACATATCTGAATACAGACATAGTGAATGGAATCCTCACATTAGTGCTTCCTGTTTTGCTTTGTAGCTTTGGGTGTAGGAGAGGAACTGTGGTGAAGGGCAAAATCTTAAAGCCCCTAACCAGTAGCGTCACTAGGACGCGCGTCACCCTAGTGACGCTCTGACATTGCGGCGCGGGGGGGGCGACCCAGCTCCCCACGTCGCCCTCCGGACATTCCGAGGCCGGCCCAGGAGCCAGCCTCGGAGTGTCCGACCCCGGCGGCGCTCCAGGGCCTTCTGAAAGAAGGCCCATGCAGCGCGTTCATCCGGGTATTTTTCGAATTTCCGCACATGCGCAGACCGTTTTGAGGGTAAAAGGCCCTCAAAAGGGGTCTCTGCGCATGCGCGAAAATTCAAAAAATACCCGGATGAACGCGCTGCATGGGCCTTCTTTCAGAAGGCCCTGGAACGCCGACAGGGTCGGACGCTCTGAGGCCAGCTCCCAGGTCGGCCTCGGAGCGTCCGAAGGGTGGCACGCGTCACAGGGGTGGCGCGCATCACCCCCTGACGGCCCGCCCCCTCCACTACGCTCCAGCGACGCCTCTGCCCCTAACCCCATTGTGGTTCTGCTCCTTTCCCTTCCCATGGGTTGTTCTTCTTTTTCTTTTTTAAAGAGCAACTGCACTGGATCATGTTGCACCAGCAAACATCCATTGGAAAAGACGCTACGCAGGGGCGACGCTCCCCCTGTTAAATATGAAAGAATTAATCACCATCTTAAAAGGCGCCTCCTAGCTCAGTTAGCAGAGGTAAATGAAGGAAGACAGGTAGATTTACTCACCCAGTCAACTGTGTTCTACCTCCTGTCTTATATCCACTTCCTTAACATGGGAAGAGTTTGAGGAATATGTGTAAGACAGAAAATTGGACTCAGCTGATTGAATGAACAGATCCTACTGCCTTACACATTTCTGTAATGCATTTTTTTTTCCTTGAGGAAGACTGGGATTCAATATGGGCTGGGAATTAAAGTGGTGTTCTTTTTTCTACACACAGCTGTCACTGTTTCTGTTTTTCTTTCCCTGTGTTTTATTTTGTTTTTGTTTTCTACAGCTGTTGGAATCTTTTTGCTGCTTCTGCCATATAACACCACCCTAGTTACTGCACCAGGACCAATACCTTGAGGTCACTACACAGAGCCACACACGACCTTACACTAAACATATAATGGCAAATGCAGAAACTGACAATTGAGCATTCAGGTCAACAGACATCCCAACCCGTTCAGCATTCAGGTCTCTGCCCGTTGCCTGCACTGCACTGAATGGCTTTAACAGTGAGGGGGCAGGGCCACCTCGTATCGGGCTATAAATGGGAACTAGGATGGCGCGAAACTTACAGTACCACCTCCACTGTAGTGATGCCTCTGTGCTGAAGTCCAGAACCCAATGGCCTATTTACTCACTGCGGAGGACTACAGAAGTCCGTTCCATGTTGGTGCCGGCCTGGAAAGGCCTGCAGAGGCCTCCAAGGGCCTCTGTAAGCCTCTCCGATGCGATTTAAAGTGACTTGACATGGAACGGGCCTCCAGAGGCCTCCGCAGTGAGTAAATGGACCATTGGGTGCCGGACTCCAGCATCTATGGATCCTTGCTATTCGTGGGGGCGGGGTCCGGAACGGATCCCTGCAGATAGCAAGGGCCCACGCACTGTATAGCCTAGTCCTAGTGACATAGGTGAACACTGTTCAACAAACTGAAGAATATGTACAAGATCAGTTGTCTGCTTAACATTCTAGCAGCCAACTCTGTGCTTCCCCCCTGTAATGACAGTGAATTAAGTCAAGTTAATGAACATGTAGACATATGAAGTCAAAACTCTGCTGACTGCAGCATTTATTTATTTATTTATTTATTTGGTATTTGCAACAGAACTTACACAACACATTTTTATTGCAGGAAGGAGGGACAACTGTCAAATGTGTAACAATTTGTGGGGTTCCATCAAAAGGATTATTAGGCTGTAATCCTATAACACCAGTGGTTCTCAAAGTGGGGGGTCGCACCCCACCACTGAGAACAAAATCTGTCCCCTGACCCCGTAAGGGGTGGGGATAGCATAGTGGCAGTGGCAGCGATCCCAGGGATCGCCGCTGCCGCAAAAGTGCCCGAAAATGGGTTTTTGGCACTTACCGGGGCTTGGGGGTGCAGGGAGGCCTACGCGACCCTCTGCAGGCCTCCCCGATGTTCGAATTGCCAAAAAATGGTGAACTCTCCTTTTGGAAAATATGCAGTAAAAATGGGTGTGTGATCATTCAGCCCTTGGTTGAGCGACAGTCTTGAGAATCTGTAAGTTGTGAATGCCTACTCCATTAGCCTTGAGATTACTGAGCCCAAACTGATGATGATTTGTAGGAGTGGACTACGTGTTTATTTGAATTTAGCTTCATCTTTATGTGCTGTCAGAAATGAAATATATTCTCATGAAGGCTGAACAGTCATAGGAAGATTCCTGCTCTACTAGGCAGAGGGAAGTTTAACGCATGTCATGTATTTCCTTCCAGAACTATAGATATCCAGACAATGGCCGCCACAGTACATTTGCCCCTCGTCTTATGCAAGGGTTATATTCCAGAGTCAGCACATAAAGCTAAACTCGTGTATACTCAAAATTGCCTTGAAAATCCCTTACATCTGGAAAATATGTACTGTCTCCTTAAAAATTACAAGAGACAGACGGGAACTGAAACCAAAGGAGAAAACAGCAGCTTCATTTTCTGATCTCACACTCAGGCATGTATTTAGTAACTGGAATGGCGGGTGGAATCGCCTGCACTATTTAAATTGCTGGGGTTTTTTTGGGGGGGGAGGTGTTCGCTGACCACTTGAAGTTGAATTCACGCAGGTCAACTGCGCCTAAGACAAGAGGCGACTGTAATACAAGGATCCAAGCACCACTTTGTTCTGTGCATTGTAGACATAGGTAAGATTTAAACGTGAAAATCATTTTGATGAACTGTGTTGCTTCAGCCAGTATTGGCTATGTACAATGACTGGTGACTGCCAGAGACTGACAGTGGGACCAGACCAGGAATCTGCAAGGCCAGCTTTCTGCAAGGAGCTTGAGAGGCCCAGGAGAAAAACACCTGCCTTACCCCAGGGCACCAACTGGACACCCAACTGGGCCCTCTAGTTCCTGTGGAACAGACAGGAAAGAGCCATCTGAATACAGTCTCAAGAGGAGACCCCAGGAAGGGAGAAATGAACAGACGAGTGACAATTAATGGAATTACCGTCGAGCTGGCAGGAGATAAAAGAAGCAGAAAACAAGAGGAAAAGACCCAGTACAGCTTTTCACATCCATTTTAATCCATCTGGCACAATCTTCCAACAAAATGCAGTCTAGTGTACAAATCGTTTTTCACTCCTTGAGACTCAAAGACAAAGCAAATTTAAGACGCTGGTGACTGCATGTCTAAACTTAAGGAGACCGCTCTGAAATGTCAGCAAAGCTGCTCTTTACGATTGCCATGGGCTTACTATAAAAAGCCGTAGCAACCGGGTAGGATTAAATTTACTGATGTTTCCGGCAATGTTAAAGGAATTAATATGGGAAAAGTACATTTTTCACACATGGCAGGTTCAAAACAAAGCCATCGCAGTGCCATGTGAGGTGTACGTGTGGAAGGTGGAGCCTTCCAGGTTTGCCCAGAGATTTTGACAGAATTGCAGGCGGATGCCAAACATCACCAGTGAAACTCCTCGTTCCTGTGTAGGATCACTCTCCTCCAAGCTCTTTATTATTATTATTATTATTATTGAAAAGAACCCACCAATGGAGTCTCACTTTTCATGGAGTGAGATATGACACCGCCTGATACCCAGTCAGGCCATTAGTCCATCCATTTTAGTATTCGGTACACTGGCTAGCAGAGGCTCTCCATGGTTTCAGGCCAGGGATCTCTTCTTTGCCCTATTTGCAGATACCAAGAACTGAACCTGGGACCGTTAGCATGCAAAGCAAGTGCTATAGCATTGCACTACAGCCCTTCCCTCGTGAGCCAGGCAAGGTGAAAGCTGAGTGTGATGTTCCGTCAAAGGATCTCAAGTAGCAAGGCTGGAAAAGGGAAGACCCATTACCAATCAAGGCAGATAGTTCTGGATCCGATGGACTATAGCTGTGATTCAGGAGGTCTGGTTCAGTGACAGGAGGTCTGGCTCAGTGGTAGAGCTGCCGCCTTGTAATGCCTGAAGAGATCTGAGGACGCCAGCTCGAGACAACTGGAAGTATCTGAGAGCTGTCGACACGCCTCTGACGATCTGCAGAAGCCCTTGGTGGGAGCGAGGAAAAGCGGTCAGATAACACTTGAAGTGAGAGGCAGAGTGCCGTCAGCCGAGCGTGGGAGGCGAATGCCAGAGATAAGCCAGACCATGAAGGTCACCATCTGGAATGAAGACGCTCTATGAAAGATTAGAACTTTGTATTGTTAGAATTGCCTGCCTATGTACACCGCCTTGAATTAAAGTCAGAGAAGAAATCCGATGATCAAGAAAGGTGGTATATAAATACAGGTATTATTATTATTATTATTAACATAGACTGAATAGATGTGGGATTAAAAGCCATGTATGCAGACAAAAATATATTTGAGTTAAAAACAGATAAGATCCAAAAAAAATTAAAACGTATAGGCTTTTAATTCCGCATCTATTCAGTCTATGTTTGTAATTGCTGGCCATGGAAGCCTAAGATCGTATTATTATTATTATTATTATTATTATTATTAATAATAATAATAATAATAATAATAATAATAAGAAGAAGAAGAAGAAGAAGAAGAAGAAGAAGAAGAAGTCATCTTCATGTACAAAGTGAAATCCACAAGCCAAACGTAGGCGGCAGCTGCGGAGCGTGTACTGCTTATGAACATCACCGCTGCACAGAGCCGCTCCCACAGTAGACAGTCGACCTATTCTCAGAAGACTGTCTAAACAAGTTTAGATGCTTCAGAGCAATGGTCAACACACCACACACCATACTTCTCAAACCTCATTTGCGATACGAAGCGTGATGCTTGGTATAATGCAATACAACAGAATGGAGAAGGCAGTGATGGGGGCAGAAAACATCATTCAGTGCTTCAGCTCCCCTCGCCCTTCAACCCAAGAGTCAAAGCAATTACTTCCAGCACTTCAGAAACCTTTGTGCCCACTCTGTTTATGTGTCAGATGTTATTACTTTTATTGTACCTTCCTTTGCCCTTGGAAACAGAGTGCATTTCCCTTGCAAGATAAACAATTCATTATTGTTTCCTCATTTTCCTCCATTTAAATTTTATCATCCCCAAATCATTTCAAGATGAAAAGTTTCCCAAAGTGAAGTGCTCTGGCACAGCCACTCCACGCCAACAAGCCAAGCTAAATACATTGAATAATGGCTTTATTGGGGAGCTAGCCCGGGGGGGGGGGTAGACGACACATCGAATTTATTCAATGTTGGGGTAAAAAAAAATTCAAAGTTTAAGGTATGAACCACATTAATTTTATCCCCTTATTTAACAACCTGGCCATTATATGTCCCTTGAAGCCTGTCGCTTGACGTAAGCAGTACAAAAGTTGACACCACATAAGGACTAAAATGGCCAAGCATATTTTACATTTCTCTGAGGCAGAGATCCCATCTGTGTTCTGTAATCATGATGCTGAACATATTTATTTATTTTAACCCACCCACCCACCACCCACTACGACAGCTTACGACAACGGATCCAACACAACCACATGGCAGGATACAGTGACATCAACACAAATTAGAAAGAAATCAGCATCCCCCAAAGGCTCATCGTCTCTAAGCATTGCATTTGCAGAACATGAACAAACCTGTAAGCTTCATAGTTCATTCACAGAAGAAAAGAGAATACACATTCCAGGAGTCTGTTCTTTGATGTTTTTGCTCCCCAATCCCCTTTTTGCTCTTGAGTGGCGCGTCGTGCTGGCTTTTGCCCCGTGGTACGTTTCGCTGCTGTTCTGGGGACCTCTTGAATTTAGTTTCTCGATGAACCTTTGCAACATGATTTATTCCATTTGGGAAGTGTCACAGACAGTGAACTAAGCTGTCTCCCTCTCGCTGGAACTCTTCCACCTCTGGTAGCAGCCTGTGCCAAACAGAGATTACTGAAGCCCAGGCGAATAAGGGATTGACCATTTAAAAAAGAAATACAGATTTCTTTAGGGGTTAAATCATTAGCAAGTTAATACTTGGAACCTCAAAGCTAAAAGGACTCACTGCACAAATCTGAGTATAAACACCACGTTGCTAGATGAATCACTTTTACACTCAGCAATCCTGACAAAAGTTGCTCTGGGACCATTAGAGGGTTGGTCCCTGGCACTAGTTCAATAATACTAAATTCTACTCAGTGAATGGTGTTCTTTGATGCTTTTTTGTTTGTTCTGTTTTTTTGCAGAATGCCTGGCTGCAGTTCCAGAAAGCAAACAGAAATCGCATCATGAGTCCTCTTTGCCATTCATGCTCCACGCAGAAATCTTAAGGGCCACACTTTTCAGGTGCATAGGCATGCATTCCATGGCCATCTTCACACACTCCAACTCCACACATAGCTACTGTGTTTGTTGTGCAGCTGCAGGAACTCTGCCTAAGCCCCCTGCAGGACTCCAGTACAGCACAGGATGGGGCTGCAGCTTGTGTGGAAGGTGTCAGGTTTAATCCCTGGTATTTCCAGGTAGGGCTTGAAAAGAATGAAATCCTGGAGAGCTGCTGCCAGTCAGAATACAGAAGTATTAGTAAAATGGGCCAATGATCTGACAGCTTCCCATGTTCCTAAGCATAGGAAGCTGCCATAAGACAGCTTCCCATGTTCCTAAGCAAAGCTATTTCCCCAAAATGGAAATAACTTGGCCTATTTCTGAGCCATATTCACCTCCCTCACCCAATCCCAAAATTTTAATCCAACCCAGAGAAGAATTTGCCCCTCCTAATGCATACCTTCTTAATCTTAGAGACATGCATTACGAGCCCCGGAAATCATACACAGCAAGGTTTGCCAGCATTTCATTAGATAATACTAGGCTAGGTGGGCTAAGGCTGCGACCTTATGCATACTTTCCTGGGAGTAAGTCCACTGAACTAAATGGAATACACGGCTGAGTAGACATGCATTGGATTGGGCTGCAAGAGTCTGACACAGTATAGAATAACTTCATATGTTGTCTAATAGTTCTGAAACGCTGAGATAATCATCATGACTTTTCTTACAAGCAGGGTTGGCCCTGCCATGGAGCAGGGTGGATTGAACGGCTTCAGGCATTGGCTTGTGGTCCAGTTCTCAAAGTAGCCCCCACAGATGGCCTGCAGAGAAATGGTGTTGCTTTCCTTACAGAACAGGAAGGAAGGAAGGAAGGAAGGAAGGAAGGAAGGAAGGAAGGAAGGAAGGAAGGAAGGAAGGACATATGAAAGAAAGAAGGAAGTGGGTGTCCGTGATTTTAATTTAAAAAAATGAGAAAGGAAGGGAGGATTCCATTTGGTGCTTTGTTTCAGGCAACAAAAGGTCATGGCAAAGCACTATGTACAGGGGTGGATACAAGGATAACTGAGATAATGTACAGGGGCAGGATCTGGCCTACAGGCCATCAGCTGGCCATCCCTGACCTGATATTATGAATCAATGTTTAGTTACCACTTTAGGGTAGGAATCAATTGGAAGTGGTAAAAGGCAGCTTCAGTGAAGCAATCAGAGTTTGATTTAAACGGAAACTGGACAGTGGAGTTATGTATCCCATTCCTTTCCTCTTATCACAGAAATGATGCAGAAGAGGACATGAGAAGAAACACTGAGCGCTACCATTTCAGGTAGCTCTCACCACTACCTCACCACTAACTTGTGTCACCACTAGCATTTCTGGCACGAACTGACCCCCCCCCCCATGATGTCCTCCATTCAGCTACAGGCAACGCTTGCTACCTTGTCTCTCTCTCCCTTTGCCAGCAGCAGAGAGCCAAGGCTGGGGACTGTCTCTTGAAAACCGCTAACATTGGCCTTCATAATTAGACACACAGCTTCGAGAGGACACTTTCCAAATGGGTATTTAATATATTGGAAAGATTCATTCTTCCTAACAGAGCCAGAAAAATGAGTGAAAGGCTAAGACATACACTGGCCCAGTTCTCCGCCCCCGCCCCCCCCCCCGCCCCCGAAATGTTCTGGATGTGATCTCAGCTGTCAAAAAAGATCAGAGCAGAATTTCACTCGTGCCAGCAACTGACCCTCTCTCTATAAAACCAGTGCATTTTAGCAGCAGAAGCCTTCCCACAATATCACTTCGACAAGTGATTTCAAGAGAAAGACAGAATTCAGTTCTGAATTCAAGAGACAGTACAGAATAGTGGGAAAGCAGGCTAAAGCAAACCAAGCATAGCCATTACCAACATCTCTTTCACACAGAGCATGAATTGGTAACAAATTACACAGATCATTCATTCCACTGCAAATATACAGTATACCGTATTTATCGGCGTATAATACGCACCGGCGTATAAGACGCACCTTCCTTTTGGCCCTGGGTTTCAAGAAAAAAACATTTAAAGCATTTTTGGGCCACTTGGCCACTTACTGCTTGGCTTCTTAATTAGCTAATTTACATAAATTGCACAAAAATACCAGGATCTCTTTTAAAACACACAGCAATAAGACACATGAACAAAATGCACCAGAACATAAATCCCAAGTACAAAAAACCCCAGACTCAACTCTTTTCCCCCACCCATGCAGTTTCCAAAGTAAAAAACATAAAAGTACACAAAAAAACCCAGACTCAACTCTTACCACCTTACCACCCCCAGACTCAACTCTTACCAACTCTTAAACAACAAATCCCAAATACAAAAACCCCAGACTCAACTCTTGTTGTTGTTGTTGTTCAGTTGTTAAGTCGTGTCCGACCCTTCGTGATCCCATGAACCATATCCTGCCAGGCCTTCCTGTCCTCCACTGTCTTCCTGAGTTCGCTCATTTTCATGTTCGTTGCATCGGTGATGCTGTCTAACCATCTCATGACTCAACTCTTACCTACTCTTAAACAACATAAATCCCAAATACAAAAACCCAGACTCAACTCTTTTCCCCCACCCCACCTAACCTATGCACAGTTTCCAAAGCCTCCCAACTAGGCCCAGTTCAGAAGCTTACCCAAGCTGCCTTCATTCAGCATCCAGGAGAGCTGGGAAAGACTAGGCCCTCTGCAGCTCAGCTGAACTGAACTGAGCACAGCGCCCTCTGCTGGCTGCTGAGAAGCTCAACTCATGCACGTGCATAAATTAAACCCGACAAACAGCTGTAGATCGGATAGATTAGTCAGAGAAGAAAGCACAAGCGAGCTCTCTGGCTCTGGAAAAAAACAGGTAAGCCCAAAAATGCTTTAAAACGGGCGGGGGGGGGAGGAATTTTTTTTAGTATTGGCGTATATGACGCACCCTACTATTTTGGGTCACAAATCTAGACAAAAAAGTGTGTCTTATACGCCAATAAATACGGTATATAGACAGCTGGTTCTGCTGCAGTCTATGGGCGCAAACCCCATTGCTCAGGATGACTGTCAGTGGCAGAGCAGATGTTTTGCATGCAGAAGGTTGTATGTTCAATCCCTAACAGTTACAGAATCTAAGGGTTGGGTGAGACCCTGGAGAATTGCTGCCAGTTAAAGAGTAATTAGGTCATTTCATATACACCAGGCGTTCTTTTTTCCTGCACAAAAAGCAAGCCTTGGAACAGTCGGAATTCTGTCCCAGCACTCTGACACACAAATAGCACAATATTATCCACACACAAACCTTGGACCCAGAGGGATTCAACTGGGACACTTCTGTACGCACTTACATATTTAACCTTTGACTGCAGCTGGGAATGAGGGTTAAGGGGATAAACCAAAGGCCAGGTGGAAAAGGTGGGTTTTCCAGAGAGATCTGTTACGTCAGTGTTCAGGGAGGCAGTTCTGATCTTCAACCGTGTTACTGATGCAAGTAAATCTAAATTTCAATGGAGTTGGTATTGGCAGCGTTTGAAGAGCAGGATGCATGTTGTATGACAGGAGAAACGAAAGAAAGAAGTTCAATCTTGGGGTAAAACAATGGGATTTAAAAACCCGGGATCTCATTAATGAACTTTTACTACATGTCCTGGGGTGGAAGGGAGGCCAGAATCATGAAACAGGCTGATGCAATGAAATCTCAACATCAAACGATGCAAAAATCACAACTCTATTTTGAACAACAGACAATTACAATGATAAGAGTGTATGCTGGGGGAGGGGGGGAGTAAGGCCGTTTCAGCAGTCCCAGCTCAGCCTGAAGTCACACATGGGAGGTTGGCGAGCAACAATAAGTGGAGCAGGTCTGAGACTGCAGTGACTTCCCAGCACCAGCACTTATTTCCATTCCACA
This sequence comes from Plestiodon gilberti rubricaudatus, assembly GCA_026170595.1. NCBI lineage: Eukaryota > Metazoa > Chordata > Lepidosauria > Squamata > Scincidae > Plestiodon > Plestiodon gilberti. The sequence continues at coordinate 225,317,275 of JANXHW010000002.1, forward strand.
TGGAACCTTGTCCCTTCCACACACCTTACCACACTTTGACTTGCCTCCAAATTGCCCTCCGGCATCTGCTTTTGTTTAGAAATAGCATCTGTTGGGGGGGTTGCTATACATACAGCTGGCCCAGGGCCGGCCCATCCATGAGGCCAACTGAAGTGGTTGCTTCAGGCGCCAGATTGACAGGGGATGGCCACCTCTTTCTACCCACTCTCCTCCACTGCTCCTCCCTGAATTGGAAAGGGGAGAGGGGTACAGAGAGGAAGAGGAAGTATGGAGGAAAGTGGCGGCTACAACATCTCCAGGGAGTGCAAGGAGCAGAGATTGGCGGCGCATCACCAGGTAAGGGAGGGGCAGCATTCAGGCGGTCTTGGGCCGGCCTCAACCAACACAATGAAATGTCTTGAATGGAGCAACTAGAAATATGAGTTCAATGTGAGTTAGGAAGAAGGAAAGTCAATGAAGGAAACAGAAAAAGTGGGGCTTTGTGGATAGCCAGAGAAAAGCCAGCTGCATTCGTCTGGGTCACACAAGAAAAACAGTAATATTATTCTGCATTGTTTTGTGTTCCTTGACATTGGGCAGGCTCTGTATGCAGCTGGCAAAGGTTGGGTCTGAGTCCACAGTGAGCTCCCCGTAATAAGTCAATGCATGTCAATGTTATCCCTGGGTCATCGGTTTCTGCCCAATTCAAACAATGACTGGCTGGCTGACTCAGCTGCTGCTGCTGCCTCTCCCTTCAGCATGCCTGAATGCAGTCATACATTGATCCTGCCCTTATTCACTGAAGGATAAGCAAAGCCCTTCCAAACTGTCAAGCCAATGCCGATTGAAATGCAGCTGCAAAGCCGTTCCCCCAGCAGAGCTCAGCGCCTATACATCTGCTTCTCATAAACTTCCTCCACACAACCTAATCCTAACAGTCCGTCTTGCAGCATTAACTCAATGTCATCCACTGGCCCCATCAGAAGGCACACGTGGCTGGTGGCATGAAAATGGCAGCCTTGAAGTCAACAGCATACTTAAGAGGCATAAACTGACTAAGACCTAGGCGAGAAATCTAGCCATACATCTTAATGCTATGAGAGACTGGGCAGTTTCAGTCTATAATTATAGCATAACAACAACAACAAGCAAAGCACAGTGTGCTAGAACTCTCTGCCTTGTTGGCATCTAAATAAAGTGTTGGAGAAATAATGTCACCATTAAATGAAGAGAATGAAATGAGACAGCACAATATAACTGTATTCTATTTCAATCTACCTTTGATTGAAAATGTGTTCCAATGTGACCTATTACTACCAGGTCCTTCTCTTCAGCAGTCTTTGTCATTGGGCTTATACAACCTCCGTTGGTCAGAAGGAGCAACATATTCTCTCTTACTGGCCAAATAGACACTGTTGATCAGCAGAATCAAAGTGAATGTTCAGTTGTCAAACCAGACTGCATTGATTGGCATGCAAACCCATCCCACTATAACCTCATAGGTCCTGCAGGCTTTTGTAGCTGTTAAAAAAAAACCTGTGGCACCTGTTTGACTAGCGATGTCAGTGGGACATGAGAGTGCACAGCATGGGAAATGATGTCTCTGTTATACCATCTTCAGCTCTCTTAAAAAATCTTGCCTGTTTGCAGCCATGGAGTAGAGAGAATATTCAAAGGAACTTAGAGTACCGTGTTTCCCCGAAAATAAGACAGTGTCTTATATTAATTTTGGCTCAAAAAAATTCAGTAGATCTTATTTTCAGGGAGGTCTTATTTTCCCAACCTGTGGCGTGACCCCCCCGGCACCCCCCATGACCCCCGCCACTTACTTTGACCAATTAAAGCTTCATTCTTTCCCGAGGGTGCAAGGCTCTGGAAGGCCTGCACTTGAGTTCTCCACCATAGAGATGACGTGCTAGAGAGGTCAGCAAGGCCTGCAAGGAGGCTGCAACCTTGCAGAGTCTCTCTAGCATGTCATCTCCATGGTGGAGGACTCAAGTGCAGGCCTTCCAGGCCTTGCAGAGCCTTGCACCCTCGGGAAAGAATGAAGCTTTAATCGGTCAAAGTAAGTGCCGGGGGGATCACGGTGGGTGCCAGGGGAGTCGCATCCATCTGGCTGATGACCCTAGCTAGGTCTTACTTTCGGGGAGGACTTATATTGACGAGTGCCAGCAAAAATCATGCAAAAATGATGGTAGGTCTTATTTTCGGGGGAGGTCTTATTTTAGGGAAAACAGGGTACATGTAAAGCTTTGAGTAAACAATAATAAACTAAGTACATTTGTAGATTCTCACGACGTGACCAAATTTTCGAATTAGAAATCCACATATTTCCGGGTAAAACTATGTCGTTTACAAGCTCTTTATTTACATAAACCAGATGTTAAGACAACTTTACGTTTCACCCCATTCATTAGGGGCATCATCAGAAGTTAAACAGTGTCTGAGGAACACTCAATTTATACTCTGTTTCCAGATCTAGTTTTCTGTCCTTCATGGTGGCCCTGTTAGTTCATAGTTGCTTTCATGCCATCTTCTGATTGGTCAGAGGCTCCTACTACTTTGGAACAGAGAACTCTAGAGCCGTTCCTTTGTGTGGAAGTCTGGTGAGGATGACCTGGCAGAGCACATCCTTCTCCTTCAGTGGTCTGGGAGGAATAAATAAATAAATAAAGAGCTTGTAAACGACGTAGTTTTACCCGGAAATATGTGGATTTCTAATTCGAAAACAATAATAAGCTGTTTAAAAACAAATGAGGCTGTCAGTGTTTGGAAAGTGAAAAACTCCCCTTAACCAAGCAATCTTAGGTATCTTATTAGTAGGGTTTTTAGCCCTACAATGCAACTGTAGAGACAAGAGCATTGGCAGAAAATATTGTGCAGATAAATATTGTGCCTCCTGCAGCTGCCCACCAGCTGCCGCAGCCTCCCGCAGCCGCTCGCCAGCTGACGCAGCCTCCCGCAGCCTTCACGGTATGCATGGGGAGCCAGCGGGGTGGAGCTGGAGGCCACCAGCCCACGGGGCGTAGTTTGGAGACTACGTTCTAGTCTCACCCCTGCTCTAGCCCACTATTCTTCTCTCCACCACCCTTCCTCTTCCTTTTCCAATTCAGGAAGAGGAGGAGGAGCAGTGGAGGTGAGTGGGCATACGGAGGTGGGTGCCCCCACAAATCTCCTGCCTGAGGCAACCAATTAAGTTGGCCTCATGGATGGACCAGCCTTGCTTGTCTACTAAAACCAACATCAGCAGACCTGAGAGGAAAGCAAGCAACTTCTTTGTCCAAGCTGACACAGATAGAAGTTCTCCTTCTGGGAAGCCCTTTTGCTAGAGTGAAAAGAAACAAGGATGCAAATGAGCTTAAATGTTTTGCAAGCTCATTTCTGGCCAGACTTTTCAAAACACTCCTTTCCCCTGCTTTTGCATTCTTTGCAGCAACATCTCCTAAGCTCCAAAGCCAGCAAGGATATAAACACATATATTCAGATTTGATGCTATTACAATGGCAGCAGGAAAGCTTTTATGGCATTAAACCTGCCCTTATGATCTCTTTATGGTTTTATACACTGCATTCACTCTAATGAAAGGGTGCCAAAGCTATGTTATCAGGGTAATTCACATTTCCCCTGGCTTTCAAGGGTATAGCATACAGATCACAAATGCTGATGTTGTATTTCTGGAAGAGGTTTGAATTTTTTAAAGCTCTTCCCCCCCCCCCCCCCCCATATTAGGGTAGGTGTAACTGCAAATCTGGTGTGTGTAGGTTTATATGTGACTGGAGTGGGAAGGGAAGGATAAGGAAGATGAGGAAGATGAGGGTCTTCCTGCATGAGGCTAGGGGTGTAGTCAAGGGGAAGTGGAGGGGCAGCTGATCTCTGTGTGGCAGGGGTGGTGATGTCATCAGCAGGTGCACTCAGGTGCTACCTTTGAAACTTTTCGCAAAGAACCTTAGCAGAGAAGAAGTATCAGGCTCATCAGTAGGCAAAGTGATAACATTGCCTAGGTGTGTATGTTTCTGTCTAGGCCAGTGGTTCTCAAACGTTTCAGTCTCTGGAGCCTTTTACACTCCTAAACGAATCTCAGGGAGCCCCGCCAGTGTATGCACAGTCTCAGGGAGCCCCAAAGTGCTGGTGCATGTGCAGAGTGGTGCAGCGCTGAGCAGACCATAAGTTCCACTTATGGTGTGCTTGTGAAGTTCATGAAGGGGTCTCAGGGAGCCCCAAGGCTCCTAGGAGCACATTTTGAGAAACACTTGTCCTGGCCATGGTCTTTCCCAAGGACTGTCTGAGAGACAATATATAGCTCATGTTTCATTAAGCTGAAATATGAGCTGAAACAATCCTATGCAAATTTCCTGGGACCAAGTTCTACTGAACATAGGTTTCAAAGAAGGAATAAGTAAGAAGAGAAGAAAACATAATGAAGAAATCTGAAGTTGATCTTTTGCTGGATGATCTTAGCGGATGAGACTAAGGGGTGTGTGTGTCATGATGATCTCCTGCATTTCAGAATATAGCACTACACCACTGGATGAGGCCCAACCCTGAACTCAGAACCCCCAAGAAAGAAGGGCTCAAAGAAATGAGGGAGAGGAAGGAGCACACAACACGGTATTCAGGATTTATACCCTGCTTTTCCACTACAAAAATGCTCAAGGCCGTTTACAATATTTGTTTAAAATCAATACCATGAAATATAAATCATTTAAAAGTCAGAACAAAACATTACAAAACAGGCTAGCAGCAGAAACTTTGAAATGAAGAAAAACAATCAGGCAATCCTGACCTGAAAATTTCCTCCCATGTCACAGTCCTCCCAGTCCAGATCAGGTCCCTGCATGGCTGCTATTTTAAGATTTTAAAAAACTTGCAATCTAGCCAATGACACATTTATCATTACATAACAATAACATAGCAAGATGTGCATAACAAAAATAACAAACTGTAAGTTCACTATGATCAGAAGATTCAAATGCATTGGTATTGGTTTGGTTTTAATTCTTCCTCTTTGGGAAATTCTAGGTGCTTAAAACAGTGGAAACCAACCCATACCTTATTAAAGCTCTCTAATTCACCACGACGCCCGCTTTCATGCAAATGACATGTTGGACATCATAACAAGCTCTCCTGTTTTAGCCATCCAGTTCCTGTAAGTAGGACCTCGAGCTTCCACTTAGCTGTCAGTACTGTTTTGGCCACAAGTAATAGGTTAAATTGCCTGTTAGGTTATCTTCAGTATTTGGAGCAATATTAATTTATTTTGGATCTTCTGCTGACTATGCAATTCATTGATTCACCATACTTTTTCATCATCACGTGCATTTCCATGCATGTACCGCTAGTAATTTGAAAGACCTACTATAGCAGAGGTCCCCAACCTTTCACCACCGCATACCACTGGAAGTAAGTGCCGATTATGTCATCGGCACTTAATTCCAGGTTCACAGCCGCACTGGAGCGCAGAACAGCAAGGTAAGGCACAAGGGCGGGAAGGCCTTTCTCTGATCTAGAAGCCAGCACACTCGAGCTCTGCCGGCTCGGCAGAGCTTGAGCAGCTGCTTTTTGGGCTCTGGCGCCACGCGACCACCATCTTGGGGAATACTTGGGGAATCTGAGAAGAAAGATTCAGCGGACAGAATCCGCCAGACACACACCCTGGCAATCCTGACTTCAGAACCCCCTACACAACTTGGACTCGGCACTCTCTCCATAGCCAGGAGGTCAAACTGTACCCTTCTCTTCCAACTCTGGACAACCCTGAGGAGCATGCAAGGGAACCACTCTCTCTCTCTCTCTCTCTCTCTCTCTCTCTCTCTCTCTCTCTCCATGCAAAAGGAGTCAAGGGTAGCAGGACCAGGCAAGGACCCTTTCAGCAAGAGCAGGGTTCTCGGGGAAAGAGCATCCAGCCTGTCTTGGTTCTTTTGCCAGGCCTAGTCTGGGAGCTGAGCGTGGTCCTGATCTTCTATGTGTTCTGTCTCCCTTGCCAGCTGTTGGAAGCCTGGCTCCCGGGACAAAATTTGCGCCATAATCCAGGCTTCCTGCACTACCAGCAAGCCTGCGATGGTACCCAAAGTATTTTCACTTTGCACTGCACATCGAAAAAGGTCAGAGGCAGCTCGAGATAATTCTTACACTCTGTCTCTTCCAGGTTAAGGGGGGGCCAATGAGTGTTACTTGCTTGAAGACCACCCAATTCTGTTTTAGCCTGAGGGATCAGAAATTGCATCATCAAGAGCCTGTCAATTCAAACCCACTAACGTACAAGGCCAACAGAATCAATGCAGAAAAGCAACAGTGTCGCTATAGCTGCAATTTCAGTCAGTTCAGAGGGTTTGGATTTCAGGTTAGGAATCTAGGAGGCTGTAAGAAACTGCACCACTACTCTCATCTGATGAAATTTTCAGGTTTACTGCACAACTGCAGAGACTGAAAGAAAATGGCCCTAGGCAGAAATGTTGCGACAAGTGAATGGCAATGACTGAAAAAAAGTGCAGGGTACATTATGGACAAATTAAAAACTCTGGGAAGGAACAATGATGGATCTGTATTCTAGACATATGTCTGGCTTATTGAATGCTGTCCACAGCAATCAACCAACATCAGAAATGGAGGGCTTATAAAAAGTGCGTGACGTGATATAAGGGAGATACTGTAGTTCGATGCTAGGGGAGTTGCTTGGCATGCAGTAGGTTCCAAATTCAATCTCTGGCATTTTCAGGTAGGATTAGGAAAGACCCTGTCTGAAACTCTGTAGAGCTGCTGCCAGTCAAAGTAGACAATACCAAAGAAGGTGGATGGTCTACAGCAGGGCATGGCTAATGCCCTTAAGACTTACTTGTGGGTTTCCCAAAGGTATTTGGTTGGCCACTGCAGGAAACAGATTTGATGGACATTTGGTCAGCTCCAGCAGGGCTTATCTCATGTACTTATGTTCCTCTAAATTTTAGAGTATAAAATAACCAGCCAAGCATTCAAAATGCAGTCTGTGCAATGTACGGGGTTTTTTTTATGGATGCCTAATTGAATAAAAACAGGCCATACACTAAACAAATTAAGAAATAAACACTAAAACAATTAAGAAATAAGAAGCCAAATGACAGCAGCACCATTAGAAAATAGCAAATGTAAAACGTTCTTACTCTGTGCCTGAACTCTAGACTTTCTAGGAGGCTGGTTCCAAAGCTGCAGTGCCACCACAGGCCCACCCTGCCCTGGACCTCACAAGTGGTCTCTTCATCTGAAGAAGGAATCCAAAACAAGGGACCTCCACCATATCTTTTAAAAAGTAGATGAGATGTTATCACAGATCTGTTGACATGTTCTGAGTCCGGATTGTTTTATGGCATTAAAATAATCACTGGCACCTCAAACTGAACCCAGTCTCAAGCAGGCAGCCAATGCAGAATACCTGACTTATGTTTACTAATGGCTCAATCATATTGAGCCTCTGCGCTGACATAGCGTGCACTGCGCCAGCCCAGGCTGTTGCAAACGTGCTGGAAAGCATGTTGCAACAGCGCAACACAAGCCCACACCAGTGCAGAGGCCTGCACCAGCCTGGCAGTGCCAGCACTTCACGAGACGTGCTCCAGTGGAGGTAAGCTGGTGCAGGGAGTGGAATAGGGCAAAGCGGGGGGGGGGGGGAACCAAGTGGCAACAGGTGGGAGGATCGGGCCCGGAAGGGGGTGGGATCAGCGGCAGTGGCACATGCTGAATCCAATCCCCCTTCCTGGGCCACTTTTCTTTACACAGTGTGGAGGAGAGGAATGCAATGGGCTATAGTGCCGGAACAGCAGAGGCTGGAACATCATCAGGGAAGTGGGGCAATGGTCTCAGGTGCCAAGAGAACTTTAGTCAAAACTACATATTACCCCTTACTTCCTATATCCTATAATATCCTGCTTCAGTCTAACTAGTACTGTAATTTATGGATGCTCAGTTCTTGCCACTCTACGTTATCCATATTTACTTGTTTATAAGGTTTTTTTTTGCTGTATTTTGTTTCCAACAAATGTATTTTATTCTCAGTTTTATTTGTGTCCTCTGCTTTCTCATCAGATTCTCCCATTTGCTTATCAATATGCTAAAACTCTTGTACCAGGCACAGGAAAAAAGAAAACCCTTCAAGATACAGAACTAGACTTGTAATTGCATCTAGAGTCAGGTCTATTATAGGATTTAGGAGCCATCTGATCTCATTTTAAAGATATAATTTTTATATCTTTCTTTTCCTCCTCCATCATCCCTTCAATATATAAAGTGAATCAAGTCAAAAGAAATCAATAGGCAAGAAATTAACAGATCATTCCTCTACAAGCAATGAATCCATATATACCAGCTATTCAATCAATCAATTCAATTAAACCTTCATATTTGATTAACCGGTCAATTACTGAAAAGAAAATCCAACAATCTAATGCTCTGATGCTGAAGAAAAAGCCCTTAGTAGGATATTCATGTAAGACAAAACAGTTGCCAAAAATAAAAAGACCTAGCCCAATCAGAGTTTCAGGAAAATATTAGCAAGAAAAAAAAAAAAACCCAAACCCTTTACTCTTTAATCCAGGATCCCTCTTAGCCACAGCAATTGGCTCCATGGTTGTCATGGTAGCCATGGACTCCTGAGCGACACCACACACAGGGGTCTCAGCATGTATACTGAGTCTCCCTGGACCAATGTCTTCGGGGACTCCAGCACCACCTCTGAGACCACCCCATTAAGGAGAGGGAGGGAGACTGCCGGGCAGAGATGTGGGCACTACACCAACAGAATCCCTATCGTGTCCTGTTGCCCATAATCCTTCAGATACAGACTCTCAAAACCTGATGACCTCAGTGCCCTTTTTATCATGCAACATACAGGCCACAATTTTTGCCTTTCAACATGATCAAATGCATCATAGAAGAAGAGGTGAGACAGCAAACCCCCTTTCCATTGGCTCAGCTAGAACCAACTGCTAATTGGGAGAACCAACCCTCCCATCCCAGAATTGACTTCAGCAGTGACTATTCCACTTGGTTATTATGTAACTTTTATGTAAAAGTTGGTACTTGAATTTACTTGTTTTCCTTTTTCTCTCTCATGTCCATCTTCATTGCATTGGCAGAAAAGTGGTACAGAAAAGCAGTAAGTAAATAGGACTGTCTTTTGTCCTATTAACAGTCCAATCCTATGGGCGCCTTTGCTGACTGAACGAGCGTTAATTTTTAAAGAAAAAAACCACATTTTCTTTCATTTTGGATGATACATGTATACATTATGGAAGGGACCACATTAGTAGAGGCATGTCCTCCTGTGTGAGTGTGATAGGGGAATGCTTCTTCTGACACGATGTCTGCCATCTGCAGTTTTTATAAGTGTTTCTGTTAAAAATAATTGAATTAAAAATAATTTAAAATATTGTAAATCAATCTGAGATGCCTTTTTGTTAATTAGAAAATATTTTTTAAATTTAACAATTAAAGAATGAAGCCCTAGGGATAAGTAAATAAATAAGACAACAATACATCTTTCTCTTCATATGTTACAGGGGATAAAAATCTTTCCCCTAACATGGTTAGCATTCAGTCTCTTCTCCACACTATGCTATTCCTTAGGATTAACTGAGGCTCGGCTCAAAAAATAATAAAAACATCATGATCTTCCAAAGAAAATAATAATTCTGTTTATCTGCCCAGCCCGGCTACTGGAAGTGACTGGTTTTGTGATGGTATTTCAGTTAAGACTCCCGGAGGTGTGCCATCAGTAGAACTTTGGGTTCGGGAATTTCACATTTCTGATTTCCACTGAGAGGTGTTTATTTCTCATAGCTTCTTGTTCCATCAAAAGTTGTATTTTCTGTGTCATTTCAGTTCAGTAAGCCAAGCACATTCTCAAATAACTGATTGATAGAGCTGCAGCAGTTGCCTGCTACATAATCACTTGACATTCAGAGGCATCCAGCACCATGCAAAGGTTGATTCATCTGGGGGAAAAATGGACAAAGGAGCCCATGGGACGGAACGTGCTGCATGCAGAATTCTCTCTCATCATGCTCACAAGACCAGTGAACCCATAGAGAGGACTCTGACCCCCACCCACCCACCCAGTAAAAGGCAACTTCTGTTTGTTTGTTTTTGTTTGTTTGTTTTTGCACTAAACCAAATACTTTGATAAATGAAATGAGCTGGTAAAGATGACCAGGCCAGAATTCCAGGCCCAAGGACCCATTACCTTTTTCTGGCCAAATTCAAGTTCCCTTCCTCAGTCCTCTTTGTCTTGATCCTTCTGCTTACTTTGACTAGCAACACTGACGTCACTGGAGGTGGGGCGGAAAGCTAAGTTCTGCAGCTTTCCACCCCACCGTTACTCTCTGGTACGAGGCGCCCCGCCCCCTCGTCATAGGAGCCCGTCAGCGGAGAGAAACTGGTTGTAAACGGGGACTAGGACAGGGCACAACTTACAGTACTGCCCCTACTGTAGAAACGCCTCTGCGCTGACAGTCAGATCATTGGTCCTCCTAACCCATTCTGCACAGCATACCTGTGTTCCCTTGAAAATGTCCAGAGTCTGGATGAAACGTTGGGACTGATATTGACATTTTATGTGGATCCTCTGTGTTTTTATATTTTTATATATTTTAAACTGGAATTCCTCGTAATTGTCTGATATTAAAAATTTTTTACATGATCTTTTAACCCATTAATCTCTACCTTTTTACAATATGTCTGATCATGAAAATATCCATGCTACATTAACCCAGTATTGTCTACTCTGACAAGGCTTCAGGCAGATGGTCTTTTCCAAACCTACTACTACTTTGCGTCCTAACAAGAGGACTTGGGATGTTCTGCATATGTCCACCACTGAGCTACAGGCTCCTTCCTTTGTCCTACTTTATCCATCTCCTACTCTGCATCTTTTTTGTTTCCCCACAGTGGGGGGATCATAACTAGGACTGCCATATTTTCCCCACCCCCAACCGGGACACCCCCCCCCACAGTTAATTAATTAATTAAAAATTTAATAAAAATAATTTTAAAACTAAGGTCCTATTGCCGCGCGAAGCGCGACCGGATTTTTAAATTATTTAATTCATTTCCCCATCCATCATGCTGGTCGCCCTCGCGCTGCTCCTCGTCCTCGTTCCTGTCGTTCGCCCGCTCCCTCGCTGGCTCTGTGCCGGTAAGAGAGCGGTCAGACGACACCTGCTTGCCGCCACCGCCATCTTCTTCGTTTTGAAGAACCCGGGCGCCGGCATCATGGATCACGAAATCTCGCTGTTGGCGCCCAAATCTTGTGAGGGCATCATGCCTTCACGAGATTTGGGTGCCGACAACTTGGATCTCGCGAGATTTCGTGATCCATGATGCGAGCGCCCGGGTAAGTTCTTCAAAAACAAAGATGGCGGTGGTGGCGGCGGTGCCATTCACACCGGAAAACCGGCCCGGGACTTTCGCGGGAATGGAGGGCCGATTTCCGGGACTGTCCCGGTTTTTCCGGTACGGATGGCAGCCCTCAAAAGGTTTTAATTCTCTCTTATGGCTTTTGTTACCAGGAGACTCACAAACCCGTTTTTCCTCACCCAAACCCCTTTAATGTAGCGCGGAAGGTTTCATGGCTGGACACAATACTCAAAGAGATAGGAAATATGGGATTTACAGCCATGTATTCTTTTGAGAAATAAAAACTTTTAAACGTACCAGGTGTTTAGCATTTCTTTCTTCAAGCACATATCCCTCAAGACACATATCCCTCAAGACATAACGCGAAGGTTCCAAGTAACAGGCAGAAATAAAAGTCTTTGATTCTAGTTGCCAACGTTTCCTCCTTTTTCTCAGGACTTTGTCAAGGCAGCACAGCTTAATTCGCTGTTAGATGACACGATCCTTGAAGCAGTACCACCGATATTATGTAGTATCTCTTGCTGAAAAGCGCGGGAACAGTTAATTGAAACCGGAAGCGTTCGCTTCCACTTTAGCCGTCAGTAACCTTTCTGCTGTCTGCTGCTCTCCCATTTGCCGGTTTGCTTTATTGAGAATTGGATTCCATATCTTATTAGCAAAAGAAATTTCCTGTTGCCTGTCAAGAAATTTCCTGTTGCCTGTCAATTTCTCAAAAGAAACCTGCACTTTTACTTAACAGGCAATAGGAAATTTCTTCTGCTAATAAGATATGGAATCCGATTCTCAATCTGCATTCCTAGACCTTCAACTTAAGGCCTCCTGCCCAGGGCTACATTTCTGAATGTAGTAGTGTTATGTATTTCAGATATTTCCAGGTGTTTTTTTCTTATGGAAGAGACCATAATCTTCCATATTCCACTTCATGCTTAATGATGAAAGAAAGACTCTCTGAACAGGGTAGGCAATCATTTTTTTTATGACTTACGGTAATATATTACAGAACAGAGTCCACACAGTGAAAACAGGTTCTGGGGTGACATCCTAGTGAACCTTACTTCAAATTAAGTCCTAGGCTTGATCTAAATCCAACCTAGATAAAAGGGTTTCTTTAGATCAAGTCTTGTATTATTTGTACATCTCGGCTCTCTCACGGGACAGATTAATGCTGGATTTAACTTCCTATTACCTAGGATTGAAAGAGAATGTGCTTCAATAACATGACAATAATTCCTCTTTGAAGATATTTGAGCCATAGCCATCACTCATACGATATATTCCCTCCCACAAAAAATAGTTTTTGGGTGGCCACAACCACCAGTCTCCAAATATTAGTTCTCTAAAATGCCATGCTGATGCTCACAGGCTTCTGACTGGAATTTTTGAACGCTATTAAAATGTTGTGTCATTTATCTATCTGATGGTCCGTTCTGGTTGAAATGTCTGAGGTGTTCGTAGATCTTATCTGGTGCTACTGACAAACAGGTGCATTCTTAATACAATTAAATGTTGCAAATCTCTCAGGAGGTGGGGGATTTGTTGCTAGGCTACTGAACTGAGAGCCCTTTACCTGTGGGATAGAGGACCGTATGTGTAAGTCACATACACAAAGTAAAGGTCTTTGTTAGAAATGCAAGACCTCTGTTCATACAAGTCCCCTCTTCCCCAGCCATTCATAGTGGTTGCTGGGTGTGCTCATGTGAATGGATGCCAACAGCAATGTGATCTGGGGTTTTAAATAGCCTAGGTGGAGAATACCATACAACATCTGGGTGTGATGAATTAGGAAAAACAAGCAATAATTAAAACTTAAATTAAGCCCAGAAAGAAGACACAGGTGGAATAGCCTTACAAACCACACAATAGGCAATGACAGGCACAGATTAAGCCTATTACTCATCACTTTGAATTACCTCCCCATACCATTGGGAATGACACCTGTGAATTCAATGTAGAAGATTATGCAACAAAGCCTTCTGTCATATTCCTCCTCACGCTTTTGTTGTTCAAAGGTTGGTGGGAAGAGGCTGGTCCTTTACAGAAGGTTTCGTTCTCATGAAAAGAAAATCCTCCAAAAGAGATCCATTCCTTTTATCTTAAGACAGTGCTTTTCAAAACTAAACAGCTACCTCCATTGAAATGAACCTGCTCACATGCTTCATTCTTTGAGCAAGTCCTCCTTCACGTCCCACCACGACTGGGGGTGCGGTTGGAATACAGGGTATTCTTAGTGATGGTGCCCATCACCTTGTCTCAAGAGATCCAGATGTGCCCCTGTCTCTGTGCTTTAGGGGTCTGTGGAAGGAATTTATGTTTAAGATTTTTATAATAGTGAGCCTGAGCTGACTCACTTTGTTATATCATATGTACTGTAGTTGGCCTGCTAGATTTGTAGGAATTCCCTGTCAGGAAAATCTGAAACAGGAGAAGAAAGAGATAAGGTCCCTTTGTAGGAATTTGCCCAGTACTGGTCTAGATCTGGAATTATTTGCTAGGATGGAGGTAGAGGGGTTTAGGAATGTAGCCAGGTAATCGAAACTTTAGGGATAGGAGGAAGATTGAGTTTCAGGTGAATATTTACTAGGAGGAAGAGTTTTCTATAATACTGGGTTGATGTGTCTTTGCCTACGGGGTGTGGATTGTGCAATAAAAACTTTGACGACCACACTTGTCACTTTTTAGCAGATACCAGATATTACTTTTTAGCAGATCCCATCTCAATATCCCAGTTATTTTAAGTCTCAGCCGATCTCAGGGCAGAATTCTGTAGGGGAAGTAGGCCTCTCTCTAGGGTTCAGGGTCTGCATTGTCTCCACTATCTCACTCCACCCCCAGGGAGGGAAGACCCTTGCTGGTCACAGTCTGCTGTTGCCACTGTGTACGAAGCAGTACATGTCTTTGAACCTGCAAGAGTCCCCCCTGGTTCCCATGACTAGCACATCCCATTGAAAAAGTTTGGAAGCCTTCCATTCAAGAAGTACATTTTCCTACCACTGAGGTTAAATTCATTTCTCTAACAGGTTCCATGATTAACTTTCACTCTTTTCAATAGGGCATTCTTGGAGAATTTGTCTGTTTTTGATTTATTATCTCAGCTGCAGTTAATTTTTTTTGTTTGATTTATTGATTATGGTTTTGTGAAGGTTGTTAAGCCATCCTGAAGATCCTTTTTCTGGGGACAGAAAGGCAGGGTGTAAATATTTTAATAAAACAACCAACCAAAACCATGAGGCCCAATTGGCCCAGACAACATGTCACATGGACTCACTGTGTCCCCCCAGAACATGGTCCAGAATCAGCTACTGCAGTGGTTCCCAAACTGGGAGGCGCGGCTCCCAGGGGAGCTGCAGAAACCAGCCAGGGGAGCTGCGGAGTGCCACGGAATCCTCTCGGAAAATAGTGCAATGCCAGTTGGCAGGCATCAACATCATGTCATGGGAAGCCACAGCCAATGGTCGCTAATGGTCAAGGGAGCTGCAGGTCGAAAAAGTTTGGGAAACACTGAGCTACTTTATAATGCAAGAGGCCTCACAGTAGTCATAATAAACAGCTTCTTCATCAGATGCCTCCATGTGGAAAGAGTTTCCTCAAGGCAGAAAGCGTTAAAATCACTGTTCTAGTGGTTATAGTGCATAGTACAGTATACTACTTGCGGGTCTGCCAAATTCTTGACACGTCCTTAATAGACAGACACTTCATATATTTCTTAGGAAAAAAAATGCACTTTCAATTTCCCCAAAGCACAGTCATCAGCAGAGAACATTCACTGGGTGATATCAGATAAGTGCCACATATTGTCCTTGCTTCTTTAAAGAATTACCGCTTTCCACCGAGAAACCTAATGCAACTTGCTCTGCCATGATGGCTAGATTACTCCTAAATAGCAGGGACGTTATTACTAATGTGATTAGTAAAAAGGCATTAATATTTAAAGCATCCGTGAGCGTAGTCAGCTTGGGATGTTAAGTCAGATGGTGGAGTAAAGGCTCTGAAAGCACATCCAGAAGGAGAGCTAAGACCCGGGGCTGGAGTGGGGGAGAATGACAGAAAGACAACCCTGTTTGTGCAGCACAACGGATTTCATAGAGGGAGGCAGGATGCGGCTTTGTGAAATTAAGAGCAGGCACAGATTTATCCTTTGATTTTGTCATGACTCATATTCTTTGCAAGGATTTAAGGGGAGGGGGACTTCTGGGGCCGCTTTGTAGGCGTACTTATCACCGTTCTTAATACACACAGAAAATCTGTGGCGCTCGTCCAGCAGTTGCTTTTGAGCCATGCCTGGCTGCCAGCATGGTATCCGATGTAGGTATTCCACACATTCATTTGTACATATACTGTATATGGAAAGGTAAAGAAGCAGGGGCTAATAACACAAACCCAGGTGTGTCTTACTCAGAAGTAAATTCCATTGTGTTCAATGGGGATTACACTCAGGAAAGTGTGTATAGGATTGCAGTCTGAGAGTCCAATCTTATTCCCTTCCCCCCCCCCCCAGCAATGCAGCGGCGCCACAATGGCTACCGATGCATCCTGCAGGGTGTATGTGTGGAGGTATCCACTGGATGGTGTGGGGTCCTCTACTTGGACCTGCACTAGATAAATATCTGGTGCAGGTCCGTGTGTACTAGTGCCTGTGGACCTGCGCCAGGTCTGAGAAGGGGGTTAAGATTTGGCCACCACTGCCAAACCCGCCCCCTTCCTGGACTTGTTCTGCCCTTCCCTGTCGCCACATTGTTTCACCCTCCCCCACCCCTGCCTGACCCACCACCTTACCTTGGGAAATGGGACGGCCTTGGATCCACTGGCGCTGGTGGGAAGGCTCTGGCCTTCCTACCAGCATCCCAGCAGCGCAGTACTGAGCATGCTGCCAGAGTGCCTTTTATGACTGGTGGTGCTGACTGCTTTACGGAGGTCAGCACCAGCGGAAGAGGTGCACTGCCATCTTTCAGTCCAGGTAGGATTGGGCCATAAGAAGGAAGCTGTGAAGTCCACAGTTAAATCTCACCTCTCCATGAACTTACTTGGTGAGCTTACACAAGCCACTCTCTCAGCCAGCTCTTCTCCCCACCATCTAGTGTGTAAGGGTAGAATAATGGTGATCTGCTGTATAATGATGTAAGGGCAACAAAATGTACATGGAACACTAACAGCCCAATCCTATCCCCAACCAGCTCAGACCATTCAAGCACTATTGATGGATTGTGAGCTGCATGCAATTGGGGGGGGGGGGAGTGACCAGACGGCCCAGGAGAGGTAAGTAAAAATCTTTTTTACTTACCTCCCCATAGGCTGCCTGGCCTCCAATGGATCTCCTTGGACCTACACCACTTGTTTTGCTGGCATAAATCCGAGGAGACTCCTGGGGGTGAATTTGGGCCGGGAAGGGGGATAGGATCTCAGTGAGTGCTGCTACCACCAGGATCCTTCCCCTCCCACCCCAAAATCGCCCCCAGTCCGGCCCGCTTCCCACCCCAAACTGATCACAATTCTCCCTCAAACTGCCCCCACTGCCAACCTACCTACTCCAGCAGTGGTTTGGCAGCTCGCTGCAGCTGATGCAGGGCTTCCCATCTCCTGCAACATCAGTAGAGAGCTGCCCGCTGTTGGAGCAGCTCATGCGATGATGGTCTCAGCCTTAAGCTGACAGATAGCAAGGTCCATCAGTGTCGGCCCTGATAGAATGGGACCATAAAGCACTTTATAAATGCCAAGTGTCATGAGTGGTGAGGAGCATTGTCAGCCCAAGCCTATACACAGGAAATACTATTCTGAGCAGCTGAGAATATATAGCCACCCACACATGCTGGCATTGTTACATTGGGCAGTACTGAAGCCCTGACATCACAGCCCCAGTCCCACTGGCAGATGCACCCCAGACTCCAGTGCAACTCCATGCTGAGGCATAGTGCGTGCGATAAGAATTTGGAGAAGACCAGTGTTAGCAATGTCTTCTGCCATGCGTATTGGGAAGACAGCACGCTGTTTGTGCAAAGTGCTCCCTTTGTGTGCTAAGTGTCCTTTCTGCACAGTTCCCCCCTCACCACAGTGCCCATGCATGTATACTCCTCCAAGTATGCACGCTGGAATCTTATAGCCTCATGCTGCATGCCATGTCACCTGAGTAATGGTCTCCCTTGCATGGGCTTTAGTACTGGAGTTGGTGTGCTGTGACTGGTGGCAGAGTGTCGTCTGCATTCTATGCTCCCCTTTTAGCAAAGCAGGCAGGGTGGAGCAGGTGGTGGGAATTGGGATTTTTCCCCTTCCCCATTGTTTTCTGTGGGTTTTTTTGCCTCATCCACCAGCATTGGTGTAGTGTTCAGCCAATGTTTAGGTATCGTCTGATGGGGGTTTAGGATATGGTGGCTGCTCACTCCTTCTCATCTTGTCCACATCTCCATTCTGTTTTGAGTGCTTCGCTAGTGGAGGCGTTTCTACGGTAGGGGCCCTACCATAAGTTGCACCCCGTCCTAGTACCATGTTTACAAACCGGAACGAGGAGGCCCCGCCCCCTCGCCGGCGGAGCCATTCCACGCTACGAAGACGTATGGGCAGGAGACTCCCCGCTCATCACCTTCGCAGCGCGGAATGGCTCCGCCGGTGAGGGGCGTGGCCTCCTCATTCCGGTTTGTAAACATAGTACTAGGACGGGGCGCAACTTACGGTAGGGCCCCTACCGTAGTAACGCCTCTGAAGTCTGGAACATCCACCCCGCTTTCCCAACAGAGGGAAGAAGGACACTTACGGTAGGGCCCCTACCGTAGTAACGCCTCTGAAGTCTGGAACATCCACCCCGCTTTCCCAACAGAGGGAAGAAGGACACGTGAGCTTACGGTAGGGCCCCTACCGTAGTAACGCCTCTGAAGTCTGGAACATCCACCCCGCTTTCCCAACAGAGGGAAGAAGGACACGTGAGCAAGAGAGGGGTAGAAAGTCCATGCCTCACAGCATGAACACTGCATATACTATAGCTTTCATGTCTCACTCCCCCCGCTTCAGTATTGCCAAATATCTTTGTGCATAAACTGTGATGGCTAACCATTCCTCCCATATGCAACAGCTAATCTGGTCGCTCTTTTCTGCACCTTTTCCAATTCAACTATATCCTTTTTGAGGTGTGGTGACCAGAACTGGACACAATACTCCAGATGTGGCCTTACCATCGATTTGTACAAAGGCATAATGATATTGGCCATTTGATTCTCAATCCCTTTTTTTAATGATCCCAAGCATGGAATTGGCCTTCTTCACAGCCGCCGCACACTGGGTCGACACTTTCATCGACCTGTCCACCAGTACCCCAAGATCTCTCTCTTGATCCGTCACAGACAACTCAGAACCCATTAGCGTATATGTGAAATTTTGGTTTCCTACCCCAATGTGCATCACTTTGCACTTGTTGTGCTTATCGCAGCACACAAAGAGGCATGGAGTGGAAATGTTCTGTGAACAGACAGGGCATTCCCTCCCTCCCTTAGGCACTCCCTAAATTCATTACAGAAAGTCTGCCATGTAGACCACACTGCCCACGTTGGTCCTGTGCTGGCCTCAACCCACCACCTGAACCAGCAATGGACTAGTTCAAGCTTGAAACACTCCAACCCATGAGTACTGCAGGGATCAAATACACTGGAACAGTGTCTATGATCAAAATTAACAAACCCCATATCACACATCTACAGTGAGATACACCATGAGATACAGGAAACTGGGCTAGACGGGCCTTTGGCCTGATCCAGTAGGGCTCTTCTTATGTTCTTACACTGGTTGTCCTCCTTGCCCATGAGAATAACGACCCGACAGAAGGAAATCTGTTCATAAAGAAGTTTGAGCCTCCTTGGGAACTGGACATGGGACACACACACATCAAGCACTGATTTGGATAAAGCACTGATTTGGATTGTTGGCAATATAATGAAAAGCCAATGCAGGAACTTTTAGGTTACAAACTGGTGCTGTTTTATGGGCTCCCTGCATCAACTTTACAGCCTGTTCTCAGGAGAGTAATACTGGATTGTGGGAGTCTTAAGAAAAAAAGATTAACAATGCAATCCTATTTACTCTCCGCTCAAAAAGATTACTCCCAGATAAGCATGCGACATGGTGAGACTTCATTCCAAGTAAGCATGCATAGGACTGCATGGCTGATTGAAAACATTAAACTCCCACAAACACAATCAAACACCTAAATAAGTGCTCAGTGGAAATTTGCTGAACATCCAATAGTTTCCATTGACTTCATTCCATTGAATGGTAGCAGATGTGTACTCAGCACTTCTAAAAACTAAGCCATTTATTTTCATGCCAAGTATAGATCTAGGGACCTAAGGTCAGGTAGTAGATATCTATATATTTATCTACAGTTAATGCTATCGCTGTTTATATCATTGTAGTATCTTGGATTAAAAGACAGTCTGCCAACTTCTGCACACATACGGGGATCAGAGAATAGCATCCCAAGCTGTCATAATGTGTTTTACGTTTTTATATAGGACTAAAAACTAAATGTTCACACCGATGTTCATCAACATGCCTGGAGATCAGTTCCAACTGGAAAAAAATGCATTTCCCATTTGTAGATTCTAAGAATGGAGAAATCTAGATAACTTATGGGTCAATTCTATCCCCCACTGGCACACAGAATTTAGGACCACCAGAGCAGGCTCCACTATATCCCATGCACCAGCAGAGAACCAGGACGGCCAGGAGAGGTAAGTAAAGAAAAATTTTGCTTACCTCCTCTGCCTGGACCCCTATGGACTCGGATATATGCCAGTTCTTTTGCTGGCGTAGAGCTGTTTCACCGTAGGAGGAGTGTCAGAAGGAGATGGTGGGGAGGAGTGTCAGGCCCAGGACAAGGGCTCTGGATCCTTCAGACGCCACTACTGCCAAAATCTACACCATCCCGCCCCAAATCCCGCCCCTGGTTTTAGAAGCAGGTTTTAGAAGTAGGTTTTCTCTGTGCCAGGTGCAGGGGAGTGGCAGCAGGAAACAGGTTATCTTGTTGGCTGTTTGCTCCCTGAGGCATCTGGTGGGGCCACTGTGTGATACAGGAAGCTGGACTAGATGGGCCTTTGGCCTGATCCAGCAGGGCTCTTCTTATGTTCTTATGTTCTTAAATCCACTCCAATCTGCCCCTGCTGCCAACAGACCTCTGTCAACAGCTGGTCTGTGCTGCATCACTTATTTTTATACACACGCAACCCACTGGCGTCGCTGCAGGGGGCAGAGCTCTAAGTTCTGCCGTGGTCTGACCCTCCCTTACACCGCTGCGCGTTGCTTTCACCACCTTGAATGGTTCCGAAGGCGAGGGGGCGGGGCCGCTTCATGCACCGATGTAACGGAGGGTCGGACCGTGGCAGAACTTAGAGCTCCACCCCCCCTGCAGCAACGCCAGTGCGCACACCACACACACACCTTCTTTAAATTAGTAAGAAAGGAAGAACATATTAGGGTAGCGCTTTCCAAACTCTCATGTAGAGTTTGGGCTGCTGTAAGTCGTTGCGGGGGGGTGTGTGGAGCGACAGCAGCAATGGCACTCTCAGGATCATGTTGGTGCGGAAAGGGGGGTTGGACTTACCAAGAGTTGCGCCGGCCCTCTGGAAGGTGTGGGGGACCCACGTACCCCTCTGAGGGCCTCCATGCACCCCAGATTAGCTTCCAAAGGGGGCTGCAGACCATGGCTGCTGGAATTGCCTGTTACTGAATTGGTGCTCAAGGCAACCCAAGGGACGTAAACATGCTATCTGTTATGCTTGCTCTCTTGAGATTATTAATGTGACTCACATGCTATCAGTAAAAGACATTTGCTTTACCCACTGATGTGCTTATTGCTTCCATATCCAAAGGAACAATTGCCCTCTGGAAATACACATACATAGCCGACCTGGAAGCCAAAAGGCAAGAATGTATGTGAGTCTGCAGAAGTGAGGAACAACCACCACAACTCCTCTACATGCATTCATGTCATTGGGCATTTTGCTAGTACACCAATTATGTAGGGTGGAGGCAAGAAGATCCAAACACACAGTTACCTGTCCCCATCCCCCCCCCCCATGAAGGTTTCTGTTATCTTAGGGTAAATGCGATGCCAGAAACATTTAGTGCTTTGCTGAATAGGTTTTGTGCAATAAGCAGAGCACTAGGATACGTGGATTGTTGTCTTATATACTGTATGTAAGGTTGCTTTTCTATAAGCACTGATGATTACAAGAGATTTGCATTGCCGACTGGGTAAGAGTCCTGTACAAGCTCATCAATTCTCCTTGCTGTTCAGAAGGGAGGAGAAAAGCAGATCAGCTCACATGCTGCCTCCGTACTTAGACCATTATTTATTTAGCTATCACGTTATGCATGATATATTATTTATATAGCATGCATATTTATCAGAAGAGGGAGAAATAAATTGCCTGCTGTCTGATTCAGCCTTCCTATACCAAACTTTCTCCCTTTCTTCTGCGACCCTGAAAAATCTTTGTGTATCAGTAAGACCTTTCAGTTATGATGGCCTTCTCACACTCAAGCTTCCCCTCAACAACAACAACAACAACAAACAAAACACACCCTACAGCCAAGTAGGCCAGCAGACATGCACAAACAGGGCCATGCAAGTGCTGAATTCTCATTTTTCCAATTCCTAAGCAGCTGAGAGGCATTTTCATCTGACTTCATGCATAAGATAAGGTTATATGTAATCCTTCTAATTTTGTTATTATGCATTTGTTAAAATATTATTTATCTTACTTTTAAGCTGCCTACTCTAAGCATTGTACTATATTGTATAAACAATAAGCATTGTACAATTAACAATAACATCTGATGCATGCTGTCATTATCTGAAATTTCTCTGTATACCACCGGTGAGCTCTCTGAAACCACTAGCCATATAGAAGCTGTATTTACTGCATCCTTTCCTGAATGGAAGAATGACTAGTCTGTCGCCTACAGTGAGTACATGAAGCAGGGCCTTCTTAGTGGCAGCTCTTAGTCTCTAGAGTCTAGAACTTCCTTTCTCGAAAGGCCATCTTTCCCCTTCTCTCTCAAATATTAGAAGGGGCCATGAGAACAGTCCTCTTTAGGTAAGCTTTGAATGTCGTCCGATACTTTGATTTAGTTGTCTTTTGATGCTGCTGTCTTTTATAAATGATACTGTATCTCTGATCAGGAGGTCTGGCTCAGTTAGTAGAGCAACCGTCTCATATATGCCTGAAGATCTGAAGGACGGCAGATCGAGATGGCTGGAAGTGTCTGTGTCTGTCGGACAGCTGTCGGCACGCTGAGCTGATAAGTTGCAGAGCCTCTGTGGGGGAGTAGAACTGCAGCTGCACTTGAGTGAGAGTCAAGGTTGCCCTGTCAGCTGAAGTGTGGTGAAGCGAACGTCAGAGAGAGAGAGAGAGAGAGAGAGAGAGAGAGAGAGAGAGAGAGAGCTGGACTGTGAAAGAAACATCTAGAATGAAGGGTTCTACGAAAGATTAGAACATTACTGCATTGTAAAAACCCCTTGGGGTTTAGAAAGCCTGCCCATGTAAACCGCCTTTGAATTAAAGTCGGAGGAGAAATCCGATGACCAAAGAAAAGGTGGTACTGTATATAAATACTGACTTATTAATTATTATCCATCATCATCATCATCTTTGGTGGTATCAAATTTGGGTGTTTGTTAGTTGCTGATTTTATTGCACTGTACTTTACTGCTTGTAAGACTTGGGGGGGGGGGTGTCACTTATACGATTGAAAAGCAGTACAGAAATACATCCAATACATCAAAAACAAATATGGAGGATTGATATTATTTGAGGTCATTGGGAGAGACCCTTTTGTTTGTCTACCAGTATCTGAGGAACAGTGGGGGGGGGGGAGAGATGCAGGAGGGGGTCTTCTCTTTGGGAATGTCTTCTCCCAGGAGGTGTGTTTGGGCCCTTCCATAATGACACGTGTCAGATTAAATACCTTTTTATTCCAACAGGCCTTGAGCTGTTGTGTACCTGGTCATTGTTCCCTTAGTTTTGTAGCGTGTGGTTGTTTTTTTATATCTGCCGCATTCGTTTAATTATTTGTTTGATGGGTATGTTTATGTTTTGTTTTATTTGCTGTCGCAAAGATGTTTTGATTTGTTGTGAGCTGCCCTGAGTGTCTCATATTGAAATGCCAATAATTTTAATAAATATATTTACGTGTTTATTAAAATACTTCTATCCTGCCTCAGGGTCTAAGATTCTTGAGACGGCTAAGAGTGTTAACACATAACCATGTTTTTAAATGAAATAGTAAGCAGTACAGTTCACTCACTGGAAGCAATCGAGGCTCACTCAAGGATATATTGAGTTTGTTCATTCTAAATGGACCAAGGAAAGAAAAATAAATGCCGAGCATCAAGGAACCCCAATGCACAGAAAATCAATTATGCAATCACCAGCTTTGTTTCTTTTGACTACTGAAGCTGTATGGTCACAAAAAGTGCTTTTTAAAAAAATTCAGGGAATAGGAAGGTGGTAGTAAGGAAGGCTGGAAAGCAGGGGTTTGTGGGCAGTGGGTGGACTGGAAATTAGAATTTGCAATGTATTTATTTATCCCATAAATAACATATTTTACATAACATAACACAGTTTTCCACAACAAAGGTGCCCAAAGTGACATATGACAAGAATCAGAACAATTAAGAGCAACAAACCAAATTCAAAGAAAAAAGTTCTACATTCTGGCTGTTGAAATGCCAGGTTACTGTTATCAACCCCACCACCACCACCACCACCACCTTCGTTTCGATGACTCCAAACAACAAGGCCTGCATGTTTTAAAATGTCAAGCAGTAACCCTAACAACCAGAGGTGTTCCTTTCCTGTATTTTAAAAGACAGATTTTGTTCGAGTTCCTATAAATCGTAAGTACGCAGCACTTCTACCAGCAGCTGCTCTCAGATACTGCAATATGACTCTACTTGCACACATTTCACATGACAACATGTCTTTCCCAGCAGGTCAAGGTGTTGATTTAACTTACCAGACTTGGGATTAGAGCTTGCAGGTTCCTTATTTTGGAACATTGTGTTTGGAAGCCTCCAGGAAGCCTCCAATGTGTCCCCAGCATGGGATTGTGTAACCCTGCACTGAGAAAGTTGAGTGGGGAAAAAACAACACTAAAAATCACACTGGTCAGTGATTTGGGGGAATGATTAAATATTCAAGATAGCTGCTACCATATCTCTGGCAAGCCAGTGTGCTACTCGATGTCCATGTGCTACTTATCGCCGCCGCCATTGTTGTTTTAATCACAGTTGTCTCAACAATTGTCATTGATTTACCAGGGTAACATTGTGTGTTCCTTAACCTGCCCCATGTGGACAGGGATAGCAGCATGCTTCTCATTCTCCTGGTCCAATCAGAATTATTCCATAGGGTCAGCCTGGCTGTTGATTGGTTTGTTCAACCCTTTGTGCCCCAAACTGCAGAGAAAGAGGACTGAGGCTGAAAGACCAACAGAATGTGTAGGCGCCCAAAGGCAAAGGGGAGAGTGAGCACATGTGAGACTGCAGACTTCACTGTGCTTACTGCACACATGGCCCCAAAGTTAAGGTAGGTCTCATAAACTTACTACTTCCATGCCTTTGGTTCACAACAGAATTTGTACGTGGCCAGGCCCAGCTGAATTTCAACAGCTGGTGGAGGAGGCCCAATTCCACCATCCTTCTCTGGTTTGGGGGAGGGGCACGCGCATGCAGAAGCACCTGTGCATGTACCCCCATCATTGGCGTCATCCCCTATCCTTACCTCCTCTCCTGCCAGGGCTTTTTCAAAACTGGACAGTGCTGGTAAGGGATCACAGGAAAACATTCTCCCAATGTTGGCCTATCGTGAAGAACCAACATCAGAGGAAGAGGTAAGGAGAAGGTGATCGTCTTCCCAATGGCAATCAGTGGAGCAATCAGGAACAGGACTGCAGCAAGATCCATCTTCTCCTCCAGTTCCCTGGCCACAGTGTTTTGGCAGTGGTGCCGAAGAAGGTAAGTCACTCCTCCATCTTTTCACTCGCTTTCCAAGGAGATTAATCAAAAAGAGGGTGGGGCAGCAGCCAGGTGGCATGGCCAGGCAGCTGGCAGGCAGGCATGGGGTGGTAGAGAGAACCCCTCTTCAGTTTGCCACCTCCCTCAGTCCACCATTCAAAGCAGGCACTTTGGTTAGCCTCATGGCCAGGCAGAAGCAGAGGGGGGTGGGCCCCCGGATGGAACGCGGGGGGGGGGGGACAAAGCGGGCAGTGGGGGTGTCAATCATGTCATTTCGGCGGTGGGAAGAGCGGGTGGAGAGACGGTGATTGTTTTGGCCCTCCCGCTCACTCTGCGCCTCTGTGGGATGTTTAACAGCAGCAGCGACATCGCTTCCGGCAGTGACATCACCGGGGGCGGCATAGCAACGCCTCTGTGGCCAGGCCACCCCTGTACACAGCCTAACTCTTCTCTTAAACTGAAGGAGTTTTGATCCTAAAATACAATGATGCTTCAGATTATTCCAATACATGTAGTTAGAAAAATAATTCAGATATTCTCATGGTTCCCCATGGGAAGATCAATAATGATGGACAAGGTTCCCTGGAAAAAAAAAAGCTTGCCAACCAGTATCAATCTTTCCCAGGGAATGTACAGGTGCAGTGTATTGTTCAGTGTGTTCTAGGGCACAATCAGTTTCTGTGGGGTGATCCAGAGGTCTAAGAGTCCTGGCTGCAGTGAACTGAGCATCTGCCCCCAAACCACAAGCATCTCTAGAATTCTCTGCAGTGCATAGGGATTCTTCAGTGTTGAGTCAGTGTTGAAAGAGTTCCCTGAAGGAAGGAAGTCTGCAAGCCTCTCCATTAGGCCTGATTTACTGTGGATATGCAATGCTATCATAGTCCCTGCTCTAACAGAATTTGAGAGGTCAAAATTCACGCTGTTTCAGCTCAGGACACTGTTTGACTCACAGCTTATCGACAAAGATGCCATAAGTCACTCAAATCCAGGGTGGAAAGAACTTTTCTCTCTATTACGTGCAGTCAGATACTGTAGTACCCAAGCAATCAATGACAAGATTGCACACGTTCCATTCACAGAACCAAACCCTTCTTCTACACAATATCTCATACTCCATGTTGGTACTATTGACAGTTCCATCATCAGCCTCAATACAGCAAAAAAAGTAGCCATTCAGTACATGGAAAATTATTGTCATTATATAAAGGGGGGGGGGGAGACCAAAACCAGGAACGAGGAGGATGAAAGAGGAAGATAAAGAAAACAAGGAATGAAGCATCTCCCTGGGGAGCAGTCCTTTACAAAGGCACTGCACCAAATTGCTTCATTTTTTTTTAAAAAACACCACAACAATAATAATTTCCATAGTATCAAAGAAAATCAAAGTGATTGTCTTGTTTTGTAGAGTAAATAACTGATCGAATGCAACACAGGAAGGACTGAACATTCATTCAGCAATGCATTTTCTTCACAAGCCACAAAAGAGACTTCAGCTACATGTTACGAGGAGTTTGTGGTTCTTACTTAACCCCAAACAGCCTGAGGAAGGCTTCACATCCAAATGGAAGATGGCCACATGGAGAGAAGCTGCTTAATTCTTCCCATCAGCCCCTTTTCAAGTCAAAGTCACCCACCACAAGCTATTTTTCTAAGGGAAAGAAAAGGGGAGAGATTTGCAGAGAAGCTATGGGAACCCTGTCTTGTTTCTGCTCAATGGTGAAAAAAAGCAGCTGGGGGGGGCAATTTTGCACTAAAAAACCAAAAACAGAGGAAAAAGAGTGAAATTCTAACAAAGATGTTCCATATCAACTTGTCTACACCTGTCGGGAACAAATTCTGGTTGACAGGTGATT
The DNA here is from genome assembly GCA_026170595.1 of Plestiodon gilberti rubricaudatus. Lineage (NCBI taxonomy): Eukaryota > Metazoa > Chordata > Lepidosauria > Squamata > Scincidae > Plestiodon > Plestiodon gilberti. The sequence goes on from JANXHW010000002.1 coordinate 225,344,485, forward strand.
TTAAGAGGAATCAGGCTGTAATTAATATCAGTAATATTCCTACTCTCCAAGTCCAATCCGGAAGGGTCAGAGAGAGTGCATGCAACTGATGCTAATTTATCCAAGCCTGGAGAATTTAAGCACAGATTTAACATTTTACCGAACATCATAAGTCTGCTTCTCATTATTTTTTCACACTCCCTCAAGGGTATGTGTCGTTTCTTGTGATCCAGTTTGTTACTTTGCAACACCAACAGGAAAAAGAAAAAAGGCATTGGTAGCTTGAAGTTAGGCTATTAATGCCAGAACAACATCCACCCTCTGAAACAGCTCATATCACACTGCGCACTCCCTACACCGCCATACAGAACGGGGATGTTGTATGAAGCAGGAACTGCTGCGGTGTAACAGAGATGGAGGGCTGCAGTTGTACAGACCCACTCACAATCCTGTAGCCACTGTTCTCTCAGTAACCAGCCCCCAGCATAGGACGATCATATTTGGAGATCAAAAAAGCAAGCTGTTAGGGGAAGAGTCAAAGGGGCTGTGACTAGACAAATAGGCCTTCCATACCCAGCACTGCCAGATCCTGAGCATGGAAGAGGACAATGCATTTGCTCTTGTAACAGCTCTGGTGGTGGAGTCATGGCCCAACCCTATGAAGGTTCTATGGCAGAGGATCTCATGATCTGCTGGCATAAATCCTCTTATACTTGAATTTACTGGAGCAAACGGGTATAGAGCCATGGCAAAAAAGGTGGGTTTTTTGCTCCAGTAAATTCAAGAATTATTGCGGGCCATGAAAACTTAAAATCCTCTTATAGCACCATAAAAGGTGCGCCGTTGCCATATACAGCAGGACCACTGGCACAAACAGCCAGAGGTGCCACAGGTGCCAACAACAGCCCACCCAGGCTGCACTGGAGCAGGTAAGGTGGCAGCAGAGTTGGGTTGTGGGTGGCTCAGGGGATGATTGGTGCAGGGAGCAGGCCAGGCACGGGCGGGAGGGGGTAGATCTCAGAGGCAGCAGCTCACGCTGGGATCCTATCCCCCTTTCCTTGTCCGGAGGCCCACCCCGAGGCACTTCAGACTTACACCAGCTAAATAACTGGCATAGGTCCAAAGAGACCCATTGGTGGCTGCATGCCAAGTTTTTCCAATGGTGAAAATTATACCATGGCATGCATACAACTAATCATTTTCTCTACACCTTTTCCATCTTCTCATAACTATTTGGAGCTGAAATGACTAGAACAGAACATTGTTACAGTGGTGCGGGGGGTGCAGATTGCACCATGTGACACTCTGGGGGGGTGACACCACTACAGGCTAAAATTATGAAGATGTTGTCTTTATAAATAATACCATCATGTTATATATCGTTCGTTGTGTTTTTTCCTGAAGAATGCAATGTAACACTCCGGCCAAATAACCGGAAACAGAAAACACAACTGCCTTATGTAACAAAAAGTGGATTTCCTTAACTCAAAACAGACCAATAAGACTGACTGTTCTGAGACCCGAGTTGGTTACTGATTTGTTGGGTGACCTGTACTGTTATATATTAAAATAAATAAAGTTAATGGGGGTGACATCATGAGTTATCGGACACCAACCCTAGTGACACCACTGACCAGGAGTAATCTGTAGAAATACATAGTCCTGCCTGATGGGCATCTTTTGTAGAACCCAGCTCAGCCCAACCTTGTTTCTCCCTATTCACCTCTGGGATCCATCAAGGGGGTGACGCGCTGAGCTCTCACACTGGGTGACGCAAACCCTAGTGACGCCTCTGTTTAGTCTGCAAACATACATAAGAACATAAGAACATAAGAAGAGCCCTGCTGGATCAGGCCAAAAGCCCATCTAGTCCAGCTTCCTGTATCACACAGTGGCCCCACCAGATGCCTCAGGGAGCACAAGACAACAGGATAACCTGCTTCCCGTTGTCACTCCCTTGCACCTGGCACAGAGAAAACCCACTTCTAAAACCAGGAGGTTGCTTATGGCTTGTAACCTGTGATGGTCTTTTCCTCCATGAATCTGTCCAAACCCCTTTTAAAGGCATATAGGCCAGGTGCCATCACCACATCCTGTGGCAAGGAGTTCCACAGATGAATTACATGCTGGGTAAAGAAATATTTTCTTTTGTCTGTTCTAACTCTCCCTCCACTCAATTTTAGTGCATGTCCCCTGGTTCTGGTGTTATGCGAGAGGGAGAAGAATTTCCCTCTATCCACTCTCTCCATCCCATGCATGATTCTATACGTCTCAATCATGTCCCCCCTCAGGCGCCTTTTTCTAGACTGAAAAGCCCCAGACGCTGTAGCCTTTCCTCATAAGGGAGGTGCTCCAGCCCACGAATCAATCTGGTCGCTCTTTTCTGCACCTTTTCCAATTCAACTATATCCTTTTGAGGTATGGTGACCAGAACTACATTTAGGCTGTGTGTATAATATTGTAATTTAAAAGGTACAATTTTGATTACGTGAGAGGCGGGGCAATGACGCGGGTGGTGAGATGATGATGCGTTGCCACGCCCACTACATGGGAGGAGGTTCATCATGGAGGTGATGCACTGACCTCCTGCACCGGGGCGACGCAAACCTTAGGAACATAGGCATAGCTATCATGTTATGCTTGGGCACTGGGTGACTTTCCATATGACTCTGAATCTTGCAGTACGTTTCCTCAGAATTAATCCTGTTCATAGCTTCTGGAGCCTCCACAAACATTTACAGGCAAAGGGATAAATATAAACCATTTGTATCACAGAAATGGCACAAACATTTAAACTTCTTTGGAGTTACTGTACTCCTGCATTCCCTGAATGTGTGGAGGGGCAAACAGGGCAATGCTGGCTAGCCCCACTCTCATGCCAACACACCTGCTGGCCAGGTCTATGGGTGCCTGCTCCTTTAGCATTATCTCAGAGCAGCACTGAGTGCAGGATGGACCCCTCCCTGCAATTTGGAATTGCGGCCATTCAACTTCTGAAGATGGCTAACACCTTCCCTAAACTTACTGTTACATTCTGAAATTTTGCCTCTTCAAAATCAATGATCCTTGTTATCTACCTTTTCAGAAAAAGAAGGTTTCCTGATTGCATGGAGAGAGCACTCTCTGCATACATGGTGGTCTTTTCTGCATTACACTGAATGTGTGAATACTGAGCATGCATGCATAATTCCAGTGCCCTACCTCCATGTTCAGGTAACATTTGAGAACAGTTTCTGCTTCCCTTCAAGCAATATTTATTTGGTATCCCTCAACAATCCCTAGAACCTAACATTTTATTTCTCCAGAACTGTAGATTTGTTTGGCATTCTATTACCCTATTTTGGAAGTCCTGAACTTTTCCAGTCATGATATCCTACTGTTACCTGGAGGCTTAGCAGCTTAGTGGCTGCAAGTCCTTTTTACCTATAAATGAACACAATCAGCCAGGAGGAGGATGCCACAAACAGTTTACTGAAACAAATTGCAGATCTGCAGACCCACACACAAGTGCCTTATGGCAGGAAATACAAGGTGTGAGCCCTGAATGTCCCTCATGGACTAAACTTTATAGATTTGGTTACAAGCAGGGGCGTTAACATTCAGCCCATGTGTCATTATATGATTACAATATACATTTTAACAAAAAAAAAACCCTCTCCTTCTCTGCCCCCTCCCATCCCTCGCGATGTTAAGGAATGCAGGCACCTCTTTGAACCAAAAGGGAGGCAGGCATCATTTTCTCCATTCATCTGTTGTATCACATCTCCAAGGTCGTCTGCCTAGTTAGTTTTGCCGAGAATAAGAAGAGTTACATCTAACCTATGAACTATGCCTGCCAGTGGGCCTCTCCTATCTCTTTGCTAATGCCAGCATCTTTCTATTATGCTTGTTAAAAATGGGCCCCTCAGTTTATCTTTGCTAGGACCAGCATGCTGGCTAATATACAAAAATTAATACAAAAACTAAGAATGCTTGTTATTATGCAAAAAGCTGAAATATAGACGCTAAAAGCTGGTTAATATATCTTCTAATACATACATATATTGGTAAATATAATTTTATATTATACCATGCCACACTACTAAGTTAGCTTTTTAGTCATGGGTGAGAACAATAGTTCTGAACAATTATAAAGACATTATGGCCATCAGTTTGTACAATTTGTGGTCCCAATGGAAATAGCCTCAAGGAGTGCTTGGAGTCATTGGCAAGCTTGCAAGGGTGTCACTGGTGTTGGTGACACCCAGAGCGAGATCTCATGGTGTTAACCCATGGACCTCCTCCCATACCAGACCACACGATGTGGAGACCTCCTGGGAAATGCGACCCCTGCGCAAGTCATGGAGGGGATTGGAAAAAAACCATTTTTGCACCACCAGTAACAAATAGATAAGTTATTTTGGTGTCACCCCTTCCTGGGGTGACACCCAGGGCGGTCTTCCCTCCCCCACTGTCCCTGCAACGTTGTGTGTTGGGTGGGATCACATAAGTTGCTAATTGTATAAATTGGCACTTCCCTGAGGAGGGGGACTGTACATGGCTGCTGTGACTGTAGCAGCTCAAAAGAAAAGGGCTATACATACAGGCTTTGCTGTACTAGGAAGGGTTGTAGAAACCAGAATTTTGCCAGAGACCATGGTGTAACAGGAAAAAGAACACAAGTATTGCAAGCAATTGCAGTTCTATACTGTTGCCTTGAGCTCTCTGAACACTGAACACTTTTATTGTTCTAAACAGCTTTCAACTGCTGTTCCAGAGAATCCTTTGGTTCCTCAGTTTATCAGGTTCTTCCATCACAAGATCAATAATGGCAGCCAAGCTTACCTGGAAGGCACTACCAATCAGCCCTTGCAGTGCATGGCCACAGGACTGTAATGCTCCTGCCTCATTTGACACAGGGCAACTGTGAGGCCCCAGAACATGCCCCACACAGGGGCACTCTACAGCCATTGCCAGGATATGCCTTAGTAAACACTGCTGCAAAAAGGAATCATTGAAGAGAGAACGTTTGAAAAATATTCTTCACTATAAAAACAGTGCCCTAGGGTTGAAATATAATTCTGGTAACTGCTGTGGCATTTAGCTATTTTTCAAGATGGCCACTGGATCAATAGTGCCTGAGCATCTCCTAGCTTTTACGGTGTTTATGTGTTTGTGCCCATATCATTCACAAATGTCAGGGAATTACCAAGTAGACGTTAATTGAGGAATTAAACAATGTGTCAAAAGGTTCACCAAGGAGCTTATTGGGACATGAAATCAAATCCAGTTCACTCAAGTTCCAAGCCACTCAACCCACTTCCCTCCCCCAGAAGGGACGCTTATTAACAGAAGTATTATTGCCACCCTGGCTCTCACGACTGAATTTTCATTTCTTTTATTTAAGGAATAACTGGCCGTGATGGATCTCTAATACTGGCACGCTGCCTGACTGCATTTAAAAGAAGACAAAAATAGAACAAAAGCTGAGGAATAATCAACAGAAGCCACTCTATTAGACACAGACAGACAGACAGACAGACAGACAGACAGACAGACAGACAGACAGACAGACAGACAGACAAATGTGCAGCAAGGGAACAATCAGTACAGGACCACCAGGGAAAGAAAGGGAAACTTGTCACTATCTGTGAGAGTCCCTTTCAACCAAATCAAAGTCCTTTCACGCAGTCCACATCTGGCTCATCCCAGCAGCGTAGGTAAAACATAAGGTGCAACTACGAAATCACAATGTTTTGAGATATCTTTTTTCAGGAACAGTATAATGAATGTTATTAATTTCATCTCACTCTTAAAAACGGGTTAGGAGTGAGGGTGCCAGTGAGGGTGCAGGCCCACCTTGCAACAGACCCCAGAGCTGGACCCCTGACAGGAGAGGGAAGCAAACAGCAGACGGCTGAACAGGGAAGGAGCCACAGGGGATGAAGCATCCCTGTCATGGAGGCTGTGGGGAGCCAGTACCTCACATCCTGCAGTTCCTGGAGACTGAGAGGCGTCCTCACAGCTTATACCCTGCTTGTGAGCAAGGGCTACTCCCAAGTAAAGTCAGAGAGGCAGGAAACGTGTGGGGTTAGTGAGTGACATAGACAGGCAGAGGAGGAAGAAGGTGCTTGGGGGAAGGGGGTTTGTCCATCCGTCCATCTGTCCCAAGCTTGCGCCGTCCTCTTAATCATGGCAGGTATGGAAACACGAAATGTAGAACAGTCTCCTGAATACACACATCTACTTTCTTTCCGATATCTCAGTATTGGATGTAGAGATCATGCTACAAACTGACATAATAGCTAGCCAAATAATGCCAAAGAGGCAAAAGCTCTCACATTGCTCAGCCAACAGAGAGCAATATGGCCAGTGTATGTCAGGCGGACCATTCTGTGCGGGTCCTAGCCCCAGATCTGGACATCATGGATAGCTTCAGTTCTACATGGCTGACACCACCAACACCTTGACTATCTCTCATCTATCTGTCCTTTCTGCTGTAAACCAACAGACCTTTCAGATTCAGTGTGAATCCTAGCTTTGAATTGATGCTGTGCTGCTGTGCTCCTGACAGATTCACAATACTGTACTTACTTCAGTCAAGGATATCTGCTAAGATACCTTGTCTTTTAAAATATAAGCATTCTCCCCATTGTATCCTAATGTACTTTTATTCTTTGTTCAAAAGCAGAGTGGACTATTAACAATTTTGGGAAAAAGACGGTTAATCAGAGCCACGAATCAAGATTATTTTAAAGTGAATGCACTGTATTTTACTGCCTTCCATTACCCAAGGCTCTCCTAATGACGATATTAAGTGAACATTGAAAGTGCAGCACCACATTTTTCAGACAACAAACGATCCACTTTGGAAACACATTCATTATTTCCTTTAAACAACAACAAAACCCTAGATAGATGCAGTAAGATCTGATCCATCTTGATGAAAAACACAATTTGAAAGACAGTAGCCCCTTCCCCATCCCCAACAAGGGGTGGGTGGGTTTGAAGCCTGATCCCAACACCTGAGGTTGGAAGACAAGAAAGCAGTGGAACCTTTGCCCACGCACTCCCCATTAAACACACGAGTCAGTAATATGGGTGAAAGGGCCACTTTTATTAATTAAATAACAGGAAGAGAAAGGTTAAGAGACCAGCAGGTGTTAAGGCAATGTTAAAACTAACAGCATGCGGGCTTGAAGGCTGGCAGGTGTCACCCAGACTCAAGGCCGCAGGGTAGCAGGCCTTTACTGTCAGCCCCTTGCAGGGGCCAGGACAGCAAGATATTTAGGCCGGCGCAGAGCTGGATAGCACCTAGCGCCAGCTACGAGGTTTGGGTCAAGGCCTGCCCCACACCGTTCACAGCACCGGATGGTGGCTGTGAGGTGTTGCTTCGGGGCATGCCCGCCTTTGCTGCCCTGGAGTGCACCCCCAAGTACTTAATTGAGCCTTCGTGCCCGTTCTAACCTGCAACACAAAGTGACCGGTGGCTGAAGAACTGAAACAGAAATTGGGTCCCGACCCCCCCCAGCAGTCCAAGGTATGCGAAAAAACTGCACAACCACGGCCAATCAGGTGAGCAGAAAAATTCCTACCTGGCCCCTCCTAAGGAGGCGACCGGCAGAACCCAGACTGTTTAAGGAGTGGGTGGGAGGGTATCAGCTGCTCGCAGGAAGTTGGAATGAGTCCAGGGGTTCTGCAACATTCAGGTAAACCTGTTCGCCCCGCCTCCCTGAAGCCCCGCCCACAGGTGCATCGTCATCACCTGTGTTCGCTCTTTTCCTTCCCCTCGTGTTTAGGTGAGGCGGCTGCAAATTCCTGTCCTGGTGCTAGAGGCACCGTTCAGGGATTCTCCTCTTCCCAAAGAAACTCAAGATGTCCCTGACAGACAAGCACTTTTCTGCCACTAATGCTTCCCTGAACCACGAAGCACAGCCTAATGGACAACGTAAGCAGCATGACCCTCAGACGCTGTATAATTTGCAAGCAGTACTATTTTTGTTGTTGTTCAGTCGTTAAGTCGTGTCCGACCCTTCGTGATCCCATGAACCATATCCCGCCAGGCCTTCCTGTCCTCCACTATCTTCCTGAGTTCGCTCATTTTCATGTTCGTTGCATCGGTGATGCTGTCTAACCATCTCATCCTTGGCCTTCCCCTTCTCCTTTTGCCTTCAATCTTTCCCAGCATCAGAGTCTTCTCCAGAGAGTCCTCTCTTCGCATTAGGTGGCCAAAATATTTGAGCTTTAGCCTTAGTACCCGTCCTTCCAGGGAACAGTCAGGGTTGATTTCATTTAGGATTGACTGATTTGATCTCCTAGCAGTCCAAGGGACTCTCAGGAGTCTTCTCCAGCACCACAGTTCGAAAGCATCTATTCTTGGGCGCTCAGCCTTCCTTATGGTCCAACTCTCGCAACCATACATTACTACTGGGAACACCATCGCCCTGACTATGCGAACCTTTGTTGGCATTTGTAAGCAGTACTATACAACTTACAAAAAACGAAGCAGCTGGGAGGGCTCTTGAAATAAAATGTGAGATCAGCTCTAAGTGCTAACGTACATGGATATAAAGCTGAATGGGGGAAAGAACAGTACAAAGTAATTTTGAATAATGCAGCTGTTTAAGTGCAAATTATTTTCAGTGATCATGGCTATGTAATTTTGGCAATTTGGAATCAAGCAATTGACTTAAGAAATGTAACGGGATATCTTCCCCCTTAGAAATCTATCGTAATGTTGCTGGGTTGCCCAAAAACTGTATGAGGAATTTCTTCTGAATGCTGTAAAGACAATTGTTAACATTGAAACTGAAATAACCAAATCTTCCAATGGAAACAGAGCTCTTGTGGACCAAAAAAGATGTAATTTAGCAGAGATGGTAAAGCCTACAAATGTAATAACAATCAGAAATAGTCGAGTAAGTCTTAACTCTAGATGTGAGTTCAGAGTCACAAGATCCATGATTTGATCTCCCATGGGTTTCCCCCCCCACACACAGGTAGAAGCAGTCATGGGGTGGGCAAATCAAAAAGGGCTGCAGCACTGGAAAAGAGGAGTTTCGTCCTCTTCCCCGAGCCATTTACTCAATCTGAATTGTCCCCATTAAATGACTATTTACCTTGTGAGAGAAAACATAGAGGTTTGTTTAGAGGGCAAACATCAGGTGAGGGGAGCAATTTATTCCAAAAATAGTTTAGACAGGAAAGATCTGTTCTCCGCCCCCTGAAAACTAGAATCACTGAAGGATTTCTCTCTCTCTCTCTCTCTGTGTGTGTGTGTGTGTGTGTGTGTGTGTGAGAGAGAGAGAGAGAGAGAGAGAGACAGACAGACAGACAGACAGACAGAGAGAGACAGAGAGAGAGAGAGAGAGAGAGATGCAAGGCTTGTATGAAACAGTGCAGTGGCAGTCAACAACAGTGAAAGTCTTCGCTATGCTGAGCAAGGTTTTTGCAAATGGACAGAGAAGACGAGATGCAAATTACGACAGAAGTCAGTGGACCAACCAGGGCATGATAACGCTCTGAAATACATTATGCCAGGGTGAACTTTCCGAAAGCTATTTGTGCTTCACTGAAGGTACCTAAAACCAAAATCAAAGGCGAGGTGATGTACACGGTGTTCTCTCTTGTTCTCAGCTCAAGGGCAAAAACTTATCTAGGAAAAAACTGAGGAGCATGGAATTGTGAATCCTGACTATCTTGGAAGAGCCCCTACAAAACGCAAACACCTTGCTTTGAACACCTCTAAATTAGCATCACAGGACCATCCCCCTTCCATATGAATTCAAGAACAACATAATTTCCGGTAGGAAGGATAATAAGGAGATATTCTACAGTCATAAAATGACTGACCAAGCAAGACACCTCTCCTTCTTGTCTCTCCCCCCATGCCCACAATTGTAGAAACATCTGTAGAACACACAACTGTAGAAGCATCACCCAAACCTTTCACAGGAAGTCATCTCTCTATTTAAACATTTAAACCTTGCTATTTTCGTCATTTCAAGGACAACATCTGAGGTCCAAATCATTCCAAGGGACTTCTCCTTCTGCTAAGAGCACAGCCAGCCCTTCAGACCACTGCTGGTTAACACACATCAAGCACAGTGTTGACTATGCTCTGGTACCTGCAGTTATTTCTATCACAAAACCCAACAAGGTGCAATATTGTTTCCAAGGGAAACCTACCCACACTGCCAGAATAATACAGTATCAATCATGTGTCTTTCAAGCAACAGTGACATCTAGTGGGTCAAGATTAAATTATCATCACTTGGCCTCTTCCTTTCTCAGAACGGGTCTGCACCCAAGAGCATTAACACAGGTTTTTGGTGTATGTTTTTTTTTAAATACTGCAATCTAAAAATAAAGATGCCCACAGACAGACGCGTTCCTTCTATAATTAAAACCGCTCTAGGAATATTATTTAATTAAACTAGTACACGATTACACACACTTCAACCAGCTGTGAACTGAGGGGCTGTCTACCATCTACAAGAATGCAAAGCTCAGCAGGGCAGTTTTTCTTGGAGGGTTTTTTTTTTTTTTTGGCTTCAAGATCCATTACTTTTCTTAAACACAGAACATAGAGGTAAAGACTGTCAAATATTAAATGGAAAGTGCCAGCCACAGCTGAAATATCTGGCTGCATGCAACACAGAAATGCAAGAACCACTACAGTTCCCTTTAACAAAATCTATTAACAAACAGTTGACGGTAGGAAGCTCAAAGGCCTGTAAAAGCCATGTAGTCGCATGGAAGCTTCTGAACATGGCAAGCTATTTGGGCGAGCAGTTTCCCATGTGCTTTCACACTTTTCACCATGGGATCACAATCCACCAACGAAAAATTGACAGCCCAATCCTATGGGCTCGTAGCACTGGCAGAACAAGTGTTCTGCCAGCACTACCTGCTTTACAACTGTTGCGAAAGCATTTTTGGCATCACATGAAGTAGCGTGCTCCCCAAGCGCAGCAGGCAGGAAGATCAGAGCCTTCCCGCGTGCATCAGGGGATCGCCGGCCACCCACCGAGGCAAGTAAGACAACGCAGGAGGCGGGATGGGGTGGGGGGTGGGCAAAATGGGGGCGGGGAGGGAGTGAAACTAGGCAGGGAGGGGAGGAATGGGGGTGGGGAGGTTGCAGGACAGGATGGATTCAGTGGCAATGGCGTGCACCAGATCCTATCCCCTTCATGAGCAGCCTTCTCTCCTCAGATTTGCACCAGCGAAGTCGCTGACGCAGGTCCAAGGGGACCCATTGTGGAGTGAGAGGCATATGAAGGTGTAAGGGGATTTAAATTCCCTTTCCCCTCCCAAGCCTCCTGATCTGCCCCCCCCCCACTGGATACAGCGCACACCTTTTCGGTGTGGCTTCACCTGCAGGGGGGATAGCATTTGGGTTGTACGTTGTTTAAAAAATGGCTACAATTACATGAAAAGCTACTCGCACAAATGACTTGACACACAGCGGTTGCATGCGCACATTGAATGTGCAGTTTATAGAGACGCTGGATAAAGTGTTGCATTTGAATCAGCAAGATCTGGGTTCAAATTCTGGTTCAATCATGAAGCTCACTGAGTGCCCATGAGGATGTCACTATCTCAGCCTAACCAACCTGGGAGGATAAAGTGGGATCATTTCATGTATACTACCTGAGATGCAGTAGTTGAAATACAAGAAGTTTACAGGAATGAGGAATTAATTGTACATCCATGTCTTTAAGCTCAGGTCTGAACTAATTATACAGGGGTGTATGGGACCGTAATTCAAAGCACAAAAAGTAGGTGGGCAGAAGGTGTTAAGCCATCCCCCCCCCCCTCTGCTGTTAAACCCCAGAGCATTGAGGTCCTTTCCTAACATCTATTCTCTGGTACTAGAAGTGAGCCCAGTTGGTAGAACAGCGGCTATGGGGAAGGCTATGGGGAAGGAACGTGTCTGAGGGAATGGTGAGTGGGAGGAGAGGCAGCCACCATCACACACGTAGCTTGGGCCCTAGACGATCTCCACCTCAGTCATGGCAAGTCACTCTCAAAGACGATAGTGATGAGACTTACAGCCCAATCCTAACCAACTCTCCAGTGCTAATGCAGCAGCAATTGGGACAAACAAACATTCCCTTACCTTGAGGAGGCCTCCATGACTGCCCTCCCCCACTGCATGATTGGCATGGCTGCATCGGCACTGATAGTTAGGATTGGGCTGTTATTTATATAAGTATGCCTGGTGCTTTACAACGAAAAAAGAAGGCCTCTGCCATGAGGGGCTCACAATCTAGAAACAAACATGAGGAAGATGTCAGAGGGAGGGGAGGACACTGGTGGCAGGCGAAACAGCAGAAGGATACTGTATGTAATGATTTCAGGTGCGCAATACTTAAGAGTTTGTTGCATTCATTTCCGATTTGCAAAAAGGCTATTCTATGTATGAAATAAATATTAAGCAGCCATTTGTATCCTAGTGGTATTTAGGAATTGATAAGAAACCATCAATCCCATCCTCACATATGCTACAGTTGCACCGATGCTCATTTCATTTACAGTCATTCCAGCAAGAGGCAAATTCTGCAGTATGTTCTGCTATCAACTGCCAGGCCAAGCTGAAGATGAGTCGGTGTTTACTCACAGCTCTTTAACCTCATTTCTCTTAAAGGAAGGGAATTATCCTCAAATGGATCGGTACAGAGCATCCCTGACTCTGTCACGAAAAACCTGCCCTTGCACAAAAATCCAATAATTAATTTCCAACCGACAGAACCATCTTTTCATAATTTCATCCAGCGCGATGCTCAATATTGCTTCCCATTGCATTTCCTTAGGGGTCAGGAAGCTCCACTCAAATCCCTCGCCTTTAGTTAATTACTGCAAAGAGTCCTCCTTCTCCTCCTCCTCTTCCTCTATTGGTTCAAGATTGATATATTTTCTACCCAGCGAGTTTTATGAAGGGGAAACAGTGGGCAGATTTTGTTGTTTTCTTTCTGTTATTTTCTGCTTCTTGAAACACCACTGTGCTTGGATTAGCTGATCTGAGAAAAAGACTTCTGGGATGTTCCAACACAGCTGAAGGATAGTGTCGGGTGAAATGGGAATGGGACTTGATGAATATGAAATGGCTCTCGTGAGGCAATAAGACGGATTAAAAATCGATAGCTGTGGGGGAAAAAATTGACTCTACGCTCTAGCTTCAACCAGTGAGAGAAATTCCAGATTGGCCTCGTAACTTGAGATTTCAGCCTAACTAGATGTGAGCTGGTTTCCATCAAGAAGCGGCATGTGTATTGCTGGAAATAATGCCCCTTTTAGGGGAGCAAAATGGATTCCAATTAGTAGAGTTCCTTGTTGACCCACCTTTACTAGTGCTCTTTTAGCTTCCTTCATAGCCGAGAATATACTGTAGTAAATGAGCTCAACATTAACACAGCATTGAAGACCAGGAGTTTCAGGTTCCCTGTGGCAGAGAACAACTAATCTGAGAGGAAGAATTTATCCATCTACGCACAGATGAGCAAATCTGGCAAGGGGGATTGCATAATGAGCATATCTCTCTCCAAGGACATGAACCCTTAGTTGTTGTTTTTAAACTAAAGCTATTTGAATTTAAAATTGAAACATATTTAAGCTATCAAATCTTAAATGAGTGTTTCTGGAATGGAAAAGATAGTAAGTTTAAATTGAGAAGAATGAAGGCTATTAAGTTGGACATTCCATACCTTGCAAGAACTTCTAACAAAACTCTTCAACCCCTGTTCTCCAGTTCATGTGAACTCTGTCCTACTTGCAAAGTGCAACTACACCTTACTAAATAGTGCAAGAAGGTGTGACGTCTGCGCAAGAAGTAGTCTACTAAGAAGTAGTAGTAGTTAAAACATAAAGAAGATGTCTACCACACAAGAAGACGTCTACACCTTACTAAACAGCGCAAGAAGGTGAACTCATGCAGGGGCCATGGAATGTGCTGTCACAGCTACTAGGCATGTAAATTTCCCATCTATGACAAATCTGGAATTTGTCATGCTTTTCTTCAGGGCTGACTTCAGGTTTGACGAGACCCTCAGTATAGTGCCCTCCAGTGGGCTCCTTCCTGCGTGTGAGCCTCTCTAAGGTGAGGGAGTCTCCTGATGGAGAGTCCTACTGTGGCAACAGAAGCAGTTCTCCCCCACCCCTTTTTCATTGCCTGTACAGGCAGTGGTGGCAGTGAAGCTCCTTTTAGCAGTCACCAGTGGATGACAGCCACTTGTTTCCCTATGTTAGGGGCGTTGTGGGACAAACTGGTCATCAGGCTCAATGCTCCCCTAAGCAGCCAAGGACAGGGAGTGATGCAGCCCCAGAAGATGCCTGACTGTGCCTACTGCTGACTCCAGGCTTACTTTATGACTTGGTTACAGGAACAACAAGTGGTAACGGTTTGCATTTACTTCTAGGGGCATATCCACACAAAATACTTAAACTGGTTTAATAGTCATCCCATTTCCCTAGAGAATCTTTGGAATTGTAGTACTACAAGTGTGGCTCTCTGATGAAATCTGTTGTAGTTAAAGTGGTATATGACAGATATAAAGTTTGCAGCATGTAGTTGAATGTTTAACTTGATGTACAGCAATACCTTGACTTTCGTGGCTTTGCTCTTTCAGCCATTTTCAGTTATAACCACATTTCAAGTTTCATCCATGCGCTTTCCTCTTTTGTCCGATTTCATCCAACCTTCCATGATGTTCGTCGAAGTTCTTATGCTTATTTTATTTCTATTTAGGTTTCACATGCATTCACATGTGTTATATAGTTATTTACATTTTTTGCCAGCCGAAAAAAAAATTGCAAAATAAATAAGGCTATGCTTTGACATTAATCCATTTTTGACTTTCATCCATGAACATAAGAACATAAGAAGAGCCCTGCTGGATCAGGCCAAAAGCCCATCTAGTCCAGCTTCCTGTGTCACACAGTGGCCCCACCAGATGCCTCAGGGAGCACACAGCCAACAAGATAACCTGTTTCCTGCTGCCACTCCCCTGCACCTGGCACAGAGAAAACCTAATTCTAAAACCAGGAGATTGCTTATGGCTTGTAACCTGTGATGGTCTTTTCTTCCATGAACTGTCCAAACCCCTTTTAAAGGCATCTAGGCCAGGTGCCATCACCACATCCTGTGGCAAGGAGTTCCACAGATGAATTACACGCTGGGTAAAGAAATATTTTCTTTTGTCCATTCTAACTCTCCCTCCACTCAATTTTAGTGCATGTCCCCTGGTTCTGGTGTTGTGCGAGAGGGAGAAGAATTTCCCTCTATCCACTCTCTCCATCCCATGCATAATTTTATACGTCTCAATCATGTCCCCCCTCAGGCGCCTTTTTTCTAGACTGAAAAGCCCCAGACACTGTAGCCTTTCCTCATAAGGGAGGTGCTCCAGCCCACGAATCAATCTGGTCGCTCTTTTCTGCACCTTTTCCAATTCAACTATATCCTTTTTGAGGTGTGGTGATCAGAACTGGACACAATACTCCAGATGCGGCCTTACCATCGATTTGTACAAAGGCATAATGATATTGGCCATTTTATTCTCAATTCCTTTTTTAATGATCCCGAGCATGGAATTGGCCTTCTTCACAGCCGCCGCACACTGGGTCGACACTTTCATCGACCTGTCCACCAGCACCCCAAGATCTCTCTCTTGATCCATTACAGACAACTCAAAACCCATTAGCGTATATGTGAAATTTTGGGTTCTTGCCCCAATGTACATCACTTTGCACTTACTTACATTGAAGCGCATCTGCCATTTTACTGCCCATTCTCCCAGTTTGGAGAGATCCTTCTGGAGCTCTTCACAATCCCTGCTGGTCTTCACCACCTGGAAAAGTTTAGTGTCATCCGCAAACTTGGCCACCTCGCTGCTTATCCCCAACTCCAGGTCATTTATGAATAAGTTGAAAAGCACCGGTCCCAAGACCGATCCTTGGGGCACACCGCTTTTCACCTCTCGCCATTGTGAAAATTGCCCATTGACTCCCACTCGCTGTTTCCTGGTCTTCCACCAGTTCCTAATCCACAAGAGGACCTGCCCTCTTATTCCCTGACTGTGGAGTTTTCTCAGGAGCCTTTCATGAGGGACCGTGTCAAACGCCTTCTGAAAATCCAGATATATAATATCCACGGGTTTGCTCGCATCCACATGCCTGTTGACCTTTTCAAAACATTCTAAAAGGTTTGTGAGGCAAGACTTCCCCTTGCAGAAGTCATGCTGACTCTCCCTCAGCAGAGCTTGTTCTTCTATGTGTTTTAAGATTTTATCTTTAAAGAGACTTTCCACCATCTTCCCTGGAACAGATGTTAGGCTGACCGGCCTGTAGTTTCCCAGGTCCCCTCTCCTTCCTTTTTTAAAGATTGGCG
Source organism: Plestiodon gilberti rubricaudatus (assembly GCA_026170595.1). Lineage (NCBI taxonomy): Eukaryota > Metazoa > Chordata > Lepidosauria > Squamata > Scincidae > Plestiodon > Plestiodon gilberti. Next base: position 225,360,827 of record JANXHW010000002.1, read on the forward strand.
TGACATTAGCTATCCTCCAATCCTCTGGCACAGTGGCCGTTTTAAGGGACAAGTTGCAGATTTTGGTCAAGAGGTCAGCAACTTCATGCTCTGGTCCCTAACCAGACGGAAGTGTAAGGTATTGCTGTACCGGCAAAAGATAATTCACTAGAATTAAGCAAGAAACTACTTTCACAGCCTTGCTTTCTCTCACTTTTCCGATCTCCTGATACGTTTGTGGTGCCTTCGTAACTGGGAGCCAGGCAATTTACAGGAAAGCATGTGGCAGTGGTATAGTCCTCCTGAAGGTTTAAGCATACAGTTAGAGATTTGCATACTTGAACACTTATCTGTGAGTCTCTGTACAAAAAAAAAAAACACTTGCAAGTGGGGAGAAGAGCAAGATAAAACTCTTCTGCTTGATATGTAAATCCTCCAAGGGCATGAAGTTTTGGACATGAAGGAACATTCAATTCTCCCACCTTTATTCTAAAGTGGTACAGTCCTTAAGAACACGTCAGATCCACATGTGCAGATTGAAGCAGTAAGTCTCTGGGCAAGGACTGTGTCACGTCTGCATTGTGTTCTATACAGTGACTAGGAATGCACCGTTAGCACTAAATAACCTTAGACAGTATTCATCATAGTGCTCACTGAGCTTTCTGCTAATACAATAGATTAACAGATTCAAACACAGGTAACTTTAAAAAGGGGAGGCAGAATTAGCAGGACTCTGAATCTATTGATTTTGAGAGACTTATCTGAAAATGTCACAGTCCTCGATATGTCACTTCCACTACTGTACTCGCCCCAATAAATGGCTTGACAAAGCAGCTTTGATTTTCCAGTTACAGTACTTTGAAAAGCTCCTATAGGAAACTAATATGAACATAATTTAGATTCTTCACCATCCCTCACTGAGCAGTGGCTGTATTTTACCTGTGGAATTTCATAGGACGTGGACACACTGCTACTGGCTAGCTATTCCAATTTTCATTGGGGCCAAGCAGGAATCACACTGCTAAATCTTATCAAACACCTTTGCTGCCAAGAATGCACAATATAATCCTCTGGTTCATTACAAGATAAGATCGCAGACCATATTTCTTGAGATCCATCAGGATTTCCAAAAGAGAGTCACCAATTTTCCTCTGTCACCATCTACTTCCTCAGATTTCAAACCATCAAGCCGCTATATTTGGAGGATTATCCATTTCTGGCGCAAAGAGAGTGATTATGTTTGAAGGCTCTTTCCAGGCTTGCTTGTGGGTGTTATGATGAAAAATGTATGAGAGCAGTATTGGAATAGCCCCCTGAAAAAAGGTACTTTTTATTAATGCAATCTGTCATGATGCATATACCCTACTGAGAGGGGTCATAAACTTCTTCCAGCAGGGATGCTATGACACATCCCGATACATTCAAATAACAAACTGGGTGGCAGAGATGACTAGTACACCCAGCTTCCTTCATAGATTTCATGCCAGAGCATGGATTATCATGGAGGAAGTCAAAGGATTCAATGACACGTCTGTGAAACATCATCACTTCACAATAAAGGATGGAAACCTTAGAAAAGAAATAATGTAGACTCTACAAAGTTGTGGACTCTGGAACCCCAATGTGGTTTTTCCATCCTCTCTCTTATATCTTGCAGTCACTCTTTCTATGCTGCCTGCTGCATCCTGGATTGATAGGTGCGATGGAGACACTCAAGGGCTGAACTTTTACTGGAGACCACTGATCAAATCTCTGTTTAGCCCTGAAGCTCATTAGCTCAGTGTACCAAGTCACACTCTCTCAACTTAATCACAAAATCCAGACTGCTGGGTGGATAAAGTGAGATAACCCCATATTCTGTGACCCCCGAACTCAGAGGAGGAAGGGCTCAATACAAATGCAACATAAAAAGAAACAGGAGGTTGGATTGGCCACAGTTAAGAATGCCCCATATATATCAAGTGGAACTAAGTTCACTGTGGAAGCTCCTTCAAAAGCAAGGGTAAAGAGGGGTCTCCCTCATTTCAGTTCATAAAGCATTCCCAGCATTCAGGCCGCGACTATAGCAGTTGCATTCACCAAGCCCTCTAGTTCATTTTGACAATATTCTAGGGCAAACATTACCTTCAAATAATCATTACCTTCAAATGCTTCCCGGGAAGAACAACATGAAGAGCCTTCTGGGTTTAATGCCAGATGATTTGCCTCTTTACATTAATTTTGCTTGGCCAAGAATAAAAGGGTGGGGGTGCAGGGGGAAAGGGGCTTATAATGTGTGCAGAGGATTTCACCCAAATCTCTACCCACTGCAGAAAGATTTTGTGGTTGCTTACTGTACCAAGTCAAAACACACAGCAGTGGAGCCTCTGGCTAAAACCAGGAAAAGCTTGTCCTGATTTCCAAATGTCATCAGCAGGAAGTGTTTGCATTTATATTTTGGATAGTAACCAGAAAAAGAGCTTAAATAAATTAAATTCATAGAGAGAATACTTCCCAACCATTCACAGTGAACTGTAAGGAACTGGCAAATATATGTGCCAGCACAGGCTGATCTCTTACATATAATGTGTACATGCATGAAATTGTCGTGTTGCAAACATTAACATGTTTTTTTTCTAAACACATAAGCAACTCAGCATGTTTAGCTGGAAGGATCCCAAAAAATTATGTTAACAATGGATGACCTGTCCCAGTGCAACTCTGGAAACAATTTGGGGAAAATGGATTATTTTGTCAAAAGAAATAATTCAATCTTAACTATGCTCAGAGTGTATTGGGCACCCAGACACTAGATGAGCATCTGCAGTAGCACCCAAGGGTGTCAGGAATTAACGGAAATGTAGTTCAAGGCCTGAAGTCCAACTGCACAAGTTTCTGAAGCTCAACCCACCACACTTTCGTTTTGATAATTTCATGAAAATGGGAGAGGGAGCAGAAAACCACTGTCAGCCCAATCCTAAGCACGCTGCCCGATGGCAGCACGCCTCCCGCGCTAGCTCTGACTGCCGTAAAGCAGTCAGCACCAGTAGCAAAAGCTTCCCCAACAGCGCGCTGGTCAGCGCACTGCCAGGGATGCCAGCAGGAAGGCCTGCGCCTTCCCAGCCGAGCCAGACCTATGGACGAGCACTGGGAACGGTAAGTTGGCGAGAAGGCAGGCGGAACAGGGGCGGGGGCATGACTGGGGACGGGGAGGCCATGGGAGGTGAGGATCCATTGCGGAAGGCCCACGCTGGATCCTATCCCCCTTCCCTGCAGCCTCTCCACCCCTTCTCTCTCCTCAGACATACGCTAGCAAATGCTATTAAACATCCCCTTTCCCTGCAGAAGCCTCCCGGTCCTCCCCCCTCACACACACACACACAGGCGCCGCTGCGATGTCAGGCAGGGAGGGGTGAATAGGATTGGACTCTGATTGAGACTCCAAGGCATTGTTGATGTCACTCACTTCCATGGGCTGCAATCCTATGCAGACTTACCTGTAAGTTCTATTCAACTCAATGAGGCTTACTTTAATTAGACATGCATAAGATTGCACTGTTTTAGAATATTTAAAGCAAACAGGTATAAAGCAAGCAGGCTGTCAGGAATACCACCACTTCTGTCCCCCAATAATTCAATGGGGGGTTCTCACCTCTGTTTTGCGATCAACACTCCTGCCCCCACTTCAGCCGCCAAAGTCTTTCTTTCGAAAACTTTCAGCCCACTTCGAGTGATGATGGCTCATGAATGATACCACTGTATGTACATACAGCATACACACATACTGTAAAGAAGCCACAGTTAATCAAGGCATCCTGGTGTACATACACCCAATGATATATTCACATATATGCAGATTGTGCACCAGTGCCTAACAAACAAACAAAATCACTGCAGAAATGCCTGTGAAGTATAATCATTATTATAATTATAGAGTGCACATATCCTAAGTACAACCATCATTCTGTGCATCTAGGGGCATTCATATTTTTGAAACAAAATTATTATTATTATTATTATTATTATTATTATATACCACTTTGCAATAAAACATTTACAAAAAGGTTTACATAGCAAAATAAAATAAAATCTCCAGATAGGAGATCACCAGGCCCATTTTTTTAGGCACCAGTAGCCACTGGACACCTGGATTTTTGCGCCTCTCATTTTCTCACCTATCTTTATTTTAGACCCTCTAAAAGTTTCAGCGTTTCTGGGTTATCCCAAGGTATCATTTTAGCTGCTGCTCAAAGTGATAAGATTTATGTAAGACCCAAACACTGTTTTCTTTATTGCTGAACGTCAGTGCTTAGAGGGGTTATTCCAACCGGTCCCATCATAATCAATCATAACAGTGGGCTATTTAGCACAGCCAAGAACACCAGATTGCCTCCTTAACAACAGGCACGCATTTCTCTTGTTTTGTTACACTTGAAGAGGAAAGTCACTGAACTCATCTACAGGAACACTGTGCAAGGAGGGAAAGTGATTAATTAAACTGTAAACAAAAAAGCTACAGCTGACTTGTCAGTCAGATCAGGATGAAGTTTTTTGAGGCTTTCTAAAACGCGCGCGCGCGCGCGCACACACACACACACACACACACACACACACACACACACACACTTGCCATTGCTTGATTTATAAATTCATCCAATGGAGCTGGAATAAAAGTGTACTGAAATTGCAGGCCCAGTCCTATCCAAATTTCCAGCACTGATGCAGCCGTGCCAACAGGGTGTGCACTGCATCCTGCAGTGGGGGGGGGCGTGGAGCCTTCCTCAAGGTAAGGGAACGTTTGTTCCCTCACCTCGGGTCCGCACTGCAGCTGTATCAGCGCTGAAAAGTTGGATAGGATTGGGCCCTTCATCCTCAGATGCAGCTACCTTCTACTGAGTCAGCCCCCTAGCCTAGTATATCCTACTTATGCTGCCAGCAGCAGTTCCCTTTTCCAGACCTGCTACCTGAGAATGTTTAATGAGTGATACTGGGGAGACTTCCTGTACATAAAGCAGGTGCTCTGCCACTTTGCTGGGCCTTGTTGTAAGCTGTATTGTCATTTGACCAGATGAAAGGAGGACACAGTTCATAAGCAACTTTCCTCATCCTTGCATGACACACCACCCTTGTCAATTTTTTCTCTTCTACCTTTACATCTGGTCATGCTATGGTGTAGGCCGCTCTCTCTTTTTTCCAGCACTTCCCTTTCTTATACAGTTACACAGAAGCAAGTATTTTCCACCTGCCTTCTGAATGCCATACCTGGCAGATGCGGCAACAGACAACCTGGCAAGTCTATTCTGCTGGGAAGTCTGCCGATATGTTCCATTTTCCCGCAAGCAGAACCATGGCCACTGCTTCATCCCTGCCACGTGCAGGGTAAACAGACAGATTACTCCCAAAGCATATATGGACGAATTCTCAGGACCCCCAAATTACCTGACTCTTCAAACTCCACCACGAAGCCTTGAATACTAAGCAAGATACAATCTGGTTGACTTTGAAACCTGCTTTGAATGGAACCAAGAAGATGGCAGAATGTTCTATGAACCTGGAGAAGATATTGACATGTTTGCTTTATAGGCAAGTGATACAGAGCCATGGGGAGAAAGAGGACCTCTATTTACCTCCATACTGCAAAGGGGTAAAGGGGGGGTTATCATTTTGCAGGGGCCGCCTCAATTTATTAATCTCTCAATGTTATTCCGCACCTGCAAGCAAAAGTTTAAAAAGAAGTACAGTATATGCAAAAGTGTATCCAGTCTTAATTTCTCATTATTTTACCAACATATGAAGCCCCCTTTAACTGAGTTAGACCAGTGGTCCATCTGGTACCGTGTTGTGTACAATGACTGGAGCTGGCTCCTCCAGGGTCTCAGGCAGGGGTCTTTCCTAGAGATGCCAGCAATTGAAGCTGGGACGAAACCCCAAAACCGAAAACGAAACCTAAAATCAAAAACGAAACCTGACTGGGGGGGCGTATCGTCGGCTGCAAAACCCCCCCCCCGGTGGGATCGCCACTGCTGGGACCTTCTGCATGCAGAGGAGATATTATACCACAGAGCTAGAGCCCCTTCCACAGGTGATGCCTTGAACAAATAAATAAGCTATTCAAATGCTGCTTTCCCAGTGTTCAAAGTAGCCTACAAAACAATTAAATTCAAAACAATAAACTGCAACAGTTTAAAAACAATACTTAAAAAAAAATATTACACAACAACATCTTCCAATTTTCTATGCTGCTTCTGCACAGTCAGACAAAATTAACAGCCAAATGCCAACCAAAAGAGTGGCATCTTGCAATCCCTACGGATATTTAGGATGCCACTGTTTTGGTTGGCATTTGGCTGTTAATTTTGTCTGACTGTGCAGAAGCAGCATAGAAAATTGGAAGATGATGTTGTGTAATATTTTTTGTTTAAAGTATTATTTTTAACTGTTGCAGTTTATTGTTTTGTTCATCATGCTTCCTACTTGTGATGAAATAATCTTAGATTTGCTAATGTACTGTAAATCTCCCAAAAAGTTGCTAAGAAACAAGACATTCTCTTATTAGACTGGAAAATCAGGCTTCCAGGTGTTGGCATCCACAGGATGATTCATCATACTAGTATTTTATATGAGTTTAACACTGTTACTAACTTACTACTACTATTATTATATAAATTGGTATAGCTTCCTGCCACATCTGAATCTACATGCAGGAAACTGTTGTTTATTCTAACCACAGTTAATTCATAAACCAAGTACTGAACTCAGGATCAAACCATAGTTTCAGATCCTAATTTGTGAACTAACTATGGTTAAAATAAACCACATTTCCTTCACTTCCTCTGCTCATATATGCCCAAGACACCATGTAGTGGTATAGCACTACACCAAGGTTTAATGGGTACAGTAGGTAATTTCCAGTACCTATTTACAATACTTTTTTAAAGCAACACTCAGAGTATCCAACATTCTCTGAATTTGCAGGTCTTCAATTGCCTGATGATGTACAGAGAATGTTGGATACTGTGGGCACAATCCAAACCTACTTAGGCTGCCGCTGTAACCAGCAGCCCAGCAAAAACGGGAGGCCCCAGAATGGAAAGGGGATTCAAATCCCCTCCAAAAGGGGAATTCAAAGGGGATTTGAATCCCCTTTCCATTCTGGGGCCTCCCGTTTTCACTGGGCAGCTAGTTACAATGGCGGCCTAAGTAGGTTTGGATTGCACCCTGTGTCTTCTAACTACATATATACAATATAGTTCTAGAGCAGTGTTACTCAAAGTACAGGTCCATGGACTGCTGCTGGCTCACAAGCCATTGGCTGCCAGTCTGCAGCAAATTTCCAGGAAAGAAACAATAGGAATAATATCGCATAGATATGATACCGGTTCCTGGCACACTGGAAAAAAAATTGCTAATCCGCCACATCAGAAAGTTTGAGAAGCACTGTTCTAGATAACTACCGATATAACTTCCGACTAGACATACATAATCTATGGTTGATATATTTGGAGTTCAGAGGTCAGAGAACAAAAAGGAGAGCAATCAAAGTACCGGTAATTCATGTTCTGGTCACTATATCTCAAAAAGAAAAAAAAGAATCCAGAAAACATGCAGAAATTGGCAACCACTATGATGAGATTTGAGAAGGCTAGAGCATCTTCCTTAGAAGGAAAGGCCACAGTGTTTGGGGCATTTTAGTTTAGAAAAAAAATGTGACTGGGGGTAATATGCTTGAGGTTCATAAAATTATGCATGGTTGGAGACCAAGGATAAGAGAAGTTTTTCTCCCTCTTCCATAACACTATAACCCCTAGAGGGTCATCCAACGAAATTGAGTGGCAGAAAAGTCAAAAGAGACAAGAGGAATAATTGGTTTATGAAATCCACTATCACAAGATATGGCAATCGCCATTAGCCTGGATGGCTATAAAGGGGATGAGATACATTCATGGAGAACAAGTCTATCACGGGTATTAGTCATGACAGCTCGATGCTAACTCCAGATTGCTTATTATTAGTATAGCACCAGCAATGTACAATGTGCAGTACATAGTATACTGTACCTCTGAATACCAGTTGCAGGGGAGCAATGGTAGGAGAAGGCTCTTCACCTACACATCTTGCTTGTGGACTTCCTTCAGGCATCTGGTTGGTCACAGAATGCTGGACTAGATGAACCTGTTACCCAGTGATTTTAAAATGAGAATGTGCCAAAGAGACTCTGAATGCTAATGACCTGTGAGCTATGACTTTGGATGAAACATGTGCCAGACTGGACTGCCATGAGCCATGCTGTAAGGACTTCCCCAAGGCCAGAAGGTGAACCAGAGGGAAGGCATACCTGAGCAGCAGACTCCATTTTAACATGTGCCCAAAAAAGCTCTCACAGACTCTACTCTGCATCCCCCCACACACACACACACTGATACGTTTCTGGGAGAAGACAATACAAAGGACATTCCAGAGACTTGGCTTTGTCAGCAGACTCCATTTCGCCACTTGGTCAAGCTCTCACAAACAACTCTGCATCCTCCACTGTTATGCTAATATGTTCCTGCTACCTGAGATGAGTCGTCCCAGCCTCTCCTTTGTCTCAAGCCAGCTTCCTAATGGTTGGACCATCAAGACAGATCCCCCATCATCCTCCCACCTGTGTTTTACCCAAGGTGCACTGAGGTGTTCCTTCTAGGACCCCTGTTTCCTGTTTGTCTGTGTATCTGGGGATCATCCCCTTCTCTTGGCCATGTGCTCTGTTCACTATAAAAGGTAGGAACAGACTGGGCGGCCTTCTCTTGGCTCTTCCTCCTGTGCATTGAGCTGGTACTGGTGAGCTTCCTTGTTCCCCTTCCCCCCTTTTTGCCCCCCCTTCCTCTCTCTTGCAACCCCCCTCCCTTCTCTTTGCATTACCCCTCAGTTAGTCACTGATTTGGTTCCTGAACCCAGCTTGTTCAGAACCTTAGAATCATTTTATTTCCCCCCCTTCTCCTCCTATCCCCCACTCTTAATTTGACTTCGTTCTCAGTCATTCTGCTAGTCTGACCAGCTCAGACCCAATCTGCTAGTCCTTCTTTTCATTCACTGTTGTGCCAGAACTACAGCATTTGCAGCAGCCAAGGTAAATTCTCCAGGATGATTAAGGTGATTATAACCCCAGTAAATCAAGATCCCTTCTAATTCTTTGTACTTCTACCTAAGTTCCTAGCTCTGTATGCTTTGGAGTATGATTGAAGTGATGCATATTGAACTGTATTTTCTTTTTGCATGAATCTGCCTGAACTATTTAGTAAATATTGGAAAGCAACCACATGTGTTCTCAATATTATTTAAAACGAACTCTGGAAGCCCAACTCTGGTATAGCTGGTCTAAAGGTCCCTGTCTAATACCAAATTGCCATATTTAAGCTATTCCCCTAATTTCAAGGGCAATTTTGGTAACAAACCTTCGGACTGATTTAGACCTCTTCTGATATTCTTGTGTCTTAACATAGAGAACGAACAACCTACAATACAGTACTACCAAAGGTACTGTGGGAACCCTATTAAACTGACGACACCTCAAGGTCCTATTCCTATTACAACAAATAAAATGAAGAATCCGACATGTGCACATTTCAGCATCAGCAGACTCCTTTTCCTCCTCCCTTCCCGCCCCATGCAACCTGTTTGCTACTCTTTATATTCCCCCACTATCCAATTAACACCCAATTAAACACCTGCACAATAGGTACCCCAAGCACACAGCGACTGTGGTTAATGCTTCATGTTGTCTATATTATCGCAGACAAGCTGGGATTTTGCCTCTAAACTCATCCAAAGCCATTTGGAGCAGCTCCTCAGGATCTGCAGAGGTTATTTTTAAGATTAGGAGACTCCTTTGTGCTCTAAATAAAATGCTAATGATTTGGCTAGCAAGAAGGCACTTGCCGTATGTTTCCCCATGTGTTTGTTACAGCTTGCTTTTGGTGCACTTAGGAGAAGTTCTGACTTTTGTGCAGATTAATTTTGGGGGAGAGACATCAACAGATGTTTCAGACAGTAGGCATTTTGGAAATCTGCTCGTCTATCAGTGCACAAAAAAATCCCCTGATTAATTCAAAGTGCATCACACCTGGACTTTCTGATTTTGCAAGCCTAAAGAATCAAAAGCTGCCTTTGTGTATTTCTCAATGCATATTTTATCGGGTCTTCTCTCTGTGCCCATACGTCTGCAGGGAGTACCAGCTTGTCTCACTTCAACATTATTAAAGATTGGTGAACATCTCATTGCAAACATTTACTTGGCCAATGACCCTTTGAAAGAAACAGAAGTAATTCACTTGCTCATTCGTGTCTGAACTCTTGTTGGCAACTGTTTTTGATAGAGTGGGATGGCTGGCTATGGAAAGCCTTTCGATCTCTCTATGTCAGACTCCCAAGCAAAAAATAAGAACTCACAGCTGCATTTGTGCTTTCACAGTGGGATTTTTTTCCCCCTTTTGTGAAGAGTCTGTTGCTGCTGAAGTTTAGCGGCATTTTGGGTGGGTTTTTTTTTAAGCTTCTGAGTCTTAGCTTCACAAAAGCACTATGTACTGTCAATGTCAGTAGCAGGCTCTCAGACGACACCATAATGTGTTGGGAAACAATATAAAATCAGAATGGCCAGCGGAGACGACGATTTCAGTCGAAAGCAATCTTAAGGCATCTCTACACAAAGCAGGTGGGAATGTGATGACTATAATCCAGGGGCGATAGACTGGACTATATCATTTTAGATGGCAAGTTTAATTCCCTGTGTGAAACATTTAATTCCCTGTGTGAAACAACTCTCATGACGTTGAAAACTGGCAGAACAGACAGAAGGCTAGATAGAAACATTATTCCTGCTATGCTGGTTTTCTTCTAGCAAAGAGCTTTTTACATTTTTATTTAGCATTTAAAAATAATACCCCCTTTTAGTCAGTGGAAGTGGTACAGTCCGATGTAGCACCTAATAGGATCTTACCGAAATACCGGGGGGGGGGGGGATATCCGCTGATTCGGCATCTGCAGTTTCACTTATCCATGGATGCCAAATCTCTCTCTCTCTCTCTCTCTCTCTCTCTCTCTCTCTCTCTCTCTCACACACACACACACACACACACACACACACACACACACACACACACCGCAGCCATTACAGTACCTTATTTAAGTTGCTGTCACTGGCATGAAGCAAGCGCCGGCGCAGGTCTTGTTTAAACCAAGCGCTATAAGCAGCAGCCTGCTGCTTTTAGCACAGCTTGAGACTCAGTAGAGTCGGCAGCCTCAGTGCTAGAGAGGCTGTGACGTTAACAGGAAGTTCCTGTTAACATCAGAGCTTCTCTAGCACTGAGGCTGCCAGCTCTACTCAGTCACAAGCTGTGCTATAAGCAGCAGGCTGCTGCTTATAGAGCTTGGTTTAAACAAGACCTGCGCCAGCGCTTGTTTCACGCTAGCAACAGCAACTTAAATATGGTAATGGGCGCAGGGGGGTGCGGGGGACCACAGAAGATAGTGTTCGCCCCCATCCGCAGGTTTCTGCTATCCGCGGGAGGGAGGGCCAGGAACCTATCCCCCACAAATACCAGGGCCCTACTGTATATGCAAAATAAGAGTAGCCCATTCCCAAGAATAGTTAAAGGTAGTAATATCATATTAGCTATGCTAAACACTTAAAGAGGGGCAATTACTTTCTATACTGACAATGGTACCGCCAAACTCAACTGAGTCCAATTTCAATAGAACACAATCCATTTAAATCAAATTCCAGAGTTATAGTTCTGGGTGACTTTGGGACTCATTCAACAAACACAACAAAAAGCCTTATGGCATTTTAAAAGCATAACAGATGTATCATGCCATGGACTGTTTGCTGCTATAGTTTCAGTCACAATATTTCAACCCACTTCCTTTGGTCTTTTTGGAAATCAATGGTGGATTTTATTTTTCTTCAATTCAGTTTTACAATAGCACCACTGGCCAATGTTTCTCTACCTCCAAAGCCTCGGCTGTTTTTATCCAGCAGTGTTCTGTTATTATGGAAGCAGTAAAGCAAATGATACATCAGCATCCCCTAAAACCAAGTTTTATGATGTTTAATTTTTAAAGCTCCAGGTTTAAGGCTCATGCTAATGCATGACAAGCTTACTTAAAAAAAAAAATATAAAGACTTGTTCCAGAGGTTTCTGCAGCAGTTCTTTATTACTGCTCTCTGTTGCTGTAAAAATCTAATTATTTTGTTTCAGTCTTTGGACATCTGCCAAGAAGTGCCAATAGTGTCACAGTGTATTTTTTTAATATTTAAATTTAAAAATTATTGTATGTCCTGGGGCCTGCAGCCTAGGGTAGCAAAGTAATTAGCTCATCTGACCATACAGGAAAGGAAATAGATGACCATTGGAGTGTGCCACATATGGAGTAGCTCATGTTCCACTATGCAAAGAGGGTCAAGAGGATTGATTCTATGAGGCAAATGCTCATATTATTAAAAAGGCAGTTCCCTGCACTTTCCACCATGAGTCAACCGTCTCTTTCTAGGATATTCCATGAGCATGTGTGTATCTGACAGCCCAGTTCTAACTAACCCCCCCCCGCCCCGCTAATGCAGCTGCTCCAACAGAGAACATGCTGCATCCAGTGGGAGGGCAGTCCAGAGCTGTCCTCAAGGTAAGGGAATTTTCATTCCTTTACCTTGGAATAAGCCTCCACTACCCCAGTGGATCTCTTCGGACCTGTGCCAGCTATTTTGCTGGCACAGAACAGAAGAAAGGAAGGGAGAGGGAAGGGGGGGAGGAGGAAGCTCAGGATACCAGCGCACCACCCCTCCTTCCCTCCGTCCCACCTCCCACCTTCCCGCTCCCCACCCAGACAGTCCCCCATTCCTCCCTCTCCCTGCCCCATTCCTTCCACTACCTGCCCCCACCACCAACTTACCTGCACTGGCAGTGCGAGGCCTCTCTGCCAGCCTGCCCATGTGAGCTGCCAGCCCCATTGCACATGCCGTTGCAGTGGCACTTCAGTTAGGACTGGGCTGTGAAAATACTTGGGTAAACATGTTCTTGGAAGTCATGATTGGCGGAGGTTCAGCCGCATGTTTATCACACACTTTCAGATGCAAAGACATTTGCGTAACATTACAGAGGTTTTTATGGGAGTCTCACTCAGGCACTAAGCAGGTCTAAACTCACTTAGCTTCACCAATACGACAGCATCAAGCACTCCCAAACCAGTTGCCAGGCCCTCTTCTTAGAGGAAATGAGGTAAACCAGAGCTCTTCTTCAAGAACGTAAGTTCTTGCAAGTGTAGGCTACAGAAGATATGACAGGTGACTGATTCATTTTTGTGTCTCAGGGCAGAATTAGAAAGGAAGGATATTCACTTCAAGGAGAGAAACAGGTCTTAAATTTTACCTTACTTGTACATGAAATACAAAAACACCTAAAAATGTGAGAAATTCTGGCTTTCTTTCTTTTTGCCCTTTATATCATTTCCAGGTGTATCATTTCCAAGAGATTCACAAAAGACTGTCCTTGAGTTTTGGTATTACCGAGTAAGAGGTATCTGTTCCAGACCAAGACACACACACCGGGGGGGGGGGGGACATGTGTAGAGACTGTGGCTGTTGGCTCATGACACACACCAATGACAACTGGCATTTACCCAAGGACAAGAGACAAAAATATAGGTACAAACACAGTAATATGTATTTTGAGGATGAATGTACAGGTGGGCCCCCATATCCGCTGGGGATATGTTCCAGGCCCCTCCGTGGATACTTGAAACCGTGGATAAGAGCGAACACCCCCTCCATGGCTTCCTGAGGGCCCCCCCACCCTGCCTCCCCTGCAGGCTGGCATGCTTGCTCCCCCCAGCTCTTATTTTTCTTTCAGCAAGCTTTGTTTCTTCCTTAAACAAACAGAGAAGCAGCCTCCATTGCAGGCAAGTAGAACAACACTAAGTCCTGGGGAGGCTCTGCAAGGTTTCTGTTGAACTTGCAGAGCCTCTCTAGTACTTAGTCTCGTTCTACTTGCCTGTAATAAGCAACCAGAGGCTGCTTCTGTTTCTTTAAGGAAGAAACGAAGCTTACTGGGAAAAAAGTAAAAGCCTGGGGGTCCCCACGATCCGTGGATAACTGAAACCGTGGATAGCGAATCAGTGGATATGGGGGCCCACCTGTATAATAAGAGGGAGGGGAAATCAAGAGTAAAATGTAGGAAAAGAAACAACAGCAGTCATTTAGAAGGGCTATCTAACCCATGTACAAATACATACAGCACAGCGAAAGCCTGAGAGACATCAGTTGCTATCCAAACTTAGTGAAACAGCCTCACTTCCTGAGAGGGAAAGAAAACATAAAATGAGGGAGTGGAAAATAGGATGTAGATGGAAAGTTGTCAGCATCTATGAAAATGGGGAGATTATTCAAGGGGCAGGAGAAATACAGAGAACCTAACAGGTTTGAGATGCATGATAGAAAAACAAAACAAGAGACTAAGCTACGAGGAAACAGAAAACCAAACTAAGACATGGAGGCTTGGCTGCAACAGAACTCTCTGTTTTAGATTTAGAGGCAGGTCACAAAGAGTGACATAGAACTGATTAATTTAGTCAATAAATTAAATCTGAAAGATCCAGGTTCAAATCCCCGCTCAGTCATGAAGCTTCCTGGGTGACTTTGGGACAGTCACTATCTCTCAACCTAACCTACCTCACAAGGTTGTTGTGAGGACAAAAGGAGGGGAGGAACTATGTACACTACCCTGAGCTCCTTGGAGGAAGGGGGTTATAGAAGTGTGAAAAATAAATATATTTTGTTTTGGCTACATATGTGTGAAAGCTGCCTTACAGCCCAGTCCTAACCAACTTTCCAGTGTTGATGCAGCTGTGCCAACAGGGCGCGCATTGCATTCTGTGGGGGGGGGTCATGGAGGCCCCTCCAGGTAAGGGAACATTTGTTCCATTACCTCTAGGCTGCATTGCAGCTGCATCGGTGCTGAAAAATTGGTTAGGATTGGGCTGTTATACGGAGTCAGGCTGTTACTCCATCCAGCCCAGTACAATCAGCTGCAGCTATCCAAGGCTTCCGTCCGGCTTTCTTTCTCAGCCCTGCTACCGTAGGTCTTTCCAACGAGAGATGCAACAGACTGAACCTGAGACCTTCTGCATGCAACGTATTTTACACTGAACTACATTCTATTCCTCAGATGGATTCGCACTGCATGCATCACCCATTGATTCGGGTAGTAAGATTTCAAGCAAGAGTAAAAAGTGAGGAAGGGAGACAAACAAACTCTTGGCATTTGATAGGCTGCTTGGAAAAAGTGTTGGCCCTCTCATCTTTGCAAATCTGCTATGCAAGATGAAGATCAAAGTAGCACTAGAATTAAACAGTAATTGCCTTTTTCCATTCTCAGTCAAACGTTCAAGGGTTGGTCTTTTGAAGTTGAAGAACTCATTGTGTTTAGCAGAGACAACGCAGGTTCAGAGGGCACCTTGAATGTAGGTACTAACATCTGGCAAGCAAATGGGAGGGAGGACAAGATTTAGAATGCAATGAGAGCTGTACACAAAGAACATGTAAATAAAAGAAACAAAGAGCTCTGTTGGCTCACAGCAATGATCAAAGTGTGGGAGAAAGATGAAAAGCAAGAGGTAACCAAGAGAAATCCACAAAAGGAAAGCGAGGCAACAGAGAATCAGTTCCAGCAACATGCTCGTTGTTGGAGCAACTTGTGCTTTTAAAATGGTTCATATGAGAAGTTTTCTCGCAACTTGCATTTTCTCTTCTCGCAGAAGGAAAGCTATGAGCTTGTGTGCGCAGAAGCGTCGCTCCGGTAGGGGCGCCTGCCTGCCGGTTTCTCCGTAGGGGACTGGCTCGGACAGTGAGGGGGCGGGGCTGCCTCCTCCTCGCTCGGTAAAGAGACTATGACCGCAGCGATACTTACAGCCCCGTCCCTACCGGAGCGACGCCTCTGTGTGTGCGTTTGTGGTTCCCATGTTATATTGCTCTTGTGAGCAGGCTGCTTCCATGACCCATTTCTTTTCCTTCAAGTCAGCCACCAGGCATATCATCAGAAGCAACTCTCGCTGAATCGTCTAGGTTAACCTAGCAGAAATCCGAAGTGCTTCTGTTCTGTCTAATAAAAATAGCTGGAGATAAATATAGAATCTATGAGATGTAAATATGGGCTGAGATAAGTAGGCAAGACAATGGGGGGATTACAAGAAAGGGGGATGTCTGATGAAATAATTAGGTGAAGATTTATTTTTGTAGTTATAAAGCAGCTATCCTAGCTGGGTCCTACATATTCCTAATTATCTTTCCTAATAGTAGATGAAGATGTAAGTCCTATGAATCTGTTAAAATAAGTGTGTGTGTGTGTGTGTGTGTGTGTGTGTGTGTGTGTGTGTGTGTTTGTTCTCTTTCTTTTCTTTTGTTGGGAAAAACATTATTGTACCATAAAAGGAAAAAAGAGCAAAAAACCACAGGAAAAAAACAACAGTAAAATTATCCTCTCCAGGAACAAACGTTACATAAATAAGGCACAATTAAGAGGCAATTGAGTCCTAATCCCCCAGCTGTGCTGACTTGGGAAGCAATAAAATAGGATGAACCTGCAAATGGGAAACATTTCATTTAACAGAATAGTTCCTCCTAAAAGCTCTAAGAGTTTTATCTGTCTGTCATTAGACAATCTCCAATAATTCTGCTAGTGCCTATGCTAGTGATTCAGCTTTTCAACAACACATTCCAGATTCCAGGCCCAGCCCCACATCTCACATTTATGGAAAGCTAGGGCCAAGAGCACAGTTTTGTTTGTGTTTTTCATATCTAATCAAAGCTGAATAATGCAAGGGTATCTTGGTGTTCTTGCTTAAGTGAGAAACGGAATTTAACAAGGAGAAGTGCATCATTTATTCAAATGAGCATAAACTTGATTTTCTATATTATAGTGTCATAATGATGTATGGTGTGTCAAAGTGATCAAAAAGTTTTTTTAACTATGATTCATTACAAGTCAATGTTTGTTGTTTGATCTTCAATTTGTTCTACTTTTCAAGGTCATGGATCCCTAAACACAAAGGTATTAATTCAACAAGTTTACAGGGAACAAACTGAAGTTTCTCCCACTGGTCCTCCGATCATCGTCAGAAGGCTGCCACCTGACAGTCAGGAAGGAACCAATATTTTAAAACCCACGTATTTATTTAAAATATTTTTGACTTGCCTTGCAGGAAAACAAAAACAGAAAGTTTCAAGACAACTAACAGAGTTTTAAAAACACAGTTAAACTGTAAATACAATAGAACAATATATCCTGTTTGAAAAAAGCTATCAAAACAATAATAGAAGCAATCGGCAGTAATAAAGCAGCAAAGACGGAGATAAAACATCATTCATTAAAAGCCTGGGATAATAAATCGACTTCAGTTGCTGTTTAAAAGCTAGCAGAGTAGGTGGCTGTCACTTGAGAGTCCCTGGGGAGAATATTCCACAACTTGGGCACCCCTCCCACTAGAAAAGTCCTATCATTGGTTGCTACCCACCTTGCCTCTGAAAGGAGGTCACCTGGGGTAAAGGCTCTGTCTTATAGGACCAGAAACTTCATATGGGAGGTAGCAGTTCTCCAGACATAAAGCCTGGCTCCAGTGTAGGTCGAAACCAACTCCTTGAATGGAAGCCAATGACGATTTCTTTAAATACAGGTACTGGTAAGTCATGTTGCAATTCAGACAGTTATACTCCCAGTTCCAGACAATATTCTTCTGAGCCAACAAACGTTTTCAAGTAGTCTTCGACTTTACTCAAATATTTAATAACATTCTAGGGGCAATTCTGTAAAGGATCCTACTTGCCCCAAATCTGGATTTCATTCTGAATCCTGAATACAAACTAACAGCCCAATCCTACCTAAACTCCTGTGCAGCAATGCAGTGGTGCCAGCACGGGCTAAGCTGCATCCCACAGGGGAGTTTTCGCTGCTGGAATCTCCTCAGAATAAGAAGACATTTGCCCCCTTGCCCCACAGTAAGCCCCAGCAGCCAGAAGGGTCAACTCAGACCTGCGCCAGCGATATCACTGGTGCAAGTCCGCATTGATCCGTGTTGATGGATCAGACACAGGAAAAGGAAGAGGATACGGCGAGTGCCAGCACCGCCGATCCTGCTCCCTCCTGGGCCCAATCTGCCCACCCCCACCCCATTGCCACCCTCCCCTGCCTTGTTCCACCCCCCATGCTGGCTTATCTGTTCCAGCGGGCGTACGTCCAGTCGCCAGCACCAGCGGGAAGGCTCTGCGCTGTCACAAAGCACTTTACGACACTTCTGCAAAAGCGTATGCCGGTGCTAGTAAGCAGTAGGATTGGGCCATAAAGCCCAGAAGACAGTTTTTCCAAACCCTGTGGGCAGAGAAGTTCCACAATCTAGTCTCCACTAACTATATCTGAGAAATAGACACCAACCTGCAAAAACCCAGGCCAGAAAAATGTTGTGAGATTTTGGACTTAGACCTGGAAGATCTACATTCAAATCCCCACTCAGCCACGAAGCTTCCTGGGTGACCTTGGACCAAACACTATCTCTCAGTCTCACCTACCTCACAGGGTTGTTGTGAGGATAAAAGGAGGGAAGGAACCATGTACACCACCCTGAGCTAGGCTTACCATATCCAAAGGGGGACAGGGTGCCTACACCTTTAACTATTGTAAAAAGAGGGAATTTGGGCAGGTGCAGCTCATAATGGAAGGGTGCAACAAGCTGCACCTGCCAAAATTCCCTCTTTTTACAATGGTTAAAGGTGTAGGCACCCTGTCCCCCTTTGGATATGGTAAGCCTACCCTGAGCTCCTTGGAGGAAGGGAAGTATTTGTTTTTAATATGAAACACACACATCACAGGACTCCTGCTTTGTGAGAAGTTCATCAACTGCCTCTCCACACACACACACACTTTCACTCTTGGTAGGCTTACCAGATCTCCAACTGGGACAGAGTGCTAGACCTGTAGGAGAAGGAATGTGGGCAGGTGTAGCTTGTTAAACCTTAGAGCACAGTCCTAGGCATGTCTACCCAGAAGCAAGCCCCATTGTGTAGAGTAGACATGCCTAGGATTGTGCTCTAACTGTTTAACAAGCTACACCTGCCCACATTCCTTCTCCTACAGGTCTAGCACTCTGTCCCGGTTGGAGATCTGGTAAGCCTAACTCTTGGAATCAACATTTCTTTGTCAGGAAATTAAAATAGGCACTATTTACACAAATGTGGGATCCTACACCAGCACATAGAAAATGTCAAATGGTCAAAAGCCACAAAACCACATATCAGAAGCAAAAAACAATGAAACTATCAGGTGGTCAAAAACCTAGACAAAGCCTGGGTTATTAATACATAAACTCATTCAGTTTGCTGAAATTGGTTTACGTTTTATTTATTTGCTTATTTATTTGCTTGCTTGCTTATAATTTATATACCATCCTTCATCAGAAATATCTCAGGGTGCTTTACAGAATAAAAATAGAAAGTTCAATCAAATACAATAAAAACAGCAGTAGGAGAAATGAAAAACAAAGAAACAGCAGTTAACACAGGAAAACAGCAGCCGCAAAGGCTCTAAGAACATTCACAGCAGCCATAACCATAACAGCCTTAAAACATTAAAAGACATTAAAATGCATGTCATACTGTTGCAGTTTCAAGGTGAAACTGGGCTTTTCAGCTGGCTAGCAGAAAAATAATTGTTGGCCACCAAGGTCAGGCAGAATTTGTGGACCCCAGCCCAAATAGTAGTAATATACTGTAACTAGGGCATGAATAACTGTAAAAAAAGGTAAAGGTGACCCCTGACAATTAAGTCCAGTCATGTCCGACTCTAGGGTGTGGTGCTCATCCCCATTTCAAAGCCGAAGAGCCAGCGTTGTCCGAAGACCCCGTGGTCATGTGGCCGGCATGACTCTCCTTGCCGCAGCGCGTAGCATGCAGCTGGAACACGAAGTGCTGTTTACCTTCCCGCAAGCGGTACCTATTTATCTACTCGCATTGACATGCTTTGGAACTGCTAGGTTGGCAGGAGCTGGCCAAGCAACGAGAGCTCACCCTGTCACGGATTCGAACTGCCGACCTTTCGATCAACAGAGCATGGTTCAGCGGTTTAACCCACTGCGCCACCCGCTGGCTGTAGCAGAGCCAAAATAAAATAAACTATTATTATTATCCTTCCTTATCTTAAAATCTAACATTTCAAAAATGTATTACGGGCCCCCACATATTCACAGGGGATACATTCCAGACACACACACACCGCAGATATGTGAAAACTGTGGATAGGGACGAACAACCCCTCTACGGTTTTCTGAGGCCCCCCGCCTCCCCACACGCGACCCCCCACCCAGGCTCTTACTTTTCATTCAGCAAGCTTCGTTTCTTCCTTAAACAAACTTGCCTGCAATGGAGGCTGCTTCTGTTTGTCTAAGGAAGAAATGAAGCTGGCTGAAAGAAAAGTAAGAGCCGGGGGGGGGGGGATTTGCACACGGGTGAGATAATTTAGAAGAGAATTTCAGCACCTGAATTTTACACCTGATCAGAAATCGGCAGAAGCAGGGGAATGGCTGAATTTTTCCCTATGAAAAACACCCACAGACATACAAAAGTAACCTATCAAGGAGAAGGCTAGGCTAGAAATGTTTTCCCCCACACAATTTTCTCTGTGTGTACCTATTTAACACTGAGGAACGTTCAGTACTGCAGTCCCCACCTACAGCCTGATGTGACATTGCCCAGAATCAGCTTTACAGAATCAGCTCATCTGTAGCTGGAGTGAACTAGAACAGGAAATTAGCTTGCCATGAGGACACTGTGGTACGTTACTACACGGTCTCTGCATTCAGCTCAAATTAGTGATCACTTGATCATTCTAGGAGGATTTCAACTAATGCAGAATTGGATCTGGATTCAAACACACGGAGAGATTTCTAAGAATATGTATGAAAGAACCTATATGCCACCAAATCCTAACCTCTTTCCTGGACTCAGTCCCGTGGTGCAGGTCCACACGGATCTGCACCAACTATTTAGCTAGTGCAGGTCTGAGTAGACCCCCCCCCCAAGCCACAGAGGCTTACCCTTCGGGTAAGGGAACAATTATTCCCTTACCCAGAGGAGATCTCCGCAACTGCCCACCACCACCACAGGATGCAGCAGTAGCCATTGGCAGGGTGGAAAACAATAGGATTTGGTTGCTGCTGGTCTAGACATTAGGAAGAAATAGTTAAAGATAAGATACTTAAATGCCTGGTACTGAAGCAGTCAGGCTACCCCTCATTGGAGGTTTTCAAGCAGAGGCTGGACAGCTGCCTGTCAGGGATGCCATGGTAGTTGCCTGCACTGAACAGGGGACTGGACTAGATCATCTCCATGGTCCTTTCCAACTGTAACAGTCTATGATTCTATAAGATGCAAAACTCAGCTAAGATGTAGCTGTCTATAAGCTGATAGCGGAAAAGATGGAAGACTCAATTATGACGCATTTACTTTACGCTCAATTTATATACACGTGATCACTTAATTGCCTTCTTCCAATTGTCACATCAGTGTATTCCTTGGCAGAGATCTCTCTGAGGCATGACCTTTATGGTATGCAAATCCTCAATATTCCCTCCTGGTTTTGAATATGATCTCTTTCATGCAGCTAGCAGTTTTGCAACTGCGCCGATAAAAAAAATACAGCTAAGTCAGACATGAGAACTTTGATGTGTGTATTCAGTCTTAATGTCAGCTCTGCTAAATTCACTGTTTGTCTAAAATGCTGCAGTGGTGGGAAAGTTATATACAGAAAAAAAGTGTATTCTGGAGAGTTTACTACAAGCAAGATCATTGAATAATACATAAATAAGAATGCACATAAATAAGAATACACAGAGTTCTAAACAGAAAGAGAGAAACCTAAGACAATATCTTGTTACAGCAGAGATCACACAGCATATGTAGAAAGCAGAGAGACTATTTTTACTGAACAATATTAAATTTAAGTAATTACCGTATTTATTGGCGTATAAGACGCACTTTTTGTCTACATTTGTGACCCAAAATAGTAGGGTGCGTTTTATACGCCAATACTAAAAAATCCCTTTTCCCCCCTTGCCCGTTTTAAAGCATTTTCGGGCTTACCGCATTTTTCCGGAGCCAGAGAGCTCCCTTGTGCTTTTTTCCCTAACTAATCTATCCGATCTACAGCTGTTTGTCGGGTTTAATTTATGCACGTGCATGAGTTGAGCTTTTCAGCAGCCAGCAGAGGGCGCTGTGCTCAGTTCAGTTCAGCTGAGCTGCCGAGGGCCTGCTCTTCCGGATGCTGAATGAATCAGCATGGGTAAGCTTCTGAACTGAGTCTAGTTGGGAGGCTTTGGAAACTGCATAGGTGGGGTGGGGGAAAAGAGTTGCGTCTGGGGTTTTTGTATTTGGGATTTATGTTGTTTAAGAGTTGGTAAGAGTTGAGTCTGGGCGTGGTAAGGTGGTAAGAGTTGAGTCTGGGTTTTTTTTTGTACTTTTATGTTTTTTACTGTGGAAACTGCAGGGGTGGGGTGGGGGGAAAAGAGTTGAGTCTGGGGGGGTTTTGTACTTGGGGTAAATGTTTTTTACTTTGGAAACTGTGCATTGGGTGGGTTGGGGAAAAAAAAGAGTTGAGTCTGGGGTTTTTTTTGTACTTGGGATTTATGTTCTGGTGCATTTTGTTCATGTGTCTTATTGCTGTGTGTTTTAAAAGAGATCCTGGTATTTTTGTGCAATTTATGTAAATTAGCTAATTAAGCAGCCAAGCAGTAAGTGGCCAAGTGGCCCAAAAATGCTTTAAATCTTTTTTTCTTGAAACCCAGGGCCAAAAGGAAGGTGCGTCTTATACGCCGGTGCGTTTTACACGCCGATAAATATGGTAACTAATTAAAATACAAAGCATATAAAAATGTACACACATTTTAATGAGCTCTAATTCATACATATTGTACTTCATTGTAGAAAACCTGCAACACTCAACCATCTAAGGGAAGCAATTGGAGAGATGTGTGGAACCATACCTGTTGGTGGATGTCTACAGATCCCATAGTCAGTGGTGTATAGACACCAATGGGGAACATTTTGAGCACTTGGTCTAATTCATTAACTAATTAATTAATTTAATTAACTGGCAACCCAATCCTATCCCCTCCCCCACTGGTGCAACTAGTGTCGTGACAGCGGAGATTGCTTTACGGCAGTCACAAAGCAGCCTCCATTGATGCTGGCCCACTGGTGGGGAGGCTGGAGCAGCCTCCCATGCACCAGCGGACCCTCCGTCACCCGCCAGAGCAGGTAAGCCCACACAGGGGGTTGTAGGGAGGTGGAAAGGGGATTGAACGGCGCAGAGGGTGGGGGGAACAGGGCAGTGACGGAGCAATCAGGCCCAGCAAGGCGGCACATGCCGAATCCCAACCCCTTTACCAGGCCTGATCTGACTTCCCAGATCAACACGGAATTTGTGCCTGTGATTGAACGGGCGCAGGTCCAAGCTGACCCATAGTGACTTCGGGGACTTACCACGGGGTAAGGGGACAAGTGTCCACATACCTCGAGGAGACGTCCAGTAGCCAAAAATCCCCTGCAGGATACAGCAGTAGCCACGCCAGTGCCGCTCACCATGCAGGGATTTAGATAGGATTGGGCTGAGGGTCAAGCAACTGCTTCAGTGTGCACCATATGCAGTAAAAGTGAATTATAGTATTATAGTATATGTGTGAATTATGCTATAATATCTTTGACAGTACATTATAAAGTGTGTGTAAACTTTCTTGAGACGCCCTATATTTATATCCTGCACTTTCTCCTCCCATCGGGGAGGTGTTCAAGGCAGCTACCAACATCAACTGTTTAAGTGGCCTTAAGCAAGCCACGCCTTCTCAGCCTCAGCCCCGCAGCCACAGTATGTGGATGTACCTACCTTACAGGATTGTTGTAAGAACTGCATCAAGATAATACCATACATGCCATGTATAAGTGTCCTGCTTACTCAGAAAGCGCTCTACAAATGCTCACTGATAAAAAACATTACTACTACTTTATGAAAATCCTCTCTTCCAACCTGTTCCTCTAACGTCTACTACCCAGCAACATTTCATGAACCTTCTCTCACTATATTCACTGGGGAGGAAAAATCATGCAGTGCCAAAAATAAAAATAAAAAACTTCAGCAGTGTAGAGATATGGAAAGTAGTTACATGCTAATCTGAATAATTTGTTCTGTCTCATAAAGCGGGGATGACATTTGGACACAGTATAAAGTGGGGGGTGGCATTTGGACACAAATTGTGGGTGTTTTAATGAAGAATTCTAGAAGAGGCAGCCTTGAAGAACCAACTGTAGCACATACAGAAATCAAATCTTGCACTGCTTTCAGGGCACGGTGCAGAAATTCCAAGTAACATAACTCTGATGCATGCACACAGCATCTGTAATAAGTATAAAAGCGTCCTTAGGAAACATGGCATCTCCGAAGCACAGCCAAGCAAGAGGGAAAGCTTCCCAAGCAAACGGCAATGAATGGAGCTGATGGCAATTGACTGAAGGGGAGGCAGCTCCTCTCTCAGCCCATGAAATTGCAGACTGCTATCAAAAGCTATTTCCTCCAATTCACAGTATTCCCTCCCTTTAACAATAGGCCTAGAAAAAGACTGAGGCATCTGTCAAACCCAGATGGCTCTCAGTGAAAATTGCTGCATGTATATGGATGTTTGTAAAGAAAGACAGATACAAGCAGAGAATCAGAGGTGTCTCTCCCCCCCCCCCATTCCTTTAAGTGAATGAGAAATGCTCAAAGCTCTGATGAGCCAAACTGGTTTCAAGCTCACTCAAGCATAGGAGGGGAAAAGATAGATTACGACTTCCCATATTTCTCCAGGAAGCTAGATGGTTGAAGCTGTACCTCCTTCCATCAGTGATGCTGCCTGACACTCAAGACTGATACTAAGTCTAAGGGAGAACTGGCAATTCGTGGTACTAAGGACTGATTCTAGACATGCAACCTACACATTGAATTATGGGACTGGGAGGGACATTTCAGGTCACCACTACATTGATGCTTGAACATATGAAGATGCCTATAGCCAGCCAGACCACTGGTACCTCAAGCCCAGTATCAGTATCTAACTCTTTGACTGGTGGCGGCTCTCAGGCAGAGGTCATTCCCACCCCTGCTACCTCCAGTCCTTTTAGCAGGTGATGTTAAGAATGGGGCATAATATCCTTTGCATACAAAGCATGTCGTCTAACCCTGAGCTTTGGCATCTCTGTGTCAGCCAGGAGGGTTTGAACCTACAACTTCACAAGTGCACATTTAGCTAGAGAAGCAGGTCTAAAACATGGAATGACACTGTTTGGGGCAAGGGCTGGTCTTGGGCTTGACAACTCTCTGAGAGCCAAATGCCCAAAGGACCTCCTTGTCCTGCATGAACCTGTCTAGCAATAAAGATCAGAATAACTTCTCCAGGTGTCCCTGCCTTTGGAAGGTGGGTGAACAACTTCTGGATGGAGGGTGTTTTCTGTGGTGGCAATCAAATTATGGTATTCACTCCCTAAGCATGTTTGCCTGGTGCCTTTCCTAGATTTTAATGCTTTCCTAGATTTTAATGCTAGACTGAGTCCATCCAGTAATTTCAGGTCTTTAATCGTTTTCTGGTATTGGATCCCTTTTAATTCCTTGCTTTGCTGTTTTCATTTGGGTTTCCCTTTTTTTAATGGCCAGCCCACTGTCTTTTAGGGCACAATCCTGTGTAACTTTAGACCGACGGAGTGTCGTCAAAGTGGCATAAAGCACTTTTGCGGCGACTCAGGAGTAAGTGGTGCCGGCACTGCTCACTCCCCTGGCGTCCCGGACCTGCAGCAGCAGCCTCAGGTAAGTGTTGCACCGGATGGTGCAAGAACAGCTAGGATGGGGCGGCGAGGGAGGGGGCCTTTGGCCAGCCCGGGCTGGGAGGGGGCATGGATATCAGCACTGATATCCTATGCCCTGTCGTAGCCCGCGCCAGTCTTACATGGCCTCCCCAGATGTACGCCAGTTCTGGAGCTTGGTGTGCATCTGAGGAGGCCCATAGGCCCAGGCTCACCTACACCCGGGGAAGGGGACAAATGTCCCCTTCTCCCGAGGTGCACTCCAGCACTGCCCATGCGGACAGGAAAGAGCTGAGGATACAGCGTCTGGCCTAAAGGACCTAACTAAAGGGCCTAAATAAACTTAAACTTCATTATATTTCAATATTTCTGCTTTTTTTTATTCCAAGCAGCCTTGCAGCTATCATAAAACATAAGGTTAAAAAGAGACCTTCAAATAAAATAACTGAGCTAAAAATCCATATGATTAATATTTTTGCAAGCAAATGTATAAGTTGTGTGATCATTAAGCCATGGTTTTATATAATAATTAGTGACTCTTAAATGACCTGCCCAATTATTTAGGACACTGCAGTTACTCTTACTATTTTGATGTTACAATACGAAGCTAAGGTTATTGTCCCTGGCAGTGAGGACATCAACACCTTGCAGAAACAGCAACAGAGAGCTCTGGTGCAACACAGTCACCTTACCTGCATCCTCACATAACCTGTTAGCCCAAGAAGCTTTGAGGCTTGGGTATCAACAGTATTTGATTTTAATGATTGTTTTTTTCCACAACCTCTAGAATTCCACAACCTTGGCTTGATGTCTTTGCAAGAGAAAAAGAAGGCTGATGATGGCTCCATCCACCGATCTCACCTGAACCACAGTTCATACATTGCGATATTAGAAGGGCAGCGCAATCCAGCCTACCTTAATGCCTTTAGGCCAGCCACCGCATCGGGCAGTGCAATCCTGACCCGGAAGCCGGCGACGGAACGAGTGTTCCGTCACCGGAAATAGTCGCAAAGGTGCCATAAAGTACGTTTGCGACTACTCTGGAGCAGGGAAGGCTGGCGCAGAGGCCGACCTCCCTTGCTCCAGCACCGGAGCGCCACAGCGGCTGCTGACGAACCCAGGTAAGGATCTGGCAGTCGCGGGAGTGGTTCGCCGGGCCAGGGAGGGGGGCCATTGACCCAGTCGGCCCGGGAGGGGACGGGGGATGGTTTCGGCCATATCCCGGCTCCCGCCAGGCAGCTGAGCCATTACACGGCCTCCTCCGACTTCCGCCAGCGATTTCGCTGGTGGAAATCGGAGGAGGCCGGGTGGGCTGGCTGGCATTTACACTCAGGGGACGAATGTCCCCTTCCCTGAGTAGAGCTCCGACCTGGCGGCAGCCTGGCCGCCGGTGCACAGGATCCGGGGGGCGGCCATGGGCTACCGGCTGGATCCTTACACAGGATTGCGCTCTTTGGCAAGATCGGGCTGTTAAAGAATGTGTGACAACAGAATACACCCTGATCCCAGAATTATGCTTTCACAGTAGGAAAAAAAAGTGCTTTTCCAACTTATCTGCTGTATGAAAACAGCAAACCTTCAGGAAATGTTTGCTCTTTTACTCAAAATAAGAAGCTCCAAGAGGAAAGGGGGAACCCAGAAAAACCTTTTATAACTGCAGCCTTGATCACATGAATTACGAGAATGAATAGCCTTTTTCACCAAGTATACATTTACAATCCAAGCCTTGAATCAAACAACTGTTTATCTGTTGGTTTCACATTAGGTGTAATTGTACAGTGCTGCTGATTTCTTGACACTTGAAGAAGAGCAGAGGAGGTATTCCATGTGTCAGTACATTACAGAAGCAGGGGACAACAGATCACGGGCACATTCATAAATAAAACATAGGGTTGGAAATAAATAAAACATAGGGTTAGCACTGCTATAGTTCCACTCGCGCTTGCACAGGAGGTCTCCCAGTGCTATATAGTAGGAAGGTTCTACAGCCAACCTGTTCAACATGCAGAACGTTTTGAGATCACATTTCAGTTTTCTTGTGCAATGCTTTAGATGGGGGCATAAAACAGTTCTTCCATGCGTGTAACTTATCAGGTTACACAGGTAGAGCAACACTAGATTCAAGCCATAGAACTGCCCTAAAATATGTAAGGGGGTGGATGGGGAAGGGAAGCAAGGGAGGCCTCACTCCATTTGGAAAAATCTAATTTATTTGGGGTTGTGCTACACATTCTTGAGTGTTCTTGTCTCTGTGAAAGACACTAACAGCCCAATCCTATTTAACCCCCCTCCCAACATTGCAGTGGCGCCAAAGTGGCAGCCGCTGCATCCTGTGCGGGGAGGCTTATGAGGGGAAAGGGGATGTTTAATACCCTTACCCCTACATAAGTCTCACAGTCCGCAATGGGTCTCCTCGGACCTACACTAGCAATTTTTGCTAGTGTAAGTCCAAGGAGAAAAAAGGGACAGGGAGGCTGCAGGGAAGGGGGATAGGATCTGGCGTGGGCCTTCCCGCCCCCCCCCCATCTGAAAGGAAGAAGTCTGAATTCTGCAGGCAGGTCCGCAAAAGCTTTCATGTTGTCAGCCATCTCCTCAACCCTGCTCACTGTGTCACTCAACTCAACTGGATCTGGATCTTGTAAAAAGGTTGTCTGATTGACAGCACCAGATATGGAAGCCATCTCCATAACTGCAGAATATGTTGGCTTGGGGAAATGCTAGGCTAAAATACTTGTTCTCCTTTGCTCCCTCCTCCCCACCCAACCAGGACGCAAAGAGGACAGAGCTTCTGTATTTTTAATGGCTGTATGTAACCTATTCAGAAAGCCATCCCACCTTTGCAGGATTAGGATTTGGCAAGCTGCACCAGATGACACTGCTGTGACTACATTCCTACTGAAAGTACAGGATCCTTCTCGGGCCCTCGATTACACTGCCTTTTCCTGCCTTCCCATATCTGTTTCTGTCAGTGGCCATTCTACCTTCTTGCTTCAGAGAAAGGGGAGAGACAGTGAGGCCCCCCTGTCCTGCAGTGACCACCTGGTCAGGACATATGATTATGCAACAGTATTGTGTAACCTGGCCTAGATGCCTTTAAAAGGGGATTGGTCAGATTGATGGAGGAAAAGTTCATCACAGACAGATGGAGGAAAAGTTCATCACAGACAGGTTACTAGTCATGATGACTGTATGCAACCTCCAGGTTTTAGAGGTAGCCTATCTCTGAATGCCAGATGCAAGGGAGTGGCAACAGGATACAGGTGCCTTTATTTATTTTATTTATTTTTTCACATTTTTATACCACCCTTCCTCCAAGGAGCTCAGAGTGGTGTATATATTTCCTCCCCTCCTTTTTGTCCTCACAACAAGCCTGTGAGGTAGGTGGGGCTGAGAGATGGTGACTGGCCCAAGGTCACCCAGGAAGCTTCGTGGCTGAGCGGGGATTTGAACCTGGATCTTCCAGGTCTTAGTCCGACTCCCAAACCACTACACCATCCTGGCTCATGGTGTAGTGTCTTGATGTCTTGTGTGCTCCCTGTAGCATCTGATGAGCCACTGTGAGATACAAGTGCTGATACTTGAATATGCTCATATTTTTCTTCTCCTCCCTTTCCTTTCTCCTTTTGTACCAACTCTCTTAGCTTGTAAACCATTTTTTTAAACTTTAAACTGCCTTGCACATGGCAGGCACTTGGTATATAAGCATAGTAAACAGTTACGGTATTTTGACACAAATGTCCAACTGCCTCAATAGTGACCGCCAGAGTCAAGTACTGATACTCGATTATCTCCTTTAAAAAACAAGACACCAACTATTCAGTAACACAGAGAAAAGGTTAAAAGCTTTCAATATTTTTGGTGGCAAGAGATTTAGAGGGGGATTTTAGAGTCAGCTTTTTTTTTAATTGCCCTGTCTTGAACAGCAGTTGATATTAAGGTGACGTTTCCCCCTATCACTTTATCAGCAAGCTCGGAAAAAAAAACATTTCCCACAGCCTCTCTGTGCTGGGTTGCTGCTAAAAGCACAAGAGATTGCTTGGTTAGAATGTTGGTAACTCCCCCCAAAAAATCACCCGTTGGCATTCTGTAAAAACTTGAGATTTCAAGATTTAACGGCAAAGCTGTCTACATCCCGCTGTTTGCTTTCTCAGTAAACAAAGAGGTCGCTTCTGCGATTCCCACTGATGGGATGATGCAACCACCCCCTCACAAGTGTTCTGTTCACTCGAAGATTAACAGCAGGCACGCACTATGGGTCATTAGTCAGTGCGACAAGCCCCAGCAAGGTTTTGGTAGCCTGCCATCCCTGCGAACTCTCTGGTGATGCATCATCTCCCATCGGCACAGTCTGTCACTGAGCTGGTGATGGGTAGTTGAGACCTTTCGCTCCATCCTGCCATCTTCCTTGCAGATTACAGAAGAGATCGTGGCAAAGAGATCATTTTAACTGCTTTACTGAGACCAGTGTTGCTCAAAAGGGCTCTTTGCTTGCAGTCTCAGGGTTCAGTCAAGATGAAATGTGGTGTTGCTTTTAAAACCAGACAACATGCTAAACGGATTCCATTTTGCAGTTGCACTTCCTGATTTTGAAAAATCCAACTCCCAGTTCGAATTTTGATGGGTTCTAAACTTCTACTTGCATTTCTATTCTTATAAGATGGTCAGCGCAATCCTGTGTAACTCTTGCACCGGTGTAACAGTAGATCCACCGGTGTAAGTGCACTTATGCCAGTGCAACTTTCTGTACGTCAACGAAAGCAGGAAGGATTCCGGCATAACCCCTCTTGGACGCTGCACGTGCGCAGTCTGGACGGAGGACAGATGCCAGCACAACTCCGCCGGTGCAGGGGGCATTCCGGGGGCATTCTGATACCCCCAGAATGCCTCCTGCACTGGCGGAGTTGCGGTGGCATCCATCCTGCATCAGAACTGCGCATGCGTGGCGTCCGAGGGGGATTACCATCCTGCTTTCGTCAACGTACAAAAAGTTACACTGGCATAAGTGCACTTACACCGGTGGATCTACTGTTACACCAGTGCAAGAGTTACACAGGATTGCGCTGTGTGTGTGTTTTCTTCGATTTACTTTGCCAGCATGGTGTCAGCAGCTTCAAGTAGGGCTATGCCAAATTTTCACCTGTGAAAATACAAATGTTCCCTTTTCAGTTGTTATTGTGGCTGTTCACAACCACTGCGTCCCCCCTTCCTGGTACTGCTTCGGTGCAATTTTTTTTCTTCCCCACTGCTTGATTCCAGCAACTTATCTTATCTGCCTGATTACTGTTGCAAAACACACATATGCACACGTGAATGAGTGTGACCCAGGCCAGTCTCATACTGCTTTTGCGCAGGCTGATGAAAAAACAATATCAGGTCCCACAGGCTTTTGGGTTAACAGGCCAGCTTTGGTTAATTGAAGCCACCCACCCACCTTTGTCTTTGGAACATTCCATGCACAGGAAGCTACACCTTGCTCATGCTGATTCAGACCTACACACAATACCGGTACCACATTAGTTAAACAGGGCTATTTGTGGACAGAAAAAAAAAGACATGCCTTTAGCCCTAGGTACCCCTCAGCAACTTCACTGGCAATTAAATCAGGAGCCTTATGCTAATTGGATCACAGGACTCCTGACCAATTAAGGAGCTCCCAGCCACACTCTGCCTAAGGTGTGACACAACAGGAAAAAGCCATCTCCATCAGGGATGGGCAATAAGAAACCCATCGAGAATCACCTCAGAACAACAGGATGAACTCATCCAACAAAAGATTATGTTAGTCTCTGGCAAAAATCTCTTCAAAAAGTTTAGCAATAGCCCCCCCCCCAAATATATATATATATATAACCAACCTAGCAGTTCCAAAGCATGTCAATGCGAGTAGATCAATAGGTACCGCTTGCGGGAAGGTAAACAGCGCTCCGTGTTCCAGCTGCATGCTACGCGCTGCGGCAAGGAGAGTCATGCCGGCCACATGACCATGGAGGAGTTTTTGGACAACGCTGGCTCTTCGGCTTTGAAATGGGGATGAGCACCACACCCTAGAGTCGGACACGACTGGACTTAATTGTCAGGGGATACCTTTACCTTTACCTTTACCTTTACCTTTACCTTTACCTTTACCTTTATATATATATATATATATATATATATATATATATATATATATATATATATATATATATATATATATATATATATATATATATATATATATATATATATATATATAGCATTCTCTTCGGCAGCATGGCATTGTGACACTGCCTCTGGATGTTCAGTGATGATGTCATCACGGAATTCCCAGGTTGCCAAGTTTCCTGCTGTGCAGAGCTCAGCAGAGAGGTAGGTGTGTGGCCACAAACACTGCCCCCAAAGTGCACACCCACCTTCCTCCTAACATCAGAGAGTGACCCATTGGTGCTACACCAGGTACCCTCAGTCCCTTCAACAACTCAGGAATCGCGTGCCATCAGGCACCCAGGACAGGTATTCGCTCCGTTTATATCCTATCTCCTTCCCTTCCCTTCCACTTCACATGCTTATATTTCCCTCCCCCTTCCAAGGATTTCGGACGAATCCTGTCCCCCGCCATGTGGCTGGGCCGTTACACGGCCTCCTTCTACTTCCGCCAGCAAAATAGCTGGCAGAATTCTGAGGAGGCCAATCAGCCCCAGCGCCCTTTACACTCGGGGGAAGGGGACAAGTGTCCCCGAGGAGACTTTCCACCGGGCGGGAGACTGCCTTGGCTGCCCAGCGGATCCTTAGGCAGGATTGGGCTGTTAGGGTGGCTACCAAAGCTATCGCTGCAGCATGAGGGGGCTCTGATGAATACTCTCATTTCATGCAACCCTGCCCCTGACTTTGCTGGGGCCAATATGCTGCAAAAGCACATTCCAGAATTCTACAAGGTGGAGGGGGGGGGGAAGAGACACACACAATGCACTTTCATTTTACACTCAAGAACAGCAGTACTGCTTCCAACCTGACCCAACTTCATGCAAAATGAGAGCACACCCTGGATTCTACTGAGATGGCAAAGGGGACTCTTGGATGTGCATTCAGGTTGGTCAGATCACCAGCTGAGTTGGAAAGAAGCACCATGTGCTATTTTTGACCTGGCTGCACCCCACAGAAAAGGACGATACATTCATTCTCCATAACTCTGTGCACATGTCCCTCTCCACTCACCCAAGACAGTTACAGATGCTTTCTTGCTTGAAGGCTCCCCCCCCAAACTTGAAGCCTGTCTACACTTACAGACATTAACATTGAAACATATGTGTGTTAGCACCAGCTGATTTTCTTCCCTTGGGCAGATGGCAGCTCTGCTTGGCTTAAATATCAAGCCATCTACAAGAGAAAGTTCAATCAAGTAAACAGACAGATTAGAGAACTACTGGGAAGAACAAGTTCTTAGGTTGCCAGGCTTTTGGGATTACCCTTTCGACTGCAGATGGATGCCAACGATGTTGTCCTTTTCAGGACAGTGGAGACAATCAGAAAAAAAAAACAAAGTAGTTTAAAAACCAAGAGCCTGTGAATCAAACCTTGGTCTAAACTGGCAACTTCAGGCAAACCACTGCACTCCAACGTGTGCTCTATCACTGAACTACAGACCTTCCTCAAGGAAAAACAAGCTCACACTACTACAAAGACAGCTTGAGAAGTCTGTGGGGCCCCCCACTACAGTGGCAGGTACAGATGTCTGTGGGGTACTGAACTCCCCATATTGGGTACAGTGGCAGGTAGAGGTACATCCCCAGATTTGTCACCGTTTTAAACAGGAATTGGAAATATTCCTCCATTTGACTTTATTTTCCGAAGCAATGACTTGGAACATTTCCATTCCCAGAATCACAGCCCATTTCTCCTTGGCCCATTCAAGATCTGCTGAGCAAAGCGCTGGAATGTTATTTTCCACAATGATATGTGGAAGTCCGATCACATCCTCCACCCCAAGAGAAACGCGAGAGTGTTCGCGTTTAAGTGAAATAACTGTCAAGAATGAATCAGCAGCCACTTCTTCTAAAATAAGGTTACATTGTCAAGCGAGTGAATCAAAGCAGTCCTTCGATTCTCTGAACCCAATCTCAATTTTCCTACAAACATTTGTCAAATAAGTAGTAATTTTGTAGCATTTGACAAGTCATTAAATTCAAGCTATTTCAGGTCAGGAAAAGGGGGTGGAAAACCAAGGAATCCCAACTCTCACACCAAAATGAGCTTCTCTATCATCAATACCTGAAATGCTGAAAGATATTCAGTAGATGTGACTCCTCTGATTGTACTGCTTCCAGCAATGAGAGAAACTGCACTTATGAAACTTCTCCCCATATTGGGTCAGACAAAAATTATCATAAAGGCATGAACATTCATTATCCTACAGAAAAAGGGGAATTAACACTGCAAGGAGATTTAAGATGTCGCTATAGACTGGCTCTCATATTTTTGAGCTCTGCACATTACATTACAAGATTCGGCCTCCTGAGACAACTCTGCTAACAGCCACTAGAGGGCAATCACTTCTATATGCACTGCACAAAACGCTGGACCAAGAAAGGATGCACACATTATCTTTATTATTATTATTAACAGTATTATTTATATACCGCTTTTCAACAAAAAGTTCACAAAGTGGTTTACAGAAAAAATCAAATGATTAAATGGGCTCACAATCTTTAAGCATCATCATCGTAGTAAGAAGAGTCACTTCTACACAGAAATTGATTAAGGTCATCAATGTGCCTGGCGATGGTTCTTAATACATCTATGATAGTCTGAGGCAGTGTCCTGAACACACTCAGGATTGTTTCCTTTTGGGGTGGGTCTGCCCTTGCAACATCATCCTCTATTACACTGGTTCTCAAACTGTGGGTCGCGACCCACCATTGAGAACTTTTGCTGTCCCCTGCCCCCTTAAGGGGCGGGGACAGCATGGCGGCAGCGATCCAGGGGATTGCCGCCGCCGCCAAAGTGCCAGAAAACCCCCAACTGCTCCTGGTAAGAAGTTGAGACAGAGAATGCCCCAACATTTAGGTCTAGGACACTCATGAAATGTAGTGTTTGTGCTTGGGTCTGTCTTAAACAGTCATTTTCCCCAGCCAATTAAGAAACGCTGCACCGAATCCCACTCAACTGAGAAGTGAAGGAGTCTATGGTGTGATCAAATCCAACCTGTTCTTTTTTAATTTTATTAGATGCAACTGTGACTCACTAACAAGCCTCTGCAGTGCTGGGAATCTGACTGTCTCTCTCAGCTGGCCCTCTAACCTGCAGCAGGTAGCGTCAGTTCCGCTAATTAGTCACTCCACCTGCAAATGAACTTCAGCTGCACTAACATCGCCAAGGGAACTGGAGTTCCCACACAGCCAGATGTATGGGAGAAACATCAATCACTATTCCTGTGACAGGGAAACCTGAATCACTGAAGCCCCCAATCCAGTTCTTTCACTGTTTATGCCTTACTGCTAGGGGGCCAAAGGGAAGAACCCTCCGCAACTACCTTACCCCCCAACCCCCAGTCACGGACACACAATTTAAATACAAAAGATGTTCTTTTTGCCTTCCCACAGTCTTCAAGTGCTCTGGGAAAGAAAAAGTACCAATCACTTACTCATTAGCATGTTAATTCATGAAATAAATGTGGATTATATTTAAGTTACCTAATGATCAGGCTTGAACCTGAGCAGGGGATGGGACGGGACCAGCAACCAATAATCAACCATTTATTGGCAGCTACGATAAGCAAAACAAGACCTGCCCTAAGAGAACAATCAACACGCTCTCACCACAGTACCCACAATGTAGCAGCCACAGATCTGTGGCACTGTTATTGTTCTGTTGTTATTTTTATTTACAAATAAAGGAGGAGGAAAAGCAGATCTGTGGCTCAGTCAATTTAGTTCCTATCTTGATTCAAATCATCTGTGCATAATTAATACTTCAAATGCAGCATTATGTTTTGTTATGTTCATGCACAACATATTAAGACTTCACAGAGGATTGTGGTGAATGCGCAAGAGCTCAGACATGTGCTTACAATTAAGAGTGAGGAGCAGATATAGCACATGTGAGCCTGCCCTCCCCATTTATAATGCAGTGCCCTTATGACGGTGTTACTGAAACGGATTGGCTGATCTGGTCTGATGGCACAGAATGCTCATGCAGGGGATGAAACAGGAAGCCCAAGTTTGCATGAGCCCAAAGGCTAAAAAAGGGTGCAGAGTAGGCAATGAGCCGAGAAACAAGGACTCAAGAGAAGTATAGGGGATGGAGAAGAAAGTATAGGGGATGGAGAAGAAAGGGGATGGAGAGCAAAGGCAGAAGAAAAGGAGACTAAGGCAAAAGGACTGATGAGAGACAGGGATTGCTGAAGAAACCTCACATTAACAATACACGAGTGAATGGAGTTTACGGGTTTATTGGCCATGGTCCAAATTAATTACAATAGCAACTTAAAAGAGTTACAAACGTGACGTTTCATCCAGGGGCGTCGCGACGACGCGCGACACCCCTGAGCGGGGGCGCGCGTCACCCTTAAGGGGAGGCTCCGCCCCCGCGCGTGACGTCACGCGCAGGAGCGGAGCGCCCTCCCCGCTCCATTTTTGGCTCATTTTGGAGCCAAACGGACCCAGGGGAGGGCGGGCGGGCCCACCTCCACCGCAAAAATGTAAGTGAGGGGCATCGCGTGTCACCCCTATACGCGCGACGCCCCCCGGCGGCCCGCCCCCCCGCTTCCCCCCGTCGACGCTAGTAGTTTCATCCAGATTTCACTGGACCTTATCAAGCGAAAGAATGACCCAGCGCCAGAGCCCTGGCACAGCCTGGTGTTAACTGACCTTACTTGCAACAGAAACATATTCTGCATTCAGGGGAATTATGGTACATTAACGATTACAGAGTATAAGAGTGACTTCATCAGTCTCTTCTTTGCCAAGCAAAAATGGTTCAGGTTTCTTTTGGCAGAGAGGTCACTGACAACATTTTTTTCTAATCCAATTTTGTTTGTTGACAATATGTGCATAAATCCCATTTTGCTTGGAAGCAGATGGCAAAATCAACTGCAGCATTCAATGCAGGTAATTCTACTTGCAGGGACATCCATATATCCAACCCTCTTGGCAGAAAATAACCCCTGTGCCATTTGTCCTTTCTCTCTCATGTTCCAAGCATGCTACCTGAATTTGTCTCCTGCACCCTCCTTTAGGCTGCTCCACACAATGCATTTCTAAGTACAGACCTAGGATTTGAATGCCAACAAATATGCCTTTGCTTTGCAAACACTAGTATAACACAATGACCCCATCAGCAAGCTGAAATTAGCTCTGGCCTCCTGCCAAGTGTACACTTGATGGCCTAACATAGCTTGCTACATAGTAATGTGTTAAATTGCCTTCATGCTCATACCTGCTGGCCTTCAGATAATCCCACTGGGAGTCAATGCTATCAGTACTGGTATGAGTGAGTTCAAAAGTACCTGGGCAGTTCTCCTTCCCTCATTCAACTGCTTTACAAAACTAAATAGGGCTCTTGCTGTTTCAGCCTTAACCAATGACTATTTCCCAGCATGCCTCCATCCACCAAGAACTGAGTGCTAACTCACACAAATACTTTTAATTAACAGTGATTGCAGAGGCTTGCTGTAGTCATTCCTTATAGAGTCCCCTACAGATAAGAGTCTATTCTGAACCATTATTTCATGAATGCTAGCTATACAAACCAGTGGGTGGCGCAGTGGGTTAAACCACTGAACCATGAGCTGTCGATCGAAAGGTTGGCAGTTCGATTCCGCGCGACGGCTCCTGCCAACCTAGCAGTTCGAAAGCAAGAAATTGCAAGTAGATTAATAGGTACCGCGTCAGCGGGACGGTAACAGCGTTCCATGCGCCTCGGTGTTGAGTCATGCCGGCCACATGACCATGGAAACGTCTTCGGACAGCGCTGGCTCTTCAGCTTTGAAACGGAGATGAGCACTGCTCCCTAGAGTTGGACATGACTGGACTTAATTGTCAAGGGATACCTTTACCTTTACCTAGCTATACAAAAGATGTCCCTAATTCAGTTTAAACTGACACCCTCAGCTTCCTCTGTTCTCTTAATTACAAATGCATAACTGGATCGACAAGCAAGAAAAGGCCTTACCACTTTATGCCCTGAATGCCTAAGAGCCTTTTTGTCTTTGGCGACACACCCATGCACAGGACCACAGACTGGACCAGTCCACATGTTCCTGGAGATGGTACTGCTGCTACAGAGAAATTTGCTGGTATCTTGCAAGCAATGCCTTGGGGGTTTCTTAGACCATACAACAAGCCAGACCTGCCTCTGACGTATCAAGAGTTTTGTTGGGAAGGTCAAATGTTGACCCAACTACACTGGATGCAAACCAACTATGCAGTCTTCAGACACCTGAGACAAAAGCTCTCTTCTTACACAATCCCTTATGTCAGTGGTTCCCAAACTGGGAGGCGTGGCTCCCAGAGGAGCCACGGATACCAGTCAGGGAAGCCGCTGAGCGCTACAGAATCCTCTCAGAATACAGTGCAATGCCAAATGGCAGGCAGCAACATAATGTGATGGGGAGCCGCAGCCAAGAATCACCAATGGTCAAGGGAGCCGTGAGTTGAAAATGTTTGGGAAACGTTGCCTTATGTCTTTAGTGAACAGGCCAGGAGTGGGACCATGGCCAGTGAGAGAAAAAGCGTTAGGGGACCAGCCAGAAGGAGTGGTGCTGCTCTCCCTTGTGTTTAGTTGGGGAATTACAGTATGTAAGAAGAGAGCTATAGGCTACATCTACATACAGTATTCCACTTTAACTGTCATGGCTGTTCTCAAAGTAGCCTGGGCTCTGTAGTTTAGAGATCCCTAGTGCACTGCAGAGAACTACTATTCCCTAGGTTCCCAAGGGAAAGAGAAAGATTGTTAGACTCACTGCACACTGGTCTGTTTCATGGGACCATGCATAGAATCAAGTGCAAGGATCCTAAGTAGGATCAGATTACGCATCCAGATTACGCATCAGGCATCCAGAGGTCCAAGACCTCTGGATGCCTGAGGATGTGGCATGCCAAATGCTACCCCTTCCCTGCATCCATTTTTCTAAGGGCGTAATCTGATCCTACTTAGGCCGCCGTTGTAACCACCGGTCCAGCGAAAACGGGAGGCCCCAGAACGGAAAGGGGATTCAAATCCCCTTTGAATTCTCCTTTTGGAGGGGATTTGAATCCCCTTTCTGTTCTGGGGCCTCCCGTTTTCGCTGGGCCGCTGGTTACAAGTAGGATCGGATTGCGCCCTAACTTAAATAGGACCCTGCAGGGGGAACTATCTAGATTGGGATCACGGTGCAGGAAAAATATCCCCATCACAGTCCTGATCTGGATTGGCCCTCCCGTACGCTACCTACCGTTAGAGAAATCAAGAACACAGGCTCCAATCATGCAACAGGTGTATCATCTAGTCTGGCCTTTAATATTTAGCCCCTGCATGTTTAAGTCTGACTCCAAAGCGTACTTCTGGGAAACGTGCTCTTTTTGAATAAACAGCTGAGCATCTCAAGATTATATGCATTACCAGAAACCACGGTAGAGAATATGTGCCATGGAGTAGAGGACCATCTCAGCCACAGAAGTAACGAGGCATCTTTTGTGCATGAAAGAAACATAGGAGACGGGAAGGCAATGAAGACAGATAGTTCCCCCCAAATACAGACACTTCCTTTACTTGTTTTGGGGGATGGGTCCCCCACTAAAGATTGGATAATAATGATTCCCTACTGCAGATTGGAATGCATTTCACTATAAAAACACTTATGGCTCAACTGACTTGAATTGTTCGTATGCTGCAGTAAAATCACATTAGTATTGATTTTGAAATTACCTTTGAATTACAAGAACCTGCAATAAAGTTAACTGCATGAATTTCAAGTGTTATTATGCTTCTCTTGTGATTTCAATTATCGATCAAGTGCCGCAGCGGAAGCATTGAACTCTGAAATCACAACAGCGATTATAACACTGCTGCTGCTCTTTTCCTAACCTTTTCAGCTGTCTCCACTGTGCATTCTGGGAGATGTAGTTCACAACCAGCATCACCTCTAACAGAATTCATCATGGAAACTTCTAGGCTGGTCACAAGGTGAGTTTTCATAGCAACCAAGCAACAAACACTCAGTGAACTGGGAAAATACTCTTGCCCATTCCAGGAACCTACGTGCTTAGATGGCATTTCTCTGAAGCAGTAACAGCATGCCCTGGAGAGTTCTGTGAAGAGGAGGCCTCCTGAGATTCTTCCTGGAGATCTGCAAAGATTCTGCTAACATTTACATGTGAAAAAAAAATGCCTGTGTTAAACTCACTACTAGTGTGTGTGTCAGGCTGGCTTAAAATGGAAATTACTTGCAGGATAAACTGGTCCTCTCCTCTCCTGGGTCAACAAAATTAAAACAAGTTGCTTAATTTTTGTGGCTTCCACGGCAACACACAGAGAGGGCCCAAGGGAAATCTGATTAACAGTGCCCAGAAAAGGCTGATGAGATGGATCAGGCTCGACCCATATTGTTGGTCATTCAACAGCTACATGCCTGGCCCAAGACAAACAGGCGGCTGAAGCAGCGCCAGATTCTGCTACCTCCACCACCACCACCACCATTGCTCACTGTCAAGCAACCACACCATTCCTCCTGCCCCCACCCCCCGGAGCCACACACCACCTTCTTCGTTCTCCTCCTCCTCCTCCCCACTTCTCAATTTGAAAAGCCAAGAACTGGGTCAAAAGGAAAGAATATGTAGGGGATCAGAGGGAAGGGGAGGCACTGGTCTAGCGCTACTTCCTCTCCTCCATGACCTTCTTGCAAGGGGGGGGGATGGAAGTGGCAGCTGGAAGAGAGGTCAAGGCGAGTGCCCAGCCTGGAGATGGCAGGAGCACAATCTTGATCCAATCAGAACAGTGTCACAGCAATCCCGTGCCTTCTCCTCCAGCTCCGCCACCGCGATAGGTTGCTCACAGCAACAGTACTGGAGGAAGAAGTGAGTCACCATTGCACCAGTCTTCTCCTCCTTCACTCTCAGTGAGTGAAAACAAAGATTGAAGTACAGTACATGGTGAAGCGGCTGGGGGGGCAGAAGGCTAGGAGGGTGGGCTGGTACAGGTACTCCCACTTCCTCCAGTCCACCTCTCCAAGTAATCAGCTCATTAGACCTCATGGCTGGGCCAGCCCTGGCTGCATGACTGCAGAATGATGTCCCAGTCACCCCCTGCCTCTGCTGCTGCCACCGCCACCCCCCCCCCTCCAACCTATCTGTCTGGGGTACTTCTTCCTCTCAGTCACTGCTCAGAAGTGGTGGCAGAATATTACATTCTACCTCCCAAAGTGTACAGAGAGAGAGAGAGAGAGAGAGAGAGAGAGAGAGCACCCCCTTTACACAGACGTCTAGTGCCCCAGTGATGGAACTCCCTTCCCAGAAAGATCCAGTTTGGCTGCCTCTCATTATTTTTAAATGAAAGCTGAAAACCTTCTTTCAGAAAGTCTTTTCACTGATGTCCTCTGCTGTGAATGATTTTAGAATTTATTCTGCTGTTTTTAATTTTATTTGGTGATACGTTGTTAGACATTTTAATTTTTTGTCAGCTGCTTTGAGATGTTGCTAAAAGTGAGGTAAAAATAAAAAAATGGTGGCCTCTATTGGCCTGACCCAATGATGTCATCAGCCAGAGCATCCACAGCATAGCTGCACTTGTACTGATAACTGCGTCAAACACCCCCCCCCCATTCTCTCATTCCATCTTCACCTCCCAAACCCTCTGCCCTTTTCGGCTGGCCTTCAGTATGTAAAGGTAAAGGTGACCCCTGACAATTAAGTCCAGTCGTGTCCGACTCTAGGGTGTGGTGCTCATCCCCATTTCAAAGCCGAAGAGCCAGCGTTGTCTGAAGACGCCTCTGTGGTCATGTGGCCGGCATGACTCTCCTTGCCGCAGCGCGTAGCATGCAGCTGGAACACAGAGTGCTGTTTACCTTCCCGCAAGCGGTACCTATTATGTACCATGGCGCAAAAAATGTTGCTGCTTCTGAGCAACAGCAAGCAGCGAGGTGGCCAAGTGAAGGACTGGGGAGTGAAGAAAGGAACTTACCAGAAATTCCCCAATAGCAAAAGGACTGTTTTATTTTTAAAAATAATTTGTGTGGTGTGATGAAATGGGACATGACCGCACAAACTTTGAACAGCATTTCTGGGCCAATTTGAAGACCTTTTTAATTTAAAATGCAGTGGTGCCCTTCAAATGGGTACCCAACATGAAAATGAGTTGGCACAATAACCGCAGGCTTCTCGGCATACACCCTTGTTGGGCTACTGCCTTAACTCACCTATTAAAATTCCCATTAGAATGACCCAGCAGCTTTCAGTTCAAATCCTTCATTTCTCCACTAATGAATACTGTACAATGTCTCTGAAGTTCAGGCGAGGAACAAACCATTGGCTTGGAGCTACTCCTGGCTTCAGGGGGAAAAGATGAGACACCAAAACTCTTCCAGCATGGTCTGTGCGTATGCAATTACTGTATATTAAATTATTTGGAACAGGAAACTCAGTGTTGGTTCTAGGTGAAACCGCAAGGATTGTTAGAGTCTCATTACATGACATGCAAATCTTGTAAAGCTCTTCTTGGCAACTGTCTCCTTTGGCAAAGCTGGAACAAAAAATTTACCCTTATTTGATCTGCCCAATGGACCTATGCATAAGTTTCATCGCTGTTAATACTGAATACCAGTCCTTAAAATGCCTATAGATAATTCATTAAAAAAGCAGCATGGTGTTTCAAAGGCTATTCTTAGAGGTTTCAGTTTCCAGAGTCTTCTTATGTTTACTTTTCATTTCATTAATAATTTCTGTTTGCATTTAAAATGCAAGAAAAAAAATCGAAGGAAGGCTTCTCTGCTGTCTTAATGCTGCGCAACATATTCAGTACTGCAGAATAGATGTTAAGAGGCCATTACTGCAAATGACTATACAAAACACAAATCTAACACAGCCTTTGATTATTAAGGTAGGGCTGGCACATTTCTTTCCTGGAAGAGGCCCTGGGCCTTTAAACGCAACCCACAACAGGTAGAAATTCAACAGCTGCATCTTTCCTGCAAATTGTATCTCTGTGCCAATAAAAAT
Source organism: Plestiodon gilberti rubricaudatus (assembly GCA_026170595.1). Lineage (NCBI taxonomy): Eukaryota > Metazoa > Chordata > Lepidosauria > Squamata > Scincidae > Plestiodon > Plestiodon gilberti. The sequence continues at coordinate 225,403,844 of JANXHW010000002.1, forward strand.
TACATCTACTGAATATCTGTTGTGCAACTGGTAGAGACACTTCTTGTTACCCACTGAAAAAATCCAGAAAGTACATGTAGGGAGATAGGAGAATCCATAAGAGATCCTCTCCTATTCCTACACTTCAAAGAAGCAGTGGAAAAGGAGACAGTGCAGTGATTTTGAGAAACGGTGGTTAAAAAATGTTAATGTATTGTTATGTAATCGTTTCTCAAAGTTCTCCCTGCAAGGCGGGGAGAACTCTAAGTATGTGTGGGGGTGGGGACAGTGGCAGCAGCGATCCTAGAGATCACCGTCACTGCTGGGAAAGAAAAGTTTAAAATGTAATTTTTAGATTTACAGGGGTTCCTGGAGCGCTCTGGACGGTGTGGGGAGGCCCGTGGTACCCTCCGTGGGCCTCCCTGAGCTTTAGATTGCTGCTTCATGGCAATTATGACCACTTCCGTTTTTTAGACAAACCCCCCGGAAGTGGCCATAATTGCCACAGAGCAGCGACGTAAAGCTCAAGGAGGCCCGTGGCAGGGGCCACGGGCCTCCCCACACCGTCCGGAGAGTTCCAGGCCCCCCGGTAAGTGTAAAAAATATTTTTTAAACAAATTTCTTTCCCACTGGCGTTGACAATCCCCGCCCTGGTGGCAGGGAACAGAATCTGGTTTTTCTGGTGGGTCATGACCCACCAGTTTGAGAACCACTGGCTTATGTTATATTAGTACAGAAATAACTGTTAAAGCAACACTAGCTGTAAAGCCTGACACTCAAATTCTCTAATGACATCAAGGCATGTATAGACCAAGTTACGCAACTTCTGTAAAGAGAGAAAACTTAGCTATGTAAATCATGTTTGCTAGTGTAAGAAAATAGAGGGAGTGTAAATATGTGCGATGGAAACGTATGGAATACTTAGAGTCTGGAATATATGGAATACTTAGGAATACTAAACATATGGAATACTTAGGGCAGAAGAGTCTGGCTCAGTTGGGAGAGCTGCTGCCTTCAAAGCCCGAAGACCGGTGAACTTGATAAGTTCGATAAGTTCACAAAAAGCTGTGAAAGCCTCCAGGAGGAGAGATAAGAGCCTCCAGCTGTGTCGGTCGAGTGTAGGAGGCGCCAGCCAGCAGAATTGTCAGACTGTAAAAAGGATACCACCTGGAAAGTAGCCGTTCATGAAAGATTGGACATTTATATATATTGTAAAAAAAACCAAGGGGAGTTAGGACAGCCTGCCCATGTACTCCGCCTTGGATTAAAGTCGGAGGAGAAATCCAATGACTGAGAAAGGCGGTATATAAATACTGTATATTATTATTATTACAGCCCAATCCTATCCTTTTGCCAACCCCGCCGATGCAGCCACACCAAGGAGGCTTGAGCTGTATCCTGTGGCAGGTGGGTGGATGCCAAGATGCAACAGGTGAGGGAAGTAAGCCACTTACCCTACTCCGCTACACCATAGTCTTCTATGGATCTTCTCAGACCTGCGCCAGCTCTTTAGCTGGTGCAAGTCCAAGAAGACAAAGGGGGAGTGCTGGCTGCTATCGGAAATGATAGCATCCATCACAAGTTGCCCACACTGGGTGCCACTGTAAAGTTAAGAGCAAATCTCGGTCTCTTGTAATACTCCATCTTTAACAGGAAGAGAGTAGAATCTGCCTGTCTCATGGTGATTGGAAAACATCCAAATTCTCAGAGGCCCTGTCCTGCATTTCCCAGCACTGGCCATGCCGGAGTGCATCATGGGAACTCACTGTCTGTATGGGAACGAGATAGCGGGTAGAGCTAGCTCGTTAGTACCAACACCTGTGGTTGACACTCTACTTGGGAGGGGGTGAGTAACAGTGGTTTAACCTTCTAGAAGGAACTGAGTGGATCAGTCTTCTATTGGTTTACTGACCTGTCAATTATTGGACATCTCAAAAACGTATATAAGTGCCTTTCTTTAGGGTGGGCACTCTCTCACTCTCTGTTCGTCTCTGACCGTGTTTGCTCCACGTTACCCAGCATTGAGATCTGTTGGAAGTTTGCCTACCCTGCCAATTGGTGGGTGAGGCCCCAAACCCCTCAGGGGGGATAAGGGAGCATCACTCTTGGTGAGAGTTAGGAAACAGTTAGTTATTAGGAGTTTTAGCTTTGTTATTTTAATCCTCTACGTCTGCAACATGTCTGTCAAGTCTTTTCTGCCTTTGAAATCTATGCACGAATAGTCTTAACAAACAACACTATATGATTACTTTGGTGTGCCTATTGGGAACTGAATAGACTAATAAGTCCTGGCCTAGATGCCTGAGCCATACTACCATATCTTCAGCAAATGCTGTACTACTGTACTTAAGTCATTCTCAACCTTGTGGACCTGACTCCCTTGTTCAGGGAGGTCAGTTTCCCCACAACGTCAACTTTCCTATAGACACTTGGAGCCTGGAGGCCGAGTGGTTTGGTTTATACCCCAGGTGGTGGTAGCTACCCTCCCCTTGTTCAGGGGTGAACTTCTCCTTGTTTAGGAGTGTAGGACGGATAGGCCCAGAGTCAGGGGTGCGCTGGTCTTGTTTGAACTGGGACATGACTGGTGGCAAACCCTAACCCGTCCTTTACAGCCACCCCTTCCCAACTGCCATGCCCCCAGCCTTCTCCCTGTTCCACCCTCCCCTGCCCCATTCTTCACACACTCCCACCTACCCACGGGCGTCACTGGAGCGTGGCAGGGGGGCGGGCCGCCAGGGGGTGACGCGCGTCATGGGAGCCTGCCTCGGAGCGTCCGACCCGCTCCAGGGCCTTCTGAAAGAAGGCTCAGGCAGCGCGTCAATCCGGGTATTTCCCGGATTTTCGCGCATGCCCAGACCCGTTTTGAGGGCAAAAAGCCCTCAAAACGGGTCTGCGCATGCGCGAAAATCCGGAAAATACCAGGATTGACGCACTGCCTGGGCCTTCTTTCAGAAGGCCCTGGAGCGGGTCGGACGCTCCGAGGCAGGCTCCCATGACGCGCGTCACCCCCTGGCGGCCCGCCCCCCTGCCACGCTCCAGTGACGCCCGTGGGTAGGTGGGAGTGTGTGAAGAATGGGGCAGGGGAGGGTGGAACAGGGAGAAGGCTGGGGGCATGGCAGTTGGGAAGGGGTGGCTGTAAAGGACGGGTTAGGGTTTGCCACCAGTCATGTCCCAGTTCAAACAAGACCAGCGCACCCCTGACTCTGGGCCTATCCGTCCTACACTCCTAAACAAGGAGAAGTTCACCCCTGAACAAGGGGAGGGTAGCTACCACCACCTGGGGTATAAACCAAACCACTCGGCCTCCAGGCTCCAAGTGTCTATAGGAAAGTTGACGTTGTGGGGAAACTGACCTCCCCACAACGGGGGGGGAGCCGGGTGGCCCCCTCCCCCCGCACCTATAACGTCGTGCCACTAGGGGGGGGTGACGCGCGTCCCCGCACCAGGGTGACGCGCGTCTACTGACGCCAGTGCACCTACCCTTCCTTGACCCCCCGCCACGCACAGGGCCACTCTGGTCTCTCCACTGGCGTTCTGGAAGTTCACGACTTCACACGCTGCCAGGGTGTTTTTTGCAACTGCTGTAAGGAACTGCTGCCGGAATGCTAGTTCCAGCAGTGGTGAAGCCCATAGGATTGGGCTGTTAGGCTTATTGAGAACTGTGTAAAGGGATGCAAAAGTAATGAGTACTAAAGCTGGATTAGCATTTCCCAAAAATGATTTTGGATAAAAGTATGAAAGTGCTGACTGAGGAATTATCGCAGCTGTGCCTGTCATTACGTTGCAGAGCATATTGATTGTATGATTTTGTAGAAGACAAAAGAGCAATTAAAAGCCAATGCCCTCACAGGTTGTGTATAGGCTCCAAACCTTATTGCACTTCCTTGCAACATTCTCTATTTGTGCCCTGGACTCTGTGGACCTTTGGAAAACACTCTTTATGGGTGGCTAGGAAATAAATCTAGAGAATAGCTCTATGCAAAAGTAGTTTAACTTTACCCAAGGGCCCAAAACACTGAATTGAAAACCCAAACATAAAAATAAACATATAAATCAGTATCCATATCAGAACCTCAAAGAGTTTTAAAATCTCACAACTAAAATGTGCCTAATACCATCTTAGGCCAAAACTAGGCTTACCAGATCTCCAACCGGGACAGAGTGCTAGACCTTTAGGAGAAGGAATGTGGGCAGGTGTAGCTTGTTAAACCTTAGAGCACAATCCTAGGCATGTCTACTCAGAAGCAAGCCCCACTGAACACAATGGTCTGGTTTGTTGTTGTTCAGTCGTTAAGTCGTGTCTGACCCTTCGTGATCCCATGAACCATATCCCGCCAGGCCTTCCTATCCTCCACTATTTTCCTGAGTTCGCTTATTTTCATGTTCGTTGCATCGGTGATGCTGTCTAACCATCTCATCCTTTGCCTTCCCCTTCTCCTTTTGCCTTCAATCTTTCCCAGCATCAGAGTCTTCTCCAGGGAGTCCTCTCTTCGCATTAGGTGGCCAAAATATTTGAGTTTCAGCCTTAGTACCTGTCCTTCCAGGGAACAGTCAGGGTTGATTTCATTTAGAATTGACTGATTTGATCTACTAGCAGTTCAAGGGACTCTCAAGAGTCTTCTCCAGCACGACAGTTCAAAAGCATCTATTCTTCGGCGCTCAGCCTTCCTTATGGTCCAACTCTCGCAACCATACATTGCTACTGGGAACACCATCGCCCTGACTATGCGAACTTTTGTTGGCATGGTGATATCTCTGCTTTTTATTATGCTATCTAAGTTTGCCATAGCTTTCCTTCCAAGGAGTAAGCGTCTTTTAATTTCATGGCTGCTGTCTCCGTCTGCAGTGATCTTGGAACCCAAAAAAGTAAAATCTGTTACTGCTTCCATTTCTGCCCCTTCTATTTGCCAGGAATTGATGGGACCAGATGTCATGATCTTAGTTTTATTGATGTTGAGTTTCAAGCCAACTTTTGCACTCTCCTCTTTCACTCTCATCAAGAGGCTCTTTAGTTCTTCTTCACTTTCAGCCATTAGGGTGGTATCGTCTGCATATCTGAGGTTGTTGATGTTTCTCCCGGCAATCTTGATTCCAGCTTGCGATTCATTCAGCCCTGCATTTCTCATAATGTAATCTGCATATAAGTTAAATAAGCAGGGTGACAATATACAGCCTTGCCGTACTCCCTTCCCAATGTTGAACCAATCGGTTGTTCCATGGCCGGTTCGAACTGTTGCTTCCTGACCCGCATACAGGTTTCTCAGGAGACAGGTAAGGTGGTCTGGTACCCCCATCTCTTTAAGAATTTGCCACAGTTTCAAAGGCTTTGCCACACAATTTGCCACACAATCAAAGGCTTTTGCATAGTCAATGAAGCAGAAGTAGGTGTTTTTTTTGGAACTCTCGTGCTTTCTCCATGATCCAGCGCATATTGGCAATTTGATCTCTAGTTCCTCTGCCTCTTCGAAACCCAGCTTGTACGTCCAGTAGTTCTCGGTCCACGTACTGCTGAAGCCTAGCTTGTAGGATTTTGAGCATAACCTTGCTAGCATGTGAAATGAGTGCAATTGTGCGATAGTTTGAACACTCTTTGGCACTGCCCTTCTTTGGAATTGGAACATAAACTGACCTTTTCCAATCCTTTGGCCACTGCTGAGTTTTCCAAATTTGTTGGCATATTGAGTGCAGCACTTTCACAGCATCATCATTTAGGATTTTAAGTAGCTCAGCTGGGATATTATCATCTCCACTAGCTTTGTTGTTAGTAATGCTATCTAAGGCCCACTTGACTTCACTTTCTAGGATGTCCGGCTCTGGGTCAGTGACCACACCAGCGTGTGACTGAACAACAGACACATTAGTCACAGCGTGTGACTGAACAACAGACACATCAGGAACATTAAGATCTTTCTTGTATAGTTCTTCTGTGTATTCTTGCCATCTCTTCTTAATCTCTTCTGCTTCTGTCAGGTCCCTGCCTTTTTTGTCCTTTATCATGCCCATCTTTGCACAAAACGTTCCCTTGATATCTCCAATTTTCTTGAAGAGATCTCTAGTCCTCCCCATTCTGTTGTTTTCCTCGATTTCCTTGCATTGTTCATTTAAGAAGGCCTTCTTATCTCTCCTTGCTATTCTCTGGAAATCTGCATTCAGTTGTTTATATCTTTCCCTTTCACCTTTGCTTTTCGCATTCCTTCTTTCCACAGCTATTTGTAAAGCCTGATCTGACAGCCACTTTGCTTTCTTGCATTTCTTTTTCTATGGGATGGTTTTAGTTGCTGCCTCCTGTACAATGTTACAAACTTCCGTCCATAGTTCTTCAGGCACTCTGTCTGCCAGGTCTAATGCCCTAAATCTATTCTTCACCTCCACTGTATACTCATAAGGGATATGATTTAGGTCATATCTGACTGGTCTAGTGGTGTTCCCTACATTCTTCAATTTAAGCCTGAATTTTGCAATAAGAAGCTCATGATCTGAGCCACAGTCAGCTCCAGGTCTTGTTTTTACTGATTGTATAGAGCTTCTCCATCTTTGGCTGCAAAGCACATAATCTATCTGGTTTCGGTATTGACCATCTGGTGATGTCCATGTGTAGAGTCGCCTCTTGTGTTGTTGGAAAATGGTCTGGTAAGCCTAGCCAAAACAAAACATTATGGAAGAGGTGTGGTTGCCTCAAAGACAGTCTCATTCTCCTCCGTAACGTTTAAATCTGTGCTGTCATCAAGCTCTTTTCCCCACGTCTGCAAGCGGAAGCCAAGGAAAATTGTTTTTAGACACTGTTTTTATTAATTTTTATTGCTTGTTTTTACTGATTTTTTTATACTGTGTTTTTTTTGTATGTATTTTTTTCTGTTGTAAGCCGCCTTGGGTCCCTTCGGGGAGAAAGGCGGGATAAAAATACTGTAAATAAATAAATAAATAAAATGAACAGGGGCAGGCGACTCACAGTCTCATGACGTGGCATCATCACACATTTCTTATTACTAGACACTACATCACGGGCGTGCTCTAAGACACTTGTAGCATGTGAAAATGGAGGGAGATCTATTCTGTGTGCAGGGACCAAACTACACACACACACCCCTTCAGTGGGTGGCTCATGGCACAGCTCAGTGGAATTGCATGAAATGATGAGGGAGGCAAGGTTAAAGGTGCAACAACAGATATCTTTTATTGTGGGGATAAGAACTGGGAAGGGGAATCAAAAAGAAAATGCAATGCAAGGTACACAGCAATCACTCACACAACTAGGCCTTACACATCGGCGGTTCTATGTACAGGCATACCTCAACTTTCGTCACTTTGCTCTTTCATCCTTGCCGAGCACCCAGAAGTGGCCATTAGGGCCAGATGTTGTTTAATATTGCCGAGCACCGGAACGTGGCCCGCATGGAGCTTGGCTTGGGAGGCAAAACCTCCCACTCAAGTCGCCGCAAGTGGCACAGAGACTCCTTGAGCCTGGGCAGGCGGCTCCGCCATTCCCTGTCCAGTGCGCGGCAAATTGGGCAGGAGGATTCGCCTCCCAAGCCGAGCTCCACGCAGACAACTTCCGGGTGCTCAGCAATGTTAAACAACATCTGCCCCCTTTAGACAACGTCCAGCCCCCTTACAGTAAAAAAGGGTGCTGAAATTCATCCTTTTTTGACTTTCGTCATTGGTCTGGTCCCTAACCAGACAAAAGTGCAAGGTATGCTTGTGGAAGGAAAAAGAAATAGAATAGGAGAGAAATAGGAAAAAGAAATAGAATCTAGAGAGAATAGAGATTGGAGAATCAGGGCTTTTGCAATAGCAGGAAGGGAGGGGAGAGGAGGATGAGTGGGGAAAAGAAAACAAAAAGGCCAAGGAGCCCTAGATTTCCATATCCACCAAATCGTAACCCCCTTCCCAGGCCCGATCCGCCTACACGGATCAACTCAGACTTGCACCAGCTATAGAGCTGTAGAGCTTGTGCAGGTCTGAGGTGACCCATGGCAGCTGCTGGGGCTTATTCTGGGGCAAGGGAACAAGTGTTCCCTTGTCCCGAAGAGGCCTCCAGAGGCCAAAACTCCCTCGCAGGATACAGCAATAGCTGTGTTGGCACCGCTGCATTGTCACACAAGGTTAGAACTGGGCTCTCATGAACTTCAGAATTACCAGCTGATATGAAACAGCAGAGTTTTGCACTACTTACAGTTCTCATTGCCCAAGTTTCTTTGCAAGGTCCTCTCCACTTTCAAGGTAAGAAATCCCTAAAACGTAAGGCTACAGAATGGCCCCTTACAATTAAATCTAATTCATCCTTAGGCCTCAGTTTTGGCAAGATGATGATATGGCTTCAGAGATACAGTACACAGATGGATTAAAACAAGAGCAGAATGCTAGTGTTATTCTCTGAAGCCTTAAAGCTAAGCAGCACCTTTAACACCTCTCTCTCTATCTTCCCTTCCTTTCCCATCACCGACCCTCCCAAAGTAATTACAATCCCCAGGAAGGAAGCAGCAGATGCCACTTGATCAGTTCTGAGACCTCTGTGGGGAGCGAAATTAAAAACCAGAGGCATCAACCATAATAGGGGGAAGACATCCTTCATGGCTAAGTTTCTGTCTGAAGGTTAAATGGGTGTGCTGGAAATTCTAATTTTGATTCAGAAATGGGGAAGTCTGCAGCATAACCTTTCTGTTCCTAGTCTGCCAAGTCCCATGTAAGGCACAAGATGCCCTTTCGTGCAAGCGACAGAATTATTGCAGTTTCTTGCTTTAGGACGTGGAACTCTACACTCCATTGATCTGCACATTCTATGGGCTATTCAAATCTTTGCAAAAGTGATAGATATATGTCCTCCCCCTCTCCCACCCCGCCCCGTAATGGTCTTCTAGAAACAGGGTTGGGAGGGTGGAACTCTTGACCAATATTACTTCACATGCAAAATCTACCCTAATCATTAGCATTTCTAAAGCATATTTCCAATGTTCAAACTGCATTATCTCAGCAATTGCCACAACTTCACAACTCTGTAAGGCAGGCAAGTACTATTACTCTACCATTCAGATGGAGGACTAGATAGGCCATTTGCAGCCAATGAATTCATGATACTTTTCAATGCCCCACTCATATCTTTGTTGCTACTATACTAGTCATCTCTAACTATTTTGTCACCCTACACACAATAAATTTAGAGACTTTCACTCCCACACTCGAGTAGCTCCCTGAATCCTTGACCACACAGCCACATGAAAACGTAACAGAAAAGACCACAAGAATCCTACCGGATCAGGCCAAAGATCCCTCTAGTCCAGCACCTTCCTTTCTACAGTGGCCAACCAGGAGTTTCCAGGAACCCCACAAGTAGAGCTTCTGGAAGCAGTAGTCCTCCTCTCCTGCTAGGCTCCACAGTGACTGGTATTCGTTGGCATATTCTGAACAAGGAGGCTCCATGTGGCCATAATGGCTGACAGACCTATCCACATGAAGTCCCAGTACTTCTCCATTCATCAAAACTATGAGAGCCATAATCTACCTTAGAAACACAGGCTCCTCCCAGTTCCTTCCCTTTCTCCCCTGTCGCTCCAAATACACAGGAATTTCTGAGCTTCCTCCAAGAAAGACATTCCCTCAGTTCTTTCCCTCCTTCTCCCTTGCTACGTTGTTCTCGAATGCTTACTCCTTTGTTCTTTAAAAAACTCAGAGAAGGAGTGATAAACTGGTGAAGAATGCAGTTTAATAAGGCAGGAGGCAGATTTAAAACAACGTAACTCCCAACCAAGTCCCACCTTATCATCCTGGCATCCACTGCTGCATGATGGAAGATGAAGACGGAGCCTGGCCTGCATCCATTGGGCTGCCATTTCCCTTGCACCTTCCCCTAGTAGTGAATAGGAGATTTTCAGGATCGTCAGAGACAGGGTGAATATGCATGAGTTTCTCACATCAGGTGTGAGACTTGAGGATTCTAGAGAACAGACACTGTGTATAAAAAAAAAGACAGTAGAGGTGCCCACCACAAAATTGCCTTATTGCCATGGCAACTGGAGAGCTCTTTAAATCAAAGCACTCAGGCTTGACAGGTCGCTGACTATTAGTTTTATTGATCACACAAGCATAATATGGATATCCACATGACACTGCCTTAACCTGTCAAAGTCTACTATGTCCACCAACCCACCTCACTCCAAATGCAGCTTCAGACAGTCTGTGCCCTTCTTGTTTCTTCCACACTTCACTGATTCTACGCAACACTTGTGTCCTGCCTCTCCTCTACTTTGAGTGGCTTACAAAAATAATAAAACAGTAATAAAACTCCTTTAAAATCCATACAAAAACACAACCTTTTCAACAGCAGAACCCATTAATTAACAAGGGTTATTATAACCACTCAGTGATCCATAATCAAGGAACACTTTTGCCAAGGAAGGGACTGGGATGAGTCACAAGGGGAGCCTCAACAGCAATCAGGCAAAGCAGCATATTGGGAGCTCTTCACACAAAGTTGTAGGCAAAATGGGCTCAAGCCCAGCCAAGGTATTAGTTTCATCCAGCAAGGTACTCAACTGTCCAGAAATACTCATGGCAGGGACAAAAGTAGAAGAGGAGGCAGGTCTAGAGCCAACACTAGCTGCTCCACACTCCACAAAGCTGCTCTCTCACCACTCGGCCACAGCAGAAGAAAGTCAAAGAGCACATCGTCCAACATTTAACATCCCACGTCACCACAAACAGGCACACCTTCCAGTGAGGCTATAGCACATGGATCTACCAAAAGAAGCACCGCATGGGCCAATCACTGGGCTGGCATGTGACACAGGGCCGCTATCACAGCAGCCCATGCAGCTAGTCCCCCTCCAGGATTTGAACCTGGATCTTCCAGGTCGAAGTCCGACTCCCAAACCACTACACCATCCTGAAGCTGTTGAAGCTCCACCACGGAAAGTGCTCTTGGCCACTTCCATCTTCCACAAGCAGGGGAAGATCTTCTTCAAAGAGTTTTTGCCAGTGGTTAGTTATTTTAGATAACATAATTAGAGCCTTATTTTTGTGCTCATCTACTCTATTGTGAGGCTTATATTGCAGCTGCTGCTGCTGCTTCTTGGTTTTTACTGTGTACTGTATTGTGGAATTTAGGGTTCATTTTATTTAATTGGCCAACGGTTTGTTTTAGTGCTGAATTCTGTAATTTTTATAGTCTGTCAATTTCAATGCTACGGGCTGTGCTGCTGCTGTTTTTTTTTATTTTGTGTACTAGATTGTTGTGTAGATTTTAATGAGTTGTATTGGGAGGAGGAAGAGAAGAATACAATTGTAAATTCTAGATAGGTACGTGTAACCAGGAGATGTACAATAATGAATAGAGGCTGCAACCCTATACACACTTACCTGAGAGCGAGTCCTACTGCATTCAATGAGACTTGTTTCCTAGTAAACATGCATAGGATTGTGCTGCTAGAGATGTACATGAAATTAGTGCAGTAGCAGACACAGATTTTTAATGAGACCCAAGGGGGTTCACAAATACAGTGTGGTCAATGCTGCTCATTCACATGTGTAATTCCTACACATGTCATGAACACACATAATCTCGGATCTGGATTTGCCCAGCCCAGAATTGAGCTCAAATTGGGAGAATTAGCAATACTTCTAGAGCGAGAAGTCAAATTCACCAGTGTCTGACAGTTTTGGGATCACAGACATGGATAGCAGTGCGAACAACCTCAAAGTGCTTCTAAATTAGGCTGCCAGTAACCACGAGACTGAGCTTTTCAAAGAATATAGAGTTTATTAAGAAATACTGTATGGGCAAACAAGGGAAAAAGGCATGCTTACTTTACTTGAGAGATCAGTTACTTTGCACAGAGCTTTAAATAATTGCGAATGAAAGAAATACAGTACTTGTAAAATAGCTGTTTGAGGCAGGTAGGAGTTAAATGAAGAAAGGAAAGGAATAAGAGCGAAAGTCATGCTGCCTCTGCACTGAGTTTCCTCCTCAGCCACACAGCGAAAAGGAGCCGTTTAGAGACAGACTTTAAACACAAGTACTGAGAATGGAGGCTTTTAGAAGGGGAAAAAGGGTTGTTTCAAAAAACAAAAGGGAAGGAGGAGAGATGAGATGACTGATCCCTAATCTGCTGGGCAGGCTAGTGTACATTGTCCTTCCAGCAGCAAGGCTGGGGTGCATGGCTTCAGGTTCCAGGAAAAGTGAAAAAAGTTGCAAAAAGGTTCTCCTTTGAGCAGGGAAAGTTGCTCTTCTGAGGATGAGGGCAGCTACCAAACTAACTGTCCAATCCTGTGTAAGATACACCAGCTGGCGCTGGCGGAGCCGGGGCACAACTAAAGGGGAAAGGGGTGCTTGTCCCTTTCCCCTGGTGTCAGTCTCACCAGCCCCAATGGGCCTCCTTGGATGCGCGCCAGCTATTTTGCTGGCGCATATCCGAGGAGGCTGTGTATGGCCGGCAAGGTTCAGGAAGGGGGTGTGGATATGGCAGAGAGGACCACCAATATCCCCACCCCCCTACCTGGCCGGCCAATCACCCCGCTCCCCTGGCCCGCCTGCTGCCCAACAGCGCAGGCATCAGACAGCATTGGAGTGAACGGTGCCAGCCTCGGCGCCAGCACCACTTATTCCAAGGGTGCCGCAAAAGTGCTTTACGGCACTTTTGCGACACCCTAAACTGGCAGAGGACATGCTCCGCCGGCCTTTAATTGCGCAGGATTGTGCAGTAAGAGGCTTTCCAGAGCGGGACAAGCCTTAGCAAAGCAGAGGGTGTGGAAGACTTAAGTGGCAAAGAAAGCACCACAAAGAGTTTCTATGGGGAAAGACACTGCAAAAACGCACAACATCATACAGTAGTTGGAGGGCAAAAACTGACTTCAGAGAATATAATTTTTTAAAAAAAAGTTAAATGCAGGTTTCTGAGAGAATACCACCACGTTCAAGTAACAAAAATGTTCAAGAGAGAAAATAGACGTTCACGTTCTAAAAAGAATTAAGATGTCTTTAAGAAGATATTATTAGTGGAAGAACAGGGCAATTTTTGTGATCAATGACAGCGCAGTGTGACTAAGTACATTTCATAGTCTACCAAGCATCAAAATAGGAAAAATGGCTCGTGCACAGATCCTCTATAGCGGAGGAATGTAAAGCAGAAAGTCTTTACATGTAATGGAATGAAAATTGCATCTAAAGCTCAATTGCTTTTGCATGCTTGCTTGCTCCCTTACTTGCTTGCCTAGGTCCTCGTGTGTGTGTGTGCGTGTGCATGTGCGTGTGTGTGTATGTGTATGTACACACAAGTACTTGTGCATACATTTGCTGACTGATTATTTTCTCCCGTGGCTTTGCTGATCCTTGAATTCCTGGCTAACACAATTTGGACCATCCTTAACTCTGTTGGCAAAGAAAGCACACACTGAATTCTCTAGGAATACCATCCAAACCCAGAAGCCACAGTCTTCAGTCAGATTGTCTGAAAGTTGGGGCTACACACATTGCTCAATCGGTGATTTTTGCTTTCAAACTGAGGACTCAAACTTCACAAGAGGGTACATTCTTTGACTTGGGAGCCCTTCTCTACAATCCCAGATATGTAGGGTCTGGATGGAGTTACTCAGTGGCTCTGGGATTACACGCTGAACAAACTCAGGCTAATAGATGACTATTAACTTCCTGTTTTTAAGCCAGTTGTGGTACTTCTGACAGGTCCATCATCAGTGCTCCAAGAATAGATATTAACTTAACCATCACAACCCCACCACAGAAATCTATGTACCTGTAGTTCTTTTGCCATCTCCGTTTGTCACAGGCAAAAACACTGCAATATGTCATTGCCTTTTCACTTCTGCTGAGTCCTATAAAAACTTCCCTTGTCAGCCAGTCCTTTGTCTGGAATAATGGAACATGAACCTCACCTACTAAGATCCTGGGCTATTATACCCCTAATGACTGCCTTCCTGCTTTCTCCCACTACATTTGACTACCTTGCTTTACTGCAACTCCTGTTTCCCTTTATGGTCTGGGCCATGATTATGATACTGGAGCACCTCCCTTACGAGGAAAGGCTACAGCGTCTGGGGCTTTTCAGCCTAGAAAAAAGGCGCCTGAGGGGGGACATGATTGAGACGTATAAAATTATGCATGGGATGGAGAGAGTGGATAGAGGGAAATTCTTCTCCCTCTCGCACAACACCAGAACCAGGGGACATGCACTAAAATTGAGTGGAGGGAGAGTTAGAACAGACAAAAGAAAATATTTCTTTACCCAGCGTGTAATTCATCTGTGGAACTCCTTGCCACAGGATGTGGTGATGGCATCTGGCCTAGATGCCTTTAAAAGGGGTTTGGACAGATTCATGGAGGAAAAGACCATCTGCCTTGTTCTTTTGCATTGGACCATCTGCAAATCACAGGTTACAAGCCATAATAAGCAACCTCCTGGTTTTTAGAAGTGGGTTTTCTCTGTGCCAGGTGCAAGGGAGTGGCGACTGGACACAGGTTATCTTGTTGTCTTGTGTGCTCCCTGAGGCATCTGGTGGGGCCACTGTGTGACACAGGAAGCTGGACTAGATGGGCTTTTGGCCTGATCCAGCAGGGCTCTTCTTATGTTCTTATTATGTGGGATGCAATAGTTACCTCTAGATGACTACCAACTGCTCAAGCACTAATGTGATGCTTGAAGTTAATAGTCTTACAGATTTGTAAATTATAGGTGGTAACTACAGTTTAAATGAAGGGTGGCAGTATCTTCTCCTCCAGGAGTGGTGCTAATTCAGTGGGGAACAGGATGCAAACAAAAGTGAAGAGAAGGAAAGGGGATGACTCAGCTATGCAAGCCACGGATTATTGACCACAGTGAGTGAAACTACAGCTGGACCCAGATCAGTGCTTTGAGGTGGCCTGAGTGTCTTGCAACATTTGGAGCCTCCAAAATGTAGACACTATCACATGTGCCTGCGAGCGACATAATAAGGGACAGGAAGGAGGGAATGGGGGGGGGCAGGGATTGAGCTTGAGTTGAGAGGGGGGCAGGGTGAGGGAAAAGCCTGGCTCAACTTGGTCAGGAGGAAGAGGATATAGATGAATATTCACCAAGGAAGGAGCTGTAGATCAGGGGTGGAGCATCTGCTTTATACGTAGAAGGTCCCAGATTCAATCTCCAGGTGGGGCTGGCAAATTTAACCATCTGAGACCCTGTTCAGTTAATCAGTCAGATAGACCTAGATAGCTCTGTTAGATAGACCAATGAGCTAGATAGACCAATGGTCTGACTCTGTATAAGGCAGTTCCCTATGTCCTCCCCTTCCTCTCCAGCTGGAAGGGAAATTTTTGTTTTCCTCAGCATATATCAACAGTCCTAAAATATATAGCCTGAAGTCATTTGCAAGCTTAAAGAAATAATGTTTCCCAGAATGGTTCTCTCTCTCTCATTAAGTCCTGCTTGCAAGTATTTAGATTCCTGCTTCCGGTTGCCATTCTCTACCCAGCTTCAATGCAGTCCATCTCTGTCTGGCCCATCTCCAAAATCTTCCTCTAGTGCACACATCTGCCAACGGCTCCCCTCTTTTGACACTTTGTTCAGACATCTAGGTTTTTCCCTCCCAGCCTTCAGACATTTAGCTGTTGTGATCAGCTGTTCTCGCCTGACCCTAATTTCCTTCACTAACTCGATCATGCCCTAGAAAATCTGTTCCTGGCATCTGCCCCCATCCTCTTTGATGAACAATACAGCAAAAAAACCTTTTTATTTTCTCTTATTTTTTCACAAAAGGCACTGACCATCTAGCCTGTAAATCTGGCCTCTTGAACTGATTCTTTCAAAAGCTTTTTTTGTTTCAGTTCGCCCTGGAGGGATGTGCATATTTTCACATGGCACTGTGAACCAGAAGTCACTATGTGATTTCTCCATATAGCAGCCATTTCGTACATGCATGTGCATTCACAGTATATTTACAGTGCTGACCCGGTGGGTCAAAAATTACAGCATTGCCAGTAAAGACTCCGGTCAAAGGGTCAGGTGGAGAAAGCTGGTCACAGCAGATGGGAATAGGTCTATATTAACACATGTGGATTTGGAACAAGGTAATGATTTGAATCGAAGATTCATGAGGCTCAGGCCTCAACCAAGCCCTTATGTCGTTACTTTACTCTGTTATCTGGATTTGGTTTTTGAAATTATCAGTTTTAAATGTATGTAATATGCTGCTTTCTTTTAATACTGTAAGGGCCCAATCCTATCCAACTTTATGATGCAGCTGCAATGTAGCCCCAAGGAAAGGGAACAAATATTCCCTTACCTTGAGGAGGCCTCCGTGACTGTCGTCCGTCCCCCCCGCAGGATGGAGCACACGCCCCATTGGCACAGCTGCATCGGCACTGGAAATTTGGATAGGATTGGGCCCTTTGTCCCACAGTCTTCAGGGAAAAGTAGCATACAATTGTTTTTCAAAAATGAAATTCAAATTAAAAAATAAACAGTGGATCTTCAAATTAGCTTCTTATTTTTTGCCACTTATTCTTTTTGTTTTCCATTTTATCAAACTGGCCTCAAAATGCAAACTAATTGGGACCCGAGTGCTGTGCTACAGCAGCAGCGACCGTCAATAACACTGCCCTGTACCGGCCATCCTGAGAACTCATTGGTCAAGAAGCTGGAGTGTTAATCATCTGTTCGGCTCAACAGGTATCATGTACCAGGAAACAAGTATCAGGTGCCAGTTAGCAGGACAAGGTCAGGTTCTTCAGGACCGGAGAGAGTTCCCAAACAAACAGACTTTGCTTTGACAGTCACCTGAGCTCAGTGAGTCCCTAAAAAGCACAGCAAGTCTTCTAGGTGGCTAATAACCCTATTCTATCCTTCCCCCACCCCGCCAATGCAGCAGGGGGGCAGTTGCAGAGGTCTCCTTCGAGTAAGGGAACACTCGTTCCCTTACCCGAGGATAAGCCTCCGAGGTATGGGGGGGGGGTCTACTCGGACCTGTGCTAGCAAAATAGCTGGTGCAGGTCCACGTGGACCCACGCCACAGGATCAGGTCCAGGAAGGGGGATAGGATATTGTGCATGCTTGCGGCACCAATCCCACGCCCTTCCCAGACTTGATCCACCCATCCCCACCCCCCACACCGTGGAGGCTTATCCCCAGGTAAGGGAACGATTGTTTTGTGACTGGTGCTGCCTGTTTTATGGCAATCTGCACCAGTGGAAGAGGAGGACCAGCGTCAGCCATTAAGTATAGTATTGGGCTCAAAGCCTCATCCCTTAGCAGAGAGAGTTATCAGGGAGTGGAGCCATGAGTTCTAGTGCTACTGGGTGCCTCTAGCTATGTTCTCGCTTCCCTGTTTGAAGCCTGCAGGGAAGTGAAGGGACTTGGGGAGTGGATGCTGTGGTGACGAGAGGTTCTGCTTATTCATTTGAGGAATAGGAACCACCACCCTCAGGGGTGTTTAACACTGTGAAATAGGAATTTTTGCAGGCACTCACTCTGGATTACCCAGGGACCTCCAGGAACATTTAGGAAGCAGTTCGAGGTGTCACAGGAAGCTCCCTTCTTCTGAAGAAGACTATTGGCCCACCAAGCTGTGTATCACTGACACTACCTGGCAGAGGCTCTCCAAGGCTTCAAACAGGAATTTTTCTCTGCCCTGCCTGGAGATGCTGGGGGCTGAACCTGGGACTTTCTGCTACAGCCCCTCGGCACCAAAGGGCAGTCCAAAGCAGAGACATTTGCTAGCTGAGGTCAAGGCCAAGGAAATGAGATGCAGGAAGGTAAGAGTCAAGCAGGAAAACAGGCAGGCTGAAAGCAGGTGAATGAGAGAAGAAAGGTATCAGGAAAACCTGACTGTGGGTGTCTGACCTGCACCAAAATTATGAGTTGCTGGAAGATAAGTCTCAGAAGACAACCAATCTTTTTCTGAGACTCCTTTCAGAAAACTTGTAAATATTGGGCTGAGTTTGCCCACTGCCGATTTCTGTTCAAAACATTTATTGCAATAATCCTTCAAACAATAACCCTGTAAGGGATGGCGGTATTTTGCTTTTGCCTAAAGCAGGGTGGTCCAACGTTTCGTACCTCGAGGGCCGCATGCGAACTTCGACATGAAACCCAGGGGCCGCACAATAAATTAAATTATTAATTAATTAATAATAATGACCGATGCATGCCCCGCCCCGCTGTCTAGCATGCCTCGCCCATGCTCCCCTGAAGATCGAAAAGGCGGTCGGCTCCCGACCACCTTTCTGATCATCAAGGGAGCGTGGGTGACTGCGGGGGAGGGGAGCTCCAAGAGCAGCCGGGGGGGCGCAGCAGAGGCCTTCGGGGGCCGTATGCGGCCCGCAGGCCACATGTTGGACCACCATGGCCTAAAGCAAAATCCAAAGTGAGTCTTCAGGTTCTTCTTCAGGCAAGACATCTGAACAGATAAGTAAAAATGAAGTTTTGATTAGACTAATTAAACATCCCAGGTAAGTAGGGTGTCTGTGGATTTTTATTACTGGTATTTCATTTTTTCTTCCACCCTTCCTCAAAGGGTGGCATACATGGCCCCATCACCTCTTCTATCCTCACAATAACAATGTGAGGTAGGTTAGGCTAAGAGATAGTGACTGGATTACTGTCACCCAGTAAGTTTTGTGGCTGAGTGGAGACCTGAATTCTTATCCACAGCCAACACTTCAGTCACTTTCTGTCTCCTGTAAATGTAACATGAAAACAAGGACAAGTGTTTCATGGCTGCCATTATGCTTCACTCCAGGGAGACATCCAGTCCAGCCTACCTCCATGTTAGACTGTGACAACAGAATTGCGAGCACCTCATCAGCCCATCATTTCCACAAATGTGCCCAACACAAGTGGCAGGACTACACCTGAGAAGTGTGGTTTTCTCGTCCCTTTGAGGTTTTTTCTAATGTTCATTTATTTGGCAGCAATTTAGCAGCTCGTCTGCAGATGGCACTTTTTATCTCTGAGAAAATATTCCCATAAAAAGTGAAGGGAACTTGTTAGAAGGAATGCAAACAGAGCGTGAAACTGTAATCAGAGACTATTAATGTCTTCTTAATGCATGAACTGAACTGGAAACACATAGCTGAAGAAAGGGGGTGGGGGCGTTACTGCAGGCATGTGACTGCCTCTCCCTGCCCTCTTCTCCACCCCACAGCCCAGGGGCTTGAAGGCCAACACACTTCTCTCCCTCCCTCCCTGGCTTCAATACCAGCAAACAGACTCAATGATACTACAGTACAAGAAACACTAAGAGACAATATACAGCCACTATAAAAACATGATTTCTTTTCATGTGTCCTTTGTGTTTGTAATGTTCTTTGACTTATACAAATTGTTTTGTATTTTCATTTATTTTTAAAAAGCTGGAAGGCTATACTTATTTTTCACACACACCTTCTTTTTTTTGGGGGGTGATGCTTAACTTAAAAGACTAGGAACAGGATTTTTTTTTCTTCCCACTGAAGCACAAATGCTGGGGCTGTTTTGGTTTTCTTATTGCAGCAGGAAGTTACATGCACATAATCCATTACTGACAGTGCAAAATCTAAAATCCCTATTGAATTCAAACAGAGTAGAACCCAATGGATATTAAGAAGTTGGGAAGAAAAGGCAAAACAGGAGCCCATGAAACTTGGGGGGGATTCCTAAAATGGAGAGTAAGGGGCTTACCAGGTTGGCAGCAACGCAGATGTTTTTCTCTTTAAAGTTGGCAGGCTATGGCCACAGCAGCAAGACCTTTCAAGTGGGCATTCCTAGTGTCAAAATTTATTTTTCTACAAAATGCCCCAAACAGTGCCCCCAAGCAGCACTGTAGAAAGGCGTTCTGGGGAAAAACTGACTGTCACCACAACAACATGGCAGTTACCAGTGGGGGGGGGGGGGGAGTGGTTATCCAGAAGACTGCCACCATCAGCTGCACCTACAGCAGAACAGTTTCATTTAAAAAATGAACCACATCAATGTCTCACCCACCTTGCAATTTGTCAACAGCTTCAGTTCCCCCAAATCAATGAAATGTCTCCCCAATTTGCCATCTGTGAATGAAGCAGCAAATCTGCTGCCCTAAAAGGAACCTCCAAATGCAAATATTATTGGAGCACATACGAGAAATCATGACCCTTAGCACAGATTTACCAGCACTACTGAAACCAATTTTCATAGTGTAATTTAATTCCACATCGCGAGCCAAGGAGATTTATAATTACATATACAGTAATATTAACAATGCCCAAAAATGCCCACAAAGGAGCTTTCTCCTTAGTTTAACAAAATTATATTTATCACACACCTTTGATTATGTTGGTACTAACATTCCCAAAGAAGCAGACTGCTCAAACGATGGCAGTTGCTCAGCAGAGCTCCCTCCTGTGCTCCACATATCCCATACAGTGTATGTCTTTGCTTGGCTAGAAGGCAAAGTTATTATGACCCAAGCCATCCTAAACAATGGAACAGGCTTGTGTGTGTGTGTGTGTGTGTGTGTGTGTGTGTGTGTGTGTGTGTGTGTGTGTACACACACTGGGTACATGTTGTGATTGACAGTAGAGCTGGGTACATGTTGTGATTGACAGTAAAAGCAACCCTCATTGTCATAGGCTGATTTCTTCCCCAAATGTCCCTCTCATTTGAGATGCTCCGACAAATCTTGGCTCCATATACTGTATATGTTTTCCTTTCCCACTGCCCATCTCTTGGGATTCTGCAAAAGAGTGAGTAATCCCACGTCAAGTATTACAACTTCCCATGATTCTTCCAGTTGGGTGCTGCAGCACACAACCACCATGAGCATGGAAAGAGGATGTACAACATGATTTGCATGTGAAAGGTCCAGGTCCAGTCCTCGATATCACCAATCATGGTGTAAGGGATGCCTCTTGGGGGACCCCGGGAGGGGTGTAGCCAAGGCGGTCTCGTAGGCTCTAAGTGTGGGCTCCTGCCCTGAAGTGTAGAAGGGGTCCTTCCGGACCACAGATAAGGTCTCTGCAGGACCGTTGCCTCAGAATAGCCCTGGGGAGGGGGGTTGACTAAGGCACCCTTATCCCTCTCCCAGGCTGGGCTTGGAGGGTTTGGTTCTGACTGTCGCTCCGGTTCTCCAGTCCACCTCTCCAGTACTGCCCTCCTCCTCATCGGCTGTGGTCTGCTCTTTATTGTGTTCTCCCTCCCTTGTGAGAGGCACACCCTGCTGTCCCCGCCCCCAATCCTTCAACCAACCCCACCAATCCCTTCCTTCCCTACTTGGCTCAGCTGTAGCCGGTCGAGCTGCCTCTGCCTCAGGATGGCTGGGGCCGGATCCTGCCAAGGACTGGTCTACTCCAAGGTAAGTGGGGCCACATCCTGCCAAGGACTGGCCTACTCCCAGGTAAGAGCTGTCGGGTGGGATATTGGGGGCTTCCTCGGGAGCTGGCGCTGGTTTCAGGACCCCGCTGGCTACGTCCGGTGACCACAGGAGAAGTCCGGGTCCGTCAGAGAGGCCCGG
Organism: Plestiodon gilberti rubricaudatus; assembly: GCA_026170595.1. NCBI lineage: Eukaryota > Metazoa > Chordata > Lepidosauria > Squamata > Scincidae > Plestiodon > Plestiodon gilberti. Next base: position 225,425,267 of record JANXHW010000002.1, read on the forward strand.
ACCCGGACACATGGATCCATAAGGAGAAGGACTAGGCTGAGCCAGCTGGGTTTCACTACTGCACTGAAGGAACATTGGGGGAAAGTGAGGTCATGAAAAGACTCCTTGATCTTCTGGTCTCAGGCATGCATAACCACGGGAGAAAATCAAACAGCCCCGACCTGCTCAATCAAATGCCCCTCTGACTGGAGAAGACAGGTCAGAATGCTTCACATTGTCTTCAAAAGTCTTGCAGCCCCTATTTAGAGGAGAGTGTGAACGAATTTCTCTCTCACCTATGTTGCATGTCTAGGACAGGGAGAGAAGATGGCATAAATTCCTGTTTCCTCCTGCTCTTTGCTTTATCAGCAGTTCTTTCTTCCTTTTTCAAAAAGTCATTGCTGATATGGTTAAAGATGCTCAAGCCGACAAATCCCGTCTCCACCAAGACAGGAAACAGATTCTCTCCTGGCAGGAAGTCATGTTCCTGACTCCTATCACCCCAGATCAGGGACTTCCCAGTCATTTCAGGATGCCCTTCTAACCCAGACTAAGAATTGCCCCCTTTATCATTCTTCCCCAAGCTGAAATCCCCCCCCCAAAAAATTCTACCCTTTTCATGTATATTCTACACTCAAGACTGCACCTCTGAGCATCTTCTTTGTCGCATACAATTAGTTTTTGTTTGTGATTTTCAAAATGCCTGCCCAACAGTGCTCACAACACAATTGACATTTCTCATTTGGATCAGTGCGCTGAGAGTACACTAGCTCTAGGTCATGATTTCAGAAAGTCGTCCTCCACCACACAGCTGCAGACTGACTGAGTCAGTACCACTGATATTTTGTTGGGATGATTAAAAGCGCTGCGGTTTGGCGAGCATTAAATAACTTACCTCAAATTAACTCTCAGCTCTGTGTGCATGTGTAATTCTAATTGGGAGCTTTTAGCACTGTGAAATGTTCAATACAAAAGGGAACACACACAGTCCCCAGATAATGAACTGCAAGCTTTTCCCTGGCAATTTTTGCAAGCAAATCTTGTTGCATATTTCATCTGTTCAGTAGTCGTTTCAATGGATGCCATGGAACCAATGTATAGTTTCCTCCCATGCTTCTCACTTTATGTTAATGGTGAGGTGGAAAATCAAGGCATAATGTTTGGGATACGTTATCAAGCACATAAATATAGAAGGGAGGAAGGTTACCGTCTTTGTGTTCAGTTAATTCAGGGTATTTCTTTTGCAACTGAAAGACATGTGATGAAGGGATACTACAGCAGGAAGCACATCCTTCCTGCTTTCAAAAGTCCGGTCATACCGTCTGGCCCTGTGAAGGACTTGTCAACCGCTAGGTTACTATGCAGCATCTACTCCACCAGGCATAGTGGAAATACTTCAGGTAAGAAATGTGCTTAGTTTATCCCAGCAGCAGTAGAGACTGTGAGCTGATTCAGCTATTACACTCGTAAAGAGATGATGTGCACAGAAGCCTCCATACACATCCTTCGTTATGACAGCCACTACAATCACCAACACTTGACATCCACCCCTTGTCATGACAGCCTTGTTTTCACTGACTTGCTTTCTTGTCTCAGGGAAAGTAGCAAAGCCTACAAAGTCAAGGGGAGCCGCTGTCCCATGTTACGTCTCGGATTTCCTCCTGCTCACCAGGAGTCTTCGGTGGATATTAGGTTACAACCACAGTGGCAATGAAGAACTGCAAGAGTGCCACACTGTCAAGTCTGCTGCCCTCGCTAAACCTCTGAACAAGCTCATTTCTGGCTTTTCATTGATATCACCTTGAAAACATGCTGGATTATTCCATGCTTAAAAAAAAAAAAAACTACACTTCATAGATATCAGCGACTGTCAGTGTATTCCATGGTTTTTGATGCCTGTTTTGTTCGCTGATGACGAGGGCATTGGTCATCATTGACACACTACTGCACAAAAGGACCATATTCATTGAACATGCTCCTTGTGATACCAATATAAAAAGCTGGCATCCACTGGCGTCACTACAGGGGGGGGCGGAGCTGTAAGTGCTGCTGAAATCGGAGCCTCCCTTACACAGAGGAACGAAGCGGCCCCGCCCACTCACCTTCGGAGCCTTTCAGGGAAGCGAAAGCAACGCACAGGGAGTCTCCTGCCCCCCCCTGTAGTGACGCCAGTGCTGGCATCCCAATACCATTCATACACATTTACAAATATAAAGGCGTACAACTGAACTACGTGCCTAATATTAACCTGAGGTGTGTTTTGTTTTGTTTTAATTGTGATTATCTGGAATCTCAAGTCTGGAACTGACCTGTTTTGTTTTAACATCAACCTCCAGTACTCAGTGAATGAAAAATTCAATCCTTCTTGGTATTTAAATGACATGGAGAAAAGGCTGAAGTGGCCCTTGAGAGCAAACACTTTGTCCTTAGAACAGACACATCCCCAAATCAACGTCTGAATGTTCATGCCAGCAGACATGCCAGAACCAACTGATTGATGACTGGTTTAAGAATGCTTTATAGCTTTACAGCTATAAAGTAGTTTTACAACCCTATGTCTGCCAAGGATGAAGCCAGCTTGATTTCTCTGATCTTATGATGGCCATTATTGGTAGAGAGCTATTATGGGTTTGCCATAAAAGGCTCAGGCCCTTTGTTTCCATAGACAGTCATCTGTATAGTCCAGCTCCAGCCCAGGAATACGGTTGAAAGAGAATGGAATCATGAACAGGGGCATAACAACAAAAGCCATAACCTGGGGAAGAGGCAGAGAGCCAGTGCATGCCCACCAGCCATTCCAGCAGGATCCCTGATGGTGAGAGGAGTCAACAATGGCTTTTCACTCATTTTTTACTTTCTCACGTTTCTGCTACAATCAGGACACCGACCTGCTGCCTTCCACTGATTTGGCATACAACCACCCTGCAGATTCCCAAAACCTCCTGGAGCAGGCTGCCCCCCCCTTTCATTGTGATGCACTCGTCTTTGCTCCTTGGATTGGAAAAGGAAGAGGGGGATGGACTGGAACAGGAAATGTGGAGAAGGAGAGAGCGGTGGGTTCTCTAGTAAGAACTTTTACTATGAAAATAGTAACTATTTAATAGTTATTACTTACTCAACATTAATAAAACTATAGTTTTATTACTATAAACTTATTTACTATATACTTATTTATTTACTATAGTTACTATTTACTCAACATTAATAAAACTAAGATCATGGCATCTGGTCCCATCAATTCCTGGCAAATAGAAGGGGCAGAAATGGAAGCAGTAACAGATTTTACTTTTCTGGGCTCCAAGATCACTGCAGACGGAGACAGCAGCCATGAAATTAAAAGATGCTTACTCCTTGGAAGGAAAGCTATGGCAAACTTAGATAGCATAATAAAAAGCAGAGATATCACCATGCCAACAAAAGTTCGTATAGTCAGGGCGATGGTGTTCCCAGTAGCAATGTATGGTTGCGAGAGTTGGACCATAAGGAAGGCTGAGCACCAAAGAATAGATGCTTTCGAACTGTGGTGCTGGAGAAGACTCCTGAGAGTCCCTTGGACTGCTAGGAGATCAAATCTGTCAATCGTAAATCAACCCTGACTGTTCCCTGGAAGGACAGGTACTGAGGCTGAAGCTCAAATATTTTGGCCACCCAATGCGAAGAGAGGACTCTCTGGAGAAGACTCTGATGCTGGGAAAGATTGAAGGCAAAAGGAGAAGGGGAAGACAAAGGATGAGATGGTTAGACAGCATCACCGATGCAACGAACATGAAAATGAGCGAACTCAGGAAGATAGTGGAGGACAGGAAGGCCTGGCGGGATATGGTTCATGGGATCACGAAGGGTCGGACACGACTTAACGACTGAACAACAACAACAACAATTTACTATAGGAGGGGGCAAGGAAGACATCTTTTTTCTTTATCAATATAGGTATATTTGAGTTTAAAAAGATGTAGTGTAAAGGACAGCTCTGTACTGCATTTAGCAATTATTTTTCAGTCCTATCAATGTTATAGCAAATGGATCCTGCCCAGGAATAGCAGGAGACGACATCACTATGCGGAGAATCGAAATGAGCTGTTAACTGCTCCATCTGGTGTCATACATCAGTTCACAGGACAAAAAACTAAAATAAGAGGGTCGATACTATCTGACTTGGAAAGGAGTCAGGATGGAAGAGGCCTTAAAATATGGTCAGAGACAAGATGTGAGATGGGATTTGTGTTATTTTACACAGACTGTAGTTAACCTGCAGAACCATGAACACTTTAAATTTATTTTATCTGGTTTTTTTTCCAATTTGTGGGTTACTTTATCCCAAATGGCCCAAGAAGGGTAATAGTGCTTCATATGTGCCTGTTACTATATGCCCATAACAAGACTGACCTCCATTCAAACTAAAGAATATTCAGTGCAGATTATTAACTACTATACAGTACTTATTACACTGCCTTTGCAAGATATGGATGCAGACTTGAGAGTCTTATCTGTGTTTGAAGATCCATGAAAATGCAGTACTGAAACTCCCAGGCTATATATTAAGAGCCGATGAAAAATCCAGCTATATCAGGACAAAAGCTCATCCAGCAATATGTTTCCCACACAGTGACCCATCAGCTGCCTCTGGGAAACCCACAAGCAGGAGAGAAAAGCATCCTTCTCTCCTGCCATTGCACCCCTGCAATGGGTAAGGTAAAGGTGACCCCTGACAATTAAGTCCAGTCGTGTCCGACTCTACGGTGTGGTGCTCATCCCCATTTCAAAGCCGAAGAGTCCGAAGACGCCTCCGTGGTCATGTGGCCGGCATGACTCTCCTTGCCGCAGCGCGTAGCATGCGGCTGGAACACGGAGCGCTGTTTACCTTCCCGCAAGCGGTACCTATTTTTCAACTCGCATTAACATGCTTTGGAACTGCTAGGTTGGCAGGAGCTGGCCAAGCAACGAGAGCTCACCCCGTCGCGGGAATCGAACTGCCGACCTTTCGATCGACAGCTTATGGTTCAGCGGTTTAACCCACTGCGCCACCCTGCTGCTGAACCTGGAGGCAGCACATAGCCATCATGACTAGTAGCCATTGATAGACCTGCCCTTCATGAATGTGTCCAATCCTCCCATCTAAGGGGGGGGGAATTATGTGCTGTGTCAAGAAGTACCTCCTTTGGTCCATTCTAAATCTCCCACCAATCCGTTTCAATGAATGAGTCCTGTTAGCCAAAATGCCTTTGTTACTTTGGGGAATAGCTTTAAATATGGCAATTTGGCATGTTCTGGGATCTTTACCTGTGTATACCAGAGTCCAGCTTCACAGAATTCCGTTTTTAAATAATATTGAGAACACATGTGGTTACTTTCCAATATTTACTAAATAGTTAATCAGACTAGTCAGACTCATACAAATGAAACAATTCACTTATAAAGACAGCATACAGATCTGGGAAACTTAGATAGAAAGGTATAGAGACATTTGCATTCGCAGGTTCCCTTTGAAGCATTGGGGGTAATATTCACCTGTTCCTGAAGAGGAGTGGTCCTTGGCAGCAGTGATGGAGAGAGAGAGAGAGAGAAGGAGGAGGAGGAGGAGGAGGAGGAGGAGAGGGGTAGGGATGGCTAGGGCTCCAACCAGCAGAGCACAAGCTAGGAGGAGGCCTGAGGCACACAGAAGCTAGGCCAAGGAGAGGGGTTGGTGCCAGAGGGCACGCAAAGAGTCAGAGTTCAGGAGGTAAGGGTCAAGAGAGAGAAATTGGCTGGCTGCCTGCCCTCTTAAACCTGCACATAGGGGAGGAGGGTTTTTTTGGCTCTTACGCTGCAAAAAGAAATACCTTGATTGGGCTGGGGGTAAATCTGTGAGAGGGGGCATGAGAGGGTGGGGAGGAGGGAGAGGACAGATGACTTCATTGTTGCTCATGTGGATTGGCCCTCCTTGGGAGCCAGACAGTTGGTTTTTAGCATATTGTCTCTTTCCTGGTAGAGTAGTTTGCACATCATTGGCAGAGGGGGGAGAATGGAATGTGCTTCCGTGGCTACGTGCAGTGGGCATCTCTATTCATGGCGTGCTGAAGTTCTGAATAGATCCTTCCCCTCAGGGCTACTCTTAACTTTCTGGGGGAAATCCTGGGACAGACACGGTATGGGCATCGCGTTTGTGCGATAGTCCAGCTCATCTTTTGTGCAAAGATGGGCATGATAAAGGACAAAAAAGGCTGAGACCTAACAGGAGCAGAAGAGATTAAGAAGAGATGGCAAGAATACACAGAAGAACTATACAAGAAAGATCTTAATGTTCCTGATGACCACGCTGGTGTGGTCACTGACCCAGAGCCGGACATCCTAGAGAGTGAAGTCAAGTGGGCCTTAGATAGCATTACTAACAACAAAGCTAGTGGAGATGATAATATCCCAGCTGAGCTACTTAAAATCCTAAATGATGATGCTGTGAAAGTGCTGCACTCAATATGCCAACAAATTTGGAAAACTCAGCAGTGGCCAAAGGAAAAGGTCAGTTTACGTTCCAATTCCAAAGAAGGGCAATGCCAAAGAGTGTTCAAACTATCGCACAATTGCACTCATTTCACATGCTAGCAAGGTTATGCTCAAAATCCTACAAGCTAGGCTTCAGCAGTACGTGGACCGAGAACTACCGGACGTACAAGCTGGGTTTCGAAGAGGCAGAGGAACTAGAGATCAAATTGCCAACATGCGCTGGATCATGGAGAAAGCACGAGAGTTCCAAAAAAACACCTACTTCTGCTTCATTGACTACACAAAAGCCTTTGATTATGTGGATCATAACAAACTGTGGCAAATTCTTAAAGTGATGGGGGTACCAGACCACCTTACCTGTCTCCTGAGAAACCTGTATGCGGGTCAAGAAGCAACAGTTCGAACCAGCCACGGAACAACCGACTGGTTCAAAATTGGGAAGGGAGTACGGCAAGGCTGTATATTGTCACCCTGCCTATTTAACTTATATGCAGAGTACATTATGAGAAATGCAGGGTTGAATGAATCTCAAGCCGGAATCAAGATTGCCGGGAGAAATATCAACAACCTCAGATATGCAGACGATACCACCCTAATGGCAGAAAGTGAAGAAGAACTAAAGAGCCTTGTGATGAGGGTGAAAGAGGAGAGTGCAAAAGTTGGCTTGAAACTCAACATTAATAAAACTAAGATCATGGCATCTGGTCCCATCAATTCCTGGCAAATAGAAGGGGCAGAAATGGAAGCAGTAACAGATTTTACTTTTCTGGGCTCCAAGATCACTGCAGACGGAGACAGCAGCCATGAAATTAAAAGACACTTACTCCTTGGAAGGAAAGCTATGGCAAACTTAGATAGCATAATAAAAAACAGAGATATCACCATGCCAACAAAAGTTCGCATAGTCAGGGCGATGGTGTTCCCAGTAGCAATGTATGGTTGCGAGAGTTGGACCATAAGGAAGGCTGAGCACCGAAGAATAGATGCTTTCGAACTGTGGTGCTGGAGAAGACTCCTGAGAGTCCCTTGGACTGCTAGGAGATCAAATCAGTCAATCCTAAATGAAATCAACCCTGACTGTTCCCTGGAAGGACAGGTACTAAAGCTGAAACTCAAATATTTTGGCCACCTAATGCGAAGAGAGGAGTCTCTGGAGAAGACTCTGATGCTGGGAAAAATTGAAGGCAAAAGGAGAAGGGGAAGGCAAAGGATGAGATGGTTAGACAGCATCACTGATGCAACGAACATGAAAATGAGCGAACTCAGGAAGATAGTGGAGGACAGGAAGGCCTGGTGGGATATGGTTCATGGGATCACGAAGGGTCGGACACGACTTAACGACTGAACAACAAGAACCAGCTCACAAGTCCAGCTCACAAATCCAGTTCACAAATCCTTGGCATACAAAGCCACTTTGGTAGCCTTCTCATTTCATAGGTCCTGGTTCTAATACTGTGAGAGAGGGATAAAAACTTCTCTCTATCCACTCTCTGCACATCATGCATCATCTTGTAAGTCTCAATCATGCCCCCCCAGTCACCTTTTTTCCAAGCTTCACAGTCCTAAATGTTGTAGACTTTCTTCATAAGAAAGGTGTTCCTTTCCTCTGATCATTTCGGTTGCCCTTCTTTTGCACCTTTTCCAGCTCAATGACATCCTCCTTGAAGTGAGGGAACCAGAACCATACATGGTACTCCAAATGTGGCCGTACGTGGTGTCTTCTTCCTCCTCCTCCCTCTCAAAGGGTAACTCTAAGTCAAACAGGTTGGAAAAGGCCATTTGACTGGAATTTGATTGGAATTCACAACACAAAAGGTTTGTATACAGCAAAATAAAGAAGTAGTTCAGTGGCAGATCCCCCCCTTTTGGGGTTATAGCACCCAGGCTTTGAGGCCATGCCGCAGACCGTTTTCCCTGCTATGCCTCCCCTCGGGCAGACACCCCATGGCGCGCGTCACCCCCAGGCGCCCCCCCCGCCACGCTCCAGTGACGCCCCTGCTCTTATGCCATGCCTGCTCAGTTTACTCAAGGGCCTTTGGTGAAAGTCTTTGTCAAAAGCATTTTGAAAGTATACAGTCCAATGTCAAGTGGATCGCCTCTAGCTGCACACCTGCTGACATTCTCCAAGAACTTTAGAAGGTTAGTGATGCAGGACTCACTTTTGCAGAAACCATGCTGATTCTCCTTCAGTAAGGCCCATTTTTCTATGTGCTTAATAATTTTATCTTCCATTATGCTTTCCACCAGTTTACCTGGAACAGCCATTAAGCTGATGGATGTAATTTCCTGGATCCTGTCCCCAATCTCTTTTTAAACACCAGTGTTACATTGACTACCTTCCAAATCCTCTGGCACCGAGGCTGATTTAAACGACAAGTTACATACATTTTTGCTAGAAGATCAGCAATTTCACATTCAAATTCTTGAAGAACTTTTGGGTGGATGCCATCTGGACCCAGTGATTAATTGTCCAGGCCAGCCCATACCTGCTCCTCCTGGCGGCAGTCCCCAAGGCGTTGGGTTTCCCAGCCGCCACCCTCATCAGTGGCACGGGAGCCTTCTCCGGCCGGGTCAGGCCAGCGGGCATGGCCGGCTTGAGCCCTTCCGGGATTGGGTGGCCATCCCCCATGGACCCACCCTTGACCAAGGCTGCACCGGCATGCGGCCTGCCAGGACGCACCATGCCATCCAGTGCCCACGGCAGGGACAGCCACAGCAGCAGCTGTGGAACTCTCAACACACCAGGGAAAACGTCCGGCAGACGGGGTGGCTCCAGAGCCTGTTGCCGAAGCCTGGGAGACACGCCCCTGCTGGGGGGAGGGTCATTGGGGCAGGGGCAAGAGAGGGGGAGCAATCAGAACAGCCTCAGACCCTGACTGGCTAGAGCACACAGTCCCCAGGAGCGGGCTAACCAAGCGGGGGTGGTGACCAGAGGAGCCGGGGACTGAGATGAGTTTGGGGGTATATAAAAACCTACAGTTGGTCAATGAAGAGGCTGGCAAGGAGGTAGGCCTGAGGATCAGCCCAGTCGAAAGGCCAGTGACCCTCTTTTTGCCAGGCTTGGGACTTGGGGTGCGGTAACTCCCCCCAGCCGCATTGACAATGGGGCTTGCTTCTGAGTAGACATGCCTAGGATTGTGCTCTAAGGTTTAACAAGCTACACCTGCCCACATTCCTTCTCGTAAAGGGCTACACTCTGTCCCAGGAAGAAATCTGGTAAGCCTACGTAGGCTTGCCATCCATCCCGGAAAACCCGGGACTGTCCAGGTTTCTTGGCTCCGGTCCCGGGCTTTCCAGGCTCCGCTGCCGCTTTTAAAACTTACCTTTTTCTGGCGGTGCCATCTTGGATCTTGTGAGATTTTGCGAGACCCAAGATGGCGGAGCTGGAACAAAAGGTACCTTTTGCAGGTACCATTTTACTAGGGGAAGCAGCGGACGCTCTGGAGGGGGCAGGAGTCCTGGCCGGCTTGGATGCAGCCGGCCAGGCGATGACGACGGCAGCGGCAGCAAGAAGATGGCAGTGGAGAGGACAGCAGTGGCAGGATGACAGCGGCGAGGATGCCGGCAAGATGGCGGCGGCGGCAAGATGGCGGCAGGACAAGCAATTGGCAGTGGCGGCAAAATGGTCATTTTCATGGCCACAAATAAATAAATAAATAAATAAATAAATAAATAAATAAAATAAATTCCACTTTGAATGTGTTCTACTGTTTCCTGCACAGTAAAACTGATAATATCCCTTGTTTACTTTCTACTTAAAGCTCTATCATACTTTCAGTATTGGAATAAAACGTTGGAATAAAAGCAAAGAGATACATGAGTTGTTTACTTTCCCTATATCTCTCTATGTATTTACGCAACTGATTTGACATTAAAAAAATCTATAAGTAGGATAAATGCATTATCTTTTACCAGCTTTGAACTGGGATTTAGACTACACTAAAGTTTCAGAACTCTGTTGACCCTTAGGGCTTTTTCACACATTACACAGTAACAACCCTGTGTGCTCGCTACCATGAACTGTACACTCAACGAGGAGCCTCAGTTAATCCTGCGATACACAAGTTTTCAAAATGCCTATTTATCCTATTGTCACTTTATCCTTTTAGGTGTACACCTTTAAAAAATCCTAGGTTTGTACCTAAAAAAGTAATACATGATGAAGTCCTTTGAAACAAGGAGTTGCACACACCTCATTAAAATCTAGACAGATTAAAATCAAGGCAGGGAGAACTTTGAGTAGTTGCGGGGGTGTAGACAGTGGCGGCAGCAAACCCTGGGATTGGCACCGGAAAACAAAGGTGATTTGTGTGCTTACCAGGGGTTCTGGAGCTCTTCAGAGATTTTCGTGAAAACCAGAAGTAGCTGTAAATCGCCACTCCGCAGCAATCTGAAGCTCGGGGAGGCCTGTGGAGGGGTCCTCCCCGCACCCTCCAGAGGGCTCCAGGACCCCCGAGTAAATACAAAAATAACCGTTTAAAACTTTTTTCTTGGTGGTACCGGCAATTCCCATGATCACCGCCACCGCCATGCTGTCCCCACCCCTTAAGATGGCAGGGGATAGCATCCGGTTCTCCTGGTGGGTCGCAACCCACCAGTTTGAGAATCACTGCTCTAGACAATATGACATCTGCAATTTGTTTTGAAGTAGCTTTGCTGCACTTTCATGATACATCTCTATTAGATTTGTTTATCCTTATTTGTACTTAGTAAAATCTTTATTAACAAAGTATGAAGCTGATTAGCGTTGCCTCTGGATGTTAATTTATGATCTATTAAAGGGAGAGAGATTTGCTCCATTCAATAGTCTTGAGAAAAGACACTCATGAACATTGAAGACTGCCCTGCTGCTCCTGCAGAACTGATCAATGAAGCCAACACTGCTTGCTTGGTTTGTTTCTGACAACCTATTCCCCACCTTTCCTCTTGCCTCTAATGGGCTGGCATCACATCTGCTAGCTCAGCCTTAACAGATCAATAGGCAGGACTGGTGCTGATCAATTTTTAAAGGGAATAACACTTCTTTCCTTTGCTTCAGTAAGCAGCTTCATGCATACTATTTGCATTTGCTGCCAAAACACTAAAAGATCCATTGAGAATACACTAATCAATTTTTATTTCTAATTAAACTGATGCTTGCAGCATACGGGAGGAAATATGCGCAGAAGGTAACACAGTGCATTGGGAACACGGTAATGGGAGAGGGAGATTTAGTGGGCATTGTCAGTCTTGGGATTATGCCAAAAAAGGCCAATATATCCAGATCCACTGATTTCACCAGAATGACACCCTCATCCATTTCCTCTCTTTGTTTCTGGTGTCACTTGCTGGGGATGTACTGTAACTTGACGGAGATATAACTGCAACAAGTCTGAGAAGTGGGATAGCACAGCCAACAAGTATTAGCTGTAATTTAGTTACAACTTAGTTTGATGTTTAAGCCATCTAATTAATTCAATGAAATCAGGGAAGGTCCCAACGCCTTTTTATTTATTTAATTGCAACCTCTGCATCTTGCTCTTCCTCAGACAAGGTCAGATATGGCCCTGTAGCCTCACAAAGCCCCTCCAAGTTTATCTATGCAGAGAGATAGCGACTTGCTCAAGAACATCCAGCAATCTTCAAAGATCAGCAACGATTTCCGTTAGAACTCCTCACATCCAAACCTAACAATTTTGCTGCCACGCAATTGCCTAAAGTAGCACAATCCTTTTGGGCATGAATAGCCCAAAGTAGTACATTTTTAACTGCAGGTTACAAGTGTGGGAAAGGTCAGATAGGACAGGAGCCTGGAGGAAGCCTATTCACACCTTTAAGTAAGCAGGTGTATACTCAACACACAATGCAACACTGAATTGTAGCCAACCTATCCTTGCTGCAGGCAAGCCTTTCCTCCATGCATTGGACTTGACCTCTAACTGGCACGCAGGCACATACATTCCAATCCCCTTACAACGTGCCATTGTTACCCCTGAAAAAAACAGAGAATAGTAAGAACATAAGAACATAAGAAGAGCCCTGCTGGATCAGGCCAAAAGCCCATCTAGTCCAGCTTCCTGTATCACACAGTGGCCCCACCAGATGCCTCAGGGAGCACAAGACAACAAGATAACCTGTTTCCCGTTGACACTCCCCTGCACCTGGCACAGAGAAAACCCACTTCCAAAACCAGGAGGTTGCTTATGGCTTGTAACCTGTGATGGTCTTTTCCTCCATGTGACTGTGCACATCAAGTCCTTGCACACTGAATCATATGCACTAGTTAGACATTATGCCCAACATGGCAACGAGGCCAAAATTTCAAGAAACCTTTTCATTTTCAAGCATTTGTAACATTAAAAAAAATCTAGTTCTGCAAAAAGGAAAATATTCAGAATTTTCAAGCTTTTCATGGAATTTGATTAGAAGCTGCTTGGAAAACCAAATGTATGAGAGAGAATCAACAAAGCCAAGAACCAAAGTACAGTTTGACAATCTTGGAACAACTTGAGTTGGATGGGTAAAAAGCCATGGCAAAAGTATTTTAAAATGATAAAAACAAACAACACCATTCACGTGAAAAAAAATTGTAATTTAAAAATATTTTAAAATACAATAAAATTTTCTTTCAACAAACGTGTAAAAATCATATATTTTAATAGTGACATTTCGCTCAAATTCCATTGAGCATCTTCAAGCAACCCACATGTAGTAGGAAGATGGCACACACAGCTAATCGTATTTAGTTTGACATTTAACCTTCAATACAAGATAGGAAAACTGATTCTGGTTATAGAAGAACATGTCGGGGACTTTGTACAAGATTGAAAAGAGGTTTCAAAGATAAGCATCAAGTGGGTATCATGCATCTAACTCAACATCATTGGTCAGAAGTATGACATTAAAATAGCTCTGCAATGCATTCTGGTTAAGGTTGGCTTGTGTTAGGGAGGGATACATGAACGCATGTTTATTTCTCCAGCATTCCATGCAAGGAAAAGATTTTTAGTAATTTTCATCCAGTTGTACTGCTAGAGAACAGGCTGCCATTTAAAATACAACTATATCCAAGCCCAGTGTTCATAAAAACACTGAAAGATAACAATTGTAAACATTTTGAAACATAAATTAGAGATCAGTAATGGGAGGTTTAAGTCTCCGTTCTACTTGGAACAGAAGTGAAACTATAAATTACAGAAGCACACTCCAGAAGAGTACCTCCTTGCTGGATTTCACTTTTTATATGTGAAATAAATAATCATTGAGACAGGGAACAGGGCAGAGCTGCTTACTTTCTTCAATGGAAAATGGATGCTACAGAAGAAATCTATTGAGATAAAATATATCATCTCCTAACCGGGTTTTTCAAAGCAAACAAACATGTTCATGCAACACATATAACAGAGATTTGCAGAAGTGCCAAAATATTTCTGTAATGTTATTTTGGAAAGTAAAATGACTTGGATAGAGTTACCTAAGCCCTGGAAGGCTCTTTCTTCTCCACCTTCTAGAACTGTCAAAATCCAAATTTGTAAAAGGAAAATTGTGATGCTGTAGCTAAAATGGGGGAATCTGGTTCATAACAAAAAGAAAACAGCTAACATTGTCTGGCACATGTAACTGCGGATACAAAACATGAAAAAAGGTACGCATATTTAGTATCTCACAATTGCGAAAGGTGTGCCAAGAGGCCATTGACTGAGGATGTAGAAAAACTAAGGGGAGAGAGCTTGCAAAAGAAGAAAATGGCACGTATGGGGCAAATTGTCATGGAAGTCAAATAGAATTACGCCTCATGTTTTCAGAGGGGGGGTTGCCTTTAAAAAATCTGCCTATGAGTCTCACATTTGTGGATATCCAGATTACAGATTTGAATATTGTGCTTGAAGTAAATCAAACAATACAGTGAGAGCACGCACCCCTGTTCTAACAATAAAGCAACACCTACTCACCCATCCCTACTATTCAGGGAAACTTAGTAGTAGGGACAATTTATACGGGATTCAGTCAGTATATGAAATCATGCCAAAATCCATGGGATTTACGAGGCTAAAACAAGGTTATAAGAAGGATACAGATGACAATCTATAGATGCAAGTGACAAGGGCTGCTTTACTATGAGGCCAGGTGAATGTGATGCCTCAGGTGGCAGTCTGGTATGGGATCCCCCACATCCTGTTACTGCCTCCATTGGCTCACTGTTTGGCTGCCCCATCCTCTAGCTGGACTGTCCATAATCTATAAGTAGAGGTGTTTGAAAATGGTAAATGCAAAATACCGTGATATGATGCAAATTCTGCTTGGAAAACGATGTAAAATGTTTTTTAGGAATACAGCGAAATAACCCCAATTTTACCACCCTCAACGCTGCCTCATAGTTTCTCCAGTCTTTTTTTTTCAACCAAAACATGTTGAAACAGCTCCGAAGGCCGTCCTGTTGCTTCCCTTGCTTCTGCTTCCCTTATCTCCGATCTCTACTGCCTCCTTGTCTCCATCTCTACTGTTCAGTATTGCTTGTATGGTATGTACAGTATTGTATGTAGCAATGCATGGTTGTGAGAGTTGGACCATAAGGAAGGCTGAGCGCCGAAGAATAGATGCTTTCGAACTGTGGTGCTGGAGAAGACTCCTGAGAGTCCCTTGGACTGCTAGGAGATCAAATCAGTCAATCCTAAATGAAATCAACCCTGACTGTTCCCTGGAAGGACAAGTACTGAGGCTGAAACTCAAATATTTTGGCCACCTAATGCGAAGAGAGGACTCTCTGGACAGTGGCGTTTTAATGCCTTCCGGCGCCCAGGGGGCGGGGGCTGGAGCGCCCCATCGCGCCAGAGCGCGGCTGCCCCCCCGGAAGCGGCCCGTCACCAGCTTCCGGAGAGGCTTTTTTCCGAAGCCGGGAAGCCCTCCTCCTTGCGACCGCCCATTTCGGCGGTCGAGGGCTTTGTGAGGGCTTTTGCGTCGCCCATTTGCCCTCAGCATGTGCAGAAAACCCAAATAAAAGCGGGCGACGCGTTCGGCCGGCTCACAAAGCCCTCGACTGCCAAAATGGGCGGTCGCAAGGAGGAGGGCTTCCCGGCTTTGGAGAAAAGCATCTCCGGAAGCCGGTGACGGGCCGAGTGGGCGCGTTGCTTCCCGGGGGCTCGGCAGCCGGGCTCCGGCGCCGCGCCCCCCGGAAGCACCATGTCCACTCCGCGCCTGGGGCGCAGCACACCAGCGCCCCCGGCATAAGAACGCCTCTGTCTCTGGAGAAGACTCTGATGCTGGGAAAGATTGAAGGCAAAAGGAGAAGGGGAAGGCCAAGGATGAGATGGTTAGACAGCATCACCGATGCAACGAACATGAAAATGAGCGAACTCAGGAAGATAGTGGAGGACAGGAAGGCCTGGCGGGATATGGTTCATGGGATCACGAAGGGTCGGACACGACTTAACGACTGAACAACAACAACAACATTGCTTGCTCGTATAGGCGCTATACAGCATTCAACCACTAGGTGGCGCAGGCAAGTTTCTTTTAAAGCCTTTAAAATCTCTCTTTTAAAGTAGGCAAACCCTTCTTTTTCTTCACAAGGTAATACTTTTGTTATTTCTTCAAGATGAGGAAGCTAGCTATCATTTATGGTCTAACGAATTTGCCTAAAAATAAATTAACCATGCCAGGTGGCTACTTAGTTGGGGCCAGTGCTTAGATTATGAGGGGAAAAAATGCTAGGAAAGGCCTTAATGAAATCCACAGGCCACATTTCTGACCTGCATCCATTCTGGCTCCTCCATTGGCCCTCATAAACGACACCTCCAGGTTATTTTATTTTCTGTAGCACAGTATATTTTAGCAAGCTGCTGCTCATCCTTTGAACTCAGTCTCATTTGTTCCTATTCCACTTTTGTAGGCGGGGGGGAAGCAATGAAACAAAATTGTCAAGGAGAAAGAGAGGCCAAAAAACAGAGAGACTAAAAACTGAGGATGCCAAAAATATGCATGTTATTCTACTCCTGAAGTGAAACCTATATCTTTGCTCTTGTGGATAAACTTCCAAAGCAGGAAATGGATCTGTGAATACTACTGAATGGAAAAAAAACACCACAGTAGTATAGTCTATCTGAACACTTAAAAGCAAATAAAATTAATAAAACATTAATAAAAATGAGAAATTGGAATAAAAACACATAACACCGCTTTCTGCTATTTTCAATTTTTTTAAAAACACCACCAAAATCTGCGAAAAAATAAAATCATTTTCTAACACCTCTCTCTATAAGACTAAAAGAGAGCAACTCAATTTTCTGAATCAGGCATAAAGACCTAAAAAAGAATGCGATCAGCAAAGTGGTTATTTTTTTACGCAATGCAAAAAGATGCACAAAATAATGAAGTTCAGAGTGAACTGCAGAGAGGGAGAAGATTCTTTTGCAAATATATGGCTGAATAGGAAGAAGGCCTCCAGAATTCAATTATTGCAAGGGGACCATGGACAAAGTAATGCTAATTTGCATAGACAATATTGGGTCTAAATTCACTGTTAGAGCTCAGAAAAGATCTCTCTCAAGACATTCTAAGCAGCTCACGTCAAATATCAGC
The DNA here is from genome assembly GCA_026170595.1 of Plestiodon gilberti rubricaudatus. Lineage (NCBI taxonomy): Eukaryota > Metazoa > Chordata > Lepidosauria > Squamata > Scincidae > Plestiodon > Plestiodon gilberti. Next base: position 225,442,283 of record JANXHW010000002.1, read on the forward strand.
TTAGTGTGCTACATCTGTCAAAAGCACTTCTCCTTTCCATACAGACTCACCAGGGTTTCAATCTTCCTGGTGATGGCAAACTATATACAGTAATATTCACTTAACCCACCCAGAATGTGGTCAGGACTCAAAGGCTCACGCTCTGCACTGCTAGTTCTTAATCGAGAACTAACCTGAGCACAAAGCTGTTCTGGAAAATGGTTGGGATCAAGCCTACATATAGAATACTGCTTTACCTCACCAGGTAAATTTCATTCCATGATGTTGATGACTCTCGTAGCTGCCTGGTCTTACTAACACACACTGAATGCAACTGCTTAAGCAGTAGTTGAAGCAATGGAGATTCCCCAATGTCCCCTCTTTTTTCACACAGGAATAAATGGCACCAGAATTAGACCTCCACTCTCAAGCCAGTTATTCAAGAATGGTCCCATTTGAAGTCAATGGATCTGAAACCATTTGCCACTTTATTGCTTTGAGGGTCGGAGCCTTGTGTTGCACCATGGGTTAAATTCCTGTTTCATCAGGTCACTCTCTCCTGTGCTTCACTTCATTTCCAAGCACAAAAAACAGGGCTTTAAGAGATCCTCTTTCTTATCACCTATCCACACAGTGAAGAAAAATGCCCGAAATAACTTTGTTTCATTGGGGTTTTCCCCATTTTCAGAAGTTGTCTTACTTTCCTACTTTTAATATCATATAAACATTGCTTCGTTTAAATACATTTTTTCTTTTTAAATTATACTCTTGTGCCTTGGGATCATTCACACGACCTGCCACAGTTGCTTCGGTCACAAGCTCTCCATTAATATTGGAGATTTTTTATTATTTTGGAAGAGGATTTTTTTTTCCAGGTGTGTCTAGGCCCTGAAATACAATACTTAGAGGATTTCTTTAAAAGTTTTGAGAATCTGTGGAAGCCTCAAAAGGGAGTGAGCAGTTTAGCTCTGTACTCCTTTGCAGCAGAGTTAAAACAGCATAAAGTATCGTATTTATCGGCGTATAACGCACACTTTTTTTGTCTATGTGGCCGCTACTGCCAACTATCATTGGCTGGCATGATGCACTTCTTGAAATTTTGGCCTAAAATAATAGGGTGTGCGTTATGCACCAATGCTGTAAAATCCCCCCCGCGGCTTTAAGCATTTTTCACGGCACTTGGCCACTTACCGCGTTGTTGCTGTCCACCTCTTCGTCCCGTGGATGTCTCCAGAGAGCAGTCGCGTACAGCGTCTGAGAGGCTCATGCAGGCGCTGTACGCGACTGCAAGCTCTCCAGAAATGTCTGAGTTACTCAGCATCTGTGAGGCTCGCGTCTGTGCCAGGAACGCAGGAGCTGCTAAGCGGGGGCAGTCCCTGCAGGACCGCAATGCAGCCGGTCCGCAGGATGAAGATGTGGACAGCAACAACAGCAACAACAACAACGCAGTAAGCGGCCAAGTGCCGTGAAAAATGCTTTTTTACTCAGAATTCAGAGCTAAAACAAAGGTGCGTGTTATACGCCGATAAATATGGTAAGCAAGAAGAGGTCACTGGACTGGACAGCTCCAGGGGCAGGGAGGAGAACACATAATTCTTTCACCTGGAGCAACAACTCCCTAAGGCAGGGTCTGCTGAAGAGGACAGTTCTTCAGTGTAATCTCCTGCAGTGCACATATGACTGGCCATAGCTGCTCTTGACAACCATGTTTATGGCACTTCACATCTGAGATGGCAGATAGGGTGGTAAGAAGACACCACCAACAAAAGAAAAGCAAAGCAAAAACCTGCCCAACTCACTCCCCTGTTCAAGGCTAGATTTCTCATTTTCTTTAATTATTTAGAAGCCATTAAAAGGCTGCCATTTGTTGATGTTTTGTCAATGTCAACATTACAACCATGCAGCAAACTGTCCCTGGCAAACACCAAATACTCAATAATACAATGACCGCACTGAGGAAAGCATCTGGAGCTACAGCCACAAAGGAAGAACATAGAGGTGCAAAGATATTTAGAAGACAAAAGAATGCAATCAAGAGTGCTCACATAAGGAGCAGAGACTGGGAGGGAATGAATATCTTTTCCAATGCAGATATCTGTGTACAGTCTGGTTTCCACATTGCAAATTCCTTGGCATTTCACTGTTTTTGGCTCCCCAAAAATCTGCAGATGTGGGGAAATGATGTGTAAACAGTGCAATATACTCCATTTAAGGGCAAAAATATTAATAGGATTTCAGAAATCTATCTAAATGCAGGATATGTTTCACAGAGAACACAAAATGTGAAAGAAAATTGGATCATTTTATGATCTCTTTTCCTCATGAATAAAACCAGCCGTGCAGTTTGCATAAATAATATTCATTCTTTAGACTGTGCACAGGTAACTCATGGCAGCAAAGCATGTTCACTCAAGACGTTTACCATTTACCTATGTCCTAAATGGTATCTTATTACAGCCTATCTTATTTTACCACAAGTTGTTAATATGCATTGCATATATGCAATGTATATTGCATACTCATTGCAACTCAACTAAGGTTGCAATTCTAAACACACTGATTAGTTCCCACTGAAAGGAGAGGTACTGACTTGTGAGTAAACATGCTTAGGGTTGCACTGCATGGATCATCTTGGTCATGTAAGAGACAAACCTGAAGGACAACTCACTCAATGGTCACAATGTTGTGACTGCCAGATTTTCTGAAGATTCTGTCACATGATGACTCTCCACGTGAAAGTTTTCTCATGATGTACAGTGAATAAGTATGATGAAAAGAAGGCTCATGTGGGATAAGAAATATTGCCATGTGAATGGATAGCTTACCGGGTATGTAGCATCGTGAGTTGGTTCTCCGTACAATAATCTTTTTGTCCCAAATGAGCAATAGGCACCAATAGACAAGTCAGCACAGGTTGAGTTTGCGTCCCCAAGACAATCATTTATGCTCCAAATCATTCTATTTAGAAAAAATTAGTTGATCTGGAAGATAGCGAACCCATCTTGACAATGAACAAAATGATGCCATCCCAGATCAATCTGTAGCATACCTGACAATATTGTTTTTGTTTCCCGTAGCCTTGGAGATAAAATGTAATGGTAGCAAACGTGAAAGGTTTGGAAGCCAAGATATAAATGAGAAGGTGCCCAAGTTCATTGTTTTTCAGCTATAAGGATTCCTTCATCCCTTTATCAAGATTTTTCATATAATTGCCTAAGATTTCTTATCCTTGACAGTAACAAGTTCAGAACACAAATGTGGTAGGACAAGCACAACATGAGGCACAAGAAGTGCATCATGCCAGCCAATGATAGTTGGCAGTAGCGGCCACATTCATGCAACTGATAACACCATGATAACTGGTCAAAGTGGCACCTTTTAAAGAGGCAGTTCTGTTACATTTCGCAGGAGGAGTGCAACTATTCCGGCAAATAGTCTTTTTCAGTGGCTGCTTGCTGGTGTCTCCCTTGTGTCTTTTTTTTAATACTGTGCGTCATTTTGGGACATGGTACCATCTTCTTATTTCTTTGCTCTGTAACATTTTTTGTTGAAATGTGGTACAGTATAAAAATGTGAAAAATAAATAAATATATATATTAATAAAATAATATGCACATTATTATTTCTACTCAACAACAATATAAACACAGACTGCAGCACTCCTTCTTAGGATATATTTGTCATGAGGACACCAGAGCTGAAACACTGGCCACTGAAACACCGCAGTGTTGACATGAACATATCATGAGATCCACCACTAGATTTCATTTGCATTTAACCTGAAACTTGGAAACTCAGCAACGCAGAGCTTGTGCCACAAGATGCTGCTTCAGCACTATAATATGCGATATCTGCATTCAGACACACATACAGAGCCTGAGGCTCAAGATCCTAGAGCTCCAAAGCTTGACAGGAAGATGCTCTTACTATTTTAGCAAAAAGCAGGCTGCAGCAAGGCTTATGTTTTTGGCCTGAAAGGTCAAAATATTTGTATTTGATCTTAATCCACTTTCCAGCAACCACTATTGATTTCTGCATTAAAAGTATGAAACAGTCACGGTCTTTTATACTGGTTCAGTGGAAAACACTTTCTGGATTATTCATTCCTATTTCTTGGAACAAATATTAATGTGTTTTTCCTCTAGAGCATGCTTTCAGTAAATGAGCCGAAATGTTATTTGAAATAACCAAAAAAAAAAAAAAACTACAAAGACCTTAGGATGGATTCTCCCAACCATTTTTTGTAGAAGTCAACATGGATTGAAAGTTTCAGTGGATTTGCACCTACAGGCGCAGTCTTTATTAATGATTCAATACATACCCATTTTTCCCCTACTGACTCAGGTCTTTATCAACACAGTTTTTGAAGATGATCCAAATGGAGAGAACGTTAATGAAATGTTGTCCTAGAAAAATGAGTACAGTAGCTGTGCTGGGGCTACAAAACTTTTATCACCACTAAACTTTAGGCTCCCGTTGAGAATGGCTACTTTAGAGCATAAATAAATAATATGGACCAAGTCTTCATCAGTTAGTAATTCTCACGCACCTTGGTAAGCAAGACATCAAGAAAAGCATGCAAACAGTTATTTATACTGCATTCTGGCTGGCTGTGAACCACAACAGCAGGATCTCATGCATGCCTCCTTTATTTAGAGATATTATTTTTACAGGAAATGAAAAGAGCACAGAAGCCCAGTAGAATCCCCAGGGCATGATCTACTGTACTGGGCGAGATCACCCTGGGGTTCCATTGACCCCGTGCATATATTGAGAACTGCAAAGATGGATGGCAACACTGTCCTGTGCAATATGTCAAAGATCTCTATGCATATGGGGTGAAGCCTAACAACCTTACTACTCGGTTTCAGAATCTGTCCAATATGATAGAAAAGACTAAGGAAGCAGAAAATGCTCACCTTTAATTTCCATTTACCATAGCTTCTGACCTTATGCTTTGACAAGGGTTTTGTGTTGTGGTGGGGGTGGGGGTGGTGGCAGAATCCTCACATTAATGAAGAGAAGCATCCTACACTTCTCACATTCTGTTCTATTAAAAGATTATTTTTGCTTAATTCAAGATTTTGATACTTCTACTTTTGGGAATTATGAGGAGTCACCATATCTAAACTCCCCCTCCTTCAGATGACAAACCGGCTCCCAATGCTGGAAAAATGCTACACCAATGAAAGAACTGGCATAGGAAGGAGTAAACCCATAGGGAACAATGGGTAAGGGGAAAACACCAGAAAATTGCACTTCTGCCGCCGCCACCACCCCTGCTACGTTCCTATGACATAGCATAGCATACAGACTATACAGCACAGTCAATGACAGCACACCAACCTTAAGCTTCTGCCAGGGAGATTACAGCTCAGATGAGAAGACATGCATCACAGGGCTACATCTCTCTGGCCTCTCAAAGGGGAACTATGGTGAAACTTGGTACACAGAAGGAGGACTTTACGCAAACAACCTCTTGTCCCTCACAACATGTATGGCGAGATATTTGGTTAGCATTTTCTTTTCGGAATTCTTACTGCAGGTAGTCTGCCCCAGTAGAACTCCACAGACAAGCACCCAACTGGAACCTCTACCTCATCACCCCAACAGAGGAAGCAAGGATAAAGCACCCCACACACGTAAGGGAGGGGAAGAAATCCCATGCTGCAATGTATTCATACTGTATCTCTGTCCTTCCTCCCAAGCTTCCCCCCAATACTGACCCTTCAGGATTGTCACGTGTCTTTGCCACAAACTGTGTCAATCATTCCCTTTAGCCATCATTGCCTTTGCAACAGCTTGGAGCAGGGAGTGTCTGCTCTCCATTGGTGAATGCTATAGATTCCAAACGTTGGTACTGCTGGACTGTTTTTCAGGACTGAGAGCGTAAGCCTGAAGTATGTATCTGTGATATAAGTTATCTTGGGAACATTCCATCTCAAGTGTTTGCCAGTGTGAATATAGTGTTCAATATGTTCAAACTATTGGGGGAAAGGTAAGGTTCATGAAATCCACAAGTCCAATCTCCTGACTCCCCCCCAAATATTAGCTAAATTATGACTTCCAAATAAATCAGTAGCTATGGGGCTGGGCCCCTTCTGTCCTCCCCCTTATTATTCCCTATTTATGAATACAAAATAAGGTGAGGTATATCTTTATGGCATTTGCTTCAAAGAACTGACGAGGAATATGGAAACTAGGCAAAGTCCTTTAACTTCATCTCCCAAGGTTAGATTTCAAACATCCCCAAATGTCATCCTTCCACAAATGAAGTACCACCACTGTCCACTTTTTTAAAAAGCAAAGCAAGAAGCACTTAAACATAACCTGGATCCTCTTTTCTTTGGACAGCTGAGCCAAAGTCTAAATTGACTAATAGCACTGCATTAGAAGAGGGAGAAAAAAAGGGTGACAGCACTCATACGCCAAATAAATATTGAGAAACTCTTCCGGTGTCTGCAGTCAAAAACACACCAAGGTTAGTATAATTCTTGGTTGAAATGAAAAAGAAAGAACACTTCGCTCGTTGGCAACAAAGCAGTGTGATGAAAATGTATATTATTTAACAGGACAACCCTTACCAGTGTGAAGAATATGTGAGAGAAATTGTTTTGCAGCCTTAGAGAGACAGTGCGAGTGTGTCTTCACAATATTATCTTTGCCCTCTGCTAGCCAGAGGGGAGCTATTCAGTCAGCAGGGTCAGTGACATCTTCCACTTAATGCATGGACTTAATCACAGACAGAGCCATAAAAAAAAAGTACCTTGAACTTCACAGAACGCTCTGTGGCCTCCCTTCTGCTTACATCCTGTGTGGTCAGAATACAGAATACCTGGAGCTAAATGTGTCGGAGCAGAGTCTGTTTGACTGAATGAATTCCCAAGCGGAAGACACCAGTTAAAACACTGTCATTTGAATCAGCAGATTTTGCTTGAGCTGAAGACAGCTTTGGCTACAGATCCAAAAGTGGTAATTACAGGCTGCCAGAAACATCCAGTATTAATGAAAGAAAAAGTCAGACAAAATGGGAACCATCATAAAACCTACAATTTGAGGATGTTACTTTTATCCGATTTGAGCACCATCACCTTTCTCCCCCCCCCCCCCAAAAAAAGGAGGTTGGACAGGAGAGCAAAGGAGGAATTTTTCAGCTCTCTTTCACAAAGCAAGATGACTAGGGTAAAATGATTGTTCTTGAGTTCTAAAAGAGAAAGCTTCATTACTCTTCCTTCCCATGGAATGTGTCCACAGGAACATCAAAAAATAATTGGACAAAGTGTAAAGTCTCTGAACAAAATCTGTTTTATTATAGCTTGTGATTCAGCTGGATCAAGCACAGGTACGAAGAAAACTCATCACTCTCTATAAGGACCAGAGCATTAGTGTAAAATGTGGTCCCTCTGGGTATTTTTCATCATTGCCCTCAGGAAAGACTGAAGCAAATTCTCATCTCACACACTTGGGCATAAATCCAGAGTAGCTTTCCTCACTTCAGTCAGGCTACAGTATTTCCATTTTCTCCTGCATAATAATACTAAGAGACTACTATAACTAGTCCCGTTTTCCAGGACGGATGGCAAGCCTAACTATAACACTGGCTAGTTTGTAAAAAGTCTACTCAGGAGTCCATGAATGGGCTTTGGGTGAGTGTAGCTACTAGCACTTCTAATTTCAGTTATAGCCACTTGTGCCATCTTCCAACATTCTTGCAGTACCACTGCCATCCACATCTCACTCACCCTTCATCTTGAAGTCCAATCCCATATTTCTTTTGGGATTCAAAGCAACGAAAAGGGACAAGGAAGTAACTGCTTTCACATGAGAGGGAGGTTGACAAAGTTGAAATATGGTTGGAAGGGCCTAGCTATAGAATAGATGACTGTAGAAGCTGTTGGAGCTTCTAGCTGCTACAGTTATCCCTAGGCTCATCCTTATGTGGAGCCTCATTCATGGGCTCCTGTTTGAACTGGAACTTAAAAATGGATCCATGAACATCTGGATCATTATCTTAATCTATATGTACAAAAGTAAAAGCCCTGACTCACTGACTTGTCAATGGACCTCCTATTTCCCATTAAGCTAGAAAGCTGAAATTTCGCACTTATTTGTTGCTTATGGATCACTAATAAAAACAACATTGTTTTTTATGTATTTTATTGTATTGTATTTTATGTAGATTGTATTTTATGTAGAAGGCGGTAAAACCGTCCATGTGGCGTTCAGTTGATATAGTGATAAACACAGTTCAAACAGTGAACTACTCTGCTGAATTCCTCAACATACTGAATCCCCCTGGAATGCCAACCCACCATCTTACTTTAAAGGTCAGTGCACATATAATGTTGAATCCACCAAAACTTTGTAATGACACAAGGTTTCAAATCGAGGTCCTCAGGAACAATGTGTTAGTTTCCACTACAGGATGTGTAGAAGGCGAAACTGTATTTATTCAACACATCCCAACCATCTAGTCAGACTACTCTTTCAAATTTAAAAGACTGCTCAGAGTATGCTTTGCAATGACTATCAATAAGTCCCAGAGACAATCCTTAACAACAGGCTGGCTTCGATGTAAGGCAAGATTGCTTCTCTCGTGGGTAATTTTATGTAGCGTGTTCAAGGGGTGGTAAACCAAGTAACTTGGCGATATTAGCACCAGAGGGTAAAACTTCAAACATACTGTACCAAGAAGCAGCCACGTAGCAACACAATTCTTTAAATCTTAGATGTTAGACCGTCAACAGGCTAGAAAGTAATCACTGTTTTAATCTGTTCGAAGAAGGAAGCTGTAACTCCAGATGAAGTCAAAGGATCTCTAGAGAACTATCTATAAAGAATGTCACACAGTTTAAAAAATGTTGTGTCCCTTCCCATTTCAACCAAGAGCCCATCCATTCATTATCATAAGGTATTCCATCAGTGGCAGCTGGTGAGGTTGGAGTTGGTGGGGCCAACGTCTTTTGCTCACGCATAGCATCCCTCACTACAACAGTTGTAGTGGTTCATGGGTACAATACATGTACAGTTTTGTTATGTGTATGTACACTTTAGGATAACCACTGTATGCCAAACAAAAGTTCTTCACTGACACTTCTCCCTGTAATGTATTTTTCTAAAGCATTTATCTACCACTCTAGCAAATGGCAACTGACAGTCACTTCTTGCATTATCACACTAGAGCTGATACTTATCCCTTGTGTATTCATATTTTTGTAAATTAACCGTGCAATCCTGTGTAGAAGAAGCCCTGGGGCAGCGCGCATTGCCCCGGGGCAGGGTGTCGCGCAAGTGCTGTAAAGCACTTGCGCAACACCTGGAGAGCAAGCATCGCTGCCGCTATAGCCTGCGCTGCATGCTCCATGGTCTCCCTGGCCCTACGCCTGCCGGGCCGGGTATGTTCTATGCTGGTCAAAGCAGGGGTGGGAGGAGGGCAGACCAGGCAGCGAGGGAGGGCAGCCACAGGCCGCCCAAGGCCTGGAGGGGGCGGGGATACCAGGGGCTGAGATCCCCAGTATCCAAAGTTCCCTCCAGGCCCCCGTTGCGCCGACACGAGCGGTGTGAATGTACGCAAGCTCCGGAGCTCACATACATTCGAGTAGGTCCATTGGGCCTATCGCCACTTACACGGGGGGAAGGGGACAATCGTCCCCTTCTCCCAAGTTGTTCCCGATAGGATGCGGCGGTCGACCCTTTAAGCCAGACACTGCAGCCTACCCAGGATTGGGCTGCCCGTTAGGCATCCTGAGGTTAATGAAATCATACCAGTGAGTGAAGTACTTTGAGCACATGGAAACATTATATAAATACTATTATTATCTTCTGTACTCAATACCAATTTTCATAGTTCTCATAGATGGTCTTTCCTGGAAAAAAAATCCAGGAGATTATTCAAAGTGTCTGTATTTTCATACAAACATACAGACACATTGAATAATCTCCTGGAGATTAATGCTGATTCCTGGAGACATTCAAGCCAATACTGAAGGGGTGGCAACTGTATGACACAACTGCACAAATTTATTTAAGAACATTCCTGTGTTTTTATCTATTCAGGAAAAATTAATATTGAACACTTCAGATGTAGCTAGATCACATATGCCAGTCACCGCTCAGCTTAACCACAAGGTTTTTGAGAGGATAAAAGGGGTTGGGGAAATGATATGACTGACACTTACGGCTCTCTGGAGGGAAGGACTCAAATTTGTACATACCGGTAATTCCTTTTGTGGAAAGGAGGGGACCCTGAGAACAAATTTGAATGCCTACAAGCCTATTACACCAACTGCGTCTGTCAGACTAGGAACCAGGTCTGTTGCAAAGGGAGGGGGGAATTGTGCCTTTTTCCCCCTAATATGGCAACTGGTGCCTATATAGAGTCAGCCAATTGGAAAGAAGTGATATCCAAGAGCTATCTTGAGCAGGACCGGCCCTAGTGAAGGCTGCTATGTTCCCCAATGACAGGCCCACTGGATTGAAGTGGTTAGCTGAAAATGTGCAAGTAATGGATCCCCCTGCATTGAGAAGACTGTTGTAAACGAGTCATGTGAGTCTCTAGTCTGCAGGTCCCTCCCTCTTGCCCTGATAGCCCTAAAGCAGCGTTTCTCAAACTGTGGGCCGGGACCCACTTGGTGGGTCGCAACCTGATTTCTGGTGGGTCCCTAATTGCCTCAAGCCCCGAGGCTATTAAAAAATCAGAGCTCTTGCAGTTTGCAAGATAGCTGCTAATTACCCTACAAAGAGCTGAGCTCCTGCAGTTTGTAAGCTTGTGTAAATATAGGGAGATAAGTATTTGAGTGTTTTTTTCTGGTGTGTGTTTTTTCCAAGTCTGTCAAGACTTGAGGCTATTCATTAGTACTACCTTATTACAAGAAACGGATTGAGGGGTTTTTTTTGCAAATAAATACATAAAATATTACTTGTAAATGAATAAATATATTTCTTTCTAGATCACCTTTTTAAAAAAAAGTCTCGTAAAGTTAGGTGGGTCTCGATAGCGTGTCATTTTAAAACGTGGGTCCCGGTGCTGAAACGTTTGAGAACCACTGCCCTAGAGAATGAACAACCAGCATGAAACTAAGACATGAGAGAGAAGCAATGGGATTAGACAACCAGAAGAAAACCAGGATTAATTAGTCAGTGACTTAGCCTAGGTGGCCCAGAGATCTTTAATTGATTAATTTAATGCAATTAATTCTGTAAATGCAGTCTTCTTTTCCTTTTCTTTCTTCTTAAGGAGAGGCCAAGCCTCATTTGCCCCTATGGAGGAGCCTCCACTGTATTCCATGCACTGGGGTAAACATTTCCACCACGGTATGACATACTTTTGGGATAGTCTCTAGTAAAAGAAAACAAATTTTAGTTTTCTCTTGTTCACCTAGCTTCCAATAACATGGCAACATCTAGAGCTGTAATATGAGAAAAGTACCTACAGTAATTGAAAACGGTTACTTTATTTCCAGGGCTGAACTGGGCGATTCTCTTAGGCCTGAACCACAACAATTCTCAAATGGTAAATCAAGACCCATAAAATGGATCAGGAGACATTGTGATGGTATGATGGGAATTGCTATCACTTTGAGTAGCCATTTCATACAAATGGCTTGCAGAGTGACCTTCTTTCTCACAGTTGCATTTCCAGCGTTTGTGAATCAGGCCTTAGAGTAAGCAACGTCACCCACACAAGTTATAGAAGGCAGTTGCATTGCTAGCAGGCCACTTGGGGGGGGGGGGAATTATGCGTTTGGTGTCATCGCCCCGCCCCTTCCGCTCCTGGAAGGCTTCATTTGAAGACTTCTAAGACCAGGGGCGGGTGGAAGGGCCCAGAAAACACACCAGTTTGGGCACATTTCAGCTCCACAGCTGCAAAAAAAAGCAGCCACGGAGCGAAATAATCCCACCATGGCTCCACCTCGCGAGGAGACCACGGATGTCACCTGGGGGCATTGCGTCCCCCCGCCCCACTATAGCAACACCTCTGATACTAGGAATTTGGTTTTCTAAGCCATATTCCACTGTTGTTTCAAGGCTTCGCTGGGACTTAAAAGGGAGGGAATCATGGGCATCGACGGGGGAAGCGCGGGGGGCGGGCCGTGGGGGGGCGTCGCGCGCATAGGGATGACGCGCGACCCCCCCCACTTACAGTTTGGTGGCGGAGCTGGGCCCGCCCGCCCTCCCCTGCCCTCCCCAAAATGAGCCGAAAACGGAGCGGGGAGGGTGCTCTGCTCCTGCGTGTGACGTCACGCGCGGGGGCGGAGCCTATCCCTTAAAGGCGACGCGCGCCCCCGCTCTGGGGTGTCGCGCGTCGTAGCGACGCGACTGGAGGGAATTCCCTAGTACAAAACGCTCCCACCACCAACGCTCAACACCAGCGGAGCCTATGAGAGCCACTGCCACGTACACCTTGCCCCTCATCACTTGCAACAATGGCCCAGCTTTCACACCACCGTCAAGGGCCTCGAGCTGTGGGAACACGGAAACTGGCAGCGCAAAGCCCCAACAGGATTGGAGCTTTAGTCCATCTGGAAAAATGTCATGCACTGTGAAGTGATCTTGAGTGCCTTTGCTGGGAGAAAGGCGGGATATAAATTCTTTAAATAAATTAAATAAATAAATCTTCAGAGAAACAAAAGAAAGAGCTATTAACGACTCCTCATTTATGCTTGTAACCAGCCCTCATCTACGTTTCAATAACAGAGAAGGAAAAGTTCATCAGAGGCCAAGGAGAGCCGCTCTTGCTATCCTATCAGTTTGATGAATGAACACTTTCCTTTAAGTATCACCGGCTGTGACTTCAAAGCCATTTTAATTCCAAACCATACATTGCTGAAGTTGCTAGAGGTCACAGCCTCTATTTTAACATTTTGTTTTAAAAGCAGTGGCCTGTTAGTATTAGCAACAAACAGTAGCCTATAAATTCTGAAGCGCCATATGATGAGTGATTCTTTATCTGCAAAAGCCGATATATGTGGTACAAAATCAGGGGTTGGAATGTTAAGAAATTACAAAGAGAGACAACAGTGTGTATAAAAGCAGCCAAAGGCTCTTCTGTCTTGCAGCAGCCCATCACTTCTTGTTTATAACCTTAAACAACAACAACCCATGAGGCAACACTGCCTTTACAAAGAAAAGGTACTCTGCCAGTTATTGTAAACCAGATTTCTAAATTGAAGCAAAGGAATTCTGCACAGAAGTCCAAAATACCATGGGCATTACATCAAATAATTGTTGCCATTAATCAATTAATGTCTTAACTGCAGGGAGACTAAAGATAGGCTAAATACATTCTTAGCATTGGTCATCAATGTGGAACATGTTGGGAGAGATGCCCATGTGTGGAACATTGTTTTTTTTGGGGGGGGGGGCTAGAAATTTGAGGAGCTGTGTCAAACGGTGCTGATGAAGGATGATATTTTAGAGTTAACTGATGAACGACAAACCAACAAGTCACCAGGGCCTGACAACATTCAATCAAAAGTTCTTAATGACTCAAATTTCAAATGTGAAACTTCTGAACTTTCAGCAAAATATGCAGCTTATCATTAAAATCAGCTTTGTCACCAGAATATTGGAATTTTTAAAAGGAATCTGGGGGCAGGAGGGGAAAATGTGAGAAATTACAGACCTGTAAACCTAATCTTTGAGCCAGGTAAATACGTAGAAAGCATTTTTGATAGAATCCCTCATCAAAGGTCTTAAGTAAACTTAGCAGTCATGGGACAGGAGCTAAGTCTTCATATTTAACAGTAACTGCTTGAAGAACAGGAAGCAGAGAGCAAGAACAAACAGGCAGTTTTCTTAGTGAAGGGAGTATGCAGTGGATCCCCCTCTCCTAGTCGATTTTATTGTTTTTAAAATTGTGTATGGTTATGTATTGTTTAAATTTATTTTTATTATTATTTTAAATTATGTATTTTAACCTTTGTTGTAAGCCGCCTTGGGCATTTGCCTTTCGGCATAGGAAAAGGCGGGATATAATTTTTTAAAATAAATAAAAATATTGGGACCCACTGTATTTAACATTCACAACTGATCTGGAGTCAGGGATGAGGTAGCCAAACTTGCAGATAGCTCCAAATTATCTTCTGGGTGGGGAAGCAGACTGTGAAGAATTCCAGATATATAAATTGTGCTGATACCATCTGAGTTGGTTCTGACTGCCCAGGAAATAAATTCTGGGTTATGGCTAGACACCAAAGGCATCTACTCAATGAGTTGTGGAAAGGAGGGCAAATTTGAGGCTGGGAAAGGGAGTGTAAAAACAATATCATAATATCATGGTATAAATGGGCAGGAGGTCTGGCTCAGTTGGTAGAGTTGCTGCCTTGTAAGCCTGAAGATCGGTGAACAGCCAGTTCGAGACACACCACTGACAAAAAGGTGTGAAAAAAGCCTCTGTGAGGAGAGATAAGAGCTGCCAGCTGTGCCGGCCGAGCGTGGGAGGCGACGGCCAGGGAGAGGCCAGACTGCAAAGGATACCATCTGGAATGCAGTTGTTCATGAAAGAGTGAACGTTTATATATGATTGTAAAAAAAAAACCCATTAGGGGGGTTGAGAACGCCTGCCCATGTAAACTGCCTTGGATTAAAGTCAGAGAAGAAATCCAATGACCAAGAAAGGTGATATATAAAAATTGTATATTTTTATATATTTTTTATTATTATGCCTTTATATACATTTATGGTGTAGTCACATTTGGATTAGTGCATTTCAATACTACATTCATGCTGCTATGAAAGAACCAGGCATGTATAATATTGGGTTGTCCTCAGCATTAACTTCCTCCCCAGATCACTAGTTCTCACTTCGAACGACGCACACACTTTGCAAAATTCTGTCAAAAATGTTATCTATGTGTTATTTAATCAAGAGAAACTATTGCCTTCATTAAAAGCCCTCCTTATAGCCCTTATGTTGAGATATAGTACAATTTATTTTAATCAGTTAATTAATTAAATTGATTGGTTAGTTAAAAGTAAGTCAGCTAATTATTGGCTGACAGCACTAACAGTAATGTGGTGCTTTACAACATCCAGTTGAGACTTCAGGGTAATGGATAATAATCTCATTAATGAATAAACTAGCAACCTGATCAACCAAACCAGTTAAGCCAAAATACAAGGATTTAAACTAGGATTTAGTCCTATTGGCTAAATGGGACTAACATTACTTAACCCAAGTTCTTTGGTTTAGCTTATTTGTGGTTATGCCTGTAAGAGACATGGAACGTTATAGCCTAGCTCCGTTATAGCCTAGTTTGCACATCCGCTTAAACTACAAAGGAGCATGCATTTTTTTTATTACACTGTGACATTTTAAATATTCTATATTTCTACAGCCTGATTCATACATTACATCTAGTACTCATGCAAACAGCCTTGGCCTTTCCCAGGTGCACACTTGTATCAGCATATATAATGTATGAATCTGGAGCTCACAGACATGGTCAGTAGCACAGAAATTGCGATGAACCATAACCATAGTTGTCCAGTTTGTGCTTTTCCCACAGGAGCACATATCTAGACTGCTTATGTCATGTGAACAACAATGACATGGTATAAATTAGCCCTGGATTTTCAGAAGCTGAAATCAGCAGGTAAGAATCCAAGTCCAAGAAAATAAAAGATGTGGTATTAAGATCTATTCACTAGATTTTATCATTGTTTGTTCCAACACCTTCCACACAAGTGCCTACTGCAAATTCTTTGAAACTGCATAGCATATTTTCTGAGTTGCCTATCACAGTTTTTCAGCATTACAGATAATTCATTGCCCTCCTCTTTTGAGAGACAACAGATTAAACAAGTAGGGAAAAAAGCCACATGGGAAATCATAAATCTAGGTATGATGAGGTACAATATGTCCCTTTTTAGGTTTTAAACTTAATTTAAAAAATTGGACCTTAGCTGGAAAGTAATTCTGGTTTTGAAACGTATGTATACTATAAGCAAGAACCTCCTTAACAATAATCTATTATCAATTTAAGTTCTCTTTAAGTTTGCTCATATTCTAATTTGGTCTCATTAACATGTGCCCCGTTTTACCCAGCGAAAATTCATGTTAGTGGTACAGTATTGAAGACTTTACAGCATGCGTTCATCTCACAAATCAAAACACATAAACTGCTTCATTCTGTGGGCTCCACTTATGCAAACCTACCAATAGGAAACTCTGCCCACAACCCTGACAGTCAGGCTAATGATACAGCCAATAAAATTCCATTGTACACTCCTACAGCTGTTTCCAAGGTAACCATCACAGAACCGTATAAACTGGATAGATGCAGCGGAAAGAAAGGAACAATACAGCAGCATCCTAATCCTACAATATTTCTACTTTTTGAATAGCAGCTTGAACTTGATACATTTGGGTTTTTTCCCTTTTTCCAGCTGATCCACGCAGAGGAAGTTATTCACAAAGTTGAGGACTACATTCTATTCATATCCTCTCACTGGAGTGCACGGAAGGGCTTTGCAATGTAAAAAACAAAGTTGGCCATTAATGCTGAGTAATACAAAAATATTTGGGGAATAAACTACAGTAACTGCAGAGCACAGTGATCAAAAGACGCTGAGAGTGCAAGCTTCGCAGGCATCCAAGAGGGCATTCCATGTCAGCGCTGTTCATATGTTATGCTGTACCTGGGTACAAAATATATCCTGTAAACATACACAAGGGCACACTGCCATATGCCCTGATGCTACCCAGCTCAACAAAAAACTGTAGGCCAGCTTTGCATTGTCATAATGATCCCTGGATTTTTTTGCTGTGGGTGCACATACATGAGACGGTTACATCAGACTGTGTCATCCATGCAACTTGTTGACAGCTAGTGTAGTCTAGTGGAGGTAGTCCTCAGTTCAAATTTTGTCTCTGCCACAAAATTCATGCGGTGGCCTTAGCAAACCACTCCCTTTCAGTATCAGCCCTCCTGCCACTCCATATGCAATTAAAAAGCATTTTTACCCAAGTGTGTATATATGCAACAGGAGTTAAATGTGTACACCTGTGGGCTGTGAGGAAATGGGGTTTTAAGCAATGCTGAAATAAATAATGGAATCCTGAATTACCTTAAGGGTTGGAAGGATTGCTGCAATAATGTATGCAAAGCTCATTTACAAAAACAAACAAAACAAACAAACAAACAAACAGGATGTAGCTCATGGAATCTTCCTAAAAAAAAGCTCTGTAGCTGACACATTCCAGTGAAACATTTTTGAGAGAATTCATCCCCAGGAATAATCTCAAATATCAAACTATGAATGCAAAATGTTACACCTGAACTTTCACCCCACAGGCATTGATAATAATAATACCCCCCTCATGCATGGCTGCCATAGGAAGTAAGTCAGCAGGTTTGCCATTATTGGCACAGTGAAATCTGAGGCCATGTGGTAGAAAATACATGGTCAACCAGGCAACCAGCCGTAACAGGTAGTGAATATCAGCTAAGTGGTATTCCTAAATCTGAATGAGAGTGTTCCTGTGGCATGAAGATCAGATTTCAGCTCTGGATAGATCTAGCAGGGGCTTAATTATACCACCGATGGTTCGGTTCATTGTGGGTAATTTGATGAAATTCTAAGCTGTGTTGGCACACGGTCAAACTACATACCCGTATTTCTTCGAGTCTAAGGCGCCATCGATTCTAAGGCGCACCTTTACTTTCAGTACCACCAGCAGGGAAAAAAAATCCATCAATTGTAAGACTCGCCTCCCTTCATTAAATCTACCTGCTCAGCACCAACTCTCCCCAGCATGTCTCCTGCAGCTGAGGATGACTGAGCGCACTGCCTTTGCATAGCATTTCTGGCCCCGTCAGAAAGTGCCATTTCCTTCATTACCTGGGCTTGGGGGAGCTTCAGGGAGGCCTGCGCAACCCTCTGCAGGCCTCCCTGATCTTCAGTTTGGCGAAAAACAGCGTTTTTTGGGCATTTCTGGTTTTCGCGAAAACCGGAAATGGCTGAAAATCACCAGTTTTTGCCGAACTGAAGATCAGGGAGGCCTGCAGAGGGTTGCATAGGCCTCCTTGAAGCTCCCGCAAGCCCCAGTAAGTAAGAAGATAGCATTTTGGGGTGCTTTTTGGAGACCTTCGATTCTAAGACGCACCCCATTTTTTGAAATGCTTAATTGGGAAAAAACATGCGTCTTAGAATTGAAGAAATACAGTACTTACAAAGGTTCTTTTGTGTGATCTGTTTGTAGGATGCATCTATAAGCATGAACCGGACTTTTATATCCAATTTCCAATGCCATTTTAGCTTGGTAAGAAGTGGACAACTGATGGTTAGTGAACTCAAGGCAAGTGTGATCATCTAATTGCACCGTCCTAATCATGGGTTGTTATGCCATTGCAACCCTCCAAAACGAGGATTATAGACTGGCATGAGCTATGGCATGCTCTGAATCCACAGTGAAGCGACTGCATAACTACCTTGCCATGGATTAAGTGATCACATCTCATTAATTAGCACCTCATTTCACCACATTCACATGGTTATGCAAATCAATCCTCATACTAACATTCTACTTTTTGTATAAAATAATGTGAGCACCAAACTATACACGTTTAAAATCAAGTATTATTAATCAAAGGAATTTAGTAGGACGAAGAGAATTCCACCTTATTGTCTCCCCATGGATGCAAAGTGTCACGCCTGAACTCACAGCATATCATTCCACAAGGAATGACCAACATCCCCCATGCAAGGCTGCAACAGGAAATTAGTAGGTAGATTTACAGCCTGTTTACCATGTATAGTATCATGTACAGTACCGTATTTCAATGGGGCTTGGGCTACAATCCTATCTACATTTTCCTGGGAATAAGCCCCACTAACTATAATGGGACTTACTTTTGAGTAGACCTGCATAGGCTTCGGCTCTTTCTTTTGTATGCACAGGACTTCAGCTTTATTTACCTACTTCAAGATTTTCTGACAAGTAAATACGGACTATTTTTTATGAGTACAGTTAATGTATACGTTTACACAGTCTTGCTCAACAATTTACACAACTTATTGGGGTGCACGAGTAGGAATTTCTCTTTGCTTCTTTCTTCACCATTGGCCATCCTCTAGTGACTCCCATAAGAGTAAAAAGTATTACCATTTTTCTGGATTTCCAGTGATTTGAATGTTTTATTTGCATCTCCAGCTATGTGGGCAAAACTCTCTGCAGTATATACAATCATTGTAGCAATGCTGAATCAATAACACCGTGAATGCAAGCACAGAAGCAGCTGTTGCTCAGAGGGAGAGCACCTGCTTCATATATGCAGAAAGTCCCAAACTCAATCCCAGCAACTCCAAGTAGGGTTGGGATAAACATCTGCCTAAGAGCCAGTGTTAGTCAGTATAAACTGTACCGTACTGAGCAACCTGGACAACGTGTCTGCCACAGCTTTACATGGACAAAGAACGTCAATTTCTCTATGTGACTTTAAAAAAAAAAACTCTCAAATGGGTATTTAATTAATGTTGTAGATTTAAGTATTTTTCCAGGATCATACAACCTAAACTAACAACATTTCAAAGAATGATAGCTGTCTATCTGCACAAACATGCGCGTGTGTAAAAACAGGTTATGGCATTTAATCATTGTTTTTGTATGTAAACCACTTTGTGAACTTTTTTTTGAAAAGCAGTATTATTATTAATATTATTATTAATAATAATAATAAACGTTGACTGAATGTTATCACAGCTCTCCTAAAGCGCATGTATGCTCATTCCTGAACATTTAACTCCTTGGTCATCCTTTTTTTGTCTGGTTTTTGGTGGGCATCTTTATCTTTTAGCATCTTACAGAAACAGGTGATTCCTTCAAACACGCAACCATCTTCACACGTGGTGGGAGTGCCAACAGACAGAAATACGCCCAGTTTGCATGAACCAACCTCTGTTTCTAGCTCAATGCACACTTCTCCCCAATGCAGCGTGTACGAGTCTTATGGCTCCAAGTCATGGATGGCTGAACTGGAAATGCCATATTTGCTCAGTCATACTGTGACAACAGGGAGAAGTAGCTTGCTCGGGAGCAAAGAAAAAATGGAAACGGATATTAAGAATATGGTCACAGCTGGGCTTTCAAAAAGAAAAATCTAAACAAACACTCTATTGAGAGTTCATGATGCTTTTATATCAGACCAGATGAGGAAAGCTTTTTTGGAATCTAGCTGAACAGTGCACTGTGATACGGATATGGGCTGTCTCCATTTCCCCAATGGAAAGACCCAGTCTCTGTCTGCACTATAAAAACACTACTGCTTACGGCTTCTTTAAAAAGCAAAAGCATAAAAATATGTGATAGCAAAAAGGTAAGAGAGGGAAATCCCTTCCCCAAACATTCAGCAGATAATCGTATTATCTAAACATCAATTCATATTGACTTCCAAGTTTAGATTATCATGATGGTCTCCAAAACCTGTTAATCTATTATGCAAGAAATTCCTTGTCTCTAGATACACAGCTGACGGATTGGAAATTACCAAATAATTGGTAAGACGTATTTCTCTAAACGACTACGTTACAACGAGAAATAAAAAGAACAGTGTAGGTACTGCCTGACTTTCTCAGTTCTCTGATTCATTCTGTCCTGATTTTACGTTGTTTCTGTGACAGCAGTCACAGTTAGAACAATAATGTCAAAGTTTCAACAACAGGAGACACTGCAAGAGCTAGTTCTATAAAGTATATGATGTGCTCAATTAAGGAACACCTTTTATGTTCTGTGAGGCTGTAAAGCTTTGGAACCAACATACAAGAAGTAAAAAAAAAGTAATATCTGCCGACACTAGTACTTTAGCTAGAAAGAGGGACTGCAGTATGTTTCAGATTCTTAACAAATATATTGTTATGCATTTTTCACAAGACTTTTTCATGGCAACCATATCTGGTGGCAATGAATTCCACAGATTAAATTGTGTGCTGTGTGAAGTACAATAGTGCTTCCTTTGATCCATCTTAAATCTCACACCAATAATTGGTGACCAATTTGACTGGATGACCCCAGGTGCTAGTACTGTGTGAGAAGGAGAAAACATAAGTGATACATATACAGTTGATAACCTAATGACTCATTGCACTGTAGTGCACAAGGGAGGAAATTACTTGCCAGGAAAGTCACATTACAAAATATGCTCAACACATTGAGAAAAGTCCTGGAAACGCAATATAAACACAAAACCATAAAAGCAGCACATTTACAGCTCAAAAACCTGTCAGTTCCTGCAGAAGCCACTGAGCATTCCACCCAAGTCACAGCAGAAGAAGCTAAAAACTGGCCTTTCACGGCACCCAGACAGTAGAAACAAGTTTAACATGGCTAAAAGATTTATTGAAATGGGTTTCTTCCGATTCTCTGCATAACATTTGTACAGTGGACAAACTTTGGCACCAAGTGGCTTAAAAACGTACAGTAATGCAGTAATACGAGGACGGAACAGGGCTCCTTGAACTCATTCATTCATTCATTCACTTTATCTATATCACAGACAGACCCTACCTAATGCAACTAGGTGAAAGCCTTGGCATTGTGGACTGCTAGCTGGAAGTGGTGGTGCACACACAATCCTTCTTACCCCTCATTTGACATGACAACATTTAGTGGCAAAAAGAGAACATGAAACAACTCATGTCAGAGGAACTCTGGACAGACACCATCCATGGAGACTTTGCTGCCAAAGTAACAGGATTTTTTAAATTACTCCCCTCCTTTCACCATCGCCCCTCAGCACATGAAGCAAAACCAACTGATGCACAGGGTTTTCAACATCCCTAACGTTCTGCCACCTGGTGGGACATTTCCTCAAACTTTTATGAGCTGCGGGTCCAGCACTAATTTAACAGCCCCCTTTGCAGAACAGGGGGACATCCTCATTCCCTGCCTCCGAAAGCTAAGAGGCGAGCACGAATTCGTCCAGGGCCACCATGAAATCTCCCCAGAACCTTAATCCACGTCTGAAGGTAATCATCATCCCTGCCAAAACAATAGCCAGCTGCTGAAACGCCAGCTTTCCTCTTCCTTCGCCCCTCTTCCTCCAGAAACGAAACCACTCCACATATTTCCCTCCCACCCAACACTTCGGCCACCCCATCACCACCAAGAGACAGCATTTGCTGCCGATTTTATCGCAAACAGGGATTTATCCAGTTTGAAAAGGTGATTTCTCTTCCCGCTGCCCCTAATATAAAATCGTTGTGAATGAGATTTGCAGCTGATCTAAAATTAAATAATAGTGATGATAGCAATAGATCCAGAGCTTTATCAGGGGCCTCAGAAGACAGCCTGCATTTCCAAGCATGCCCCCAGGGACAGGAAGAAGCAGACCAATGCCGAAGATCCCCCCCCTGCCCCCTCCCCTCTTCTTCGCCAAACCCCAAGCTAAGCTCCACAGCACTTTCTCAATGCAACGCGATACAATGCAACAGACATGCCCTCCGGCGGTAGCGATTGCCCCGGAGGGGCTCCTGCAACCAACCTTACCTTCATCCTGCATTCTCTGCAGGCAAAGGGTCAGATTCTTCCTCCAGCCCGGCATCCCGACACAGGCTCAACCTGCACACGATGAGCACAAGCCTGGGGGCTTTTTCTCCTTTGCAAGGCTAATTGAGAGTCCCGTCCTCCCCCTCCTCCACCACGCCAAAAGTGCTGTGGACACAGTGCAGTTAGCTTGCTGGGAGCGCGAGGCAGGCTGCTTGGCAAGATTAGGCATTGATGTGTGCAGCGTGCTCCATCTGTGTTTTGGACCGGTAGGAAACCACGGAAGGCGGGGAGGAAAGGAGAGGCGGGCTGACCAAGGTGGTGGTGGTGGTGGTGGGAGGAGGGGGGTTGTCAGCAAAAGGAGACTAGCTAGCTGTGTCTGTGTGCTGCGTGGGGATCTCCCAGTCTATAACACACGGGACCAGGGCTCTGCTAAGTCTTTTTGCCTGCTCTGGAGCAGGCAGAGCCCCCGGAGCTGCAGTTGCCAGTGTGTGGGGAGGGATCGTACTAAGTAGCAGGAGAAGCCAGGGGAGCGGAGGAGGAGAACAGGACTCCACGTTGTTGCTTCTAGTCGAAGCTTCCGACGGAAAGGAGTCGCCGCGGGCTTCTGCAAACACTGCTGGGTGGCCCAGATCTCTGTTGCGCGCCTTTCCCTGCCGATCCCCCCGCCCCGCTCCCGGGCAAGTGTTTGTCTTCCATTCCCAGCAGGAGCTCAGCTGTGTGAGGTAGTACAACCCGCCTGCTCAGGCTGCACAGCAATCCTTGCGGCTCGGCGACATCTCTGAGCAGGTAAGAAGAGCCCCGATGATGACGAGCCGCCAGCCAAGGCTCGAGAGCATTGTTTGGGTCTGAAGCGCGAGCTCTCCCCGCCCTCCGCACGTGTGAGGCGGTGTGTGCGTGTGCGCGCGCAGCAAAGCCGAGCGAGCAAGCTGGGCGCCCGCAGATCAGAAAAAGGCAGCTGAGCAAAGGGAGACACGCTCCCCCCCCCCTGCCCGCTTTGGGGGGGTCTCTCAGCAGGAAGCGCACGGAAGACGCTGTGGCTGAGCTCTGTGTGCGCAAGTGCTTGGGAAGGAGGCGAGGCTGGCGAGCTAGGAGTTTAGGGGGGCGGCAAATGGCAATCATCGAACGTGCTTGAAGTAGTTGAGTGGACTCCGGGGGGCACGTGCAGCGGATCCCCCCCCCGCCTCCCCCCCCAGGAGATGTGCGCCCTAGGGGGGCAGTAGAAACCTCCACGTTCCGTATCGTTATGCTTGCAGCCCACACGGTCTGGCTGCAAGAAAGACTCAAGACGCGTCTGACACAGAAAGATCTCACACACTTTTGCCCCGACAGTGTGTAGCTCCAAAGAGACAGGAGGGACGGGATGCCAGGGAATTGTTGGGCCACATCCAGGCTGGCAGAGAGGAAGGCAAATAGTAGGTTACTCAGAACGCTTTGGCTGCACTTCTGGCCTGGGCACCCTCCTTGAGCACCACTTCTGACTAAACATGCAGAGGGGAGGCTGCTGCACTATTAATCAGCAGCCAGAATGAAAGATGCAATGTATGTATGTTTCTATGAGATTGCTGTGTAATTCTGGATAGTAGCGGTGGGAAGCAACAAACAGGCATTGCACATCCTCCTGTCGGAAGGAAAGACCACCCAGCAACCCACCTGTGAGCAGCCTGTGTGGTCCAAGCCATGTCCTGCCACAAGGAGAGGGCAGCTGCATCACAGAGCACACAGGTTTGCAGGCTGGTATTGCATTACCCACAGGAACTGGCGAGGGTATCATCTTGCCTGTTTTAGATCTCCTCTTTTCATTGGTTACATTTATATCTCATCTTCTTCCATCATGTCCATGCAGGTTCTGGGTGATCACATTCCTCCAGACACTGACCCAGATCTAGACCTGCTTACTTTCAGCATGGTGGCAGGATTGCATGCCCTCAGACCATGCCTGGGCTGGGAACTCTTCTCTCTGGGTCTAGATCTGTATGCTCCAATCCCAACAATCCTATCCCCCAGGGGATGGACAGTCTTGATTTTCTGATATTCTCTCCTTGGCAAATCACTGACCCCATTTTGCCTTTCAGGAAAACTTGGAGCTACCTTGTATCTAGTATCTCTCTTTCTCTTGGCTACAGTCCACTCTTTCTTGAGAGTAAGCCCCATTGAACACAATGGGACTTCGGAGTAGAGATGTATAGGATTGTGCTGTCAGTGTAAACTTGCTGGAAGTGTCATTCTTCAGGTATCAACACTTTCTTCAGGTATCAACACTTTTCTTCCAGCTTTTAAGTCAAAAAATTTAATTTCTCAGTGAGGAAGCAGGTTTGTTCTTGTTGCATATGCATACAAGCATGTAGAGCAGGGGTGGCCCAACTGCAGCTTGTGAGCCACATACGGCTCTTTGACGTATAATGTGCGGCTCTCGGAAATATGTTGGCTGAGCTTTTTGCATCACAATTAATATAAAAGGTAAATATGAATTTTTCAAGTATTATAATTCAATTCAATAACCTTTATCAGGCATAACCATAGACATATACAAAATCATCCAGTAATGTATCCATTGAAAACAGCCAAAACAATAAAAAGGTTGAAATATTCCAACAAATAACCAATTCCAGTTAAACGAAACACTGCAAACTCACTTTAAAAACTCTCTAAAAATAACAGAGATTATATTTTTACATCTCATGGTAATAACATAAAAGTATTTTGCTAGTGTGTAAAATAACTTAGTATTATAATTATATACCGGGTATAAATTGAGAATCCACTAGATCAGAGGTTCCCAACCTGTGGTAGTGGGATGCAGGCTGCCGGCGGCCAAGATAGCTGCCGCTATCTCGGCCATACAGCGCCATATCTTTGACTTCTCTTCCACAATTGCAGGGAGGAGAAGATCAAGACGCGGCCGCAGGCACACTGGGGTGCCCACGTCTTCAGTTTCTCCTCCCTGCGATCGTAGAAGAAAAGCCAAAGACGCAGCCACTCCACTCTGCCGGCGGCCACATCTTCAGCTTCCCTTCCACGATCACCATTATGTTCAATGCTGCCCAATCCTATCCGGGCACCACAGGATATGGCGTTGACGCCAATGCCATATCCTGTGCGCGTCCGGGGCAGGCTGGAGGAGCCAGTCCTATAGAACTACTTGGGACTGCGCCCGCTGTTTAGCGGGCGCAGACCCAAGCCACCCCATGTTGGGGAAGGAGGCTTGGGAGGGGGAATAGGATACCTCCGCTGATCCTAACCCCCCTCCCAGGCCTGATTCACCCCTCTTCCGCTCTACCTCCGCTCCGTTGCGCTCCCCGTCTGCCTCAGCGTGGTTCCTACCTGCTCTGGCACACGCTGGGCCTCCACTGGCGCCAGCGAAACTGCGCAGGCCTTCCCACCGGCATTGCTTACTTGGGCATAGTCGTAAACGTGCTGCGCCAGCACGGAGGTCCAGTGCTGGCGCATGTATTCAATAGGATTGTGCCCTAAGTCATAGGAAATTAGTAGTTAGATTTACAGCCTGTTTACTCAAGCTTCATGTACAGTACCGTATTTCAATGGGGCTTGGGCTACAATCCTCACAAATACCTAGCCATATAATAAACGTTGCTGAATGTTGCTGAACTGATGGATGCGGGGCTCCCATTGCTGTCTTTGAACAACGCGATAATTGATTACTTCCGCTGCATCTCGGCTCCAGCCGTTTCGTTCCCGCGCTTTCTTAGGATAAAACAACCAGCGCTACTGACAGTTTGTAACAGCTTTCAATCTTTTAGATTGCTTCCTAGACAATGTTTCCAGGAACAGGAAACGAAACGTTGGAATTTTAAAACACTGGAATTTGGATTTTAATAGATTCTGTCTGTCTTGTTGAATCGGAAGGAAACAAAAGACGCAAGTGGATTTTATATTTGTTTTTATTCAAGTCTGTTTTACTATACATGGCTATGATCAGTGGCGTTCCCAGCCCTCCTGGCGCCTGGGGGGGGGCGGGGTTGGAGCGCCCCCCCCAAGTAGCCGGGCTCGGGCCTGAGCACCCACTCCGCGTGTCCCCGGCCTCCGGAGGCTGCGCTCCGAAGGCTGGGGATAAGCCCTCCTTAATGTGACCGCCCCGTTCGGCGGTCGAGAGCTTTATGAAGAAGGCGAACGCGTTGCTGGCTTTTATAGGGTTTGCGCATGCGCAAACCCCCAGCGACGCGTTCGGCTTCTTCATAAGCTCTCGACCGCTGAACGGGGCGATCGCTTTAAGGAGGGCTTATCCCCAGCCTTCGGAGCGCAGCCTCCGGAGGCCGGGGACACGCGGAGTGGACGCGCTGCTTCAGAGGGGTGTGCCAGCCGGGCTCTGGTGCCGCGCCGCTCTGCGCAGCCCCGAGCCCGGCTGCCGCACCCCTCGCCCACTCAGCGCCTGGGGGGGAGCACACCTGCTCCCCCCATATAAGAACGCCTCTGGCTATGATACCCGTAATAATTAAATCTTTGGAAATAGTTGCTGAATGTGTTTGTGTTGTGCTTTTCTGTAATAAGTGCGACAGGTTCTGTTGTGGCATTAAGCATTCTGTTTAACATGCTTAACTGTGTGTGTGTTTTCTTTAATGGAGGTTGATATGATCAGTTTACTAACGTGCCTTGCATTACAACCTGCACAAGACAAAACTTGCAGAACATCATTTGTATATTTTTAGACAAATTAGATTACTTAGAACAAAAGGGTGCCTCCATGATCTGGTTCTTTTAGTTTGGTTAACATGGCTGACTTAGTTTCAAGCAAATAAACATTTTTCAGCCGTAACTGGAAGCCTAAATTGAAACAGTCTGTAGACAGAAGTGAAACAGGCATCATTGGTTTTCATGGTTTGAGCTGAAAGAAACAGATACTGTTGTGGGAAGGATAGAAGATCATAAAGATTCACTCACTGAATATATTAAAGAATGGTTATCCTTTATAGTACGTAGTCAAGTACACAATCAAGACTGTAGCCTGAGTTCACCATCTTGACTCTAAAGCCTCAATGAAACACATTCACATTTGTGTGAATAAGGTTATAGAACTGGGCCATAGCTTTATAATTTTCATTTTTTATAACTGTGCAGAAATAGATAAAAATTTGTGCCTTTGACCACACAGATATTTCAGCGATTTCATAGTATTATGCTAGAGCCATAATGCAGGCATAACAAAGAAGACAGTTATTGTGCATGCCACAATGTTCATGTTTTTTAATTTCCTGGGGGCAAAATTTCTTAGCAATGACTGGCAGATCTTTCTGTACTTTGCTAGACCTTTATTAACAGACTGGTAGGTCTCAGTATGGATCTGTTTCCATTGTAGCAGTGATTACATTGTGTGTGGTGACAGATAACCTTTGTAAGGTTACGGAACAAACTCACTTTCTCATGCCAGTGAAAAGAATTCAGTGTATTGGCTGGGTTTTATTACAGACACCTCTCTTTGTCTTTCACCTTTGGACTGCTGAACATTAAGGCCTTTGGTTAACAACTACTTGGCTTATATGACTAATATAATAAGGAGGTGGAGGCATCAACCCTCTGCAGTCACCAACCCTCTGCAGTCACCAACACAAAGAGGCATTCCAGGTAGTCCCACCCCCAGTGGCATCGCTCCAGTAGGGGCGGGGCCGTAAGTATCGCTCCATCCTAGACCTTTTACCGAGCGAGCAAGAGGCGGCCCCGCCCCCTCACTGTCGGAGCCTTTCCCCTGCGGAGAAAGTAGTAGGCAGGGTCTCTTGCCTGCTGCTTTCTCCGCACGGCAATGGCTCCGACAGTGAGGGGGCGGGGCCACCTCCTGCTCACTCGGTAAAGGGTCTAGGACGGAGCGATACGTACGGCCCTGCCCCTACCGGAGCGACGCCACTGACCACCCCTCTTTTTTGCCATTCGGTAAGCAACCAGAGGTGGCCATGCATTCTTTATGTGAACGTCACTAATTTAGATACTGGTCCACTGGACATCATGCAGCAGTAATGTCCCCCGATCTAATTGTTGGCCAGATTCAACATAATATTTAAACACAGTTGTGTGATGTGTGTGTTTTCACCCATGATATTTCTGGATGTTCAATGTTCAATGAATCCCATGCTTCTTTTCAAGGACTACACAAGTGAAAGCCCCTCCTAAATTTTTGCTAGGTCTGAATCATGGATTCGGCCATACAACTATCAGATATTTTTATGTGCAAATGTTTTCATGTGATATTGATCCTACAGAGTTGTAGGGAGACATCTGGGTAAGTACCAGCCAGCTTATGTCATTCAGGGAATCAGCTCAATCACTTGATAAGGAACATCAAAGAAATGAATGCAAATAGAGTCATGAAAACAGGAGGCATTGACGCCAATACTCTCCATTGACCAAAAGCCTTCCTTTGTTATTAGTCTGGACATTCACTGTTGAACTAAAATGATGAGCTAACTGACTAATCCAACTTACACCACCAGTTGTCCTATCCAACTTACACCACCAGTGTAACCAGCGATGCAGCGAGAATGGGAGGCCCCAGAATGGAAAGGGGATTCAAATCCCCTACAAAGGGGGATTCAAAGGGGATTTAAATCTCCCCTCCCCTCCAAAGCCTCCCACCCTGCCCTCCCCTGCTGGTTACACCGGTGGTATAAGTTGGATAGGATTGCGCTGTAACTGATTTGTCTAACCCAGCAGGGCAGTTCTTAAGGTGTGGAGCTGTTCTTCAGAAGCAGCCATGAGAGTCTCAGGCCCCCTTCCTGTGACCATTTCAGCAATGGTTTTAGCCAGTCCATGCTGTCTGTTGTTATGATACTTCAATACAGCCTAAGCACGTATGCTGGACTGGTTGTGTTCTGCAATTTGGGATCTAGCCAAGATCTGGGGAATCATCATCTACACTACTACTACTACTACTACTACTACTACTACTACTACTACTACTACAGCGTTTTTCAACAAGAGTAGTTCACAAAGCAGTTTACATAGCAAACTATATAAATAAATGGTTCCCTGTCCCCAAAGGGCTCACAATCTAAAAAAAATACAGAAGAGACGCCAGCAACAGCCACTGGAAAAGACGCCATGCTGGGGTGAAGAGGGACAGTTGCTCTCCCCCTGCTAAATAGAAGAGGACACCACTGTGAAAGGCATATTTTCCTAGGCAGAGTTGGTTAGAAAAGCCAATCTATGCTGATTGCTTCATGTGGCATCAGCATACACACAACGATGGTATGGCTAAAGATCAGTAGACTGAAAATTATAACTGCCACAGGCTGTTAGGGGGCTCTGTGATGAGTCTGTTGGCTTAGGTAAGGTTTGTTCCCCCTAGACAAGGGAGGGCTCTTTCTGTTACGCCTGATTCAGTTCCAGCAAGACCATCACCTTTCAGCACCTCTTGGAACCTCCACCCAACTTCAAGTATGCTCCATGCTTTTTTCAGTTTGAGTTACAGTCAAACTAGAGTGACTTTCTCTCCTTCTGTGTGCATGTTTCCCCCCAGATTGGGACTATAGGGAGGAAGATTTAACCATTCTTCCTTCACTACAATCCCAGCAAATATCATCTCCCCAACTGGAATCTGCTATTTGCCTAGGGAAGGAAATTGCTATTAATAATACTGCCAATATTCAGAGTTGAACTACAGCTGAACTAATGAAGTTGGGCATGAGGATAGCAATCTTGCAGGTTCCATGTCCAGCTTTTCATCATGCTCTGCAAAGTTCTCTGGCTTCCTCCTATCCCTATGCTTTTTTGAAGACCTAGAATTCTTACAATTTGATTTTGTGTATTTCAATCCTTATTGAAATCTGTTCCTGGTGTCCTTTTTATGGTAAAATAGAACACATGATGATGATGATGATGTGAATTCTGGAAAACCAACAAGACATGACTAAAAAGTTAGGATCTTGATTATCACTTCTTCACACAGGCAGAATCAGCCTGGATCTCTGACTCGCATGATGAGCAGAGGACTCCTGTCAGCCCTGAGAGAGAAGAGTTAAATATCTGTGGTTCACTTTCATATGGTAAAGTTCGGATTCCACGCATGTAGTTGGGTTCTCTCGGAGTTGGATGAAAGACTATTGGGACAGAAGGACCATGTTTTCTGTGACAGATGTTTGATAGCAAGCAGCAGCCAAGCATTTCCAGCAACATCACCACACATCCTCTTCAAATAGGAGGAAAGTTACACAACAATGTATGCTTTGAATACTAAAGAAACTCTGAGGCCTATTTGGCCCAGAATGTGGGCCTGGGACACATGTTGTCTGACAGAAGCCAAACTCTCAAACACAGACAAATCTCATGAGACATTCCTGGACCACTCGCCATTGCACGGTGGGGAGTGATAGGGCACCTTCTCTCCCTGCCCATCTGGCGTGGCCTGCCTGCCTCATGTCTGGCAGTACATGAGATTGTGGCTTTATTCCATGAACGATCAGATGAGGAGTTGCAGCTCCTTCCTCTAAGGTTACACTTCTTATGACAATAGACTATTTGTGGGAGGTGTTATATGCAAAGAATCATTCGAGATTAAAATAGGCTTTTTGAAAGCTGCCAGAGGGGTATGAGTTACCGGTAAGTCTGTTGCAGCAAAATGAGTCTTGTAGCACCTTAAAGTCTATCCAATTTATTTCATTATAAGCTTTCTCAGTTACTGCCAGTGTTTTGATGACAGCTGAAGACACTTCTATTTTGTCAGCCCTTTTCTGACAATACAGTACTTGATAAGAATATCTGTATGGAATTATGATTTGTTGTTGTTCACTGTAATAGTCATGCACTTTTATTCTGCTAAAAATGTTTTGAAAATGTTGTTATGAACCACTCCGGACACCCATTAAGGCTCTACGTTTTTTTTTAAAAAAAAACATAACTAAATAAACCTGCTAACTTAGGGCACAATCCTACCCGGCCGCCAGGCTGGCATAGGACCTCTGCACCGACCCAGGACTGTCGCAAAAGCTGCTGTAACGCCTGCACCAGCCCCTGCGGGCCATATCCGGACTGTGTGTAGCCCAGGTAAGCTGCAGCTGGGTCGCACGGTATAGGGGCAGGGGGAGGGCATTCCAGAGAGAGAAAGGATAAAATGAAAAGATGGTTTGAAACAGAGAGACAGAGAAAAGGGTAAACAGCCGGATCCTATCCTTCTCTCCCACTGGTGTAGCCAGAACGGGAGGCTTTGGAAGGGAAAGGGGACAGGGATTTAAATCCCCTTTTCCTTCCAAAGCCTCCCGTTCTGCCAGATAGAGTTGGGCTGAAAGCTGCCTGTTCAATACTGAAGACTTCAGCCCAGCACCTGCAAACCTAACAGTGTGGTTGGGATCCTGCTTACCCTGTTGATTCCAGTGAGACAGCGCAATCCTGTGCAACTTTACGCGGCTGGCCTAAAGGGTATCCATTCCCGGGCTTCACTGGCGCAGCCCAGGAACACCTCAGGAGAAAGGGATGTTTGTCCCATTCCCTGAAGCTGATGTACATCCAAGGCGGCGGAGTAAGGCTGAACTAGGTAGGGAAAGGGCGAAAGATATTGGCGGAGCGTGCCATAGATATCCCCGCCATGTCCCTGCCCGGTTCGGACAATGGCCTCACTCACCGCCCGGTCCGCCCTCCCCCCTGCATTGGTCGGTGCAGGGCTTACCTGTATCGGCGGGCACAGGGATGGTCTGCCAGGGGAGTGAGGGCTGCCGGCCTCCGCGCCAGCGGCCCTTACTCCCAAGTTGTTGCAAACGCGCTTTACGGCGCATTTGCGACACTTCAGAGTGGCGGAGCACGCTCTAGAAAGTTCCTTTTTCTAGAAAGGAAAGTTAGAAAGGATTGGGCTGCTCTTCACAGGAAGCTATGTACACTCCAGCATTTTGCTGTGGACACCTCTTGTGTGTGTTGCAAGTATGTGTGAATGTTCTTGTCATCCTTACAACCGCCTTGGAAAACATCTGTAATGTTATTCCCAAGAATTAAGAAGTTGTTACTATGTTTTGGATCACCTCTCACTTCCTCTTGTTATATTTGGCCAGATGTTGCATACCCAAAGATGGCTGCAGGCATATCCCATGGTATGTATCCCACAGCGCACATTGAGACTCATGCTCTTTCTCTATCATTCTACTATTTCTAACAGGATTGCTTTCAAGGTCCACTGTGGCTGCTGCATATTGATTTCTAATCTGCTTACGGAAACTCTGCCTCGTAACTCAATATCCTGGTGTGACTGAACATGTCACCATGCGATCCTGCAAAGTCTCCTATTCCAAGTCGTCAGCAAAGTGTCGGGAGCTCTAGTGCCACTAACATTTGTTTGTAATGGTATAATGCAGGAGACAACAGCTGTTCCTCCACTCATCCTGACAGGATCAATTTGAGTTCCAATCTTGGCAGTTGGTGTCTCAGTCATTGGTATACCGCAGATGTGATGCAATATCTTCCACAGCTAATTTAGCTCAGATTTATTCAGCCACATACAGTGAAGCCCTTTCAGAACACTGACAGTTTGTACATCCCCGGCTAACGGGGTTTGCGCCCAGGGTGGAGGGGGTACATCATATGATCCCACATTCGACA
Source organism: Plestiodon gilberti rubricaudatus (assembly GCA_026170595.1). Lineage (NCBI taxonomy): Eukaryota > Metazoa > Chordata > Lepidosauria > Squamata > Scincidae > Plestiodon > Plestiodon gilberti. The sequence goes on from JANXHW010000002.1 coordinate 225,475,272, forward strand.
TTATGGACCACGAACACTCCGAGGTAATACTTTGAGTAAGTTATTTATTGGTATACTTATAAACTTATATTAAAGAGAACTGAAAACGTCCATATGGCTCGTGTTTCTTTCACACAGAAGATCTCCTAAATCTTGCTTTAGGTGGGACCAAATTATCTTCTACCCCTTCTGGGTCAGGTTAATTGGCAAGTATTCCTTACTTGGTTTGGTAGCCTCTTCCCAGTCCCGGTCGGTGGAAGATTCTCAGTTCTTCCCAACCCTCTGCTGTAGGCGGTGGATACCTTTCTGGGGTGTTTCCTCTAGCCAGTAGCTCGTCCAGTTGTTGCCTAGGAGTACGGAAGTGTGGCTCACTGTAGGGCTTCAGCACAACTGCCCTTTTTGTAGTAGTTGGCCCCACCTTCTTTCTCTCATTCTCTTCTCCCACAGCAGCTGTTGTTGATTTGTTGGGAGGAGTTGGAATGGTCTGCAAAGACTTACTAGATCTGTTGTCTCCAGACGAGGTGTAAGGGGTTTCCTCACATACCTCCCCCCACAAAAGGGGCTCCCGCTGGTCTGTTTCTATTTCCTGTCGGGAAAGAAAGTCCGCGTTAATGTGTTCTTTACCCTTTTTATATTGTATCCGAAAGGCATACGGTTGCAAACTTAGATACCACCGTGTAAGCCTAGGGTTAGCCTCTTTCATCCTATTGAGCCACGTCAAGGGGGCATGATCTGTAATAAGCAGAAAGGGAGCCCCTAGTAAATAGTAACGCAGGGAATGGATGGCCCATTTTACCGCCAGTGCTTCTTTTTCAATCGTCGAATACTGTCTCTCGGCCTTGTTTAGTTTACGGCTAAGGTATAGGATTGGGTGTTCTCCATTGTCCATGGCTTGTGTCAATACAGCCCCGATGCCCACATTCGAGGCGTCTGTTTGTAGAATGAAAGGGCGGGAAAAGTCTGGTGGCTGTAATACAGGTTGTCGAGTTAACTCTTCCTTTAAGTTCCAAAAAGCCTTTTCACAATCTAGACCCCATGTTGGCAACGTTGTTCCCTTTCCTTTAGTTAGGTCGGTCAAGGGGGCCGCTATTGAGGAAAATTGTGGGATAAACACCCGGTAGTAACCCACCATTCCTAGGAACCGTTGGAGTTCCTTCTTAGTAGTTGGTCTGGGGACTTGTCGTATGGCATCTACCTTGTCCTGTATTGGTCGAACTTCCCCCTTTCCGACTATGAAGCCCAAGAATCTTACTTGTTGGGCTCCCACATGACATTTGGCCGGATTGGCCGTCAGCCCAGCCTCCCGTAAAGCTGAAAAGATTGCTTGCAAGTTTAGTAAATGTGTTTGCCAATCTTTGCTGAATATGATGACATCATCCAGGTAAGCGGCCGCATACTTGGTGTGCGGTCGGAGTATCTTATCCATTAACCTTTGGAAGGTTGCGGCTGCTCCGTGTAGCCCAAAGGGCATACGTCTGAAGTGGTAAAGGCCCAGGGGAGTAGCAAAGGCGGTATATTCTTGTGAGGCAGGTGACAAAGGGATTTGCCAATATCCCTTGGTTAAATCTAAAGTAGATAGATACTTGGCTCCTCCTAATTGGTCTAACAAGCTGGCGACTGGGGGCATGGGGTAAGCGTCAAAATCGGAGACTTCGTTAACTTTCCGAAAGTCTATACAAACCCTCACGGAACCATCAGGTTTAGGCACCATTACTGGGTAACTCCTCCATGGACTCGTAGAGGGAGATATTATTCCCAGGTTGGCCATTTCTTGTACCTCTCTAGTTAGAATTTCTTCCAGATGTTTTGGCCATCTCCGTATAGGTACCCTGACTACCGTTCTCGGTCGTACCCGGATCTCGTGAGCTATTAAATGGGTGAGACCAGGAAGGATTCTAATCACGTCTCCAAATTGGCCCTCAAGAGTTCTTACCTGTTCTTCTTGTCGTGGGTTGAGTCCAGGGTCTATTTGAAGTCGTTGAGTCTGGGACATCTCCCGAGCCTGTGGTCCCAACTCTTCTTGTCTACCTTCCTCTAGCTCAGCTGCTCCCCACATTGCCTCTTGTTCTCTCCAAGCCTTTAACAGATTAACGTGAAAGATTTGTTTCCGGTTCCCTTTATCATGAAGACAAATCTCGTAATCTACCGGTCCTACTTGTCTTAACACCTCGTAAGGCCCTTGCCACCGGGCCGTTAATTTAGTTTGTGAAGTGGGTAGTAACAACAATACCCGTTCTCCTTGTTGAAAGGAGCGTACTTTCACCTTTTGATCGTATCTTCCCTTTTGGCTTATTTGAGCTTCTTGCAGCCGCAGTGTGGCCCAGTTGGCTAAATTAGCGAGCCTAGTCTTCAGGGTGGTTATAAACTGTAAGGAAGAGGTGAGGGGAGTTGTCGGAGTCTCCCACTGTTGTTTCACTATATCCAATAGTCCCCTAGGTTTCCTCCCGAACAATAGTTCGAACGGAGAGAAACCGGTAGATGATTGTGGGGTTTCCCGGATGGCAAAGAGTAAGGGTTCTAATAGGTGAGCCCAGTTCTGGGGTTCTTCTCCCGCAAACCTTCTCAGCATATTTTTGAGAGTACGATTAAATCGTTCTACTAGTCCATTGCATTGTGGATGGTACACACTAGTTCGTAAGGGCTGTACCTTTAACAGTGCCCACATGAGTTTAAACGTTGAACTCATGAAGTTTGTGCCTTGGTCTGTTAATACTTCTTTGGGAAACCCCAACCTTGAAAAGATCTTTAGCAGTTCCTTCGCCAAAGTGGGAGCCGAGGTAGACCGTAGCGGTATTACTTCTGGATACCGGGTGGCGTAGTCTATCAATACTAAGGCATGGGTATAACCCCCTCGCGCCTTCGGTAAGGGACCGATGATGTCTAGCGCTACGCGGTGGAAGGGCACCCGGATAATGGGGAGGGGAATCAACTTCCCTCCCGGAGGCCCTTTTGGTTGCGATAGTTGGCAATCTGGACATGACGCACAATATCGTCTAGCATGTTCAAACAGTCCAGGCCAATAGAATCTCGTTATGATTTTTCCCACAGTTGTTTTCAACGACAAGTGGCCGGCTAAGGGGACTGAATGAGCTAGCTTCAAAACTGCATTCCTCAGGGGCATGGGAACTACCAATTGTTCCCGTAATTCTCCATCGAAGGGGTCTTTGGTTACCCTATATAATAAATCTTCCTTTAGAATAAATCGTGGGGTTGTCTCCCTTCTTTCTCCCATACCGCCTGCGCTTTCTAACGCAAACCGGAGGGTAGGGTCTTCCCGTTGTAGTACTCTTACATCTTCCCGGGGCGTGAGTGTCTCTGGTTCGGCCGCCGCGGCCTCGGCCCTGAGAATAGGTCGTTTCGGGAGGGGATTTAGAAGCGAAACTAACTGCGGCCAATCCCTTCCTAATACGCATCCGTAAGAAAGGCTTTTTACTATACCCATATCGAGTACCCTGGTTGTCCCCCGTACTTCCATTTTCACTCTATGTACGGGGTATCGTCGGATATCCCCATGAATACAGCGCAGTCGGAGGTGGTCCCCTGTGGGTAGGCCTAGGGGCTCTCTTAATAAAGAATGAGAACAGCCCGAGTCAAGCAAGGCCTTTACTGCCTTTCCTTCGGCTGTAGCCCATACCCCTATACTAGCCTTCATCTGTTTTTCCCTTACCTGTGCCGCCTTCCAAGCTTCCGCGCTGGCACAATCCATGATAGGGCAATCTCTTTTCAAATGTCCTCGTTTTCCACACTGGAAACAGCTTAAAGAGCTCAGTGAGGTTTTGGAGGACAAGGGTAGGGTCGGCGTAGCGTCGCGAGGAGGAAGAGGTCTCGGCGGTCGGCGCGACTCTGGACTTTTCCACTCCCTCCGCCCAGGGGGTGGGAGTTCTTTGTGGGCGGGCTTCCCCTCTCCTCTATGGCTGGTCAATAATTGGCCGGTGGGGTAGGTGGAGCGTCCTGCCAAGTCGAAAGCTTCCATCAGGCGAATGGCGTCATCCAATGTCTCGGGCTCATTGCAAAGTATCCAGTTCTTTGCGGCCACCGGAACCGCAGCCACGAATTGTTCGAGCATCACCATCTCTGCTACTGCTTCGGCCGATCGTATGGCGGGCTTAAGCCATCTTAGTCCGTTGGCCCGGATCTTGTTTCCTAGTATACGAGGACTAGTGCCTTTTCCGAATGTCACCTCCCGGAGACGTTGTCTGTACGTTTCCTCAGAAATATTGAGGGTTCCCAGAATGGCCGTCTTGACTTGGTCATAGTCTGTGGCGGCGGTGGGCGTCAGAGTATCTACTGCCTCTTGCGCGGCTCCTACCAAGCACGGTGTTAGCAAAGTAGCCCACTGACGCTGATCCCATCCAGCCGCCAGGGCGACTCTTTCAAACGTATGTAGGTAAGCCTCAGGATCGTCTTCCGCGGTCATCTTGGGAACCTTGAAATGTAGCGGGGTTACCAGAGATGTTCTAGCCGCCGGCTGTTGGGAAGTCGCTAGGTGTCCTAATATGTTTGCTTGTTGTGTAGCTAAGGCGGTCAAAAGTCGCTGTTGTTCCAGACTTTGATCATGTTGTATCTGTGCCCAACGGTCCCACCAGCTCGGTCCAGGTCCGGCCATCGCTCCGTGGCCCCCTCCGCTCCCCGGCATCTCCACCATTTGTACATCCCCGGCTAACGGGGTTTGCGCCCAGGGTGGAGGGGGTACATCATATGATCCCACATTCGACATTATGGACCACGAACACTCCGAGGTAATACTTTGAGTAAGTTATTTATTGGTATACTTATAAACTTATATTAAAGAGAACTGAAAACGTCCATATGGCTCGTGTTTCTTTCACACAGAAGATCTCCTAAATCTTGCTTTAGGTGGGACCAAATTATCTTCTACCCCTTCTGGGTCAGGTTAATTGGCAAGTATTCCTTACTTGGTTTGGTAGCCTCTTCCCAGTCCCGGTCGGTGGAAGATTCTCAGTTCTTCCCAACCCTCTGCTGTAGGCGGTGGATACCTTTCTGGGGTGTTTCCTCTAGCCAGTAGCTCGTCCAGTTGTTGCCTAGGAGTACGGAAGTGTGGCTCACTGTAGGGCTTCAGCACAACTGCCCTTTTTGTAGTAGTTGGCCCCACCTTCTTTCTCTCATTCTCTTCTCCCACAGCAGCTGTTGTTGATTTGTTGGGAGGAGTTGGAATGGTCTGCAAAGACTTACTAGATCTGTTGTCTCCAGACGAGGTGTAAGGGGTTTCCTCACACAGTTTTAACACGTTTTTAAATTGTTTGAGACGTGTGGGGCCAAATGGGCAAATCCGTACATAAACATTTGGGCCACCTCTGCACGTTTCCCTTTGAACCCAATGAATGTTGGTCCACTAACATTCCTGAAAATATTCCAATTCCAAGAAAAGCAAATCTAGTTTATGTATCTCCTTTCACCCCAGCCCATCTTGAGTTTCATGCAAAACTACACAAGGATAGCAACATTTCCTACAAGGTTTCAAGTCTAGATAACTGAGTTGGAACCATTCTAGTTAATAAAATTGTTCGGGCTTAGTTGGAATCGTTTGTGTCTGTGTCTGTCAGCGCAATCCTGTCAAAATCGCCGGCAGCAGAGTGAGCGCTCCACCACTGGAAGCCGTCGCAAATGTGCCGGAAAGCACGTTTGCGACGACTTGGGAGTAAGGGCCACTGGCGCAAGGCCGGCAGCTCTTACTCCGCCGCCAGATCACCCCTGCGGCTGCTGGAGTCAGGTAAGAGATCACCCGACGGGTGCAGGGGCAGTCCAGGTGACGAGGGGGGCCATTGGCCGAGAAGGCCCTGGAGGTGACGGGGATGGCGGTCGCCATATCCCTGTCCCCATTCCAGCCAGCGCAGCCGTTACACAGCTTCCTCTTCTGCCAGCTAAATAGCTGGCCGAAATCCGAGGAGGCCCATTGGGGCCGGGTCGCACTACACTGGGAGAGTAGACCTCCAGGCCGATCTCGATCAGCCCAGAACGAGAATAGGATCTGGTGGGCGGTACTGGGCCACCTGTCGGATAGTTAGTCAGGATTGGGCTGTGTGTGTGCGTGCATACATATATTTTCTCTGAACAGGAAATAGAGCTCACTTTCGATTGTTTTCCCTTTGAAATGAAACTAGAGTTATGCAGGGCCAGCCCAAGACCTCCCACACCTGAGGCAGCATACCAAATGCACCCCCTTACCCACTTCCACTCCACTGTTCCTTCTCCTGCTCCCTGAACTTAAAAAGATAGAAGAAGACGTGTGGAGGAAAGAAGAGTGGTCAGCTAGACTGTTGCAGACACTCTAGCCCACCACTCTCCTATCTTCCACACTTCTGCTCTGTTCTTCCTTTTTAAATCCAAAGAGTGAGAAAAGAAAGAGTGGGTGTCCCTGTCAAACTGCTGCTGTCAAACTACTGGACATCCTGACCCTGGAGTCATGGAACACTATCAGATGGAAAAATAAAAATCAAAGGAATGAAATTGCACAGAATTTTTCAACAATTGAGAACAATCTCACAAGGACATTTAGGGATTTTTCCCTCCCAATCAACCAGTTTCTATATCAAGTCTCTTCAAAATTTTCTGACCACTCTTGGCTGATGTTTCTTCTGACCAGTCTTGGCAGACTCTGTTGTTTTAAAATGATGGTGGCATTTGTGTGTGTGTGTGTGAGTGAGTGAGTGAGTGAGTGTGAGTGATATGAAGATGAAGCCTTTTTAATTTTCCTGGGCCTTTTAAAATGTTTGGTTCAGTCTGCTATGTTTTATCTTTTTACTGTGTTTTTCTTGTCTGATTGATTGCTTTTATTTTCTGGGATATTGTCAGCCATACTGGGAGCACTTGTGCTGAAGGGGTGGAATAAAAAATGTATCTAAATAAATATGGACAAGTCCTTCCATGTCTATTGTGGATACAGACTTGCTCTAGGGACTTCATTAAACCCAGTGACGTGCATTAAACAAATGCTGCACATTGCCAAGATCGCTATTGAAATTGTAATGAATTGTGTGCAATTCTCAGGACAAACCAGACATGTAATAGCGACCAACTTGCAAGATTGTGATTAACTATGGTTAAAAAGATATCTGCCTTCCCCCTCCCCCCCGATCTTGCTACAACAACAATTAATAATGGCTTTAAACCATTTTCAGCCTGTTCAACTTTTTCTAATTTGGATGCTTTTGATACAATAAACATATCCTAAAGATATATGATTCCCTCTCTTATGATTCTCGCTTCGCTGCTCTTACAGTAATCTGTGGGACCCAAGGCTTGTGAAGTTATAGTCACTTCTGTAGCACTTCTAGCAGAGGCGTAACAAGGGTGGAGCAGAGGCAAGTAGTTCTGCAAGACTCCGTTACACTGGAATCAGCGGTCCCTCCCCCTTGCTGTTGGAGCCATTTTGGCAGCAAAGGCAACACGCAGGACACTCCCCTGTTGCTGCTGGAATGGCTCCAACAGCAAGGGGGAGGGGCCGCTGACTCCAGTGTAGTGGAGTCTTGCAGAACTACTTGCCTCCGCTCCACCCTTGTTTCACCACTGACTTCTAGTATAAAAAGGACTTCACCATCCCTACTAATAGTTAGGTCAGTAGGCAACTCCCAGTTGTAGCCTCTCCCTTCTATGTCAGAAATATATTAGTTCCAACATCCTGGAATTGAGTCTGAACAACCACAATGGCTACTAGTTACGATGGCTCTACGCTATCTCCAGGTCCAGAGGCAGTATGCCTCTGAATACCACTTGCTGGAAAGCAATGGCAAGAGAGGGGTATTGCATTCATTCATAACCTGTTTGTGGGCTTCCCTGAAGCTTCTGATTGATTACTGTGGCAAACGTTGGACTAGGGAAGCCTTTGGTCTCATTCAGCAGGGCATTTTGTGTGTTCTTTGGCTGCACACCATACCCCAGTAAAGCTGTCTCTGGGTTTTACAACTTCAGACTGCAGAATGATGGATCGCACATGTGAATGCCCATCATACAGAAGACAAGGGTCAAAGCCTAGTAATATGTTAGCTGTCTATGCACTGGGATTTTTTTTTTTCAGGCTTCAGGATTTGAACATGAACTGGGATTTGAAGTGGTGCTTTTACTATTTACTTTTGCCTACTCACCTTATTGACTCTACATGTTGTGTTCCTGTTAGGCTTTCAACTATGCCACTTTCTCACTCCTAGAAATGATGACAACGCTGAAACGATCCATCCAGACTAAATACTGAGCTTGGACATGTACTTACGTGTGCTATCCCATGCTGAACAACTGCGCTACTAGAGGAAGACTTTGACTTCTAGTTCTCAAAGCCAACAGTACATTGGAATTTTATTGGAAATGAAGTGTATGCACTGAAGGAACTTAGCACCTTCTGGCCTTGACCTTGAGGTGCAGCTAAAATCCACTTTGCACATGCACTTTTGAGGTGTACGCTTAAGATTATACACCTTAAAATGTACACATGAATATGACAAACATTTGCAAGTGTGTATCATATTATTGTTTGCATACTATAGGAATAACGTTTATGGATATATGGAAGGAAATGAGTGTCTGCAGATCTCTGTTGAGTGCTCCCTCGGTGGCAAGCCCAGTGTTGCCTCTGCATCGCATTAAGCTGAACGTTTTTCCTAGTTTAGCTGTTCCCATCACAGATCGGCAGTGACAGGAGTTGCCACAGCTGATAATTTGTTTTTCTGCATGCAACATTTAAAGCTACAGGAGTCTTCTAAGTCGAGCTGTGGCAATTCTAAAGGAGCTGTTTAGAAAGAGAACACCAGAACCCAGGAATGGTCGTGAGAGGCAGAACTTTCCTGCCTGCCACACTCCTATAGCACACCCCTACACATGATTACTCAGAAGTGTACCACAGTGTCCAATTCCCTTGTAAGTGGGTTGCATCAAAAGAAAACGAATCTTGACTAAGCATCATTGAAATTAATGAGACTTCAGTTAGTCACAACTAATACAGTACAGTATGTCTCTGTTATTCAGAGCCCAATCCTATCCAATGTTCCAGCACCAATGTAGCTGCAATGCAGCCCCAAGGTAAGAGAACAAATGTTCCCTTACCTTGAAGAGGCCTGACTGTACCCCCACCGTAAGATGCAGCACATGTCCTGTTGGCATGGCTGCATCAACGCTGGAAGGTTGGATAGGATTGGGCCCTCAGTTCCTTTGGATAAAAAGGTCAAGGTATCCCCTGACAATTAAGTCCAGTCGTTTCCGACTCTAGGGTGTGGTGCTCATCTCCATTTCAAAGCCGAAGAGCCAGCGTTGTCCGAAGACGCCTCCGTGGTCATGTGGCCGGCATGACTCTCCTTGCCGCAGGGCATAGCATGCAGCTGGAACATGGAGCGCTGTTTATCTTCCCGCAAGCTGTACCTATTTATCTACTCGCATTGACATGCTTTGGAACTGCTAGGTTGGCAGGAGCTGGCCAAGCAACGAGCACTCACCCCGTCGCGGGAATCAAACTGCCGACCTTTCGATCGACAGCTTATGGTTCAGTGGTTTAACCCGCTGCGCCACCCGCTGGAAGGTTGGATAGGATTGGGCCCTCAGTTCCTTTGGATACTACTGTGCAATGTCTTTAGGATTGCATCCTTACTGATTTTTCCTCAGCTAGGTTCTTTTGAGGGAGAAAGATGCCTTTTGTATTCTGGCCTCTTGCTACATATACATAGAGGCATCAGAAGGTGATGTTTTGAAATCCATCTTGTCCCACCTTGGCTGAATCTGAACTCACACCTGAAGCCAGAAGAGAACCCTTGCAAGACAAGCAATAGCTCAAGCCTTTTAGTCCCATCCATATTTGGTTTTTTTTTTCCCATTTTTAATGCAAAGTTAAACTCTGCCTATGGCAATCTGAAAATAAAACTGCAAAATCAATTTATTTCTCACAATACAGTATAGCAATTTGAGAGAGAAGAGTGGAGTGGAAAGATGTTCTCATTAATAAGCTGTATGTTTTGCTAAATAATCACCACCCTGCAGAGCTGTGTGCAATGATAAATCTCTAACAATAGTCTTTTACTGCCATCTACTGAGAGAAAACCAACTCTAGGTAGGAAACATGTATCTGGATTACAGTGCAAGAAACAATCAGGAAGAATACACCTCCTGCAAAATCTTACAGCGTAATCCTATCCTGCTCCTCCACCAGTGCAGCTAGAACTGGTGGCTCTGGAAGGGAAAGGGGATCCAAATCCTTTCTAAAGGGGGATTCAAAGGGGATTTAAATGCCCTTTCCCCTCCAAAGCAGTGGCGTCTTCAGCCCTCTGGACGCTTGGGGCTAGGGGGGGCGGGGGCTGGACAAGCGCCCCCGGACGTCACGTGACGTATGACGTCACGTGACATATGACGTCATGTGACGTCAAACGACGCTGTGTTCAGGACTCGAAAGCTGGAGCGCCGCCCACCCCCTATGGTTGTGGGCGGGCGGCGCTCCAGCTTTTGTGTCCAAGGAGCGAGAGAGCGTCTCGTCGTCTAGGCAACGCGCACAGCGCACGCCCGCAGCCACAGGGTCTGGGCGCGCGCTGTGCGCGTTGCCTAGACGACAAGACGCTCTCTCCTCAGACTCGAAAGCTGGAGCGCCGCCCGCCCGCTATAGCTGCGGGCGGGTGCCGCGCTCCAGCTTCGAGTCCGAGGTGAGCACCCCCCGGAAGCTCGGCGCCTGGGGCCCTGGTCACCAGGGCCCCCTACGTTAGTACGCTTCTGCTCCAAAGCCTCCCGTTCTGCCCTCCTCTGCTGGCTGCTCCGGTGGAAGAGCAGGATAGGGTTGCGATGTGATTCCAGGATGCCAAATAATTGGGTGAGGTCTTAGCGTTTCCAAAACTTACAGTCTAGGTACTGTATATGTGAGAAGGGCTTGCAAAGCTGGGGTTGGCAAAGTTGAGCACTGTCCACGTCAAATCATAAACATTCAGTACCAATGGCAGTGGTAGTACCCAATGTGCCATCAAGGGGTCGAGCACCATGAGGGGGTTTAGTGCAGGGCTTTGCCCCAGCCCCCCCTGCAACCTGGTGCCAGCATGGCGTGCAGGGTATATCAGCCCTTACTGACTGAGACCAGTGCAGTACACAAAACAGCTTTCATACAATAATGGAGGTAAGTACCTTCCATTTTCCAGGATAATTCTCACGTTCCTGGTTGTTAGGTTTGCTTGTTATCATTTTAATAGCTCCAGGCTTGGGCCTTGGACAACAGCTTGGCATGCAAAAGTGAAGCTTTCCCATCATTTGAACTCCCTGGCAGGAAAAGCTCCACCTACTTAATTTCTGCATGTCATGCTGATATTAAAAGCACAGGAGCAAAGATTGCAAGTGTAGCCTTACACACATTATAGGGTTGACCAACCTGTCCGAGTTCTTTTTCCATAGAAAAAACATGCCCCTTTTCTGGATGCATGGCTTAACTTGCACTAATTGGGGATAAAGAGTGAAAGAGCAAGTGGGTAAGAGTGCCAAAATCCAAGCGTGCATCATGCAGGTAGGCACGAGGTCATCATCATGCAGACATGGTGCATGCAAACCTTTTTTTAAAAAAGTTGTATGTGAAAGTAGCTTGAAGCTCCTGCATACTCTTCTATCCTAGTCTATCCTGTAAAGTGTAAACTGATATGCATTCTGTAGGCCCTTGGTGATCATCATCCATGGCCATACAGGGTGTTAAGGCCTAAAAAGCTTTTCCCATCCACTTGCTAAGCAATGGGTGAAGGTTGCTAAGCAGCGATAAGCAATTAAACCTAAGCAACTAGAGAAGCTGGCCAACCAAGGGCTTCATTCTGCACACACCTAGCGATGACACCACCATGACAAAATTGACAGAATGTAGAACAGATGCAATATATAAAAGAAAACCTGTATTTTGACCATATTACTCTGATTCCCCTATGGATAACTTATGGCTTTCACGGCTCTCTGAACTCCTTTTTGCTTGAGCTACACTGCAATTTTAGTTTGTCATGGCTCATTATCATCTTTTATGAATTAATATGTTAATTGCTCTTTGTCCGGGTGCAATGAGTTGAGCTAAATCATCTCCCAATATATTTCTAGCCCACATTATTATTATTATTATTATTATTATTATTATTATTAAGAATATTTATATCCCGCTTTTCAACAACAACAAAAATGTTCACAAGCAGTTTCCATTAGCAAAAGAATTACAAAATCCCTGTCTCACAGGAACGCACAATCTAAAAAGACACACAAGGGACACCAGAAAACAGCCCCAGGAAAAGATGCTGTTCTGGGGCAAATGGGGCAGTTGCTCTTCCCCTGTGAAACATAAGAGAATCCACTCTTTAAAAGGTGCCTTTTCGGCCAGGGGATTGTTTTGTAGTTCTACCTTCCTGAAGCATCATCATGTTTAACTAAATACATCCCATACACATTCATGCTGAGAAAGCAATGGAACAATGCCAGGACAGCTCTGTTTCGGCTCTTAACTGTTCTTGAGCATCAACTAATCAAGTCACACGTTGCTTGATTAATTATGCCAACCCTCCTCCTGTTCACTGAACAACCAGAACTAGGCCTGTCATAAACAGAGCCTGAGTGTCTGCATTACCTGGCAGGCTTGGCTGCGGAGATAAGTGAATGATGACATTAGCCATTTATTCCCCTCATGGTTTTAAAAGACTTGAATACATTTAAAAACACACTAAAGAATCTCAGGCATTTCTGGTCTCAAAATAACAACATCCTGAAATCCTAGTACTAATTAGCCTCATTTCCAAAAACAGAATTTGCTAGGTTTTGTAGCAACATTTTACTCAAAGAAGCTGGATAATATGCAGCAGGACTTCAGCTTGCCCAGTTGTACCCCTCCTTGAAAAACAACAGCTACTCGGGGAAAGGGGACGTTCGTCCCGTTCGATGGGCCTCCTTGGCCCATCGAACGGCCCGATAGGCCTCCTTGGATTTCCGCCAGCTAAATAGCTGGCGGAAGTAAGAGGAGACTGTGTAATGGCCGAGCCGGCCTGGTGGGAGACGGGGATATGGCGGACACCATTCCTGCCCCCTCCCGGACCGGCCAATGGGCCCTATCCCTTGCCGCCCAGATCACCCATGCAGCTGCCGGGGGATCGCTTACCTTCCTCCAGCAGCCGCATGGAGATCTGGCAGCAGAGTAAGGGCTGCTGGCCTTGCGTTTGCTCCGCCGCCGGAAAGCTAAGGTGGATTGGGCTGTCAATCAGACTAGCTTTCAGGTAAGTATCCTCAAGACTGTCTTGAGGGCAATTCTGTCATTTTCACTATATTTTAAATCCTGCTTCAGTTAAGAGGCTGAGGTGGAACTTTACATTTCCAATTTTTTCAAAAGAGAACACCTCTCTCTCTCTCTCTCTCTCTCTCTCTCTCTCTCTCTCTGTATATATATATACCTTCAAATTGAGTCAAGTCACCTGTATTCCCACATTTCCTGCATTTATCATTATTTAACTTGTAGGCCAAAGGTTCTCAACCTGTGGTACGGGTACCCCTAGGGGTACGCAGACCTCTTGCTGGGGGTACGCCAAGCCCTGCCCCTTATCTGCCCCATTAGCAGCTAATTAAGTGTTAATTAACATGGATTTTAAATTTAAATTATTTTTGGAGAAATTTTAAAAATAATTTAAAAATTATTTTTAAAATTAAAAAATTGTCTCTCTGATTTTGGTTTCGGGCTTATTTTTGTACTTAAGAAAATGTACTTTGTTGGGTTGGGGGAGGGAGGAGCTGATTTTGGGAAGTTTGACTTGGAGAAAAAAGCGATCCTTGCATCACTCACTCACTCACTCACACACAGAGTTAAATAAGACATTTTTTCACATTTAAAATTGTGTTAGTACTTTTTTATTTAATGATTAATTATTTAATGATTAATTACCTAATTAATTAATTGATTGATCCAATTAATTAGCAGTTAATTAGCAGGTGGTACTTAAAATTTTTTGACCATGATGGGGGTACCCGGGCCTCCAAAGTTTGAGAACCCCTGTTGTAAGCTATTTCAGTATGTGAGGAACTAGATACCAGTCAAACATTTCCGCCATTTTAGAAGGGTTTTCTTGAGCTCTGGGCAGCTGCCATCGGCCTGCAGTTATAAAAAATAATTCATCTCAAACACAGTGGAATGTAAATGGCATAACATCGCAAACAGTGCTAATGACATGTACAGTTTTGTAATGTCATCAGCCATATGCTGAAGGAACATGACTGGCTGAGTTTAGATATTATGAGACAAGAACAGCCTCTTTGCCAAGATAAAAATTAAGCCCTTTAGGCACAGTGTCACTGAAAACACAACTGGCCTGTAAGAAAACAACATATAATCACAGAATGGAGTTTCAATAAATAAGGTTCAGAACAGCTGAATTTAGGATTATTCCATTTTACAATCCAACTACAGCTATTTCCTCTGTGCATAATAAGTATTTAACGTAGCACCTCTACTTTCACTTATGTGTACAGATTGCTGGTGTGTTGTGTTTTGAATATGTACAGGTAGCTCATGTGTCAAATGTATCTGTTTTTGCTGGCACAATATCTGACTTTGTTTGAAACAGATCTCACAATTTACTGCATTTGGTATTTAGGAATATTATAGACTTCCAACCACTAAGCATTTTTAGGCTGAGACTGATGGACCAACATCTCAAGACCTACTCCACAAATGCCTTACCTACCATTTTTATAGTCAGTGCCCTGTCCCATCCATCTTTCTCATCGGCAGGGGAGCAGGCTAGATGGGGATTGCCCAAAGTTGGGTTCTCCATTCAGTATTTTGACATATCTTTGGTGAGTGTTTCCATCAGACTCTGTGGCAATGACTCACATGTTGGCTTCCTCACTGCCATTTTACAAATTCCACTCGTCACTTGAATATGTCCATGAAATGTAATGACTGAGTGGTGTGCTCTAACATTCTGTACCAGATGTTAGAAGGGCTAATACTCATTTCACCTTAGGTAAAAGAAAAATGGAAAGGTTGGATACAGTTGCCCGTTTCTCTAGCAATGGATGAAGGGGAAATGGAAAAAAATATAGTGTGAGGTACCTCTATGGCTGTAAGGGATTTTTCATCCTCCACTCCTTTGAAGCATTTGTTTCCAGTCTTACCTCCATCCTGCATTCTGCTCAGACAAAAAGCAAGGCTCTTCCTCCAACATGACATTCTGGCACTGAGAAAACGAAGAGCTGCAAACCGTCCGTCTTCTAAAAGGGGCTGTAGATGTACAGCTGAAACCGTAATCCACCTTGGCTTATAGGGCTAGACAGTTCTATCTAGACACTTCAAGCAGCTCCAGAAATGCCTGCAAAGGCTGAAAAATCCCACTCTGGTTTACAGTATGTGAAGCTCATTGCAAAGCATCCATCAGGACCTAATTTTGCTGTCAGGATGGAGCAATTTCACATGTCCACATCAAAAAGAAACAGATGGCTGAGAGTAGGAGAGAGAGAGAGAGAGAGAGAGAGAGAGAGAGAGAGAGAGATGCAAGGGCAAATTGCAAGACACGGCACTACGTATTCCTTAAAAAGCTGGCTTACCTTTTCTTCTTTCACAGAGATGACAATAACAACCAATTAATGTAGCTTACAATTACATAATGCATTTGTGCATAGTATTGTAATGAATTGTGTAGAGTTGTTGTATGGATTACATCAAGATAGTGCATGTGAAGCACCTCTTTGCATAATGTCAGAGATGCATCAAGAACCAATTTTGTTGTTTTTCTTCTTTGTTGTTTTTACGATTCTACTATTTTTTTTAAAAAGACAACATAAAATCTTTTTTAAAGTGCTGTGCTAAGTATGGTCAAAGATCTAACTCGGGCCATGATTCTAAGCAAATTTAGTTAAAGTAAATTCCATTGAAATCAATGAACTCCATTTAAATGTTTAGGATCCATGTGTCGGTATATTCATCAGTGACTATTAGTCAAAACAGACACGGCAATATCAGGGCATCTAATTCAGTGTTCCTCTCGGTTTCTATGAGATATGATTTTCTTTTCAATATTCTGTTGAAACTGTGTCATGCAGTGCATTAGGGCCGAGTTCAACTGCGGACATATCAGACACATCGTGTCTGTGGTTTGCGGAATGCTTTAGGCTTCTTTAAGACAAAACCTCCACTTGCAAGTCAAAATATGACAGTACACATATATTCTTACTGATATATGGCACTTATGTGACCTGAGTGCACTACAGAACAAGTATTCGGTAATGAAGTAGTTCTCAATATCACAGAACCACTCAGGGCTAAACAGTCTCATTTCAATTCTGGATTATTCAGGTTGCGATATGTAATGTATGCCTTCACAAATTATCTCCATGAAAATTGCAAAGCATTCCCCAGATGGCAGAAGCGTCGTCTGATATGGGGCGGTGGGCCCCAGGGCGGAGGGCTCAGGGGGTGGGACGGGGCTCCCCCCGGTTTTGGTTTTTTTTCCTTTTTTTTCCATTTTTTTAAACTATTTCCGTGTTTTTTTAAGTCTTAACGGGTTTTTAAAGGCTTAATGTATGCTTTCGCCCACTTATCTTGTTACTGTAAGGCTCCAGCGACGATCTTCTTCCAGCTCCCGGGCGCTTCTTCTCCCTTCGCCCGGGGCGCGAGCTCCTTAAAGGTGCAGAAGGTCGGCTGGAACAGCTTCGTTGTTCTGCGCATGTGCAAGTCTTCACAGAACAACGAAGCTGTTCCAGTGACCGCCGGGCGGGTGGGGTGGGTGGGGCGGCGACCCCCGCCCCCTTTCTGGCGACGCCTCTGCCAGATGGCTGTCTGGCCTTATAGCTGATAGTCCAGGAGAAGTTTTCTTACTAATCAGTTGGTCTGCAACTAGTTTTCTGAAGTCCATTTTTTGAAGGGCGGGGAGTGATGGGCCAAGTTGCTGCCCCAATCTCCAACCTCAAAGGGACAATTTCTGTTGCCCTTCATAGCTTTCTTTCATTTTTAGATTCATAGCTGGCAATGAGGGTTGAGTGTGTCAAGTACCAAATCTCGGGGGAAAGATTTTTCTCTCTGACACAGCCATTGGTGACCTGTAAATTAGAAATAAGGCAACCAATGTACCCATGGGAAATTTCTGAAGAGAAATTTTGACTTTCTGCCCAGAATCAGTCAATTTGTATAACAGACACAGTCTTCCTTCTCCCTAAACTTGACTGTAAGTTCATCTGGGATTTTCTTTTTGTTCCTGTTTTATCATCCTTTTTTATGAAATAAGTCGACCATTTCTTCTTCTGTTAACCCCAAGTAAAGGATAATATTTCATTGTTTTACTCAGAAAGGTTCTTGACAAGCTATCTTCACCAAACAAAAATGAAAAGTAGTAAATTCTGGTTATCTACAGTCAAAGAGAGATGGTAAGAGATGTTTATGACCCATCAACCACATGAATCACTACTCTTTCATTCATTCTTTTCTTCATATTCCTTTGTAGTTAAACTGAACAATCCTCACATACGACATACACACAAATAATGTTGCAATTTTGTCTTCATTGACCTCAGAGACAATTTCAAATATAATGGAAGCAACATGGAAATGTTGCTAATGGAAGCTTGATGGAAGCTAATGGAAGCTGATCCTTTTGTCACAGTGTCCAGCTACAAAAGACTACAGGTGGGCCCCCATATCCACGGATTCGCTATCCACGGTTTCAGTTATCCACAGATCGCGGGGACCCCCCCAGGCTTTTACTTTTTTCCCAGTAAACTTCATTTCTTCCTTAAACAAATAGGAGAAGCAGCCTGTGGCTGCTTATTGCAGGCAAGTAGAACGAGACTAAGTCCTTAGAGAGGCTCTGCAAGGTTAACAGAAACAAGTCTCGTTCTACTTGCCTGCAATGGAGGCTGCTTCTCTGTTTGTTTTAAGGAAGAAACGAAGCTTGCTGAAAGAAAAACAAGAGCTGGGGGCGCGCGCATGCCTGCCTGCAGGGGAGGCAGGGCTGGGGCCCCTCAGGAAACCATGGAGGGGGTTTCGCTCTTATCCACGGTTTCAAGTATCCACGGAGGGGCCTGGAACATATCCTCAGCGGATATGGGGGAGTACTGTACTCACAAGTGCCACCTATTGTACTAGCAGCAAGTTTGTTAAAAGCTGATCAGTGCAAAGAAATAAGGAAGGGTAGAAAAGGCTGGTCAGCTGTAGTAGGACTTTCCCAACCTTAAAAAGGAAAACAAAAGCAAAAACAGAAGTAGTTATAAAAGACAATCTTATTAAAAGTTGCCAGGTTGGAGGCACTCCCAAACCTAATATTCAGGATGTGGGATCCGGTGATGTCACATAATTGTATACTACTGAATGACACCCCCCCCAAAAAAAAATCTAGTACCAGAGTAGAGCCCTGCAGCAAAGGGATGGGGAAAGAAAAGAAAAAAAATCAAGAGAAAAATTCTAAAATTTGTGTAAGGACTTTTTTTCCAGTGAAAAGATTGCAGTTTTTTTTCTTTTTCAGAATGAACGAGATCCTTTTTAAAGTAGTTTCAAATAATATTGCTACAACCAATTACACTGCTGAAAAACGTTTGCTGATACACAACTTCACCTCCTCTCCTTCCAGGTGAATGGGAGGAAGTGCAGTGATGATGTTCCAGCAGTGCACACTAAGGGCCCAATCCTATTCTCCCTGCCCCCCGCTGATGCAGCCATGCCAAAATAGCTTGTGCTGCATTCTGCGGGGGAGGGGCACAGTCATGAAGATTTCCTCTGTATAAGGGAACATTTGTTCCCTTACCTAGAGGTAGGCCTCCGAGGCCTGGCCGGGCTTACTTCACTGGTGCAAGTCCACGTGGACCCAGGTCAGAGATTGGGTCCAGGAAGGGAGCTTGGATTTGACAGACACCGCTGCTGCTGAACTCACCTCCTTCCCGGACCCAATCTGCCCATCACCTCCCCATTCCGCCTGCCCTTGTTCCACCCTTCCTCCATCATCATCCTGATCTGTCCTGTCTCCCCCGCCATCTTACCTCAATCAGTGGGTCTTTGTGTGTCCGCAGGTGCGCGTGGGAAAGCTCCAGTCTCCCCACAGGTGCTCCAGCAGCATGCGACTTCGCACATTGCCGGAATGTGTTTTATGACTGCCATAAGGCAGTTAATGCTGGCGGAGCGCTAGTTTCACTTGGGCTGCCCATTTCGTATGATCAGTTGGTCCTGCTTTGAAGGAGATATTTGGAATAGAACAGATTGCCTTTTGATTTTTTCCCCCAGTGTTTATGATCTATGAAACTGCATTCAGAGTTGTGCAAAATTCCTGTAGTTCTCTTTTATATTTTAATATTTCTCAACCAAAGACACTCCTATTATTTTATGGCCCTGGGGTTTTGGAATTGCAGTCAAATGTATCTACTGAAAATGAGGTAATGCTTATGTCTTAATGACTGACTGATGTGGTGGTCTTCTGATTCCTGACCTGGGACACATGATGCCAACCCATCCGGTCATATCTCCGCTGCCATCAGTCCCTAACTTGCCAGGGCCACACTCTCTGTAAGATCATGAGGAGTTAGGGATGTTCCCTTCCAGGTTCTCAACCCTCCTGAGTCCAGCCTACCCTCCAGTAACCTAGCACTCTGTCAGAACTTAGGGCAGGATTAAACGAGAGACAATAAAACTCTTCTAATGAAACTGTGTTTATTTACAAAGCCAAGGGTCCTTCAATGGCAATCTCACACACAGTTCAGCAAAGTGATTCAGCAGTAATAGGCTCACAGCGCAATCCTATCCAACGTAACCAGTGTTGCAGCGGGAACAGGAGGCCCCAGAAAGGAAAGGGGATTCAAATCCCCTCCAAAGGGGGATTCAAAGGGGATTTGAATCCCCTTTCCGTTCTGGGGCCTCCTGTTCCCGCTGCATCGCTGGTTACACCGGTGGTGTGCGTTGGATAGGATTGCGCTGTCAGCGACTTAGCTCTGTGAGCCAGCTCAGTATTTCAACTCCAACTCCTCTTCCCACACTGAAAGGCCGCTAGGACCTTAACTTTATATGTACTTTGAGACTGCTGAGATCCCCCCACCCCACCCACCCCCAGTTGGGCATTTGAGAGAATTTCAAACCAAACTGTCCTTCCCACACTTTCTTAAATGATTTAGGAGGGAAACCTGTAGTTTGAATTCTGACTTCACATAAACAGAAAAGGAAACCGTTTTTAACCTTTGCTCATAACAACTGGCATGCAAGTATTTGCCACTGGTACACAAGACATCATGGGAACATATTTAAGATAAAAGTTAACAAAGTAGATAAAGCACAACTCTTTCCTTCCTGAGAAGCAAGATATGAAAGATACTTGTTTCAAGAGGTAGTATTAGGTCTACCAGATCCCCCCCAATGCAGGGGGGGACAGAAGCGATACTGCCCGGCACTCGGCCGGGACTGAGGGCGTGGCCAGGGGCGTGGCCGGGGCGGGGACTTCCTCCCTCAAGGCTGGGAGCTCTCCGGAACAGCCCGAGTAAACTCAGGCTGTTTCGGAGAGCTCTTAGTCTCGCGCAAATACGCGATGAGGCTGGGAGCTCTCCGGCCTCGTCGCAAATACGCGACGAGGCCGGAGAGCACCTAAAAAAGTCCCAGCTGGCCGGGACAATGAGAAGACCGGCCGGGAGCCCAGGATTGGGCTCCCAAACCGGGATTGTCCCGGTCATTTCCGGGACTATGGTAAGCCTAGGTAGTATGACAGTCCACAGACCACTGGATTAGTAAGGCTTAAAAATTTCTATATACAGTAGTCTCATCTGTGTTTGCAGCACTGATACATTAAAAGGATAAGAAGAGGCTCTATTTATAGGCTTTTTCTTAGACATGATATGACAAGCATTGTTCTCAAAATAGCATGCTCATGATCCATAAAATTATAGTTTTCTAAAATTATGTCTTTAGAGCTGCCTGTTCCAACTGTAAGGTTTTGGAGGGGAGCTACAAGAAGCAAAAGGGTATATGTATGTGTGATTTTCAACATTTATGTGGAGAAATAAGGTACCTGATTTTTTTTCAGATCTATCTGATGAGAGGAACCTTACCCACCCACCCCTAATCTTGCTGACATATAAATAAATACATTTCCTTTCTTAAATTCTAGATTATGATAAACAAGTTCCAGTGGTTGTTTTAATGAAACTACATGGAAGTAAATGCATTCCTGGGTGGTTTGTGGTTATTACCCACATTAGATTAGAAAAAAAAATGGTTTGTTTGCATCTACAAACCCCTAACGAGAACTGTTACATTCAGTGGAAAGCAGCTACTTTGAATCTGAAACATTAATAATACCGTTGCTTTTCTTTCCTTGTTTGCTAATTATGCTGAATCTTTAGATTCTAAAGAGCAAAGTTTTGATGCATAAACTACAGCTTTCCATAGGAAAAAGTCCAATGTTGGGACAAATCCGGTGAGCGAGCTGGCCAACAATTGGCCCACCTTTTCCGATCCATCTATCAGGGAAAACTTTGTTTAAACACTATCTAATGCTACGAGCAAAGTGGCAAGGTGCACCATCTTGCTGAAAAACTGTATCGCCTCTGCTGCTAAACCTGAAGTACCTTCAGCACTTGCCTCTTCAATGCCTTACTCAGCTCTTGATATTTTGCAGCTGAATGTGCAAGTTGGCTACGTTTGGAAAGCATAAAGTACGATGTGATATGAAATGTTACCTCATGGCTCAATTGTTCACACATGCAAATCACCACTTGATGAGGCCCTCCAAGTCATGCATTTCATGGATGTGTGAATTAACTAAGTGTAATTGTTGGGGATGGGCCATGGTGTGTGTGTGTGTGTGTGTGTGTGTGTGTGTGAGAGAGAGAGAGAGAGAGAGAGAGAGAGAGAGAGAGAGAGAGAGAGAGAGAGAGAGAGAACTATGTTTCAGGCCAATGCCATGCTACCCATCCTTATTCAAGTTGTGACAATACCTAATCTCCGAGAGGAAGTAGGGCAGTGTTCAACATCATATAGAGGAGGGCATCCCTTCCTGCCACCAGTCAGCTCCAGCAGTTCTAGTGAGCTATTCCAGAATTTCATACCTCTGATAGTTAAAATACTTTGATTAATTCTTTGGAGCCTTTACAAAGCGAAAGGCAGCTTCAGTAGTTATGTAGATCTGCCCCTTCTTGATGAAATTGTGTGTTAAAAGCTTGTCACTTCTTAGACAGCGAGGATCAGAGCATTGAATGGATATTCACAGAGAGTCTTTGAAACCTGCCTGCCTCTACACCAGTGGTGGCCAACCTTTCAACATGAATGCTGGCCCTTTAAATGGTTGTCTTGGTGAGGGCATTTCAGCAGGTGTAGCTGCTTTAGCAGCACCATCAGCACTTACAGCTGCCAAGATTCTGTCTTCTACACAACTCTTAAGAACACAGTAGCTCTAATGGTGGAAGGTTGGCCACCCCTGCTCTACACGCTCTTCCAACATTGACAGCACAATTCTATGCATGTCTACTCAGAAGTAAGTTCCATTGTGTTCCATGGGGCTTACTCCAAGGAAAGTATGTATAGGATTGCAGTCTCAATCACATACAAATAGCAGAGCTAGGGCATTGAAACACTGGCAGCGCAATCCGACCCAACTTTTTTGCCATTGTAACCAGCGGCCCAGCGAGAACGGGAGGCCCCAGAACGGAAAAAGGATTCAAATCCCCTCCAAAAGAGAAATTCAAAGGGGATTTGAATCCCTTTTCCGTTCTGGGACCTCTCGTTTTCGCTGGGCCGCTGGTTACAACGGCAAAAACGTTGGGTCGGATTGCGCTGAGAGACTGATTTTCATAGCCCCTGCTTGCTTATCAGTTGCAGAGGTATTCATTCCTGCCTGCTGGTCTTTCTGCTATGAATTGAGGAGGAGGGGGATGCCAGCCAAAGGTTGCTCTCATGGCTCGTGTCCATAAATTACACAATATCATCATGTAAAGCTGACTGTTTGGTTTCCCATATTTCAAAGATGTCAAACCAAGGTTCCTTTCTCCTTTATTAGAAACACTCATAAATTTTCAAAAGAATGGAAGTGTGAGGCCAAGCCAATATGGAATCTTTCCCAGTCAAATTAGTTTTAGGAACAACCAACATGATGCTATTAATCCTAGCCTTTGAGTACAGTCTTTTGAACTTCCCTTGCAAAATGGCGTCTGTGCATGTTGGTAAAGAATTCAGAACCACCCCAACTGTTTAGGATACATGTATATATTGCCAGACAATGTATCGTGAAGAGGTACAAATGCGAGTTGACATATTGTATACACTTAAGTTAGAGAGACATCTAAACTTATTAGTCAGGTGTCAGAGTGACTGCTGGAACCCCAGTGTTAGCACAGAGGCTCCTGATATTGAAATGCGTTTAGCATTTGCCTCCAGTCCTAACTGCACAGGATGCTCTCATTTATCCTCACGTTACATTATATTTCTCCTAGTCGCAGGGAAGGATGAGGATATGCAGGGAATAGAAGCCTCACTTCCTGAACGTCCTACTCTGCCCCTATTCTGGTTTCTGCCTTGTTCTGAGGCTTCGCTAGGCATTAGGCACACGGAATAACTAAACGGAACTATAAGGACCTGTTAAACAGAAAACAGGAATTAGCCTTTGTAGATAAGATTTGGGCACTGGCACTCAGTAGGAGAATTAGGTCATCTTGCTTTAACAATACAGGTTAATATAAGTTAAAACGGCCGAAGCACTGCAGGGGTTATTTGCGGTCAAATGGCTCATGCAGGCACTTCCGCTGTTAATTGCTCTGCGCTAAGCCTGCGCTTTTTTTGCTAGCTTTCTCTATAAATCCCAGGGCTGCGTTCTGCTGCCTTAACATCCCAACAGCCCGGGTTCCTTGTTACACCTGAGGAAGTTCATAGATATGAACGAAATGTTGTGCATTTTATTTGTGTTTTAAACATGTTTTTAACTTTTTATAGGGTTTTAATGTGTTTTTAACATTAAATATATTTCTTGAATTTTTACATGGCTTTTAATCCCGTACAAATCCAATCCAGTCTCTGTAATTAGGCACACTCTTAAGCAAGGGTCCACAAATGTCAGTTTTGCTTGTGCCAAGCTTAGTGACCAAGTTTGGATTCAACACCCAGCCCTCCAAACACCCAGGAGGGGGGCAGGCTTGGCGGAGGAGGCTTCTGTCGAATCCTATCCACCTTCCCAGGCTTGGAAGCCCGACACAGAGCTGCTCAAATTCGCGCCGGCCATTTTGCTGCCACACATCCGATTAGCCCCATAGAGGCTGCTAGCGTTCGACATGGGGTAAGGAGACAAACTCGAGGAGGTCTCTGCCCCAGCGCCACTGCATCCTAGCGTGGGGCTTTGGATAGGATTCGGCTGTCAATCTTAGCCACTACACTACACCTGGCCTATAAAAAGTGGAGATTCTCTCACGTTATATAAGGGTAAAGGTACCCCTTGACATTTAAGTCCAGCCGTGTCCGACTCTAGGGTGTGGTGTTCATCTCCGTTACGAAGCCGAAGAGCCATCGCTGTCCGAAGACGCTTCCATAGCCATGTGGCCAGCATGACTCTCCTTGCCACAGCGCGTAGCGTGCAGCTGGACACGGAACACTGTTACTTTCCCGCAAGCAGTACCTATTTATCTACTCGCATTAACATGCTTTCAAACTGCTAGGTTGGCAGGAGCTGGTACCAAATTTAGCATTTGTGTTTGAGTTGAGCGTTCTTACATAACGTTTTGCTCAAAGTTGAGGGCTAACAATGGGGGGGGGGAAGCTCCTCCAGCATACCTCATTCTTCTGTGGTTTCATGGCCCTGGTGGTGCTGCACATCCTACAGTCCTCACAGCTGCCATATACTTTTTTATTCAGCAGTCCCTGATAGTGGGAGCCGGAAGCATCGTCCTCTGTAATTGGCTTCAGAAGGATGCTATGTGATGAATCTTCTTAGGCTGTAAGATTCTCATTTTTCTTTGCCTGAAAGTGCTGCTTGCTGTTCCCGTTCATTCATATTTATTTATTCAACAGGTTTTCAAATGTTCATAGTTTTCTGTAAGAAAACAAAGCACCACTAAGATAACTCATTCTGACATTTATTTCAGTGTTTAATAACCAAAGGCCTAAGTGAGTGACAACACTTAAAACAAACAAGGAATGCAAGTACTGTACTATTAAATGCCAATCTGTTCGTAAAAGAGCTCTAGTCACCTTACAGTGACTTCAAACTCTCCTTATCATTTAGTGCTGGCGTCCCACTAATTTTTTACATCATAGGAAGCTGCCTTATACTGAATAAGACCATCCATGTAGGTCAAGACAAACTGGAGCAGGTCTCTGGGAGGAATTCCCCCCCCCCGTCTACCTGAAGATGCCAGTGGCTGAATCTGGGACCTTCTGCCCGCAAAGCATGTGGCTACAGACATTCCCCTACATATTTTATTTCCAAGCAAGACTGTGGCCTCCTTCACCACACTTCCTTGAAAGAAAGAACCCTTGAAATCAATGGGCTTGCTTCCAAGAAAATATGATTAGCAATAGCATGTGACACTTTACTCCTGAACAAGTTTACTTTTAATTCAGTGTCCACTAGCTTCTTATCAAGAGTGGATCCTAAAAAAATAAAATAAAAATGGGGATCCTCCTAACTCTTGCATGGGAGTAAATTCCATTGAAACTTATGACATTGACTATAGAACAACAGTACTGGAAAGGAATATCAGTTTTCATCATTGGGTATGTGAATACAGTACAAGCGCAGTCTTCTTAACCATGTTTTATACAGAAGAGGTCTAACATTCTAGGAGGGAATCCTAGGGAATGGCCTCTGTACAAGATTGCTGTCCTGCTGCACCCATGGCCAGATTAAACCATACTGGGGCTCTAACAGCACAAGCCAAGGGGAACTTTATTCAGAAATAATTGTGTTCAATATGAAGCCTACTCTCGGGAAAGTGTGGACAGCACTGCAGAGTAAATTAAGTCAAGCCTAATCTGCATTCCATAATATTATCAAAACAAGTTTATTATGTTACAGAAAAGACAAAGAAAATATAAATATTACAGATTTAGGTTTGTATATACAGTATATTCATAGATGACATACATATGCAAATATATAGGTGCAACAAAAAACTAATTACTCAAAATACTGTATCTTTCACTATGTCATTTGTATTATGAAGTACTTTCAAGTTAAACTTTATTGTCTTTATGATTTCTTAATTATTAGCATATAAATATATAAAAAAACCTTTTCGTCTACAGCAGAGGCCTCTCATAATCATCATTATAATGTGAGACTCAGGCTGCAATCCTTACTAGAGAGTAAGCCTCGTTGAAGAAAATGAGACTTATTGCCTAAATGATGATGTTGTTAAAGTGCTGCACTCAATATGCCAACAAATTGGGAAAATTCAGCAGTGGCCAAAGGATTGGAAAAGGTCAGTTTACGTTCCAATCCCAAAGAAGGGCAATGCCAAAGAGTGTTCAAACTACCGCACAATTGCACTCATTTCACATGCTAGCAAGGTTATGCTCAAAATCCTACAAGCTAGGCTTCAGCAGTACGTGAACCGAGAACTACCAGAAGTACAAGCTGAGTTTCGAAGAGGCAGAGGAACTAGAGATCAAATTGCCAACATGCGCTGGATCATGGAGAAAGCCCGAGAGTTCCAAAAAACACACCTACTTCTGCTTCATTGACTACGCAAAAGCCTTTGATTGTGTGGATCACAACAAACTGTGGCAAATTCTTAAAGAGATGGGGGTACCAGACCACCTTACCTGTCTCCTGAGAAACCTGTATGCGGGTCAAGAAGCAACAGTTCGAACCGGCCATGGAACAACCGATTGGTTCAAAATTGGGAAGGGAGTACGGCAAGGCTGTATATTGTCACCCTGCTTATTTAACTTATATGCAGAGTACATTATAAGAAATGCAGGGCTGAGTGAATCGCAAGCCGGAATCAAGATTGCCAGGAGAAATATCAACAACCTCAGATATGCAGACGATACCACCCTAATGGCTGAAAGTGAAGAAGAACTAAAGAGCCTCTTGATGAGAGTGAAAGAGGAGAGTGCAAAAGTTGGCTTGAAACTCAACATTAATAAAACTAAGATCATGGCATCTGGTCCCATCAATTCCTGGCAAATAGAAGGGGCAGAAATGGAAGCAGTAACAGATTTTACTTTTTTGGGTTCCAAGATCACTGCAGACGGAGACAGCAGCCATAAGAACATAAGAAGAGCCCTGCTGGATCAGGCCAAAGGCCCATCTAGTCCAGCTTCCTGTATCACACAGTGGCCCCACCAGATGCCTCAGGGAGCACAAGACAAGAAGATACTTGTATCCTGTCGCCACTCCCTTGCACCTGGCACAAAGAAAACCTACTCCTACAACCAGGAGGTTGCTTATCCCCATCATGGCTTGTAGGCTGTGATGGAATTTTCCATGAAATTAAAAGACGCTTACTCCTTGGAAGGAAAGCTATGGCAAACTTAAGCAGCATAATAAAAAGTAGAGATATTATCATGCCAACAAAAGTTCGCATAGTCAGGGCGATGGTGTTCCCAGTAGCAATGTATGGTTGCGAGAGTTGGACCATAAGGAAGACTGTGCGCCGAAGAATAGATGCTTTTGAACTGTGGTGCTGGAGAAGACTCCTGAGAGTCCCTTGGACTGCTAGGAGATCAAATCAGTCAATCCTAAATGAAATCAACCCTGACTGTTCCCTGGAAGGACAGGTACTGAGGCTGAAGCTCAAATATTTTGGCCACCTAATGCGAAGAGAGGAGTCTCTGGAGAAGACTCTGATGCTGGGAAAGATTGAAGGCAAAAGGAGAAGGGGAAGGCAAAGGATGAGATGGCTAGACAGCATCACCGATGCAACGAACATGAAAATGAGCGAACGCAGGAAGATAATGGAGGACAGGAAGGCCTGGCGGGATATGGTTCATGGGTTCACGAAGGGTCGGACACGACTTAACGACTGAACAACAACAAAACATGTAGGATTGTGCTGTTAGTTGGCTTGTGCGTGCATAAATCCAGCCGTGCTTGCAGAACGCCTTTCTTTATAGCATGTTCACTACTGGCCCACGGAGTGCCTCGCGATTTACTCTCCAGTAAATGCGTTTGGAGCTACAATTCTAAATATACTTCCTAGCCTAGGAGCACAAACTCAACAAGAGTTACTTCCCATTATAAACAGACTCCGAATGGTTCTGTTCCTACGCTCTTCTGGAACGCGCGCGCACAAACACAGCTTTGCTTCCCTGTACGCACTGCGCAGACGCAGAACCTGACGCCACAATTCCGCCTGCGAACTCGCCACTTCTCGTTCACTTTGTGGCGCTGTCGTGCTTAGGAAGCCGGAAATAGGGGGTTCAACTGCGCTTGACGACTCAAGCCGGAAGTATTGGAGTGTAGTTTTGTTTACGGGGAATTTAGTCTTCTCTCCCATCTTCCATCCGTTTGCTCTCTCCGTGGCAGGGTGAGTGAGCGATTTCTTCTTCGTCATGGACCGTAAAAAGAAATCGTTGGATGTGACAGCTTCTTCGGTGAGTGGTGAAAAAAGGAAAAACGAGAGGAGAAATGTTCATTCTATTCCCCTCTGCCCGCAGCTGCCTGGCTGTCTCAGTCCTAGAAGCCCCTCGTGGTGGATGTTTAGGGACTGGGAGGATCGCTGTCAACATGCATGCTTTTAAAAATACGATTTTAACGTGTACTTGGATCGAGCAATTGCATTGAAATTTGGTTCTAGATTTGAACCTCGTCACGAATTCAGGGCCCAGTGAACACAGTTGCAACGAAGTAAACCCCATTGGACTCAGTGAGGCTTACTTCTGAGTAAACTTGCTTTTGTGCTGAGTAAACTTGCTTTTGTGCTGACTCATTAACGGAAGTATTTGAACTTTCTAAGGTTATTAACGCTCTTCTACTGCTCTAATTGTGTGTTCAGTGGAAATGCTTTTTGAAGTCCCTTGTTCTGTTGCTAATGGAATACTGAATTTTCTTTCTTCCCTTTTCCTTCTTCATTGCTTCTGACCCAGCTGGTAGACTTGAAAGCGGAGCTTTTTCGAAAACAGGAAGAATTCAAAAAAGAAAAACTTCTGAAAGATGCTGGTATCCCTGTAAAACCTAAAGCAACAAACAAGGTAGGTGACTTGCTGAAATTTATTACCACTAATGTCATTTCAATTTGGTAGTTTTCTTCAAAAATGTAGACATTGTTTTACTTAGACCGAATAGTATTTAAAATGGTGAAAGCAAGTGTCAAAAGTGGCACAGACCTTTCTCAAAATTTATGTTTTTCTTGTCTGGGAAAGTTCTGTGTGACTTGAAAGTTTACTACTATTTTAAAACACAATTAGGTATAAATGAAGGTGATTTTCTTCTGTGTAACCAGTGTACCTTGGCTTTGATCGCCAAAATATAGGCCGGATATTTGAAAATATCAGGCACAGCCCCCCCCCCCCATATCTGCTGATTTTGGCATTTGCGGATTCACTTATCCGCGGGTGTCAAATTCCCCCCATGCCCATTTCCTTATTTACGTTGCTCTTGCTGATGCCAAGCAAGCACAGATCTTGTTTAAACCAAGCACTATAAGCAGCAACCTGCTGCTTATTGCACAGCTATATTTAAACAAGACCCGCGCTTGCTTGGCATCAGCAAGAACAACGTAAATAAGGAAATGGGTGCGGGGAGGGCCGTGGAAGATAGCCTTCACGGGGGGGGGGGGAGAACCAATCCCCTGCGGATACCCTACTGCATAGTGGCATTTTTAATCTGTATTTTACATCTCTGGAAACACTTCAAATGCATTGCTCTATATTTAAAACCCATTTCATCCCAAAATGAGTTAGATAGCATTTTTGGTAATCATCAGATTGATATAAGAACTAACAACTGAGCTTTTTCTCAGAAATAACTTTTCATCCAACTTCATATTTTAAAAAATCCATATATAATTTGCAGCACAATCCTATCCAGTGGGGCCAGTGGGGGAGGGCAGGGTGGGAGGCTTTGGAAGGGAAAGGGGATTTACATCCCCTTTACATTTAAATCGCCTTTCCCTTTCAAAGCCTCCTGTTCTGCCCTCCCCCACTGGCTGCACCAGTGGGAGAGCTGGATAGGATTGCGCTGTTAGTCTCATCGCACTGGCCACCTTTGCAGCTGACGAAAGCTGCAATCCGTAACACACTTTATTAGGAAGTAAACTCTGTTTACTTGGCTAAATAGTCTGTTGAATTCAGTTGAAGTGTAATGCAAGAGCAACATTGCTAGAAGTGCTTGGCTTTCTGATGCGTCCAGAAATTTCACAGGTTTAAGGTTTGTGAGCTAAAAATGGCTGCAGTGTGAAAAGATGCCTAACCTGATATTCATTTGTTTTAATTTGGTATGTCTTTACTTAAATTATAACTGCATTAGTCTCTGGTTATTCTACTGTTTGTTGTTGTTTTTCATATTTATATACTGACCTTCCTCTTAGGAGCTCAGGGCAGTGTACATGATTCCTTCCCCATTATTTTATCTTCAAAACAACCCTGTAAGGTAGGTTAGGCTGAGATAGGCTTACCATAGTCCCGGAATCGAGTTGCGCTGCGGCCTAGAAAAGACATGAACCACTCCCAAGAGTGCACCGCAGCAGGCCAATGCAAGCCGCAGCTTCCGATAAACGAGGCGACCGCGTTGGCCAGCCGCGGTGCACTCTTGGGAGCAGTTCGTGTCTTTTCTAGGCTGCAGCGCGACTCGATTCGGGACTATGGTAAGCCTAGGCTGAGAGAATAGAGACTGACCAGTCAACCAGTAACTTTCATGCCTGGGCAGGGATTTGACCTCCAGCCACTATACTGCAGTGGCACTCAAATGTTTGATGGTAATACGCTTACTTTTTTAAGGATAATTTAGAGTGTTTTAGTCTTTATTCTCAGTCCCTCAAAGCTCATCCTTCTGTATGTCTTGAAGAGAAAAGTTCCATTTATTAGTGCGGCTACTACTAGTTAACATTTATGTAGTGAAAATCACAAAAGTCTGCAGTCATACAGCGTGGTGGATATATGAGTCTAAAACAGCTTGATAGTGCTTTCATGCAAATCAGTGGACATAGTGGTGAATAATAACGTGGTTTTGAAAAAAATATGCAGATTCAAGGAAGATACTGAGAGTAAAAGCAACAAGGAACATGTGCTTTATCCTACTAAATATCAGTGCAATCCGACTTAACTTTTGTGCCGGTTTAACCAGCGGCGCAGCGAGAACGGGAGGCCCCAGAACGGAAAAGGGATTCAAATCCCCTCCAAAAGAAGAATTCAAAGGGGATTTGAATCCCTTTTCCGTTCTGGGGCCTCCCGTTCTTGCTATGCCACTGGTTAAACTGGTACAAAAGTTAAGTCGGATTGCGCTGTAAATATATCTTCTTAAAGCAAGAGTAGGACCTTGCAGCCTTGTATGCTGCTGGTGTTTGGCAGTCGTCTTGCTAGCCATTTCCTGCCAGCCGTGGGTGGAAACATTCTACATGAGAGAAAGGCTTGGTAGGCTGAACACAGCTTGGGAATCTTATACTGCCTGACACTGCTCTAAAAGGTTCTGGAACTGGTCACTGCTGGAGAAAAGATGATTGCATAACAGCAGATATTCTATAGCTGTGTTTTTTTTTTTTTTAAATAAGCCTTTGAAACTGAACTCTGGGTTTGTATTTTTCCTTTGTTCTGAAACGTTGGTGTTGCAGAAGCCAAGCATTTGGAATAAGCAGAACAAAGGGGTCTCAGATCGATCTGAGAAAGATGCTGAGCAGAAGATCGAAGAGCAACAGACTTTGGATAAAGCAAGGTAGTTTTGAGCCCCAAGAAACCTTTGATAAGCTATCAGAATAGAATCATGTGCTTCAGAGCTGATGTGGTGTACTTCTTGGTCTGTGCTTCTGGAACAAGTTATTTCAGTTGTTTTAGTATGGTGTGGAATACATGTGGCTGTAACACACAGTCTTTCTGACACCAAGTGAATAAGAATGTCTGCAAGAATATCTTGCCAATTACAGTACATCTGAAGTTCACGGATAAAGACATGGCCTATTGGACTACGGTATTTCACTTGAGCGACTAGAGTTTAAATTCAAATGAATGAATGATTGACTTGATGGATGACTTTTGAGTAAAATTTACCAGCCGTACAACATAGATACTAAGCATGTTTGTTCAGAAGTCCTACTCAGGTCAAAGGATCTACTCCCTTCTAAGTGGTTAGGATTGCAGGCTTCATTCTCTGATTTGTACAATAGGAATAGTAATGACCTTTTGTGAGTTTGAGAAAGAGAGGCTTGTAAAGCAAAGTGCATTCACTAAGGGGAAATGGCTTGGCAGTTTGGTTGAAAAGTTTTGGTATCACAGTTGGAGAAAAAACCAGGTAGTAAGTATGATTAAAGGAGTGATATGCACACTGGGAGCATAATTGTGCTCGTAGCTAAATTCTTTGTTTCTGCTGCAGCAGTATTACCACCCCAAGAAGTTCTTTAAAACTACAACAAAAAGCCTGAAACTCAGCAGTGCTGCTTTGGATGATGACCCGTTGCTGTGGGTTGTGACTTCTCAGTCCCTTAGAAAGCACTAAAAACCTTCTTACATAATCAAGGCTTTCTCAATATAGTAGACATCACTGCTAAGTGCCAGTTCACTGCAGCTTTGACATGCACTGTCCTGCATGGAAGAAAAGTCCATCACAGCTTACAAGCCATGATGGGGATAAGCAACCTCCTGGTTGTAGGAGTAGGTTTTCTTTGTGCCAGGTGCAAGGGAGTGGCAACGGGATACAGGTATCTTGTTGTCTTGTGTGCTCCCTGACGCATCTGGTGGGGCCACTGTGTGATACAGGAAGCTGGACTAGATGGGCCTTTGGCCTGATCCGGCAGGGTTCTTCTTATGTTCTTATATGCTCCATACAATTGTGACAGTGGACCACTTGAGCTGCCTGGTGTAGTGGCAATTTTGGCTGTAGGTATTGGCCGTAAGGAAATACTTTCTTTCTGTTAAAAATGATAAAAGGATTGTTGCCATGTAATAGTTAACCCTGTTTGATATGCTTGTTTTTGTTTTGAAGGCAGAAACTAGAAGAAAAAGCAAAACTCTATGATCAGATGACAAAAGGAGATTTTCCAGGTGAGAACAAGTGACTTACCCGGTACTTTGATTGATCTAAGGCTTCAGCCTCAAACCCTCTTTCCAAGCAGTGAATGTCCTTCAACTTGGTGGGACTGACTTCTGAATAAATGTACTTAGTTGCAAAGTAATCCTTTCTGTTGCTTCTGCCCTCAAGTATTTGTTTGAAGGGCGTCTCAGGATAATTTTAGCTACGCCATTGCTGTTAGAAAGGCATTGTTTCTTAAGAAAATGATAGAGCCTTTTTACGTCATCATCAAAACTGCATTGAAAGTGCACACAATACTTTGTGTTGGTAGTGCCTTAGAAAAATAGTGATTTTCTCTTTTGTCTGTAGTTGAGCTTCATATTTTGATCGATAAGGAACATTTTTGATTGTGAAATTCAGTTATAACCAGGGCTATGGAGTCTGAAGAATTTTGGGTGGAGTCAGAGTTCTGTGTAGTGACTCCACAGCCCTGCTAATTATAATAGTTGGCATACCATTGCTGACCGGATGATAAGCCGAGAGAGCAGGGCTGTGGTGTTGGTACACAAAACTCCGACCACCCAAAATTGCTTCTGACTCCATGACTCCAGCTGTGTCAGAGTCAGAGTTGTAGAGTTGAAGTCGGAGGCAATTTTGGGTGGAGTCGGAGGTTTTGTGTACTGACTCCACAGCCCTAATTACAACAGGAAGCAGCTATTTGTGCCTTGTGAGACAAAGGAATGAAATGGATTGACTGGGTGGTTTTATCGTTCATCTCTTTCCCACCGGATAAGGGGGTTCCGGACTTTCAGGCTGGATACAATGTTACTGTATAGCTAACCCTAGTTTGGTTTGAATTCAGAATATTAAGAAAGAAGCACTTATTGGATTATCATGATGGATTATCAAAATATTTTATTCTTAGAAAGAAACCAAATAATATTGTCCATTATGTATGTTCTGAGGTTTTCGCGACCAGTACATATCTTGAATATGGTGAATATTGTCCATTCTTTAGCCCACCACCTTGGGAACTGGTTGCTAATTTAGGAAGTAAAATAAGCCTCCCTTAAACCCTATGATGCATCCCAAACTTTTCTCCAGATGCACTTGCATAAAGGAGAGACTGACAAACACTGGACAATTTTTTAAATTATGACTTGCTAAACTGAGTTGATTTTATTTTTCTATCTGTGAAAAAGCTTACTGTCCTACCAAATAGTACTGAGCTTGTAAATCTTGTGAAAATATTTCTCTCTCTCTCTCTCTCTCTCTCTCTCTCTCTCTCTCTCTCTCTCTCTCTCTCTCTCTCTCTGTGTGTGTGTGTGTGTGTGTGTGTGTGTGTGTGTGTGTGTGTGTGTGTGTGTGTAAAGACTGGAAGGGGAATGTATGGGGAGCTCTGGATCTTCATATTATTTAACCAAGGTCAAATTTCTGGATAGATTGTCTAGTGCATTCATAAGAACATAAGAAGAGCCCTGCTGGATCAGGCCAAAGGCCCATCTAGTCCAGCTTCCTGTATCACACAGTGGCCCCACCAGATGCCTCAAGGAGCACAAGACAACAAGATACTTGTATCCTGTTGCCACTCCCTTGCACCTGGCACAAAGAAAACCTACTCCTACAACCAGGAGGTTGCTTTTCCCCATCATGGCTTGTAAGCTGTGATGGACTTTTCCTCCATAAATCTGTCCAATCTCCTTTTAAAGACATCAGGCCAGGTACCATCACCACCTCCTGTGGCAAGGAGTTCCACAAACCAATTACACGCTGGGTAAAGAAATATTTTATTTTGTCTGTTTTAATCCTCACTCCACTCAATTTGAGTGGATGTCTCCCTAGTTCTAGTGTTGTGTGAGAGGGAAAAGAACTTCTCTCTATCCATCCCATGCATAATTTTATACGTCTCAATCATGTCCCCCCTCAACCGCCGTTTTTCTAGACTGAAGCGCCCCAAACGCTGTAGCCTTTCCTCATAAGGGAGATGCCCCAGCCCACTAATCATTTTGGTCGCTCTCTTCTGAAAGAGAGTACAACTCTAGGCAGTCAAGAACGAAGTAATGCATGTTCAGTACACTGAACACAGTGCCATTGTTTGCCCATTAATGGTGATTCAATGCAAGGTATTCAGATTGTATTGTACTCCTGTGAAGCTATGGTACGTTATTGGAGTGGGAAAGTATTATTTGGGTTCTTAAATCTTGCAAATCTAAAAATATTCTAAAAGCACCCTTCATCTTCCAAAGATTGACTGTTACCTTATTACACAGGAAATATTGATGATTTTAAGGTATAGAAATTGGACTACTTAGCTGGCAGAAATGTTGTTTATGCCAAGTATTCTTTCTGCCTTTACAGAACTGCTAGCTAAGCCAGAACTATCTGATATGGAGAGTCATGTGGCTGTCCCATAAACAGCAGCCCCACATAGACATTCCTTCTCTCTCTTCCTGTAATGGCTTGTATACATATCGGGTTGCTGTGGGATTCCTCATCCCTACTCCACTGACTATAGGTGCAAGGAAATAACGATGATATCTCAACACATGTTTTGTATTACTAGATGTCCCTCGGAAGGAGATGCAGAACTGCTGTTTTCAGCAGCAGTTCTCCATCTCCCATAGTGTCTGCTTCTGGCCTGAGTTGTAGCTGGTTACCGTATTTATCGGTTTACAACACACACTTTTTTGTCTAAATTTATGGTTCAAAATACCAGGGTGCGTGTTGTAAGTCAATACTAAAAAAAATCCCTCCCCCCAGCCGTTTTAAAGTATTTTCGGGCCACTTGGCCGCTTACTGCATTGTTGTTTACCACCTCTAATCTTCGTCCCGCGTTGCCAGCTGCATTGCGGCCCTGCTGGGACTGCCCCCAATCAGCTGCTCCAACGCGAGGTTCCCAGGCTCTCGACATGACCAGGGACCTCTGCGCTAACATCACAGCAACAGCGATGTTTGTGCAGGGCTCCTGGTGGCGTCCAACGCCTGCGCTAAGTGCCCTGACGCTAGACGCTACTTCAAAGGCCTCCGGAAACATCGGACAAAGATTGGAGGGGTAAACAACAACGCAGTAAGCGGCCAAGTGGCTTGAAAATACTTTTAAACTTTTTTCCTGGGAACAGCAGGGCCAAAACGGAGGTGTGTGTTCTAAGCCGATAAATACGGGTAACTGGAGAGATGGATTTGCATGTTGTAGAGCCAAAGGAAAAAAAGTTCCAAAAGATCTGGGGCTCTATTTGAATGTACTGCAAAACTGAAAACTGAAGCTATCTGTTAAGTGAAGCAGAATACACACACTGGGAAGTTTGTATACTTTTATTTTCTGCCCGCTGTCCTACAGCGTAGTCAAGGACGCCCGTTGGCAGCGATAGTGCTGATTGCTGCTATTTTGTATTGACTCCTATCTCACCTGGGTACTTTTGATGCTTGTTGTTTAAGCATTGATTTTCTGTCTTAGATGAAGAAACCGAGGATCTGTACCTTGTGGATTTCACTCAAAAGATCATAGACAAACAGAGAGAAGTACAAGAACTGTGTGCAAATGAAGCTGCTAGAAAAGAAGTGGAGAAGGAGGATAGTAAGGAAGAAGAGAGACTCTCTGAGTCGGAAATTCCACCTCCAGAGGACCCCACTGAAGAATGGTGGGTAGTAGCACTCTAGTGGTGTTGTCGTGTTTTGTGTGGTTTCTCTGAAATATCCTGGTATAAAGTCACGCACACACACACATTCACTCTACTTCCAAATGAGAGGTCTCTTTGAACATCACTAGTTTACATTGTGTGATTACCTTTCAGAAGATGGGATAAGACATTCTTCTCGGTTGTCACGTTCCAGAAGATGTTCCAGTAGAATGTACTACTACACATTAGTAGTATGTGGAGTATACTACCTCCGTATACTGACTTACCTGTTAGTTTGTCAGTGTACGTGTTGCATGAATTACTCTCAACTTCAGTTTAGACTGCAGTTCTATCGTTCTCGTTTTCAGACAGCATATATAAGTTTGAAGTCTGTGCAGAAGCTGTTAAATCATCCAACTAAAGTTCCGTTCACCTATTTATGTACAGAACTCCTTAGGTAAACTGCCAGGTAACTTTTTCAGGAGCAATATTCATGTTAAAAAAAAGCATCTTTTTTTATAAGAACATTGGTTCTCATTATTCTTTCCCAAAATGATGTGTGAACTATTTGATGGTCCACCAGGCCATGATAACTGATATCCTGCTGACTTACCTGGAGGTTTTAAGAGAGTGCAAATTTTTGTATCGCCCCATTAAATATGTCAGGGTGGAAAAAGCATACATGCAACTACCCAGTCAATTGGGCACTCAGAACAATTGACAGCTTGTTTTCTGAACGCCCTGAAGATGTTAATGAGAATAAAAGTTTTGAAGAAAGCTGAAGGCCTCTGTGTTCTCCAATTATGAGAGTAGTTCTTGAACAAAATTGCTTAGTTTACCCTAAATATATGCTTACCAGCAGGAGTCCCTGAAAAAAATCCTACTTTAAAGAGCTAAAAAGAGTGGAAATTGCCACTTCTGGGTCTTTAACGTCCTGTAAAAAGTAATGTAATTGAAGCAAAAATCATTAATGGTTAATAATTAGTCGGACATGCTGGGCTCATCAGCGTTTGGACAGCTGTGTGTCTGTGCATCATAAATTGGCAGAGCTCAGCGCTAAAGAATACTTTTGCCACTGTTATTGGGCAGCACGTACTGCTACTTTTCTGGATCGGTAACAGTTTTCAATAGAGAAGTCACTGAGAAACCGTTTTACATAATAAGAACTTTGACAGAAGTCTCACTTTGCATTTGTCTTCAGCTTTCCTTTATGGTAGAACAATTGCAGAGGCAATCACTAAATGTGTCCTGGCCTGATAATTGAAATACATTGTAGCAATTTAATATTTATGTGGGAAGTCAATGCTGTATCATTACTCTCACCACAGGGAGCAGACACTGTGTGCCAGTATAGTTTAGCTGGAAGGGACGTGTCATTACAACTTAATGGTTCTGTAACTACCTTGTTATGAAGGTACACAGCTGCCTCAGAATGAGTCTTACAAAAATATGAACATTTGTGATATGTTGGGAACCTCATTTCTTTTTTGGAAAACAAAGAAAAAAGATCTCTAAAATCTGGGGCTGCTGATGACTAGGGTGGAGACTGTAAGATTACAGTCTGTAAGTAGTATTTTTCCTATGTGATCTCAATGTTTTACTGTGTGTATACAAATCATACTGACATTGCTGTCAATTCTAGGGTTGACTATGTGGATTCCTTAGGCCGATCTAGACGCTGCATGAAGAAAGATTTGCCCCATCTGCTTCAAATGGATAAAGAGCTTCAGGGGAAGAGGTGATGTTTGCCCAGCTGACGATAGTTATTTTTGTAGGCTTTCACATATGTGGAGAGGAAGGGAATGGGTTCTTGGCAAGTTGGACAATACTTATCTGTGCCATACATACCCTTGTATCGAAACACCAGCAAAGACATTTGAGCAGCCAGGTTTCCCTGGATAGAGAGACACTTGATCTATCTATAGTGTGTGAATTCTGCACAAGTTCATGAGTGAACTTTGGGGAAGTTATATGTTGATGAATTTGTCTGTGACCTTATTAGATTTGTCCATTAGTGGCTAAGATAGCAATAGCATCATGGTATTTGTTGGAGGTCAGATTGGAGACCCTCTCAATTAACCTAGCTGCTGCTATACTTAGACTTCTTAGGAGAGCAGAGGTAGGAGAACCAGACTTTAGAGCATTTTGGCTTATCTGCAGTATATGGCAGAAGAATATACTAGATGACTTTCTTCCTGTTGTTCCTTCTCTACAAGTTTGTGAACGGAAAAAAAGTACAAATGTGTGCACCCCCATTTTTAGTAAATCAGATGCAATGTTAGATGAAATCTTGCTGCATTGAATATGATGTCTAGAAATGGGTGTAGTCGTGCCAGCAGGAAAACCCCCCCCCCTGCAATGTTATACTAGCACTAGCTCTGTTCTCTGGCAGTTGCACACTAAACAAACTATGTTGTGTACATGCGCTATCTTCTGGAAGTGGGTCACCCTGGACATCAAGGAGTGCTGGTGTCTATGCACCGAGAGGAGAGAGAGGGACTTGGAGGAAACTGCACCTCTTCTCCCCACAGGCCCGGCCCTGTGGCCTTAACAGGCATGACCTAAAGCTGCCCCACTTGCAAATTGCAACAGCTGCCCACAGTGACCCTGGGCAGACCTAGTCGTCCCCCGGGGTGGCAAGACCACTCAGGCCGTGGAGACTGGAGAGTAGGCAGTTTCTGCAAAATGCTCTTAATCTAGAGGAGATGGGGGTAGAACTTCCAGGAGTTGGGGTGAAATGCCTTTGCTCTGTATCTGGCTCCTTTTCAGTGCTCTTAATAGCTATCTGATGATTTCTGCAATAAAATTGTTTATTGTAAATCTGTCGGCTGAAATGTCTCCATTGTGTTCTAGTGGCACAAGTGGTAATTTTAGAGCCTCTGTGGTGCATGTTTTCAAATTGGCCCAGATCTAACGTTTTGTATGCCATTTTAAGAACAAAGTAATTTGTTGAAATGACAAGGAAGTTTTGGGAAGGAGCGTAAACAGCTGCCTGCACTATATATTGAAAATTGCTGTTTTATTTTGAACTGCATTTATATAAGATGAGGATGAAAATGCTGGCAAAATCTGAAATGTCCAATGTAGAGAAAAGGCTCTTAATGTGTTCTTTGCAGAGCAATTAACTTAGCAATCCAGCAAAGCCTTGACGGTGTTTTAAAGCAATGGCGCTTCTCTTACAGAATTGAATTTTAATGTGTCCTAATGAAACTCGGAGTTTTGTTTTCTGTTCTTGGATTAATGGCTTTCAAGGCTTTTAATAAAGCCAAGGACGTAATGTTCTATTTAAGTGCATTGACTATTACTCTATTTGCTTTTCAACCATTGATCTTGCGATAACCCTACCCAAGCTGGGCATTACTGGTGAAGTAGTCGCAACCAGATTGGTGTGGAGTAGTTTGCCGAACCTTCAGAAATATTCTGCAGCAAAAACCAAACCAGGAGAAATACAGGCTCAAGAGATGGCCTTCCTAAAATCAACTGGTGCCCTCTTACCCTTATTATATGGGCTTGGCATAATGATAGAAAGAGAGAGATTGTTCATGGGTGCTCTTGGTGGCTCGGCAGAAGTGCTTTAAGGTCTTTGTAGCCATGTTGGCTATTTGGCAACTGTTCTTACAGCGCAATCCTACCCAACTTACATCACCGGTGCAACCAGCGGTGCAGCGAGAGTGGGAGGCCCCAGAACGGAAAGGGAATTCAAATCTCCTTCAAAGGGAGATTCAAAGGGGATTTAAATCTCCTCTCCCCTCGAAAGCCTCCCGCCCTGTCCTCCCCCCGCTGGTTACACCAGTGGTGTAAGTTGGATAGGATTGCGCTGCCAAACAGGACTGGGTGCTTTTTAGATAGGAATACATTAGTCTTGTTGGGGTGGTTGCATAGTTGGATTTCCTCCTACCATTTGTCACTTTCCAGTTGTTAAGGGATTCTCATTCTGTTTTAATTAGACAAATCACTGAAGAGAAGACTCTGTTGTCTGAACATATGAGAAGGGAACTTCAGCGTCAGCAGTGGGAAAAAGAGGAAGAAGAAGCCCTAAAGAGACCTATGGGACCAATACATTATGAGGACATTCGAGAAAGTGGTATGTAGCTTTTCTGTTCTGTGTCGCTACCTTTAGGGAAAAGGTGCAGTTTTACTTTCAGATGCTGGTCAGGGTACATCCTTGAGAGAGGATGTATTTTGTTTTCTAGCAGGGTGGTCCAGGCCATGCAGAATTCCCAAGGTGCTATAATACAGTAATGGAAAAATTAAAATTGAGGATTCCTGTAATATTTTTGCATTAGATCTTTGCTCTGTATCTTACCTGGCTTATTCGATCAGAATGTCTGCTATTCTTTGTACTTGCAGTCAAAAAAAGAGCAAAAATTCTGCGCCCAACATGCGCTGAAAGTGAGAAATTATTTTTGTCTATCTAGTACTATCCATATGTATGGCATTTTAGATAAAGTGAGAAGATGGATCCCTGTGCCAAAGGGCTCACAATCTAAATGAGACATGAGAGAGAGAACAGGAAGGAGAGAGAAGTAGTTGCAGGGACAGACTGTAGAAGAACGTGCAATTCTTTCACACACACTTACTTAAGCTTGGTTAGAATATACAAAAGATGGCTAACCACGCAATCCTATGCATGTTTACTTGGAAGTAAGTCCCACTAAGTTCAGCTTATTCCCTGAAAGTATGCATAGGATTGCAACTGTTTTCTTGCAAATCCTATGCATGCTTATGTGTAGTGCATGGATGTATGTGTAGTGTTATGGATGGTGTAGTGGTTTGGGAGTTGGACTTAGACCTGGAAGATCCAGGTTCAAATCCCCGCTCAGCCACGAAGCTTCCTGGGTGACCTTGGGCCAGTCACTATCTCTCAGCCCCACCTACCTCACAGGGTTGTTGTGAGGACAAAAAGGAGAGGAGGAAATATGTACACCACTCTGAGCTCCTTGGAGGAAGGGTGGTATAAAAATGTGAAAAATAAATAAATAAATAAATAATTGTGTGAGTAAGCCTACTGAATACTTCATAGGATTGCGGTGTTGGCCATCTTTTATGTAAAAGTTTTATGCAAGCGATTATGTTTACATGTAAAGATGTGACAGACGTATCCTTGGCTTTGCTGAAGACTAAACTAAGCAAGCCCTGTCTTGGGCAGTGAAGGGCAAGGTGATTTAGAGCCCAATCCTATGCATGTCTGCTCAGAAGTAAGTCCAATTATAGTCAATGGGTTTACTCTCTAGGTAAGTGTGGATAGGAGTGTAGCCTTAGACTCTCTTTCCTCACTATAACGTTTGGAGTTATGCTATATGACTAATGTGTACAATTGTTTCTTTCAGAGGCCAGGCAGCTTGGTGTTGGTTACTTTGCCTTTGCCCGTGATCAGGCTTTGAGGAAAAAACAAATGGAAACTTTGGAAATGCTAAGAGAGCAGGTATGAAGTCCACAAACAGACCCTAAACCTATTTTGGATAAGCAGCTATGTAGTTTCAGCATGGAGCCTCTCTGTGTGTATTGTGTAGTCAGTGTATCAAAACATGGTTGCTAACTTAAAAACAAAAGTCTCGCATTCAAAGTCTTCCCCGTCCTTCTTGAATTGTGTAACCTGGAGTAGCCCTAAATGTCCACGACCAGCCTTTTGAACGGCCATTTCCAAAACCCTCTTCACATATTTATCTTTCATGCCTTCCTGTATGCGTGAGGGTGGGAGACAGGAAGAACATGCCGGCAAGCCAATGAATGGTTGGTAATGTATGCCCAAATAGTCCAGGGATGAGTCATGGGGAGGGTCTCCCCCCCCCCCAACAGTGTTTGTCATTGCAGACAATTATTGATCATGGGAGGGTGGGGGATGGGGCTTTGTGCAACATCTCTGGGAGTAATGCATGCTGGTACACATTTCCTCCCCCCCCAATCCGTACAGGAATGCATAGCAGATAACGTGAAAAGGGCCTAAGATGTGTAGTTATGGTACCTGTATCACTATAAATAGTAATCACTGGAAGAGCACATGCATAACAAATGTGCAGATTGAAGGATATGCATTACCCTGGTGTTACCCAAACTTTTGAGCCATTAGATCTAGACTCAGAGATTTAATACAAAAGTCCATGTTTCCCAATTTTCATATTGTGGCTTGTGAGAGATCTATGTTTAAAATACTTATTTTCTCCTAGA
The DNA here is from genome assembly GCA_026170595.1 of Plestiodon gilberti rubricaudatus. Classification (NCBI taxonomy): domain Eukaryota; kingdom Metazoa; phylum Chordata; class Lepidosauria; order Squamata; family Scincidae; genus Plestiodon; species Plestiodon gilberti. Next base: position 225,518,059 of record JANXHW010000002.1, read on the forward strand.
GCTTACTATTAAGGCAACAGAATCTTGTAGCACCTTAAATTTATTTCAGCACAAGATTTTGCAGACTCGAGTCCACCTCTCCAGATGCGTGAAGTGTTATCCTTGATTTCTAAGGCTTTTTCAGTTGTGTGCCTGCAATGAAAAACTTCATTCCTTACACACTTGAATTCCTTTTTGTTCATCAGCTGTGTATGAAATAAGGTTTGTCATATCATGTAAAGCATTTGTTCTCTTATAGCAGTATTGGCAAGACTTGAAATACAGGGAATAATGGTCACAAGAAACAGCTTAACTGAAAAAGTGGTGGTGTCAGTTTGAGAGTATTGTGAGAAGTGTAATTTGGAATAGCTGTAGAATGAATGATTATTGTATCTCACTTTTAAGACAACAGACCAGAGAGCGAAGCGTGAACATTTAAAGGAGAAGCGCAAGGCTGCTCTAGAGGCCAGGTTGTCTAAACTACGAGCAAAAAAGCGATTGAAAGAAGGCGACACAGACGAAAATGGAGGTATGCTTTTTAAACACACAGAACTTCAACACACTGAAATACAGGGCGTCTCAAGAAAAACACACTTGGCATCAAATTTATTTTGCTGTAATCACACATGTATGGTGTGCATATACGTACTATACTGCATATGATGTACACAGAAGCAGTTGCTCGTGACCAAGTTAATTAATTGACCCAGTTAATTAAAAGATGGCTAATTAATTAGACCAAGCGCTGGAAATGTCTCCCATTGTCATCTATACACATCTGAGATTGTTGACTAAGGGATCTGCAGACATCCACCAAGGTGTGTGCTGGGCTGGTTCCACACATCTTTTCAATTACTTCCCTTAGATGTTTGAGTGTTGCAGGTTTTCCACAGTGAAGTATGCATCAATCAGAGCTCATTAAAATGTGTGTACATTTCTTTGAGACACCCTGTGCTAGTTGTACTGATCAGAAACACAGAATTTGTTGATCAGAAATGCTGAATTCTAAATCAAACATCTTAATGCTTTTTATTTCAAATGGCAAACAGGATCTCTACTGTCCTGAACTTAAAAAGTATTATTATTCTAAAATACGATAGTTACATTTTTTGAGAAGAGGTGGAGTAAAATGTTTCATTAGCAGCCTATGGAGCAACATAAGGGGTGTTTGTGTATAATTGTTGGAGGGAAAAGTACATAGTACTGAAGGCAGCTGGGGGGAACTTTATTTTTCCAGTTGAATCATATAGGGAATTCTTCATGCTGTCTATGATTGATCCTCATAGCTTTCTAGTTTGTCAGATATTTAGAAGCCTTTCTATTAATTGGAATTAGACCAGTTTGAGTGCTTCCGCCCATTCCAGGCCAGTCTCTGTGCAGCTTGTTGGCACTGATGAGTAATTGGCTTCTGAAAAGCTGCTGATGCCTGGTAGAATTGAAGAACATGAAGTATGTTTGGAATACAAAAAACAGAGTGGTATATGTAGTCTAGATAAGGGAGGTGATACTGAATTATTTCAATGTTTTTGTAGTGCAGACAGGGAATGAGGCAGTGTATCCATTCTGAGACTTGCTACTGAGCACGATATTGACTTCTGACAATCTCCCATCGCTTCGTCTTGTATGAAGTGACCATTCCAGTGAGATGTGTGCAACTCTTGAGTGTGAAACGGCAGTAGCTTGTGCATTTCTCAGGACTAGTGTCAAATCTGTTTTAGTAGTAGATCTTTTATTTTCTGTCAAAATAGTGGAAGAAGTCGTTGAACCCATGCCAGCTGAACCCAAACCTGCTGAAGTGCCAAGAGTATCTGCAGAAAGTAGAAAAGTGGAGGTTGTCATTCAGGAACGGAAAGACACCAAGCCTGGAGTGCCTTACGTTCGAGAGTGGGATAAAGGCAAAGGTAAGAACTTATAATGTGTGTCGGCTTAACATGGTATTAAAAACCAGTTCATTGTTCATATTTATTTATTTATTTATTTATTTAAAGAATTTGTATCCCACCTTTCTCCCAGCGAGGGCACTCAAGGCGGCTTACAACATTAAAATAAACATGTACATTAAAATAATTTTTTGTTGTTCAGTCGTTAAGTCGTGTCCGACCCTTCGTGATCCCATGAACCATATCCCGCCAGGCCTTCCTGTCCTCCACTATCTTCCTGAGTTCGCTCATTTTCATGTTTGTTGCATCGGTGATGCTGTCTAACCATCTCATCCTTGGCCTTCCCCTTCTCCTTTTGCCTTCAATCTTCCCCAGCATCAGAGTCTTCTCCAGAGAGTCCTCTCTTCACATTAGGTGGCCAAAATATTTGAGTTTCAGCCTTAGTACCTGTCCTTCCAGGGAACAGTCAGGCTTGATTTCATTTAGAATTGACTGATTTGATCTCCTAGCAGTCCAAGGGACTCTCAGGAGTCTTCTCCAGCACCACAGTTCAAAAGCATCTATTCTTCGGCGCTCAGCCTTCCTTATGGTCCAACTCTCGCAACCATACATTAAAACAATTAAAACAAACAGCCCCAGTGGGTCACCTGTATTTACATTTGTTAAAAGCCATTTGTTAAAAAGCCACCATGTCAGACATCGAAAGCTAACCTAATTAAAAACGTCTTAAGGCCCCGCCGAAAGGTCTCTAAAGAGGGAGCCATTCTTAATTCCAGGGGGAGAGATTTCCACAATTGGGGCGCCATAGCCGAGAAGGCCCTATTCCGCGCCGCCATCCTCCTCACTTCCGTCAATGGCGGCACGGTTAACAGGGCCCCCCGGATGACCTCAGAGTACGGGTCGGATTATAAGGAAGGAGGCGGTCCCTCAAATACCCTGGACCCGAGCCGTTAAGGGCTTTAAAAGTCAAAACTAGCACTTTGAATTGTGCCCGGAAACGAACCGGCAGCCAGTGTAGCCGCCGAAGCCAAGGTCCGACTGAGTCGAACCGACAGGCCCCGACAACCACCCGGGCCGCCACATTCTGTACTAGTTGCAGTTTCCGAACAGTCTTCAAAGGCAGCCCCACGTAGAGCGCATTGCAGTAATCTAGTCCAGATGTCACTAGGGCATGGGTCACTGTGGCCAGGTCTGCACGACCTGGCCACATGTTCTCATTTGCTGAGCTGTACCATTTTCAGTGGAGGAATTGCATTTTTCAGTCTTCCTGCATATTAAGACATGCCCCCTGTACATACAAAACTAGGATGTTCGGCAAAAGACTAGGCTACATCCGTTTACTGATACTTGGGAGAAAAGGTAGCATTCTCCCTGTTTTTGTCCCTTGTCCTTGGATTTTCCCTGAGGATTTTATAATACTGTATATAGAGTCGGACATGACTGGACTTATTTGTCAGGGGTCACCTTTACCTTTATATGATGGTTGTCATAAAAATTTAACCCTTTTGACAATGCGTTTTTTTCTCCCTCAAGACCACTAAAGGGCAGTGCAACAATGAATAATCTTATCACAATTCATGTACCATAGTTTGGACTTTCCTCCTTCTGCTTCTCCAGTTTTTCAAGTTGGGCAAATTAGGTTTGGTGTTAAAGTGTAGATTTCCATTGGGTTGCCTAGTTTTTCAGTTCAATCAAATGTGAAAAAGCAGGCTGAGTTTGTGTTTTTCCTTCCCTCTAACAGAATTCACTTTTGGATTGTGGTCAAAGAAACAGTCAGATCTCAGGAACGAGCGCGAACCAGAATTTGCACCTCCTTCCAGTTATTTTTTGGGTCAGAAGAGAGTTCGGGACTTCAAAAGCCAGAGTTGGAACAAACCTGGATCCTCCGCTGCACAAATGGAACAGAATCAGACAAGGAATTCGCCTTCCCCTTCAGCAGAGGGTCACGACGGTAGCTCACAGAACAGTCGGCTCCCGCCCAGTCAGGCATATGATAGCGGCTTGCAAAATCAGCAGCCAGTTTACCAAAGTTTAGATGATATGCTGTCGTACTACAAAAAAGTAACATGAATGCTTAGACGTTGCAAGCAAAGCTGAAGTAAAGAATCGTGTTTGGAGTTCTAATACTTGTTCGTGTTTGTTCAAATACTCAAGAAAAAAATGAAGTATCAGTAGCATATAGGTATCAAATGGCTCCTCCATGAGAAGAATTGAACTTTACTGCAGTGACCATGCTACTTTGTTGTACCTTTAGCAATAAAGGCTTCCACTTGAATATTGCATTTCTGTAATGTTCTTATCATGCACCCGTTGCTTTTCATTGTCCCTTTCCATTGCTGTTCTCCTCTCTATGAACATTTTTGACTGGGAACTGTGGAATTATGTCAGGCATGCCCAAGCTCTTCAGTATGACTAGTAGGAGTGCTGACTTTTCAAACAAAATACAGTTCTGATAATGAGTATAATGATAATCAGACCTGATAATGATAATAAAGTACTGCAACCTGCTTTTGAACATTTCAAATGCAGTTTATGAAATGGCATGGGAAGTTACTGTTTGAAAACAGCAAATCGTAACATGCCCCTGGTTATATTGGATTAGCTGTGTGGTTCTTTGCTTCTCAGAGAAGTTTATTTATTTATTTATTTAAAAAAATTATATCCCGCCTTATCCTATGCCGAAGGCAAATGCCCAAGGCGGCTTACAACAAAAATTAAAATACATAGTTTAAAATACAGAAAATAAATTTAAACAATACATAATTTAAAAACAATAAAAACCACTGGAGGAGGGGGACAGAATGGAGCAGAGAAGCAGCATGGCAGAGCATCTTGAGACACAGGAGGCAGACCACAACCCATCACCCAAACGCTAGACGAAACAAAAACGTTTTGAGCCCTCGCCGAAAAGTCATGAGGGAGGGGGTGGTTCTCAGATCCCCTGGCAGGGAGTTCCACAGTTGTGGCGCCACAGCAGAGAAGGCTCGCCCACGTGTTGCCACTCCCCTAACTTGCGATAGAGGTGGTACCCGCAGGAGAGCCCCCTCAGATGACCTAAGAGAGCGGGCCAGAATGTATGGGAGAAGGCGGTCCCTCAGATATCCTGGACCCAAACAGTGAATTCTTAGGAGTTTATCTCCTAAGAAAATAATTGTAAGTGCAAACTTGTAGGGAGCGATAAATGCACTGTTTTGCTATAGTCGTCTTTGAAATATAAACCATGATCGCATCATGGAAGTTGTGCATCCTTCTAGTATGCAAGATCATTCAGTGCTGAAAATGGAACTCTCTTATTCGCATGATAGCAGTTCCTGCTTTCCATTTGTCCTCTCGGATTCTGCCAGCGTTGAAGAAAGGAACTGTTCATTTGGGGTGTCATCCGAAGCCACTTCATTAATTATCGGGATTGGCTTGTAAAGCTATCATCCTTTTGTCCATCTAAACCAAACAATAGTATTATGTGTTGTTTTTAAAGTAAATTAGGTAAAGATGTCCCTTTCATTTATGGACTTTGGTGATAATGATGGCTGCCAACAAAATTGTATGTGTTTTTCAATTCTGACAAAGGCTGATGCAATAATTTGGGCTGTTAAGCAAATGAAAAAAATTTCACAGACCCTTCTGGCGGTGGAGAAAAAGGTGGGTTCTGAAGCCTCTCGGATTTTCTTGAGTGGTGAATGGTTTGCATCTGCCAGAGAAAAGGCCTGAGGACTCAAATTTGCAGTGGTAGTAACAAATAGATATTACTCTAGCAAAAGTAATCCTTTGCCTGATTTGTGAGCAAGTGATGTATTGGGTATTGCAAACATGACTAATTTAACTTTCGACCTTGTTTCCCTGAAAGTAAGACCTACTGTCATTTTTGCATGATTTTTGCTGGCACTCGTCAATATAAGTCCTCCCCGAAAGTAAGACCTAGCTAGGATCATCAGCCAGACGGACGCGACACCCCCCCACCCCGCACTTACTCTGACCGATTTAAGCTTCATTCTTTCCCGAAGGTGCAAGGCTCTGCAATGGGGCTTACTTCTGTGCATAGGATTGGATATGACTTGCATAGGATTGTGCTTTAAATGGATTAGTGATACATTTAACAACGTAAAACATTTGGGCATGAACGATTCTCCCTTTCCTCTGCACCAAGAAGACAAAGTAAAGGTGACCCTCTAATTCTCATTCAAAACACACCTGAAACCTATTAATGCTTCTGTTCACTAGATGGCAGCAAACTACTTACATATTGACTAGCAGAGGCTGCTGTTTTCTGCCCCAAGAATTTCAGTAGCCATGTAGATTTCCAGTATTTGAGTATCGTACCGGTAATTAGGCTGATGGGGTTATATGGCAAAATATGCCCAACACATTGACTCTTAAAAACTAAGAACTCTGAGGTAGGGGGAAACAAGTTTCATGTTTATGCCCTGATTCTAGCATGAGGCTGGGCTGTTCAGTAGAGTCCTATTGTGTTCTGCAGGGAATATCTTATGTTTTGCAGCCTGCAGATGCCAGTATAGTCTTCGGCAAATTCTTGTGGCAGAGTTTGAAAGCAATCCTAGAGTCTGCATCAGTTTTTTTTAGCAAAAAATATCAGAGAAGATACTGACCTGGCAAGAATGAATTGATATCTTTTGAAATATCAGTAGGTAGAATCCAGTTTCCCTTACTCTGGAGTTAGAAGACTGGATGCTACCCAGTGGAGGGAGGGGGGAATGGAAATAATGGAAATAAGGAAAAAATACTCTTGTAGACCTTATGTCATATATTTGCCTCCTTGAGCATGTGTCTTATTTATCCATGCTTTTATCACAGACATCAGTTTGTAACAAGTATAATGACACCAGGCATCAGATTCAGCTTGAGTTTTTAACACTTTGGTTAACTTCCCATTGTCTTGTGTACAGTACAGCCTAAATGCAGTTGTGCATTTCTAACCCTTTGTTAAGCTATGAACTTGTGTTTAAAAGGTAGGTTAACTACTTATAGTCTGGCTCAGTTGGTAGAGCTGCAGCCTCATATGCCTGAAGATCTGAGGACGGTAGTTTGAGATGCCTGGAAGAATCCGTGAGCAGTCAAAGAGCTGTCTACACGCTGCTGACGAGCTTCAGAGTCTCTGTGAGACGGAGAAAGCTGCAGCTGGCACTCTTTGTGAGAGTCGGTGTTTTGCCTTTCAGTCGAAGCGTGGGAAGCAAATGCCAGAGAGAGGCCAGACCGACCGTGAAAGGAAACCACCTGGAATGAAGCGTTCTATGAAATACTAGAACATTTATTGTAAAATGTAAAAACTGCTTTGGTTTAGAAATGCCTGCCTGTGTAAACCACCTTGAATTAAAGTCAGAGGAAAAATCCAATGACCAAGAAAAGTGGTATATAAATACTGGCATAATAATAATAATAATAATAGGTTCCTAGTGATGAGGATCCTTAACACGTTCTACAATTCAGATCCCTAGTAGATCAAATAATATAATTTAAGGTGAAATTATGATTTTTTTTACCTTTTTTTTTGTTTGAGAAATATCAAAGATGAAGCTGCTCTTGAATCTTTTGACACTGGTTTTAAGTCTTGGATAATTATGATTTTAAAGGAGATGGTTGAGGTAGGGAAGTACTACATTTCCAGTTTTATAAGAAACTTGGGCATGGTTAAAAACACACACAATCCCATACCGTTTCTGATAACCAGTTCATGTTGTTTCCACATACATCTTTCCAATTTTCAATTTAATACTTCCTGCATGAAGCACTGGGAAAATCTCCTTTTTTTGAAGAAGCAGCTGATAAGACTTCTGAAGCTTAATGCATTTTCTTCTGTTCAACTGTAAAGGCATTAAACAAGCCTGACCTTCTAAAGGAGCAAAGTTCTTTACAATCTTAAAACGCAGATTCTAAGGTTCTCTTCTATTGTGACACAAGAATGGTCACAACTTGGAGGTGCTGCATTGCTGCATCTTCCACCCACTAATACCTGTGGCTATTGTAACCGTAGGTAATTCAGTCTTTCACTAAAAAGTTCAAATTCAGTGTTGATTCCAATGTTGCGAACGTATTTGGTCTTCTTAGCTGGGGCCTGTTATTTGGAAGTAGGATGGGGAACTGTGCATACAATTCCCCTCTGCAGTATAGATGCAGGATCTTTTTTAAAAAAAGCAGTAATTGTTCCTTTCAGGTGTTGAGAGTGGGGTGAGTACTTTTGTTCTGCCTTTCATTCTGAATGCTTGACACGGCTACTGCATTTTTTCAGGGGGCTTTTGTGTGCAGCATTGGATCAGGATTTGTGATACAAAGACTTTTAATTGCACTTTATAAGGCTGAGACAAATTAGGCAATATTAGACATGATGAATGGCAGTTAAATGGTGGTGAGTTGTTCATTGATTGGTTTTGTGGAGTGAGTCACAATTTCATTATGCCACAATCACCTTTTTATAGACGAAGGAAGGTGATGCTTTTCCTCCAACTATAGATCACGTCCCCTCTAGTAATGCAGCCATGTTCAAGACTGAAAAGTTATTTCTCCTCCCCCCCACACAGGCTAGTGCAATGGTTCCCAAAGTGGGAGGTGTGGCTCCCAGGGAAGCCATGGAAACCAGCCAGGGGAGCTGCGGAGTGCCATGGAATCATCTCAGAAAACAGTGCGATGCCAATTGGCAGGCATCAACATCATGTCATGGGGAGCCAATAGTCGCCATTGGTCAAAGGAACCGCAGGTCAAAAAGTTTGGGAAACACTGGGCTAGTGTATTTTCCAAAGGAAAGACTGCCTGCCTGTGAAACATTGAAAAAGTCTGCTATTTTGCCCTGCAATTCAATTTAAAAAGGTGTTGCAAGTTGTTAACAGCAGAGATGAGAACTAACATAAGAACATAAGAAGAGCCCTGCTGGATCAGGCCAAAAGCCCATCTAGTCCAGCTTCCTGTATCACACAGTGGCCCCACCAGATGCCTCAGGGAGCACAAGACAACAAGATAACCTGTTTCCCGTTGACACTCCCTTGCACCTGGCACAGAGAAAACCCACTTCTAAAACCAGGAGGTTGCTTATGGCTTGTAACCTGTGATGGTCTTTTCCTCCATGAATCTGTGCAAACCCCTTTTAAAGGCATCTAGGACAGGTGCCATCACCACATCCTGTGGCAAGGAGTTCCACAGATGAATTATACGCTGGGTAAAGAAATATTTTCTTTTGTCTGTTCTAACTCTCCCTCCACTCAATTTTAGTGCATGTCCCCTGGTTCTGGTGTTGTGCGAGAGGGAGAAGAATTTCCCTCTATCCACTCTCTCCATCCCATGCATCATTTTATACTTCTCAATCATGTCCCCCCTCAGGTGCCTTTTTTCTAGACTGAAAAGCCCCAGACGCTGTAGTCTTTCCTCATAAGGGAGGTGCTCCAGCCCACGAATCATTCTGGTCGCTCTTTTCTGCACCTTTTCCAATTCAACTATATCCTTTTTGAGGTGTGGTGACCAGAACTGGACACAATACTCCAGATGCGGCCTTACCATCGATTTGTACAAAGGCAGAATGATATTGGCCGTTTTATTCTCAATCCCTTTTTTAATGATCCCGAGCATGGAATTGGCCTTCTTCACAGCCGCCGCACACTGGGTCGACACTTTCATCGACCTGTCCACCAGCACCCCAAGATCTCTCTCTTGATCCATCACAGACAGCTCAGAACCCATTAGCGTATATGTGAATTTTTGGTTTCTTGCCCCAATGTGCATCTCTTTGCACTTACTTACATTGAAGCGCATCTGCCATTTTGCTGCCCATTCTCCCAGTTTGGAGAGGTCCTTCTGGAGCTCTTCACAATCCCTGCTGGTCTTCACCACCCGGAAAAGTTTAGTGTCATCTGCAAACTTGGCCACCTCACTGCCTATCCCCGACTCCAGGTCATTTATGAATAAGTTGAAAAGCACCGGTCCCAAGACCGATCCTTGGGGCACACCGCTTTTCACCTCTCGCCATTGTGAAATTTGCCCATTGACTCCCACTCGCTGTTTCCTGGTCTTCAACCAGTTCCTAATCCACAAGAGGACCTGCCCTCTTATTCCCTGACTGTGGAGTTTTCTCAGGAGCCTTTCATGAGGGACCGTGTCAAACGCCTTCTGAAAATCCAGATATATAATATCCACGGGTTCGCTCGCATCCACATGCCTGTTGACCTTTTCAAAAACATCTAACAGGTTTGTGAGGCAAGACTTCCCCTTGCAGAAGCCATGCTGACTCTCCCTCAGCAGAGCTTGTTCTTCTATGTATTTTAAGATTTTATCCTTAATGAGACTTTCCACCATCTTCCCTGGTTACTCTTAGGTGATAAGTGTAGAGAGCAGTGTAGTGTAGAGCATTCCAATCTTTTCTTTGCAAGTACCACTTTTATGACTCCCACGGCCACCAGCGGTGGCTGCTTCATACGTGAGCAGATGGTCCCTGGAGAGAGGGAGAGGTTTATGTGGTTGCCACTGCCTTCTGAACTCTCCTTTTTTTTCTGCACCCTCATTCCCTAAGTTATGCCTAGTGAAAGGGCATTACCTAGACACAGCTTGCCACTGCCACCTTAGCCATCTCATTTTCTGATCAGCTCAATTCCATGCAATCACTATGACAAGGGGACCAAATACTACCTGCCATACTGTGAAGTAGTACCAGTGGTTCTTGTGCCACTTTTGGTTGAAAAGTACTGGTATAGTCAATAGAAGTATTGGTCTTGGGAAAGGTGACTCAAGTTTAAGTTGGTAAGCAGCTATTGGGTGGCATCCATCCAGTCTCTGGCCTTGCATTGTTGAGGCTCAAATGGAGTGGGAAGCCAGGTGTGCCATCTTGTGCTCTTTGGGAGAATAGTGAGATCAAAATATTGGGAATTAAACTCTGAGGGATTGGAAAGGGGAGGTCAAGGCAGTGCCAGGTTGCTGTGTGCTCTGGGACAAAATCCTGTGCAGGGCTATTCATGGCGCCTCTGCAACACCCTTGATGGTGCATTGATACAACTGCTGCCAGCAGTACCCAGGATTTGAGGTCAGCACATCTGGATGGGCTCTTGGTAGTGCTTGATCTGGTTGACCCCTGACACCACACCTGCGTCAGGTACATGTATTTAGGAGCTACTCTTAGTGAGGTAAATACTTACTAAGGTAAACAGCAAAGACTTAGCCAGGAAGAATAAAAATCTGCATTAATAAGTTGCATGAATAACTAGGTAACTCTTAAAGCTTCCAATGGAATGTGTGGCATAGGGCAGGCTTCCTATCAAGCAACGGGCACTAAATGACAGGTAATTTTTTGTTAAGAAGGATAAAATTGGTTCATTGTCTCCCAAGTTTCCTACTACAATTTCCTAGTTGTAGTTTCCTACTACAATTTTGGTGGTTGGACTAGATCAGAGCTGCCCAACATTTGGAGGCCTGCATACCACCAATGCGGGCCTCCAGCTGCCCACGTAGTACCAGAAGAAAGTGTCAATGGCGTCATTGGCACTTTCTTGGGAGGGCAGTCTGCCAGCGACTTTTTTTTCCAAGCTGCAAAGCAGGCAGGAGGATCCTGCTGATCTGTCGGGGCTGGAGCCTTTTTTCCTAGGCTGCAGAGTGGGAGATCCTACCCTGTGTGCTGCAACCCGGAAAAACGGGCTCCAGCCCTGCTGAATCAGCAGGGCTGGAGCTGCTTTGAAGTTTAGTGCTGTGCCCCAGCACTAAACTTCAAAGCCCTTATCTGTCTTTCTGCGAGATCAGAAAGGCAGATAAGGATCAGCCTGCCACTGTAGGTCGCTCAAAGTACCACCGGTGGTATGCGTACCACAGGTTAGGAAACTCTGGGCTAGATTATGCATGGGATGGAGAGAGTGGAGGGAAATTCTTCTCCCTCTCGCACAACACCAGAACCAGGGGACATGCATTAAAATTGAGTGGAGGGAGAGTTAGAACCGACAACAGAAAATATTTCTTCACCCAGCGTGTAATTCACCTGTGGAACTCCTTGCCACAGGATGTGGTGATGGCACCTGGCCTTGATTCCTTTAAAAGGGGTTTGGATAGATTCATGGAGGAAAAGACCATCACAGGTTACAAGCCATAAGCAACCTCCTGGTTTTAGAAGTAGGTTTTCTCTGTGCCAGGTGCAAGGGAGTGGTGACAGGAAACGGGTTATCTTGTTGACTTTGTTCTCTCAGAGGCATTTTGTGGGGCCACTGTGTGATACAGGAAGCTGGACTAGATGGGCCTTTGGCCTGATCCAGCAAGGCTCTTCTTATGATTTGGGGAGCACCTTCTTTGATTCTATTTTAAATAGTAAAGATGGCTCAGACCCAGCAAGTCCTATGTGAAGGCAACAACTCTCCAATGAATAGGCTTGTATGGGGGGGGGTGAATGCTATTAGGCATCTCTCTATAGTCTATACCGGCTGAAGTTAACCTGAACTTGACGGTTTATTAGTTCTAGCTGAAAGTTTACTTTGTAATTAAGAAACGTCTTCAGTTACAAGACAAAAGTTCTATGGATAAAATAGCCATGTATTAAAATATAAACAACGAAGAACTCCAAACACACACGTCAAAATCTTCCAAGGAGCCACTCATAGAAAGCGGACAGTGAGATAATTAAAACGATGAATCAGAGAAGTCTGATATTTACAAGAACCAACATTTCAACCTCTAAGCTGAGGTCATTTTCAAGGTAAAATACAGCAAAGCTGCAAAGATTCATCTTTGATTCATGTTTGGCGTTCTTCGTTGTTTATACAGTATTTTAATACATGGCTATTTTACCCATAGAACTTTTGTCTTGTAACATAGTAGCTGGCCATGAAAGCTTCTGGTCTAAAATTCTTCAGTTTCTTTTTCTAATTAAATCACTTGTAATTTATCTGTCACAGTCTGAATGCCCAGAACTTTTGGGCTTCTCATTGGTGAATGTAGGAGCAATAACAACAAGCGTGGCTGCTTATGCTGGGCAGTTTTAATGTCCCTCTAATCCCATGTTTTAATTCTCCTGGTCTTTATTATTGTTGTTGTTGTTGTTATTATTATGCATAGTAATTCAATTTGCTTCTTGTTCTTCAAGCCTATTGTACTAGCTCCTGCCTCTAGGCCCACAGCAATCGATCTCTTCAACAATGTACAGGCAAGGGTACCAGATGCTCTTGGTGTGAGACTCAAGAATACTAATTCAACAAACACCCATTGGAATTGGCTTGGCAATCCACACATTGGTTGGTTTTATTATAATATAGTTGTATCTATTTGATTTGGTCAAGTGTTTACAAAATGTGCAGTACAAATAAATATATATACATCACATTTAAAGAAAGCACAAGAGATGTATTTCTTATTTTCTCCACAGGCATCCTAGTTTTAGTATATCTTTCTTTGTAGCAGCTGCTCCCTCTTGGGCTACAGTCCTCAGTCCATAATCTGGAGTAGGGCTCTAATATTCATGTTGCTCAATGAAGATTGAAGATTGTTTAAACAAGAAATTGGTCTTGCAGTAGCTGTAATGTGTTTCAAGCATTATTTAGTTCTCTTGATGTCATCTTGTATAGTGAAACAAGAAACGTTTGGGAACAGATTAGCTGTACATATTTTGTATTACAACAAACATTGATATTTGTAGATACTTATATTCTTTTGAATTATCTGCCTATCTCATGGAAGTTAACTGTGGGACACTGGAAATGGACTCTGTGCCCTTACTGTAGCCAAAAGACTTATATTGAAGCATTGGAAATATAACTGCCCCCGGCCCCTACTGTTCTTTAATGGACTGAGGACCTTTTAACTTTATCATCCTTTGAACATATGACTTATAGACGGCAACTACATATGGCTATAATTTTGGACATTTGGAAGCCTTTCTTAGAGATTTATGCATAGATTCCTTAATATTTTTGTCTAGATTGCTTATTGATAAATTTTGTAATCTGCATTTTATTCATATGTATGTACTTTCCCCCCCCTTTTTTTTTTTTAATTTCCATTCACATAAAGATGGGGGGACCCAAGAAGTTGGTCTAATAAAAGACAACCGCTGACAATGTCACTGAAGTCAGAAAGGGCATATGACTCATTAGCGAATAGCAAGACTCGCCCCATTTAAGTCAATCCTCACGTGAGCCAGCCATCACTGTATGTACCGAAGCCTCTTCCTGGTCTGGTGGTTGTTGCATCTGCTGCTTATGACACTTTCTACAGGCATGCAGAGGACCTCATTCTTGCCTTCTCAGCATCATGGCTCCTGGGATCGTTGGACAGCAGAGAAGAGGAACAAGGAACTCTCTCTCTCCTTTGTGATTGTGGTAGTGCTGCTGAGAGGTCTGGAATGGGGCTTTTCAGGTGCTTGCAATAGCTGTCAGAGTTGACAGCAAACTTGAGAACTGGCTCTAAAACTTAACCTCTCAGCATTCAGGTGTAATGTCTTCCACCATTGCAACATGACACACTGGAAAAATTACACCAAATAACAAGTAGATACAGTATTAGACTTGTTTAAGAGTGGAGTTTTCTGTTACTGTATTCATAAGGATAAAGTTTAATTGAATGCTGATCAACGGCTCTTAAATTACTTTGTTTTTAGCTTGGAAGGATGACATAAAAGTCCAATGTTTTCAATGAGAGCAACAGGACCAAGTGTGTTGCAGATTAGTACAAGTACAACAACTCACAACTTGTCGATGCACACAGAAACGTTGATTTAAAATCGCTATGCTTCTTTTCCATTAAATTTTATCTTGGTGATAAGGCATTAATAATTTCAGTTAACATAAAAATACAGTTGTAACATATCAAAATTAGATAACATCAATAATGCAGAAATAATTCAATAAACACAGATGTACTTGTTGGTAGCTCTCATCGATGACCGTGAATTCAAAATTATGGACTTCTTAGATGTTCTTCATTTCCTGAGAACGGGGTAGTATTAATCTCTCTCTCTCTCTCTCTCTCTCTCTCTCTCTCTCTCTCTCTCTCTCTCTCTCTCTCTCTCTCTCTCTCATATGTGCTCTTAACTGTATTCTTGCTTCCACAGAATGAGAGGGGATAGGATAGCCTTGCTCTGTGAGATGCATGGGTTGAAAAGTGTAGGAGGCATTTCCCTGAGAGGATGAGTCCAATTAGCCCTGTATTCTTGCTGGTAAGAGATCCCCTCTGGGGCTGCCCAGATTGGGCAGTGGCCAAAGCCACTAATCAGTGGTCCATTGGTATTATTCAATCCTATTCGTTTTTTGTTTGCCATGTTTTTCCACCTGTTCTGCCACCTGCCTCTTCCCCTAACCAGACCTTTATATTCATATGATGACCCCTTACCTCTTCGTTTGCCCTCTTGCTTTTGTGTAATGTAGATAGCCACCTTTCTGTGCAGATCTTTTCATGTTCTTCTTTAGATCTCTGCACATCAATGACAGAACTGGCGATATGAGTGAAATAAAGACCAATGCCGAGTATGAACAAATGAAAGCCAAGGCACCGCGTCTTTTGGCCGAAATGGTACAGATGCTTATTTCATGGCGGAAAATGGGTTTCCATGTGCCACGAGGGGTCAAGAACATCTTTGAGTTCACATGGGATGAGCTCCTGATGTCACCCCCAAGGAAATCCTTCAGTGGTCTATATTGTCCTGTTGTCAACTTCATTTCCGCTGATGAGGAGCCCGTTTGCTTCACTGCTACCTCCAGAGTTCAACGGGTTGGGCTTGCAGTATCGATGATAAAGCCTAACTATGTGACCCCTTCACAAGAAAATCAACTGATGCTCCAAAGATTCCAACAACGGTCTGTACATCTGCTGTCTGAGCTCCTGAAGATGAAGATGAAAATAATGATTGATGCAGTTGCTGGTAAGATCACCTAAGCAAGCATGTTAGTTTCTTTGCAACTTTCTGGTAGAATTACAAAGTAATCTCTATAGATTATGTTGAAGGATCTGGGTAGGGCTGAGCTAAAATTGGTGGTCAGGGACACTTTTCATGAACTTGCACTTTTTTGGTGTAGAGCTTAAAAGAGGGCAAAAGTGGAAACACTAGGTAACAGGTCCCAGGTAACAACACCATGGGCACAGGAGTCCCCATGGCATGGCAAGTAGGGAAACGGCAGCACTGCCTGGCAGCCTAGTCGGCATCTGTGCTCCCCTCCCCGACGCAAGTGCAGAATGAAGTTGAAAGTGGTGATGTAAGCGTTGCCGTCACTGTTGTATAATCTGTTCAAGCAAGATCTTCGGCAGGTCCATTACTCCATGTTTGCCATTTTCAGAAGTATATTTGGCAGTGACATGGGCCAGGGCCTTATTCTATTTAGAATAGCAACTGCCCTCTGATTCAGAGGTTGAGAATAAAAGGATGGTTGAAGTATGCAAAAGTGTACTAAGCAGGGATCTTGTGTATTTACAGGGCCATTGTGAATGGAGTGCCTTCATTCATGTGGTCCCTTTAAATCAAACTGGAAGTCTTGCACTTCTGTAACTGAAGAAACCATGCCATGCCAGGAGCACAGTAAGAGGCTGCTGTTTTTGTCCTTGTCGTCGTTGTTGTGGTTGTGCAGAACAGAGGTAGCACCCCAAAGTGTCATTCTGGGTTGCTCTACTGCTGACGACAATGCTCTTAGGGAGGGCTCATATCTCCATGGGAGAGCACATGCCTTGAATCCACATCAGTCCTCCAATTAAAAATAGCCAAAGCTAGAAAAGACACCCACCAGAGACCTTGGAAAATGGCTACCATCCAAGTAGACACCACTTGGCTAGGCAGACTGATGACTTGGCTCCGCAAAATGCAGCTGCGTGTTCATAACACATCTCTGCACATCCAGCAGACTTCAGGCCCATACCAGAGGCAAGATTCAGCGCTGTGCAAACTCTTTCCTCTGCTACAGGATTGGCACTTGTTCTTTTCTTAACAACGCCGGTTTCTCATTGTTATAGATTGTTGGAGAATATGGGGTTGGTGTCTTTGGCGAAGAAACCAAGGAAATGTTTTTTAATCTGAAATTAGAGATTAATAAAGATCAAAGATTAAGATTAACGATTTAACTCTGATTAATTGAATATTATGTTCTACCCTAATGAATGCCAGGTCTGGCCTCATAATGAGACAGACTGAGGCAGTTACCACAGGTTACCTCAGGTTATCGGGCAAGATGGTGGACACTGCTGCCATCACACTTGGCTTTGTGGCATGAGGGCACCTACTCCATTTGCTCAACACTGCTGCCTTACTCAGCTCTGAGAAGGAGAAAGAGCAAAAGAGGAAGTGGAGAAGAGCCCAGTAACCTCCTCTCCTTCACTTTGTCTTCCGCTCCATTCCTCTTCTCCTTTTTAAAATTTGTGTAAGGCAGTAGGTAGGTGTGATTGGGGGGGGGCGGTATTACTGAGCCATGTGGTGGTAGCAGGGTCAGCATTTGGTACTCTGCTTCAGTGTCTATGAATTTGTACGTGAAATGAGGCCATTCCCCCCCCCCCCCCGGTAGTAGATTATACATACTCCGGTCAGGGGACTCCCTAGATATTCAGTACATACATGTATATGTTGAAAGAAAACTAAATGTCCCCCCCCCCCAACAGCCCTTTTAGCTTCCTGAATCTGAGACCTTCGAGGCTCTATGTTCATGCCATACAGACATAGGAAATTGCTAACGTCATCTGACTCCTTGTCTGTAGAGTGGAAACTTCGATTGCTTTTTGTCACCTTTTATTGTGGTAGGGGGTGCACTGTTGCTGCCCATTAACAACTTTGTTAAAATCTTGGAGATCTCCTTTTTAAAAATAAATAAATAAATAGCTCTCTCACTAGAGAAAGACTGGATTGACACGGGTTTAAAAGCCATGTAAAAATACAAAAATATATTTGCGTTAAAAAAAAAGTTTAAAAAATGGTAAGCCCCTTCACCTTGTAAAAGCACGTTTAAAAGTCAAAGGTTAAAATGAAGGTAAAATTTAAAAACATTCTAAAACAGTCCATGAGTTAAAACACAAAAATGCAAGTCACAATGTTTCGTTCAAGTCCTTGAACTTCTTCAGGTGACCAAGAGCAGCTAATTTGCTGAGATGTTACCAGTGCCTAGCACAGCAGTTAGGATTTATAGAGATTTCTCAGCCAGCGAAGGTCAATTAGTATTGGAAGCCGTCGCACAGGTCAGATGACCGCAAGTAACCTCTGCAGTGTCTCCCGGCTTCTTGACCTGCAGTACGTGAGGCACAGGCACCTGAAGAAGTTCAAGGACTTGAATGAAACATTGTGGCTTGTATTTTTGTGTTTTAACTCGTGGACTGTTTTAGAATGTTTTTAATTTTTACCTTTTTTTTAACCCGTTTGACTTTTTAACATGCTTTTACGAGGTGAAAGTGTTTAAACGTTTTATCATTTTTTAAACTTAACACAAATATATTTTTGTACTTTTACATGGCTTTTAAACCCGTGTCAATCCAGTCTTTCTATATATTAGCAGGGCATGGAAGTTTCAGATCAGCTCTCTCACTCTTATCCCTGGGGACTAAAACGTAAAAATTCAAAAGAAACCAGAAGTTGGGCAGGCTGTGTGACTTTATCATTTAAGTTTGTAGTTGAGGGCCAGTGAAGATGACAGTTGGAATGTTGAGAGGACACAAATATGCTAAGGCTTTCGTGGCTGTTGAGAGGACAGTTGGAAAAGGCACAGGGCAGTGGTGGTTGGGAAGGAGGGAGGGCTTACATCCAAGGACAAGGTAGCACACACACCCTTCTCCCTCCCTAACCTTCCCCTTTATAACTGGGAATCCACTGCAGTATTTTGTTGTGGGACACACACTTGTAATACTTTTCATTTTGAACTCCAATGTCTATTCCCAGGTCCGAGTACTGTAGAGATTGCAAGGCGGCTTCTGGAAGGTGGTCAACAGCTAAGCCCCAAAAATCAGGAAGAGGCAGTTGACTACATGACCAAAGAACCAAAGAAGAAAGGTGGGTGGAAGAAACAATGTTTCTGTGGTGAAAACCCTTTGAAAGTAGCATCTTGCCACTGTTTACACCAAGGTCCAGGTCTCCTCCTTTGCAGCTGGAAATGAGTTCATTCCTTGAGAATTTGCATGTGCTCAATTCTGAATGAGTTGTGAATGTTGTCTGGTAGAAACACTAGGCAGGCTGGATCTTCCTTAGTCAGACTGGGCACCTTCAGTTTAAGCAGGGATTCAAGGAAGGAATCCTGTCCTCTTCTTTAACACATCCCAGAAAACAAGTTGAATGTTCTGTAGGGTAGTGCTTGGCCCCCTCTGCTGGCCACACATATTTTGGTTTCCTTCTTTGTAAAGTTCCTGCCAAACTGCTATCTGGCAGGACACCGTCACAACTAAGCCAGTGGATCTTCTGAGGACAAGATATGTAAGGAGTACTTCTTATTAATGCAGTAGGCAATGGTCTCACAGGAGGCACTCACCCCAATTTTGTCTCTGGTGGTTTTGTATTCAGGGTTCAAATACCTCAAAGCCCATTTACCTGGAAGTAGCTGGAGGAACCTCTCTCAAACAACTCTGACAAACTATTTTTTTCCTCCGATCTCAGTTTCTCTCACACACAACAATATGATATCTGATGGCAACCGAGAAGTCCAGAGGCAGGTAAATAGATACCTCTGGGATAAAAATGTTTGGGTGGATGTATCCTTTAAAAGCACCAGAATGGAATTTACCATGGGTGTTGTAATCTACAGGAGCCTTTTTAAACCGAATCCACTTGAGAAAATAGACTGGTGCATTCTCAGCAGCCACAATAACCCTCTGTGGCTCAAAGAACAGTGAAACTGAATTTCTGTATTCTTTGTCGCTTGCTGTTTTTAATGCATCCAGAAGACGAGTCCGTAGGCTCTGAAAAGGACTGCAGACTTGGCTCATTACATGAGAGAGGGCGAATCTTTGGAAGTACATTATCCGTGACTTTCCCCAGCAGAATAAAATGTTTTCTGAATGCTTAAGACAGTTTGCTGCATTGTGTCCTAAGGGGTACCAGCTAATTAATAGTGTTGTAGTGCCCATACTCCGTGAGTTGTAACAAAAATCTTCAGATAATGCCAGGCCTTGCAGATTTCTCTTGCCTGGAGGTTCTTGTAATTGAATCAGAGAAAGTTGACAACTGCTGCAGTTCTAAGCACCCTAGTATAGAAATCAGGGGCGGGCCAGTTGGGCACTGGCAGAGGGCCCACGTAGCCAGGCCCAGCCCCTGAATCCTGAAGACCAGTAGCAGTTGTAGTACCCAATGCACCATCAAGGGATAGCAGAGGATGTCATGTGCAGGCCCAGCAATGCAGGGCTTTGCCCAGCAACCAGCTGCCAGTCCTGTTGGAAATAACTCCCGTTGAAAGCAATAGGGTTACATTCAATTAAATATGACTAGAAAAGAGTGCATTTTTTAATCTGTGTCTTTACAGGTGGCAAAATGACAGAGAGCATAATTAAGCAGCTTGCCTGGGCTCGGAATGAAACGTCTCTGGCAGAAACAGAAATAGAAGCCCCTTGAGCCCTCTTTACACAAACACTTCCACATGTTCTAGGAACATGTGGCAGGTGGAGCAGGACCGCATCCACTGGTCCCACCCACTGGCGTCACTACAGGGGGGGGGAAGCTGTAAGTTCTTCCGTGATCGGAGCCTCCATTACACGGAAGAACGAAGTGCCCCGCCCCCGCGCCTTCCGACCCAGTCAAAGCGGTGAATGCGCGTTGTTTTCACCACTTTGAATGGGTCGGAAGGCACGGGGGCAGGGCGCTTCATTTTTCCGTGTAATGGAGGCTCCGATCACTGAAGAACTTACAGCTCCGCCCTCCTGTAGTGACACCAGTGGTCCCACCCCTTATTCTGCACGAGAGGCGTGCCATTGTTTTTGGACCCAATGGGGCTCACTTTGGTTTGAGTTCTGTTGAATGTTGAATGGAAGGCCATTTTCAGAAACCCTATTCGTTTTCATTAGCGTTTTTCCAGAATGCTCTTTTTTTTTTCTTTTGCTACCACCCATGCTGGTGGCAGCATGAGTTCTGATCCTCAGTCGCTGCCTGGAAGCAGTTGCCTGTTGGAGCTCCTGCCACCAACAATGTAAGCATTGGCAAAATCAACAGCACCGTATAAAGTAGGAGGCTTTTAAAATCCATAATGGAAGTGAATGGAGGGCAGGAAACAAGTTGGAACACTCCAAATGGGTTCCAAAACAAAGGAGGCAGGATCAGAATGAATAGAATGGGAACCCTAAAAGTAAATGGGGTTCCTGAAGCAAAAATGTTTCTCATGCACGCTCAAAGTCTGCACCTTTTCTGGGACCCAACAAATATCCAGCTGTCTATGCACAGGGCTCATTCACACAATTGGGAGGACTGCACATAGTCACACTCCTGGCAAACATGTGGGTGCTGGGGGTGGTGGTGGAACCAGTGGGGGCACACTGATGTTTCAGGCAGTGCTACCAGGGCACATTGATATTGGGGGAGCAGTCTCGCTAGGCTCTCCCCTTTCTGATTTTCTCCACCTATGGTTGCGGTACCTTTTGAGGTCATACACTTTTTTTAAAAGAGTAGTTTGAGTCTGAAAATGACACTTTGTCACAGACCCCTCCTCGACTTTATTGCAGGTGGACGTGGTACAGTCACGATGATTCCAGCTGTTCCTGTTACCTCCACCACCCAGCTGATACAGCAACTGTCATTTTCCTGTCTTTGCTTCTCACTGGCATTCAAAGACAGCAAGGCACAAAAGGACTTAGGTACAGTAAATGCCATTTCTAGGAAATAGACTAGAAAATAGCCCCCATGAGGTTTGTTGCAGCTAAAGCCGGGGCACTATTATAAATTTCAGCAGGGGAATGGGAAGAGGCCCCAGCAAGGTCCAAGTGGGGATTGGAGCATGATGCTCACTCAGGGGCCTTCTTCACAGCTGCACTAGCCAGTGTACTCCAAGCCCCAGCAGGGGATCACTTCTTCCAGGGATTGAACCGGGACTACAAATCCCAACAACCTGGATGAGAAAATGACATTCCAGCTGATGTTCCTCCAGCAAAAGGTCCCTACTAGATTAGTTTGTCTAAGTGAGACTTGATAGGGTATGTGATTTTCTTCACAGATTTACAGAGTGCTAGGAAAACGGCTTTTCTTCATCTCATTTGCAAATACGTTTCTTGCAGCTCTATCTAAAGGTAAAGGTGGTTCTAGTGAAGGCTCAAGTTATGACACAAAACTGGACCCGTGTCCTCAAGCCAGGGAGAGACTCCGAGAAATTTGCCGACGTATGTAAGCATCTCCAAATGCTTAGGATATAATGCATCTGTTACATCTAATATAGTCAATCCCAAACGTTGTTTCAATGCCCTGAGAATCCAGCAGCACTACTGCACAGTGAATAAGGAGATGTCTTACAATATATTGAATCAGAACATTGGTCCATCTAGCTAGGCATGGTTGACACTGGCTAGCAGCATCTTCTCCATGGTTTCAGGCCATGAAAAGCCTAGAGAAGCTGGAAATCAAACCTGGAATCTTCTGCATGTGTTCGACCTGCAGAACTCCAGTCTGTCCCACTGCCTTGAGAGCCCTTTTGGAGGCAGGGAGAAAGATGGCGTAACGTAAACAAATAAAGCGTGTTTCTAGAACACATTGAAGTGTATCTCCATAATCCTTACAATGGCCCTGGTGGTTGAGACTGCAGAGGAATCATGGCTTGCCTTAATGGCCCACCTTAGGACGCTCACGGTTCAGGCAACATTTGAGCTGGGGATTCCTAGGGCGTATTCTTCCACAAAATACTGCACTCCATTAGCACTCCCAAGTGGCAAACATGGCTGTGTATGAACAAGCTTTAAGTTTCAGCCTCTTTAACTTCTTTTGCCTGCACAAAGGGTTGATCCAAGAGCTCCTGGTGACTGAGGCGGCATGCCAAATGGTACGCCAGCCTCTGCTCCTCCCACTCCCCAAAGCTCTGCACCCTCTTCCTCTTTATATTTCCTCTTCCTCTCTGTCCCCCTTGTCTAATCCAGGGAGTGGAAGGAGGAGGAGGAGTGGAGACGAGAGATGGGTCCCCCCCACCTGCTGACTTAGGCAACTGTTACAGTTGGCCTCATGGACGCACCGGCCCTGCCTGTGTAAGAAGCCGCCACCATGTGGTTGTGGCAGCCAAGTCTGAGCTGTTTGTAACCCCCAACTTCCAGAGACTAAGATCCATTTCCTACATCCACTGTAATTCTCATTCTGTGCCCGTGAGTCTGTCTAGCCAGAGACGATGCTTCAACGTTTCTGTTCCTTTTAGAGAGGAGGAGAAGGCTGCAAGCATTGCGAAAGGCCATACGAAGCCCCTGATACTGAGAAATTACATGGTTGTCCAGGCATCCCCATCGATGGCCATGCGACGATTCCCAACAGGCTCAGGAGCTGCAGAAAGACGTTTTAGAGGGAAGAAGTTCTACTTTGCCTTTCCTGATGGAACATCGTTTCTATTGTATCCTTAGTTTTTGTGGAACGGAAAGGGATGGGTTATTCACAGAACCTGAAGGCTGCTTACAATGTACTGCATTTATGTGTGGGTGGGTGGGTGGGTAGGTAGGTGGGATGATTGATTGATTTCTGTACCACCTTTCCCCATGCTACAAGCCTGGTGCACAAGGGAAAGCGGTCAATTACTGTTCTGTTTGATCTGTGAAACCCTGTGAGATAGCGTAGGATGAGACAGAGTGACTGGTCCAAGGTCTGCCCACTCAGTTTTGTGACTAAAAGGGGGATTTGACCTGGGTCTCTATCAGTCTATGTCCAGCAGAGTAACCACTGTACAGAGCCAACCCAAGACTTCCTGTCACCTGATGTGGCAGGCCAATTGCTTCCCCCCTTACCTAATGATGTGCCAACCTCTGCTCCTCCCACTCTCCAAGGGTCTAGCTCAGCACTCTCCTCTCCTCCACATTTCCCCTTCCTCTCTGTCCCCCTTTCCCTTTTTCCAATCCAGGGAGTGACAGGAGAAGGAGGAACAGTGGAGGCAAGCAGGTGGACAGTGATGAGCATCCCCACATCCCCACCAACCTACTGCCTGAGGCAACCACTTCAGTTGGCCTCATAGATGGGCCAGCTCTGCTATTATACCACAGTGGCTCTTGCTAGTAGGCTTACCTGTGTTCATATTCTGACTGTCTCGCAATCATGCCCCATCCCTTAAGCTCTCGCACCACAACATTTCTGGCTGCACACCTGAACTTCAGCTGTTGCAGTCCAAGCCTCCGCTTGTGGTGCAATACCACAGAATGAAGCCGTTCGACTCCCTTGCTCTGTTTCGCTCGCTCCCCCTGCCCGCCCCTCTGCCTGCTTCCTTGACAGCCATTTGGCTGTGGTTCATTTGGAGTTGTTTCACAGAAGCACATGCTCCGTTTGATCTCTCCGCTGAACTGGGAATTAAGAATGAAAGGCTCTTAGTGCAAGATTTCATATCACTTCTGTAGTTCAAATGACTTCATTTGTCAGTCTCTGCTTTCTAACACGGCGTGTTAAACACAAAGGCCTCATTTCAGGACCTTTACTTCCCTTCTTTCTAGCTCATCACTTTGGCTAATAGATTCATTTGCTGCTGTGGCATTTATGAAGATGTCAGGGAGGAAATAATCCCTCAGAGGCGGCTGCTTCACAGGCAGAGCCCCCCTTACGCTCCATCAGACAGTCTTTATTCGGTTGACTCAAATAAAGCATCACCACTAACAATTCAGCAAGGCAAGAATCTACATACAAAAGGACACAGGATAATTGGCACTGGGATGATTATAAAAATAGTGTATTTATTTGCTTCCATCCTGCATGTGGCAAGCTAATACGTCAAGGAGAAGGCTAAGCTAACAACTACATAAAAGGAATTATCAAGTGCATAATATCTCCTCCCTCTCATGCACTCTGCTGTGATATAGTCCTCTCAGGTTATCTCTCTGAGGGGCCACACGTGTTAGTTACTCACAGTCTCACCTCAGAGTGAACTTTCCCAACCTAAGAGTCTACCTACAAGTCACCCAGGTATGAAACTGGATTTCTGGAGAAGTTCTACAATACCTTTTGTCTGCAAGCTTCTTTCACGTCATCATCACTTCTATGTTACATTGTCAGACCAGGACCAGCGAGAGCATTCTTTAAGCAGGAAACAGTAGCTTTGGGAGGAGACCATTTCTAAGGTCCAAAACAGTGAACTTGGATTATCACAGTTTTCTAATGTGATCATAGAATAGCTAGATAAATGTCCTTTTTTTATTCGTGATATGACTTGACCCATGTCAAAGCTACCCATCAGGAAACGTTGCGGTCTGCCAATTTCCCGTCTGCTGTTTAGGAAAAGCAATCACCCTTCTGTTTCAAGATGGTCCCACTCAAACGCTTCTAGGTACCTTTATGTCGCATGGCCAGTCTTGTGTAGGTTACTCCTTTAAATCCAGGTGAGTGGTGTTGTGAAATAGAGCTGTACAATAACAGTAACAATAACAGTAACAGTAATAACAACAGTAATAATATTCAGTAGGGGGAGCTGTTACCTATCCATTTCCTAGTTCAAAAGCTTGTGTGTTGCTCTCTCCAGCTTGACTTTTCATTAGTTCTGCCTGTGTAACAGTGGCTGCAGTTCTTTCCTTGTTGCAGTAAAGTTCTTAACAAAACTCAGTGTTGCTGTGTCTGGGACTGATTAATTCTCTCAGCTCTGCTAACAAGTGGCACTACTCCCCTATTTATTTATTTATTTTTCACATTTTTATACCACCCTTCCTCCAAGGAGCTCAGAGTGGTGTACATATTTCCTACCCTCCTTTTTGTCCTCACAACAACCCTGTGAGATAGGTGGGGCTGAGAGATAGTGACTGGCCCAAGGTCTGGGGATTTGGCCCGGGGATTTGAACCTGGATCTTTGGTCCTTAATGTTTGGCCCCTGGTGGAAAGAAGTGCAACAGTTGAATGTCCACTGAAATCTCATTTGCATAACTAAAGAAGGAGTGATGGCATGTTCAGTAAGACAACCATACACCAAACAGTAAGAAGAACATAAGAAGGCGGTCCACCTAGACCAGCAAACCTGTTTCCCCCAGCAACCATTCAGATGCTTCTGGAAACTCCACAAACAAGACAATGACCTTCTCCTACCATTGCTTCTCAGCAACTGGTATTCAGAGGCATCAATAAATCTGACTCCACTATACTTTGCTAATATTTGCATCAAATAACAGCGACACTGGATCCAGCCTGGCTCTCTGTAACAGTACTGTACTCCAGGATCGAGGATAGCGGGCTTATATAGTTGCCTACACCAGACTCCCATATGCCCAGAGGTTTCAAAGCAGCTGGTGTGTAAGGCCTGTCTTCTTTTTTGGGTAGTAATAATCTCAGGACCCTAAAGGCATTAATGTCTGTAGAAAGAAGACCAGGTAAAATCCCACCCCCTTCTTGGCCCTCTTGCGTATCATGTGAGAGGCATTATCTCAGTTTCACAGATGAATAAACTGGAAACACGGAGAGGCTAAGAGATGTATCCAAGGTCACATAACTGGCCAGTGACACAGATAGAGAAGCCAGGAGTCGTAATCCCAATTAAGTCAAACGCCCCTTATCGTTTAGGGTAGATTTTTAAAACCAAGTTGTCGAGATCCATTTAGTCTGCTGTTACCGACCATTTATTGTTATGATTCCCATCTATCATTCTTTTTATATGAGCGATAATTAATTATCCTGATTCTTAATCTTTGAAGCGTGTGGTATGGGAAGCTATTAATGGCAGATGTTAAAAGCCTAACCCCACTGTGTGTGACTAATGGTTCTGCCACATACTATATTGTTCAGGGAGAAAAAGGTCATTGGAATGATGAGCAGTGCAAATGGAGGGGGGATTGTATGAGAGAGGGCAAGCCAGAACACAGCCCTGGATTCAGAAAGGGCCTGCTGGGGCTCTCCCCGGGGGGAAAGGGACCAACGTCCCTTTCTCCCGAGGAGCACTCCAGCTCTGCCAGTGCGGGCTCAATCCTGCCCAGGATCTGGCACAGCGTGCTTTTGCACGCTGCGGCGCCCTAGACAGTATCGGGCTGCCCAGCTTACAATCCTATACACACTAGCATGGGAGTAAGTCCCATTGAACTCAATGGAGCTTACTTCTGAGTAGACATGCCTAGGATTGCATTGTTACTGCCCATAGGCTTTGAACACAATTCATTCACAGTGGTACAGAATGTAGGCTGCTTATTTAAAAAAAAATACAAATTCTGAGATTTTCAGCCCCTCACATTGCTTGCATTTATGATACAGTACTATTCCTGCATTGATAACTACAGGCACTAGAGCCAGAACCATTGGCTACGTAATGTATTACCATCGTTTGTCTCATAGCATTATGCTACATGTTTGTTTATCTCACCTCAGCTGTTCAATAGCACTGCTGATGAATCGAGAAGGAGGAAGTATTAGAGACAAAGATGGATATTTGACCCACCGCTGGAGCTGGTATTCCAAAAAACAACTTCTACGGTCATTAGAATTTCAGGTACAAAAAGAAACTCTTACTAACTAACCCCCACTGTTCTTGGGCCTGTAAAGCTGCAAATATTTCACATGCTTAGAGCAGCTGTCCTTTTGAATGGCTTTGATTCTACATAGGCCGGTAGCCGGGCATAAGTTTCATTGAATTCAATAGGATTTCTCAGCAGGCTTGCATAGGTTTGTGTTGAAAATGAGCATTCTAGTTCAGTGATATGCTTTGTTCTTGCTTGCTTTCAGTATTACATGATTTCACACAGGTCCAGGGCTGGCAGCATGGGTGGGCCAAGTTAGGCCCAGACCCAGTGACACATGACTGCCCACCAGAGACTGGGCCAACCCTCTAGTGAAGGCAGCAGTAGTGTGCATTGGCTGGCAGACTCCAGCGGCCCAATCCTAACTGGGCCTTGCACCTCCGGAATGCTTGTTCCAGCAGCGTAAGGCCCCTTATGACTGTCACAAAAGGTGACAAGCCATTCAGTGCAGCCTGGCCAGGGCCATTCAAAAGAATTTTATCAGGGGGTACAAAGTTTCTTTTGGGCCCCTTCCCTACATATGAAGTTGGCTCCTGCCCCCCCTTTTGACCCATTTTTTGCCCTGGGCCTGGGTACAAATTACCCCCCCAACCCCCCTCTCAGAGGCCCTGCCCTGGGCCTGGCCATCGCTGCAAGTGGTGAGAAGATGGGTCCGCCGTCCGCACACCAGCGGATCAGGGACACCCACAGGTGCTGATAAGTTCACTCAGGGTGTTAGAGGGAGGCAGGGAAGGGGAGGAGATGGGGATGAGGAGGAGAGAAGATCAGGGCTGGGAAGGGGGTGGTATCAGTGACGGCACATCCTAACCCTAATATCCTAACCCCCTGCCCAGCCTCCATCCCCCAATCTGGGTCCATGTGGACTTGTGCCAGCTGTAGAGATGGCGCAGGTGATCTGGTCTGAGTTGACCCAGCTAGCCGGTGTGGGCTTACCCTGCGGCAAGGGAACAAATGACACCCCCCCCCAGGAGGCCTCCGGATGCCAAAACTCCCCCGTAAGATTGAATCAGTGGGCACCACATTGGTGTTGCTGCATTGTCACACAGGAAATTAAGTTGGATTGGGCTGGCTGGCTGGGACATCCAGGGGATGCTCCCATTGGCCGGGGGGGGGGAACGGGACTGATGCAGCTGTCACATGAATAGAAGCTCATAAGGCAGTTCCTCCTCGTTTTCCTATCTTCCTCACTGGTCAACAGTCTTTGTTCCAGGCCTGTGTCATTTCAGAAGCCTGGGAGAAAGACCATTGCCCAATGGAAAAGGGTAGGAGTTGCTGTCAAAAGGCCATAGCAGTAGCTCTTATTTGTTCCCACCCTCTGAGGATGGAAGAGGGAGGATCTGCTGGCATCACCTGCTCACTCACTGAGCATGCTGCGGGGGGAGCAAGGCTGAGGACCCAGAGCCTAATGTAACCTGGTACTGGCCTTGGCTAATTTCTTCTTTGAAATGGCCTATTCATCTCAAAAGCCTTGTTTATCCAATGTCTGGGTTTGCTGTTGTCATGATCACAGCTACACAGAGAGATGTAATGATGCAAAGTGTAGCCAGTGTGCAGCTTTTATCCAAAATATGGGTTACATTGCACATGACTGTACCCTACACATATATCCGTGCTATTCTGGTTAAGGGAATCTTAGACATGGGAAAGTAAGTTTTCGCACGTATATGTGAGGGCAGTGGGAAATAACATGGTATGAATCCATCCCTAAACCATTAATCTGACTTGCTTTGCTCCTTAGATTACTGAACATTTAAAACTGAGCGTTCGTAATCAATATTCTATGACACTTAGTTTTACCTCCCTCAATGAAACCATCACTTTGTCTTTGTCAAGAACTGGATGTCCACATAAATCTAGATCGGAGAAGCAGGTAAGAAACCATCAAATGGAAGTAAATTTTGACCACAGCTGAACAGTAATGTGCTCTTAATTGCTTGATTTTCTGCTGCCTAGCCATATTGTATTAGAACTGATTGACTTATTTATTTTGTTTTTAAAGAAAACTACCGTATTTCTTCGAGTCTAAGGCGCCATCAATTCTAAGGCGCACCTTAATTTCAGGAACACCAGCAGAAAAAAAACAAAAACCATCGATTGCAAGACGCACCTCCTTCCGTCAATTTGTCTGCTCAGCTCCAACTCTCCCCAGCTTGCCTGCCGCTCCATTTCGCCAATCCGATTATTACCGTGCCATTTTGCCCCTTCTGCTCAGCGGCGAGCTCTCCCTGAACCTGAGAGCTCGCCCCAGCATGCCCCGCGCTGCAGCTGACGATCACCTTGCTGCCTTTGAGCAGTGCCTTTGCGGTCCGCCAGAAAATTCAATTTCTTTACTTATCTGGGCTTTGGGGAGGCCTGCGTGACCCTCTGCAGGCTTCCCTGATCTTCATTTCAGCAAAAAACGGTGATTTTCATCATTTTTCGCCGAACTGAAGATCGGGGAGGCCTGCAGAGGGTCATGCAGGCCTCCCTGAAGCTCCCCCAAAAGGTCTGCTTTTTGGAGACCTTCGATTCTAAGACGCACCCCATTTTTTGAAATGCTTAATTGGGAAAAATATGCGTCTTAGATTCGAAGAAATACAGTAGCTCTCATCATAATGCTGAGCAGGATAACTAGGAGTATGTAACGCACACACACACACACACACACACACATATTACCCTCACTCTAATTTTATCTAAAGGCATCAAATTCTCTAAGCTTAGTCCCACTTCTAGGGATACAAAGTCCTATCTCTATACACTGTGGATCCAAATGGAATTTCATATATTAACTATTGTAACTGTTTATTACTCTAATTGCTAGCTTTCCTCTCAGCTCCCAAAGCAGCTAATTAAAAAAGCAGGCATCCACCCAATATAGCCCCCTAAAACAATTTAAAAACTGAATAACAATTTAAAGTAACATCCAACTGCTAGTTAAAAAACATCTAGTTTTTTTTAACAGGTCACCAATTAACAACTGCTACATACCACAGTAAAAGAGTATTCATTTAAGTTTGGTTGTCTCTGCTCAGGATAATAAATGTTTTGTTTATCACGTTTGTAACGATGCTGTAGCTTGACACTGTCACTAATCACAATGACCTCTTATCACAATGGAATACCCCATCACAATAGAACATATTTATATTAAAATTTATATATCACTTTTCTCTGCCAAACAAGGAAGCTAAAGATTTGTTGTTGTTGTTGTTGTTGTTCAGTCGTTAAGTCGTGTCCGACCCTTCGTGATCCCATGAACCATATCCCGCCAGGCCTTCCTGTCCTCCACTATCTTCCTGAGTTTGCTCATTTTCATGTTCGTTGCATCGGTGATGCTGTCTAACCATCTCATCCTTGGTCTTCCCCTTCTCCTTTTGCCTTCAATCTTTCCCAGCATCAGAGTCTTCTCCAGAGAGTTCCTCTCTTCGCATTAGGTGGCCAAAATATTTGAGTTTCAGCCTTAGTACCTGTCCTTCCAGGGAACAGTCAGGCTTGATTTCATTTAGAATTGACTGATTTGATCTCCTAGCAGTCCAAGGGACTCTCAGGAGTCTTCTCCAGCACCACAGTTCAAAAGCATCTATTCTTCGGCGCTCAGCCTTCCTTATGGTCCAACTCTCGCAACCATACATTGCTACTGGGAACACCATGACCCTGACTATGCAAACTTTTGTTGGCATGGTGATATCTCTGCTTTTTATTATGCTGTCTAAGTTTGCCATAGCTTTCCTTCCAAGGAGTAAGCGTCTTTTAATTTCATGGCTGCTGTCTCCGTCTGCAGTGATCTTGGAGCCCAGAAAAGTAAAATCTGTTACTGCTTCCATTTCTGCCCCTTCTATTTGCCAGGAATTGATGGGACCCGATGCCATGATCTTAGTTTTATTAATGTTGAGTTTCAAGCCAACTTTTGCACTCTCCTCTTTCACTCTCATCAAGAGGCTCTTTAGTTCTTCTTCACTTTCTGCCATTAGGGTGGTATCGTCTGCATATCTGAGGTTGTTGATATTTCTCCCGGCAATCTTGATTCCGGCTTGTGATTCATTCAGCCCTGCATTTCTCATAATGTACTCTGCATATAAGTTAAATAAGCAGGGTGACAATATACAGCCTTACCGTACTCCCTTCCCAATTTTGAACCAATCAGTTGTTCCATGGCCGGTTCGAACTGTTGCTTCTTGACCCGCATACAGGTTTCTCAGGAGACAGGTAAGGTGGTCTGGTACCCCCATCTCTTTAAGAATTTGCCACAGTTTGTTGTGATCCACACAATCAAAGGCTTTTGCGTAGTCAATGAAGCAGAAGTAGGTGTTTTTTTGGAACTCCCGTGCTTTCTCCATGATCCAGCGCATGTTGGCAATTTGATCTCTAGTTCCTCTGCCTCTTCGAAACCCAGCTTGTACGTCCGGTAGTTCTCGGTCCACGTACTGCTGAAGCCTAGCTTGTAGGATTTTGAGCATAACCTTGCTAGCATGTGAAATGAGTGCAATTGTACGGTAGTTTGAACACTCTTTGGCACTGCCCTTCTTTGGAATTGGAACGTAAACTGACCTTTTCCAATCCTTTGGCCACTGCTGAGTTTTCCAAATTTGTTGGCATATTGAGTGCAGCACTTTCACAGCATCATCATTTAGGATTTTCAGTAGCTCAGCTGGGATATTATCATCTCCACTAGCTTTGTTGTTAGTGATGCTACCTAAGGCCCACTTGACTTCACTCTCTAGGATGTCCGGCTCTGGGTCAGTGACCACACCAGCGTGGTCATCAGGAACATTCAGATCTTTCTTGTATAGTTCTTCTGTGTATTCTTGCCATCTCTTCTTAATCTCTTCTGCTTCTGTTAGGTCTCTGCCTTTTTTGTCCTTTATCATGCCCATCTTTGCACAAAACGTTCCCTTGATACCTCCAATTTTCTTGAAGAGATCTCTAGTCCTCCCCATTCTGTTGTTTTCCTCGGTTTCCTTGCATTGTTCATTTAAGAAGGCCTTCTTATCTCTCCTTGCTATTCTCTGGAAATCTGCATTCAGTTGTTTATATCTTTCCCTTTCACCCTTGCTTTTCGCATTCCTTCTTTCCACAGCTATTTGTAAAGCCTCATCTGACAGCCACTTTGCTTTCTTGCATTTCTTTTTCTTTGGGATGGTTTTAGTTGCTGCCTCCTGTACAATGTTACGAACTTCCGTCCATAGTTCTTCAGGCACTCTGTCTACCAGGTCTAATGCCCTAAATCTATTCTTCACCTCCACTGTATACTCATAAGGGATATGGTTTAGGTCATATCTGACTGGTCTAGTGGTGTTCCCTACATTCTTCAGTTTAAGCCTGAATTTTGCAATAAGAAGCTCATGATCTGAGCCACAGTCAGCTCCAGGTCTTGTTTTTACTGACTGTATAGAGCTTCTCCATCTTTGGCTGCAAAGCACATAATCTATCTGGTTTCGGTATTGACCATCTGGTGATGTCCATGTGTAGAGTCGCCTCTTGTGTTGTTGGAAAAGAGTGTTTGCTATGACCAGCGTGTTCTCTTGACAGAACTCCGTTAGCCTTTGCCCTGCTTCCTTTTGCGCTCCAAGGCCAAACTTGCCTGTTGTTCCGTTTATTTCTTGATTTCCTACTTTAGCATTCCAGTCTCCTATGATGTAAAGGACATCTTTTTTGGGTGCTAGTTCTAGAAGGTGTTGTAGGTCTTCATAGAACCGGTCAACTTCATCTTCTTTGGCATCAGTGGTTGGGGCATACACTTGGATTACTGTAATGTTGAATGGTTTGCCTTGGATTCGAACTGAAATCATTCTATCGTTTTTGAGGTTGCACCCCAGTACTGCCTTTCCCACCCTTTTATTGACTATGAGGGCTACTCCATTTCTTCTAAGGGATTCATGCCCACAGTAGTAGATATGATGGTCACCTGACTTAAATTCGCCCATGCCCGTCCATTTTAGTTCGCTGATTCCCAAGATGTCAATGTTCAATCTTATCATCTCATTTTTGACCACATCCAGCTTGCCTTGATTCATAGACTTCACATTCCATGTTCCTAAGCAGTATTGCTCCTTGCAGCATTGGATTTTCCTTTCAACCTCAGACACATCCACAGCTGGACGTCCTATTGGCTTTGGCCCAGCCGCTTCACTCTTTCTGGGTCTACTTGGAATAGTCCTCCGCTCTTCCTCAGTAGCATATTGGACACCGTCCGACCTGAGGGGCTCATCTTCCGGCGTCATATCTTTTAGCCTTTTGGTACTGTTCATGGGATTTTCTTGGCAAGGTTACTGGAGTGGGTTGCCATTTCCTTCTCCAGTGGATCACTTTTAGTCAGAACTCTCTGCTACGACCTGTCCGTCTTGGGTGTCCCTGCACGGCATAGCTCATGGCTTCATTGAGTTACGCAAGCCCCTTCGCCACGACAAGGCAACGATCCATGAAGGAGAAGCTAAAGATAGCTTACAAAATTAAAACAAAAATTATGAAATCAAATGAACAGCATTAAATAAGCAACACCAACCGCCCCTGAGTGCTCACAACAGTAAAAATCTCATGGGTCCCTCAGAATCCCTGTAATGTCCCAGCAATCCTGCTGGGAGATGTTGGCAACCCCACTTGTTTATTTCTTTCAGATGCTGCTCTATCAGTGCTACTGTTCAATAAAAGCCTTGGCTGGATTGCATTTGTTGTTACTTTGTTAGTAGATAGGGATCCACCCTAGTTGTTTCTTACCCTCAGTTGACCTCAGGGTGGGACGTCTCTGCAGGGGG
Organism: Plestiodon gilberti rubricaudatus; assembly: GCA_026170595.1. NCBI lineage: Eukaryota > Metazoa > Chordata > Lepidosauria > Squamata > Scincidae > Plestiodon > Plestiodon gilberti. Next base: position 225,552,137 of record JANXHW010000002.1, read on the forward strand.
AGGGGCCTCCCTGCTCTCAAGGTCTGCAGCATCTGCACTTTGTGACTCCTTGGGTTTGGGGGGGGGATGCTCTTCAGTGCAGTGGTCATGTACCCTCTGTTTTGTGCTGTCATCATCCATGAGACTGTGAGACAGGCAGTTTCAGGGGACAGGAGGGTAGCATATTGACAGCCATGCTGGCAGGTGCCAGTGATGCAGCAAAGGGCATGGGGTGTGTGTTACGTGTGGCTAGCTGGTCAGGCTGCTGCAGTAAGTGCCCTGTGTCACATGCCAGTCTAGTGCTTGTCCTATGCTTCCTCTGATAGTTCCATGTGCTGCAGCCTCCCAGCCAGGTGTGCCTGCTGTGGTGATGTAAGGTGTTTTCTGCTGTGCTTGGTGGTTAGAGAGCAGCTTTGTGGAGTGGCTGATATGGGTTCTAGACCTGCCTCCCCCTCTTCTTTTTGTCCCTGCCATGGGTGTTTCTGGCCACTCATGCAAAAGGTGAATGCCTAGCTGGAGAGGGCAAGTCCCTTGGCTGGGCTTGATCAAGCTCCCAGCCCGTGCCTTTGTGTAGTGAGCCACTGGCACCCTGCTTTGCTTGAGGCTCCCCTTGTGACTTGTTCCTGTCCCCCTCTGGCAAAAGGGTTATTTCTAGCTGGTGGATAGATGTCCCACCACGGACTCAAATTCTTGCCACGGAGAGGCTGTTTGTTTCACAGAGTTCCCTTGGAAGAGGGCAGCCATCTTTTTACCCTTGCCCTGCTCTGCTCAGAAATGTATTCCTTGGATGTGTATGTTTGTATGAGTGGGAACTTGAGTCCTGGGTGCAGGGCCTTCTAGCAGTTCTTTGCTTTTGCCCCTTTGCTGCTGATGCCACTCTAACTCCTGTAGGAGGTGGCGTATGCTCTGGCATCCTTTGTTGTGTTATTATGTGTATGTGCATTTGTGTATGTGCGTTCCTTGGGGCATCTCCCCATGGATGGTGGTTCCTTGGGGCATCTCCCCATGGATGGTGGTTCCAAATGTTGCTGTTTCTCATTCCTTGTGGCTGGCAGGTGGGTGTCCCCCCAGCATTGACCACTCATCGCCCCTGCACCTGCCCCAGCCCCCTGCTCAGTTCACCCTGGCGATGCTTCTCTGGCTGCCAGTGTTGGGGCTGATCAGATGCAGTGATTGGCTTCTTGGACATCAAACCAATGACACATGGATGTCATATGGATATCGCACCAATTCACTGGTGTCACTGCAGGGGGGTGGAGCTCTAAGTTCTGCCACGGTCAGACCCTCCGTTACACGGGAGCACGAAGCGCCCCCGCCCCCTCGCCTTTGGAGCCATTCAAGTCGTTGCTTTCACTGCCCTGAAAGGCTCCAAAGGCGAGGAGGCGGGGGCGCTTCGTGCTCCCATGTAACGGAGGGTCTGACCGCGGCAGAACTTAAAGCTCCACCCCCTCTGCAGTGACGCCAGTGCACCAACTTCAGGGGTTGACACACAGACGTCACATTGATGATGTGCTAACTTCGCGTTGATGTCACAGTGATGATGCCCTTGCTGTGCCAGCATTAGTGTGCCATCATTCTGGTGTCCAAATAGGATTTGCCCTTATACGACACCAACAGAGCATTATCGTAAGCTTCACATATTACAGTGCTGTGCCCTTTAACTAACATATTCCTGTTGCCAGGTTTTATGCTGATCAGCAAAAGTAAACTCTGCTATAAAGGCTAGTAGACAAACAATGCCTCCCTCTCTTTTTTAAAAAAACATATGCATGGCATATTTGGCTCTTTTCAAATTGCTTCCCTAGAGGTCCATTGACCTTTGAAGAGTAACCCCCAGGAACGACACCGAAACCTGCATTAAAGGCAACATTCTTTCTTTAACAGCCTATTTCTAGGTCTTTCCCCTCCCTAAATATTTATATTGTGGATGCACTTTTGTAGAAAGACAGCCTTTCCATTAAGATGCTTTATTATCCCACAGGCTGCCTTCATAGGCTGGGTGAATGACATATTTCACAGCCACTTGGTGTTAATTGGGCCATTTTTTAGATTAAGAATTCATTGTTGTCCCAGTTGGCAATTTCCCTCCCCCCCTACTGATTCAACTTTTTAAATACAGAATATATGTACACACAATACAAAAATTCACAGTTTTAATTGCTTTTTTTGCACAGAAAGAAAACTGTGTGTTAAGAGAACAAACACACTGAAACCCATACATATATTGTCTCCAGTTGCAAGTAGCGCAGTGCATTGTGTATAGTGCAGAGAAGTGCTCAACTATGCGCTTGAGGTTTGTTGTTTTCGTGAGGGATGTCCCTGACCTCAAAATATCTTGGTTTTATTGAAGCAGTAGGTGTCCTGTATTTCTTCATCACGGTTCCACTGGACAAAATGGATGCAACCTATTTTAGACTCAAGAGCTCTACACCATCTCATTTTGTGTGTGTGTAAATTTTAATTTGGGTGGTGCAGTGGGTTAAACCACTGAACCATGAGCTGTCGATCAAAAGGTCAGCAGTTCGAATCTGCGCAATGGCTCCTGTCACCCTAGCAGTTCGAAAGCAAGAAATTGCAAGTAGATTAATAGGTACCACCTAAGTGGGAAGGTAACAGTGTTCTGTGTGCCTTGGTGTTGAGTCAAACCGGCCACATGACCAGCGGCGTCACGAGCCAGCGCTTCACCCCATGCGGGGTTGGCCGGCTCAGCAGCGCGTCACCCCCACCCCCAGGCGCGTCATCCCCCCACAGCCATGTCACCCCCCGGTACTCACCCCAGCCCGTGCGCGTCACCCCCAGGAGTCGGCAGGCCAACCCGTATCTTCCTCGGTGGCTTGGCCGCTTCTAAGTAGGCCGAGCTAGGCTTTGAGCAGCGCATGCACACAACGCCGCTCGAAGCCTTGCCCTCAGAAGGGCTGAACGAAGACCCAATTGGGTTTTCGTCTGGCCCTTCTGAGGGCAAGGCTTCGAGCGGCGTTGTACTCATGCCACTCGAAGCCTTGCCGGCTGGCCTACTTAAAAGTGGCCGAACCGCCGAGGAAGATGCGGCTTGGCCTGCCGGCTCCCGGGGGTGACGTGCTGGGATGGGGTGAGTACCGGGGGCTGATGCGTCGGGCCTCCGGGCACGTCACCCCCTCCGGGCATCTCCCGGATGTCACCCCGTGCACTCCACCCCCCGCCACGCATCAGTGACGCCACTGCACATGATCACGGAAGCATCTTTGGACAGCGCTGCCTCTTCGGCTTCGTAATGGGGATGAGCACAGCACCCTAGAGTTGGACATGACTGGTCGAGGGAATACCTTTACCTTAAATTTTAATCTCGGAACAATTGTCTTCCTGTTGGTTCAGACCATCTAGTCAAACAATGACCAGCCTTTGAGGGCTCACAAGTAGGGCACGAAAAGGATGGCCGAGTCCTGTGGTTTTTTCCCCAGGATCCACTATTCCGAGAGATACTGTCCATGGCCTTCTATTTACTGGTAGCTATCCTAGCTAATAGCCAGTGGGTGGCGCAGTGGGTTAAACTACTGACCCATGAGCTGTCGATCGAAAGGTCAGCAGTTTGAATCCGTGCGACGGCTCCTGCCAACCTAGCAGTTCGAAAGCAAGAAATTGCAAGTAGATTAATAAGTACCGTGTCAGCGGGACGGTAACAGTGTTCCATGCGCCTCAGTGTTGAGTCATGCCGGCCACATGACCATGGAAATGTCTTCGGACAGCGCTGGCTCTTCGGCTTTGAAACTGAGATGAGCACCGCTCCCTAGAGTCGGACACGACTGGACTTAATTGTCAAGGGATTGTTGTTGTTGTTGTTCAGTCGTTAAGTCGTGTCCGACCCCTTCGTGATCCCTTTACCTATCCTAGCTAATAGCTGTTGGCAGACTTTCCCTCCATGACTTGGTCTAATCTCTTTATAAAGCCTCCCAAGATCCAGAACCAGCATTACTTTTATCAGATACATTTGATGGTTGCCTGATTGCAGTTTGGTATGGATATTTTATTATTTGTAATATTATTTGTAATATTTTAAGGTGGTTTTAATGTTTATCATAAACTATAATTTTAAATGTGATTTAATGGCTCTGTTAGCCACTTTGGGTGCCCTTTGGGGAGAAAAGCGGGGTACAAAACGAGTAAATAAATTTTCATCTTTGGTTTGTTTTTCCAACAGCGACCCTTCTCCCTCCACCCCAACCTGTGATTTTAGTCTTTTCCGCCTGGTTCAAGTCACACTTGATAGGAAAGTCACGAGCCATGTCTTATGCATCTTTGTTCAGAAATGGATCTGGATACCTCTACAGGATGATTGATGCGGACCAGGCAGGACCTGACGGAGAGCTCCCACTGGTGCAGAGCTGTATTCTCCGACTGTTTGATTGAGTTTTCACACAAATCCCAAGTGAATAAATTCCCACACAATAATTGAGAGTTTGTTCTGGTCCTAAGATAGCAGCCATCGCCACTTCTTGTGGGAGTGAATTCTGGCAGCTTTGTGTTAGGCAGAACATCCCAACCACGGGGATCCTACCTGTTTGCATCACCTTAAACAAGGGCTTTACAGTAAGTTCTTCTCATTGTGGACATTAGAAGACAATATGAAGAGACAGCCGGTGCTCTTTTGCTGGCCCCTACAAATGAGCTGGGTGTGGAGCTGCTCTCATTCTGATTAGGACCAGCAAAGAATATGACACTTAAAATTAGATCTCAACCGTTCTGTTGGAGAAATAATAGGATGCACCTGCAATTCAAGGATAATAATGCTGTTCTATCTTCTAGCACTGTCATAGGGATTACTGGAATAATGTGTGTGAAGGATTTTGAGCACCTGGAATATACTATAAAATGCTGTTATTACTGTGCATATACATCACCTGTCATGAACCCCTGGCTTATGGTACAGCATATAACTGCCATAAAGTTTCAAATGCCCAGACATGGTACATCTTAATCCTGACTCCATTTCTTCCTCTTCTTTTCTCTCCCAAAGGTGTCACAATCCACTGAAACTATGGCACAAGAAATACAGTGGAACAAAGTGTTAGCAGAGATTAAGAAGAGGTTCGAGAAGACAGTCAGACAATTTATAAATGGTGTTTTGATGGCCTCAGGTATAATCATTTTTTGCTGGCCTGTGGTGTCTATTTGCAGATCACATAATTTGTATTCTGCAGTGTGGCATTTTTCTCTCTCTTGCACACACACATGTGCATGCACAAGGAATGGTCATACAAATTGACGCTGAACTGGGAAATTTTGCACATTTGACTCATTTTAGATCTATGACGTGATGGAACTCAGCCACCAATAAACAGTCTTTTATCAAGTGACACCTGAGCATTGTGTGTCAAGACTTACATATTGTGGCCATGCTCCCATTGGCCGGGGGGGGGGGGATGGGACTAACCCTAACCCTAGATTCTGAAAGTTTCCTATGAAATGTAAACATTAGGATTAGATTATTGTAATGCACTCTATCTGGGGCTGCTCATAAAGATTGCTTGGAAACTTCAGTTAGTTGAAACTGTGGCAGCCAGGTTGCTAACGGGAGTCAAGGGTGCGAATGTGTTGCACCCTGTTATATCATCTGCAATCTGTGCCAATTAGTTTCTGGTCACAAGTCAAGGTACTGATGCTTTCCTTTAAAGCCTGCTATGGCTTGGGACCCACCCAGATACTTGACAGACTGATTCTCCTGACCATAAAGCTGCTGCATGTCTCCTGCCCGTGCCATCCTTAGTGGAAGAATTATCTTGAGGTTGTCCTTACAAATACCCTCTACAGTCAGGATTATTATCAGCATGCTGTTGCTGGGGAGCTGAGGCAGAGAGACAGTGGCTTACCTAAAACCAGCTCGGGAGCTCATGGCAGAGGCAAGATTTGAACCAGGGAAGTCCTGATTCTCACTTTTGGCACAATCCTACTCTATCCCTGTACCACACAGTGCACACTGCGCTGGTGCTCGCCATTGCAAAAGCGCCATAAACCGATTTGTGATGGCATAGGAGTTGCCTGGGCCCGTGCAGTGACCCATGCTGGCAGAAGTAGCGGTGCGCACTGAGGAAGGCGAGTTTTACACCGAGCGGCATGAGGGCAGAATGGGGGGGGGTAAGGGCGGGGCCCGGGGGGAAGGCCGGAAAGGATGTAATGGGGCAGGGGATGGGTGGGTCAGGCCCGGGAGGGGGGCAGGATCGGCAGCACTGGTGCACACTGCCTCCTACCCCCCTTCCCAGGCCTGACCCGCCAACATGGATCACCTTGGACTTGCGCCAGCGATTGAGCTTGCGCAGGTCCAAGTACAGCTGGTGCTGTGACTGGGTCTTCTCCCCAGGGCAAGGGGATGAATGTCCCCCTTAGTTCGAGGAGACCTCCAGGATGCAGCGCAGCCCATGCTGGCCCTGCTGCATGGGAACTTAGGTAGGATTGGGCTGTTTGTCACTTAGCTACTACATTACATAATCTCTTAAGGCGACAATCCTATAAACCCTTTCCTGGGATTGGGAACAAGCTCCATTGAATACAATGGGACTTACTTCTGAGTAAACATGCATAGGCTTGTGCTGTAAGAGAACTACCCCTTTAGCAGAGGTTTTAATATACACACAGCCCTGTTCTTTAATGCACTTCAGTGCTGCTTAATACGTCTAACGATGATAGTTTAGCTATACAGTCGGACCTTGCTATCCGCGGGGGTCCATTCTGGACCCCTGTGGATAGCAAGGATCCGCGGATGCCAGGGTCCGTACTAAGATAAGTTTAAAAAAAGGGGGAAAGGTGAAACCCATGTTTTTTTTAAAAAAACCTTTAGCAGCAAACCATGCCATTTTTACTGATTTTTAACGTGGACCCTGTGGTTCTGACAAATCTGCGGGTCCCGAATCCACAGACGAAAAGGGTCTACTGTATTTATAGTGCATTGTTTAATTAGTATTGATACTGATTTTGACAGCACTTTTTTTTTAACTGTTCAGAGTACTTGAAAATTCTTCCCTCATTTATCTGGCAGGTATATGTTGTATAGACTATCCAATTGGACCAAGTGCAAAGCAAGCGAAGTTTTCGTTGAAGGATCAGCTGCCTCAGGCCTGGGATCGACGACTAAAAGAACTAACCAGTCTCTCAATTTCAGAATCAAAAGGGAAACCAAGGAAACATCTTTCAGGGAGCCTTGCTGGTTATAAACCTTTCAAGCTAAAACTAAAGCATCCCTCCGAGTGAGTGGGATTATCTTTTGGGGGAAATTTATTCTATTTATTCATGTGGTTGGTCCAGAGAAGCTGGAATAGCAATATAGTATGACAGTGTACAAATATGACTGTTGTAAAATAAAACTTGGAGTAAGAGGACTTTAGAAGGATGGGATCAGCCAGTGACACGCATTACTGAGTATATGGTAGCAACCATGAGAGGTGCAGTCAAGACTGTCAGATAAACAAAAATAAAGAAAGGAAAGAAGCACTGGTAGAGCACATTAGAGACTGCCAGAAGCACTGGTAGAGCACATTAGAGACCCACCCCTGTTTACTGTTCTTCAAGCTTGGGGTTGGGACCCCAATGGGGTTGGGAAGCCTCACGGCAACTTACAGAAACCAAAATGGCCACTGGGGGTAATGCTGGGGAGTGGTGAGGAACCTGTTGGGGGGGGGCTTCCACAGGGATTGCACCCCTTCTCCTCCTTCCTCTTTCAGTTTGTTGGAGAGGGAGGCATTGGGGAACCACGGCTCGGCTCTCCTGTTCGGGAATGACCCCGCTGCTGGTGGTGCGGGCCGGGTGAGCTCGGCAGAACCGGGGTGGGGGTGGTGACAGGGGCAGGGGCGGGCAGATCGGGTCCCAGGAGGGGAGTGTGATCAATGGTGGGGCACCAGCCTTTATTTATTTATTTATTTATTTATTTATTTATTTATTTATTGGGGTCGTGGAATGAAAAAGGTTGAAGACCACTGGTCTAGTTCATTGGATGAGGGCTTTTGCAGACAATGACGTGAAGTGAAGTGGGGTTTGCTTGTGTTTTTTCCCACGTTTGACAGTTTGTACACTCTGAGTACAGTATAATTAATACCATGATTTACATTTACCTGGCTTTCCATTTGTGCTGTTTCTCCCAAAATGCTACCCATCAAAGGATTCCCAGAGCTGGCGAAACACATCCTGCACCGGATACCTGGGCATCCTCTCCTGCTGACTGTCCAATTGTGCTGCGCAAAGTTTTGGCCAAAGAAGAGGACATTACCTGCTGCAAGTGTGTTGTGAAAATCCCATTGCTTACAGACTTGGAATTTGAAAAGTTTATCAGGGCTTCAAGAGATCCTGACCAGGTCCTTGTGATTTGTGTGCTGTCACCCCAAAGTAATTCCTACTCTCCCTACTTTGAGTGGTCCTTAGAAAAGATATATATCCAAATGCAGCATGGCCGACCCTCCCCTTGTGTTCAGGTAAGCTCAATTTAGACATTTAGGATTACAAAATATGGCATGGCTATCAGTTTCCCTAAAGAATACATATTTTTGCCTGGCTAATAAGCCTAGCTACTGTATACTGTGGAATTGTGCGGGAGTAGTATTTGCTCTCCACTCAGCATGTTCACTAATGCAAGTCCTACATGGTTATGCATCTGTTTCTACTGGACAAGCATGGAATTTGGTACCTAATGCAGAATTCAGCGTCATGTCAAAGTCTTTAATGTTTTCTCTCCCAAAAATGTGTTTCTCGATTGTATGGCCACCAAGAGTGAGATAGATGTGAAAACATGTAAACGGAAGCTGGGAAAGATGAACAGCCAGCTCAATCCAATCTGCCACCATTGTACATGATGCAGCTGCGCTGACTGAGTGTGCGCTCCATCCAATGGCGGGGCACCAAAAGGCCAAGCAGAATTAAGTAAACAAACTTGTTTAATTACCTCTGGGTAGGCGCTCTGGCCACCTATGAGTCTCCTTGAACCTACATCTGCTACGTAGCTGATGTAAGTCTGAGGAGAGAAAGGGGGTGGAGTGGGTTAGAAAATGAGAGATAGGATTCGGCATGCACTTTTGTTGCCAAGATCCATGCCCTCCAGCCCATTCCCTGTTCCTTGCCCTCTTTACTCTGAACCTCCCCCTCTGCCAACTTACCTGGGTCAGTGGGGCCAGGCACACAGAGCTGCTGACCAGTTCTGTTGGTGGCTCCGAATCACCGGGCAGTGGCACGCCATTTGAGGTGGCGCTGTTGCATTTACAGCAGCAGAAGGTGACTTCTGCCGTCGTAAACAGCAGCCGTAGGATTGGACTGTAATAAACCTTTCCAATGGTAGAATGATACTGCTTTTGACATAGCTTTTTGTCTCCTCTAAAGCGGCAATTCTAAATGCACTTACTGCCGTAGTGAGAGTAAGCCCCATGGAACACGATGGGTCTTACTTCTGAGTTGGTGTGCTTAGGATTGCACTGTAACTTATGTCAGGGAGGGGCCAAGCCTCAGTGGTAAAGCACCTGGTTTGAGTGCAGAATGTCTTGGGTTCCATCTACAGCTGAAAGGATGAGGTAGCAGTGGGAATGGGAAAGCTGACACTTCAAGTGGGCAGGACTGGGCTAGACAGATCAGTGGTCTGATTCTGTGTAAGGCAGCTTTGTATCTAAGAGAAGCAAATACTGTGAGATTAGATTGGGACAATATTTGAGTGTGAGCCCTTTGGGGATAGAGAGCCATTTAGTTATTTGATTTTCTCTGTAAACCGCTTTGTGAACTTTTTTTGTTGAAACGCGGTATATAAATATTCTTAATAATAATCTGCAACTTTTGTTTATTTTCATAATATGTAGATTCAGGGCACATATTTAGTTTTTTCTTGTTGCAGAAATATGGTTATCTTGGCACAGGATTTGCATTTTGGAAAGAGTACCCACAACCTGACAGACAACAAGGTTCAATATATTTGGCCTTGGTTTCCTTGAAACCATTGGCCAGGATCTTCATAACTTATGTTACGTGGGCCTCTTAGCGTTAGCATGAGGTGTACCTAAGAACTCCAGTCTTGCTGTATCAGACTGAGGCCCATCAAACCCACCATTCTGTTTCCAACATTGGTCACCTTGTTGAAAGTTCAGACATAGGGAAAGTGGGCATGGTCACCTGTTGTTTGTCCCATGGATCTGGTAAGTGGTGGTATATGGCCTCTGAAAATGGAATTCCATTTAGTCAGCATGGTTAATAGCCACTGACAGATCTGTAAACAAAAAACAAACAGAAATAGTGAAGCAGGTCTCACAGTTTTGTGACAAAAACCAAAACTCCTGTCCCACTGTTTAACCTCACACAGTGGTCTCTCCAGGTAACTCCCACTCCTTTGCACAAATAAGATATGAAGGAAGGAAAGTGTGGCAAACCTCTCCTCCCTGCCTCTGGACATCCTTGGGCAGGGGAGATGGGTAAGTGGATACTGTGGAGAAGTTGGGCATTCCTGCCTTCCTTGCTCTCTCATTGCTTTGTCAGCAGCTCTATTACTTGGCCAGTGGACAGAAGCAGCATCTGCTGCTGGTTCTTCCTCTTCTTCCTATCTGCCAGGGGCTGGAAAAGAGAGGAAAAAGCACTTTGTTCACGTGAAAGTGAAAACAGAGAGGTGCTGAGATATGTGTTTCCCCTTCATTCGTCTTCCTGTAACTCTTCTGCTTAGGAAACTGCTCTGACCACCTTTAGTTCATCTGCAGGCTGAAGCTGGTACGTAGTTTCTCTACCAGATGGTCTTTCCAAAAATCAATAACATTGCATGTATTTGATTGGTGAGAGCATAAAGTCCAGGATTCTTCCACTAGACCAGTGTTTCTCACACTGTGTGTCAGGACCCACTTGGTGGGTCGCAACCTGATTTCTGGTGAGTCCTAGGTGATGGAAACATCAGATAAGTAATTGCCACAAGCCCTAAGACTATTCAAAAACCAGATAGCTGCCAATTACCTTGCAAACAGCTGGGCTCCTGCAGTTTGCAAGCATGTGTAAATATAGGGAGATAAATGCAGGAGAGTCTTTTTTTTTGGGGGGGGGGGAGGGTTCCAAGTCTGTCAATGACAGGTAGTGGGGCCAGGTCACATAACTAAGCCCCTCAAGCCTTGAGGCTATTCATTAGGGCTGCCTCATTACAAGAAATGGATTGAGTTTCTTTGCAAATAAATAAATGAATAAAATATTACTTGTAAATAAATAAATAAATAAATATTTTTCTAGACCACCCTTTTTAAGCCTCATAAAGTTAGGTGGGTCCTGATAGAGTGTCACTTTAAAAAGTGGGTCCCGGCGCTAAAATGTTTGAGAACCACTGCACTAGACCAAAACAGAATGACTTGTTCCTTTTTCATTCAGTGCAAACATGATCCCTTCCGCTTCCTGAAATATGACCTAGACTGCCCTCTGAACAAAACGCCTCCTCTTCTGGTGCAGAAGCATGCTGTCATGCCTGGCATGGTGGTGGTAAGTGTTGGACACTTTTTTCCTTGCAAGGCCACTTGGCTTTTTGGGGTCTTCGACATGGTGACAGCTCAGTTGGAAAGATCTGTTACTCTAATGGGAGTTGGAGATAAAAATGATCTAGGCTAGAGAGTGATCCATTGGTCCCAAGCTGCAGAAGTACTGGTTACATTTTGACAAGAGGGCTGCAGGTTTGTTCCACCAAAGTTGTGCACTCAAGTGCGCGCATGCATGCGCATGCACACACACAGAGAGAATGAATGAATGAATGAATGATAGTTATATTGTTACTTGGACATTTGATTATGTTCCCTTATTGATGGCTGTACAACCTTTGGGATAGTCCTTTAGGAGACAAGAATTTACTTTTATCCGGTCTCACTTTCTTCTTCTTCTTCTTAATTTTAATAATAATACTTAGCATATTTAAATATTTGCTCTGGTCATCCTCTTTTCTGCTGACCTTTCCCAAATGATCTGTGCACTGGAGCAGAGGGGGCTTTTGTTGTTCAAATGTTTCCTGGGGTTATGCACTCTCCCATGTACATCTCCCAAAGATGCATGTCAAGGAACCATCAACGCACTCATTTAAAAAATGGTTCAGCACTTCAAACTTAAGCAGATAACACATGGGACTCCCAGTAGTCTCCCATCCAAGATCAAGTCTACACCTGCTTAGCTTTAGCAAGTTGTAGTGTCAGATGCTCCTAGACCATTCCATTGTTCCTAACAAACTACAGGTGCCCCCTGGTTAATGACAGGGGTTGGATGGAGCAGAGGCGTAACAAGGGTGGAGCGAAGGCAAGTAGTTCTGCAAGACTCCGTTATACTGGAGTCAGCGGCCCCTCCCCCTTGCTGTTGGAGCCATTCTAGCAGCAAAGGCAACAACACAGGACACTCCCCTGTTGCTGCTGGAATGGCTCCAACAGCAAGGGGGAGGGGCCGCTGACTCCAGTGTAACGGAGTCTTGCAGAACTACTTGCCTTCGCTCCACCCTTGTTTCACCACTGGGATGGAGAGAGTGGATAGAGAAAAGTTCTTTTCCCTCTCACATAACACTAGAACTAGGGGACATCCACTCAAATTGAGTGGAGGGAGGATTAAAACAGACAAAAGAAAATATTTCTTTACCCAGCGTGTAATTGGTTTGTGGAACTCCTTGCCACAGGAGGTGGTGATGGCACCTGGCCTGGATGCCTTTAAAAGGGGATTGGACAGATTTATGGAGGAAAAGTTCATCACAGCTTACAAGCCATGATGGGGATAAGCAACCTCCTGGTTGGAGGAGTAGGTTTTCTTTGTGCCAGGTGCAAGGGAGTGGCGACAGGATACAGGTATCTTGTTGTCTTGTGCTCCCTGAGGCATCTGGTGGGGCCACTGTGTGATACAGGAAGCTGGACTAGATGGGCCTTTGGCCTGATCCAGAAGGGCTCTTCTTATGTTCTTATGTTCTTCGTTTAACAATGATCCACATATACGACGGCAGTCCCCCAGTAGCTGCTGCTCGTTGCCTGAGCCTTCTGCTGATTACAAAATGGAAGCACGAAGCACTCAAAGCCTTTTAAAGTCCTTTTAAACGTGTCTTTTTAAATCCCCAGCCCATCAGCTGGTAGGCGCTAAACTAAGTAAGCTGGTAAGCACTAATCTAGTGCCAAATAGCTGATAGGCTGGGGATTTAAAAAGACGCCTTTGGAGTACCTGCCATTCATTCCCTATTACAACTGCACGGTATTGCATAGGTTATACACGTTATATCAAAATCGACCACTAGATGGTGGTGAAGACTCACTTAACGATGGATTCACTTACAAGGAGTTTCAAAAACATATCCAATGTTAACCGGAGGGCACCTGTATATTACTTTCAAAAAGTGACTCACTACCTCTTTAAGGGGACATTTGGATTCCACGTTTCTTCAGCAGAAAGTGGAGGGTGTGTTTTGGCCTTCCTTTGCCCGTAACAGGCTGGTACAATGCCTTTGTGCTGAGTTCCTGTGCACGTGTTCTGCAAGGAGGGTGTAATTGGGCCCAGGGGCATTCACACATGGGCACTGTCCTGTCCTTGCAGTGACCTGGATTACATATGACTATTAATTCTTCTTCATTTTAATATCTTGGAATTTCATGCAATACAATAATAGCCCACAGGCAGCCCAACCCAATGCAGGGCCTAAGGCAGCAGATCTTGTGATTCACACAAGTTCTGTTATGGAGGCATGAAAGGTGCACTGCCACCTGGTGCTCAGGGGCTGCCGGTGCAAATGGCCAGAGGCTCTGCACATCTGCCAGCAGATCCTGGACACCCATCAGAGCAGGAACAATGAGCAAGGGGTGGTTTGGGAGATTTTTGGGGTGGGTATTGAACTGGGCAGTGGGTGGTTGAAGGAAGGATCTCGGTGACAGCAGTGCATGTCAAGATCCTATGCCCCCTTCCCATTCCAGCCCCCCTTCTTTCCTTGATCGTACGCCAGCAAAAGAGCTGGTGTCCAAGGAGACCCACTGACAGCCAGGCGGCCTACAGAGAAGTAAGTAAACAAAATTTTTACTTACTTCTCCCAGAAGTAAGGGGGGGTCACTCCCCCCCCTCCCATAGGTTGCAGTGTACACTCTGATGGTGCTGCTGCATCACATAAACTGGGTAAAAATACTTATTTTATATTTAGTAGTTCTCCCCCTTCTAAATGTGTGTTTGCTATACTTGTCTCCTCTCTTTATATTTTATTTACCGTATTTAGACATTTATATACCAGCAAAGTTTCAACGAGGAATGAAATTACCGGTAACAAATAATGAATGAAATTCACAAATGTTCTGACAAATTGAAAACCCATGATCTAGTATTAATTAACATTATTCAGGCACATATCCCACAGCACCTAAACACAGCTAAGGAAAAGTATCTTAGAAGCAGCTAATTAACCAGCCTAGTTAATTAGTTAGCACAGTGAACTCACACTGCTTCAAGCTTAAAAACTCATAAAACCTATGAGGACACTCCTCATAGCTTAAAAAAGGAGTAGCTCTGCATTTAACAGGGGAGTCGCATTTTCCAAGCGTACACATTGGGAATACTGTACATTGTACGTCATAAAACACAATTCTTCTTCTAGAAGGACATTCACGGCTATTGTAATGTGATTCTTTTGTGTCACAAGCATCTATTAGTTGGGGCCACTGACATCAATCATCACAAGTGACACAATTCCCAGACTTCATCAGTGATATGGGTTTTCTGGAAAATTTTGAATTGGAAAATGTTATGATGCCCTAAATTTTAGGGCATCATAACATTTTCCAATTCAAAATCGATTAGGGTCTAATTTAGCATGCTTGACATATTTAGTAAATATATCTAAAAAGTATGTCATATTAATTTTACATGCTGTATAAATATCTCAATTATTTTGTGCCAGTAGCCAAAAGTAGTTGAACTGAAGATTAGGAAGAAAAGAAATCAGTGAAGCACACATAATGTGGTTTAAATGTTCTATCAAAACAAATCCAAACGTTTACTTGGAAATTATTTTAATTGGAATACTTGTAAATACTTTTAAGATGTGGCAGACCCAACAATTCTGAAAACTGTTAGCATATTAATTTCCTAGCTATACATTATATACAGTATGCTTGCATGTTTTCTTAGGAAAGTCACTTGAAAATGTGAATTACAACTGCCCAATTTGACAGCTACTGGAGCCATTCCTTATGTTACTAATTGATTTGGAAGCAATGCATGTGTAGAAATGGAAATTATTCCATGGAAAAATTTAGCAGTGGAAAATGCTCCCCTGTGATTAATGGCATGCTCATCAGGCCATTTTGTGTCCTTTAAAATGTTCCCGTATTGTTGTTCTTTAATGCTTTAGACTGAGGCTGACCATGTCCCTATTGTACTACTGCAATGCAGGCACAGGTGAGCTTAAAAAGTGGCTACATTTTTCCCCTGTAGCAGTGCCTAGCCCATTCAGGAACCTTTTGCCTGCACAAAAAAAATGTATTATTTCGACTCTTGGCGACTGTGTCTCCTCTTCCTCACTGCTACATCACACACGGCTGACTTTTATTTATTTAACTAATAAACAGTGTTGATATCCATCCTGATTCCCCATCCTCCCACTTCCTCGTGGACTGGATAGTGAGTCTTTGAATGTAAAGCTGTAGGACCATCAAGCCAAAGGTTAAAATGCAGTTGGTTGCACATATCCAATCATTTCCGGATAGGCTCACAGGCAACACTTGTATTAACTTCAATGGGGTATAATTTTTTTTAAAAATTAGGCATTTGCATCAAATATTAATGTAGCTTTTCTACATTATTAATCGGGGATGCAATGTTAATGCGTTAGTCATTCCAAAGTCGCATCAAGATTGTGAGCTGCACCCCCAGTCTGTACTAACACCACCATAAAATACCTACTTCCTCTCTCTTAATTTCCCTTCTAAAGGAAGATTGGGGGAAAAAAATCCCTGATTTTAATCTTACAACCTGTCCTGTAAAATCACATCATGATCTCAGTTTCATCAGACAAAAACATGGAGACCTCAACAGAAGAAGACCTTGTCCATTTCTGTAAAAGGAGAACATCTGAGCAACGGAGCTCAGAATGTAATTTACTGTCCCAAATCTCAAGTTTTGTAAAGAAAATATGCTACTGTGCTGAATCCCACTCCTTTCTAGTTATGCCTGGAACATATCCCTCCCTTCTGGGGAGTCTTGGCATGTAAGGAGAGATGTTTTTATATGAGTTCATTAATGGAGGCGCTGGTCAGATAAGACAAGAGCCTTCTGATTAAAGCCCTTCTGTGTTCCTTCTCATATAGCTCTTTAAATGCTCGTAAAATGCCTGATTGTGGAAGTCTTTACACTCTTGTCTCATTGGGTAAGAACATAAGAAGAGCCCTGCTGGATCAGGCCAAAAGCCCATCTAGTCCAGCTTCCTGTATCACACAGTGGCCCCACCAGATGCCTCAGGGAGCACAAGACAACAAGATAACCTGTTTCCTGTTGTCACTCCCTTGCACCTGGCACAGAGAAAACCTACTTCTAAAACCAGGAGGTTGCTTATGGCGTGTAACCTGTGATGGTCTTTTCCTCCATGAATCTGTCCAAACCCCTTTTAAAGGCATCTAGGCCAGGTGCCATCCCCACATCCTGTGGCAAGGAGTTCCACAGATGAATTACACGCTGGGTAAAGAAATATTTTCTTTTGTCTGTTCTAACTCTCCCTCCACTCAATTTTAGTGCATGTCCCCTGGTTCTGGTGTTGTGCGAGAGGGAGAGGGTAGACCTCTAGAGCAGGGGTTCTCAACCTTTGGAGGCCCGGGTACCCCCTATCACGGTCCAATTTTCTGAAGTAACCCCTGCTAATTAATTGCTAATTAATTGGATTAATCAATTAATTAATTAGCTATTGTTGTTGTTCAGTCGTTAAGTCGTGTCCGACCCTTCGTGATCCCATGAACCATATCCCGCCAGGCCTTCCTGTCCTCCACTATCTTCCTGAGTTCGCTCATTTTCATGTTTGTTGCATCGGTGATGCTGTCTAACCATCTCATCCTTGGCCTTCCCCTTCTCCTTTTGCCTTCAATCTTTCCCAGCATCAGAGTCTTCTCCAGAGAGTCCTCTCTTCGCATTAGGTGGCCAAAATATTTGAGTTTCAGCCTTAGTACCTGTCCTTCCAGGGAACAGTCAGGCTTGATTTCATTTAGAATTGACTGATTTGATCTCCTAGCAGTCCAAGGGACTCTCAGGAGTCTTCTCCAGCACCACAGTTCAAAAGCATCTATTCTTCGGCGCTCAGCCTTCCTTATGGTCCAACTCTCGCAACCATACATTGCTACTGGGAACACCATCGCCCTCACTATACGAACTTTTGTTGGCATGGTGATATCTCTGCTTTTTATTATGCTGTCTAAGTTTGCCATAGCTTTCCTTCCAAGGAGTAAGCGTCTTTTAATTTCATGGCTGCTGTCTCCGTCTGCAGTGATCTTGGAACCCAGAAAAGTAAAATCTGTTACTGCTTCCATTTCTGCCCCTTCTATTTGCCAGGAATTGATGGGACCCGATGCCATGATCTTAGTTTTATTAATGTTGAGTTTCAAGCCAACTTTTGCACTCTCCTCTTTCACTCTCATCAAGAGGCTCTTTAGTTCTTCTTCACTTTCTGCCATTAGGGTGGTATCGTCTGCATATCTGAGGTTGTTGATATTTCTCCCGGCAATCTTGATTCCGGCTTGTGATTCATTCAGCCCTGCATTTCTCATAATGTACTCTGCATATAAGTTAAATAAGCAGGGTGACAATATACAGCCTTGCCGTACTCCCTTCCCAATTTTGAACCAATCAGTTGTTCCATGGCCGGTTCGAACTGTTGCTTCTTGACCCGCATACAGGTTTCTCAGGAGACAGGTAAGGTGGTCTGGTACCCCCATCTCTTTAAGAATTTGCCACAGTTTGTTGTGATCCACACAATCAAAGGCTTTTGCGTAGTCAATGAAGCAGAAGTAGGTGGTTTTTTGGAACTCTCGTGCTTTCTCCATGATCCAGCGCATGTTGGCGATTTGATCTCTAGTTCCTCTGCCTCTTCGAAACCCAGCTTGTACGTCCGGTAGTTCTCGGTCCACGTACTGCTGAAGCCTAGCTTGTAGGATTTTGAGCATAACCTTGCTAGCATGTGAAATGAGTGCAATTGTACGGTAATTTGAACACTCTTTGGCACTGCCCTTCTTTGGAATTGGAACGTAAACTGACCTTTTCCAATCCTTTGGCCACTGCTGAGTTTTCCAAATTTGTTGGCATATTGAGTGCAGCACTTTCACAGCATCATCATTTAGGATTTTAAGTAGCTCAGCTGGGATATTATCATCTCCACTAGCTTTGTTGTTAGTAATGCTACCTAAGGCCCACTTGACTTCACTCTCTAGGATGTCCGGCTCTGGGTCAGTGACCACACCAGCGTGGTCATCAGGAACATTCAGATCTTTCTTGTATAGTTCTTCTGTGTATTCTTGCCATCTCTTCTTAATCTCTTCTGCTTCTGTTAGGTCCTTGCCTTTTTTGTCCTTTATCATGCCCATCTTTGCACAAAACGTTCCCTTGATATCTCCAATTTTCTTGAAGAGATCTCTAGTCCTCCCCATTCTGTTGTTTTCCTCGATTTCCTTGCATTGTTCATTTAAGAAGGCCTTCTTATCTCTCCTTGCTATTCTCTGGAACTCTGCATTCAGTTGTTTATATCTTTCCCTTTCACCCTTGCTTTTCGCATTCCTTCTTTCCACAGCTATTTGTAAAGCCTCATCTGACAGCCACTTTGCTTTCTTGCATTTCTTTTTCTTTGGGATGGTTTTAGTTGCTGCCTCCTGTACAATGGTACGAACTTCCGTCCATAGTTCTTCAGGCACTCTGTCTACCAGGTCTAATGCCCTAAATCTATTCTTCACCTCCACTGTATACTCATAAGGGATATGGTTTAGGTCATATCTGACTGGTCTAGTGGTGTTCCCTACATTCTTCAGTTTAAGCCTGAATTTTGCAATAAGAAGCTCATGATCTGAGCCACAGTCAGCTCCAGGTCTTGTTTTTACTGATTGTATAGAGCTTCTCCATCTTTGGCTGCAAAGCACATAATCTATCTGGTTTCGGTACTGACCATCTGGTGATGTCCATGTGTAGAGTCTCCTCTTGTGTTGTTGGAAAAGAGTGTTTGCTATGACCAGCGTGTTCTCTTGACAGAACTCAGTTAGCCTTTGCCCTGCTTCATTTTGCGCTCCAAGGCCAAACTTGCCTGTTGTTCCGTTTATTTCTTGATTTCCTACTTTAGCATTCCAGTCTCCTATGATGTAAAGGACATCTTTTTTGGGTGCTAGTTCTAGAAGGTGTTGTAGGTCTTCATAGAACCGGTCAACTTCATCTTCTTCGGCATCAGTGGTTGGGGCATACACTTGGATTACTGTAATGTTGAATGGTTTGCCTTGGATTCGAACTGAAATCATTCTGTCGTTTTTGAGGTTGCACCCCAGTACTGCCTTTCCCACTCTTTTATTGACAATGAGGGCTACTCCATTTCTTCTAAGGGATTCATGCCCACAGTAGTAGATATGATGGTCACCTGACTTAAATTCGCCCATGCCCGTCCATTTTAGTTCGCTGATTCCCAAGATGTCAATGTTCAATCTTATCATCTCATTTTTGACCACATCCAGCTTGCCTTGATTCATAGACCTCACATTCCATGTTCCTAAGCAGTATTGCTCCTTGCAGCATTGGATTTTCCTTTCAACCTTTCCTTTCCTTTCCTTTCGAATTAGCTATTAATTGTTAAATAAAGTACTAAAACAATTTTAAATGTGAAAAAATGTCTTAACTGTGTGTGTGTGTGTGTGTGTGTGTGACAGATAGACAGACAGACAGAGAGGACTGCATTTAAGTTCTAATTAACATGTAATTAACTACTGACTGATGCTGATAAAGGTCAGACTCTGGTGTACCCCCTGCCATTGGTCTGCGTACCCCTAGGGGTACTCGTACCACAGGTTGAGAACCCCTGTTCTAGAGTTCCTATGGGTTCTGGTGCTACTATTCATTTCTCTTCAGCACACCCAGAATCCATGGGCTGGCCCTCCCCACCCTAGTACTGTACAGTTAGTCTTATTGTTAACATACAGCCTTGATGTACAGACACATCTTAGAAAAGAGTTCATGGAAAAAGCACTTGAGCTTCATGAAAGCTCAAGCTGGGTTTGCCAGAATGGACTTTGATTCATTTCAACAAGAGGCTATCCCACCCCAGGCCCCCAAGCATTTCCATGTGTGGAGAAATAATTAGATGAAAACATAAGGCTGAATTTAGCCTTTCTACTTTCCCAAAATATGATTGTAGCTATTTTAACTTGTAAAACTGGCATCACTATTTCCCAAAGTCTTCTTTTGGGGAGCTGAATTAAACCTCCAGATTAATTTGGTGAGCTCTGAGCTGACTAGAATCATGGATCTGTAAATCTGAAATTTTAGCATCATGAGTCTCTTATGAACCCACATCTACCTGTGTTTACTTGGAAATAAGTGTCCCACCAACTTTCTGTCAAGGACCAAACCAGAACTGATCCAGACCTCTTCCTCGGTGGATAACCCTATTGGTGACCTTAGCATCTGTGGGAATCAAAGGGAGTTAGTGGAAACAGCAAAACCCCATACCTAACACCACCACCCAGGAAGGTGCCACACTGAGAAGGCTGCAGATTTGAGAATCCTATCCTAGCTCCAGATCCTGCATAATCACCCCCAGGACCTTGAGCAGAGGCAGCAGTAAGTCTGACAGGAGGTCCAGGCCCAGAGGTGTAGGGCCCATCTGGCAGCATGAGGCCTACCATTTCTGAACACTACTCATGAGGAGAAGACCAGAACAAATGCCTGTTCTGGTTCAGAACACTGCTGATGCTACAGGAAGGGTTGGGGCAGCAGTGAAAGCTATAAAGCTGCTCAGTATGTGTCTGCAGGGGCGTCACTACCCCCGTTGGCGCCTGGAGCAACGGGGTGTGTGGCGCCCCTATAATTAATATCGCCGCGGCCAAAGGCCGCGGCGTGATCCAGAGGGGGGCGCGATCCGGAGGGGGGGCACGCTCCGGGAGGAGCCGACTTGCGCGCTCTGGGAGGCGGCAACCCCCCCTCAACCGGGAGAGCCGGCTCGGGGACGTGCTCCCCGGCCGGCTGCCCGGGGCCTTCTAAGGAAGGCGCGCGAGAACGGTATTTATACCGTTCTTTTTGCGCATGCTCAGACTTACTGAGGGAAAAAGGGCAGCCTTTTTCCCTCAGTAACAGTCTGAGCATGCGCAAAAAGAACGGTATAAATACCGTTCTCACGCGCCTTCCTTAGAAGGCCCCGGGCAGCCGGCCGGGGAACACGTCCCCGAGCCGGCTCCCGATTGAGGGGGCGGTCGGACTCGAGTCTCCGAGTCCGACTCGGACTCGGAGACGCGAGTCCCCGAGTCCGACTCGGACTCGCGGGCGGGGCCCCGGGCGGGGCGCCCTTCGGGCGATGGCGCCCGGAGCGGGTGCTCCGCCCTAGTTTCACCTCTGTGTGTCTGGCAGTTGCTGATGCAATACTGTACATGGAAAAGCTCTTAGTTCCAAGTCACTCCCTAGCCTGACAACTTCCCTTCTTTTTTGAACCTTTTCTTCATGGACAATTTACCAGCCTTGCTGGTAAGGTGAGAATCTGAGCCACACAGTAATGGTGGCAGAAGTGGCAACAGGGACCAACAGGGTAGGACAGTCGTTGAGGGCCCATGCCCTTCAGGTGGAACCGTTGGTGCCAGTGGCAGAAGTGGTGCACAACATGCCACCAGGAGGCAGGTGGGGTACCATGGGGGCTCAGTGCTAGTCTGTGCCCCAGGGCCCCCAGCAACATACACGGACATAAATGTGAGTTACTCCCAAGTTAAATATATTTAGAATTGGGCAATAATATTGTATTGACATGCATAAATCATCTGCATATTAACCAAATAAATACTGAGAAAGGGTGCCAGTTGGGACCATTTGGTGAATACACCTTCGTAGGGCATCCATAACTATTTTCTGAAAACAAGATCTAATTTAGATTAAGAGACAGCCCAAGTCTTTGCTTCTTCAACATTGCAGAAGTAAAGAGCATATCTTGCAAGCGTATCTTCTTCGTATGGAGAGTTAAGCTTGGAATGCTGAAATAGTTATCCTGGTGTGTGTCTCAGGGGCAAAACAGGAGCATCGTGTGACTTAGAAGATCAGTCATATGTAGTTTTAAAAATAACAATACTGTAATCTTGTGACTACCATTAATGTTAACTGGAAAATCCTCACTTCAAAGCTTTCTTGCTCCAAGCATGCACTGAAATTTGTTCCTCTAACTTGAAAGGACAGCAAATGTACAGTATTTATAAGGAGTGGATGTCATAGAGAGGTCCACCCTCTCTAGCTTCAGTGCCGGCACAATCCAAGGCCAGGCCACCTAGGCCAGAGACGATTTGCTCTCTAATCGGTTGGTTGTTCACTCCTAGCCAAGGAGAAGAAGGCACCCCTGAGCCACAGGGGGGTAAAAGCAACTAACCCCTGACCAAGGGGATAGTACAGGTAGACTGCCACCAGCACTGGGTGCCTCCTAGCCCTTCCTGTCCCAGGCTACTGGGAAGGGGTACAGAGTGAACCGTTGGTCCCAGGTCTGGCTGACCAAGCCAGACAGGGATGCAACGTGCAACACAGGTAGTACGTGACTAAGCAACAAGGCTTCCAGGACTTAGTTTCCAGGGTTCCAAAGAAACACTCTCTGGTAAAATAGATAGGTGTTTATTAAGTGTAGGCTACGCAAAACCAAGCATAGTGATACAAGTAAAAAGGTACAGGCAACTAGGTTGCTGCAAAAAGGCATAACTTTCAAATACTAAAATACAGCACTAAAATAACAAAGAACTAACTCCTCAGCTAACACACTTGTCCCTACACACTCACCATGATGAGAAAAGAGAATAGCCATCCCAGCAGGATGGTGCAGGGCTGACCGGCCCAAGGCAGAGGGCTAAGTCAAGCCATAGGAGTAACAGCAGATAGGGAGGACTGTCTCCAACAAAGACCAGTTAGAGAATGAATAACGAGAGAGAAGATGGATGCCAGAATAGTAGCTTAAGTAGACATTTTAGGGTAAGATGATTGACAGGGGGGAGCAGACCAATGAAAAGGCAACACGCAGGGGAAAGTTCCCGAAGATGAGCTCACTCCTCGCTCCCCCTCCCAAGTCTGAGAAGCTCGTGATGTCCAGCACAGGTGCAGCTAGTTAATTGGGAGAAGTTGTGATATCAGGGTTCCCATGCAGATAAGGAATAACAAGGCAGCGCGAAGCACAGCTCCCAAGGCCTCTGGCCAAGTGCCAATCACTGGGGCTACAGAAGCAGGCAGGCAGAAAAACCAAGACAGGAAACTCAAAATGGAGACAGACCAAAGATTTTAGACAGATCTGCATTACAGTGGAGTCCATTGGGCATAGTCTACGGTACTTTCATGTAGGGCTTCCATTGCACACAAGGGGTTAATCAATCAGCGCACAGAGACTATTCCCTTCTATAGACTGCAAAGAGGAAGCCCTGAAGGATATGAGTCTGCCCTGCTGGTATTGTATGACTCTTACAAGCAGGGGTTAATGGATCATTCAGCTGAAGCTGATGCACAAGTGGCCAACGTGGTGAGCTCTGGGAGCAAAGCTGCAGCACAAAAAATAATTTATTTTAATTATTATTATTATTATACCTTGCCCTTACTCCAAAGAGCTCAAGATGGTGCTCCAGACAGTCCCAAACAGAATCACGTTATCTTCTATACTAGCTGTGAACCCTGGGCTCATAGTGTAGAATTCAAAGCACTGGTGTGTTGATCTGTTTTTTGACCAGCTCTGGTAATGTATAGGCCAGCTGCTTCTGGTTGATAGAAAAGCCATGGCCAAACCAAGAGCAATTATTCAAGGTTAGAACATCTTAGTTGTCAGCAGTGGGAAAAGCTAATTTGCAGCTCAGTCCTTTCCATGTTTACTCAGAAATGTTCAGTGGGGTTTGCTCCTAGGTCAGCATGCACTGAATAGGCCAACTTTTTGCCAATTCAAATTTTTATTTTCTTTTAATACCCCCAGTATCCATGGGGGATATGTTCCAAACCCCCCCCCCCCCCGCGGATACGTGAAAACCATGGATAGGGGCGAATGCCTTATCCACAGTTTTCTGCTGCCCCCCTGCGTGCGCATGTGCGACCCCCCAGCTATTACCTTATGTTACAACGTTGGTGTCTTGCTTAAACAAACGCGATAAGCAGCCTCCTGCTGCTTATCGCATGGAAGTAGACTGAGACTAAATGCTAGAGGCTCAGAAAGTTTAACAGGAAGCAGGAAACTGCTTCCTGTTAACCTTGCTGAGCCTCTCTAACACTTAGAGAGCAATCCTACGTAAATTCTGGGCGGCGGACCTAGCGTACACCGCCTGGAATAGTCGCAAACGTGCCAAGGACTCGGGTGGCCGCCGGACCCAAGGAAGGTAGGATCCGGCGGACACCTCGGTCATTCGGCGGGCCGGGGGGAGGGACGGTGGAGCCAGGAGTGTGGCCATAGGCCCAGCCATACTGGGCGGGGGCGGGGACATGGCGTCCGCCGTATCCCGTCTCCGCCGGGCTCCGGAGGGCGGCTGGGCCGTTACACGGCCGCCTCCAACTTCCGCCAGCAAAAGAGCTGGCAGAAATCCAAGGAGGCTTACCAGCCCCAGCCACTGTTACACTCAGGGAAGGGGACGAGCATCCCCTTCCTCGAGTAGACTTTCCGCCGCGGGCTGCCTGCTGCAGGCAGCCTGCTACGGAGCACTGGATTAGGCGGACGGCCTTGGCCGGCTGTCTGATCTTTAAGTAGGATTGCGCTGTTAGTCTCTGTCTACTTCTATGCGATAAGCAGCTACTTATTGCACTTGTTTAAGCAAGACACCAACGTTGCAACATAAAAGGTAACAGCCGGGGGAGGGGTCACGCGTACGTGCTGGGGGGATTCGGCACCCACGGATAAGTGAATCCGCGGATGCCAAATCAGTGGATATGGGGGCCTCCATGTACAGTGTATTCCACTAGTCTCTCTTCTGCAAAAGTTCCAACCAAATAGATCTTCTGGCAGCATAGCCATTTTTTTTTTAAAAAAATTGCTCCTTAAATTTATACATAAAGTTGGGCTTAGTGGGTGCCATTTTGGATTTCAGGTATGGGAAGAATGACTCAGCAGGGCCCAAAGTCCTGGTCCAGTCTGGGATACATTCTAAATTAAATAACAAAACAAAATGCATTTTAGGACTGTTTCTGTTTTCCTTTTCTAATAATTCCTCATGCGACTACAGCAATGCAATAAACCCCAGTTAAGCAATGAGCTAACTAGGGATACAGGCGTTTCTGTGAGGCGGGGCCAGCCCATCCAGGAGGCTGACTGAAGCAATCACTTCAGGCAGTAGACTGGTAAGAGGCATGTGTTCCTTTTCCTTCTCCTCCTGCTCCTCGGATTCAGAAAGGGAATGAATTGGAGGAGGAAGTGTGGAGGAAAGGAGAGTGGTGGTCTAGCACACCACTGTTCTCTCCTTGGCACTTCCTCTCACATACTGTTCCTTTGTGAATCCAGGGAATAGGAGGAACAGTGGAGGTGGCAGCTGTACACCACTGAGTAATGGCATATTGCCTCTAGGCACTAGGAGGTCTTAGACTGGCCCTGCTGTGATGCGTGAGCAAACGTGGTTTAAACACACACGATGCAGGGGCAGCTCCTCACCACCCACAACGCTCCAGCCTCTTTCAGGAAGGAGCTCCAAATGCAAGTGAGTTTGTTACAATCTACAAATGGAGTTTTATCTCAGTCTTGGAGACTTGGGCCTTTGAAACTGCAGACTGTAGTCAGTCTTCTTGCTGCAGCTGGATGGCAGGTGTCAAACAAAGGCCTGTTTTAATTGTGATGATGTTTCATTGCTATTGAGAGAGACCTTCTTTGCTGACTCTCTTCTTGTTCATAGAGATACATAAATCATTACAGGGAATTCAAAGTACGCATTTGTAACTAACATGATAGATGCTGATGGATCACTTAGGGATGAAGACATCTGTCTGGTTAGTATTTTAAAAGTACTGTGAATACATTACTTTCTAATGTAAGACAATACTCCTCCTGCTCTGAGATGCTGTGAAAGAGGTGGCTTCACATCCATTGCCATCAGCTGTTGAAAGCGTTTGAAGCTGTAGCCCACTAGAGGGAACTGCTGGTGATCTGAACTGCCAGGAGTTGTGAACAGAGAAGCTGTACCTTTAAAAGGCAGCCAAGGAACTTTGGCTTCATAATGAACTATTTGTTCTTGACATGGAAGCAACACTAAATCATGCAAGGCAAGTGTGTGGCTGCCAGCTACCTGTTTCCGACGAGCGCCCTTACAATTTCCGAGTCTCTCTGTCCCACCTCCTTGATCTCATGCCCTCGCCTCCCCAAGCCCTCCACCCACACACTGCATTCTTTCTGGGCCCCACCTTGTTTTCCTGAGCACATCTCCACCTACTTCCTCCTCCTCCTTGTTCATTTGCCTGCATCTCTGACCTCCACACTTTCTTCCCACCTGTGTGTTGCCTCTCCCAGCCTTCACCTCACCACTCTGACATGTCCACCAGTCCCACCCTGTTCCCTTTCTCTCTGACCAGTCAGCTTTTCTAGCCCGTCCTCTGGTTTTCTGACTTCACATCCTTCCACTCCCTGAACCCTCCACCCAGCTTCACTGGCACACTTGCTATGCCACTGAGAGGGCGACACCTTGCACATAACACTTATCTTCTCCCTTATCCACATGATCTTCACATTCTAGGGACACTTAAATGGCCTGGCTTGATAAACAGATTTGCCATGTTATGTTGTTTTGAAATATTGAGAGTATCAGGTACTCTCAGGAAGGGAAGCAAGAAAGGAGAAGCCCAAGTCAGGGAGCTCCTGAGAAGACCATCAAATCAAAGGCCTACGCCCTATGACAATGCTCCTTCTTATGTTCTGTAGCATGGTTGTTTATCTTTAATATTGTAAACCACCTTTAGTGGTCCACAAGGCAGAAAGGAAGTATAGAAGTGCAAGCAACAAATAAATAGTTTTTACCCTTCTTTGCTCCTGCTGATCTAAGTGGTTCATGAAAATAATCATAAAAGCAATCCATACAAAAGAACAGCAAATCAGACCACAAACAACACTAATCCAGCAGCACAACAATACATAATCTCCACAATCCAAGATAATAGCACCCCAAGATTAAGCATTTGTGAAGGCTTTTCTAAAGTGTCAACCCTTTACGTAATGCCTGAAGGCATATAAAGTGGGATCCTGTCTGGCCTCTCCAGGCTGTACTATTCAGCAAGGGTGAACAAGTTCTATACTCTCAAGGTCACCTTTTTCTCCAAACCACAGCCTGGGACCAGAACTGTATTCTGCCATTCAAACTCCATGCCTCCCCCCTGAGTGTTCAGGCTCCATAATAAAGTTGGTGCCCTTTGGTGGTAAGGTAAGGTTGCCAACTCAAGCTATTCTGGAGATTTCCCCCACCCCCCTTAATAACATAATTAACAGTGCAATTCTAAGAACATAAGAAGAGTCCTGCTGGATCAGGCCAAAGGCCCATCTAGTCCAGCTTCCTGTATCACATAGTGGCCCCACCAGATGCCTCAGGGAGCACACAAGACAACAAGATACCTGTATACTGTTGCCACTCCCTTGCACCTGGCACAAAGAACACCTACTCCTCCAACCAGGAGGTTACTTATCCCCATCATGGCTTGTAAGCTGTGATGGACTTTTCCTCCATAAATCTGTCCAATCCTCTTTTAAAGGCATCCAGGCCAGGTGCCATCACCACCTCCTGTGGCAAGGAGTTCCACAAACCAATTACACGCTGGGTAAAGAAATATTTTCTTTTGTCTGTTTTAATACACCCTCCACTCAATTTGAGTGGATGTCCCCTAGTTCTAGTGTTATGTGAGAGGGAAAAGAACTTCTCTCTATCCACTCTCTCCATCCCATGCATAATTTTATACGTCTCAATCATGTCCCCCCTCAGGCGCCTTTTTTCTAGGCTGAAAAGCCCCAGACGCTGTAGCCTTTCCTCATAAGGGAGGTGCTCCAGCCCACGAATCATTCTGGTCGCTCTTTTCTGCACCTTTTCCAATTCAACTATATCCTTTTTGAGGTTTGGTGACCAGAACTGGACACAATACTCCAGATGCGGCCTTACCATCGATTTGTACAACGGCATAATAATATTGGCTGTTTTATTCTCAATCCCTTTTTTAATGATCCCAAGCATGGAATTGGCCTTTTTCACAGCCGCCACACACTGAGTCGACACTTTCATCGACCTGTCCACCAATACCCCAAGAGCTCTGTCCTGCTCCGTCACAGACAGCTCAGAACCCATTAGCTTATATGTGAATTTTTGGTTTCTTGCCCCAATGTGCATCACTTTACACTTACTTACGTTGAAGTGCATCTGCCATTTTGCTGCCCATTCTCCCAGTTTGGAGAGATCCTTCTTGCCTCCTGCACAAACATAGGCCAGCAAGAGCAAGCGCTTCGCCGGCCTAAGGTGTTGCAAAAGTGCCGTAAGGCACTTTTCTGGCACCTTTAGTGTAAGCGGTGCCAGCACAGAGGCCGGCACCGCTCACACCGCTGCTGGATGGACTCCATGCCATCAGATGCAGGTGAGTGCTGCGCCGGATGGCGGGAGGGCAGGAAGGGGTGGCGAGGAAGGGGGCCATTGGCTGGCCTGACCTGGGAGGAGGTTGGGATATCTGCCCTGGGTTGCACCGATATCCAACGCCCCTTCCCAGGCCAGGCCAGGCCGGCCGTACAAGTCTTCCTCAGACATGCACCAGCTCCAGAGCTGGCACGCATCTGAGGAGGCCCATTGGGGCCTCCGGGGCTTACACCGGAGGAAGGGGATGGGCCTCCCCTTTCCCTGAGTTGAGCCCCAGTTGCACCAGCACAGCCCGCATCCTGACTTGGATGTAGCGGCCAGCCCTTTAGGCTGGCTGCTGCATCTTAAGCAGGATCAGGCTGCCTGTCAAGTAGGCTCTGTTAAAATCTACAGGATTCTTTTCAGTAGTTGCTTTCAGGTTGAGGCTGATTCCTGGAGACTCCTGGCTAATCCTGGAAGGTTGGTAACCCTATAGTAAAAGCTTCCTGTTGTATCAAATATGGTATTGCATACAAAAATGTACATTGACATATTGCAGACTTATTACATATATGAAAAAGCAGAGACATTAAGCGAGGAATATCTGTTGCTTACCATTGGAAAACTCTTCTGCTATAGCAGTAACTGATTCACCAAGGATGGATTAAAATGTGTGAAGGTCCATCAAAGCCTTCATTTCCTCTGGGTTGCTAGAAAGCATGGTGCTTCCTTGGTTAGCCTGTATTAACTGCTAGGCATTGTACTCTGGTATAGACTGTATCAGGAAAGGAGAAAATGCTTGTAAGGCTGTAAAATTTCTATTGGTGTATTAGGGAACACATCTCTGGAACGGGCCAGAAGCAGGCTAACAGTGTAATCCTATACAAGAATTAAGTCCCATTACCACAGGTGGGGTGACAAGGAAAGTCCCCTGATGCCATCTCAGGACTGCCACCTCTGCACTACAAAAAAACAAACAACCCCCCCCCCCCCAACCTTTGACCATGCTCCTTACATGCTGCTCACTGGCATCACTGCAGGGGAGCAGAGCTCTAAGTTCCGCCGCAGTCAGACCCTCCGTTACACAGGAGCACGAAGCGCCCCCGCCCCCTCGCCTTTGGAGCCATCCAAGTCGGTGAAAGCAACAACTTGAATGGCTCCAAAGGTGTGGGGGCGGGGGGGCTTCGTGCTCCCGTGTAACGGAGGGTCTGACCGCAGCAGAACTTAGAGCTCCTCCCCCCCTGCAGTGATGCCAGTGATGCTGCTGTCAAACTCGGAAGTGCAGGAGTTCCGGTTTCATTTACAGGAACATCTTATGCTGTCCCTATACATGAAACCAGAAGTCCTGCACTTCCGGGTTTCATGGCAGTGGGTGAGGAGCACGATAAGGAGGGGAATGATCTGCTTTTCGCTTGAACAAGTGGGAAGCCGATCATTGCAGCTTGCATTAGCGGCAGGTTGGAGGGAGGTGGTGGCGATGGCAGACTCGGGGTGAAAGGCACCCTGAATCTGCCAACCCCTCACAATATAGTGCTGATGCATTCTGCATTAGGTGGCCTCATGGAAGGCTGGCCCTGCTCACTATGTTCAGTGGGACACTGCCAGATAATTGTGCATAGGATTGCAGCCTAGCAGTGCAATCCTGTCTGTTTGTAGACTGGCGGAGCAATTGTTCCGCCAGTCTAAGGTGTCGCAAACATGCTGTAAAGCACATTTGTGACCACCGATGAGTAAGCGGCACCGATGGAGAGGCTTGCGCTGCTCCGCCAGTGCTGCAGGACAGATAGACACCGTGGTGGAGAGGTGAGTCCCCGTGACATGGCAGAGGGGTGGGGGAGGGTGGAATAGGGCATTTTGGGGATGGTGGGATTGATCGGCTGGGCCCAAGAAGGGAGAGGGATCGATGGCGGCCTCCACCGCCATATCCTATCTCCCTTCCTGGGCCTGTTGGCTGATAGCTGGTTCACATTTGAGTTGACCCATGGGGCAGCTAGGGTTCTACTTGGGGTAAGGGGACAAATGTCCCTTTACCCCAAGGAGGGCTCCGGCTGCGCCGGCCCCATCCTGCACAGGATGTGGCGGGTGCCTTATTTGCGCCGCTGCGTCCTGCTAAACAGGATTGGGATGTCCGCCTCTAGGGGGGGCATTCTTAAAGGGAAGCCTCTTTCACACTGTGAGGGGATCACTCAATAGCTTTCAAGCTTGCCCATGTGAAATCTTCCGTGGTTCATTCACATGGAAGGACTGGACCTCCTCAGCAACTGAACACTGGTCCTTAGTTACTCCTTTAACAAATCTCCTTTAACAAATCTGAGGCTGCTGCATACAGTTGTACCAGACATTTATTTAAAAGCAATGCATTAACTTAACCTTTTATCTAGCAGTACACTTTACAGCACAACATAACCACTACAGCTCCATTGGTAGTTTATTCATTTGTATTACACATTTCTATAGAAAATATGTTGGGTAAATAGAGGCAATAATTAAAGGGCTCTATAGCCCAATGAGGGATGCCAATATATTGTTTTTACATAACGAAAAGCCCAAATGCCTTTATTTGGAAAAAGAAAGAGGTTTTCTTTGACATGTTGATAATATTGCTATATGATGTATAAAGACATACAACAAATGGTCTTTAAAATACAAACACTCTTGGTAATTTAATCTTCAAGATATCCAAGAGCAGACCTTTGAACTTTGTATCACCCACACATTTGAAATTTGAAAAGGTGTCTCTGTCTAGATGTCCATTGCAGAATCCTGTGACTTGTAGTACAGGAAGTTGAGCATTTCCTTCTCTTTTTTTTAATGCAAAAGGTCTAGCAACTTGTTCTTCTGATTTGTGGGGCCAGGCTTGGTAATATGCGTACACTGCCTACCACAGACTCAGTAACCAAACAGGACCTTTGTGAGGCGTTTATCAGCCAGGCTGTAGAACTGTTCTGTTTCCTTGAAGCAAATGGCATTTCATTCAGCATCAGTAGTGTTAAGTAATGTGCAGGAAGTGTGTGTGTGTGTGTGTGTGAAAGCCCCTCATGTGTGGGTGAAAGCCTTTAAGAGTCCTGTGCAAAACAGGAAAAGGAAATAGTTTGGTCCAAGCCTTCAAACTCAGTTTTATGTTTTTTTTTAATTGCAAAGCATTTTTGTCCTCCTTCTTCCTGCCTGTTTGTCAACAGATGTACGCTGGAGGAAAGCTACTCTTTGGGGGCTGTGTTTTCAACGGATACAGCTACAGCAAGAGGGACCTGCTGAAGCAAATCAACCAAGTTCGCCTCAACTACAAGATGGGCCACTTCCTGCCTCAGAGTTTCAAATTTAGGTAAAACAGGAAGTGCAGGGGGAGAGAAAGATGAGTGTGGGGAGAAGGGAGGCTATGTCAGAGGTCTCTTTGCAACATACACTGGGCAAATTAGTACAAAGTATCCTGGTATGACCTGAGGAATGGGTGTGTGCCCATAAATCCATCTAATTTTTTTTTATTTAAAGCATTCATACCCCATCCTTCAGTTGACAACAGACGTTGTGTGTGTGTGTGCGCGCGCGTGTGTGTGTGTGTGCACACGTGTGCACGTGCACGCGTGTGCATGCTGTGTGTCAAACAGGGGATTTGCTGCTTTCTCCTCCACTTTCTCACAGGGCCATTGGTGTATCTCTGGCCACTTGTGAGGCGAAAGGAGCATAGTCCGAGTTTAGAGGCACCAGCAATTGGAGGTGGTGATGGTGTTTCTTTGTCTTCCTGGCTTTTCTTTCTTCTTCTTTCTTCTCCTCTTCACAGGGCAGTTGGTGGTTTTCTGGCTACACTGGCTCCTAGCTGTCAAATATGTAGTTAGACCAGTGTTTCTCAAACTGTGGGTCGGGACCCACTTGGTGGGTCGCGTCCTGATTTCTGGGGGGTCCCAGGTGATGGAAAGATCAGATAATTGCCACAAGCCCTGAAGCTATTCAAAACCAGATAGCTGCTAATTGCCCTTCAAAAAGCTGAGCTCCTGCAGTTACAAGCTTGTTTAAATATAGGGAGATAAATGTTTGAGCGACTCGTAAAGCTAGGTGGGTCCCGATAGAGTGTCATTTTAAAAAGTGGGTCACGGTGCTAAAACGTTTGAGAACCACTGAGTTAGATGAATGGTTTTGAAAAATAAAGGGCTGAATGGTATGGTCTGCCTTATTGTGTTTCAGGTGTCTAGAAATTAGGGCTATTTATGCATTCAATATTTAATTTTAGTTGCTTAGTCATCTGACTTTTAATCAATTTATTTCATTTCTGTAAATCTGCATATTACTCAAACCTCAGCATAGATGCATTTTTTAAGCAACTGAAGCTTTTCTTGGGATACAATAAGTTTTGCTTTGTTTAATTAACCACATCACTCACTGTTGTGGAAGGAAAAGCCTTCTTTAATCTTTTCTTGTTCACCATTTTGGAATTTGGACATATAACACATTTCCTGTTATAACAACATATCGGATCCAAAATGGCTTTTAAGACATGCATAAGATCAAATCCCATCAGTATTTTGGTAGATTTATATTGAAAAGATGTGCTGACATTCATTGCAACAATGTCAGTCTTCATTGCCTTTGGTTTTTCATATTACTAGGCAGAACATCTAGTCTTTTCAGCCTCAGAGGCAAAAAATATCTGCTATTCTTGAATGGAAGGAAGAACAATCTTAATGTTTTTTATGCATCAGACTGGCAGAGGATGAAATGAGCTCGTCTCTGTGTTTCACCTTCATCATGGTGCGCTTTCCATGTCTCCGTCCACTCTCTGCATCAAAAAATGGGGGACAGAAGCAACAGGACATGTCAGTGGCGTCATTGCAGGGGGAGTGGAGCTCTAAGTTCTGCTGAGATCGGAGCCTCCGTTACATGGAGGAACGAAGCAGCCTCACCCCCTCGCCTTCGGAGCCTTTCAGGACCTGCGCGTTGCTTTCGCTTCCCTGAAAGTCTCCGAAGGCGAGGAGGCGGGGCTGCTTCGTTCCTCCGTGTAATGGAGGCTCCGATCTCAGCGGAACTTAGAGCTCTGCCCCCCCCTGCAGTGACGCCACTGGGACATGTGGAGGGGAGGAACGTGCTGCGTGAGAACACTGGAGAGTGGGAGGAGCAGAGCCTGGCACACAACAGGGTAAGGGGGGGGGCATTTGGCATGCAGCCTCAGGTGTCAGGAGATCCTTTGTAGGTTAGTGTGTTGCAAGCTGCCATTGATGGTACTAGGGGTGCCAATGAAATCGCTGGGCTTGGGCCTGGATTTGAGCTTCAGGGACTTCCGATGCTTACCTCAAAGAAGAGGCAAACATTACATTAGGAGCCCCTGAATTCTTCTGCTTGGATTAAAAACTGAGCATCACAAGAGAAGGAAGGGAATGTTGTGTAGAGACTTTTTCCCTTCCTCTAAACCCTGGTAGGAAGGGAACTAAAACCCCACAGAGGATCAGGGTGCAGCTTCTTCCTCTCCTGCACCATTTACTTCCTATTATTCCCAGGTCACCACTACATGCCTCTTGTTCTTCATATCTTCCTTAGCCATCTTCCCAGCCTGTATTCAAATTCCATATTCTACTGATGGCCCAAGATGTGGAAACCAAAGAAAACATACAAACAAATCAAAATGGATGCATGTTGTCCAAACATACTTAATTTATTGCAAACTCCGAATAGATTTTGTTTGTTTCAGAATGTACCGTATTGTGCCGAGTGTAAGACGCACCTGATTATAAGATGCACCCTTAAAGTTTAAATTTTTTTAATTAAATCACTGGCATTAACTTGCAACAGCCTGATTATAAGACGCACCCGTAGTTTAAAAACTTGAATTAGGAGAAAAAAGTGAGTCTTATACTCAGACCAATACGGTATTTGATGTATACTCACATCCAGCTGCAATTATCCATCAGCAATGAGGGGCTGTCCCCACCTGCCAGCCTTGTTCTTAGGCTCATAGTATTTCATATTCTGTGTGGCCCAATTAGCAGAAATTCTAGCAATGAAAAGATTTACAATCTGCTTTTAGGAGCTTAGCAGATTGGAGGAATAAAGTCCATTCAGAGCATGTATTCCATGAATATAGCATCAGCTCTGATACAGTCTGTTAAACTATTTGCTGTGGATGACTAATGGTGGTTCGTTCCTGTGGCATCATGCTCTGCAGTCACGTCCAAGAGAGCTAGAGCCCTTATGACTGTGTGGCGGCACTGATATCCGGGACCAGCATGACTTCATTCTCTTTTCCCCCTATAAAACCGGCTGCTTTTGAACTTGGGCAACAGCAGACTGTCAGGCTGCAGGAGCAAGGGATCTGGACTCTTTCACTGCTCGAAACTCATTCTGTGGAGATGTGGAGTAGTTCTGAGGATGAGACATTTCAGAACTTGAGTATATGGCACCACTGTTATGTCCTATATCCATTGTGAAGATGTTCCTGTATGTACAGGATTGTCAGGCCTTGGCAAGAGAGGCTCCTATTCAGGCATGGGCAGGTGAGACGTGGAAGGACAGAGGCAAGAGGAGCAGTTGAGGATGTGTCAGGGTTGAGTACCAGTTTACAGTCAAGGAGATGGCCAGCGGCACAAGGCATAGTTGGGGCTGACCAAACACTGTCTAAAAGTTCCAGAAATCCTACTGTCAGGGCCTGCCAATTCTCAGACCTGAAAATATATATCTTTTTTCCTCCAAAGAGGAGGCGCAGCTGGATTCCCTGACTGCCCCCAGTATAGATGGGTCCCCTAGGGACTCCATACACTCTGAGAGCCAGCTGGAAGCCACCTGGCAAATGACACCCCAACTGGGAGACAGTGTCTTTCATGAGACTTCCATCTTTGCTCTGAACCCTCCTCACCACCCCTGAGACCTCGGAAGCAGCAGGAATGATGCATCTGTGCTGATTATCAGGTCTGGCAACTTAGTGGCCAAGAGTTCTCCTATCCATATGACTTACTTGAGAGGAGGAGGCAAACCTCACATGTGCTCCAGATCAGGGTCCCAAGAGTATTCAGGAAGGGGCAGAACCACCAGGCAGACTGTAAGACCTTCCATGATCTTTGGCTTCCTGGTCTCTGTGAGAAATGCCCCTTACCCAGCTCCCCTACTCATCCTGGCTTCCTACCTCCTGCGCCACCACCTTGGGGCCTACCAATGCTCAGAGGTAGCAGAAATAGACACCGAGCTTTTTATCCAGCCACTGCTGAGTCCCATTGAAATAAACGGGGCTCACTTTAGTTACAACAGGGTCCCATTCCATTGCTTTAAATGGAGTTTAGTCAGGATGAACTGGTGCTGGATTGTGCCCATGGATTCTAAGAACTGATCAGTGTCCTGCTGATAACAAATTATCTCAGTGTTAGTTGGAGGGTCCAGGAAGCAACTTATGCGTCACCAGAGTTTGCAATCTTCTGAACATTCACTGAAGAATAAAGCAGAGATAAGAGGGGAAGTCAGGAAGTGTTTGTACCCTGTTTGCAAGCATTCATTCTCTCTGCAAAATAATCTGAATGCAAGAGGAAGGGAAGTGGGATTTGGTGCTTTTGTAGCAATGTTTTCCAAGGTCACAACTTCATATCCCTGTGTGGCTTCCACCATGAGACTTTGTAGGATCCAGATCCTATTTTGGTTGGCTTTTCACAAATCACACTCTGGCCAGTCTGATCCTATCTCTAGGGTGGTTAACATAGTCATATAACCATTCCATATTCCACAATCAAGCCTTGGTTACATTCTTATAGTTATCCCTTATTTTAAGCAATGTCCAACAGTGTTTCTCAACTTTTGTCCCTGATGTACCACTTCCCAGGATCCAATCATCTGAAGTACCACCAGAAGTAAATGGTGATGACGTCATTGCCAGTTACTTGCGCCCTAGGGGGGGGGGTCAGACACGATGCTGGAAACACCGTTAAGAGGCTCAGGGCAGGCGGGAGGACTTTTTAAGCGTGTGAAAATTCTGCGCAGGAGCTCTGCCTGCCGAGCTGAGCCTCCTACCTCTGTTTGTCACATCACGGTCTCGCTGTCGGGTGTCCATGGGTGCCACGCGTACCACTGGACACCCACCTCATGCACCACCAGTGGTACGCATACCACTGGTTGAGAAATGCTGCTCTAGAACATCTGTAGAACAGAAGATGGATTCTGTGCCTCAGGACGCTATACTCACAGGACAGACAATCCCAGCCTTCCCCCCCCCCCCCGGCAATGATAACGGAGAGAAGGCTGGATGATTTGTTTATTTTTAAGAAATTCTATCCTAGCCTTTTCACAAGTTCCAGGATGGCTTACAAATGTCTGTGTAGTCCAATGTCTGTGTAGTCCAATTAAAATCACAATTAATTTTTTTACCCAAGGGTGTATATACGCATCAGGAGTTAACACCTGTGGGCTGGGAGGAAATGGGCTTTAAACAGCAACAAAAGAATTAAAATGCAACAACAAAACTAAAAGCAAAAACAAATAGCCACAAAACCCCAAAATCAAATCTTGCAATTAGAAAGAGAGGGGGAGACAGCAGCAACAAACAAAAACCAATTTGGATGATCAGCAAAAGCTGCTGGAAATGATGGATCTTCACTCACCTCTAAAAGACCTGCAGTGGAGGGGCCTCTTGCATCTCCTGGGATAGGAAATTTCACAGTCTGGGGGCCAAAATAATGAAGACCTTCTTGCAGGTCACCACCAGCCACACTTCCAAAGGCAGGTGGTCTCCCTATAGACGGTCCCAAAACAAAATGGTCCCTCTAAAAGATTTTACAGGATGGGCAGACTGGCATGGAGGGATGAGATAAACTGGTTCTAAACTATTTGGGCTTTAAAGGTCATAGCCACCACCAAGAATAATTATACTGGTAACCAAAGCAGCTGCATTAGTAATCATATTATATAACCATATAACCGGGCATTGCTGGCACCTGCAGTGCTGCATCTTGTACCAGCTGAAGTTTCCAGAGAGTCTTCATGGGCAGCCCCAGTGATCTAAAGACATGGTAACTAAGGCAAGAGTAACCATACCAAGGTCTGATTGGGGCAGGAATGGGCACATCTGACATAGCAGCTGAACCTGGGCAAAAGCGTCCCAGGTCCAGACTGAAACCTGTATATCTAGGAGCAAGGCCAGGTCCAGAAGTACTCCCAAGCTTCACACCTGATTCGGCAGGGATAGTGCGTCCCCATCAAGAACAGGTTGTCACATCAACACTGCCCTAGCAGGTCTCTTCACCTCTGTCTTCTCTGGATTTAATTTCCGGCTTAAGCTTGCAAGGGCTTAGGACAATATTACAATGCATCCTCCCCTTCTTTGTATTACAGGTATTCATTCAACCCACCAAGCTGAAGATATCCATTTTTAAGGATGTTTACAGTTATAGATTTGATTTTCCTCCTATGTGTGGCAAAGGCTCACTCTCTGCTCATAATGAAGTGCCATAGATATCTGCTTTTCGGGTCCCGTCCTTATACTGTATTGGCAAGAACATATCACTTTCTCTGTTGCCTTAATCAGACCTCCTGATGCCTGCAGCAGGTGTAGTGTGTGAAATGTTTAAATTGTTCTTTCCAGTCAAGGCCATTGATCCCATTCCAACGGGTGAAGAATGAGGAACCAACAGCCCAATCCTAACCACCTTTCCAGTGCCGATGCAGCCATGCCAATGGGGCGCATGCTGCATTCTGTGGTGGTGGGCAGTCATGGAGGCCTCCTCAAGGTAAGGGAACATTTGTTCCCTTATCTCAGGGCTGCATTGCGGTTACATCAGTGCTGGAAAGTTGGTTAGGATTGGGCTGCAACGACTGTGGGGAGATGACAGGTATGTAAAAGGGAGTCTAGGAGCAGAGCAGTGGCGTCGCTCTAGGTGGGGCGGAAAGCTAAGTTCTGCAGCGTTCCGCCCCACCGTTACTCTCCGGCACGAGGTGCCCCACCCCCTCATCGTCGGAGCCTGTTGGTGGATCGAAGGCAATGCGCAGGAGAGTCCCTGTGCGTTGCCTCCTCTCCACTGACGGGCTCCTACGACGAGGGGGTGGGGCACCTCGTGCTGGAGAGTAACGATGGGGCGGAACGCTGCAGAACGTAGCTTTCCGCCCCACCTAGAGCGACGCCACTGGAGCAGAGGTCCATCATTTTTGAAGAGGGAGGATAAAAATATTAACAACTGGGAAAGGAGAAATATGTAAGAAATGTAGAAGGATTGGCAGACAGCTGAGAAATGTGAAATAAGGCTATGGCCGACTACACTCCCCTTGTGTGCGTGTGTGTAGGCAGTAATGAGGGAAAACTGGCAATGGGAGAGCAAGGGCATATGATGGAGCAGGGCGTAAATGTTGTTCCGCCGAACTTCCTTTGGCGGTTGACATATTTGTTGAGTGCAGGTGTGTGATGATCAGTTAAGGAGAGTGGTAACATGTTTTTTAAAAACAGACACACGGTCATGTCCGAAAACTGAGAGGAAAGCAGAGTGAGGTCGACAGTGTCTTGGGAATCCTGTGCAGACAGTCAGTACTGTACACAGCTTGTGTGAGGCAGGGCGGTGGTCTGAGTCCTCTCAGGGTGACATGGAAGCAGGCAGCTGTGTGGGCCTCTCTGTGCCTGGGAACTGCCTGGGGTCAGGGGGGCAGGGAAGCAGGCCGATGGTCTGTCAAGTAGGGTGCATGCGACATGGCAAAGGAATGCTCGAAAGCGACAGAGAGAGGAAAGTCGATCTGCTGAAAGGTCAGCAAGACAAATCCCTGGCACCGGCTTTCAGGAAAAGTTGAAGGTAGCAGACTTTGTTACCAGGAGGACGTTTAAACCAAAACAAACTCATTCCACATCCTGTCCTTCTGCTCAGATTGAGAAGTGGTCGTAGTGAATGATCAGTATACTTCAGGTTGCAATGAGGCAGGCCATAGGAGTGAGAAGAAGGTGCACACCCAAGCCCCTTTTCACAAGACAAAGAGGAAAAATGTAGACAGTAACAGATGATCTTTTAGCAAGTTCTTTTGGTGCTGTAGATCTTAAAGTGGCTCATTTGGACCAGAGTCAGAATAGTTTAGCTTTGTGATCTTCAAGGGTCTATTTGGAGACTCATAATGACAAAAATGTGCGCAGACACTTTTTTTGAAGGTCCCTCCACCCTTTTTTTGAAAGTGGGCATGTTTTACTACTTCTAAAATGCTACTTTTTGAAGTCTACAGGGGCACACACAGCCTCATAGAGACCATACATCCGCAAATGAGTGGTTAGGATCAGGCACAGCAGCCACATCAGTGTCTCATCCCATTCTGTTGCAATTTGGGATGGAGGATGTCATGGTGGAATGTCAAGGTGGGTCAATGAGCCTGTGCTGGGAAGAGCCGCCACTACTAGATATGGGGCAAAGTTCATGCGCAGAGCCACAAAATGGAACAGAAAAACACAGAAATTGACCATGACATACATTGTATTTGAATGAGCCTCTTAAAAATTTACCATCTTTGCATCTGTCAGCATACATGGCAATTATTTCAGTTTATCATTACACTAACCCTGTGAGGTAGGCCAAGCTGAAAGATAGTAACTGGCCATTGTTTCCCCAGTGAACTTCATGGTTGAGGTTTTGAACCCAGATCTTTCTCAGCCTGAAACATCCCAATGATTCATTGCAGAGCATATCATGTGGAACTGTATTGTAGAAATTGCTTTTTAATGCAAGAGAATGCCATCCATGCAGTCTCCCTAGCACTGCTCCAGGAAATGCAGAACAATGCAGGCTGCACATACAGCACATTCCAATGTACAACAACAACAACAACAACCAGTAGCTAGAAGTTATATTCAGAGAACGAATGGTAGCAGGAGGAGGAGCAGGAGTGGGGAAAAGTGGAGCAGGAAGTGGGTGGATGCCCCCTGAACAGTTGTTTTCATCACAGGCTTTGTGGGACAAAGCTTTTATATACAGAATGTCTCCTTGGTAGGTGTGCAGTATGTTATGCAGTAGTTCATGTGAAATTGCAAAACATGCTTTCTTTAGGAATGGGCTGTTAACATGACAGTTCTTAGAATACACAGTCGGGTGCTATATTTTCTGGTTTTTTGATCACATTTTCAAACATTTTTCTGCAAGCAAGACAGTTAGAAGAACCCTATTAAAACAAACTCTGGTGGCCATGGACTTTGAGCAAATGTCTGCATCAAATTATAATGGGGTTGAATGTGCCCCATGGGTCTGGTAATGCCCACCCCTGTTTTATGTCTGTGTAGTCCAATAGGAAGAGAGGTAATGAGTTTGGGGTTTGGCTGTCTTAAGGGTTCCAGCCAATGGACTGTAAGAGGAAGAAAACCACCTTCCTAATAAGGCCTTAAATCCCAAAGAAGCAAAGGGACTGGGTATTTGGTGTATGTTTCAGGTAGTGATGGAGTATGGATTGCACATTTGTTGTAAGTCCTCGACTTTCTCCTGGTCTGCATAATCGGCTGAAATAAATTATCAGGGAGCCAGCAGTCCCCGGTCCTAAATTGCATTAACGCTTGTGCAGTCGGTCAACGTCTCTGTCCATTGCTGTGAATAATTGAGTGCTATGACACACTAGAACTTTGGTAATAGTTAAAATGCTTTTTGAATTAAAGTAAGTAATGGAGGAAATAAAGAAACTGCCTGTAAATCAAGTCTGGATCCCAAGACATTAGGGGCTTTGTTGCTGCCTGTGGGAAGCTTTTTTCCATAATCCTTGACGTATATTGCTTTTGCAGAGCTCCCCTGCACAATCCCTCTGCCCCTTTGAAACAAAGACCATTGTACTATGATGAGCCACTGTACCAGGAATGACAGGATTTGGCGTAAATAACTTTGCAGCATTGTGAAGCCCCTCTTTATCCCTCTTGTGCCAGTGCTGGGACTCAAACCCCCAGGCCTAGAAAAGTAGCCCTCTTTGACACCGTGGTATTGATGCTTCCATCTCAGCCTCTGAAAGGTGCAGGCAGCTTTGGTGGAAGAGGGGGTGGACTTTTCCAGTCCTGTAGTACAGCAACCAATAGCTATGCAGGTATATTTCTAGCAGCTCTCTCCCGAGTCAGACCATTGGTCCATATAAGTCAGTATTGTGTTCACTGATAGGCAGCAGCTCTCCAGGGTTTTGGCGGGGGCTTTCTCAGCCCTGCCTGGAGATCTCAGGAACTGGACCTGGGCCCTTTTGCATGCAAAGCATGCATTCTTCCACTGAGCTCTATTGCCCTTCCCCAGTTGATAGTAAGGGAGGGTTGGGACTTCTACCCATAGGATCAGCTACTATTTGTGCCACAGCAGCTTTACGAATGCAACCTGGTGGGCTTTGGAAAGTGGTTGGGTTAATAGTGTAATTAGCCTGATCCCCACAATGTTCAAGAAAGAAGGTGGCTTAGCAGAAGTGGATTGCAGGTGACCACTCAGCCTTAGCAAGAGCTCTGTGCACAGCACAGGTGGGCTTCATAATACTGTTGGCTCTGTTGATCACTTCATTACCCAAACCCATCATCCCAGTTTGCTATAATGAAGTTTTTGCTCTTCATTTCACCCTTTCAGAATGAGTTGTCTTGCTGTGCTTTATCTTGAGGCAAGCAAGGAGCTGTAAAAGAAGGTGCTTAACAGGAACATTGCTAAGGTTCATGAGCCCCAGATCAAATTTGCCTGTTTGTGTTTTCCTGTTTTTATAAGCCTTCTTCTACTATTTCATGTGCCTTTCACCTAATGTTCCATTACCAATGAAGAATCTCCCTTCCTGCTATAGAAGGGCATTGTGGAGACTGTAAGTAATAAGGATGACAGAAATCTTATCGCCAGGGCCATTATTCATGGCTACTTTGATACCATGCATCATGGAATCTGGTTCCCAGTGTGGTGTTCCATCAAACTAGATTGAGAACAGGGTGTGTGTTTAAGTCAAAATGTGTGGTTCCTTGGTCGGATAACCTATACATTGTTGTTCAGTCGTTAAGTCGTGTCCGACCCTTCGTGATCCCATGAACCATATCCCGCCAGGCCTTCCTATCCTCCACTATCTTCCTGAGTTCGCTCATTTTCATGTTCCTTGCATCGGTGATGCTGTCTAACCATCTCATCCTTTGCCTTCCCCTTCTCCTTTTGCCTTCAATCTTTCCCAGCATTAGAGTCTTCTCCAGAGAGTCCTCTCTTCGCGTTAGGTGGCCAAAATATTTGAGTTTCAGCCTTAGTATCTGTCCTTCCAGGGAACAGTCAGGGTTGATTTCATTTAGGATTGACTGATTTGATCTCCTAGCAGTCCAAGGGACTCTCAGGAGTCTTCTCCAGCACCACTGTACACATCAGTGTACAGCATCTATTCTTCGGCGCTCAGCCTTCCTTATGGTCCAACTCTCGCAACCATACATTACTACTGGGAACACCATCGCCCTGACTATGCGAACTTTTGTTGGCATGGTGATAACTCTACTTTTTATTATGCTATCTAAATTTGCCATAGCTTTCCTTCCAAGGAGTAAGCGTCTTTTAATTTCATGGCTGCTTTCTCCGTCTGCAGTGATCTTGGAACCCAAAAAAGTAAAATCTGTTACTGCTTCCATTTCTGCCCCTTCTATTTGCCAGGAAACCTATACATTAGCATGTATTCTGTTCATAGCAAGCTTTGGAAAATTTGACTCTCCAAGTTGCAGAATTTTCATTTTTGACTTGCAAAGAACTAAGATTCCTGTGATGGCTGGATCATTGCTAGGGAGAGTAATGCTGGGGAGAAAAGTCAGTGTAAAGATGCTGACGTAGTATTTATTATTTAGATAGCATCATGAATGTCTGTGGCATGTTATAAAATAATGTAAGCAAGAAAGACAGGACCCTGCCGTGAGAGGTTCACAATCTAAGTTTAGATAGTGTAGGAGGCAACAGAGGGAGGAAGGGGAGAACCAAGAGAGGCATGAGAAATTGAAAGTGAATGTGTGTGAATACAGTTACATGTACTTTGGCTTCATTTCAATTGGAGAGAAAACTAGTGTAAAGATGAAGGCTTCATGGAGGAGTTGGGTTTGAAAAGAGGGTTGAAGGAAGAGAGAGAAGTAGCATGCATGAGGGGCTGTAAGGGACTGAAGGAGTAGGAGACTGTTGGACAACTGATGATGGTAGAGTTGGAGGAGCACAAATAAGGGCAGATCAGGGACAGCCCATCCTTGAGGCCAACTGAAGCAGTTGCCTCAGGCAGTAGATTAATGCGGGTGCCCATCTCTGTCTACCTACTTGCCTCCACTACTCCTCCTTCCACTACCTGCATTGGGAAAAGGAAGAGGGGGACAAAGAGGAAGAGGACATGAGGAGAGTGCTGAGCTGGAGCACATTGGAGAGTGCGAAGAGCAGAGTCTGGCACATCATCAGGTTGTTGTTATTATTATTAATAATAATAACAATAACAACAACAACAACAACAACAACAACAGTATTTATATACCGCTTTTCAACAAAAAGTTCACAAAGCGGGTTACGGACTAAATCAAATTATTAAATGGCTCCTTGTCCCAAAAGGGCTCACAATCTAAAAAAATAGGGACAACCTTTGGCATGCTGCCTCAGGCATCTGGTGGTCTTGGGTTGGCCCTGTGGCAATAGGAAGAGCTTTAAAGGTAAGGACAAAGCATATCCTGTACACTGGGGAGCCAATGTGATGCTACAATCCTCATACTAGCCAATCAGTGCTAGAAGATTTCAGTTGTCCTTGCAGTGAGAGATTTGTACAGTATCTAGGATAACTGAAAGGACCATGGTGTGACAATGGGAGTCTAGTAAGAAGCAAATTGCAGGAAACAACATGGCAGAGGACCAGGGCATGGACTAGTGTTTCTGCCAAGGGGAGCTGAGAGGAAAGGATGGGCTCTTGGTATGCTGTGTGGAAATACCCAACAGATTAGAAGGTCAACATTTCACATTCCAAATG
Source organism: Plestiodon gilberti rubricaudatus (assembly GCA_026170595.1). Taxonomy (NCBI): domain Eukaryota; kingdom Metazoa; phylum Chordata; class Lepidosauria; order Squamata; family Scincidae; genus Plestiodon; species Plestiodon gilberti. Next base: position 225,596,644 of record JANXHW010000002.1, read on the forward strand.
TCAATGCCTACACAAATGGGTTGGCATTTCATTTGAAGTGGAAATACTGGGGATTTTTGAGTGTTTTCAGTGTTCAGGTTTGTGTGCATCATGAGAGTCCTAGACATCAGGAGATACTTCCAGTTGTACAAACACAGTTTTTCTTGTCTGATTTTGCAAATTTGATCCAATATAGCTTACTTCTGTGTCCTACATTCAAAGTGGTCTGTTTCTTTGGGTCTGTCCTGGAGATGATATTAAAAAGAAATATCAGCCAAAAAGTCCTCAGCCAAAAAGTATAAAGCAAAGGTTTGCCTGACGCACGCGCACGCACACGTACACGCACACACGCACACACACACAAAGTGAGGAACCCTGGCAAGTAAATGGGCAAGTGTGAATTGTCTGATTGCTTTCAGGCCAAATGCTTCTCTTTAGGGCAACCACATGTTACATTAAACTTCTAGTTTGGCCCTGCGTATTTATTTTTTCATTATAATTAGGAATTAAGCATCTGTGATGGGAGGAATCCAAACTGGTACCCGTGGTGGGGATTCACCCTTTCCCTCATGCTGTTATCCAAACTAAAATCATCCTTGAAGTTGCTCTTTGCTCTGTGAAGCTGCTGTAGTCTCTGCCCTGAGCTGAAGCTCTGAGTCTGATCTGGAAGAGGGAAGAGCAACTGGGTCCGAAGGATCAGTCTTGGATCCAGTGTCAGACCTTGACACCAGGGCTGAAGACTAGGTCAGGACTTGCCAGGCAGGCAGCAGACCCTGGAGTCAAAGGCCCCAGAATTGTACACCTTGGAGCCAGCACCCACCAAGCCAGAACTCAAGCCTCTGCCATGCGCAGAACCTAATGCTCTCCTGAGCCTGCACATCAGTGCTGACAACAGGCCCGCCAGAAGGAATGTGATGGACCAAAGGAAAAACACAAGACTGCAGGCCGAACAACTACCTCTTTAAAGCTCTCCAGGCAGGGAGGTGGAGCCTAGGAGGGGTTGGTTGGGCCTGGAGGTATTTAAGATACCTTTAACATCCTTTCTGACCCTTGTTGGTGCAAGCTGTTGACCTGGCGCTCTCGAGGATTCTGCAACCCTGCCTCATGTGTTGCTGCTTGAAGAACGACAGGACTGAAGCTTCAATTGGCTCTACCAATGGCAACTTCCCTCTCGAGAAAAATAGCAATTGGGAACAGGAATTTTTTTCCACATTTTTTTACCACCCTTCCTCCAAGGAACTCAGGAAGGTGTACATAATTCCTCCCCTCTTTTTGTCCTCACAATAACTCGGTGAAGTAGGTGACGCTGAGAGATAGTGACTGGCCAAAGCTCACCTAGGAAGCTTCATGACTGAGCAGGGATTTGAACCCGGATCTTCCAGGTCTAAGTCCAACTTCCAAGTCCAACACCATCCTGGCTCTCAATTTGTCACACCCCATGGCTTTCATTTCTTACAATGAAAAAGTTGATCCACAGGGACAAACTACCTGGTTAACATAATGTGTAATTTGTCCCTTTGTCCCTCAAGTGCTGGACCTCAGACAGGCCCTGCTGTTAAAGTGAGCAGCACAATTGGTTGCCATATTGGAGAAATCCAAGGAAGAATCTTTATTTGATGCCGTGCCAACTTCTCTCCATTTTTTAAAAAAACTGGATCAGAAGAGCTCTTTGTGGAAAGGCCGTCTCTTTTTTAGCAGAAACCATCTGCCTGCCTCTATACCCAGAGCCTCACTTAGCTAAGCATTTGAGGAACTAGCCTTTGCAAAAGACATTTTCTTTTTCAGACCAAGCAAGTCCTTGGGTCATAGGAGTGAATTACTTGGCTGACTCCCCCCTCCCTGTTGCCCCCTGGGATTTCAACTGGTTCTTATCTAACCCAATTGTAAACTAAATCTTCTGTAGACTTTGTGCAGGGATAAGAAAAAAGAAATTAATGATGTCTCTTTAGATCAAGATGCAATCCCTCTTCCTTCATTCGGGAGACAACTTGCTACCACAGGAGCACAAGTTCAAAGGAAAACAAGAGCCACAGCTATATAATCTTTCTCCTTTTAAAAGTGATGCAGTGAATACAGTTGTGTATAAAGATTCTGCTGTGTTATCAGCATGGTGTGTGTGTCTGTGTCTGTATGTCTGTGTCTTTACCTTTGCAAAGTCCTAAGTGTGAGGTGCAGACAATTGCCTGGAGTGATGTCAACATCCTCCATGAATCAATGAATTAGTACAGGACAAGACTGCTATGCACAGAAGGGAATATTTCAGCCAGTGTATTTTTGCCATTGTTGCACCATGATGGGAGGTAGCTTGAGTGGCAATGAGATGATACAACGTCTAGGGTCAAACTACTGTACACGGAATGCTAAATGCTTTATTGTCTTTCCATCTTTTTTTTTTAAAAAAAATGGCCACAGGGTCCTGCAATCCAGATCAGTTCCATGATCTGGGGAAAATGGGCTGAACCCTTTCTTCCGATGCCATGGCCCTGACAAAAATCACCCCAAAATCTCCCTCCCAGTTGCTATTTGCCCTCCCAGTTGCCGTTGGCACCAATAACAACATTCCTGCGGAGAGGACATTTCAATGAGACCATGGTGCTGCCATCAGTGGAGAGGCTTCTGTACTGGCAGGGCTGCAATGGTGCTGGCATACATAGCGGTACGTCGGTGTATCTCGAGGAAAGACGTAGATTTGGCCTGAAGACTATTTTCCTCACTTACCAGCTAGACAAAAAGACTCACCCATTGTATGGAAACAGCATTTCACCAGAGTGGTTTCTCCCTCTGCTGTGAGCTTGAGAGGTGTTCTGCTTCCATACTTTTGCAGAGCAGCAATGTGGTTGTCCCCATCAGCCTTTATTAAGCACTATACCCTCAACCTGAGGGCAAAAGCAAATGCCTTGTTTGGGTGGGCTGTTTTGCATAATATATTCTTGTGATTGACCTGCACCCACCTCAAGGTAAGAGGGAAGCTAACTAGTCTCCTCTACGCATGGCTGCATAGAGACCATGGAGAAGGAGGACAGGTAACTTACCTGTAACTAAAATTCTTTGAGTGGTCATTTGTACAGACACCTGACCCACCTAACTATCCCCTGTGCAGGTCTGGCTTCAAGTTTTATGACTTCTTTCGAATCCTGCAATTTGACTTAGGAGGTGGTTCTCAACATAACTGAGGAATTTGTGTTCTTCCCGCCCTCAAGGCACACCGTGTGCATGGGGTTTCCTCCTTCAAGAGCAGGGGCAGAATGCTCAGCAAAGTTCTAGAAGCTTCCCAGGTCAGCTGTGCACATGTGCAGAATTCTACCACATGTGTTCACATAATGACCACTTGAAGAAGTACAGTTGTAAGTAAGCAACCTGTCCTCCTGACTCCTCCCAGCCCAACATTGTGTGTATCTGACTGGCCCATGAGGCACTGGGCAACCTGTTCCCATTCATCACCAGCTAATCAGTGCGTGCATCTGTGCAGACAGTTTATTTCCTGCTTATTGTGTTAACTGAATACCCAAATTAACAAATAATTAAGTGAACAAGCCAAGGCTTGCAAGCTATAAAGCAAATGTGTTTCTTCGAAGACCTTCCTAGGAAATAACTGGTGTGTGCAGAGGCATGTCTAACTCATTGTGGATTTTGCACCTCTTACTTTATTAAAAGTGCTTTGTTCCAGGCCTGAAGGAATGTTTAGATGGCAATCTTAGTGGAATTAATGGGACATCTTTGCAGAATCATAGTCACAGAATGTTTCCAAGCATGAAAACCTTCTTAGGCTTGAGCCTCTTAGGATCCTCTTAGGATGATTATGCATGTCCATGGTCTCTATGCATGGACAACTCCAGTCTATGAGATGGATCTGACTTTTCAATTCTTCAATTGGAATGGGAGGCCTGCTGGTCATTTTCCCCTTTTATCTGTGACTCCAAATTGGTTTGAGATGGGACTGGCATTGCATGTATTCCTTGTCTTTGTATCCTTGACAATGGCTTTCTTAGTTAAATACAGCAAGCACTCAACAGGCCTGCCCAACTTGAGGTCCACCAAGCTGAATCCACCAGCCATGCATTGCATCAAGCCAGGTGCATAAGAATCCCCCCACCCTGGTTTGTGCAATCCCAGGCAGGCAGCCAAAACAGGTTTCTTGGACTCCTGGTGGCCTACAGTATTTGGCTAGTGTGCCACGTTTAGCTTAATAAATCACAGGTTGTGCAAACTTATACTTGGCAATGGTAAATGAAAGGAGGAGGTTTTTATTAAGTGGCGTGGCAGTAATCAGATTACATTTATTTGAAAATGTGTTTGACGTTTATACCAAGCGCCCATTTTAAAATAGCTTATGCTTCAGTTTTCCCAGCTTCATTTGGTGCACCAGCTGCGACCTTACCTGACTTGTTCAAACCTTGATCACAGTACTGGTGACATCACAACTCAATTACTCTAACACAGTCTAAGATGGGGGCTCTTTTACGACTGTTTGGAAACTGCAATTAGTGCAGAATGTGGTGGCCTGCGTGATGAGGGCGAGGTGGTTTGACTCTGCTAGACTGTTTCTCCTCCATCTGTACTGGCTGCTGATTAGGTTTGAAGCACAATTCAAAGTGTTGGTTTTGACCTTTAAAGCCCTTCATGGCTCAGGACCAAGGTATCTCAAGGACTACCTTCGTCCAGATGAGAGAGGACCTACCCCCTGAGGTCATTTGGGAGGCCCTCCTGCAGGCTCTGAGGCTTGACTGGTGACAACAAGAGTAAGCTCTACAGTAGCACCTCAATTATGGAACTCATTCCCTATTGAATTATGAATGGAAACCTCCCTATTGGCCTTCAGGCAGGGGCTTAAGACCTGTTTTGTTTTGTTTTGCTTTTGTTTAAAACATTGCTTTTTTGCTGCTTCTGTGGTTTATTGTTTTTTATTGTTTTAAAGTCTTGATGTTGTTAGGTGCCTTGGTTCTTTCTTTCTTTATTTTTAAAAAGAAAGATGGGGTATAAATGAAGACAAATAAATAAACCATGGATTTTCAAATAACTACTGATGGTGTATAATGCCTGAAAACTTTACCTTCATCCCCAAATGTTTGTATATATTGGTCTCAAGGTTTAACTTGAGCAGAGGGATGGGGAAACTACTTTCCCAGCAGGAATTTTTCACTGGTTGCAGCTGAGTATCTGCAACATCGATTTATAATAAAATAGAAACTATAATGATCAATTAAAATCACGTCCAGCAAGACCCCACTCCATGTCTGAAGCAGAAGCACATCTCTCTTCTGCCGGGGAGAGCACATGGGCAGCTCCCACAATATGGAGTCATGCTACCTCTGTCCTTTGCAGTTCTTAGACTGGGATGCAAGGCAGATGATGAAGCTGCATTATAATGCATTTGCATTATGCCCCTTGCCTTGTAGATTCTCAAAGGGGGTGATCAGGAACTCAGGCTTTAAAGGGGATGCAGCACACATGCAGGAGGCTGCTGGCAGCTTCTTTGATCATGTTGTGCCCCTGGCAAAGCCTACAAGGGGTGAATTGGGGAACTCCTGCTATGCTCCTTGCAGTCAAGCCTTGCAAAGAATGCAGGGAGAGTAACAGAGGGACCGGAGTAGTCACTCTCTTGGCTGGGGTTGGGGCACTCAAATCCACTGGTAGAATGTATTGGTTCAGCCTGCCTCATGGTTTGGTCAGCCCTGATTTAAAATATATGAAACGGGTGGCACAAAATATCAAGGCATGATCATTAACATGGCTATTTTGTTCATTTCTCCCCAGCCCAATTCCTACTACTGACTTAACGAAGAAGCCAGGCAACCTTGCTGAAGAAGAAAGGTTTGTGTTCTTAAGCAGTGGGGCTTTATATATTTATATATATATAAAATAATAATTTGGGAGGAACACATCCCCCCATCATCTTCCTAGGCAGTGTCAGTATAATAACACCTGTTTGTAGGGATTGAGTCTCAGATGAGCTGACAGGGCTGACCCGATATATACTGGTCCCTGAGGCAGTTGCTCTGCTCCCCCTGCTCCCTAGATTAGAGAAGAAAGAGTGTGATGGAGCAAGAAAAGAAATGTGGAGGAGAGGAGGATGGCGGGTAACTCTTCTCTACACTTCCTCTTCTACTTGGGCTCCCTTTTCCAATCTAGAGAGTGGGAGGAAAACAGTGGAGACAAGTGGGTGGACAGAGGGGGGCACCCTCCATGAATCTGCTGTTTGACAGCCTCAGTTGGCCTTATGGATGGGCCGGCCCTGGCTGAGAAGCAAGGAGGGGCCAGACTGAGAGGGGAAGACCCCATTTGTCCCCTTACCTGTTCCTCCTAGCTCTTCCCCTCTGTGGTTTGAAATGGAGCGGTAGAGTGCTGCAGAACCAAAGAAGCCGGGGGAAGCCCCACCTTTTCTTCTCCAGACTTGTTTCAACCTGCTTTCAACCTGCTCTGCCAGGCTGTTTCAAAAGCCAGGAGGAAGAAACGGGTAAGTGGGGAAGACAGAAGGGCAGAGAGGCAGTGGCAAATCGGAAGGGGGACTGCACTGCTGTTACTGTTGTTGCTGCCATTGTTACTGCTGCAGCTGTCATTGTCGTCGTCTTCTCTTTCTCCTTGTTCATGAATGAAGAGGAGCGAGAAGGCAATGGCAGCAGCCCTCTTAGCCTGCTTGCTATCTCCATGAGAGAGGAGGAGGAGGAGGAGGAGGCAGCAGGTGGACCAAGAGGACCGCTGCTGCCACCCCTGCCTCCTCTGCACTTGCAGCGGACAAGATGGTGAGTGGGCTGAGGTGGCTGCAGTCGCCATAATTGTTGCCTCTGCTCTGCTGAAGTGAAGGAGGTGGGGGAAGTGGAGGAGGCGGGATACATGCCCACCCTTCCCCCCCCCCAAGTGAAGGAGGCAGGGGCACACCCTCTCATACGAGGGTGGCAATAGCGGGGTGGTGGTTTCAGGCATCCTTTTCCCTTGGGCTGGTCCTGGCATAGCATTAACAAAAATAAATCACTTTTTTGTTGCGGATGTTTTGAAGGAGCAGGACTGATCATCTGTAAAGGGGACTAACTGCATTCTCCTGTACTTACCGTGCATTCAATTTGGATGTGACTTACGGGGAATTCACAAATTCAGCGTGATAGCTGATAGCCAATCCGGGACAAGGTTCCTTTTGCCTGGGGGCTGATGGATATGATAAGAGGAAGTAGTCCATGATGATTTATTGTGTAATAACACCTTATAATCTGAGTGTGGGAAACGAATATAGCTATAACGGATGTGATGACTGCAGCTACCGTGTGAAAAACATAATATGTGTGAACTAACCCTTAGTTAATTGTTCCACTCCAGAGAGGTTCTTACACTATGGGCTGTGAGCTTTTCTGCATATTACATTTAATTACTTGCTCTTGGGGAATTGATACACCAACCCAGGATGTGGGTATAAGCAGTCTGCCAACCAACATCCCAAGTTAATTGGCTTGTTTTCCCTACTAAACCATACATGGATATGTTTGGAGTAGGAACTGTTTGTTGCTGGGAGACAGTTAGCAGCTTAAGTTGTCAGCTTGTCAGGAGCATGTTAATTGTGTTTAGGTTGTGTTAATTTTATTCCCTGTAGCATTTTCACTTTCATGTCCTCTGTACATGATAATGGGAGAGGTTGGTTGAGATGCTGCAGAGAATAATCCTAGATGACAGAATTGGCGTGAATGTAAGAGGTCTTCTGTGTGTCTGATTTCTGTGGAGCAAATTCCACCCTCAAGTCATTTTACCCTGAGGCGTGTCTGGAAAACACTGGAATCAATGGAATGAAGGTAGAAGAGGGTTCATGGAAAGCCAGTATGGTGCACTGGACAGGGTGTTGAAATGAGGAGACCCAGAGTCAAATTCCTGCATAGCTCTGAGATTCACTGGCTGACATTGGTCAGTCACTATTTCTTAGCATCAAATGTGGCAATCTTGCAAGGTGGGCTCCTTTTATACCAACTGCCCAGATGTCACCATTCCCATGTCCTGTGTGCCTTGCAGGGTGTCTTTGGATGATATAGGGAAGGAGCTCCTTGGAAGAAGGCAAAATATTTTCTATGGTCCATAAATAAAACTGATGCAGGGGGTCTAAGGGTAGGCTACTTTCCATGTTATAAAAATGAACTTGTGTACTGCATGCACCCATGATGTTCCCAGTAACATGTGAGTGCCATGCTTTCATTTTTTTCAATCCTGCATAAACTGCATGTAGTGACCCAGCACAGTGGGGGTGGGCTTTAATCCTTTGCCCTCACAGCAGTCCCTATCTGGATGGGGAGGCTGAATGGAGAACGAATAGGCATGAGAAATATACAAAGTTCTGTTTGTATGGTGTTTTTTTATTATTGTTGTGACCAATGTTTTGTTACGGTGCTCTTTCATCAGTTTGTTACAATTTATAATGAAGTCTTCTTGCAGTGATGGGATAAATAAACCCATGATAAACACTATCCGCTTTCTGAATCTGGAAACCAGAGTTCACATGCATATTATCAAGAAGGTGGTGGTGGGGCACTTACTTTCATGTGAAATTGCCTCCTATGACCACAGATTTACAGGATTTTCAGTATGTGTAGCAGCTTATTTGGCCTTGCTGTACAGTCTACAAAACAAATGACTCCCTTCATTTTCCCCCTCTGTATTTAATGTTTACATTAGGGCCCAGGAGGCTGCGTGCAAGGAAGAGCCTGCTGCTGTTGAGATAAAAAAGGATGAAGAGGAGGTGGTGGTGGTGGAGGAGCCGGAGGTGGAGAAGAAGGCAAAACGTCTCAGCAGTGGGAAAAAAGGCAAAAGAAAATAGCATCATGAGCCTAGAAGGATCTTGTTACATTATACACATGTACATGCATATGTACAGTATATTAGATGCACACCCAAATGTAGATACAGGTGGAACAAGCTTCATTTACCTAATTCATTATAAAGCAAACCCCAAAAGACACCTGTCTTGTTATGGACAACCTTGATTTCTTTCCATACAGAAAGTCATTACGTAATTGGAAATCAGAAAAAGAGTCAATGAAAAACGTCTGAGAAGTCACTTGCATCAAATGTTTGGCTTACCAGTATTCAAGGTGTCAAACCTTTGAAATAGAAGCAGCAGCGGCACTGGTGTCCATGGCGCCTGGTGCGCAGGTGCAGCGACCCAGAAGTAGGTTGGCGGGGACGTGATGATGTTGTCATGTCATCGTGGCACCACCAATTGCTTCCAGAGTGCCTCGATTTGGAGTCAAAAAGGCTCAGGGGCAGGTGGGAGGGCCAAAAGCCACGCCCCAAACTTGCGAACGGAGAACTCCACTCGCTGCTCCGGGCCTTGTCAGCGGCAATGAGGTCAGGGCTGAAGATCCAGGCAGCGCTGTTGTCACCCCACCTGCCTGTCACACCTTGGGAGGCCCACCTCCTACCCCGCCCTGCTACGCCACTGAAAGGAAGTATGTAATGTGGTCGAGGTGATCTCATCATGACTGGGAAGGTGCTTGAAGTATAGGAAGTGGGAAGGTTCCTCAAGATTAGCAATGCAGAGAGGGGGAAAAGATGCAAATGAGAATGGGTCAAAAGAAAAAATGTGGAAGAGCATAAAAGTTGGGCTAGAAAGGAATTGACCCTCTTGGTCCTTCTATCAAATGAGAAACAGAATTAAGTGCAGATACTATGGGGCTGGGGAACCAGCTGGCTGCAATCCTTTGCACACTTTCCTGAGAGTAAGCCTCATTGAAGAGAATAGGACTTACTTCTGAGTAAACATGCATAGAATTGTGCTACATGCCTACTACCAGTGTTCTCTCTCACAAAATGAGGCATGTTGGGAAGCTAAGAAGGGATTGAGTGTTTATTTCAGGGCAGAGGGCCAATTCAGGAAAATCAAATGGTAATGCTTTTCCTGGGCTATGCCATTTTAAGCTGCCTGGGCTGGGGCTCCATGCTTCATTCCCCCCTGTCTAAAAAATTCCCTGCATATAGAAGAGGAGCATACTAAGAAGAATGGTTCAGCCTTAGCATCTTCTTTCATGTGCTATTTTTCTATGAAGGAGTGGGAGAAGTTCCAGATATTCAGCCCCGTCCCCCCACAACCTAGAAGGAGACAATTCAGGAAATGTTTTGCCACTTAGTTATACTGAATGTATAAATTAAGTGTGAGATACTGCATGGTGAGGTGAAGTTTCTTCTCGCTATTCATGTATTCAGAATCAAGATACTCCTTTAGATGTCCCACACGTTTACTATTCTTAGAAATTTACATTGCAGCGACTCTGGATATTTGTAAGAAGGAATAAAGTCTGCCAAATTCAGGAGTACCAAACTCAGGTGAGCTGACATTCTCAGTCCCTCATACCAGATGCAGATAAGGAGGGGTGCCTGGAAGCACACAATAGCCTATGTGCTATTGTGCCACACAACAAATAGCCACAGAACTATGACTCATAGTCATAGTGTATGACTATGAGCACCTTACTTGTTTAACTGGGATGGTTTTCGAATGCTGCTGTATATACCGAATCTCTTCTGTATTACATATTAAAAGTGATGTGTTATCAAGTGGCTGGAGACTTTTTGGCATGCAAGAGCTTCTGGAGAGCCCGGAGGCAAAATGAAGAAACTGACTGAGGGAAAGAAGTTTGTGAAAATCAATGGCTTGTCCTTGACTCAATGAATGGGATACTGAGTTTTTTATTCCGGGTGTCAGGTTTGCCCTGAGCCAGTCAAGAAACATTGGATTGGACAGAAGCTCACACCTCTTGTGAGGACTGTCTATACTTTATGAAGAGAATCATGTTGGTGCGAGCCTGTCTGGCACTGGCGATCTTGCCCCCCCCTCCGCCTCATGAGGCAAAGGCGCAAACCTCAAGGCACCTGATTGGTGCCTTCAACGCCAGGGGGAGTAGCACAGGGGATGGTTAGGTACATAAGAACATAAGAAGAGCCCTGCTGGATCAGGCCAAAAGCCCATCTAGTCCAGCTTCCTGTGTCACACAGTGGCCCCACCAGATGCCTCAGGGAGCACAAGACAACAAGATAACCTGTTTCCCGTTGACACTCCCTTGCACCTGGCACAGAGAAAACCCACTTCTAAAACCAGGAGGTTGCTTATGGCTTGTAACCTGTGATGGTCTTTTCCTTCATGAATCTGTACAAACCCCTTTTAAAGGCATCTAGGCCAATACTCCAGATGTGGCCTTACCATCGATTTGTACAAAGGCATAATGATATTGGCCGTTTTATTCTCAATCCCTTTTTTAATGATCCCGAGCATGGAATTGGCCTTCTTCACAGCTGCCACACACTGGGTCGACACTTTCATCGACCTGTCCACCAGCACCCCAAGATCTCTCTCTTGATCCGTCACAGACAACTCAGAACCCATTAGCGTATATGTGAAATTTTGTTTTCTTGTCCCAATGTGCATCACTTTGCACTTACTTACATTGAAGCGCATCTGCCATTTTGCTGCCCATTCTCCCAGTTTGGAGAGATCCTTCTGGAGCTCTTCACAATCCCTGCTGGTCTTCACCACCCGGAAAAGTTTAGTGTTATCTGCAAACTTGGCCACCTCACTGCCTATCCCCAACTCCAGGTCATTTATGAATAAGTTGAAAAGCACCGGTCCCAAGACCGATCCTTGGGGCACACTGCTTTTCACCTCTCGCCATTGTGAAAATTGCCCATTGACTCCCACTCGCTGTTTCCTGGTCTTCAACCAGTTTCCAATCCACAAGAGGACCTGCCCTCTTATTCCCTGACTGTAGAGTTTTCTCAGGAGCCTTTCACGAGGGACCGTGTCAAACGCCTTCTGAAAATCCAGATATATAATATCCATGGGTTCGCTCGCATCCACATGCCTGTTGACCTTTTCAAAAAATTCTAACAGGTTTGTGAGGCAAGACTTCCCCTTGCAGAAGCCATGCTGACTCTCCCTCAGCAGAGCTTGTTCTTCTATGTATTTTAAGATTTTATCCTTAATGAGACTTTCCACCATCTTCCCTGGAACAGATGTTAGGCTGACCGGCCTGTAGTTTCCCGGGTCCCCCCTCCTTCCTTTTTTAAAGATTGGCGTGACATTAGCTATCCTCCAATCCTCTGGCACAGTGGCCGTTTTAAGGGACAAGTTGCATATTTGGGTCAAGAGGTCAGCAACTTCATTCTTGAGTTCCTTCAGAACTCTTGGGTGGATGCCATCCGGGCCTGGTGATTTATTGATCTTTATTTTGTCAATTAAGTCTGAGTCGTCTTCTCTTTTAACCTCTATTTGACTTAATTCTTTAGTCAGGGGAGACCGATCCGGCAGCGGTATTTGCCCGAGGTCTTCTGCCGTGAAGACAGATGCAAAGAACTCATTTAATTTCTCTGCAGTCTCCAAGTCCCCTTTTATCACCCCTTTCTCTCCCTCACCATCCAGCGGACCAACCGTTTCCCTGGCAGGTTTCCTGCTTCTAACATATTTGAAGAAGCTTTTTGAAGCTATATTTGAAGGTAGCATTTCTTCCCTCAGTCTGGCTCCAATTTGCGACCCCGCCCACCCTGCCCTCAGTGCAATCTGAGAGTAGCTGGTTGCCTTTAAGGAGCCGGGTAGGAATTTTTTGCTGCTAACCTGATTGGCCTTTGACTGGCAGGTTTGTTTGTTTGTTTTTTCCTACCCCAGACTGGTTTAGGCTTGGTGGTTTTAAGAAGATCATGTAGAACAATGTAATTTTCCTTCCTTTTTGGTCACTTTAGGCAGGTGTTGTGCAGGCATGGAAATTAGAAGTTGGTTGGTGGGTGTGCACCCTGAGGTAAGCAAGATCAGTGAGTAAACCAGTACTGCTTGTCAGATGCCCGCCAGCTCGACAAGGCTGGTTGGTGAACCCCCTGGCTTGGATTTGCAAAGCCAACTTCAAGTGCTCACTGGCCTGAGGGAGCCTGCGCAGTCCAGCTGCCTTGACCCTTTGGGGTTGACGGTGATAAGCATGAGCTGTCTCCAGATGGATCATGGCTTGGAGTCAGGGTGGTCTCGCCCATGAACCTGGAGAAGATATGTTCTCTCAACGTTTCTCCACTGGTAAATGCCCACAAGTGGGGGAGGTTTTTTTTTAATAATCTCCCTGCTGCAGGTGTTATGAATTAACTAACTATTAATAAAGTAGCCCAATTTGTATCCAAGCCTTTGTCTCATCTGTTTTTGGGGGGATGCACGGATAATCCACCTTAACTCCATATAACCTCAATCCCATCTAATTTATCACACAGAAACTTCAGTTTGACTTGAGTATTAGGCTATTGTGTACTTAACATGGTGTTGAACATGTTAGGTTCCAAACAATATTACAATGAACCCTCAGTTTAATGGACCTCTCGCAGAATTGTTCTGAGGATAAAATGGGATTACCCCATATCTGCCACTCTGAACTCTTTGGAGGATCCATGGGAAGCACATCTGATAAATAAAGAATGTGAACATGAAACCTACGCAAGACTGAAGTTCTCTTCCATATCCTAATTCACATTAGCAACAATTACATGCGTTGCAAATAGTATGCAAGATAGTCAAGAGGGCCTTTAAGCCTTATGTGAAACTGCCCTCAGAGGTGCAGAGATTCTGTCCATTTATCCAAATCCTCACAGAATTTTTTTTTTAATCTGGGTTTCTTAGGCAGCAGAGATGTAATGAATCCATATGCCCAAAGCTGGTGAAACAAGCAGGCAAAATTAATGAAGGCCTTTTAGAAAAACTTACCTGTTATCAGTGGGAAATGTTCTTTGAAGTAGGGTGAGTCATGACCTTATATTGATGATGGATTGATTTTTAGAACCCCTTTGAAGTTCCAGATCTAAGAACAAGTTTATTTAATATGAAGCTTTAACAGTGAGATAACAAAAAAAGGGGGATGCTTTAGAATCCTATTATTTCAATTAGCAAATGTTGCCAAGGAGATGATAGTCAGACCTCTTAGAGAACAGCTCCAATTTAGGTTTGGGAAAGCATAGACCATGTCATAATTGTTTCAATATCCATTCCGTAACATAAGACAGCTTAGTCTGGAGGTACAACCTCCAGACGTTAATCAAATTCTATTGTTAAGATGGCTGTTTTCACAGTAAAAATGTCTCCCATTTTTTTAAACCCAGCAAATTATTAATTACTGTATTACATTCTATATCTTATGTGAAGAGATATCATAAAGAAAGCGCTCTAAGATCTCTCTGACAACACTAGAAATTTTGTTTTTATTCTTTAAAAAAACTCATCACTTTTCAATAAAGCAGGCAAGTGTTGGATGTAATAGCTTTGTAACCAAGTGTCCCCTAGAGGGTGTAATAAATTAATATGGGTCTGAAAATTGCCATAGTTTAAGTGACATTTTATTAGACTTGCTGTCTATGTCATTCCCATGTAGACTCATTCTCATTATCTAGAAGACATTGCATGATTTTGACATAACATGCGCCTATATAATTTCTGCACAGAAAATTAGCTGGAAGACTGGATTAACTGCATTAGGTCACTAGGAACAGGCACTGTTGTTTTGCTTTTCCTTTCTTTCTCTTAAGAGGCTGTCATTATGGGGCCCATCAAATGCTCCTCAGAAAACACTTGATTCCAGCGCAGCAACTGTCTTGCTAAATCAGACCTATAGGCCATCTACATCAGATACTTTTCTACAACACTGGCCAGCCAAGTGCTCCTTGGATGTTTAACATCCACTGTGGCAATGTCTATGATCTCTGAACCTCCAAAATACATCTTACTGATTGCGGAAATTACTGCAGCTGAGATTTATGATGAGTGTCTGGCTTATGCATTACACTGCTTGCGAACAGCAAGTCCCATTCTTTTCATTGTTTTCTTCCTTGCCAAAGATTGTATATACACATATATATGTATTACATTTGCAACCCTGCTTTTCTTACAAAATCCTCTAAGTGGCCCATATTGGTTTCCTGACACTCAGGGTATTTGCCAGCTTAGACAGGTGGAAGAGGTGTTGCCTGACATGTTTTTCTTTGACACCTCTATCTACATGTGAATGTGGTGTTGGTTTCATGCCAGGCAAGCATAGCCCAAGCCAGTCTCATGTCATTTTGTTTGAGCTCATGCCAAGGAAGCATCAGGCCCACAGGCCATAGGAAAAGACAAACTTTGGTTCTGTGGAGCAACCCCCCCCCCAATTCTAGCTGGCTGGCTTACCTTTCTTTTTAGGAATTTTCTTGGCCAATCACACCTTACATGCGTTGTAAGTAGTAGATTTAAACCTGTAAACAAGCAACAACCTGGGAGCTCCCAGTTTTTGGAGTAAACAAAGTTGTTACTGAACAGCAAAGAGGTGCTTTCAGCCTTGGCTTCCCTCGCCAACCTCATTGTCGACTCAATCAAGAGTGGTATGATCATTAAGACTCAGGCCTCCTGAGCAATCAAAGACCCCTCTGATGTTTAGGGCTTAACTGTTGAGTGGTTATTGTGTATGTTGCATTGCATTTTTTTTTGTTTCCCTTTCCCAGTGGCTGTATTCTTATCCCTACAATAAAAGCTGTCTATTGTTGTACCTTTAACCTTGCAACCTCCTCATTACATGCCATTCCACTGAGTTGTGGCACAAACCATTGCACTTGGTCCCTGCACACGCAATAGATTTTCCTTGTGTGTGCATGTTGCATGTGTGTTAGAGCATGCCCAGTAACAGGAGTGTCTCTCACAAAAATTGAGAGTGAGCCCCAGTCTCTCATCATCCCTCTCCCAATGTTGCAGAGTATCCTAGGGTGCACACTTGAGTTGGGTGAGGAGCTGTCCATGGTAGAAAGTACTGGAGTCTGGGCTTGCCCGATGTTCCTGGCTGTCAGTCACTCCTTGAGCTGTGTGGCTGTCAGCACTGACTGGTTGAGGCAGCCCTGGCTAGCAAAGGTATCCAACGTTCCTGGTAGGATTGTTTTTAACCTGCTTCTCGGCCAGGTTTGATCCTCAAAGCAACCCCCTTTTGATCCTCAAAGGAACCCCCAAAGCAAGGAATACATGGACTATTTATGGCAATATCTTCTGGTCCCTGGCAGATTCTGCAGTCCAGATTCCAGGCTCTTTCCTCCAGAAGGAGGGGGCAGAAGGAGCTACTGATGGGTTCAGGGGCTGACTAGAAGAACCTCCTCCTTTAAAATGGCTTCAAGTAAATAAAATAAAGAGCTTAATGAATTCAGAGGAGTGAATCAGTGGGGGACCATTCAAATTTTCCACATGATGCCTTGCTGGGGAAAAAAAGCACATCAACCATGAAGACAGCATGCTATATCACCTCTCCCAAAGAGGGACACTTGCAATCTGCGCTACCTGGCAACAGGCTCTTTGCAAATGGGACCTAATTCCAATGGAGAGAATGCAACTTCATGCCTCAGCAGCTCAAACCCATCTGGATCCTGTCCTAGCCATATGCTCTCCACAAAGAGAGGATTATTTATCTTGAAAAATCTTTGGTGCATAACTAATATCAAACACCCTTTATGACAGCGAGGGAAGCAGCTCCAATGTACTTACTAAGTTTCTATCATGTATCATGGTGAGATGTGGGTAGCACAGGAGTGAGGGCTTGCTCACTGAAACCTAAGCATTTAGCATAGGACACAGGCATTATTTGTGTGGATACGTTTTATACCTCCCAAGAATATATACACAATACTATAATTAATAATTAGATTATTACCTAGTTTATCACCTAGTGTTTCACAGGGCACACTGTTTGCTGAGGTATACAAAATCTGTATCAAGCACTGGAAAATACCATCATGCTGTCCCTAGCTTATTGGCTGAGTTCCATCTTCCTGCCCTGGTATTCTACTAGATTCTCTGTGACTTGGAGACATCTCTCCAGTTCAGTTCAGAATTGGTCCATTATCTCTGAGCTTTTTCTTTTCTGAGTCTAGATCTCTCTTAACTGTAAATGAATGGCAGCAATTTACGCACTACTGAAAATGATTGTGAAAAAACTGTGAGCAGTTTTGACTCCATGTCAGTTCAGGTAGTGGATATCAGTTTGGTACTGTAGCCTACAAGACAGGAGTCCTGGGAGAAACATACTCCCAGTATGTTTCTTTGGTGCACCCATTCACTCCCTGAACCAGCATGAGCTAAACTTGTACACTTGCTAAGCTTGCACACATATAAGTACCTGCTAGAGTCCTAAGCTGATTTTAAGTGCTGAACTAGGTTTCATCCAGTTACCCTATTTATTGCTTTCTCTAGCATCCAGAGTCACTTCATTCAAGTTCAGAATGATGAGACAGTTAATAAATAGCAGATTGGAGAAGTGGTACTTAGTTATGAGGACCAATTCATTCTTCACAAGCTGGTGTCTGGGCTACCTTCATTACCGGTAAAGATCATCACATGTGAAGGGGAAACAAGTGTTTGGAGGACTGAGGCATGTCTGTAAACATGCCAGGGATATGCAGCCAACCATGACTTTCCATCATATGTCCAATTTGTGCCCTTGTGCGCGCGCGTGCGCACGCACGCACGCACGCACGCACACACACCATGAGTCTTTCTCACCATGGCAAACAGCAGTGTACACATAGCAGAGATGTCTCTCTCCCTCCAATCAGGCAACATTCAAAATTTGAGATTTAAATGCAAACAGATTCAGATTTTTATTTCAAACTTATTTCAATCTTTGTACATAGCTCTGAGTGTTCAATGTACAAATTCTTTGTGTCAGCCCGGCAGCACATCTGGAACACATCTGTAATGCAAAGCCCAGCATGCACATCACAACAAGAATGTGACTTCGATAGCAGGACATTCGGGCTCTGGGCTTTTTGGCACCCACTGTGAATGGATATGCCTTGACGATGACAGACCAAAACTATTTATTCATGCACATTAGAAGAGAAAAGCTGAGCAAATGCTGTGGTTCAAGGGCAATAATGCCCAAGTGATGGATGATCCACGTAAAGCTGTAGACATTAACCCAATAGAAAAAGATCTGGTGAACAATGACTCCTCATCTGTGTATGTAGAATCATGCAATGAGAAGGTAAAAGAATAGTAACAAGATTTACTGGATGCAATAAGACTGGGTGGAGGTGAGGGAGAGAAGCCCCCACCATGACATACGGATTTACTAGCTATAATAAGGCCGGAAAAAAAAAATTAATAGTGGACAGTTAAAAAAGATTCATTAATCACAAGTACATGGTTTTTGCAGCAGCTGTGGAGGAAGCTATCTATTAGGATTTATAGACTATAATGCCATTGCAAAAGGTAGCAGAATCACAGCTGCATCTGCGGATGCATTTCTGCTCCTGGATGTCTCTGTCAGAGCCAAACTCATCACAAAGACCAAGGGCTTGGCTGGTCCTCACATTCATTTCAGGCTCAGAGAACCCAGGCTGTTTGTCTGATATGTCACTTGGGACCAATTCACATGGCTGCATTTCAGGGAAGCGTTTCCAACCAGTCAGAATTATACTGTCGTGTAGCGTGTTTACCTTCTTGATGCCTTAAGGACCAATCCTATCCTTGAGACATATCAGTGTATTTTCACATATGCCAGCACAACGACAGCCCCGCCAGTGTAGGAGCCCACCTGCTGACAGACACAGCATGGACGTCAGTGCAACGCTGGAAAAACGCTGCACCAATATAGCTTGGATGTCACTTGGGCTTCAGAGCAACTCCATGGGTAGAGAGGTCTATGCAGGAAGGAGATTGGGGTGAGATGTAGGAGGGATGTAGGAAGGACAAGGAGGAGTCAATGTACACCATTCGCTAAACCCTCTTCAGATAATGGACATGCCCCTGATGCCGGAAAAATTCTATGCCGACAACAGAGCTAGTGCAGGTAGGGGTAATCCCAAAAGGAACAATGGGGAATTGAAAAACAACAGAAAATTACACCTCGCCACCTCCTGCCCCACCCACTTTCCTAGAATAGAGCATAGGAAACTGACTACATTTGGCAGCCAATTAGAACCCGCCAATCCCAGTACTAAAGCCTCTTCCAGGGATATTACAGTTCAGATGCACAACATGGGGGCTATACTTCTCTGATCTCTCCAAGGGGAACTGTGGTGATGGGGACCATGGTGGAAGGGCACTTGGTGCACAAAGGGAGCACTTTGTGTGCAAACAAGCTCTTGTTTCTCACAATATGTATGGAAGGAGAGGTGAACACTTGTCTTCTCAGAATTCTTATTGTAGGTATTCTGCCCTGGGAGGAGGACTCCACAGACAGACACTCAACTAGAACCTGTACCTCAGCCCAACAGGGGAAGCAATGCACCCCACACAGGTAAGCCAAGGGGAGGAGGGAATGGCATGCCACAATGTATTGATGTTGCATCTCTGTCTCATGTCTCTATCCCCCACATCCTCAGGATTATCACATGTGTCTCTGTTTCCAGCTGTGTTTCTAACAGTTCCTTCCTTTTGCAACAGCTAAAAGCAGGGGGTGTCTGATCTTTTTGGGTGAATGCCTGGGGCTCCAACCATTGCTACTGCTGGCCAAACACTCAACAGAACCCTTTTTTCAGCGAAACAGGATATATGGGTTTAAAAGCCGTATAATTTTTTTTTTTACTAAAAAGAGAAGTAAAAAGAGAAGTAAAAACCCTTTTAAAATTGCCTGGAAAATTTTCTTTAAAAGCACATAACATCTAGAATATACTTTAAAAAGATTCCAACCATTAGGCACAAAAAAGACTTTAAACTCCCAACACCAACGTTTCATTCCTCACACAGGACTTTGTCAAGGCAAACACAGCACAACACGCTGTTAGATGACATTGCCCCAAGAAAAGAACACTGTGAATTTATCCACCAGCTGCTGCTCACAAGGGCGGGAGCCGTCAATTAGAAGCAGAAGTATCAATCTCCTCATTAACCGAAGGTAACCTCGTGATCATCTGCTGGGTTACTGAGTGAGTACTTACTCTAGTTAAAATTGGAAACCAGATCCTATTTACCCTTTTTATTTTTCAGAACTGCACCCTTGCCACAGGGAGTTGAACTGCTGCATTCCATTGCAGCAGCTGCCCCCCCCCAGGAGATAAAAAGGTAATGTTCTCGCCCTGAACAGGGCGCCACTACATGTACCACTCTGATGGCACCACTCTCCCTCACAAACACTGTGTATGCATCTCATGCTAGAGCACAGGTGTGGCTGATGCTCTTGTCAAGCCCTTGTTATCCTCTCTCTGTTTTTCCTTGATACCCACAGACAGCCGTCCCAAAGGCAAAGACAACATACATATCCCAAGGGAAGTCTACAGCCTGCCTGAAGTGACTGGTGTGAGCCCAGCTGCTGCTCAGTGAGGTTGCTGACCTACTCATTCCAGTCCCACTCCCTCCCTCTCTTCTTTTCTCCCTGCCTCGACTGTTTCTGGCCAGTCATGCAAAAGCCTTGCTGGTTGGGGCCACTTCCTAGGCTGGGCTCAAGCAGTCTTGCTTGGCTCCCAGTCTTGCTTGGCTTGCTTTGTACAGCGAGCCACCAGCATCCTGCTTTGCCTAAGTGGTGTTGAGGCTCCTGTTGTGACTTGTTCCAGTTCCTCCCTTGCAAAAGGGTTCCTTCCAGCTGGCACACACCCCTTGGGGATTCGAACCCTTACCGTGGAGGGGCTTGTGTGTTTGTTTCACATGGCTGCCCTCCTCCAAGGGTGCTATCTTTCTACTTGTACTCTGCTCTGATCAAAAGACATTCCTTGGATGTATGTAAGAACATAAACATAAGAAGAGCCCTGCTGGATCAGGCCAAAAGCCCATCTAGTCCAGCTTCCTGTGTCACACAGTGGCCCCACCAGATGCCTCAGGAAGCACACGAGACAACAAGATACCTGTGTCCAGTCGCCACTCCCTTGCACCTGGCACAGAGAAAACCCACTTCTGAAAAAAAAAAGAAAAAAAAACCAGGAGGTTGCTTATGGCTTGTAACCTGTGATGGTCTTTTCCTCCATGAATTTGTCCAAACCCCTTTTAAAGGCATCTAGGCCAGGTGCCATCACCACATCCTGTGGCAAGGAGTTCCACAGATGAATCACACGCTGGGTAAAGAAATATTTTCTTTTGTCTGTTCTAACTCTCCCTCCACTCAATTTTAGTGCGTGTCCCCTGGTTCTGGTGTTGTGCGAGAGGGAGAAGAATTTCCCTCTATCCACTCTCTCCATCCCATGCATAATTTTATAAGTCTCAATCATGTCCCCCCTCAGGCGCCTTTTTTCTAGGCTGAAAAGCCCCAGACGCTGTAGCCTTTCCTCGTAAGGGAGGTGCTCCAGCCCACAAATCATTCTGGTCGCTCTTTTCTGCACCTTTTCCAATTCAACTATATCCTTTTTGAGGTATGGTGACCAGAACTGGACACAATACTCCAGATGTGGCCTTACCATCGATTTGTACAAAGGCATAATGATATTGGCCGTTTTATTCTCAATCCCCTTTTTAATGATCCCGAGCATGGAATTGGCCTTCTTCACAGCCGCCGCACACTGGGTCGACACTTTCATCGACCTGTCCACCAGCACCCCCATGTGTTTATATGGATGGGATGAGAGGACTTGAAACCTGGGTACAGGTGTACCTAGCAGTTCTTTGCTTTTTCCACTTTGCTGCTGATGCCATTGTCACTCCTGTAGGAGGCAGGGGTGCTGTAGCGTGTGTGTGTGTGTGTGTGTGTGTGTGTGTGTGTGGCCCTTGGGGCATCTCCCCATGGTCGAGGTGGTGCCTGTGGCTGTGCTATTCACTCCTAATAGCTGATGTGTATAGGGAGTGTCCCATTGGTCACACATTGCCCCTGCCCCCTACTTAGGTCCCCCTGGCAGTTCTTCTCTGGCTGCCAGTGTCGGGGTTGATTGGATGCAGTGAATGGTTCCTTGGACATCACACCATTGACACACTGATACCACATAGATGATGCACCAACTTCACGGTGACGGGACATGCATTTTGCAATGATGTCATGGTGATGACATGCCAATGTCACAGCAATGATGCACTGTTGTCAAGATGTCACTCTGTGGATACCAAGTGGTGTTTCCATGGATGCTGGGGGAGTTACTGGGAAGGGCTGCGCCAGCATTGCTTTCCCAGGACAGGCCCTTGTAGTGCCAGCATTGGTGTGTTTATGCTGGATGTCCATGCAACATCGGCACAGAGTCTGAATAGAATTGAGCCTTTGGTCTCCTGTACCTGAAACAAAGCAGAAGTATGTGTGACTGTATTTCCTCCCTCTCTTTGATGTCTCTCTTCCTTTGAAATTTAGATTGTAAGTTCATTGGGGTAGAAACCTGTCTTTTTAGCTTATGTTATGCTGTAAAATGTCAAGCTCAGTGATTCACACAATATTATTTTACTTATCACCAGCATCATCTCGTTCCCAGAACAGGATGATGCAAAGCAAGGGGAAAATGTATTAACAGTTAAATGTTTAAACTACTTTTCCTGAGCACACATCGTGTTTTATAGCACAAGTTTGTATAATGCTTCACATGGAGGGGGTGATGGCTGTAGTGTGGTGCACATATGTGGGCTTGCATGCTCTGTACTACGTATGAGAATATATTCTCCATGCTGTGAAGGGAATGTCCACTCTCTATTAGTAGATCCATGGATGTTGCTGGTGCCATTTTCCTGGGTGCATTAGCAAAGACTGCCTTGTGTCTGATGGTCCCCCAGTCATTTTGCTGGCCTTTAATGTTTTCGATAATGATACACATAATAAATACAGTGCTACAGTAGAAATCCAATAGGTTGATTCAGGTCAATACAATAATTGTGAAAGGCAATCATCAGCAGTAATGAATAGCCATAAATATTGTGCGAGTCAACAGTTATTAGAATAATTATATTAAAATGCCACTTATTTTTCTCTATTAGGGAAAAATCTTTTTTATTTGTTCTTCCAACTAGTTAAACATTGGGAAGCTCCCTACACAGTGTCTATCAAATAAAAAAAAAGATGTGTTCGTACTAGCAGTCTTTTTACTGACCCACCCTTGGAAGAATACAAGGCATTTGCTATAACTTTTCCCATCCTCCTCCTGTTCCAGTCCACTTCTTCAGCCTTAAGTACAGTTTTGGACGATGTGGTACTACCTGATGAAGGTTCCAGGCAGCCTCAGGGTGCTAAGCATTCAGTTCTAACTTACCTATTTTTTTTTAATCCTATTCTGCCTTTGTACCCAGAGGTCTTTGTACCCAAGATAGCTATGGTAAAAATCTCTGATTTTCCCCCTATTTTCCCCACCCTTCCAAATGGATTTCTTTCATCTCCTATACCAGGCTGCTGAGACATCCTGCTGCAAGATCCTCTTTGAATTCATTGCCATTACAGAAGAGCCAAAGGTCAGGGCATCCAGGTCAGTGTGTAGATTGTTTCATATCTGAGTCATCTGCCCGTTCTGAATGGGGTTGCACTCCCCCTGCAGGAACAGGTGCGCAGCTTGGGAGTACTTCTGGATTCACAGCTCTCCCTGGAAAGCCAGGTGGCGGCTGTGGCCAGGGGTGCGTTTGCCCAGCTTCGGCTGGTGCGCCAGCTGCGGCCGTACTTGAGTCGATCGGACCTGACCACGGTGGTCCACGCCTTAGTGACGTCAAGACTGGATTACTGCAACGCGCTCTACGTGGGGCTGCCCTTGAAGACGGTTCGGAAGCTGCAATTAGTGCAGAATGCGGCGGCCCGGGTGGTTGCTGGAGCTAGGCGGTTTGACTCTGTTGAGCCGCTGCTTCAGCGGCTGCACTGGCTGCCCATTCGGTTCCGAGCCCAATTCAAGGTGCTGGTAATGACCTTTAAAGCCCTTCACGGTTTGGGTCCAGGATATCTGAGGGACCGCCTTCTCCCATACATTCCGGCCCGCTCTCTTAGGTCATCTGAGGGGGCTCTCCTGCGTGTACCACCTCTATCGCAAGTTAGGGGAGTGGCAACACGTGGGCGAGCTTTCTCTGCTGTGGCGCCACAACTGTGGAACTCCCTGCCAGGGGATTTGAGAACCACCCCCTCCCTCATGACTTTTCGGCGAGGGCTCAAAACATTTTTGTTTCGTCTTGCGTTTGGGTGATGGGTTGTAGCCTGCCTCCTGTGTCTCAAGATGCTCTGCCATGTTGCTTTTGTGCTCCCTACTGTTGCCCCCCAGTGGTTTTTATTGATATTATTGTTTTTATTGTTTTTAAATTATGTATTTAAACTGTTTGTATTTTAAACTGTTTTTAATTTTTGTTGTAAGCCGCCTTGGGCATTTGCCTCGGCATGGGATAAGGCGGGATATAAATTTTTTAAATAAATAATAAATATCTGGAGCTTAGGTGACATATCCTGGCCAGTCCTCCTGCTGGGATTGGCTTGCAAAAGCCAGTTGAGCACCAAGCCCCTCCTGACCAAGACAAGGGGCAGGGAGAGATGCCCAGGTGGTAATAATGCCCAGGCAGGATGGTGTAGTGGTTTGGGAGTCGGACTTAGACCTGGAAGATCCAGGTTCAAATCCCAGCTCAGCCACAAAGCTTCCTGGGTGACCTTGGGCCAGTCACTATCTCTCAGCTCCACCTACCTCACAGGGTTGTTGTGAGGACAAAAAGGAGGGGAGGAAATATGTACACCACTCTGAGCTCCTTGGAGGAAAGGCGGTATAAAAATGTGAAAAATAAATAAATAAAATAATAAACCATCCAATCAGATGGACATATGACATCATCAACTCTTGGTTTCATACGTTCATGTTGATGTTGCCATGGCCATTGCTGGAATTAGCTACTGTTTTAAGGAAAAGGGACATGCCCACCTACCTTGCTGCATCATGAGTGTACAGACCAGACCCTGGAACAGCATGAGTCAAACTAGAACAGAGACAGTGTTCATTTAACTGTGTCAGGAGAATTTGCATCCTTTACAACTTGCATTTTAATCTCCTTGCCAACCACCTTCCCGTTTTTGTCATACCTGCTTTGCTTTTGGTTAAGTGCCTTTATTTGAAGCTTTGTATCCCTTCTTTGTTTATTGCTTAGTTTCTTCAGTCCTTTAATAAACTTATTATCTGTCTGATCCAAGTTCATTCAGAAGGGAGTGTGTTTGACATATATCTATGACCATCAAGGTCCCCTACTGCAGGGGTTCTCAACCTGTGGTACACATACCCCTAGGGGTACGCGGACCACATGCTGGGGGTACTCGAAGGACTGGTGCTTATTTGCCCCATTAACAAGTAATTAAGTGTGAATTAAGTTTTTTTGATTATTTTTGAATTGTTTTGGAGCCGGAGAGCTCCGTTGTACTTACTTCTGCAGCTAATCTATCTGATCTACAGCTGATTGTCGGGTTACAGCTGATTATCAGGGTTTCCTTCTCTCCCCTTCCTGCAAGCCAGCCTCCAGCATGCCTCCTTCCAGGCAAACCCCCCCCCCCGCACTTTTAGAAGAAAAAAGCTTCTTTTCCAACTGTGTCCAACTCTCCCCTGCTTACTTTAATTTATTGCATAATTAAATATGCAATAAATTAGGCATACTGCATAATTTATTTAAGAAAGGGGACCCCTCCACATTTGGGGGCTCCCTGTTCACCAAGGATGGAGGCTGTTCAAGGTGACCTCCTTCTGTCTGGGCTCCTTGGCGGTGGCAGTGAAAGTAATCATTTTTCCCAGTAAATTCCAGTCTGACCAGTAGGAAGAGTAGAGCAGATAGCAAGGGAGAAAGCACTATCGCCAACTGTTAGGCACTGCACCTGTTTTGTCCTCCATCCCCCACTCTTCACCACAGCAGCTTACAATTCTGAGCTAGAGACATCCTTTTAAAAACCTGCTATGGTCAGTTTACTAACTGCTTCACACCCTAGCGCAGAATAGGCTACATTGCAGAGTGAATGCATGTCATGTATAATGCATAGTGGACCGGGCAAGGAAGACTCAGGCAGGAATCTTTGCTGTGAGAACAGGATTGTTTACAGCCAGTATGCAACACTATCCCTGTTTTCGGCTGTGAAATGTTTTCATCTGGGGAACGTGTTTAGGCTGCATCTTATCCATGCTTACCTGCGAGTAAGCCCCATTGACATGCATAAGCACCCCCTGTGCTGGGCTTATCTGCTCTGGCAGGCCTCCTGACTTCTGCCGGTGGGCACAGGAAGGCTCCAGTCTTGCCGCCAGTGCGCTGGCAGCTTGCGCTGCTGCAAAGCGCTTTTACAGCTGCTTTGCGGCAGCCTACGCTGGGGGAGCATACGTTCCACTGGTGCTAGTCTTTCGATAGGATTGGGCTGGAAATTTCCCTCTCCACAAAACAAACGGCACCAATTGAGCCAATGCTTTTACCAAAGTAGCAGCTTCCAATTCTCCCTCTTTATAAGAGTTCAAGCCTGAGATGCTGAAATATATTCTACACATAATCACTGCAAAGAGGCTCCTGGTTCATTAAAAGCTTATTGGGGAAGAGGAACTTGGCAAGATCCCCCTCAAATCCCACAACACCACTGCCTCGCCTCCTCCTCTTGTGGCAAACTGCCATATACTCCACAGTTGTGGGGCTTTTAAATAACTACTACCAAATTAAAACTTCCAGTAGTTTAATCAAACCTCTAAGGATCTACATGTTACAATGACAGCATTTGCTTGGTCTAAGATTTACTGCAGGAGCACCTAAAATGGCAGGGGAATTGGGGTTCTTTAGGACTTTGCCCCCTGCTGCAGTTCTGATCCTGCTGCAGTTCTGATCCTTTCCATGTGCTATTTTAATTAGAAAAAAATAACAAAACTAAATCCAATGGAAACATATTTTTCTCCGAATTGAAATAGCATGCAGGGGGTGTGCAACCAGAATTGGAACCTTAGCAGGGGCACGGTGCTAAAAGCCCCATAAACCCAGAGTGTTCCCCAGAGTTGGGTATCCCCCAGAACTATTTTGAAAAGACAAAGGAAAGTCCTATGCCAAGCTAACCCATTCATTGTAATGTGTTGCATTGCATGGCTCTTTGTAAGTTATAGTCTAATCAGAGCCTAACACTGTGGGCCCAATTCTCTCCCCCTTTTAAAGTACATTCCTCTGTAGACTTTCTTCTACAGATGAAAAATAATTTGTCATGTCGTATGAGATAAATAACTTGAAGGCAAAAGTGACATCAAAGTACACATTTCCACTGAAGAAATCAATTGGGATGAGGATTCTAAATGCTAGCATGGCTGCTGAAAATCTCCACCTCTCTGTCGATGAAGATCATAAGAAAAAAACATAAGAAAAGAAAAGCCCAGCTGAATCAGGCCAAAGGCCTGTCTAGCATCTTGTTTCCAAGAGTGGCCCACCAGCTCCCTCAAGATAGCCCACAAAGCAGGAGAAAAGGGCATCCTTCTCTCCCACTTTGCTTTTCTGCAACTATTCATAATGCAGTTGAACTTGGAGGCAGCACATAACCATCATGAGTGACTAATAGTCACGGTGGCTATTAGTCGTCTAATAATCATGACTAATAGCCATAACCTGTCCTCCATGATTTTGTCCAATCCCGTTTTTAAAGCAAGTGCCTATCACCACATCTTGTGGCAACAAATTCCACAGATGAATTAGGCACTGTGCGAAGAAGTATCTCTTTTTTTTTGCCTATCCTAACTCTCCCACCAATCAGTTTCATTGCAGGTCCCCTGGTTCTAGTATGTCTGTATTTTATTTATTTATTTATTTATTTATTTATACATACCCTGCCTTTCTTCCGACATGGCAACCAAGGCGGCTTACAATTAAAACATGGTTAAAATAGTACAACGTACAATAAAAGGATAAAAACAAAGCCTACAAAGATGAAAACAAAGTATTGTGAGAAAGGAAGAAAGCGTTCCCTCTATCCACTCTCTCATCATTTTTGAAGGCTCAGTCAACTTCCTCCTTATTACCGTATTGGTCTGAGTATAAGACTCACTTTTGTCTCCTAATTTAAGTTTTTTTAACTAGGGGTGCGTCTTATAATCAGGCTGTTGCAATTTAATGCCAGTGATTTAATTAAATTTTTTTAATAGCACCAAACTTTAAGGGTGCGTCTTATAATCAGGTGCGTCTTATACTCGGGACAATATGGTAATCACCTTCTCCCAAGCTTAAAAAGGCTCCAACGCTGTAGCCATACTCCATAAGGAACTTGGTGCTTCAGCCCCCTGATCATGGTTGGCAGCCCTCTTTTGCCACTTGTCCCGCTCTACAATATCCTTCTTGGGGTGTGTCAACCGGAATTGTACCCAGTATTCCAAATGTGGCTGTAGCCTAGGTTTGTATAGGGTCATTATTAGCAGTGATTTGTTAATTTTAAATTTGTCAATATTCCCTAAAACCTCATCCCATGTCACTTCTATTTGACTCGGTTCTTCAGACTCCAGTCCTAAGTGTAGTTTAGTTCAGGCACAGGTATCTGCTCTGTGTCTTCTGTGGTGAAAGTAGATGCAAAGAATCCATCCAACTTCTCTGCGATCTCCATATCCGCTTGAAGCTTCCCTTTTATTCCCTTGTTATCTAACCGTTCAATTGTTTCCCGGGCAGGTTTCCTGTTTTTGATGTATTTGAAGAAGTTTTATTGTTTGCCTTGCTGTTTATCAGCCACAAGCTCCTCATCCCGTATTGCCAGCAGCATACATTTCTTTTGCCAGAGTACCCTTTTTGCTCTCCTCATTTCGGCAAGAACTTCCATTTCTGGAAAAAGACTTCTTGCCTTTCATAACGTGCGCACCTTGCATGCCTTGACTCCTAGTTCCAAGAAATAGACTCCCGTACATCTAATCATAGTGTCAAAAACCTTCATTAACGAAACTGAATGTGTTCGGAGCTGGTATTAAAGATATATGGAACATGTCATATTCTACTCCAGAGTCCCATCACATCATTCTATTGATGCTGCTGACAAAGTAAAGCATCAGAAATCCCAGTTTAATTGGCATGTTAACCCTGGTTTATGACTGTACTGCATCACAGTAAGAGCACAAAACAGCCATCGACCTATAATGAATCTGGCCCTGAATCTTGCAGTACAACTATTTTAATGCCTCTCTTCATCTCTTTTTATATGCCCTGCTCACCGGCTTACTTGATCTGGTGTGTTTCTACCAGTCAACAATGAGCAACTTATTGATAGTACTAAGGTTTTAAGCAGTCCTGTGTCCATTAGATGTTGAATGTTTATTTGAAGGGTTCTTTGCTGCCCAATTTCCACTGATGCCAATGGGACTTTTTGTCAGAATTTCCTGGGTCTAGACCAGGAACTTTCAGCTCAATGCACAGCTGCCCCATGTGGTAAGCTACCAAAGTGTAGTCTGAAGTAGGCTTACCAGATCTCCAACTAGACCAGAGTGCTAGACCTTATGAGTGGCAGAATGGGGTGGTGACTACCCTGTGATAGCGCTGATGAGAAAACTCTAGTCAATCTTCACATTAGGACTTCCTCATAGTTCAGGCTGACTCTCATCATCATGATGTCGGGTCAATGGCAAAGAAGGTGGCTATTAGTAGGGCCACCTAAAGACGATTTCAGTTGCAACACAACACAAATCGTTAGAGGAAGGTATCCCCCAACCGTGAACTCTATTAAGCTGAGTGAGTTTAGGCTGCTCAGGATACTCCTCCCCCACTGTTCCA
The DNA here is from genome assembly GCA_026170595.1 of Plestiodon gilberti rubricaudatus. Lineage (NCBI taxonomy): Eukaryota > Metazoa > Chordata > Lepidosauria > Squamata > Scincidae > Plestiodon > Plestiodon gilberti. Next base: position 225,626,144 of record JANXHW010000002.1, read on the forward strand.
GAAAAGTCCCATTAACTTGGGCAGTGGTCAGGGTGGAGGCAGAACTGGGGGAAAACTGTTACCCAGGCAAGGACTTAGTCCAAACAGTTACATACAGTAGGCCTTCCTGTTTGGGAAGGCCTAATGGCCAGTGGGTAGAGCCAGCCCAGAACCTGAGAACCTTTATTGCCCTTCAAGATGCTTCAGACTAGACTCACCAGATCTCCAACCGGGACAGAGTGCTAGACCTTTAGGAGAAGGAATGTGGGCAGGTGTAGCTTGTTAAACCTTGCAGCACAATCCTAGGCATGTCTACTCAGAAGTAAGCCTCACTGAACACAATCCTAGGCATGTCTACTCAGAAGTAAGCCTCATTGAACACAATGGGTGTTCCGTCGCTGGATGACATCGCGAATGTGCCATAAAGCACGTTCGCAATGCCTCGGGAGTAAGGGAGGCCGGCGCAAGGCCGGCCTCCCTCACTCCGGCACCGGACCAGGATGCGGACGGCGGCGGAAGGTAAGAGCTCCGTCACCGGCCGCGTGGGCGGTCCAGCCAGGCGAGGGAGGGGGCTGGGGATGGCGTCCGCCATATCCCTGTCCCCGCTGGGCCGGCTCGGCCATTACACAACCTCCTCTACATCCACCAGCTATTTAGCTGGTGGAAATCCGAGGAGGCCGATAGGACTGGCCTGGATTTACATCCGGGGAAGGGGACAAGCGTTCCCTTCTCCGAGTAGACCTCTGTCCCGTTGGCAGAATGGCTGCTGGGGCTCAGGATCTGGCAGGCGGCCATGGGCTGCCGGCCAGATCCTTACACAGGATTACGCTGTGAAACTGAGACCTTCTCCATGTGAAAGCATGTGCCCTGCTGCTGAGGTGTGATTCCCCCTCCCCAAATTTTATATTTTGCATATAAGGTTTATATTGCCAAATATTCAAGCTGAACAGCTCTAAATATGTGCTGTGATCTGTCCGCATCAGATGAAAGGACTGATTCTGCATCCTCCAAATCGCCATGCTGCCCTCTTTGATGAGAGTGGTAGTCAGATGGGGTGCTTCATAAGGGCATAAAATGATTACAAAGATGAGCGTGTTGTTAGCACGAGCCAGCTGTTTAGATAATAAACCATATAAATTATATGCTTGATATAAATAACATATTAAATTCATCTCTGCCTGAAAACATCCGCTCTGTGCAAATAGACCAAATTAAAAAAAAAAGTCTACAGCATTTTCTTCTTTGTGTGTGCAGTAGACCTTATACGTTCAATAAACTGCCATTTGAGAAATGGGATCGTCAATATCCCAGCATAGTTTTTGTTTTTTATTGGGATTCACTTTAATTCTACATTATTTATTTCATACACAGTCGAATCAAAGCGCTGTGAAGTGAGCCCATATCTCTGATTTTGACTTCAGGCCTTTGCAGCAAGCGGTTACAGGAGTAAATATCTCTCCACTCCCTCCTCCTCTCTGGATCTAATGGAAGTTTTATGACTGTTGCAAGATCGCCGACTGTCTGATGTGGTAACTCCAATAATCTTCTCTCTCTCTCTCTCTCTCCTCTCTCTCTCTCGCCTTGGGGACACCAGGGAAAGGCTAATAAATCTTGATTTTTATTATAGGCCTCACTTCATCCACACACAGATGAAAGGGAAGCAACATTTAACACAAACATTGTGCAGCTCTGGGGAGGAGTGCTGTAGTGGTGGGGCCGGCAATCAGGTTATATATTCTATTACTAATATACCCATTAATAGCCTAATAGTCCCAGCTGCTAGCAATGTCAGGTCAAAATGTTCAAAAACAGAAAGAGTATTGAGGGACTGCAGCATTTCTTCTATTGGTTAATATGCAATCAGTGCTTGAAGTATAGAGAACCAAGGGGTGCCCCCTATCTTTTAGGATGGTTCCTTGAACTACTTTTAAGGCTACAATAGGCATGATTTGGTTGAAACTGGAGGGACTCGGGGAGTGAAGCTTGTGAATTTCATTAAGGGCTCCCTACCTTTTGTTCCAGAGCCAGCGGGTGGCGCAGTAGGTTAAACCACTGAACCATGAGCTGTCGATCGAAAGGTCAGCAGTTCGAATCTGTGCGACAGCTCCTGCCAACCTAGCAGTTCGAAAGCAAGAAATTGCGTCAGCGAGATGGTAACAGCGTTCCATGCGCCTCGGTGTTCAGTCATGCTGGCCACATGACCACGGAAGCGTCTTCGGACAGCGCTGGCTCTTCGGCTTTGAAACGAAGATGAGCACCGCTCCCTAGAGTCGGACACGACTGGACTTAATTGTCAAGGGATACCTTTACCTTTACCTTTTGTTCCATAATTCAGTAGATGGAGGGATTCTGAAATAAGGGATCTACAGATCTGCTTATCTGCAGTTTCCCCGTGCCCCTCGCGCCCCCCCCCCACGGCCATTACTTTACCTTCCTTGTGTGTGTCTCTTGCTTTAAACAAACACTATAAGCAGCAGCATGCTACTTAGAGCACAGATGCCGACTGAGTGCTAGAGAGGATCAGCCGAAGATTAACAGGAAGCAGAAACTGAAAATGCTTCCTGTTAATTTTCGGCTGATCCTCTCTAGCACTCAGTCGGCATCTGTGCTCTAAGTAGCATGCTGCTGCTTATAGTGTTTGTTTAAAGCAAGAGACACACACAAGAAAGGTAAAGTAATGACCATGGGGGGCATTCATCCCATCCGCAGTTTTCAGGTATCCACGGGGGGGGGGGGGGCTGGAACGTATCCCCTGCGGATACCGGGGTCCAACTGTATAAGGAGAATATTCTGTCAAATTCCACCTAAGCTGTAGAACTGTTTTGACTTAGCACAGCAGCCTTCAACATTTCGACATCCATCTTTTCAATCCCAGCCTTAAACAAGACGGCCATTTCAAATGTTTTACTTTCTAAATGAATTTCACCTGAACTGCATCTTTCTATTTCCTCGCTGTCTCCTTTCTCTCCCTGTTCACTTTACCCCTCTCACTTCCCCCCCTCTCTCTCCATCCCTCCAAAAGATGATGGTGCTGTTGATGCAACCTTAGTTTAGGTTGCATCCCACCAGTTGGGGTTGTTGCCAATGGCTCTTCTCTCACGTAAACGTTCCCCACCAACTTCCTCCATTTTTCAGGCTGAACCACACAGCAGGACCCATCACATATCAGGCCAGAATGAAGCTACGGTAAGCCAACTTCAGATGGCTCAAAGACATGAGCCAAGTTGCAGGACAATGGTAAAAACGAAATCCGTCATGACGTCAGGCTTGTAATATGCCCAGTTGTGATTCTAGCCCCCTTTTTTTCTTTTTCCCTGGAGATGGTTTTGCAGGAATTCTGACAGTGTTGGTATTCCAAATTGCGAAAGTTTCTCAAGACCAGTTTGGGGAATTTGTCCCTACCTCTCGGATACTCCAAGGACTAGCCTTCCCATTGCATAAGGAAGGGGGAGCATTGTGCATGATGCACTTAACCCCCCCCCCCAAATCAGGGGGGTAGCACCAGATTTCATGGATCCCTGGTGCTAGGGAGGCTTGAGCCAGGCTTGGCTACTCCTTTAGCCACCCCATTTCCCCCACACAGATCTTCTACTGAGGTGGAGAGAGGAAAAGAGAAGATCAAGAAAATGTATCAAAATAATACCTTACTGGGAGGCAATTGTGGAGAGGTGAGTACAACATGCTTTCCTGTGCAATATGTACCTGCAGCCTACATTCGGTACATGGCAGCTGCTGCACAGACACACATAAAGGCACATGTCTAAATATACCACGGGGGAGCTTCATGCCATCTTCTCTCCTCTCTAATAATTAGGCTGGGCTCCCTTTATCCAAGTTGCTAGAAAATTGCAGCAATTATTCCTATGCTGAAGGTTGTTTTTCTCTGTTGTTGCTGTGGATGGGATTAGAAGTGCTTACGAGGCGTTGATGTCTGCAGGATTCAGTGTGCAGCTTAGTAGATTCAGCAGCAAACTGCTGGCTTTCCATTCTGTTCTCTTTATCAATACTTGTAGTACCAGCAAGCAAAGAGAATTTGAAGAAAAAGAAAGGGGGGGGGGTTTGCAGGCAGCCATGTGCCTTCTGCCTGCTTTGCAAACAGAAAAGGCCCCTGTAACTCCAGGTGGCTGCTGGAGACCAGGCAGAGGTCTATATAAGGGGGGGGGGCTGGGATTTTCAGCAAGATTTAAGAGATTTGCTCTTGTATTCAATAGAGATTAAATTGCAAAGAGTGTTTTTTTTTAAAGTATTTGTCATTGTTACTTTTTGATGCATCGCAATAACTATAGCCATCAACTATACAGGTCACTCATCCTTTTTTATTATTGTTGTTGTTGCAAAATTGGATTTTGATCTGTGACAGAGCTTGTCACTCGGGCTTTGCCCTCAGGCAATGCTTGGCCTGGGATTTAAAAGAAAAGAGGGTCAGCAAGCATGGCCCAAAAAGCTTCTTGAACAGGAGCCTCCACTGGGACCCTCCAAGCTCAAACATAAATATACCTGAGAGGAGGGGCTGAGACTGAGATGATCAGGTGACTCTTCCCCACCCCTTTTGTGGAGGCAGGAAGGAGAACAAAGACAGAGCGACCGGCTGGCAGTTTCTTTGCTAGACAGCTAGAGTATATATTCTGAGTGAGACAGAGACTGGGATATGCATGATCTATGAGAGACAGAGGCTGAACTGTAAGCTAAGGAAGAAAACAAGCTGAGAGCCAAGGCACCTTTTGGGGTGCAGAGCCACCTGCGGGGGATGTAACCAGTTGTCGCTTGAAGGAATGCATGCTGTCTAACTCCATTCCATTGGTCAACCTGTAAACTTGTTAAACATACATGCTGTACACACAACCAAAAAAAGCACTATTAGAAAGTAACTATAAGTCTCCAGTGATGATTTCTCCTCCAAAGAAAGTCAGAACTTGGATAATGCTGGACCCCTGGAGCTCCTCACCTGGGGAAAGTGGGGCATAAGCACCTAATACTGTATTATTAAGCAAATGGACCTAGTATATATGCCTCAAACTAATTAACAAAACTGATTCAATGTGTAGAACCAGCAAATTGGCCAGAAATAAGAGGTGGTCTTGGCAAATAATGGCAACTGGTCTCGGTGATGGGGTGAGGGAAGGGTGATACCTCATCATCCTCACTAAATGTAAATTTACCCAGAACACACATACTTCACAGTTTATAGAACAGAAGACTGGCGTCTTCAGTGATGTGAATACAGTGACATTATATTATGCTTGTTCTGCAGATGCTTCTGAATTAGAGGGATGTTGAGATTTGACATTTTAACAGCCCATTCCTACCTAACTCCCCCCCCACCGATGCAGGTGCACCAATGGAGCATGTGCTGCATCTGGGGGGGGGCAGTTGGAGAGGTCTCCTTAGGGCAAGTGGACTTTTGTTCACTTGCCTCTGCTTTCCCTATGGGTCTCCTCGGTTCTGCACCAGCTATATATTTTGCTGGCGCAGGACTGAGAAGTGTAATGGTGGCAGAAAGGGAGAGGAGTTGGCCACACCTGAGTGCCACTGAACACACCCTCTCCCTCCCTCTCTGCCCCGGAACTCCTACTTTCCTCTCCCACCCAGTCCCTCCCACTGCCCCCCCCCAACTCACTGACATTGGCAGATGCAGTTGGCTCCTCTGGTCAGCAATTGTGCTGGTGGCCTCACAGCGCTCACCAGTGGAAATGGTGTTCCACCAGCATTCTCCTTCTTCCACTGGTGGAATGAGAGTTCCGCTGGCAGAGTAGCCCAATAGGATCAGGCTGCTCATGACATCATTTCTAAATACGTTATGGCTGGGTGGGATCCTCTTTTCATTTGCTAGCTCCTCAACTGACTTTATTGATCTTGTAAGCATGAAACCCGCAATACTAATATTGAACACGGTCTGCTCATGGTCCAGCAGAAAACCAACTTAAGTTCATTAAGCATACACTTCATTCAAAAGTTTCTTATAAGTCTTTTTAACAGCAAATCAATGGAATCCACATTACAATTCATTGTCTTGCTGCTTTCTGTATAAACAAGAGGAAGGAGTAAATACACTCCGTTGTATTTTATGTTTATAGGTCAGTTGGGTTTCAAGTGTGATTCGGTAATAATTAACCAAAATAAAGTATTGTTGGAAACTAAACTATGAGCCCATTCAGACAACATTTTACCTCATATTATGCTATTTTTTCCCCAGATCAGGGGCAGATTTATGACAAATGTCTGGGGGGCCAGGCTTACCCAGCAGGGGGAGGCTCTCCGACTCTTTTGGTGGATCACGGTGTGGTGTGGCACAAACCGCTGCTCCCAGCTCCTAGTGCTTGTGCAGACTGCCCGGGGCTTGGTGGGCAGCCCAGTTGCTGCAGCAGTTGAGGCCCTTTGGCGCCAGGTATGTCACAGCTTGGGAGGCAGGGCTGGGTGTGTGGGGGCAGACTCTTACCACTGCAGAGTTCAGAAACCTTCACTGAGGTCAAGGATTACAATGGGCCCGAGGCAAGGCAGAAGGCGAAAACCAAGTGAGCCTCTGAAGGAGAGCTGGCCAGCCTACCCAGGGATGCGAAGCCACCTGGGCCCATGGAGGAGGATGCAGGCGTGCTCCCAACCCCGTCCCTGTGGTGGTTCTGAGGCCACTCAGGGGAAGTGAAGTGGGGCCTCATCCAGGGAGCCTGGACCAACAGTACTCAAGAGTGCAATGCCAGAGTCTTCAATCACCCAGCCATGCTCTCTTCTACCTGGCACCCTTGCCCCCACCCATAATGAAATTCTTCTTATCATTTGATAGAATAATACAGAAGCGATACAGAGAACCAGACTACCATAGAGCTAACTCCCTCATCCTGCTATGGTCACCTGTATGATGCTGTTCGATGAGAAAGAGAATTTATCTTTGGGAATTTGGAAGACGATAATCTGTATGGGCTTTTTGTCTGTGCACTTACACACATATATATGCAGGTGGGTGTGGGTGTGAGATGGAGAAATACGTTGACTGGTGTGATGGGTTATATCAGTTAAGCACGAGCTACATTGTTCGCGTGCGGCCAACGTGCGGCACGGCACAGGCACGCATGTCAAATAGAGCCTGCTGTCGGCAGCCGGCGCTGGCCCGTCGGCAGCCGACGTCCCCGCAGGGCAAGTCGACCTCGCCTTGACTTTTGCCCATTCGGCTGCGCTCTGGCTGCGTCAGACGCAGACGGAGCGCGGATGTTGAAAGTGTAGCTCGAGCTTTATGCTTTGGGCAGAGAGGACAGTATGGTCCAGGTAGAAGAGTCAACTGTCTTCATTCTTCCTATCCGTAAACTATTTAGGTCCGTGGTACCCTAAGGACCATCTGACCCCACATGGTCCTGTGGGCAGTCACTTCAAGACTCCATGGACAGGGGGCTGATCTCATAAGGAATATTTTATCTCTCTTACATTTGGGGAAGTGGCAAAAATGACTTCATACATTAAAATTTCAATTAATTACTGTATATGTTGCCTCAAATGGCAATATGAAGTGCAATAAAATAAAGAAGACAAAAAGTGATGTAGCACCTTGGAGTCTAAACAGTTAACTGAAGCATGAACCTCCATATATGCTAACCTACCATGTCAAATGAATGAACGGAATGAGAGTGAGGAAATTTTATATTATTATGTTACGTTCAACACACTCACAATCTGCATACCATTTAGAAGGTTGTTGAACTGTACATGCTTGCAGTTTTTCATGTTACATCCAATGTAATGATGAGGAGTGACCCCCCCCTTGGCTCACCCATCTTTGACAGCTCCACCTCCGAGCCAGAGCTGAGTCATGTCCTTGTGAAGACGCGAGGTGGCTTCAGCTCAGAGGTGGAGCTGCCAAGGTCAGCCAAGCTCCCTGCAAGCTACAAGGAGTGGTGACACCCCCTTGGCAAGGGGTGACACCTCCTTAGCTTGCCCGTCTTCATCAGCTCTGCCTCTGAGCCAAAGCCAAGTCACATCTTCATGAAGGTAGGGCTGCCGAGCTCCCTGCAGGCTGTAGGAATGAGTAACAGCCCCCTGGCTCATCTTTCTTCAGCCACTTCGAGTCTCGGGCAGGCCGGAACTGGAAGTAATTGGCGATGACATGATGACATCATCATTTCACTGCCAATTACTTCTGGTTCAGCAGTTTCTTCCAGGTTCCTGCACTGGGTGACACCAAGGTAAGTGGCACCACTGTGCAAGCCTATCACTAGCTTCTCTGGACATTTCCACCTGCTCTCAGCACAGCCAAGTTGGAAGAATAAAGCACAGTTCTACTCCCCTCCCGCTTCCAAAGAAAGCTAACTGTTTCTTCCCTATTCCCACAATGAATTCATGAAATGCACTCTGATATTAATGTCAAAAGGAAAACTTTCTAGAGTTCTTTAAACCACTGGCATCACTGCAGGGGGCGGAGCTCTAAGTTCCACTGCGGTCAGACTCTCCGTTACACGGGAGCACGAAGCACCCCCACCCCTCGCCTTTGGAGCCATTCAAGTTGGTGCTTTCACTGAATTGAATGGCTCCAAAGGCGAGGGGGCGGGGGCGCTTCATGCTCCCATGTAACGGAGGGTCTGACCGCGGCGGAACTTAGAGCTCCGCCCCCCTGCAGTGACGCCAGTGCTTTAAACAACTTTATACTCCTACCTTCTTATAACTTTTGAATGTTTGTTTTGCTCGATAGAAGGCGGATTAGGACTTTTAATCTTTTTGTCTTTGCATGTGTTTGAGGGGAATCACAAAGCAGCAAAGGTCCTACTTATGCATTTCAATATGAGGGGGAAGATATGTGAGCAAATTTGTTGCTAGGCAGACAAAGACTGTCTCTTGTTTCACTTCTGATCTAGGTGGACATCCTTGTAGATGCCAGCACTGTGAGGATGGAGCTGCCAAAACAATTCAGAATTCTCAGTCTGGATGTGCAACAGAACCACAGATAAGGTAAAACTACAGTTAACAAGCCAACTTCAAACCATGGGTTCAGTGCATGGCTCAATCCTGGCTTTTTAGCCAGGAATAAACCACGGTTAATTTAAGCCCCAGTTTGGATGATGAAACAAACAGTTACAACAAATAAACCACGGCTCTGCATGGGAACCCAGCCATTGTGTTAATTTTACCACGACAAAGCTAGTTCTAGCTGGTTATTTCCTTTCCAGAAACAAGCTGGAAATTAGAGCAAGTTTTGCTTGATTTTTATCAGGAACAAATGCTTAAAAAAACCCCAACCAAGTGGAGATGTTTTTCTATTGAGACCTGAATGCTGTCTGCAATAATGAAAATCGTCTTGTGTAAATTGTTGCTGAGCTTTATTAATATGGTTGTATATTATTTACTATTATTGCCCCTTTATGAACAACAGACACCTACATCTATAAGAAAAACTGCCAGGAACCTGGTCAGGTTATTTAATTTTCAGGCAGTGCTGACAGATGAACCAATTAATTGCTCTACCTTCATAATGTTCATTGCATCAAAGCTGCCAACTTTCCCCTTATTCACAGGAGCCGCAAGGAAGGACAAGGGATCTTCCTGAGTGTCAGACATATTTTATCCTTGGTGACATCTTATCGCAAATGTCAAAAATTCAGACAGTATGAACTGTAAGGGGGAAAATTAATCAGCCACATGTCTTTGGTTTATGAGTCGCTACCGTTCCCTGGATTGTACAGGGAATGTGGAGTTGAGGTGGTGGCATAGCTCAAATTTGACAAAAGCAATGGTTAATATTCATAACCATCTGGGCAAAAGACATGATATCTGATTGCTCGTCAGGAAATAATTTCCTCACTTAAATCTTTTGATCTGCTATTGGAGCATCTTCTGCTTCTTCCTCCCTCCCCCTCCTGTAAATATTTTGATGATGATGATGCCTTTCTGAAGGAAACAAAGCCCGAAGCTCATCTTCATATGAGGTTATAAATGCTGATACCATCTCTTGCTCCTTTCCCCCTTCCTTGGTTCTCTCAGGCTGAATCTGTTACCCTCAGAATGCTGTCATGTATAGAATGGAAAAACTGTGCCTGCCCAGACCAGATTCATTTATAACAAATGAGCAGAAAGCAATATCTGTTTGTTCCTGTGCATCTCACAAATACTAACTCCCGCTCTGCCTATTACAGCAGTCTATGGGAAGTGTTTTGCCTTATCACCTCTCCCTGAATGGACAGAAGCTAATCTCTTGACCCTCACTCCCAATTGCTTCTCCACTTCCATGATGCCCTACTTCCCCTGGCTGCCATTATCCTTGCTCTGAATAGCCTGTTACAGCTCCAGATTCCCACCTGACACTTCTGCAAAGTGTGCATGTTGTTTTCACCCTGTTTATTTTATTTTATGTATTTACAATATTTTTACCCCGCCTTTCTCCCCGAAGGGACCCAAGGCAACTTACAGCAAAAAATACAATACAAAAACAATCACCTTTAAAAAAATAACAGACAGTTGACTAAAACTAAAAAAAAAATTCTAAAAAATAAGAGACCACCATTACAATTCAAACAAGAACATAATAGCCAATTATGAATTATTTTACAATTCAAACAAGACCATAATCTTGTCTGGGCAGGCACAAGAACATAAGAGCAGCAGTACCCCACCTGTACCTGTACTTTTGTAGTGGTGGGCAACATGGTTTCGAATTTACTGTTGTTTCAGATATCTCAAAGACTCTGGCTGTCTTGTAAGGCAAATAATAATAATCAGTTTCATGTTCTGAGAAAGCAAAACACCCTGATATACTCTGGTGGTTAGAACAATTATTTAGTTACAAAAGCTTTCTGAAACAATTCAGGGGAATTTTTGGAGTGATGCCAAGTTTCTCCACCCATGTGTCATCATGTGCTTTTGCTACCTTGCCTAGTCGCCTCCTCTGCTGCCACTAATTCTTGTCAACTGGCTAGTGGGGAGGATCTTGGGAGCATAACCTCTCCACAACCAGCGTCCTGTCTACTGGGCCAGTTGACAAAAAACTTGGGGGGGCGGGGCGGGGAAGGAAGCAGTGGAGGTGGCAACAGCCCCAAGGAGGCGGCAGAAGAGGCAGCTGTGGGTACCTCTCCCCCCACCTCCGCCTCCATGACCCTTGGCAGTGCTGCTAGAGGTGAGTGAGCCCATCATGCCTCCATCCTTCTCTTGTTTACTCTCCAAGGAAAGTGCACAAGAAGAGGATAAGACAGCAACTGGGTGGAGTGGTCAGGCAGGTGACATGTCAGGGGTGATGGCAGGGGTGTGTGGGGTGCAGGGCACCCTCACCGGTTTGCCACCTCCCGCAGCCTGCTGCCCAAAGCAGTCGATGGAGCCAGCTTTGTGGATGGGCTGCCTCTGCTAATTCACACAAACCTGATCTTTGGCTGGCTGTCTTTCTCAGATTGACCTTGGGCCATTCTGAGATCCCCATATCCATGAGAAAATTGTTCAGCAACTCTTTCCTGTGAGAAGACAGCAAAGTACTGTCTTCTGATATGCTACCTTCTGCCATTAAGGAGGACTGCTGAAAAAGGCAGTAATATGCAACATTACGTTTAAAAAATGTATTCTCTGAAACGCATGCACTAAGAATGGATTGTTTTTTTTTCTGTCTTCTCCTTACATCCTGCTCAACTAAGTATCTTGGCTTGTAAAACTTATGCTCAGATACTTCCTTGAGTTGAGCTTTCTTCAAGGAACATGAAGGGCATTCTTCCTGTGTGATAAATACCTGTCCTTGTGCGGTCATTACTGCTTACTAATTAAGTTGGCACGTTCTGAGTTAATGTTGCATGTTGCATCCATCTAGAGCAGTAAAATATATTTATTTGGTTGCCCTCTGCCCTATCAATAAGTAATGCCCAGAGCCTACGCAGAGTGAATACCGCAGGCTAGAAGGGCTCTCCATTTGTATGACCACAGAGCCTTCTGTTTTACAAATCACTGCATTCTAATTTGATGTGTTGGACAACAGCCAGAAGTCACACTGCCAACAAGTTGCCTAATTTATACAGAAGGAAATGGCTTGTAGGATGATTGTGAAAAATCACCTTAGGAATGACCTCACTTCGCTTTGAGGTCAATGGCATGCATTCTCCTAAAGACTCCTCGTGTTTTGCAGTTCTGGACATGCAAACTTTCATGCTTCATTCAGTTCCATGCTTCATCCAAATGCTGCAGCATTTTGATTGCAAAGAATCTCAGGGTGAGTTGATGTAGATATGCTCATCCTGCAACGACTGCACCAATAAGCAATGATGTGCTTGTGTGAACCATCTGTCAAATACCACAGGGCAGAGCTTTCATATCAATATGACATCATGAGTAAATTCCAAATCATGTTTTTCAGTAGATGGCAATCACATGTTCATTTGCAAGTCATCAGGTGTTGACAAGGGGTGGCAGAATTCCCTGCCAGGAATACCTTGAAGATGGGGGGCAGGGTTGCTCCCCCTGTATGTCAAAAACAAGCATGGCAAGGAGAAAAGTCTAACCTAGCCCACTCTCTCTGATGTGCTAATTTACTTCATGCAGGAGACGGAGACTCATTATGTAGCAGAGCATTTGAATCTGTAGGTCTTTACTTCCAGTCTATAGTGATAAAATCCAGAATTCTGCCATTTTTTATTTTGTATTTGTATTTTTTGTTCTTGTAAGTTGCCTTGGGTCCCTTCAGGAAGAAAGGCGGGGTAAAAATACTGTAAAGTAAAGGTAAAGGTATCCCCTGACAATTAAGTCCAGTCGTGTCCGACTCTAGGGTGTGGTGCTCATCCCCATTTCAAAGCCAAACAGCCAGCGTTGTCCGAAGATGCCTCCGTGGTCATGTGGCCAGCATGACTCTCCTTGCCACAGCGCGTAGCATGCAGCTGGAACATGGAGCGCTGTTTACGTTCCCGCAAGCGGTACCTATTTATCTACTCGCATTGACATGCTTTGGAACTGCTAGGTACATAAATAATAAATTCTGGGTAACTTAAGCTGGATCTGCACAAGGTTTTTTTTTTTTTTTTAGAAAAAGGTTCTTGTCCTCAAGTTTATGAAGATATGCTTGAAAGCACACAGGCAGTGTCTACGAACAAAGATAGCTGCCTTATACTGAAACAGATCGTTGGGCTGTTTAGCTCAGTATAGTCTACACTGGCTTGCAGCGGCTCTCCACAGTTTCAGATGGGGGTCTTCACAGCCTCGTGGCTGACCCATCTATGACATGACTGATGCTACTCACATTGAGTGGCAAGTTGAGGGAAGTGGTGAACAGACTTGGTGTGTCTTTCTTGTTGCGTCTGTCTCCCTCCACTCTGCCATGGGTGGAGCCTCTGTGATTTGCTTTCCACTTGCTAAAAGTGAGCAGGAAGCAGATTGGATGGCAGTGATTTGGACCTCTACCTCCTCCCGATGCACCTTCTTCATGCAGTCCCTTTAAACAAACAGGAAGTGTGGGTTATGTTGGGAGCACTCCCAGCGCACACCTGATTGCTTAAAGGGATATGAGGAAGGAGTAACATGAAAAGGTAGGGGGCTGGGTCACTGCCTCCCATGTGGTTTTTGAGGGGAATGTATGGCAAGTTGAGGGTAGGGTAGCATCGGCTGGGGCTTCAGACTGGAGAGTAGATCACCTGTTCTTGGGCCATTCCTGCACAGCCTTTTCTGTAGATACCAGGGATTGAACCTGAGATCATCTGCACGTAAAGCAGGTTCTCTGCACTGAGTTATGGCCCCATCCCGAAAGTGTATGCAGAAGGCCTGAGAGTGGACCTTCTGTACTTTGGGTATTTGTCCCTTCTGCACTTGTACTTTTCTATCCAAGATCTACTTTCTGTTTCTCATTTCTCCTGCTTTCTCCTCTTGTCCTTGCACAATCCTTTGTTTACAACAAACTGGACAAAACTGCTTTGGAAGAACCGGCAATGTCAGCAGGTTGAACAAGAGCTGAATGAAGGGGGCAATCCTAAGCATACCGTTGAAATCAATGGGATGCACTTTTTGAGTAAAAGTGTTTTCAAACTGGACTATAGTAGTTCTTCTAGTGCCTTGCCTCCAGCTGCTAAACTCAGCCCATTTGTTGTGTTCTGTAGTTACCCCTGCTTCACGTCTTCATCTGTAAAATGGGACTAATAGTGGCTTACCATCATGAGATCAAAATGAAGTGAAGAAGCAAAGCATTTTGTACCTAATTTGGAAAGTAATAGGGGTTGATTTGATTTGATCATTTGCACAGTCCCCATCTCTATGCTGTCAGTTTGTGTTCATGCTCCACAAGACATGGAATTGTCTTATCCTGGTGATGGCCATTAAAGCCCTGTGCGCCTGATGAAAATGCTTCTATTTTTCCCTTTGTGAACTTGCACATAATGTTCATGCAGAAAACAGCTTTGCGATTCAAAGAGAATTCATTTCCTGCTGCTCGTTTCCACCTGATGTGTATATATACAGAGCATCATTTGGCATAATTCAAAGTCACAAGAATAACTATCATCTGTTGCTTTCCCCTCCTTGTTGGATATTTCTGTCTCATGAATAAACTCCTGATTATTGCTGGCCTCACAGGCAGCATTGAACAGCTTCTTCTCGGAAACTGCCCAACCCTCCCACCTAGGAAAATGACCCGATGAGATACATCAGTGATCAAAAAGGCCTACTAGATCATAGTAACTGTCTTCAGCTGCCAATGAGGGAGGATACAGTTCTTCATTAGATATTCGAGGCATGTTTTTTACAAATAAGAGTGACCTATTCATCATGGACTGCTGCTCCATAGGTTTCTTATGGGTGGATTCAGAAAACTAATTTTCTGGTGCCACGGTGACCTTTTGCAATCACTGCACAGCTGGACCCAGGTGAAGCCAGGTAGAAGGAGCTGTCAGCCGGCTTAAAAAAAATTAGTTTGGGCTGCAAATAAATAAATGTCTGTAGGTATATACAGTATATTCTCCCTTGATAGCAGCAATGGAATCCTCCCAGCCGTTCCATCATAGTACTTTATCTATAGAACAGTGGAAGGCAACACAAATGTGAGCCAGTCATTCAATATAGCCACAGGCTGCCATAGGGTTGAGCTGAAGCCACTGTTCTTGTAAGCACAAGGCTAGCTAGCTACATGATTGCAGCCAGTTCAGAGCACCACACCTGCTCTGATGTCCATGTGGAGCTCCTACACAAATGTATCTCCTCCCCACTCACCCCAAAGGAGGGATTTCTGAACTACATATGCATCCCTTTCTGTCTGAATGGAAAACCCACTAGGTTGGGGAAACTTGAATTGTAGCTTCAGAGCCCTCAAGGAATTGATAGTTCTGGCTAAATATAAGGTACTGGTTGTGCTTTATACATTCAGAGGGTTGTATCCGAAGGGTGTGCATGGAAGGGGGTGGAGGCAAGTTGTCCTGGTGCCTCCTTGGATTGATAGCCCTCTGTGCCCTCCAAATTTTCTCTCCGGAGTGTTGGAGGATCTGGCAAAGCAGAATTTTGGGGACTCTTGAGGGCTCTGGGGTTATGGGAAGATAAGTGATTATTGCTGTTTCCATTTCTTCCTTCTGTTCTTGGAAGAGAAGACTAACGGCGCAATCCTGTGCAACATGGGGTGGTCAGCCAAAATGACTGGCCGCTGCATCCTATCCCATTGCCGTGCTGCCCCGGGGCAGCCCGGGAGCACCTTGGGAGAAGGGGATGCTCATCCCCTTCTCCGGGTATAGGGCGGCCAGGGCCCATTGGGTCTCCGTGGATGTATGCCAGCTCTGGAGCTGAGTACATTCGAGCCGGGTGAGTAAGGCTAAACCAGACCGGGAAAGGGCATGGGATATTGGCGGAGCGCACCACTGATATCCCCGCCCTCTCCCTGCCCAGCTTGTCCAATGGCCACCCTCCCTCGCCGCCAGGTCTGCCCTTCCCCCGCCCCTGCATCGTCCGGTGCAGGGCTTACCTTCTCCGGCAGGCGCAGCGACTGTCCGCCAGAGGAGTAAGGGCTGCCGACCTTCACCCCGGCGGCCCTTACTCTAAAGTCATTGCAAACACGCTTTACGGCACGTTTGTGACTGCATAGAGTGGCAGACTGCGCGCTCCGCCACTCTATGTTTACACTGGATCGGGCTGCCTGATACAACATATAATATTTCTCTCTTTAATTTGTACATGAGAGGGAAGGTGGAATGTAAATGTGGACATAGTAGATACGAACTAGGAAGGTATCACACTATATCCATTTTCACCACTACCCACATTTTTGTTGCAAGTGGGTATTTTCCATCCAACTCTTGCCTTCCTAAGCAAGGGTTAATGTACTCAGTCCAGGCTGCATTTCATTTCATACAGCAGCATTTAAAACAAGCAAGGTGTCAGCATGTTTCTGTATCTGTAGATAATCACTGCATCTCCCAGTAGATCAAGCAGGAGGAAATGAAACAGTCCCACAACAGCAGAATGTGTGTATATAGTGTGCGTGTGTATATATAATGATAGAAGCCTTCTGAAATTGGTTGTGAGGTGCCTGTGAATTTTAATGACTCTAACCCATCATTCTTTAATTCCACTACAGCTTTATTTCTGGGACTTTTTTTTAATAAGTGGTCATATCGACAAATCACAGGTGGTCCAAAAAGGGGAGGGGGGATGGCTCCCTGCATTCCTTGAATGAATTACCAGTAATGAATGAATGGATACCTTTATTTGACCCCTAGACCAGTGGTTCCCAAACGTTTTAGCACCAGGACCCACTTTTTAAAATGACATTCTGTTGGGACCAACCTAGCTTTACGAGACTTAAAAAAAGTGATCTAGAAAGAAATAATATATTTATTTACAAGTAAGATTTTTATAAATAAGTACCGCTTGCTGGAAGGTAAACAGCGCTCCGTGTTCCAGCCACATGCTACGCGCTGTGGCAAGGAGAGTCATGCCGGCTACATGACCACGGAGGCGTCTTCGGACAACGCTGGCTCTTCGGCTTTGAAATGGGGATGAGCACCACACCCTAGAGTCGGACACGACTGGACTTAATTGTTAGGGGTCACCTTTACCTTTATGTTAAGATTTTATTTGCAAAAAATGTATTTATTTGCAAAAAATGGTCATGACTGACTTGTTCCATTGATTTCAGTGGGACTTATATCAGAAGTAATTTTTGCTGACTGGGACCCACCTGAGCATTTATTATGAGAAAAAATGAAATGGATTTAGATTCTAGGTATACATCAAAGGCACAAAACTTTCTTCACAGAAAAAAAAATTGAGTAACTGTGTTACGTTTATAGTTGTATGATAGTGTATTTTGAAAGCTAGACTTCTTTTCTCAAGTGACTTACAGCATTACATCCTGTCCCTGATATATATATATATATATATATATATATATATATATATATATATATATATATATATATATATATATATATATATATATATATATATATATATATATCTTAAACACTGTTCCAAATTAAAAATTAAACATAGAAAGAGCCTGCAAACAAAGCAACATGAAAAACAAGCCTATAAGAGAGCAGAACATCACATATGGTGGTCCCAAAGGCCTTCCTGTAGATGCAAGTTTTGACATGGTACCTGAAGGACAACAGTGTGTCAGGGACAGGATTCCCTGGCGAGGCATCCATAGGGCTGTTGCCACCACAAAAAAGGCCCTGTTCTAGTCAACAGTGTCACCCACCAAACTACAGTTTGCAGAGACTCACAGAGCATGGTCTCAGGTGTCTGGAATATGGAAAACAATGGCAGTGAATTCTTGTAAAATACATAGCTTCTGCAGTTTCATCTTGAACAGATCCAAGAGCAGGCCCCTAGGCCTTACTGAATCTTGCCTCACTGTTAGAATTCATTTTCTTTAAAATTCATGTTCTTTCCACCCCACACATGAAACATTGCCCTTTATGCATAATGCTCTAGGTTAGACTTTACACTCAGTCTTCACAACTGGATTAAAAATGCTGTGTCCCAGATTTTTCCTTGCTCAAAACAAAACAAAAAAACACCTCTGCCCATTCTTGATGCAATTCAGCTCCGCTCAGTGAGCAAAGGCATTGCATTATCCTGGTCATAAATATAAAATTAGGAAAGAAATTTGCAGGAAACTGCCTAAAATTACTGAGGAACCAGTGCAATGGAAGCTGAAGACATCATGCCAGTCCAACAGTGAAATATTTAAGGCATTTTGCTATGCTAGCAAGAAATGTCTTTGACCAGAGTCTTGGCTTGCATTCTTCTGAGCTTTTTCTGGTGTCCCTAAATGCTGTAAGAGTGAGCTGGGACACGTCTCCAGGGGCTGTAGAGATGAAAGCTTGTTCAAGTGACTGTTATGTAATACTCAAACCACCTAGCAGCTCACCATTCTCAAACGTTCAGGCTTCATATTGCTCACAATCAGTGTAGCTCTTACTTTTCTCTTGCAAAACTTGTTTGTTTTATTACCAACACAATGACGCTTGTTTTATCTACAGTCTCTTTCCATCTAGGGTCTTTCAACTTGCTTTCTAGACAACAGAGCTTAGTAACTTATGTACATGGACCTCGGGACTAGCTTCCTTAATTCCAAAACAGATGTGCTTGATGATATATGACAAATCAAATGAACCTGCAATAACAAAGAGTGCAGACCTTATACTGTATTATGCTCATGGCAGTGCAGCCTCATCACCACAGCACATGTATCAGACTGGGGAGGGTGAAAAAACAGAGCTGGGTAGTGTATAATTTTTATTTAAACATTTTGCTCCACTTTAGTTTACAAAAGTGGGGAGGGAATCTGAGAGAAAAGCCTATGCAGAACCAGAAGTGGGGCATAATTAAATATTTTCTATGAATGTGACTCCTGTCCACGACCACAATGTTTGTTTAATTTATTTATTAAAAATGTTTTTACCCCTCACTTCTTCCCCCATATAGGCAGAATTTGTTGTATTTAAAATATAGTCTCAAATCTAACCCAAGATACGCTGTGCTTTCAGATCATTCAGAGGTTCTCTGTATCATTGCATCTGGGATGCTGGCTCATTTTAGAGTTTACTTTAGTCAATATTTATTTTTTATTTATTTAATTTACCGTATTGGTCTGAGTATAAGACTCACTTTTTTCTCCTAATTTAAGTTTTTAAACTAGGGGTGCGTCTTATAATCAGGCTGTTGCAATTTAATGCCAGTGATTTAATTAAATTTTTTTTAATAGCACCAAACTTTAAGGGTGCGTCTTATAATCAGGTGCGTCTTATACTCGGGACAATACGGTATTTTAAAAAGTTATACCCCGCCTTTTCCTATGCCGAGGCAAATGCCTAAGGCGGCTTACAACAGTTAAAATACATAATTTAAAAACAATAATAAAATAAATTAAAAACAATAAAATCCACTAGGGGGGTAACAATGTGGAGCAGAAAAACAGTAAGGCAGAACATACTGAGGCACTGGAGGCAGACAGCCACCCATCACCCAAACGCAAGACGAAACAAACGTTTTGAGCCCCTGCCGAAAAGTCATGAGGGAGGGGGTTGTTCTCAAATCCCCTGGCAAGGAGTTCCACAACTGTGGCACCACAACAGAGAAGGCTCGCCCACGAGCTGCCATTCCCTAACTTGAGACAGGGGTGGCACTCGCAGGAGAGCCCCCTCAGATGATCTAAGAGAGCGGGCCGGAATGTATTGGAGAAGGCAGTCCCTCAGATATCCTGGACCCAAATATGATCAGACACTTAGGGCCCAATCCTAACCAATTTTCCAGCACCTATGCAGCTATGCCAATGGGGTGTGCACTGGGATGGCAGTCATGGAGGACTCCTCAAGGTAAGGGAATGTTTGTTCCCTTACCTCAGGCTGCATTGCAGCTGCATCGGTGCTGGAAAGATGGATAGGATTGGGCCCTTAGCAAGAAGTAGGTGAATATTTTATTTATTTATTTATTTATTTATTTAAAGAATTTGTAGCCTGCCTTTCTCCCGAAGGCACTCAAGGCGGCTTACAACATATTAAAATACATATAAACAACTTTAAAACAATTAAACACTTTAAAATAATTAAAAACACTTGAGATTAATATGGAAAGGGAATGATCAAATGAAAATTGATCAGAGTAATATTTTGTGATCCATAGTAAATTAACAACTAAATTAGTATTGTCACAACTGGTGAGATGTTCAATGAGCATCAAGTATCACCATTTAGGATCTCCTCTCAGGAAAGAGAGGAACCACACAATGGACACAATTTGCTTGGGTTCACCTCCTGAACAAACACCACTCAAGTGAATGATGGAAGTCACACAATAGGTTTGTAGTCTATGTCCTGAGGTAGGGATAATGAATATAAAATAATGAGAGAAAGCTGTAGATCGATTGACCGTGTAATCAAAGTTATCTTTGATTGTATTGAACTATGAATATGAGTAATATAATATACAATCTTGCCTCCAATAGTGTGGGAGATAAATTCCCCGAAAATCAAGCAATGAGCAAAACAGCACTATTGGAGACATCATTTCCTAAGAGGCAGGAAACTGGCACTGATTGGCCCCTACTACCTAGAATGCACTGCCCCCATTGACTGCAATGGCTGTCAATCACAGCCCGAATGAAGAGCACTGTAACAAATTAGCAGGGATGTGGATCAAGTCTCTGACTCCAAGTCTCGAGTCAAGTCCCAAGTCTTGCCCCCAAAGTCGCAAGTCTTTGGTTGCGAGTCCCTATCTATTTAATGGGGAAAATGGGTTTAAACCTGAATAAAATTTGACTTATCATAAAAGGCTCCAAGTCTCGAGTCGAGTCTTTCGAGACTTTTACAATCTCCGAGCCAAGTCCGAGTCAAGTCATTGACGCGACTTGAGTCTGACTCATGTCCCAGTCAATAGACTCAAGTCTACATCACTGCAAATTAGTGCTAAAGGAAGCAGCATGCTGGGTGGTGTTATTGTATATAATATAGGTCTTATTTGAGTGTAGGGATGCATTTTTTAGGTATTAACAAAAAAGGTGCTCTAAGAAGTAAGAGTATTTAACAGACAACAGGAGTGGAATCACAGATCATCATAAATCTGTTCTGTAGTCTTGTTTGCTCATAAATGTGCAACCCAATCCTATCTCTCCCCCCCCTCCCGCGGATGCAGCCAGGCCAAAAAGACATGTGCTGCATCCTCTGAGGGGGGGGGCAGATTGGAAGGCTTGGAGGAGATAAGGGAAAATATTTTAAACCTCTTGCTTGCCAATGGATCTCCTTGGACCTGCGCCAGCTATTGAACTGGAGCAAGTCCGAGGAGAGAAAGGGGGTGTTCTGGGAGGCTAGGAAGGGGATAGCATACTGGTGCAGGAGTACACATCCCCTCCTGCCTCTGTCACTCTCCCTGCCCTACCCCCGTTCTATCCTCCCCCGCCCTGATCCATTCACCACCCACTCCCACCGGCCACCGCTGCCTTACCTGGTCTGGTGGGGCCCGTCAGCAGAGCTGCGGCACCCGGCGCTTCTACCTATTGCAGCAGAGCTTGCAGAATGTCCAAGCTCTGTCAGCAGCCATTTTACAACAGCGCAATTGTCTTCGGCTGTCGTAACAGACTCCGCATGACAGCCCAATCCTGCATAGGATTAGGCTGTTGCAGTGCCATCTCTTCTCTTTATGAAAGAGCTGTGTGTGTGTGTCACTAGTGAAGTCACACAAAGAAGACTTCTACACGCCACACTCTTCATGTTAGTTGCTCAATGTAATCAACACTAACTTATGTGTTGACAATTTCTTGTTGCATTTTTCCATATTCATCATCCATAATCTCTGTTCTGGACAGATATTACAAACCTATTGATCTTTGATCTGTTTTCCTTCTTTCTGAAAGATGAATGCCACTTCCCTAGAATCAGGTTGAACCAGGGTTAGGAGGGCAAGGAAAACACACTTTTGACATATGCCTCAAAAAGCAGCTTTTTCGATAAATGACCCACCCCAACCACATTAGCATTCAGCTCGTATTTTAATTACAACCGCATTATAATGTCAGGCCCCAAAGGGCAACTGCTTTGTTCTCACTTTGGAGACCAGCCCTGAAAAGAGATCAGATTCGACATAGAGTCTGTTTGCCTCTTCTCTCTTTTTCACCTGGTTCCCCTCTAACCTGCTCCTTTACAACAATTTATGAATAGATTCATGATGAGGCCCAGTTGGCCAATGTCTTAGAACTGCACTTGTCCTACAGATTTTTTTAAATGCAACAATGCCTTTAAATAGATTAACTATCTTCGGGGGGGGGGGGGAGATATCCATGTCAGGAAATGATGTTCTACTTTTTCCCATATCTTACATCTATCCTTAGGAGTATCATGCTTGCAGCACAATTCTATGCTTGTCTACTCAGAAGTAAGCCCTACTGATTAACAGAGCAATCCTGCCTAACTATCCAGTGTGTGGCCCAGGCCGCCCGCTGGATCCTATCCTCATTTCGGGCTGATCTTGATCGGCCCGGAGGTCTACGTGGGGGAAGGGGATGTTTGTCCCCTTCCCCTGGTGTAGCGCGGCCCAGCCCCAATGGGCCTCCTTGGATTTCTGCCAGCTATTTAGCTGGCGGAAGTAAGAGGAGGCCGTGTAAAGGCCTCACCGGCCCTGGAGGGGATAAGGATATGGCGGCTGCCATCCCCGCCCCCTCCCAGGCTGGATCCACCAATCTCTGGCCTCCCTTGCCACCCAGACCACCCCTGCACCCGCCGGGTGATCTCTTCCCTCCTTTGACAGCCGCATGAGCGATCCAGCGGTGGAGTAAGGGCTGCCGGCCTCGCGCCGGCAGCCCTTACTCACGAGTCATCATGAATGTGCTTTACTGCATGTTTGCGACAGCTTGCTCTGCCACCAGATTATTAGACTGGATTGTGCCATAAGAAAATGGGACTTCTGAGTAAATATGCATAGGATTGTGCAGTTAAGTAAACTTGTTAACTGCCAAGAACATGCAAAGTCAAGAAGGAAGGGCTTCCCACCATGTCTTTGCATGAGTCATTATTTGCAGTGGTTATGATTGTTCAAGAACCCTCCCCTCCCCCGATTCAGAGATCTAGCAGAATTGCCTATCGTAAGAGGAGGCTGCCTCTGGTGCTTCTTTATGAGTAACTGTTCTTGGGTGTCCTTCTTCCAATCAAAAGTATGCCCAGATCAGAAATGAGAGGTGGGATCCTCTGGGGATGGAGAACTCTGACTTTGACTACTATTGCTTTCACTCTGAAATGGTGCTCTGAAATGATGAGTAGTGTGGGCCTCCAGTTTTAAAGCAGAAAAAAGTGTGCTTTAGCAATCAGAAGTTTGGAACATTACATGATAGACTGGAGGACAATGGCTAGTAACTCTTTGGTAAGGTCCTCACTTTTGCTCAATGGACTGCATCTGCTCCTCACACCATTATATCCAGGGACAAAACCCACAAAAATGAACTGGGATAGACTCACATTGAGCGATCCTTGTTCCACCAGACGTCATTTGTGACTATAGGCAAGTGGCAAACAGTTGCTCTGTTCTCAAGGGCTGATTCACACTTCATACAAGACGTATTTCTTTATCCTGTGAAGAAAAACATTTCTTCACCCAGCGTGTAATTCATCTGTGGAACTCCTTGCCACAGGATGTGGGGATGGCACCTGGCCTAGATACCTTTAAAAGGGGTTTGAATAGATTCATGGAGGAAAAGACCATCACAGGTTACAAGCCATAAGCAACCTCCTGGCTTTAGAAGTAGGTTTTCTCTGTGCCAGGTGCAAGGGAGTGGCAACAGGATGCAGGTTATATCTTGTTGGCTGTGTGTTCCCTGAGGCATCTGGTGGGGTTACTGTGAAATACAGGAAGCTGGACTGGATGGGTCTTTGGCCTGATCCAGCAGATCTCTTCTTATGTTCTTAGGTGCATTTGCCCTGAGCACACCATCGCTTGCCATGGTGAACTTCACAGCGGAATAGATACCTTCTTATACCTGCTTTTCGATACCTCTCTAACACAAAACATACAAACCTTTTTTCCACTTTCAGCTGCATCTGGTGGCTAGAGACACATTCATCAAGTTTATTTCTTTTTACTTTCTCCTCCTCCTCCTCCTCCTCCTCCTCTTCTTCTCAGTGATCCATGCTCATTAAAAATTCATAGGAGACTTTATGCGCTCCGGCTGAAAACAGCATCCAGTCAATGTGTGTTAGAGACGGGGTGGAGAGAACTGGTGACGGACTGGCAGATCTGGAGCTGTAAGCATTTATGCAATGAATGACCTTTCTGGGGACAGCTCAGGAGGGAATTAATTATTCAGCCTTTGAATTTTTTATGCTGTGCGACACAGTCTCTGCATGGAACAGAATTATAACAAAACTGGAAACAGCATCCAGTGACAACATCTGTGGAACAGTCACCTCGACTCCTCCATCATGCCTTACGGCTTTTCCTGTCTCAACCTTGCAAGCCATCAATGTACCCCTCAATGGACTGTACAGCGCATCACCCCCCCGCCCCTTGAAAGATGCATGGCTGGAGTCAATATTTAATGATGAATTAAATGCTGTTTGCCCAAGGTGACTGTTCACACGATTTCCTGTCCATGTAAACAACCTTCTCAGACAAACTAATTACATCCGCTTTAGCCTTTCATCATCTGTATGCAGCACTTAAAATGCAGGCAAACATAACTTCAAGCATATCATAAATCCACCCTAGACAGAGAGGCAAGGTGGTGAAAAAATGGCTTTGGTGATGCATGAAATATCAACTGTAAATGAGCTACTGGAGCTCTTAATGTCGGTGTCAGCTTTCACAGGGCTGTGGATGTGGAAGAAAGCCAACAATACACACTACACTCTGGACCAGATGAGTGTTGGAATCAACTGTGGCTTGGGGGAAAACTGACAAGGAGTTTTGCTTTTCAAAAAGTGACTGTAGTCATATGCGCCTGGGCTCTGAGTCACCATAAAATGCACACTGAAACTGAAATGGAGTTTGTAGCGAAGGAAACCCTCTGGCATCAGTGCTGCTAAGGTGAGTCCTGATTAAACAATGGGACTTGCATTGCATGCATGCATGCATACACATGTGCACTCTCTGAGTCCCACTGAAAGCAATGGAGCTTTAGGGACTTTTGACTGTCTTGTTCGAAGTAGGGCCAAACTAGCTGTGCACAGAAATGCATGCTCCTCTCTCAAGGTGTGTTTCCATCTGGAAGTGCCTCTTTTTCTTAAAAGTAACTATGTGTGTCTGTGTATCCATGTGTGTGTCACTCTGTCCCTGCGTGCCACTTTCATCCCCAAAATTGCCCCCCTGATGCATTCAGCAACTTGTCCTGAAGAGGCACTGCAGGAAGTCACAGTACGGAACATCACTGGCACTGTGTATGTCACAATGTATGTAAAACCGAGTTTTCAACTTCCTGTAATATGTGATAATGCAGCAGCAAAGACTTCTGGGAACTTGCCAGTTCACCCAGATCTTCATCAGAGACCTTTCTCCAGCTACATCCACCTTCAGAGGGTGAGGCAGGTTGCAACTGGGGATAGGGCATTTTCTGTGGTGGCACCTTATTTTACGATGACAGTGAGATGCTAGGCATGATGGGGTTAGCTGCGGCATTTAGAACTATTAAGGAGAGAACTCTCGACATCGAGCGCCAAGAGTTAATCAGTGCAGCTGATACAACGTGTTCTCCATTGCATCTCCATCTGCCTATAAAGTTTGGGAAGCTGTCAACTTATCTATATCAGTTGCATAACCCACAGCTAAGAAGGGCTTTTATGCTGGCAAGGTGTAACGCTCTCCCTTCTGCCCTTTTATGGGGGCGGTACAAAGGAATACCTGTTTCAGCAAGGCTCTGTTCATGTGGCATGAAGTGTGTGGAGACATCTGAGCATATCTTTTTATCATGCTCTCTGCACGAGTCTTTCCGTCAGAAACACCTTAATTCGATACTGATGTGTTTTCAGGGCTGGATGGAGGCGGATATTATCCGAGCCCTTCTGTCAACAGAAGATGATGGGAGACTTGATGATGTTGCAACTTTTGCTTCTGTGGTGGTGGCTACTCGGGAAATGAGTTTTGATGTATAGATTAATTGTGGGACAGTTTGGGGAGAAATTTTCTGCAGGATTGTGGTTGTTGTCGTTGGATCTGTTGGGGGATTTTTGGGTTGTTTGTTTATGTTTGTCTATTTGATGTGTTTATGCCAATAAAGGTATCTATCTATCTATCTGTCTTATTTTACGAACACTCTCCCCAGAATTGTCAGCTTGGTATCTACTCTGTTATCACAGAGATGCCAGGTGATGATGATTTAGTCTTCTGTCCTTCAGAAAAAAAGGGAAGGCTGCTGGTTTCATCTGCTTGTATTAGTTTCATGTGACTCTATTGATTGTTGTTATTGTTGATTAAGATGTGTTGCCTCAATAATGTCTTGATTGCCCTTATTGGGAGAAAGGCGAGGTAAAAATTCTTTAACTAAAATATAAAATAAAAAATAAAAAAATAAATAATGTCTTCAGTATTGTAAGCCACTTTGATACAGAAAGGTGGGATCCTAATATTTTAAATAAATAAATGGCAGAATTTGTGACAAAAAATTGAATCAATAAAATGAAATTGTTTTCATTGTACACGTTGAGTTATCCGAACTGCTTGGGATGGGAAGTTGTCTGGGTTTCGGAATATTTGTATAAATATAATGCGATATCTTGGGGATAGGACCCAAGTCTAAACACGAAATTCATTTATGTCTCATATACACTTTATACACATAGCCTGAAGATAATTTTATACAATATTTTTAATAACTTTGTGCCCCAGCATGCCTTGTGCTACGCCGGCCAGGTGCTAGAAAAAGGTTTTTTTTTTTACAAAAATTCATAGCCCCCCAAAATGTCTGGATTTTGGAATAGTCTGAATTTCGGATGTCCAGATAAGGGGTAATCAACCTGTATTTTTTATTGGATTTTATGGTGTTTAATTGTTGTGAGCCGCCTTGGGCAGCTCATTTTTTTTAAGAGGATAAAGTGGGGCATACATTTTTTAAATAAACAAATGAAGATTGTCATTTTTATTCTAACCAAAATTGCTTTAGATTCCATGATCCAGAGGAAGTTGGGTACAGCAAAATTTCCACTGAAATGTATAGCATCTACTGTGCTTCAGTCCAATTGATTTGATCAAGTAGGCTTAGCTGTTTCTGCATGCGCTCTTCAAATCTGGCAGACATCCCCCCCAGTCTTTATATCCTCGTTCTGTGCAATGCGCTGACTACTAAAAGGGAAATAAAAATGATGGCAGTAAAAACATACTCTCATTACATATTTCGTGTTGTTTGCACTAATGTCTGTTTGTGGGAGGATAAATGTTTTTGTATTACTTGAAACATATTGAATTATCCCTTAATGATAGTAATTTAAAGGGGATGCACCCAAAACACACACATATGTGCCCTTCATACTTGATGGGTAGCATGTGTACTTTGTACTTGGGCACTACCCCTGAGGGCACCTACTCCCCCCCCCCCAATCCCTTAAGAAATAGCTCTCAGAGTGGCTGTGAATAGTTCTTATACCTACTGAATAGTGTATCAATGTAGTTACCTTTCCATCATTGCAATGTAAGCATATTTCCTTGGGTGGGTGGGTTGGTTGGTTGGTTTGAACAGGGTATAAGTGAAATTTCTAGCAGAAATTTTTTTTTTAAAGAGTACTGTTTTGACTTGCCTTTGCTAGTTTGCCTCCTCCCACACACCCTGTCAGCTATTTGTACATTTTCTTTCTTCTGCTTGGTTGTAGTCGTGCACTGAGTATACATATTATGAGCAAAGTGGATTATTTACAACCTAAGGGCACAATCTATTGGGAAGTTCTCCTGTGCAAGCTCCATTAAAGATGAATAGATGCTGTGCAAGAGTACAGATCATTATATGAACCATATTATTATTATCCCAGCGGGTACAGCTGGCAAAAGTGCACATTCAAGTATAAAGCTCTATATTTACTACAGAATAAGGACCTTCATGGGGAGGAACATGGTGTAGGTAAAACCTTCCAATGCTGAGTTCTGGAATAACTTGTTGGGTTGAGGAAAAATGAATCTCCTTAAATTGCTGCTTGAATCTGTAAGTTTCAGAGTTGAATCATAGACAGCTCCAGGAGTTATAGATGGCATGGGCAGAGGTGTGTGTGTGTGTGTGTGTGTGTGTGTGTGTGTGTGTGTGTGTGTGCGTGTACGTGTACGTGTACCAGAGAGCAGAGGCGTCATGCGCCGGGAGGGCGCCCGGGCGCGAGGGGGCAGGGCCAGCATTGCATCACGTCGACGCGCCCCCCGCCCGTTTTGCTCCCATTTCGGAGCCAAACGGCTCCAGGGAGGGAGGGCGGACCCAACCAACGACTCTGATGCTGCTATTCTTACGACGGTGAGTTCGCCACCCTCCCGCGATCGAGCACCTGGAGCTCCTGCTCCACGCGCTCCGCCATAGTTATGGCGTTGCCAGAGAGCTTGCCACAGCCATGAATGAAAATAACTGCCTGGGCAAAGTACAAGTCTGAGCTTTTATTGCCCTTCCAGTGTTTATGAGAGCCAATGGCCAGCCTTAGTGGGTGGAGACACTTCCATAATGGGCATCTTTTACTGCCCAGAATGATGCTCCAACCTGTAGCTCTGGTTGGCTGACATGGCACCTGTCCACAACATTGTGGGTTCCTAGTTCTACTCACTGAAAAGCTCCTAATAGACATTCAACAGAGCTTTCTTTCTCCCCTTTCAAACTAGGGAATAATTCTTTATTACCAATAGCAATTCAGCTAATCTGTTCACTGAAAGAACAATGGGTATGGCAATGACCTAATGTATATACTATGTTGATCAAGATTCTCTACCTAATTAGGTTTTAATCCTGTGCACAATTACCTGGGAGTAAGTCCCACTGAACTCAGTGGGGCTTACTTCTGATTAGACATGCACAGGCTTGCACTGTAAGGATATTTTCTTATCTTTTTACAGCCCAATCCTAACTAACTGTGCGGTGATGCCGTGGAGCCAGCGTGACCTCCACTGCGTTCCATGGGAGAGTTTTGCATGCTGGAGATCTCCTCGGGATAAGGGAACATTTCTCCCCTTGCCCCAGAGAAAGCGTTAACAGTGGCAATGGGTCAACCCAGACATGCACCAGCAATATTGCTGGCACAAGTTCACATTGATCCATGCAAGTGGATTGGGCCCAGAAAGGGGGATTGGATACGGTATGCGCTGGTGCTGCAGATCCAACCCATTGCCACGCCTGATCTGCCCACTTCCACCCCGTCATTGCCCTCCCCCATCGTTGCCCCCTCCCCCTGCCCCCTTCCACCCCCTGCACAGGCTTACCTGGTCCAGCAAGTATGCCTGCGGCCACTGGCCTTCCTGCCAGCATTCCTGGTCTCTGCGCTGTCGCAAAGTGCTTTACGGCACTTTTGCTACAGTACGCACACCCATGAATAGGATTGTGTCATTAATTATCAGTATACAGTTTCCAAAGTTCTTAAATAACTAGCATATATCCATTGTGACAATTCTCGCCTTACTGTGGTAATTCTTTGCTACTAGTGCCAATTGCCCTGGGAGGAAAATGCCTACTGGTGGCAATGCGAGATTTAATTCCATGAGAACTTCTAGTTGTGGGGAGGGGAAATCCTGATCTGGATTAAGACCATAGCATAGTGAGGATAAGGGAGTAAAGCCCCCTTCCTCCTATGCCACATCCAGATCCAGATCTCTTCCCAGCTCTATTTAGTACATAAAAAGTTAAACACATCAGCTCACGTGATGAGCTTAACATGTAATAAACATAATACAGTATGTAAAGGTGGCCTGGGTGTTATCTCAGTAATGGAAAGGTAGGATAGATGTTCATAATGAATAAATAATAGCCCAGAGCAGTGCAACCTGGTTGAGATCAAAGGTTTCATGCCAGCTCATGCAAATTCTGCCTTAGCATTTAAAATAAAGGGAGAAGGAATTATGTCATAGAAGGCCTCTTTGTAAACAGATGAGATAAATGAATAATTATAAAATGTAATTGTCATTTTAAAGTGTGAGATTTGCATAGTGATTATGCAGTCAACGTTCTGGGAGGGCTTGGTAAATAAATATCAATTACCAAATATCTAGCATCTTTAGCTAATTTGCAAAGCAAGAGGAATTCATTTGCCTGGCTATGCAAAATGATAGCAGTATTTATGCAAGTGTCTGGTGCACTAGCAGCTTTCCCAGTAAACGGGAAAACAACATTTGCAGCCTGAATTATGACCGAGTTTATTGAAGATACACTGCAGAGCAGATGCTTCTTTGCAAAGTATTGTTATTAAACGATCCGTTCAGAAGATGTGGAGAGTGAGAATGGAAGAAAACATAGCTCTGAGGCTTTGCTATTAGAGGTTAAAAGTTTTGACATGCTTTCATGAAGATACCTGGGAGTACATATTTAACACTTTCCATTCTAAACATTTTTGCTGGCCTATCTGCCTCCTGTACCAGCATCTAGTCATGTGCTGCTGAGCAGATACGGCTGTTGGCCCATCCTGTTCCAAATGGGGTGGCAAGCCTTATGTTGCAAGTCTATGCACACTTACCTGGGAGTAAGCACTGCTGAACACATGAGACTTACTTCTGAGTAAACAAGCACAGGGTTATGCTGTTAGAACCAGGTTAAAGAGCAGCAACTGAAGATAATAGAAAAATATTGGAAACAGAGAAAGCAAATATTAGACTTGGAGCAGGGAAAACCTAGTTCAAAACTTAGGTCAGCTGAAGGTAGCTTGTTATCTTTCAGCAAATCACACTCTCTCCATCTAAGTTGCCTCATGCAAAGCTAATGGGGGGAAAGCTCATTTATGCCACCCTGCACTCCTTAGAGCGGTAGGACATAAATGCAATACGTACACAAAAATTAGAAGGTTCCTTTGGCTCACCACATCCAAAGACACAAAGACCAGCAGTGGAACTTGTGACTGATAATTACTGAAGAAGTTGGGACAAAACGCCCAAGAAAGTCTTCCCAGAAGCTCTCAGCACGTTGGAAGACGATTGCACAACAACGGTCTCTTCATTACACCAGGTGTAACGCAATGACAAGCATCTGGCCAATTAAAGTGCATGTTGGCTTAAACATCGGCTATAATAACTTTGACAGTTGCTATTTAGTTTCCAGTTGTATTAGGTTGTTGGTGTTTATTTGTGAATCCAAAATCATAAAGACCCTATTTAATATGCCAGCTAATCATTGCAAGTGTTACACAAGGAGAAGAAAATAAAATCAAGTTGATGGTGATTTTTATTTCCTCCTCCGTCACATGTGTGGCTAACATAAATCACCCAAAATAAAGGCTTTAATTCCACGTTAGTGCACGTAGCAGTTTATTGCCGATGGTTAAGCTTTGCAAAAGTGCTGCAGTATGTCAGAGCCAGCTACAAGGGAGGAAGTGCTGAGCGCAGGCGGTTTGCAAGGAGTGATAATAGGACAATAAATTACTGCAAGGTTGGGGCAGACTCTCAGCTCCCTAGACTTATTGCTCTTATTTATGCAGCAACAATATCTTAATACATACAGTAATAAGTTGTCAACAACTGCCAAGCTACTCTTGCAAATGGTGTTGATGCTGTATGGTCAACTAAGTGAGTGTTAGAACTGGTCGAGTGGGCTGCTGTGCTCCCTGTTTTTTATGCTTGTCCACAGAGGTGCCAGTGAATGATATAGGTCGAGCAGGTAGCCTAAGCATGACAAATAGGGACGCATACAGTCTAGCCACAGTGCCAGCACTTCTATCCTCAGAACTTATTACACAGACTTAATTCCAGGGCCTGCAACTTTGCATCAAAAATCTGTTCTCACATCCCACATTTTTTACCCCTTACTTCATCTGCAAAGCCTGACCACTGGGACTACCATATAACCATTCTGTATCTTATGCCGCTTGTGAAACCTTGCTCTCACCCTTTTGCAGTGGCGTTACAACACACACACACCGCGGGGGTGCTGCTTACAGCACACCCCTGGGGGTGTCACGTCATTCCAGCAGCATGGCGCAAAACACACACGCTGGTTTTTTGGCCCATTTTGGAGCCAAACAGCTCCAGGGCGGGCAGGTGGGCCAAACAGTGGCCTGCACCAGCAACACAATGAAGATGACAGGAGTGGCGGAGGGGGCGACCTGGCGGCGAGGCCAGAGTGCACCCCCCTGCCACATGGTGCCCCACCACCCTGGGGTCCACTGCCCCAACCGCCCTAACCCTAACAACGCCTCTGCCCTTTTGTCTTTTGTCTCATCAAACCTTGTTTTCTCTGCCCATTCTTGCATTTTCTGTCTTAGGTTGCAGTTAGATAAGTGGGCAGGTGAGAGATGTTGGGTGTTGATTGACTCTGGTTGTGGCTGAGATTTATTTGACAGGCTATTAGGGCTGGCCCATCCATGAGGCCAACTGAAGCAAGCAGATTGGTGGGGGCGCCCATGTCTGTCCTCCTACTTATCTCCGCCGCTGCTGCTCCTCCTTCCACTCCCTGGATTGGAAAAGGAAGAGGGGGACAAAGGGGAAGAAGAGGAAATGTGCAGGGTGGAGAGGGCTGAGTTAGAATACATCAGGTAAGGGCGAGCGGCATTTGGCATTCTGCCTCAGATGTCAGGAGGTCTTGGCCCAGCCCTGGAGGCAGTGTTGCCAGAAAGAAGAGGCAGAAGCACAAAGACGTGTGAGTGATAGTCACTGAAGAAGTTGGGGACCATCATGCCGAAGAAAGTCTTCCCAGAAGCTGCTTCTGAAGAAAAAGCCAGGCGCTGACTCCTTGGCCGTCACTATCTTTGGATAGTGATTTAGCAGGAGCATGAATGTCTTGAGGGCTTTAGTGTGAGGACCTGAGGGAAGACTTCAGGAAGGCGCTTCCAGAGTCCTAAATCTGCCTGAAGTGTGGAGCGAGTCTACTTTCCAGGGAAGCCTTCCTATGTGCAAGTGTGACTAGGATGGAGATATGAATGGATAATTGGCTAACTCAATTCTTCAGAAAATTGAATTAGACAACAGGATCTATTCGTTCTTGAGAAGTAGTATTAGAGTAACCTTACAAACAATGGAACATCTAAGTAAATAAGGCAACTGGTTTAATATGTTTATAAATAACATTTTTTGTGTTGGTTCCATTTAAAATTGGGTTGTGTGATCACTCCCATGTCTAAGGCGTTCTGTGGCACCTTTCCCCTCCTTTCCACCTCCAGCATCACAACAGAAAGAGAAGTGCTAATGAGAGGGGCTCTGACAGCAGTGGGTTGGAGGAGGGGGGCTCTCATCAGTTTGGGACCCCTTGGAGACGGCTGCCCTTTCAAGTCGAATGCAAGGGGAGGACAAGCTCTGGCAAAGGGCTCTGCCAAGAGACAGTCTAGGCCTTAGACTCTACGGTGCCATCTCACCTCCTCCGAGGACTCAAAACTTGCAGATATCAACAACCACATGAGTTTTGCAACCATATGTTCAAAACCCATGTGGAGATTTGGAACTCATGGATTAAAAAATGAAAAAAAAAGTACTTGGCTTATTCTGTGGGGAAAAACTGACAGATAAGGAAACCCATGTGGGCTTTGTATTCAAGCATACAGCTATTTCATGGGAAATGCTGGTGTCCACATGGGTTTTTGCACACTTGGTCTGGGCCTAAGTCTCACTAGGGTACAACAGGAAAAAATGTTAGTAGTACTGTATAGCGGTTAGTAAAGGAGCCCAAGGCAGTGAAGAAAGAGGGAAGGTTTTTGTAGAAGTCCCTCCCAGTTACCATTAAAAAGGAAAGTCTTTACACATGATTCAAGCAGGTGGGATTTTAACATATCTTTGTGGTGTTATTTAAAGAACTATGTGAGGGAGTGGTGAGCTTTGCCAAACCTGGCTGTTAATAACTCGTCCAATCCCCACACACCCCTCTCACATCACCCCCACATATATTCTCACATCTGCTCTGTTGGAAGGTAACATTAATGTAAAGTTCTTACTTCATTTTTTATGCATGCTCAGAATATTGAACTTAAAACTCAAATTCAAATCAGAATGAATTGGTACTGTATTTCCAGCAAGTGTTTACATCAATGGTTTTCAAATGTTCTACCCTCCAATGTCTGTTATGGAACCTCAATGCATGTTCACCTGGAGCTCTCTGGACAGACTTATTGGACCTCAGTGTTGTCATATGTGAATGGGAATGATTGACACCCTAGAACACACCCATGAGTCCTCTGTGGTTACACATTGCAAGGGAAGATTTGGAATTAGGACCAGCCCAGAAATGCCCAGCACCTGAGGTAGCATGCCAAATGCTGCCCTACTTGTTCAGTGGTACTCCAGCTGCTGTCTCTCTTGCACTCTTCCTCCTCACCCTCCCATCAGTTCCTGGATGCAAAAAGGGAGAGTGGAATGCCGCAAAAGCGGAATGGTAGGAGGAGAGGACAGTTGTAGGCTTGAGCATCACCATTACTCTTCTTTCTTCCACACTTCCTCTTTCGTTTCTTCTCTTCCATTTTGAATTCAAGGAGTGAGAAGAGGAAGGACCGCCATAGGTAAGTAGGTAGGCAGCCCCTAACAGTCTGCAGCCTGAGGCAACTGCTTCAGTCAACCTCTTGGATGGGTCAAACATGTTTGGAATGATGGCTAAGCTTTTTCTCAAGGAATGTTGTCTGCCATTACTGAACTTCTCATTGAAGAACCCTTAATATGTTTCCAAGGAACCCCAGGATGCCTCTGAACACAATTTGAAAATCACTGGGTTACATCTAGGGCAGGGGTTCGCAAACCCTTCGATGTGGCGTACCACCTCCATGGCCTCTTCAGCATGACATAAGAACATAAGAAGAGCCCTGCTGGATCAGGCCAAAAGCCCATCTAGTCCAGCTTCCTGTATCACACAGTGGCCCCACCAGATGCCTCAGGGAGCACACAGCCAACAAGACAACCTGTTTCCTGCTACCACTCCCCTGCACCTGACACAGAGAAAACCTACTTCTAAAACCAGGAAGTTGCTTATGGCTTGTAACCTGTGATGGTCTTTTCCTCCATGAATCTGTCCAAACCCCTTTTAAAGGCATCTAGGCCAGGTGCCATCACCACATCCTGTGGCAAGGAGTTCCACAGATGAATTACATGCTGGGTAAAGAAATATTTTCTTTTATCCGTTCTAACTCTCCCTCCACTCAATTTTAGTGCATGTCCCCTGGTTCTGGTGTTGTGCAAGAGGGAAAAGAACCTCTCTCTATCCACTCTCTCCATCCCATGCATAATTTTATATGTCTCAATCATGTCCCCCCTCAGGCGCCTTTTTTCTAGACTGAAAAGCCCCAAACGCTGTAGCCTTTCCTCATAAGGGAGGTGCTCCAGCCCACGAATCATTCTGGTCGCTCTTTTCTGCACCTTTTCCAATTCAACTATATCCTTTTTGAGGTGTGGTGACCAGAACTGGACACAATACTCCAGATGTGGCCTTACCATCGATTTGTACAAAGGCATAATGATATTGGCCATTTGATTCTCAATCCCTTTTTTTAATGATCCCAAGCATGGAATTGGCCTTCTTCACAGCCGCCGCACACTGGGTCGACACTTTCATCGACCTGTCCACCAGTACCCCAAGATCTCTCTCTTGATCCGTCACAGACAACTCAGAACCCATTAGCGTATATGTGAAATTTTGTTTTCTTGCCCCAATGTGCATCACTTTGCACTTACTTACATTGAAGCGCATCTGCCATTTTGATGCCCATTCTCCCAGTTTGGAGAGATCCTTCTGGAGCTCTTCACAATCCCTGCTGGTCTTCACCACCCGGAAAAGTTTAGTGTCATCCGCAAACTTGGCCACCTCGCTGCCTTTCCCCGACTCCAGGTCATTTATGAATAAGTTGAAAAGCACTGGTCCCAAGACCGATCCTTGGGGCACACCGCTTTTCACCTCTCACTATTGTGAAAATTGCCCATTGACTCCCACTCGCTGTTTCCTGGTCTTCAACCAGTTCCTAATCCACAAGAGGACCTGCCCTCTTATTCCCTGACTGTGGAGTTTTCTCAGGAGCCTTTCATGAGGGACTATGTCAAACGGCTTCTGAAAATCCAGGTATATAATATCCACAGGTTCGCTCGCATCCACATGCCTGTTGACCTTTTCAAAAAATTCTAAAAGGTTTGTGAGGCAAGACTTCCCCTTGCAGAAGCCATGCTGACTCTCCCTCAGCAGAGCTTGTTGACGACATCATCACCACTTACTTCCAGGTTTTCGGCTGTGCCAGAGGCCTGAAATCAGAGGTAAGGGGACAAGGGCAGGCGGGAGGGCCTTTTCCAGTCCTGGAAACCCGCGCGTTCAGGCTTTGCTGGATCTGCAGAGCTTGTACTGCCGTTTCCAGGGCTGTGACATGGCACTGCGCAGCTGCCCTGGCAGCCACCATCTTGGTGGCCAGGGGCCCACGTACCACCTCCTGGTGGTATGCATACCACTACTGGTACACATACAACCAGTTGAGAACCATTGATCTAGGAAAGAACCATAGCTCAGGGTCGAGTCCATGCTTGGCATGCAGAAAGCTCCAGCTTCAAGCCCTAGCATTTCCAGGCAGGATTGGGAAAGACCTCTCTCTCTCTCTCTGAAACACTGGAGTGCCACTGCCAGTCAGTATGTAGACAATACTGAGCTAGATGTACCAATGGTCTGCCTCAGCGGCATATGTTCATGCATATGTGGGGTAGTGTTAAAGATGAGTTTACAAATCGTGCACATGTCCAATGCTTAATGCAGGGCCGATCCACATGACTGTTCTGCTCAAGTGCCAGTGTCCAACCCACAAGCCTTCTGCAGATGCTTGTTGGTATTATGTATCTTGAATATGCCAAAGTGAATTCTCAGTTAGGTTTCACTTAGTAACTGGTTATGTTGAATCTGCTGCTCTATTGTATCTATTAGTGTTACAACCTGTGTTTGTTACTCAATAGAATGCCATTATAAATGCAACCTTGTGCATTTGTGTGTGTGCACACACACATACGCACAAGTTTGCATTTATAATGGCATTCTATTGAGTAACAAACACAGGTTGTAAAACACATACTGCACACAAACACACGTACGTGTTCATTCTCTGGGTTGCTTGTAAGAGTTCCAGCAAACATTTTATTGTTGGCAGTCACACAATTGCCTCAGTCCACGGTAGGGTAGCTAAAAGTCACCATGGGCTAACAGCCCAATCTTAACTAAATCCCCCCGTGGCAATGCAGCAGCATGTCTTCTGTTGTATCTTGCTGGGGATTTTTGGCTGCTGGAGGCCTCCTTGGGGTAAGGGGACATTTGTCCCCCAGCCCCGGGGTAAGCCCCAGCATCTGCTATAGGTCAATTTGGATCTGCGCCAACTCAATTGCTGGTGCAAGTACATTTTGACCTGGGAAGGGGGTCAGGATTCAGCATGTGCTGCTGCCTCCAAACCCACCCCTCCCGAGCCTGATCCACCTTTCTCCCCGCCCCCGTCACTGCCTTGTTCCGCCCACCCCCTCCCCCATTCTGCCTTCCCCCTGGCTACTCCTAGCTACCACAGAAGCTTCATATTCTTCCTTGGATTCCCTTTTGTTAAGATGGCATCATTAGTTATGAAATTCCATTTCCAGTTTTGGGGTTTTATTCAGCTGAACAGAGATTTTCATCCTTCTGAAAATCTCTGTTCAGCTGAATAAAACCCACTACAGAACATACCCTAAAGTTTTGGAATTGATGTCAAAATCACATTACAGCGATAAAAGGCAACGTAGGCCTTTCCTCACTAAGTTCCATACACACAAGCCTGTTAAATGTGAAAAACGAAGGGAGAGACAGACAGACCTTCTCATGCAAAGCAGCCAGGTTTCCTGACTGTCAGTTAGCTGTCCAATCTATAATTCTCCCTTTTGCCTCACAGCAGGGTCTAAGTTAAATGTTCACAAGCTTCTCATTCGTTATCCTGTGGCGCCAGCGTGACAAGTTCAAACAGGGAATGTAAAAGCAGCAAACTTGGCAGAAAATGAGAACATTTTCCTTATTGATCTGTTGTAATGTATTTTCCCCCCTGCCTGTTAAACACAATTGCCTCATTGGGAGTTTCTGTCTTCTGAATGAGAGATGCAGTTTAATTAGCAGCCCCCATCAGAGCCTCATGTAAATTATCTGTTGGCACTGGAAGATGTGAGAGTTTTTTTTTGCAAACAAAGTTACCTCAGAATCCTGTTCCTTTGCAAAGGATCTTTTGGGGATATGGTGGTCTAAAAAGTCAAAATGGGCTTTAATTTTCTACTGTATAAGAGATTGTATAAAAAATATACCCTCTCCCCCAGCTATGTGCTTTGGTAGCTGAAGGGACTCAGATAACTGCACATTTACAATAAGGTTAGCACAATGACAATGTAGTGTGAAAATATCAATTTCTGACTTATTTCCAGCCTGTGCTGATCCTGTTTGTAGCTTCTAAGTGCTGGTCAATTAGCTGTGACTAATTCACTGAGAAATGACAGCAGCCACCAGCTCTGAGGCACACGGCCTGTGGATTCTGAGCAGTTACTATTTATTATTATTCAAATGGCACAACATGTCCCTTTCAAAAGGAGGATATGCGGCTAGTCTAATGTTGTGACTGACTGAGGACCAATGGGGGCCAGGATGGCTCTCTGCAGAAGAGGAGGGTGAACCCATGTAGGAAAGTGCTGCAATGTTGTTGTTCGGCGGCTTGAACACAGAAAGCTGA
Organism: Plestiodon gilberti rubricaudatus; assembly: GCA_026170595.1. NCBI lineage: Eukaryota > Metazoa > Chordata > Lepidosauria > Squamata > Scincidae > Plestiodon > Plestiodon gilberti. The sequence continues at coordinate 225,664,777 of JANXHW010000002.1, forward strand.
TTGATCACGGAAGATCATGGCTGTCCAGGGGGGCAACTGGTGACCCCACAAAGTAAGGGGCCCCTTGCTTCGATTGGTCCTTACTTTGTCCCTGCCGTGCTCACCAGAATCCTTGTTATTTTGTTCAACACTTTAATTAAAAAGAGGATCTGGTGTATTAGTAAGACACAGATTCTTAGCATGTAATTGTGAAATAAGGGGATTCATGCCCAAGTATGATGAAGTAAATATTATAAAACTGAAGTACTTCGGCCACATAACGAAAAGACAGGATACCCTGGAGAAGAGACTGATGCTAGGGAAAGTGGAAGGCAAAAGGAAGGGGGGCCGACCAGGGGCAAGATGGATGGATGATATTCTGGAGGTGACAGACTCTAACTTGGGGGAGCTGGGGGTGGTGACAGCCGACAGGAAGCTCTGGCGTGGGCTGGCCCATGAAGTCACAAAGAGTTGTAAGCGACTGAATGAATAAACAACAAAAATGTGTGAAAATGAAGGAATGATGTGCATGCAGTCTGAAAAAGAACAGGCTAAGGGCACAATCCTATCCAATGCTCTGCTCAGTGATCCAGTAATGCCAGCGCTGGCAATGCTGGATCTTGAGCAGAGTAGGCGGGGTTGGAGGTCTCCTTGTGGTAAGGGAACTTTTGCTTTTTTAAAAGCCCCATCCTCCTACATGGGTCTCCTTGGATCCACACCAGCTTGAGCTGGTGTAAGTTCGGGAAACCCATGTCGGGAGATATGTGCCTGGAATGTGGCGTGCGCTGCTGCCGCTGATCCCACCCCCCTCCTGGGCCTGATCCAACCACTCCCGCCCCAAAGCACCATGGAATGCCCTCCCCCGCCTCTGCACCAGGCGCTGCTTACCTGCACCGCACGCCATCCAGATCCGCCGACCAGCTCGCCTCTATAAGTAAGCCTCTGCACTGGCCTGGGGGCCTTACGGCAGCTTTTGCGATGGTCCTGGGTCTGCACAGTCATTCCATGCTGGCCTAGCGGATGGATAGGATTGGGCTGTAAATGAATTACTTTTGGTCCTTTAACCTTGCTGTAAAAGGTATCCTTGTGAGGCTGGGACATCAGCTAGACCTGCACCCCACCTAAGGGAGCCTAAAGCAGTTGTAGTAAATCTTTTTGGATGTTTGGACAGCAGTGGAGATCAGATTGGTCAGGGTGATGGGCTTAGGGTGATGGGCCCAGGCCAAGTAGCCCTGGTTACAGAGTGTGTTGTAAGAAGGGAAGGAACAGGGAAGGCTTAGGACCATTTGCGCATTGACAAAACTCAATGTGCAAACTGCACATCATCACACCTTTGTTAAATTTTCTGTTTTGATAGGAGTGCCTCCAGAATACAACACAAGTGCCTACATTGATCGCAAGACATGAAAATTGCATCAACATTTAAAATTTCAAAATTAAGATTCTTCAATATATATATATATAAAAATAAAGATATAAAAGAGATTTTCTCTCTAAACTTGTTTTTGCTCTACTTTTTGCCTGGAACTTCCAGAACACTTGTCTCTGGAATCCAGATTAAAAAAAGAAGTATCCAAACAAAGGCTGTTAATAGATATAAGACCACACATTGAGTATTTAGTCACAACATGTTCTTGATGGAGAGATAATATTTAAGAAAATTAAAATATTTTATCTAGGTGGTGATAATACTGCTTGGCAAGGCAGGATACAAGGAAGATTGACTTCATGGGAATCCTTTTGAGAGTCTTGACAAAGCAGCAATTAAAGAAGACTCTTGCCCCTTTAGGGCTAAGTTGGTGCATTTACATTGTTTACATTATGTGACGGTGAAAAGATGCCTGTGTAAATGCCCCACACATTTCACAGTTCATCGCTGGGGGCAATGTACGTAATGTATGTATCCTAGTCTATTTTTCAGCTCCAGGAATTTTTATTCTGCTTATGGACATAAGGAAAGCAGATTTGAAAGAAAGCTGTTTGTATCCCACCCCCCATGAGATTCCAAGGCTCAGTAGCTCTTGAAGCAATTTTCCTACCTGACCATAACCAAACTCATAAAATTGGTTAGAACTTCCCAAACTGTGCATGAAACATGAACACTCAATTGTGGTAAAGTCTGTCATATAAAGTATACTGAAACAATGATAATAACGTAGACCTGGAATCACCGACTAAGGCTGCAATCCTATGCACCCTTTCCTGGGAGTAAGCTCCACTAACCACAGTGGGACTTACTTCCGATTAAACATGCATAGCTATTAATTAATTAACTCTATTAATTCATTTGCTTGCTGATCAGAGATCTAAAATGTGGGTTTAGTTAGTTTTTAAAGTGGTACTCCTCCCTGGTACAGTATGGTTGCCAGTTTATCTAGCTTTTTTCTCTGGTGGTGGCAAAGATGGCAAAGGCAAAGATAGGTGGCACAGGTTAATCTCAGGCAATTTTGGGGATACCAATGGCCTCTGCCACTTTACCAGTGGGGTCCATGCCAGTACCAATTCTCTCCCCCCCCCCCTTTTTTTTAGAGTTGGCAAGATCCACATCAGAAATCTCAGGGCTTGGGATGCATCCAACTTGGCAACCCTACAAGAAGTTTATCGCTGGGGGCAATGTAATGTATGTATCCTACTCTTGATTCAAGCATTTTAAAAGTGATGTTTAAGCTGAGTTTTTGTACTGTTAGAAAGATTAGAACTGTCTGATCTCCAAACTTCCAGATGTTGCATTGTTCATTAATTACTTATCAACATGATAAGGCAGTTAATCAACTCATAGCTTCCATAATCCAGCAGACTACCTAAAAACGGTCTTCTGTAGATATATGCTTTTGTGAGTATCACCATTATTGTCATGTCTACAGTCCTAAAGAGCAAGGTCCAGAAAGTGTATACTGTATTGCAAGTGGACACTGAGCTTCATTCTCCTGGTGTGTGAAGGTTAGTAACATGCCCAGTAGACCATTCTCATTTGTCCTCCAATAATAAACCTCATTAGTTAGTTCATAAATGCATGACTTATACCTTAATATCTTTAGGACAGCACACTTGTCTTCATAGGTGTCTCTTTGAGCCCTCCTATTTGTACCAGTAGCACTAAATAAATAAAGCAACGATCATGGTGATACTATAATAATGCTGACAGTGCTTTGGCCATTTCCTAACACTCTGCATTGACCTGAGGCGCATATGTTTATGTTCCTTTATTAGGCCTCCAGGGACCGCAAGGGAGTTTCGAGGCATTGTTAATATTCATCTGCCTTTGATATGATTTGCTCTTGGAGGCGCCATGGGAGCCAGGGAAATTAGAATAATAAAATAATAGTAAATTGCCCGAGGCAGAATGCGTATAAAGTCTCTCTAATACAGCAGTCCTTGGACAGCAACATGATGATGATAACTGAATTAGTTTTAACAAGTTTTTGACGATTGATGAAACAACTATGGTCCTTAAAATAAAATCTGTCCCCCCCCACCCTGTAGCAATGCCTGAAGAGATTTAGACCATCCCCTCCATGAATTAGTCACTGTATGTACGTATTGCCTCTCCCACAATCCCCATGTGCTATGAGAAAACCCAACCCAGCTTATTTTGTCTCAGCATTATTAAAATCACTATTACCATTGCAAATGCTTCCAGGGGAGATAGTATTAATAACAGTCTGCTCCATCAGATCCTGTCAGTTCCCAAGGTGATTAATATTCCTGTCGGCAAGAAGCATTATATCGTTTAGAGAGAGCATATTGCTTGGCTGGTAGGCCATTCGTCATCGGCTGTGATAAGTGCATTGTGATCTGCCATTATTGCATTACTGTTTACACAGCTTGAGATGCCTCATAAAGCCGTTAGGAACGCGACCAAATGCAGATAGATTCAGATCTTGGAAATGAGAAAAGTCATCACAGTTATTGTTGCTTGGGTGATTCTTTCCACCCTTGTATTTTCATGTGTGCTACCATGAATGGCAAACTGTATTTTCAAAAGAAGGGCCAGTGAAGGAATGCATGGCTTGTAGCTAGTCTTTAGCCCAAAACGTTTCACAGTGTGGCCTGCAGAAGCATCTCTGATCACTGCTATTAACTTGGAGGTCCATGACAGTAATAATCCAGATCACAGTCATTCACTCCATTGAATGAATGTTGTAAGGTTGAAGAGGGTCAGTTCGGTAGTCCGCCTAGCCAGGCTTTATACAGTACTAATGAAGTGCCTGATTCTATTATATGCCATTCATTCAAACCATGAGCAGTTTAAAGATTTTGGATCATAATTCAGATTGCAACTTTGGGTGCACAAAAAGATTTAGTGCAATTCTAAACACATTACGGTGCACCCCCCCATAAGAAGCACAACAAACAAGGGTGTGGATTAATAATATTTATTGATAAATAAATAATTGCAACAGGGGGCTAAAAAGGGGGGTTAACTCCACCCCCCCACCTGTGTGTGGGGACTGAGTAGGGGAAACAGTTCATCCGTCACAACCTGGCTCAAAACCATCCTTGGTCATAAACCAAGGTAGTTTATCCCGGCCAACCCTTGAAGAGGTCGAGGCAGTTCGAAGCAACCCCTGGATAGCGCGGACTCCCGTGGCAAAGCCAGACAGTGCCCTTGCCAATTCCAGCCAGAGAGCTCACCAGCCAGCCTCACCGATCCGGTCAAACATCTCATGAGCGGTTCTGGCTCACCCTCTTGCCTTACTAACCTCAGAATGTACGCATAGATGTTATACCTACCTACCAGCCCACACACACACCACCTGCCTAAAAACCCATCCTATTTTTAAAAAAAAACAATCCCAACCACACTGCCAGTCTGAAAAAACCGCCAGCCAAAGGCCAAAACCGCCAGCCAAAGGCCAAAGGTAGGTGAAAAAAACCGCCAGCCAAAGGCCAATCAGGCTGACGGCAAAAAATTCCTACCCAGCCCCCCCAAAGGGGCAGCCAGCTGGTCCCAGACTGTGCAGAAGGCAGGGATGGGAGGGGCTCGAAAAACCAGGCGCGACTGAGGGGCCGTTGGAACTCTACCTCACAATGTGCCCGCCCCAAACGCTGCCTGCCAATCAGGGCAGCGAGATTTGCCACCCTTGGCTGCAGCGCGTCAGGGAGAGCCGCCGTAAACGCCACGCAGGACGAGAAGCCCTGCATCGCCATTATAAGGGAGTGAGTTCCATTGAACTCAGTGGAACTTACTTCTGAGTAAAGGCACATATGATCATGCTGCATGCATGAGTTATGGTCAAGAGAAGGTACAAGGTTGAGCCAAACAATACAATATGTCATTGTAACTCTCCTGGCATAAGTTATGTTCTTGTTTGTAGTTGTCGTAGTCAAATTCCACAGCAAGTTTGGTCTTCCAGTTGGATGAAACCTGAAGGTGTCTGCCCTAAACACAGTCGTTATTGAATGTGTTAGGCATTTGATTTCCTAGTATGCTCCAAAGAAAATCCATAGCAACATTAATCTTCAAAACATTAAAGATATCTGACAACTTGTATGCATTTAATGCTTAAATTGTAGATCATGTAGATGGCCTCCCCCAGGGAACAGTTGGTTCCTAAGATCTTTATGGAGAAAATCAAAGCCAGTTAGCATCACAAGGTTAGAGTCAGAAAAGACAGATTATATGGCATCTGAAAAGCTGGCTAGACTGCTTTGGTACCCAAGACAGAGTGAGAAAGTGGGAATGGATACAAAAGTATTACTGGTATTTCAGTAACTTGAGGGTATTTCCAGTACAGAATGATCCCATGGCGCTTTATTTCTTGAAGGAAAAAGTGAAGGTTTCACTTTCAGCCAGCCAAGTGGCATATACACCACAGGATCTAGTAATTTTATTTAATTCTGAGCCCTGGGTTGACAATGGGCACTATATAGCACTAGAAAGGAAGCTACTCTCCCAGAAAACTGGCTCCCAGAAAGTATGAGAGATGTGCGGGACTTCTTTTTTTATTTCAAATCTCCATTCAATACAGCATAGTACTTTTATTTTAATTAATTTACTAAAATATTTTATCTCACACTTTCCATCCAAACAACATTCAAATGTATGAGTAGTGTGGGGTTTAATTGTACCAAAACATTAATATAAATAAGACACCCCAATATTATTATTTTTTAAATACTGTACTTGAATAGTGCAGGAAAACATAAACAATTTTATATCAGGGTGCAGTCTTCAGTTATCCAAGTCACATGAAATAGAAATATTTTTCTGAACCAGTGAAACACCAAGAAACAGTAGCCATCCAAGACTCTCAAGGCAATAAGTTCCAAAGCTTGAGTACTACAACAGAGCCTCTATTATAAACAGCTGTTGCCAATGATATGCTAAAGCAGTGACCTCTGCCCTTGTATGACCATCATATTGTGTGGCTGCATCCTTGGTCCGACTGACCTGAACTGTATGGTTATATGCATGGGTCCTTTGTTTTTTCACCTATATCAATAAACAGGCAGTAAATTTACTTACAGCCCAATCCTATCCCCTGCCACCAGTACTGTACTAATGCATAGGCTTACCAGATCTCCAACCGGGACAGAGTGCTAGACCTTTAGGAGAAGGAATGTGGGCAGGTGTAGCTTGTTAAACCTTAGAGCACAATCCTAGGCATGTCTACTCAGAAGCAAGCCCTGTTGTGATCAATGGGGCTTGCTTCTGAGTAGACATGCCTAGGATTGTGCTCTAAGGATTAACAAGCTACACCTGCCCACATTCCTTCTCCTAAAGGTCTAGCACTCTGTCCTGGTTGGAGATCTGGTAAGCCTACTAATGCAGCCGGGCCAAAAAGGCCTGCAGGTAATTGGAAGGCCTGCAGGGGGTAAGTGAAAACATTCTGTATGTACCTCCTGGTAGGCTGCCTGATCGCCAATGGGTCTCCTCAGATACATGCCTTCTATTTTAGTGGTGTATGTCCGAGGGAGCAGGGAGGTTTTAAAAAGAGGGGATAAGATCTGGTGTGCACCATTGCCACCAGATCCACCCCTCCCGCCTCCTCCTCACCCCCAGTTTCTCCCCCATCCCCACCCAGAAACAACCCCGCCCTGTCTACAGCCCACCCCTGCCACTGACTTACCAGCATCAGGGGATCCAGGGAGGCTACTGCTTCACAGCCAGCACTGCTCGCCATTTCTGATAGTGGCCTCATCGTGCACTATAGAGCGTTGCATTTTGTGATGCCATAAGTTGGGCTACACTGCTGGAACGCAAGCCTAATAATAGGATTGGGCTGCTAGTTTCCTATCTATCCATTGTTCTGTCATCAGTGATTGGCAGCCCAATCCTATCCAGGATTGGGCTGTCGGGGGCAGGGCATTACGACAGCGGAAGATTCTTCCTGATTTATTAAGAGACTTCCGCTGTCATAAAATGGATGCCGATGGAGCACACAGCGCTCCGTCAGTGGCCATTTTGCAAGCGCTGTTACAGTAGGCAGCAGTGCTCCAACTCTGCTGCTGGACCCCGCTGCACCAGGTAAGGCAGCGGTGAGGGCAGGGCGTGGGCTGGGAGGGGTGCAGTTGGGCAGGGAGGGGGAGGAACAGGGACAGGGAGGCTTATGGAGGGGTGGATGCCAACTCCTATCCCCTCTTTTTCAAGCCTCCCCGCCCCTTTCTTCTCCTTGGACTCGTACCAGTTACAGAGCTGGTGCAGGTCCGAAGAAACCCACTGCAGAGCTGGAGGCTTATGGAGGATAAGGGGACATAATTCCCCTTTCCCCTCCAAAGCCCCCCCCCCCACTGGCTACAGTGTGAACCTTTTTGGGGCGGCTGCATTGGCGGGGGGGGATTTGGCTCTAAATAAATCAGGGTACTGTATATCTTCCCAATACATGCTGATTTTGAAGAAGACTCTTCCTAATTTAGCCATTGCCTACCTCCTGCCCCATAAACTTTTAATTTTAAGTGACAGACTGGTTGTCTAGCCCAGCCATGAGGAATGGAATGGTGACATAGCAGTGTACCTAATCTCTCTGGACTGTTTGAAGGACAGAACAATCCTTTGGAATTCATATAGAAAATAGATTTTAACTGGTTGGGTATCATCATCTTCCAGACTTCTCAGAAATACTAGAAAATCTCATTACTTGTGAAGGCAACATGTTGCAATTGGAAATAGAGAAATTGGACCATTGTTGTGGAAAAAGCTATGAGATCAAACTGTGTGGTTTTAGGTGTGTGATCAAACTCATTTTGCTATTTAAGGAGTGCACTCAGTGAAGACAATGAATGTTGGGGCAGCAACATGGTTCGCTAGGAAAACTGGGTGAAAACATAGCCACTACTAGCATGAAATGGCTCCCTTCTTTCTACCTTTCAAGGACATCCAAGGTGACTTTCCAAAACACATCTATGCTTCTTCTGCTGTGCTATGACTACATGTTCCAAGTCTTGGTCTGAATCACATTTTTACAACTAAATTCTAAACACTCAGAAAACAATGTTTATAATGGAATTATTGAGTGACCCATAAGCCTAAGGAAATGTTGCTAGAACATTTTATAAAGGTTAGGAAATATACCGCTAGCTCAGGCTCAGTACATCCTGGTTTGGGACACTCACCAATTGGCATGATGATCTAGGTGTGTCCCAAGTCACTTTCCAGCTCACCAGGATGCTGTGTTTAAGGCACGTTACTTCTTGTGCCTTATGGTACATTGTGTGCGATGGGGCATATTCCCAGGAAAGTGCATATAGGATTGTAGTCTTAGTGGACAAAATTCCAATTTAGAAGCTGCGTGGACTTGTGATTAACCCCAAATCTTGAGCAATATCCTAGACCTAAAACAACATAGTGTCTTCTGGTACCTGAAAGACTAACAGGCTGATTGTGGTATAAGCTTTCATAAACCAGAGCCTGCTTCATCAGATGCATAAGAACATAAGAACATAAGAAGAGCCCTGCTGGATCAGGCCAAAAGCCCATCTAGTCCAGCTTCCTGTATCACACAGTGGCCCCACCAGATGCCTCAGGGAGCACAAGACAACAAGATAACCTGTTTCCCGTTGTCACTCCCTTGCACCTGGCACAGAGAAAACCCACTTCTAAAACCAGGAGGAACCTTATGGCTTGTAACCTGTGATGTTCTTTTCCTCCATGAATCTGTCCAAACCCCTTTTAAAGGCATCTAGGCCAGGTGCCATCACCACATCCTGTGGCAAGGAGTTCCACAGATGAATTACACGCTGGGTATTTATTTATTTATTTAAAGAATTTGTATCCCGCCTTTCTGCCGGTAAGGGCACTCAAGGCGGCTTACAACATTAAAATAACATACATTAAAATAATTAACAGATAATTAAAACAATTAAAACAAGCACGCCCAGTGGGTCACCTATATTTACATTTGTTAAAAGCCATTTGTTAAAAGTTAAAAGTCAGCCCGCCATGTCAGACATCGAATGCTAGTCTAAATAAAAATGTCTTAAGGCCCCGCCGAAAGGTCTCCAAAGAGGGAGCCGTTCTTAATTCCAGGGGGAGGGAATTCCACAATTGGGGCGCCACAGCCGAGAAGGCCCTACTCCTCGCTGCCATCCCCCTCACCTCCGTCAATGGCGGCACAGTTAACAGGGCCCCCCCTGATGACCTCAGAGTGCGGTTCGGATTATAAGGAAGGAGGTGGTCCCTCAAATACCCTGGACCCGAGTCAAAACTAGCACTTTGAATTGTGCCTGGAAACGAACCGGCAGCCAGTGTAGCCGCCGAAGCAACAGTCCGACTGAGTCAAACCGACAGGCCCCGGCAACCACCAGGGCCGCCGCATTCTGCACTAGTTGCAGTTTCCGGACAGACTTCAAAGGCAGCCCCACGTAGAGCGCATTGCAGTAATCTAGTCTAGATGTCACTAGGGCATGGGTCACTGTGGCCAGGTCTGCACGATCCAAGTACGGTCGCAGCTGGCGCACCAGCCGAAGCTGGGCGAAAGCCCCCCTGGCCACAGCCGCCACCTGGGAATCCAGGAGCAGCTGCGCATCCAGGAGAACCCCCAAGCTGTGGACCTGCTCCTTCAGAGGGAGTACAACCTATTCAGAGCAGGATGATGATCCAGTACCTGAGTTGTAGACTTCTGGACCAGAAGAACCTCTGTCTTATCAGGATTTAATTTCAGCTTGTTTGCCCCCATCCAGCTCCCAACTGCCTTAAGACAACGATTCAGGACATCTACCGCCCCCTTGGAGTCGGGTGGAAAGGAGAGAAAGAGCTGGGTGTCATCCGCATACTGATGACTCCCTACCCCAACCCCCCGGATGACCTCTCCCAGCGGCTTCATATAGATATTAAACAGCATGGGGGATAGAATTGACCCTTGTGGCACCCCACACCTCAAGGGCAAGGGTGCCGAACAAGCATCCCCCAGCACCACCTTCTGGGATCTATCAGCCAGGAAGGAGCGGAACCACCTCAAAACGGTGCCTCCAAGCCTCAACCCAGCCAACCGACCCAGAAGGACACCATGGTCAATGGTGTCAAAAGCCGCCGAGAGGTCCAGCAGGACCAACAGGGATGCACTCCCCCTGTCCAGTCCCCGGCGCAGGTCATCCACCAAGGCGACCAAGGCCGTCTCTGTCCCGAACCCCAGCCTGAAGCCGGACTGGAATGGATCCAGATAATCAGCTTCCTCCAAGACCCTCTGGAGCTGAGACGCCACTACCCGCTCGATCACCTTGCCCAGAAACGGGATATTTGAGACTGGCCGGAAGTTGTTCAAAATAGTGGGGTCCAGGGAGGGTTTCTTCAGGAGGGGGCGCACCACCACCTGCTTCAAAGACAGCGGCACCACCCCCTCCCTTAGAGATGAATTTACCAACCTCCCCGTCCACTCGGCCAGCCCCCGCCCGGGCAGCTCTAATCAGCCATGACGGACAAGCGTCAAGCGGGCAAGCAGACGGTCTCACACTCCAAAGAATCCTGTCCACATCCTCAAGTTCTACAAGCTGAAAAGAATCCCAGGAAGAAGAACAGACAGGTGCCTCAGGGACATCATTAGATACTGCTAACGTGGCATCCAAGTCATGCCGAATCCGATCGACTTTGTCCACGAAGTGTCTTGCAAACTCATCACAACGAGCTGCCGTGTGTTCTGCCCCATCTACTGAGGGGGCCAGATGGAGCAGGCCCCGGACCACACGGAAAAGCTCAGCTGGACGGTTCTCCGCAGACGCGATGCCGGCAGAAAAGAAAGCCTTCTTTGCTGCCACCACCACCACGGAGTAGGCTCTGAAGTGAGCTCTAGCCCGTGCCCGGTCGGAGTCAGCACAAGTTTTCTGCCACCGTCGCTCTAGACATCTACCTTGCCGCTTCATCGTCCGCAGCTCCTCAGTAAACCAAGGAGCCACTCTGACTCTGCGGCTTGGTCAAGGACTCTCAGGAGCGATCAGATCCAGGGCCCTGGTCATTTCCCTATTCCAGAGATCAACCAGGGCGTTGGGTGAGTCGCCGACTCTGGCAACAGGAAAGTCCCCCAGAGCCCTCAGGAATCCATCCGTATCCATCATCCTCCGGGGGCGGACCATAGAATGAGGTCCCCCACCACTGCGGAGGTGACAAGCCGCGATAAGCCTAAATCCCACCAGGAAGTGATCTGTCCGTGACAAAGGAGTGATGTTAATTTCCTCCACATCCAGATCACCATCCACCTGTCCAGCAGTAAACACCAGGTCCAACGTGTGTCCCGCATCGTGCGTCGGGGCAGATATTCTCTGAGACAGACCCATGGTTGCCATGGCGGCCATGAAGTCCTGAGCCGCGGCTGTCCTCGGGGCCTCAGTGTGGACATTAAAGTCCCCCAACACCCGTAGGCAAGGGCACTCCAACACCACCGCCGAGACCACCCCAGTCAGCTCAGGCAGGGAGACTGTTGGGCAGCATGGTGGGCGGTACACCAACAGAATCCCTATTCTGTCTCGCCCTTCCAACACGACATGGAGGCACTCAAACCCAGTGGACCGTGGGACAGGGTACCCAGTGAGATGGATGGTATCACGATAGACTATCGCAACTCCACCTCCCTGCCCCTGTAGTCATGGCTGCTGCAATACCCGGAAACCCGGCGGGCACATCTGGGAGAGACTTACCCCTCCCGACTCATCCAGCCAGGTCTCCGTAATACACACCAGGTCAGCGCCTTCATCCAGGATTAAATCCTGGACTAGGCAGATTTTATTATTGACTGACCTGGCGTTCAAGAGAAGCAGTTTCAGACTCAGGGGACTGTTGCCCAGACCGCCAAGGGTCAGAGGGATGGGAGAAGGGCCAGAAAGAGGGACAGTCTGCCTGTGACTGACCCTCGTTCTCCTGAAACAGCCTGCCCAGCCCCCACCGCCATATCTTCCGTGACCCGTCCCTCTGCTAATGGTGGCCGCCCGCCCCTCCCCCAGACTCCCTCGAGGTGACAAACACATAGCCCTTCAGCGGAGCCTACTTCCTGACCACACTAAAAACCTCACACACTTCCACACCACTCTCAACCACCACCTCACTCCCCAGTCAATCCACTATCTAAAAACGTTCCTTTCAAATCCCAACCACTCCAGTCCAGCAACCCCCGCCTCCCTCTCACGGAGGCTCAGGTCACAGCACCCCACACCCCTTGCCCCCCTCTCACCAGGGCAGAGGTCCCACTCGTCCCCCCGAGGCCTCCCTCTCACCGAGACCAAGGTTAATCACTCCCCTAGCCCATTCACAAAACCCCCACACTTACTAAACCACCCCAATCCTACACAGTCAACCCTCACCAACATACAGATATCATTCACTCTACCTTTCTCTCGATGCTGACATGACTCCTCCAATCTCCTTAAGATGTCCTGTGCACAGATAGCAATGTGCAAGGAGGAGGGAGGGGGGCTGACAAGTAATGGCAAATGGTGACCCACTGGGTAACAGCAACTTGGACGGGCTCAGCCACGGGATACAGTCTTCTGGCTTGCTTGGTCTTGATCCACTGGGCGAAGAGCCACGGGCAAAGAGCCCTTAGGCTCTTGCCCTTCGCAAGCCAGTGGCTCTTTCTAGCAGCTCACCTGAGGGGAGGAGAGAGAGAGATTGCTGAGCTCAAGCTCCACAGGCCCAGGTGTTCCAGCTGGTCCTCAGCTCCACAGCTCCAACCCCAGAGAGCCCAACAAACAGACTGGCAAGCCAGTGGCTCTTTCTAGCAGCTCACCTGAGGGGAAGAGAGAGAGAGGGTAAAGAAATATTTTCTTTTGTCTGTTCTAACTCTCCCTCCACTCAATTTTAGTGCATGTCCCCTGGTTCTGGTGTTGTGCGAGAGGGAGAAGAATTTCCCTCTATCCACTCTCTCCATCCCATGCATAATTTTATACGTCTCAATCATGTCCCCCCTCAGGCGCCTTTTTTCTAGGCTGAAAAGCCCCAGACGCTGTAGCCTTTCCTCATAAGGGAGGTGCTCCAGCCCACGAATCATTCTGGTTGCTCTTTTCGGCACCTTTTCCAATTCAACTATATGCATAAAGTGTTATCTTCAGTTGGAATATATGAAAACATGTTACAAGAGAAATTTTGTTTGTCAGCAGTAGGGCCAGAAAGCCATGAAGTTCAGGGGGTATCGCTCAGTGGGAGAGCACATGTTTTGCATGCAGAAGGTCCTAGATTCAGTCCCTGACACCTCCAGGTAGGGCTGGGAAATATTCTGTCTGAAACACTGGCAAGCCAGTGTTTGGTTTGTGGAACTCCTTGCCACAGGAGGTGGTGATGGCACCTGGCCTGGATGCCTTTAAAAGGGGATTGGACAGATTTATGGAGGAAAAGTCCATCACAGCTTACAAGCCATGATGGGGATAAGCAACCTCCTGGTTGTAGCAGTAGGTTTTCTTTGTGCCAGGTGCAAGGGAGTGGCAACAGGATACAAGTATCTTGTTGTCTTGTGCTCCCTGAGGCATCTGGTGGGGCCACTGTGTGATACAGGAAGCTGGACTAGATGGGCCTTTGGCCTGATCCAGCAGGGCTCTTCTTATGTTCTTATGTAAGCCTCTACTAAACAGTATAAATTATATTGAGATAGAACGGACAAATGATCTGACTCAGTAGATAGAAGGTACTTTCCAACATAAGTGATAGCAGTAGGACTGTGTGACTACCATTTTGGAAATGTATCCTGAGATCAATTCATATTAGCAGTGTATAGAAAATACAGAATTTTCACAAGGTGTCTAATCTTGTAAATATTGTGCTTTGTACCTAGTTTACAGCCAATGGAATGGTCATGGCACATGGTTTTCCTTTATTTTCAAATGTACAACATTTGAAATATGAGTTGATGCAGAGAGTTACTTGTTACTTGGTGTTCTTTTCATCAGTTACTTGGTTTTTTTCCCATCAGACTCAGGGAAGGTTAGCTGACTAGTCTAGTGGGCACACATTTCAAGCCATTCACAGTGAATCCTAACCAACTTTTCAGCGCCGGTGTAGCCATGCCAACAGGGCGCACACTGCATTTTGCAGTGCAGGGGCAGTCATGGAGGCCTCTTTAAGGTGAGGGAACATTTGTTCCCTTACTCCGAGGCTGCATTGCGGCTGCACTGGTGCTGGAAAGTGGGTTAGGATTGCATTATCAAGGATTTAATTTGGCTGAAGCTACAACATCATTTGTATAATGGTTACTTTAGTTGTAATAGTTACTGTCCTCTTCTTGATAGATCCTTGCTCACTCACATAAGCCAACCCATGATATAATCCTTATCTTCTGCAAGGTACGTTGCCTGAGGAGAAACAAAACAATTTTAAATCTGTCAGGGGCTTACATTTTATCTGATAAAAAAGTTCACATACTGTACATCTTTCTATGTTGCTGCAATCAAGTCATGGCCTGAACATCTCATTCAATGTGGGATGCTAGCCAGGATGATGAAAGCTCACTTCCAAATTCGTTATTTCAATAGAACGTACCTAAAATTGCCCAAAGCACTGAATCCCTTTAATAAATTGCCACATATTCATGCACATGCAGAGTATAATCAATCATGCAAACATTTGTGGTTCCAAGTCAATAGGCAATAAAGAAATATTTCTTTAGATGTGGAAGATGTCTCTAGTATCACCTCAGAGTGGTGACTAGTTTTATGATGACTAGTTAAGGACCAGGGAAGGGAGATCTGCCAACTCACATGGAAGCCAAATCTATTCATTATTGCAGCTGCATGAATAGTGCCCCAACCATGTGGAAGCTATTGTCAAAGATTATAGTTAAAGCCCCTTGTGGGTCATCTACTTCTGGTCAATTTAAAATACTAGTGGTGTTCCTGTTCACCACTGCTCTTTATTGTTATGTTTTACTTAGCGCCATTAACATGCATGCTGCTTTACAATTGAAGAGAAGAAAAGTCTCTGTCCGGGGGGGGGGGGGGGCTCAAACTCTAAACCAGATACAAAGGGATGACAGAGGAAGGGGAGGAGCATGGTGCTGGGGAAGATGAGAGAAAATAGGCATTTTTTACATGCTGGAACATGGCAAGCAGGAGCCCACCCTTGCCCCCCATCTTCTGCTCCAGTGCCACCTTCTTGCTTGGGCAGTGCAATCCACCGTAAGGATCTGGCGGGTGGCCCAGGGCCACCCGCCAGATCCTGTGCACGGGCTGCCTGGCACGTGCCGGGCTGGAGGTCTACTCAGGGAAGGGGACACTCGTCCCCTTCCTCGGGTGTAACTCCAGGCCGTCCCAATTGGCCTCCTCGGATTTCCGCCAGCTAAATAGCTGGCGGAAGTAGAGGAGGCCGTGTAACAGCGTGGCCGGCCCGGCGGGGACAGGGATATGGCGGACGCCATCCCCCGCCCCCTCCTGGTCTAGCTAGGCCAATGGCCCCCCTCCCTTGCCCGGCTGGACCGCCCACATGCCCGGCAACAGAGCATTTACCTTCTGCTGCCGTCCGTGCGTCCTGGTCTGGCGCCGGAGTAAGGGAGGCCGGCCTTGCGCTGGCCTCCCTTACACCCAAGGCATTGCGAATGTGCTTTACGGCACATTCGCGATGCCATCCGGCAATGGAACGCTCGTTCCATCGCCAGCGTTTCTTCCAGGTTTATGCCCTTACTCTGAGTGGACGTGCTTTAATTTATTTCAAAAGGATCAAATGGAGTAAGAGCTGGGAGGTGGCACCAAGATGGAAGGAAAAGGGGCTGGCCCTGTGTAGTTTCCCTCCCCTCTCCTTGCCCACCTGGTGGCTTTTCTCAGCAGCCAGGAGGGCAAGGAAGCCATAAAGAAGGACAGTAGGATGCACACACACTATCATGCATAAAAGGTTTGTTTTGATATTGATGTTTGGGAGGCAGCTTCCTCCACATCAGGTGTCATTTCTGCTCAGGCCACTCCTAGCCAAAGAAGTAGGAGGGACTTCGAAATAGTGCTTTACGGCTCAATGCTATTGGTGCCATATGCCGCCAGAATGAGCGTTCTGGTGGTATACGGCGTTTTCTGGCTGTCACAAAAAAGGCAACATGCCAGAGCACATGGGTTGGTCACTGCGTGCCAGCAGATGCCAGAAAGCATGAAAACATAAGTTCTTATGTGTACAACAACAACAACATCAACAACAACAAAACATAATAATAATAGTGATGATGATGATGATGATAGTAATAATAATGTGTAAAATGATCCTTAGTAGCATATTAAGCAAATTCCATATCTTCACATCACAAATATGTAGTTGGATGCTTAACATGATCATCATGTGTCTGACATATACTTCTTGCATGCTTTAATTTTCATGGGGTCCATTCACGCATGTTTTCTGAATTGTTCTTATCATGATTCTTGTGTGAATGTGTTGTAGAAAAAGCAGATACAAGGAAACCACATGCCAGCAGCTCCAAAATTTCAATTCTGGGATAACTTTGTTTCTGTTTGGAATGCAGGAAATGCACATGAGAGCTAAGCAAATCCGCAAGTGTAAATAAGTTCAAAAATACCAGGTTGTGGAAGGATTGGATATAGCATGCTTCTTCAGACTGAACTCATTGTTCTTTCTTATGTTTCAGACTTTGGAAAACTTTGAGAAAGGAGGGGCAAAGTAAGAGTTGAGAGATGCATCACCAGACACTTGTAGCCCTCAATTACCGTAGCTCTATTTCTGTGCTGACTGTGGATTTCTTGTGCCGTCTTGGTGAAGCCTCACTATTCATCAGCCCAACTGTGTAGAAATCAACTGATGGCCCAATCCTATCCGGACCTTGTGCTTATAGAACTTGCTTTCCATCAGCACAAGGCCTGGGCCACTTGTGCAGCAGCCGCAGCCAGGGCTGCCTGCACAAATGGCTGGCAGCCTATGTGTCAACGGAATGCCCATCCCTTGCCAGAGCAGGTTAGTCAGCAGGGCGGCATTCCGGGGGAGGTTCAGGGTGGGGATCACGGCCGGCCAGAGGCATGTCAAGGGTGGGCTGGGGGTGGATATCAGTGGCAGCAGCTCTACTGATATCCTATGCCCCCAGCCCGGCCTCAACACACCAAAGATCTAGCGCAGATACAAGTAGGCCCATTGGGCCAAGTAGGTCACTGCATGCTATCAGCTGGCCCAGGATAGGATTGGACTATTAATGCAGCATGTAATGAAAATGGACATGCAATCAACCCTATCTACATAAGGGTGGGTGGGTGTTTTTACCAGGATGTAATTATTTGATGTTCATTGTCTAGGCCAAGGGTTCTCAACCATTGGAGGCCCGAGGTCCAATTTTCTGAAGTACCCCCTGCTAATTAACTGCTAATTAATTGGATTAATCAATTAATTAATTAGGTAATTAATCATTAAATAAAAAGTACTAAAACAATTTTAAATGTGAAAACGTGTCTTATTTAACTCTGTGTGTGTGTGTGTGTGTGTGTGTGTGTGTGTGTGTGTGTGTGTGTGTGTGTGTGTGTGTGTGTGTGTGTGAGAGAGAGAGAGAGAGAGAGAGAGAGACAGATACAGACATGCAAGGATCTCTTTTTTCTCCAAGTCACACTTCCCAAAATTAGCTCCTCCCTCCCCCACCACACCAAAGGTTTACCATAATTTACCAACCCCCATCTGGGACCCCCCCCACAGTTCCCCCCACATTCAATTAATCAAATAGTTAAACATTTTAAAGTAAAAAACAAATGAAATAAAAAATAGAATAAATCCACTGTTCAAAATTTTTAATTATTTAATTAATTCCCTTATTAAAAATAAATGTAATAAAAATAATTTTAACAGTAAAGGGGGCGCGATTACCTTACCTTTGCTGCTCCCCGCGCTGCTACTGCTGCTGCTGCTCCCCGGCAAGCAGGAACGGGCTCCCCAGACGAAACAAAGCCTGCTTGCCTGTGCTGTGCGAGCCTGCAGGAGGCTCACGCCGCGCGGGCAAGCAGGCTGGCCCGGTATCCCAGCGGCACCGCACGGAGCCGCTGGGAGACCGGGCGAATGACAGCCTGCTTGCCCATGCGGCACAAGCCTCCAGAGGGGACAAAACTGGGAATCGTGGCCGATTCCCGGGACTTTCCCGGAAAAACCGGTACAGATGGTAAGCCTAACCAAAGTACATTTTCCAAGGTACAAAAATAAGCCCAAAACCAAAATCAGAGAGACAGAAGGGCTCCAAAAATAATTACAATTTAAAATCCATGTTAATTAACACTTAATTAACGGCCTTGGTTGCCTTGGTGGATGACCTGCGCCGGGGACTGGACAGGGGGAGTGCGTCCCTGTTGGTCCTGCTGGACCTCTCGGCGGCTTTTGACACCATTGACCATGGTGTCCTCCTAGGTCGGTTGGCCGGGTTGGGGCTTGGAGGCACCGTTCTGGGGTGGTTCCGCTCCTTCCTGGCTGATAGATTCCAGAAGGTGGTGCTGGGGGATGCTTGTTCAGCACCCTTGCCCTTGAGGTGTGGGGTGCCACAAGGATCAATTCTATCCCCCATGCTGTTTAATATCTATATGAAGCCGCTGGGAGAGGTCATCCGGGGGTTTGGGGTAGGGAATCATCAGTATGCTGATGACACCCAGCTCTTTCTCTCCTTTCCACCTGACTCCAAGGGGGCGGTCGATGTCATGAATCGTTGTCTGGAGGCAGTTGGGAGCTGGATGGGGGCTAACAAGCTGAAATTAAATCCTGATAAGACAGAGGTTCTTCTGGTCCAGAAGTCTACGACTCAGGTACTGGATCATCGTCCTGCTCTGAATGGGGTTGTACTCCCTCTGAAGGAGCAGGTCCACAGCTTGGGGGTTCTCCTGGATGCGCAGCTGCTCCTGGATTCCCAGGTAGCGGCTGTGGCCAGGGGGGCTTTTGCCCAGCTTCGGCTGGTGCGCCAGCTGCGACCGTACTTGGATCGTGCAGACCTGGCCACAGTGACTCATGCCCTAGTGACATCTAGACTAGATTACTGCAATGCGCTCTACGTGGGGCTGCCTTTGAAGACTGTTCGGAAACTGCAACTAGTGCAGAATGCGGCGGCCCGCGTGGTTGCCGGGGCTTGTTGGTTCGACTCGGTCGAGCCCTTGCTTCGGCGGCTACACTGGCTGCCGGTTCGTTTCCGGGCACAATTCAAAGTGCTAGTTTTGACTTTTAAAGCCCTCAACGGCTTGGGTCCAGGGTATTTGAGGGACCGCCTCCTTCCTTATAATCCGACCCGTACTCTGAGGTCATCAGGGGGGGCCCTGTTAACCGTGCCGCCTTTGACAGAAGTGAGGGGGATGGTGGCG
Organism: Plestiodon gilberti rubricaudatus; assembly: GCA_026170595.1. Taxonomy (NCBI): domain Eukaryota; kingdom Metazoa; phylum Chordata; class Lepidosauria; order Squamata; family Scincidae; genus Plestiodon; species Plestiodon gilberti. The sequence goes on from JANXHW010000002.1 coordinate 225,684,415, forward strand.
TGGAATAGGGCCTTCTCGGTGGTGGCGCCCCAATTGTGGAATTCCCTCCCCCTGGAATTAAGAATGACTCCCTCTTTAGAGGCCTTTCGGCGGGGCCTTAAGACGTTTTTATTTAGGATTGCTTTTAATGTCTGACGTGGTGGGCTGACCTTTTAACAAATGGTTTTAACATATGTAAATATGACCCACTGGGGTTGTTTGTTTTAACTTAAATTGTTTTAATTAATTATTTTAATGTGTTTAATGTGTTTATATGTATTTTATGTATTTTAATATGTTTTAAGCCGCCTTGAGTGCCCTCGGGAGAAAGGCGGGCTACAAATTCCTTAAATAATAATAATAATTAGCTGCTGATGGGGCAGATGGGGCAGGGCTTGGCGTACCCCCCAGCAAGAGGTCCGCATAACCCTAGGTGTACCCGTACCACAGGTTGAGAACCCAGATTGTACCAAGCTAGGGAGAGACACTCAAAACCCACTTTTTGTATGGAATTCTTGAGCTAATAAATAGATGGAAGTAGCATATGAAGCTTCAACTATTGTAGAAATCATATGAAGCTGTCTTCCACTGAGCAACAATTAAGTCCATTTAACTCAGTGCTGTCTGCATTAACTGGTGGTAAATAGCTCTCCATGGTTGTAGGGGGGTGGTCTTTCCCAGTCCTACCTGCAGATGTTCAGGACTGATCTAGGACCTGTTGCACACAAAGCAGGTGCTCAGCCACTGAGCCATGGCCCCTCCTTAAAATGTTCCTTCTTGCTACATTTTGACTGCAAGGAAGAGAAACAAGAAGAAAATGGGGAGAAACAGGGGAAACAACCCAACCCAAAACTCCGAATGATGGTGCAAATTATCTTTTATAAGACACTAGTTCTAGGTCAGCATGACCTCACTGGTTCTGAATTTCTCCACGTTTTATAAAAGTCTATCCCTAGCTTCTGTTTACTGGTTATTTTTCTTATTTACAAGACCAATTTCACTTGCTCCCCTTGCCTTGCTAAGTTTTAATGAGGACAGCTGCTGTTTTTCCAATTCCTCAATAGAGTAACTCATTACTTTTACTGTCAACACTAGAGACAGGAGACTTCTTTAAATACATTCGGAATCAGTTAGTCTGGAAGGAGCCTGGATGGAAATTTGCCTCAGCAACAAAGCTCCTAAACAACTAAATAATAAACATGGTAAGAAAAGAGATGGAAATTGTTAAATGAACAGAATGACTGTACAGAATCCAGCATTGGCATCACAGTATATTGCTCTCCACTTACGTCAGGGGAAATCTGCTTACATATACATTAAGCATGAATTTGATTGACTGAATATTGGACACATCCAGCCAAAGTTAAACGTTTCTAAGCTCCATTGACTATTTCTGAGTGCTGAAATTTTCCCCATTGAAGTCAAAGGGTCATGAAAGTATTTACCTTTGACTGACACCTACTGTACATATTTCAGGAGGGCGAGCAGTAACTGCACTACATTGTTATTTCTATTTTCCACAGAAAGACGCCCTTTTCGCACAATTGGAAACCATTGGAGTGAGCTCATGGTGAGGGATTGTGCTTGCCATCCCTGCTCTGCTGTGTGTTCTTTGACTTGTGAAGAATGCACTTCACATGCACTTGTGAAGGCATGGAGCTTGGGGGAGGGAACAGCAGATGCAATCCTGCTTCCCTACCATGCGTCCAGGGCCCACTTGCCAGGACGGGATGTGGGGGGGGGGGTTGGCCTCCTTGCTCCCAGCTCTGGCACACCTCCCAGAGGCGGGGGGGGGGGCTGAAGGACAGAGTGAGAGAGACCGCCGCCTCCAAAACCGCCTTTTTTCCTTCAAAGGGAAAAAACCAAGATGAAGGGGAGAAAACTAAAGAGTAGGAGGCTGACTCCCCTTACTTGATCTGAGATGGTGCCTCAGAAACACTGAGAGAGGGGAAGGTGTTAAGGTCTCACCACATTTCCTCCTCCTCCTCACTGGGTGGTTTCCTTGGGCAACCTCTCTCTCCTGAAGTTTGCCAGAGACCCCAGCATTAGCCCATCTGGCTCATCATTGGCCTTAGACCTTAAAGCCCTCACACCAGTCCCTGCAATGTCTGGCTCCTCCTCCCATTTATATCCCCTATCCATGGACCAGCTTCCATGTTGCTAGGAAAGCATTAACAGCCTCCCCTGAACCCCTGCATGTTGGGTGATCTCCCATTACTATTTCCAGCAAGGAAGAATCCTGGTGGCACAGTGTGTCCCATCCTGCTGTGCCCTGGACAAAGAGGTTCAAGTTGGATACCCCTGGTGCTCCAGGCAAATCCAGACATGATGCATTCAGCCTACTTGGTTTCTGACCAAGGGCTATTGACACTGCAAAATATTTTTCAGGTCAGAGGTGGAAATGTATAGGTTCTAAATGCAAGGAAAGCCACAGACATCAAATCTAGATATAAATATGTATTGCAAGAAGATGGAAAGGTATGGGAGAACCTATTTGCATGATCACTCGTCTCATATCTGGGTGCTATGTTTTTTTCCTGCCCAGATTGCTGATGAGAGAAAAGAGAGCTTTTCTAGACAAAAGTAATAAACCCCCACAGTTGGCTCACATCTGTCCAGCTGATATAGCAAATGATTTTAACCAACCCAAAGTTCATTTGTCAATATACTAAGTCCCCTATGTATGTACAGATTTGGTTCCAGTTGGCGCCAGTGACCCTGGAGTGCAAGGCAGCAGTGCACCTTTGACGACACTGCAGCAGCACTTATGGTGGCAGACCAGGAGTTCTGCTGCCGTAAGTGGCCCATAGGATTGGTATATACTGTAAGTTGAAATGTAAGTAGGTTGAAATTGCCAGTTCTTGCCAGCCCAGTGCTATTGTGCCTGCACAAAAACACCACCAAATGACACCCTGCACCAGCTCTAAAGTGCCAATGCAGCTGTCCATAACTTGGACCTCTGTAACTCGGATGTCCATAACTCAGGGAGCTAGTGTAGGTAGCAAATACTTATATAAGTTCTAGAACGCTGCCTTTTTATCCTGGATGTGTTGATGTTGCATATTATTGCCTGATATAAACTAGACTAGACAATTCAAGTCATAGGCCCAGCTCTATGAGCTGGCAAATTGGCAAATTGGTCGGAAGTGGGTCACGATCATGATCTGGATGTGTTTGGAGGTGCGGGGGGCCTGCAGAGGGGTACACAGGCTCCCCACACACCCCCGGAGGCCCAGCAAGATTCCCAGGTAGGCTGAAAAACCACTTTTTCCCCTGGCAGTGGTGGGGCAATCCCGGTAGTGCCGCTGTCGCCAAATTGCAAGGACGTACAGCAACCTTTACCCGAAGGTAAAGGTCGAAGATCACTGGCATAGAGGGATATGGTTTGTAGTTTTTAAGATGATGAGCTATGCAAGGTCCATGAATGCATATTAGTTATAGATCCTTTAATATCATTAACAGTAATATCTAGGGGGGGGATGTCAAAGAATTTTCTTTAATTACTGTTGGAGTCTGAAACATTTTTTTAGCTCACTGGCATTGCTGAAGGTGGGGCGGAACGCTAGGTTCCAAACCACTCTGACCCTCCGTTACTCCGGTGCACGAGGCGGCTCCACCCCTTGCCTTCGGAGCCATTCAAGGCGGTGAAAGCAATGCGCAGGAGACTCCCTGCGCATTGAATTTACTGCCTTGAATGGCTCCGAAGGCGAGGGGGCGGGGCCGCCTTGTGCACCAGAGTAACGGAGGGTCGGACCGCAGCGGAACCAGAGCTCTGCGGTCTGCTCCCCCCCCCCCGGAGCAACACTACTGTTTGAGCTTCACCACAGTTCTGACTATGATGGCAATTGATTTAGCAGGAGATGGAGGAGGACCCAGCCCCTTCCAAGATGATTGTGTTTAAGTGCATCTACTCAGCTACCCGAGGACTGTGTAGGAGGGAATCTGGCTGAAGGAGCAGACACTTCCAGGATGTCTCACCCTCTAATAATGCTTTTTGTAATTATGCAACTGGACCTTGGTTATCAATAAAAGTTCATCTGCTTACTAAAACTTGGATCCAGTTGCCTTGTTAGAATATGACAGGAAGGATATGAAAAGGTGATTAGTCTGTTGGAAGAGGATTTGCAACATCCTCTTCCATCATTAAAAGGGATTTTGTGGCAAACGTGAAGACAGAAGGCAAGAAATTGCAGACACTGAGCAGTAGATTTTGGGATTGGCAGTCAATTTAACTGTCCTGATTCAATCAATTCACACAGTCAAATCAGTGAATTAATGAACCCCCCAGTGCCATGATGGACTTGTGGGCTGTACTGTAGGAACTTCTTCAGAAATGCTGAGCATTACATTTTGGATAATTATGCAGCTCCGACAAGGCAAAGCAGGGCCGGCCTTTGCATGAAGCAAACTGAAGGTGTAACATCCACCCGTCAGCAAAGTTGCAGGGATGGCAAACTGACGAGTCCCTCCCTGGTCTCTCTTCTGCCCTTTCCAACCTGCTACTGATGGACCTGCTCCAGTCAATGCTCCCAGCCTCTTCTGGTTTGCTGAGAGTGAGTTGGAAGAGGATCGCAGTAGCAACAGCTCCCTTCTCCCTCCAGTGCCGCTTGAGGAAGAACAGGGTGGGGGGAAAGAAAAAGCTGCTGCAACTGCAGCTTACCTTTCCCCACCCACCTGGCTGCTTACAAAAGCACCAAACGGGCAGGGAGATGCTTTCCCCAGCGATCAGAAAACAGGCTTCTTTGTTGTCAACTCTTAGAGCAGAAGTTTTAAACATTTCTCTACAAAATGTCTCCATTCCCTCTTAATAACTGGATTTATGATAAAAGATTCTGAGCCTTCCACTGGCTAACTGTGGTGCTGGAGAAGACTCCTGAGAGTCCCTTGGACTGCTAGGAGATCAAATCATTCAATCCTAAATGAAATCAACCCTGACTGTTCCCTGGAAGGACAGGTTCTGAGGCTGAAGCTCAAATATTTTGGCCACCTAATGCGAAGAGAGGAGTCTCTGGAGAAGACTCTGATGCTGGGAAAGATTGAAGGCAAAAGGGAGAAGGGGAAGGCAAAGGATCATGAGATGGTTAGACAGCATCACCAATGCAACGAACATGAAAATGAGCGAACTCAGGAAGATAGTGGAGGATAGGAAGGCCTGGCGGGATATGGTTCATGGGATCACGAATGGTCGGACACGACTTAACGACTGAACAACAACAACAACAAGCCTTCCACAGTCTCTCATTCATACCAAACCATACACCAGATTCTCCAGAATATCAACATGTGTGCCAAAGTATTTTTCTTTCCTTCTTCTCCTGTTATTGCCACTCTTGAAGGACAAGCAGCTTGCAAAATCTAGGGGAAGCTGCAAGATCTAGGCTTTGTATCCTTTGGATTATCACCATAGAGGACATCGCTCATCTCCAGTTAGGGTTATCAGGTTTTAAACTAGAGATTAATTCTGTCTTTTTAAAACTACGTGAGAAATTGTGCAACTTTTGTTGCCCATTTCTTCTCTGTGTTGTTTGCCCATTCCTTTACTTGCTATTTGGCAAACTAAGAGGTCCATTAGTAGCAGGTTGGAAAGGGCAGAAGAGAGACCAGGGAGGGACTCGTCAGTTTGCCATCCCTGCAACTTTGCTGACGGGTGGATGTTACACCTTCAGTTTGCTTCATGCAAAGGCCGGCCCTGCTTTGCCTTGTCGGAGCTGCATAATTATCCAAAATGTAATGCTCAACATTTCTGAAGAAGTTCCTACAATACAGTCCAATCAAGTCAGCACGAACAAATAAGTGAGAAAATGGTGGTTTTGCTGATGAGGTTTCGCTCATTTTTCACTGCATTTGTTCATTGTTACTTGTGCAGTTTATGGCAGACTCCACTCATCAGGAAAAGACAGAGGGGGTTGTGAAAGGAGAAAGGAATAGTGAAGAGCCAATAAGTAACAATGGATAAATGCAGAAGGATGACTGCTGTGAGGAATAATTATAAAGTATAATTATTAAATGTTGGGTTTTGTAGAATTAATAATTGTAGTAATGTTTGATGCTTAGAAGCTAATTCAGTAACAGGAGTGCTGAGACCAAAGGGTCAAGAGTGCAGAAGTTAAAAAGTTGAGACAGGCTTTCTGACAATTGGAGAAGAGGATGTGGTAGAGGGAGACAGACAGCAGGGACCAGAATAGTTTGGACAGACAGATGAACCTGTGTAAAGAGGAAGTACCTACCAACAGTAGCCAGCTCTCTGAATAGACACAGACGGTTGGGGGTGCGGGGTTCGGAGAATAAACTGGTAGTCAGCAGACTAGAAGGATGAGTAGTCAGCAGAGGTCAGAAAGGGGGCACCCCGTCAAGGAAGAAGCCCAAATATGGATAATGAGTGAGGGGAGATATGTAATGAGTGAGGGGAGATATGGGGCGGAGATAAAGGACCATGTGAAATATACAAGGTGTTTGATAGGTTTTGGGAACCTAGCCAATCAAAGGTTTAGAGGAGGAGTAACGGAAATAGGGGAGGAGAACCATTTCCAAACAAGGGGAATAAAAACTGGATACTTTTTGTTTATCGTTGCTCTGATCTTTTGATCAGATGCCCATTTCTGCAGAAATGTACAATAAAACAATTATTCTACTTCACTTCTGGAGTCTGACCATCTTTTGGGTAAGCATATGTGATTAAGATGTATTTCTCACAACTGCGATTCAATAGAGCTTACTATTTATATGTAATCAGGCCTCTATTAAGTTAATTGCACTGGCTAATGCTTTTAGCTGAAGAGAAATGTAGCTACTTAGATCATATCACAGACAGTGGAACCCCTGGTTTAGGAGCTGCAACTAAGGCTGCCCCTGGATAATGGTAGAAGGAATCACAGTGACATCAATGGAGTTACATAATTTTATCCAGGAACATCTTGATCTCATGGTATGTAAGTTAATTATTTCAAAAGTCAATTCATTTACCTAATTGGATTGAGCCTTAACATCCCCTGGAAACAAACGAACAAAACCAATCTAGTACCCCAGCAGATAATTTTACTACCTAGGTAAATTTAAGGAATATTAGTGTCTACCCTACAAATGAAGTCCAGGTCAGTCCAGTGGGAAAGTGTTGGTTTGGAGAAACGGGCCATCCAATCCTGCGTAATGATTTGCGACCGGCCCATAGGGTCGGCTGCAGAATCCTTAGCCCTTCCCAGGCCACTCTGGCGTGGCCCGGGGACTCCTCAAGAGAAGAGGATGTTCGTCCTCTTCCCCTGGTGTAGGGCTGCCTGGGCCCAATGAGCCCCCTCGGATGTACATCAGCTCTTGAGCCGACGTACATCCGGGACGGTGGGGAAAGGGCCGCTGAGCCCAGGAATGGGAACGGGGATATCGCCACCGACCTCCCCGCCTCCTCCCATGCTGGATTGGTCAATGGCCACCCTCCCTCACCACCCGACCTGGGCCTGCCCTCCCCCTGCCCTGCACCCTTACCTGCTCCGGTGGCTGAAGGGTCGGGTCAGCAGCAGAGAGAGGCCTGCTGGCCTCCGCGCCAGCGGGTCTTACTCCAAGGGTACCAAAAACGCACTTTACGGAGCGTTTATGTCACCCTCTGCCTGCGGAGTGCGTGCTCTGCAGGCAGCAAGTTACGGAGGATTGGGCCGTGAGGTTCTGCTAAGGGCCTGGCTGGCCGGCCCTTATTTTGCACTGTTTTTGCCTTGTTTCCCCATTTGTCCAGTGAGAATAATGCTGTTCCACTTCAGAAGGCTGTTATAAGAATGAACGTGGCAGAATTGTGTACTGCTTTGCACCCTGAATCTGACACATACTGTAATTCATAGTGATAATGATGGGGAGGACAAACAATCCCAGCAGCTACAGGGCCTGGGGTTTCGTTTCATTCTGACAAGGAGAAACATGTAAGCCCTGAATGGGGCTTGGGGTACCAAAGCAGTTTTTTCCAGCTGTCAGGGACTAAAAATACATGCTCAGAGCCAAACCAGATACTACATTAAACAAGTCTTGAGTCTTGTTAGGGGCTTGCTTTTTTCTCTAAAGGAGCAGCAGGACTGGGATTGCGGTAGGGGTTAGGGTTGTTTACTTTGCACCCTTTGCTACAATATCATTTTCAGGGTTACAAAACCACTTGGGAGGAGAGGGGTTGACAGAGAGCAGGCACAGAAGGGTTAAACCCCCCACTTCTGTACCGTGGTCCTGATCCTGACTGGGACCTGCATGGCTACTACTTTAGAGTAAAAGGAAGGCTCTAACTAGATGAAAATACATTTTAACATCTCACCTTGTTTGTCCAGGGATAAGGATGATTTACTGTAGTGATGAATGAATGAGTACACAAATATTAGGTTCTTAGGCAAGGGGGAAGATGAGGAAAGGCAAAATGTTGCAACCGTCCCCCAATACCTGGACATAGGGAACTGGTTTACATGAAGATGGAGAGAGAAAGTAGAAAAGCTGGGACAGTAATCTGAAGCCCAACTGATTTTCCAAACACTTCCTGCAGTATTTTCCCTACTCAAATATCCATGGAATGATTTCCTTTATTTTACAAGCACACTTCTCTAGCAGAGAACTGCTAAAAGCATATGCAATGCATCTACCAAATGGGATGCTGGAATAGAATCCCCCAAACCATTGTCAGTGCTGGGTTATAGCTTATACATGCTGGTTGCCTAATGGCTTTTGGGAGAATAATTATAAATACAGCCTTGGCAAACTCAGATTGGCACCTGTTGAAACAGGAACTAGTCCAATATACAATCCTCAAAGTGCATCTTAATGACAGTAGCATTGCTATATTACTGTTGCAGCAACATCTGTGCAGTGCTCTTCAAGCATGAACTTTTCCCTAAACACAAGCATGATTATGAACGGAGAAATGCACCTTCCTGTAATGTGGGATGACCAGGGGCTTCAGTTCTCACCTCTACAAGTGTGTGTTTGGTTCCCAACACTGGTCTCAACATTACTTTTATCGGAGAGGAACATGTTGGGGTTTCCAACTTTTTCTGACAGAGGTCCACTGTCTTTAACAGCTGCATGACAGGCAAAAATTGAATGGGTGCCACTATCCCCAGGAATGCTTGTGCAGTACAATGTTGATTGTGTTTTGTTGAGTTTCAGCATGTCTCACAACTACAAAAAGCTCTATCAGGTACATGATGCAAACCAGCCATGATGTGCTAAATTCTTATTGGGGGTTATTCATCTTTATTGCTTATACACCACAATTAGTGCACATGGTGTCCTACAGAGTAACATAAGCAAAAGGCAGACTCCTGCCCTGAAGCGCTTACAGCTGAAACCATAGTGGCCCCTCTCTGGCCTAAAGCTGTGGGCACATCTTCATGTAAGGTTCCGATCAACCCCAATGAGGCAGATAGAGACATTTCTAATGCATTGTAGTGGAAGGAAATCCAGCAGACTGGCAGAAGGAAGTATGGTGCCGGCAGTGGACCCTTGTTGACAGATCCAGGAAGCAAGGAGTTAACTGATGAAGACTTGGACTTTGAAAGGACTGGACAATAAGGGGTTAACACCCAGGACTGTGTGGGTGGAAGCATACACCTGCAAGCAATTTGGTGTGGCCCCACAGAAGTGGACAGTTAAGAGGACTTGGAGTGCAGTGATTGCAAGCCCATGGCTGCAGCTACTTAGCCCTAATAAAGACACTGAAGGATAAAGACAGCACCAGTAGCAGCACTGAATCACCTTGCTGGGGGTGGAATGGAGCTGCTACACTGCTGGAAAGGACCCTTTTTGCTGGATGGGGACTTTGTTGGTTAGAGGAAACTCTGCGATGCTGAAGTACTGCACGACCAGAAGGATAATGACCTTGGATGGGAGATGGAGGAATTCTACAGCCATGCCCAGCTGAAGGAGAAAGCTGGCTGAAACTACCTGTTTGGGGGATTTCTTGGAGGGAGCAGACAGCATAGACTGTCTTATTTCTGTGTGAAAGACTGTGCTTTGTAGAAGGTTTTTTTCTTTGGGAAGATGTATTGGTGTTGTTGGGGATTGCTTGTGAAGCAATACATTTTGTTAGTTGCCTGTTGCCTACTGAGAAAAGTTCAGTAGCTTTTTTGCACAAGTTAACTATTTTAGAGGGAAGCTAATTTTGGTCTTAAGCAGGCATTGGAAAGTGGTTAAAAGGGAACAAAGTAGCTCCTAGAAGTGGAGCTTGGGCACAACATGCATCCCAACTTGCACAAAAAATCAAGTTGGTGAGCTGAATCCTGCTCCTCTCCTCAGTTTCTCTAAGTGTTGTCACTTGCACTCCATCCACTGTCAACATCACTATATGGATACTCAATGCTCATGGACAGATATACTGGCTTGGTCCCTGTTCGTCTTTGTGCTTTTAGAGTAGACGTTATGCTGGAAGTGCAACACTATCAAACAAATAGTGTTATGAGAGGTGGGATGAAGATAGAGGAATGCTAAGGTATTGGCAGTATATTTTTAGGCATCTGGGACTCCAGGTGTGCAGAATTTTTCCAACTCTGGTAAGAAGTCAGTAATACTGCAATACTGGAAGGGAGACATAATTTTAGTCGCCTATTGTTGCAGAAGAAAATTTGATGTGATTTTTTTTTTCCCCTTGTCTCTAAGATTGTGGCACAAAGACCAAACATTTGCTCCAGTCTAGCAAGGGAGTTCAGTCTGCATGCAGTTGATGCTGATGTGACTCCTGATGTGGTGATGTGAATGTGCATTGAGATGCCGAACAAGTCCCTATTGATCTTCCTGCATGTGTGTGTGGTCATCTAAAGCCTCTAGCTGCGCACAACAAAACATAACCAGAACTGGATTAGGGCATCATAATCCAGACACGTTAGTCCAAAATAGCTGTGTTGAACCCATGTAGTTTTTAACACGCCATCTTTCATTTCTCACAATTGATTATGCCTGGCCTGCTATGGGCGCTGGCTGCTTTTATTTATTGCTTCTTTCATTGTCACCATTGAGTGATTATGCATGTACAAAAAAAGATGTGAAACCTCATATTTTCACTGCATCTTTTTTCTCTAAAGGCTTGTGAAAACTGATGAAACATATGCCAGACAACATCATGCTGCAGAATGAGAAGAAACTTGAGAAACAGAAATGTCAAACAGATTATCTATCTCTGGGCAGCCCAATTCTGCGTACAATATGGTGGCTGGCCTAAAGGGCCGGCCGCCGTATCCTATCCATGGCTGCCCTGGAGCAGCCAGGGTGCACCTTGGGTGAAGGGGACAATTGTCCCCTTCCCCGGGTGTAAGCAGCTGGAGACCCAATGTGCCTCCTCAAATGTACATGAGCTTCAGAGCTTGTGTATATTCGCGCTCTCCAGACCTGGCGCAGTCTTAGATGGAGAGGGCTTTGTATAGTGGGGTATCTCGCCGTCAATATCCCTGCCCTCTCCAGGCCTGGGGTGGCCAATGGCTGCCTCCCCTCACCGCCCGGTCCTCCCTCCCCCCCCCTGCCAGGGCCGGTGTAGCCCTTACCTACTCCCACGGGCACAGGGCTGGGTAGGAGCTGGCGGCCCTTAATCACTGGGTGCTGTGAAAGTGCTTTAAGGCACTTTCAAGATACCCTGTGCCAGGGGAGCATGTGCTCCCCCAGCGCTTCTTCACTCAGGATTGCGCCATTAGTTTTACACAACACAGTATGTGATTCAAACTTGCTTTTAAAGAAGCAATTAGAATCAAATCATCCTTTTCAAACTTCCTCTTTTGCAATGATCCATCTTGTCTTTGGCCCGTGGAAGCCAATAAACATAGCCAATACAATTGCTACATTGGCCAAGCAACGTCTCGATTGTATCCATGGAGTCTGTTTGTGAGACTGAAATTAGCAACATTCTATTCAGGTGCTGGATCAAACAAACAGGCTCCAATCACACAATGCTGATGAATCCCCAGCTATACAATGCAGTTTACACTTTATTCTGGCTCCTGAAAATAAATGTTGGCTGCTGTTGTTGGCCTGGAATAGTTACAGCATGGTTTACAGCATTCATTCATCCAAGTTTTATACGACACTAGTGATTACAAACACAGATTTTTCTCTTTCCAGGCAGTCATTGGCTATTTTTAGTGTCTCTGCAATTGAGGCTGTGACAAAAGTGTCTTTGTTACAACTCTACAAAAATTTATTCTGTGTCTCCTGTAAGGGGAATCTCTTATGTTGTCCCATGGTTAATACTTTCAACTGGAATCAATGGGTATTAGAACCTTTTTAGAATATAGGTGTAATCTTCTGTTAAATTTGAAGAGGCAACTCATGATCAGAAAAGCAGGAAGCCCAATGTACAAATTACAGGTCTGAAGCAGAAAGTAGAGAGAAATATTCTCATTGTTTACTTGGCAGAGCTTTGTGACCTCTGATTACAATGAATCCATCCATAGTGTATACAGAATTAATTCAGAAGTGGCCATAAGAAAGAGAGGTATTGTCAGTTTTGTCATTATCTGATATAGAGTTCATATAAAGCATACAGTTGGGACAATGATAGTTACTGCCTTATTCCATATGAACCTACCTTTCTACTAACAGAAGAAGACTTCATATACATTCTTAGCCATGCTGGCCACGAAACTCTATCTTTACAATTAAAATTGTCTGGGTTTTGTGACCACAGTCCATTATATGATTGAATTCCTGACATTTTGCCCATACCTGTGGTGGGCATTCTCAAAGGTAAAACACAAGACATTCAAACTGTCCTTCTGTTAAGTTCTGTTAGTCTTCTGTTATTTAGGAACCGGCAGTTCTTTTTTCCCTCTGGCTCTGCCATGTTCTTAAAGCTAAAAGATTCTGCTACCGCGCCTTCCCTTTGTACCGTTGCAAAGCACTTTATGGCATTTTTGCGACAGCAAGGAGGTCTCCTGGAGTGTCAGTAGCCTGGATCAGGCCCCAAGCCTATATTTGTATAACTTGTATAGAGGTAAACATGTGAAGGACCAGGACGGGGCCCCTCCATGCATTCAGTATTCCCCGTTTAGATATGCCAACACATATCCCTAATTGTGTATGAGGGGAAAAAAGAATTAATTCCTAGAGCATTACATTTCTCCCTGGTGGCTGGGAAAGGGGCCAGTGTTTTTTTGTGAAGAAACCTTGAGTGAATTAAAATTAAATGCTATATTGATTCTTAGGCTGATTGAACAATAGTGGGTCCAGAATGTAACACTACAGTGAGAAAAGTGGGAGAATTCTACACAGGTAGAGACTTTGCAAAACATATCATTCGTGGGAACTGTGAATCAGAACTTCAGCTGGTATAAGAATCAATGGCTGCCCACTGACCAGAGAAAACCAGTCTAGCTTTCTTTTTTTGCAGATTTCCCTAGAAATCAGCAGGTGAAGCTTTTCATGGAATGGAGCAAACATTAGTATTTGGTAATTCATGCTGATCAAGCTGCTGTTAAAGGCAGAGTGACATAGTCTAATAAAAAAAGCAGTCAACCCTAAAACAATCTGATTTACCCCAAGATTGGTCCATGTGTTTTGATTGATGGGCTCTCACGAGTTGTAGAGACCAGTAATCAGCTTCACTTAAATTGGAAGATGTTTGTTTGTTTAAAATATTTGCATCTTGCCTTTCCTCCCCTAAAATGGGATGCCATGAAATCCTAAGCGGACCTTGTCCTGAAGATTAAAGTCCCCCAGGATCAATATCTGGGGGCACTCAAGGCCATGGCTGAGACCACCCCAGCCAACTCAGGCAGGGAGACCACTGAGCAACAAAGTGGGCAGTACCCTAACATAACTCCAATCCTAACATAACTCCAATCCTATCTCACACATTCAGCATCACATGGAGACACTTGAACCCAGGAAACTACTGGGCAGGGCATCCAGTAAAGGGGATAGTATCACAACTGACTACCATGATCCCAGGTCCCCACCCCTGCAACCATGGTTGCTGCAGCACCCACAAGCCTGGTGGACAAAGCTGGGAGAAACCAAACCCACTCCCTTCATCCAACCAGTTCTCAATAACGGAAGCCAAATCAACGCCTTCATACAGGACTAACAGCCAAATCCACCGGCAGGCGACCCAGGGATGCCTGCGGGATCCCATCCCACGCCACGGCCCACCATGCAGTGGTCCGGAGGTCTACTTGGGGAAGGGGATGTTTGTCCCCTTCCCCGGGTGTAAACCGGAGCTGGCCCTATCGGCCTCCTTGGATTTCCACCAGCTAAATAGCTTGCAGAAGTAGGAGGAGCCGTATAACGGTTGAGCCGGCCCAGCAGGGGTGGGGATATGGCTGATGCCATCCCTGCACCCTCCTGGCCAGCTCGCCCAATGGCCCCCTCCCTCGCCCGGACCACCCAGCAGCCGCTGGCGGGAGCCTTACCTGCCTCCCGCAGCCGCATCCTCGGTCCAGCGACTGAGTAAGGGAGGCTGGCCTTGTGTCAGTCTACCTTGCTCTAAAGTAGGTGCAAACATGCCTTACGGAACATTTGCGACAGCTTCCAGTACCGGAGCGCTTGCTCCGGCACTGGACATTTAGGGTGAATTTTGCCCAAAGTCTTGGGTCAGGCTGGTCTTATTCTTCACTGATCTGGCATTCAAGTTTTATCATTCAATTCAGAGGTGTTGCTATAGGGGGGGCCGGGGGGGATGCAATGCCCCTAGGTGACAACCGCATTCTCCTCGCAAGGAGGAGCCAAGGTGGGATTTTAGCGCTCCGCAGCTGCTTTTTTGCAGCCAGAGGGCTGCATTTGCAGCCGCAGAGCTGAAACAAGCCAAAAATGGCATGTTTTCTGGGCCCTCCAGAAAAATGGCATGTTTTCTGGGTCTTAAAAGGCTCCAAATGAAGCCTTCCGAGAGTGGAGGGGGTGGAGCAATGACACAATATGTGTCAAACCCTCCCCCATGTGGCCTGCTAGCGATGCAACTGATTCAGTAGAGTGAACATATCAAAGAGAGATCCATGGCAACTAAAAATACTGAACCACATGCCATCCAGCAGATGGTCCATACCCTCCAACATTTTACAGATGAAAACAAGAACATTTCCGTGAGTGGGTGGGGCTAGGGGCAGAGTTTATACAGTTTTTCACACAATACTGCCCAAAGCAATGCACAATATGGCTGCAATCCTGTCCATGCTTACCTGGGAGTAAGTCCCACTGAACGCTATGGGAGCTACTTCTGAGTAGACATGCATAGGCTAGGGCTGTAAAATGATTACCAACAGACAACTAAAGCTGAAACCATGAAGTGATGAATCAGTTAATTTACAAATAGGTTGTTGATTAATCAAATTATAATCTGTTGTCTCCTTCGAAAAGGGGCTAAGTGCTGACAGCACTGTTGCAAGCCGTCCAAATACATTTCATGATGACACAAGCAGTACAGTAAGGTGATTTTCCAAACAATAAATGTATCTGTTCACTGAAAGAAATTGCTATTCAATATTCCCCCATAATCACTAGTTCAGGGATACTGAATTTTTTAAAATCAGTTTAAACAAGTCAGACATATGACATGTTTCAAAATTATTGTGACCAGTTTACTGGGAAGTCAGATGCAGTTTCTGCTGGTATTTCAGCTGTATCAAAAGCTTCTATGTTCGGAAGGCTGAAAAACTGCAACAAAACAAAACAAACACCTGAGCTAGTCCCAAGAACGATCTTCTCCTGTCTTTTGAAAAAAAAATGCCATAAATCCTATAATAGAGAAGTCCAGAGTCATCCTTTGAGGGGAAACGTCAACAGGAAACTAGTGAAAGATGCAAACGCTGCAACCTAAAAAAAAAAAAAAAAAAACCTCAACAACCATGTTAGACCTTCACATCTGGATCTCACAACTGACAAGGTCACCTTCATACACAGCCAAGGATGCTGCCAAGATATTTAGGAAGTACACTGCTATCTTTAACAAGTCAAGCGCTGTTCAGAATAGTTCTGTCTCCAATCAAAACAGAAAATGCAAATAGGTATGGTAGGAGAGGTCTAGCAAATGGAAAAACAATTATTTTTGCTTTGTGATTCAACCCATGCACTTCAGAGTATTATCCCCATGGTGTCAAGTTGGAATAAAGTTTTGGAGTTTATTTACTCCGTCTGTCTCTCTTGTCTCTCTGTCTGTCTCTGTCTCTGTGTGTGTGTGTGTGTGTTTTGAAAAATGGTATACAAATATTCTTAATTATACACACACACACACACACACACACACACACACACACACACACCACAAAAACATGTGAGTTAGCCTAACACACAATGCATTTTCTCCTGAAATGATGACATAGAAGACCATTTCATTCTTGGATTAATGCTAATTTGATTTTATGGAGCTTTGTAAGGAGTTTCAAATATTTTATTGATATGGAAGATCTGGTAGATGTTGTTGTAGAGTATTGCTAAGTGGAAGAATAACCATTGCCTTTAATGCAATAATCAATCAAGTGGGCAATCAACTGACCCATTCGCTTTAATTCAATGAACTGAGGGCAACTGTGTGGCACTCAAAATTATTCAGTTATAGGGGCACTGAACTGGAAGGTGATAATGCAATAACACACAGTAGGATCAGTTCATACCTGGTGTAATTACACCAGCATGAGAGAAGCTACACCAAGGATGAGAATGGTCCATAAAGTCAACAGGATCACAAATTTCTTTGTGTAAGGGTCACTGGTGGAGTCAATTGCACCCTCTGGCTTCTGGAATGAATTTATATTCTCATTCTTTCTCATGTGTCTCAGTAATGGGATGGGAGGTTTATGGGAGATGTCTGCAAACAGCAGCATTGATATTATTATCCAGCATTGCTATGTCAATTATTCTTGAATCCTGAGACCGCAGGGAAAGTATCATGGTCCTGCATTTTTTTTTTATGCTGGGCACACCAGCAACATCACACAGAGTTTGCCTAACTGTTTCTGTCTTTATACTTTAGTAATGTACAGAAGAAAGCACAGCCCGTACCATTTGTCCCAATGCCAATTTCTTATGTCCATCCATTCCCTCTTATGAATCCTGGAGACACTGTGTGGAAGGAGCACCTGCAGAAAAAACAAACCCTCTGTTATAGGGATAGGAGCCTTGTGTAACTCCTCACTCTGCAAACTGAGGAATAGAGATAACCAGAACCTTGTGCAAATGTCCTGTTGCTTGGGTGCCCTTAAATCCTGGTGCTAAGGCTACTGCTTAATTAATCAAAAACAGGTCTTAGATGAATTGCTGTATCTCCCTCCCCAGAACTGTATTTATTTACACTTTTAATTTCCATTTTTGTGCACTCCTGTCAACAGCCTGTTTCGCTCACAAGGCACTTTAAATTTAGTCGCAGGAAAAAGAAGTGTGTTGAGTTACGGAATCCACCCCTGCTGCTCCAAAACAATCAGAAACAGGAAAAGGTAATCAAAAGGGAGTTTTAATGAGTTATAGAGCTATTGTTTACGGGAGTGGAGTGAGGATCCTCCAAGCCCAAGTCTTCAGGACCTCCGTGACCCAGCACTGCCTCTTGGTGGCAAAATATTTGCTTGAAATTGCGTCAAAACAACACAATGTGAGTTTCTGGAGGCTGACCCAAGGGGAGGGGAAGTGGAGCATAATAATGGAAACTCCCTGAGTCTCCCAGCCCAATTCTTCAGGAGCATTTCTTGAGAAACAAGGACAAGAAGGCAAACAGCAGCTGTATTTACATGTTATACTTAAAGCAGACAACAGAAACGTTAATTTGGCACAGATCTAAAAATACTTGAAACCATTATTCCACTCTCCTACTGACACAAATTGTAAACAACCCCAAATACATAAGATGTGCATCCAGAAAGTAAATCCAGCACAGGAGCTGAACAAAAGTGGATCTAGCATAGGAAGTGAGCAACAGTAGATTCAGCACAGGAAGTGAGCAAAAAGAAGGATCAGCCAAATTCTAGCACACATACACTGTACATTCCCTGTGACTGTGAGAATATGTGCATAGCATTTCTGGGTATGGAAAGTCATGCCTTCTTCTCAGTCACATCAAACTTCCTTTGGTACCTCTAATAATACCTCTAATAATAACCAGCCTCACCAATGTCCAAAGCCTGGCACTGAAGTTGTCCCTCAGCACTGGCAATAGTCCAAGAGAAGTGCAGTGGATTGAAGGAGGAATACAAGATCCCAGTTGTATTATCTGATATAATACTTTTTTTATAGTATTATAAAATATACTTTTTTTATAGTATATAAAAAAAATATATACTTTTTATATATATTTTTATATATTGCATTGCCGCTTAAAAAACTCTCTGCTCTCCAGGCAGTGAGGTGGAGCCTGAAAAGGATGGTCTGGGTATGGAGGTGGGTTAGTTCTCATGTCTCCTCTGGCCTTGGTTGGAACATGTTGGAACTCTTCATGGTCCTGCAGCCCCACCTCGCCTTTATTGGACAAGGGGGTCCTGGGGCTCTAGCAATCAGAGCAATCAGCAGAAGTACCCTTTTCCTGTGGTAAATTCCACCACCCAGTTTGCTGCTGTCAATAAACACACGCAGGAGCAAAGGCAGTTAAGGTTCCAAAGGAATACTTTCTCAAATGTACACATCTTCTGAACTGAAGTACCAGAGGCATCTACTACTTAGGAACAGAGAACCCTATAGCTGTTCTCTTTTTGTGGGTGTGAAGGGATGCTCTTCAGCAATGGCTACCTGCCATTGGAGACAGAGCACAGCAGCCTTGCATGCTTCACCTTTTGTGTGTGTGTGTGTGTGTGTGTGTGTGTGTGTGTGTGTGTGTGTGTGTGTGTGTGTGTGTGTGTGTGAGAGAGAGAGAGAGAGAGAGAGAGAGAGAGAGAGAGAGAGAGAGAGAGAGAGAGAGAGAGAGAGAGAGAGAGCATGTGGGAGAAAGGCAGTGACTCAATGGACACTCCTCTGACAAGTACCACACAGAGGACAGGTAAGAGGTCTCAGGCAAATGGATAATACACTGCCCCCCCAGAGTCCTGCAGTCAGCATTGAACCCATATTCCAACAGCCTTGTGGGTATCCATTTATTTAGGGAATGGATAGAACACCAATTCACAAATTAGTAGCTGTATTTCTATTATAACTCAGGAAAATACAGATGCACAGAAAACATTCCATGATAGAGTGGCTATTCTAAGCATGTTCTGAAGTTGGTACAAGCAAATTTAGAAATGGAATCCCTGGACTGGAATTTCACCTTCTCATAGAGCCACTGGATCAGTATGGGTCAGTCAAAATCTCTGAGTCTCTACTTCCTTTCTGTAACATGAAAAATGTTGGGGGGAAAATAACCTTCATCACAGGGTTGTCCTGAAGATTGATGAGATAAGGATTATAAAGCACTTTGAGCAGTGGAAATGTTATTTACGTTATACGAAATCTTCACATACCTTGTCTCTGCGGAATATGTCTATATTTTTGTGCTCAGTGATGCACAATATGTTATAAAAACTGTGTCTAGAAAAACAAAGACAGATTTATCAATCTGAGCAACTCTGCAGGTGTTACTGCTAGTTGCTGGATATTACCAAAAAAGAACACTTCAGTTACTGGCATATTTTCTTCAAAGGAAATGTGGCACATGGTGGCATGGGCCATGGGGTGGGGAGGTTGCTATAAGCCTCCAGGCATCTCAACCCAGGAAAGAGGACATAGGCACTTTACTTTGTGAACCACGTGGTAGTTTGCCAGAGGAAAGACCTCTTTTCTGCTGCATTCCATTGCCACAGTTGTGGCTGGCCAGAGGGTGGAATTGCAGTTCCCACTCAGCAGGGATCAGGTGATACACAGGAGGGCCAATGGGATTGCTCCAGATCTATAATGCTGCTGACTCTTCAGTGTGAGCAACTGCTTGCTCCAGCAGAGATTGAGCTCTTAGACTGTCTGTCCCTGCATCCTTCCTTGACTGTCTACCTGCTTCCTGGCTGCTTCCAGACTGTCAGCTCAGACTCTCAGTCTGAAGTCCTGTTGAACACAACATACTGTACATGGGCTTTCATTTATCAATGTTTCCAGACTGCATTTTTCTCTGTTTCGGCAATAATTAATTACTCACCAATGAGGAGCATACTACGCTACTGTGGACCATTTGAACCATCATTACAGACTAATTGTGTGGCAGCACGAAGAAGCAAGTTGCAATGGGTAGCTTGTTATTTAAAAGAAAGCTCTATTAATTCATGATCCATTTGTGGGAAATATGGTTAGTCGTATTACGTATATTGTTACCAGCGCAATCCTACCCAGCTCCTCCACCGGTGCAACTAGCGGAGGAGGGCAGAATGGGAGTCTTTGGAGGGGAAAGAGGATTTAAATCTCCTTTGAATCCCCCCCTTAGAGGGGATTTAGATCCCCTCTCCTTTCCAGGGCCTCCTGTTCTCGCTGCGCCACTGGCTGCACCAGTGGAAGAGCAGGATAAGATTGCACTGTACAGCTGGATGACCATTCCTTTGTTGGAGAGATTGCTTGTTAATGGCCCAGCATGGCCAGTTGAGGTCTTCCAGTTGGGGAACAGAAATAATCAAGGAGAGAGATTTCTGAGATGTAGTTGAAGACTGGAATTACGTTGGTAGTGCAGCGCCTCTCTCTCTCTCTCTCTCTCTCTCTCTCTCTCTCTCTCTCTCTCTCTCTCTCTCTCTCAAGCGCTGATGTAGCGTAGCGGATCTGCTGCCTTTTAGGAGCGCCATGCACTCCTAACAGGCAGCAAATCTGCTCTACTAAAGGCAGCCGATCCGCTCAACTTGCAGGGCCGACCCAAGACGTCTTGGCTCCTGAGACAGTTCACCAAATGCTGCCCCCTCCTTAATGTGGTGATGGACAGTACTAGCCTCTGCTCTTTCCACTCCCTGGATTGGAAAAGAAAGAGGAGGACAGAGCAGAAGTTTGTGGTGGGCTAGAAATTCTCTGGTGCTCCTCTAACCACCACTTTCCTCTCCTCCCCATTTCCTCTTCTGCGCCATCATCACCCTCTTTTTTCCAATCCAGGGATGGAATAGGAGTAGCAGTGGAGGCGAGTGGGCAGACAGAGGTGGACAAGCCCCACTGAATGGCCATGATGTCAGTAAGCAACTGCTTGTGTCTACTTGCATGTGTGTCAATATAGCCAATAATACAAACATGCCATAAGACTTCAACGCTGCATCACCCAACCCAAAGAAAACTACACTTGTATAATACAGCCTCTGGAACTTCACACCTCTCAGGGAAGTGAGGAATGTGAAACAATCCTTAGGAAAGAGAAGTCCAGTTATTTACTTCACTGAAAACATGCAAATATGAATAATTCTCAGGGTATGGTGGTGACCTTGGTGACTTTTTTTTTTACCAGGCGGTAATACAAGACTTCCTAATCAAGTGAGCAAGTGACAATAAAAATCACATGAGGCATCCAAAGTGGCCATGAGAATGAGTCCCCAAAGAGGTTATTCATATGCCCGGTTGGGCTCTCAAGGCATGGCTGAGCAGCTCTGAGTGGCAGGCGTAGTGCGCCTATGCTACAAAAAGCTTTCCTTCTTGCCTGTCCTGCCTGTAACTTCAAGTGCTTTGCTTTGGCTGTTTTTCATTCAGCCCAAAATAACTGTGGAAGAATTTATTTAATTCTTTAATAAAATGTATTCATTTAATAAAATAATATTATTTTTACAATATATAATAATATAATATAATAATATTAATATATAATAATATTATTAAATATTATTATTTAATAATAAATAATAAATTTATTTAATAAAATAATCTTATTTTCCTCATAAACCCCTTTAGTAGAGCTTTCCAAACACTACACCCAAACACTGCTGCAATACACTAAAGGAATGATGTCTACATTCACCTTTTCCTTTGAGAATGAGGCGAGCAGTAGGCACACGATTGTGTATAAGTAAACCACACTGTCTTCATTGTTTTGTGAAGCATGTGCAAAGAAGCTCCTCATTCCGCCTGGGTTTCTCTTTCACATGCACTGAGGCAGATACTGGTACCTGGCTGTTTTCAGCATCCCTGTTGCAACTCTTAATCAATTTAATCAAGAGTTAAGTGTTCTAGGGAACCATTCAAACTGTACTTCAGAGCCTCTGTTAAGCTGTTGGTATTTTTTTTTAATAATGTACATTGCTATGAATTTGGGCTCACAATTGTACATGCTGTGATTTCTCTGAATTATATTTACTTGGGGATAAATATTTAGTCACATAAATCCCTTTCCTCAGGCAAATCAGAGAAACAGACAAAGACAGAAGTTCATGTGCACTCTCTTTGCAATATCACCACAGATAATGCTCTCCACACACAGGAAGTTTTAAGAGCTCATTATATTCGTTCTGACCAACAGGAAAATCAATAGGCAAGTTTATGAGAACTGTTCTCTGTAGTAGAAATCTACTTGCTGTTTAGCTAGTGCAATAATCAAGAAGTTAGTCCAATTAACTTGGGATCATGAGTTGGCACTCATGCAAATAATGAAAGCAAAACAAAAAACAAAAACTGCTAGAGTGGGAGAAAAGGCAGAGGCATTTATATTAATGGAAGGAATACTATTTAAAGGGAGGTTGGCTGTTCACACAAACCTGGAAAAATCCATAGGTGGGTTGTAGATGCATGAGGAGTGTATGAGTAGAATCCAGCTGCCTGCATGACACGTGTACTGGCTCTCTCTTCCTTCACAGTGGGGCACTTGGAATGACCAAAAACCTGATATTGGGTGATATTCATTTATTCACTCATTCATTCACATATATTTTATTTATCTATTCTCACCCACTTCCTTCAAGTCCCTTCTTAAAACCCACCTCTTCCATGAAGTCTTCGGCAACACACCCTAGTCCACATTCCCAGCTATCCCTAAGTTTTAAGTATGTGAAACTGAAAGAAGCGCATCTTCTTCCCGTGTCCCACCATTCTATTTCCATCCCTCTATTGTCTCCCTTGGGTCATTATCTAGACTGTAAGCCCCTTGGGGCAGGGACTTGCCTGCCTTTTCACACTCTGTAAAGTGCCAAAGTACACTGATGGCACTAGGTAAAGGGATCATAATGGTTGCTTTTCAACATTGTCATAGCAAAATAGCAAAATAGATGAAGTAACGATTCTCTGTCCCAAAAGGGATCACAATTTAAAAAAAGACACAAAGGAGGGATGCAGTGGTGGTGACCTCTTCCTCTAGTTCTACTACTGTACTGTGATCTTCAGCAGCACCACTGGAGGAAGATGAAGAGGTTAGCTGCACCCCCATCCTCTTCTTGCTCGCTCTGCAAAAAGAGCCTGGGAGAAGAGGATGGTGCAGCAGCTGAGCAGAGCAGCTGGAGAGGTGGCAGGCCAGGGGAAGCAGCAGGGATGTGGATCAATTCTCTGACTCCAAGTCTCGAGTCACGTCTCAAGTCTCTGGGTCCAAGTCTCAAGTCAAGTCCCAAGTCTTTTTGCCCCCAAGTCCCGCATCTTTGGTTGCGAGTTGCAAGTCCCTATCTATTTAATGAGGAAAATGGGTTTAAACCTGAATAAAATTCAACGTGTTGTAAAAGGCTCCAAGTCTCGAGTTGAGTCTTTTGAGTCTTTTACAATTGCCGAGTCAAGTTCAAGTCGAGTCACTGACACGACTTGAGTCTGACTCAAGTTTGAGTCAATTGACTACATCACTGGGAAACAGCAGGTGAGTGAGGGGGACCTCTGTCAGCTCACTGCCTCCCCCAGCCCACCACTCAAAGCAGGGGCTTCAGCCCACCTCATGGCTAGGCTGCCTATCTGTCAGGAATGAATGTGTGCAAGGAACTAACCTTGTGACGAGTGATTTGTAGATTGGATTTCTCTTTGAGTACCTTACAGATCTAAGATGCGACAGAATAACTTATTTTCCTCATAAACCCCTTTAGTAGAGCGTTCCAAATAACATGTTAGGTCATGATACTCTTTGTTATTTACTAGGAAAATGGATGTTTCCTTGATTTTACTTTTTTTTTCCCAGAGTGTTGTTACAGCTCCAGAATGTGCAGCATGAGATGGATTAGAAATCCAAATAGTGAAGAACAACAACTGAACTGTCATTTGTAGGGGGAAAAATGCCCTTTAAAAGCAAGCAATTAATTTGCTTAGTGAAGTCTGGGCTCTGAATAGCCCAATCCTATTCTTCACACACACACACACACACACACACACACACACACACACACACACACACACACACACACACACTGAGGCAGCGGCGCCGAAATGGCAGCTGCTGCTTCCTGTGCGGGGGGGGGGGGGAGACCGGGAGGCTTCCTCAGGGCAAGGGGACATTCAATCCGCTTACCCCTGCATAAGCCTCTAGACCTGCAATGGGTCTCCTTGAAGCTACGGTAGCAATTTAGCTAGCTAACTCCGAGGAGGGGAAAGGGGCAGGGAGGCTGCAGGGAAAGGAGATAGGATCCAGTGTAGGCCGTCCATGGCAGGCTGCCCGTTCCACCCTTCCCCCGCCTCCCTGATGGCTTACCCTTCTCAGCGCATGTCCGGGTGTCCTCCAGCACATCCAGGAAGACAGAGGCCTTCAGACTGGCATCCCTGGTAGCGCGCTGGTTGGCACGCTGTCGGGGAGACTTTTATGACTGGCGCAGTCTGTTTTATGGCAGTCTGTGCTAGCGAGGGAGGCGTGCCACCATTAGGTGGCATGCATAAGATTGGCTGTGAATGTTTACATGAAATATTTATTTATTTATTTCCCCCCTTTTTGTTATAAAAACCGCCGCCCTTACTGTGGCTGTGGCTGTGGCTGCCGCCATTTTTCATTCAGCTGCTGCAGAGCCTTTCCTGCCCCGGGAAATCTGGGGGTGCCGCCGCCTCTGGAGCCTTTCCCGTCCAGTGAAATCCGGGGGTGCTGCCGCCAGAGCCTTTCCCACCCCAGGAAATCTGGGAGTGCCGCCACCACCACCATTTTTCATCCAGCCAGGAGGCGTGCATGCCTGGCTCTTCCCACTGGCCGCTGCCGCCATTTTTGTCCAGCCAGGAGGCGCGCATGCCCAGCTCTTTCTGTTCCCGCCTGGGAGCTCCATCTTCTGAAGGGCTCCCGGGCGTTGTGCGCGTGCCCCCTGCCTGGCCAGGACTTGCACAACGCCTGCAAAAAAACCCTCTTTTTTTGCAGATGTGGTGAGCCTCGCACAGGCATGCAAGGAGACCTGCCCAGCCGAATGGTAGCCGGCCAGGCTCAAAAGAGTCCTGGTGGTCGTGCAATGCTATTTTTTCACCTTTTTCACGCCCCCGAAACCGAGTGGTCCTGGCCAAACCGGGACGAATGGTAAGCCTACTTTTAGAACCACCTCTCCAAATGTACAACTCAGAGCTTGCTAGCCAGTAAGCAGATGAGCAATTAACAAAATGTTCTGTGAAGCAGGCATAACCAGCAGAGCAGAGTGCAATTAGTGCCACTTTCATTTTAGGCCTCATATGCTAACACCAATCACAGCATTATTGCTGGGGGGGGGGGGGAACAGTTTGAATGTGATGAATGCAATGTATTCCCCTGGTCAGGTTCACCAAAATGTGTTTGCTGCTTCTGAACGCAGGGCTATTACAGTGCAAAGAGTTAACTACAAGTGATATATCCTCATACCGTCTATTAATGCTGGTGGAAGTGGAAGACAATAGGTCAAGTGGCAAAGGCAAGATGCAGTGAATTATGGAGGCAAGGAAGCATCTTTTCTCATGGCATCTGCTGCTTTAACTCAAAATGTTAGTATTCAAATTATTGCACTTTAGGTGAAGTATTCACATACTGTCCAATTTCTGAGGATCTAAAATTCCTTGTTGCAAAACTGACATTTTGTTGTGCCCTGGGTGTTGTTAATTGTTCGTGTAATCCTGCATACATTTATATGTATCTGAACTTCTGATTTATCTGTGGTAATCTGCATGCTTCCTTTGTCAATCCAGTATGAGACTATACATACACAGACTCATGCAAGTAGACATACATAATTTTAAAAGAAGGGTTCTTAATTGCAGAGATTTAGGATCCTGAAGGAAATGAAAGTTTTCTTAATTGTACAATAATGTCATTTAAAGGATCATCTTTAGGGTTTTGTTTTGTTTTCAACAAATTTGAAAAATATGGCTTTAAATATGGCTTTAAAATATGGCTTCAAGCCCCACTAAGCTTATATGTTTTTGGTTACTATTAAGATATGATGAAATAGATTTCAATGTATATTTAATTCACTTACAGACAGATATAAAATACATGAGTGTGTGAAATACATGTATAGATATAGATATTGATATACTGTAATTATATACATATATCTATTTATATGTTTGCTTATCTGCTTAAACATAAATATCTGCTACTCTGGGGCATTTAGAGCCCAATCATAACCTTTACACACACCCCTGCTGGTGCAGCCAAACCCAAAATGAGTGTGCTGTATCTGGGGGGGGGGCAGATTGGGAGGCTTCAGAATGGAAAGGGGATTTAAATCCCCTTACTCTTCCATAATTTCAAAATTGGGAAGGGAGTCCGGCAAGGCTGTATATTGTCACTCTGCCTATTTAACTTATATGCAGAGTACATTATGAGAAATGCAGGGCTGAATGAATCGCAAGCCGGAATCAAGATTGCCGGGAGAAATATCAACAACCTCAGATATGCAGACGATACCACCCTAATGGCAGAAAGTGAAGAAGAACTAAAGAGCCTCTTGATGAGGGTGAAAGAGGAGAGTGCAAAAGTTGGCTTGAAACTCAACATTAATAAAACTAAGATCATGGCATCTGGGCCCATCAATTCCTGGCAAATAGAAGGGGCAGAAATGGAAGCAGTAACAGATTTTACTTTTCTGGGCTCCAAGATCACTGCAGACGGAGACAGCAGCCATGAAATTAAAAGACGCTTACTCCTTGGAAGGAAAGATATGGCAAACTTAGACAGCATAATAAAAAGCAGAGATATCACCATGCCAACAAAAGTTCGCATAGTCAGGGCGATGGTGTTCCCAGTAGCAATGTATGGTTGCGAGAGTTGGACCATAAGGAAGGCTGAGCGCCGAAGAATAGATGCTTTCGAACTGTGGTGCTGGAGAAGACTCCTGAGAGTCCCTTGGACTGCTAGGAGATCAAATCAGTCAATCCTAAATGAAATCAACCCTGACTGTTCCCTGGAAGGACAGGTACTGAGGCTGAAACTCAAATATTTTGGCCACCTAATGCGAAGAGAGGAGTCTCTGGAGAAGACTCTGATGCTGGGAAAAATTGAAGGCAAAAGGAGAAGGGGAAGGCAAAGGATGAGATGGTTAGACAGCATCACCGATGCAACGAACATGAAAATGAGCGAACTCAGGAAGATAGTGGAGGACAGGAAGGCCTGGCGGGATATGGTTCATGGGATCACGAAGGGTCGGACACGACTTAACGACTGAACAACAACAACAACACTCTTCCATAAGCCTCCCACTCCACACTGGGTCTCCTCGGACCTGCACCAGCGATTTCAATGGTACAAGTCTGTGGAGAGAAAGGGGGCAGGGAGGCTGCAAATAGAGGGGATAAGATCTGGTGCATGCCACTGCTGCTGGGGATCCACCCCTCCCACAGCCTCCCTGCCCACGTTCTTCCCCCCTCCTCACCCCGTTTTGCCTCCCCCCACCCTGCCCCCTTAACTGCTCCAACAAGCGTAGACAGCTCCGGTGATGGACTTGGAGCACTGCTGCCTTGTGCTGCAGCGCTCCCAAAATGGCTGCTGATGGAGCACTCTGCACTCCATCGGCAGCCATTTTGCGACAATGGAAGTCGCAAAATGGATAATTTAAAAAACTCTCTTCCACTGTTGCAAAGCACTGCATAGAACAGCCCAATTCTGCCTAGGATTGGGCTGTTACAGTTCCAGCCATGTACACAGGAGTTGTCAGTCAAAGATTCCCTACTGGGGTCAGCATCATTCCCCCTAGTAGTGGCTCCTGGTGTAAGTGGTGTCAGTAATCCCTGCTTCCCTCTCTCCCACCATGTTGCCTTCTTGGAAATGTGCAGGCAATCCCCCTATTTACTAGTGAGTGCATATGTGCTCCTTTCTATCTGCTGGATCACAATCATTATGTTATTTATGTACAATACAAGTGATGGGTCACTCAAACTGTAGATGCAATGCGTGTGGGTGCAATTTTAAAAGCTTTTGGATATTCATCATTTAACGTCAGGTCAATTGGGACTGAACTCAGCATAAAACTAGATTTTTCTGAAAGCCCATGGGTTTATAATGATGGCATAAGAGCAAGCAGAATTTGAACTTCTGGATATAAACATATCTCATCGCATGATCATAGTTCAGTGTTGCCTTTAAAATATAAACCCCATAAATAATATTTACAAGTGAGAAGGAGGTCATCAAAGTAATTTCCAGGGCAAGAGAGTATTTTTGTTTTTAAGAAGTCAGAAAACAACTGCTCTAGTTTCCTTCCATGGTGTAGGAAAACATGTTTTGCCTGGTCTTAGAATCAATAAGCAAATTGGAGTTGGGAAAAATGTAATTAAGGGACAAGGCACTATACCCCTACGCTTTCCTATGTCCTATGTAAAATAAAATAAAATAAGGAAGTGAAAGGCTAGCGTGTGGGCTGCAAAACATGTTTGCTTTGAAAATCTAGCTCTAGGAATATTTATAAGTTGTTACAAAAACACCAAAAAATAAAGGGAAAACAAGCGTACTCATTTCTCAAAAAAACAAAAACCCGGATATTTGCCGGTGAAAACATGTTTTCAATTTGCTACTTTTCCCTCTATTTTCCCCTTGTTAAAGGTTATGGAAGCTTATTTTTCTGCTTCCCAATTCTGTTATCAGGTAACTGAGACATTATTAATTCCACAATACACCAGTTCTTTCTGGTTTGATAAAATCTCCACACGTAATACAGCTGCTATCCAGAGAGGAAACCCATTGCACTATTGACATCCATTGGTGGTAGCAAAGCATGTTCTTATTTGGGGGATCTAATCAAGCAGCTTATAGATTAGTGGACAAGGAGTGGATAATGAAAGGAGGCTGGTTTACATTAGATGATGACCAAAGTAAAAAGCAATGGGCCTTGTGCAAAAGAACCTGCTAGTCAACCTGTTGGCCAAAGTACCAATGAGAGCTTCCAGAGGTTTGTCCACACACGTTTGATGAGCTGGTCAACTATTGTGCAGAATCCTAAAGAATCCATCAGGGTCACTTTCACAGCTCCCTCTTTAAATAGTGTGGCATTCCAGCCCTGTTGGGGGGAGCCGCACAGCTCCTGTGTGCTCATTAAAGCTGACTGGATGGGCCCGAAGCACCCAGGGATGACATAATTCCAGAGAGTCTTAGAGCCAGCAGCAGGAGGAAGTGGTTGGAGGGAGAAGTGGGTGGAGCCAGGAGGCGGTGGGAGCTTCAAACGAGACAGGAAGGCAAACAGAAGGGGGAAGGACAGAGGTGAGAGAGAAAGGCTGGAGCAGAGAAGGGGGAAACAGGAGCGTCAACACGACAACAAGTGAAGGAGTAGTATGCGAGTAGAGCAAGCAAAATGGATAAAGGTGCAGATGAGGAAAGGGGGCACAGGGGATGATGAGGAAGCAAGGGGGACTGGGGAGGATGAAGAACTCAAGACCTGGGCAAGAAGAAAAGAACAGCTGGGGCAGCAGGGAAAGAAGGTAAACAAAGCAGAGAGGTTCAGATGACAGGAAGGACCTGGAAAAGGGGGGCACTGACTTCACTTGAGCCCCGGGGTCGGAGGCGCTTAGAATTGGAAAGGGGTAGAGGGCTACTTCATCACCACCTTTGGGGTCTGTCACAGCCACCTTAAGGGGCATTTCCTGCTGTTCCCCCCAGGGCAACCCTATCCTCCTAGGTGAGAAGGGGCTCAGTGTAAGAAGTGGTGGAATAAGGCTCCTAGCTAGGGGGCAACTGGCAGTAGAGGGTTATAGTTAGGCAGGATTGAGCTGCCCACGTGTGTGCGTGTAATTTTAATGAGGAATTGCACTGACCCCCCCTACTCCACTTCACCTTCCTGAGGTCCATCACCTCCTAGGCACTTTTATCCCAGCCTGGCTCACTTCTGCTATAGGAGCTGAGCTTGGAGGAAAAGTTCAGGCCTCATCCCTGGACAGCACGTTGGGTGCATTGGCCAGCGCACTGGCAGGCTTCCCTCATTCCATTGCCCAATAGGATTGGGCCATAAATAAATATGGCTGCCATTGCAATGTCTAATTTGCTCCTAAACAACTGAACTGTGAGCTCAGAAGTCCTGGGTTCAACATTCTGCCCCTGCCATGAACTCACTTGGTGATTATAAATAAATGGCTCTCAACCTCAACCCTCCCCTAGCCAAAGTATGGAAATAATAATACTGACTCACCTGACAAGATTGTCAGAATTAAATAATACTACTAATCTACTTGTCAAGACTGTTGTGGATTACTGTACTAGGACAATGTTATGCAGATAATCTGTCTTCTCATTTGAGGTCCCTGAAAATATTGCAGCACAATGGGGCTCAGGCAGAGTTGAGGCAGGGACCAGTTTGGGGGATATCAGATCTCCTCCTTTGTAATAGCAAAGGTTGTTGGGTGTTGTTTTTTTTTTACACAACCAAAACATGATATCTCAGATGCATTAAAATGGAAAATAGAATGAAAAGAGTCTCTCAGTCTGATCATTTGCAAAAACCAAGCTGTCAGGTTTTAGAATTGAAGTCTGGTTGCAGCAGCAGCAGCAGCAGAATGAAAGCTATGAGCTTCAGGTATAATTGTGTATTCCAGACTAACAACTAACAGATGTTTGCTGTTTTTGAATAAAATTAAATGGTTTGAATTTAAATATTCTATTGGAGCATGAAGTGAGCTTTTCAATCACACAGGTGACTCAGAAAGAGAGAAAATGACTAGACACTAATTACACTGCAGCAACAACTACTCCACAGTTATCCTCAGAGCTAAGATAAATGCATCTGCCATGATGATGATGGAAAGCACATTTTCATGAAACATCCCTTCAGGTAGAATGTACTCTAGGTAGGGCTATAGAACAGTGGGCACGTCTGTATTCAGACACCGACAGTTTCCATTTTAATTCTTAATGTAGAATCTGGGCAGAAGGGCAGAATCTGGACAATACCTGGCCAATGGAGAACTGTGTTCCTCTTGTAATGAGTCGCACAGATACAGTCCATTTACATTACAAGAATTCCAATATTAACAATCAGGATGCAAGAATTTATAAGAGACAGCCACCTGAATAAGACGATGATCACTGCAAACCTAACTTTCTATAGCAATATGCTTACTATTGCCCGCATATTAGAGGACGCTGAAGCCCACATCTCCTTAGGAATTCATGTTAATCATTAGTTCATTCCTCATTTTCCAGTAACAAAGGCTCTGTAAATCAAAGCAGAGTCCATCGTTGCTGGTATGCATGGAAAGTCTCCTTCAGTCAACGGCAATTGAACAATCCTGACAGGATTCATCTGTTCCAAATGCTGTCCAGTAGGTGGCAACGATGTACATTCATGATAATCAAATAATTACTTAAAGTTAGATGTGTAGTTTGTGTGTGTATATTATACAGTATACACACACACACACACACACACACACACACACACACACACACACACACACACACACAACTATATGTGTAGTTTGTGCATGTGTATAATA
The DNA here is from genome assembly GCA_026170595.1 of Plestiodon gilberti rubricaudatus. Taxonomy (NCBI): domain Eukaryota; kingdom Metazoa; phylum Chordata; class Lepidosauria; order Squamata; family Scincidae; genus Plestiodon; species Plestiodon gilberti. The sequence goes on from JANXHW010000002.1 coordinate 225,715,978, forward strand.
TACACACACAAACTACACATCTAACATTAAGTGTGTTTCTGTGTGTGGATAGATAGATAGATAGATAGATAGATAGATAGATAGATAGATAGATAGATAGATAGATAGATAGATAGGGCCACGGTGGCTTAGTGGTTAAGACGCTGAACTGGAGACCGGAAGGTCGGTAGGACAGCAGATCAAGACCCGAGAGCCGTTTGACAGAGTGAGCTCCTGTCTCCTGTCCCAGCTCCTGCCAACCTAGCAGTTCGAAAGCAAGAAATTGCAAGTAGATAAATAGGTACCGCTGCGGTGGGAAGGTAACAGCTTTCTGTTAGTCATGCTGCCGGCCACATGACCACGAAAGCGTCTTCGGACAGCGCTGGCACTTTAGCCTTAGAAACAGAGATGAGCACCGCACCCTAGAGTCGGACACAACTGGCTTTTGACCCTAAGCAGGTCAAAAGCAGTAAAATGTGTTTTCATGGGTTCCTCAATATCTCTTAGACCTGATGAGATATCGACTTGGTTTTTGCTTACAAAAGTTACCCATATGCTTACAAACATAATTCAGGATTTTGCCCTAATCAACCCCTGAAGGGGGCGAATCTAGATTCAGGGGTGAATTATAGAATCCTTCGTATCTCCTGTGTTCGTTGAGTTCTAACGTTCTTTTTTCACATATAGATGTCTTTTAAAAATCTTTAGAAAGTGTTTTCATGGTTTTTTTTAACATTTCACCCCTAAAGGGGTACTTTTTATTCGATAGAGGACCTTTATCCTCTAAAGGGGATCCACATGCATAAGCAATATTCCATCTGCATATCACACAAGAGCTTCTTTTGGTGCACTGCACCAGCTTCTTTTGCCCAGCTTCTTTTGGTACACCAACTGCAGCCCTTCCTCAAGGAAGCAAATCTTGAAGCCACAAGGTATCCTTGGCATGGTCACCTTTTGGACTACTATAATGTGCCCCATGTGGGGCTGCCGTTGAAAAGTATTTGGAAACTGCAAGTGATTCAGAATGCTGTGGCTAGATTCCGATTTGAGTCGTACAAAGGGAGCATGCTGCTCCCATCCTGTAGGAACTACACTGACAGCGCAATCCTGCCTAAGGATCCGCTGGGTGGCCCAGGCTTCCCGCCTGTGGGCAGGCTCTGGCCTGGTGGAAAGTCTACTCGGGGAAGGGGACACTCGTCCCCTTCCCCGAATGGCGCTGGGGCCGATTGGCCTCCTCGGATTTCCGCCAGCAATTTTGCTGGCGAAAGTCGGGGAGGTCTTGTAACGGCTCAGCTGCCCGACGGGGGCCAGGATATGGCAGGAGCCATGCCCCCGCCCCCACCCCCGCCCGAGCCAGCTGGGCCTATGGTCACCCTCTCCCCCGCCGAACTGCCCCCCATCGGCTGGATCCTTACCTGGGTCTGGTGGCGGGCGTGTGAAGCCTCCATTGGCGGAGCAGGGGAGGCTGGCCTTGTGCCAGCCTTCCCTGCTCGCAAGTCGTCAAAAAAGTGCCTTATGGCACTTTTGCAATGGCTTCGGGTGGCAGAACGCTCATTCTGCCGCCTGCCACAGTGCTAGGATTGCGCTGTGAGTTCTCATCAGTTTTCAGGTCCGGTTCAAGGTGCTGGTTGCTACCATTAATGCTTTTTTCTTCCTTTTTTTCCAGTTAAGGCCTTTAATACCTTAAGGATAGCCTTCTTCCATCTCAATCTTCCCACCTGCTGAGATATTGTGGGGAGGCTCTGCTCTGCATGTCGTAATCCTGCAAGGCTCTCTGACATGCATGTGGTTATTGTTTTGCTTTTGTTAATTATTGTTTCTGTTGGAAATTGTTTTTAATGTTTTTGTATTTTAATGTTAGTCCCCTTGGGGCCTTGGGTGAAAAGTGAGCAATGAATGAATGAATGAATGAATGAATGAATGAATGAATGGTGGATCAGGAACTGTAGACCTAAATAGCCACCTTGGGCATTTGCTTCAGCTTGGGAAAGGTGGGATATAAATTCATTAAACAAACAAACAAATAAATAAATATAAATGATGGGCATTTGAATCCATCCATTGGTGTCTCAATGCCACTTCTCTGCATTCTGAAGCAACTAGTTACAGTATGTAAATACCTTTTAAAAGTGTGCCTCAAGTTGGATTAGGATAAAAGAACCCAAATGCATGGTAAACAGCACTTGTAAAAATAGACACAAATTGTCCTTCCCTGCTGCCCCTTGGGATCGTTTGAGGAGCGTATAGCACTAAGCTCTGTGCTTCCTTTCTCACTTCCTAAGTGCCCATTATGCTGAAATTACAGTTGTCCTCAAGACTTTGGAGAGTGCTTCTTTATGCAACAGTGAAGAAACTCTTTCAAAACATGAAGAGCCAGGATAGGAAGGCTTAAATCTTCCAGTCAGGGCTGCCATGCTTAGCATCTTAATGGATTTAGCAAAAAGAGATGGGCTAAGTGGTAAAACAGATAAAAAGAAATCAGTGTATTGGCAGGCTAGCGCTATTTAGAGAGGTGGCATGAAGGCCTTCTCTTCCTATATTGGTTTGTGTCCAATCCAGAACTTCTTCTTTGCTAGGACTGAGAGCTGTAGTACTTCTAATACATGCTCAACATTTGTACAGTACTGTCTGAGTGTGCAGATCACTTCACATCTATTATCTTGATATGAACCTTACAACAAGCCTGTAAAATGAGCAAGTTTATCCCCATCTTGCAGATAGGGAGCTGATCCTGAAAGGGAGTTGGCTTGTTCAAGGTCACCTGCTTGTTCAAGGTCACCTGCTGGCAGGGGTGAAATTCAGACCGAGGAAGTCCTGATTTGCAGCCACTCTTTCAGCCTGATCCTGCCCAACTTTAGGCCAGCGGACCTCGTGCTCCTCCAGCCTAGGATGTCATAAACGTGCCGTAAGGCATGTTTTCGACACTCTGAGAGTAAGCGTTGCTGGCGCAGAGGCTAGTACTGCTTACTCCACTGCCCTCTTCTTCCCGCGCTGCCGGACTCAGGTAAGTTCTGCGCCGGATGGTGGGAGGGCAGGCAGAGGTGGTGAGGGAGGAGGCCATTGGCCGGCCCAGCCTGGGAGGGGGTGGGAATATCAGTGCTAGGTTTCGCCGAAATCCAACGCCCCTTCCCAGGCCAGGCTGGCCTTACACAGCCTCCCCGGACGCACACCAGCTAAAGAGCTGGCACGCATCCAAGGAGGCCCATTAGGGCCTCCGGCACTTACACTGGGGGAAGGGGATGAATGTCTCTTTCCCAGCCCAGGCCGCACCAACATAGTCCACTTAAGAACATAAGAACATAAGAAGCATGCATTTTCAATTGTAAAGCAGCATGCATGTTAATGGCGCTAAATAAAACATAACAATAAAGAGCAGTGGTGAACAGGAACACCACTAGTATTTTAAATTGACCAGAAGTAGATGACCCACAAGGGGCTTTAACTATAATCTTTGGCAATAGCTTCCACATGGTTGGGGCACTATTCATGCAGCTGCAATAATGAATAGATTTGGCTTCCATGTGAGTTGGCAGATCTCCCTTCCCTGGTCCTTAACTAGTCATCATAAAACTAGTCACCACTCTGAGGTGATACTAGAGACATCTTCCACATCTAAAGAAATATTTCTTTATTGCCTATTGACTTGAACATAAGAACATAAGAAGAGCTCTGCTGGATCAGGCCAAAGGCCCATCTAGTCCAGCTTCCTGTATCACACAGTGGCCCCACCAGATGCCTCAGGGAGCACAAGACAACAAGATAACCTGTTTCCTGCTGCCACTCCCTTGCACCTGGCACAGAGAAAACCTACTTCTAAAACCAGGAGGTTGCTTATGGCTTATAACCTGTGATGGTCTTTTCCTCCATGAATCTGTCCAAACCTCTTTTAAAGGCATCTAGGCCAGGTGCCATCACCACATCCTGTGGCAAGGAGTTCCACAGATGAATTACATGCTGGGTAAAGAAATATTGCAATGGCTGGCCATTTAGGCTGGCCGTCGCAACTTGCACAGGATTGAGCTGTTAGCCACTGTGCTACACCAGCTATGAATAAAAACATATCCATCAGTTTGTTCCTATTTGGCAAATGATAGACCAGTCATCTTTCTTGGAATTTCCTTGCATTTCCTCGTATGTTTAGAATTTTGAAGTGTAGGTGTAGCTCTTAAGGAAAATGTATAGCTCTAATGCGGTGAATAATAAACAGAAGTTTTGCATTTCCTCAATTATTTAAAAAGAAGAAAGAAAAGCTTTCTCGGTTGAAAGAAAAATTTAAAACAAACACCCAGCTAGCCAATTGGTCAATGTTCACAACATACTTTGACTTGATATTTGCTCTTCTTTAGTCCAGTGGAACCTCATGGGTTACCAGATATGTTATGATAGTGCAGGACAGGAAGTGTGATGACATCAGGGTTCCAATCTGCCTGGCAGAGGCGCAACTAGCCCTCCTGGCGCCCGGAGGAAGGGGCGGGGCCTAATTTTGGTGATGCACCCAGTGCGGCTCTGAACACACACACCCCCGCTGGTTTGCTACCCATTTTGGAGCTGTTCGGGCTCCAGGGAGGGCGGGGGGCCCTAAAACGCGACGGTAAGTGCGACCCAACCCCCGACGGCAAGTGCGCCCCGCCCGCGCCCGTGAGTGGAGCAGCTGCTCCACACACTCCGCCCTGGTCCCGCTTCTGCTGCCTGGAAGCCATCCTCTCTGACCTGGAAAGTCTACCTGTACTCTGTATGTATGGGACTGAGTTGTGCTTAGCGAACAATGTGAAAAATGGCCTCAGCACATCCTCAGAGGGCATGATGAACATATGTAGCTGCCTTGTACAGACTCAAACCACTGGTCATCTAGCTCAGTATCATCCACACTGACTGGCTCTCCGTCTCAATCCCTGTACCTGTCCTAAAAAGATCACTAGTTCCCTCTCTCCCCCTCTCCCTCCTCTCCCCCCCCCCCCCGGATAAACTGGTTAGGGCAGAATGGAGAGGTTAGTGCTGCAGTGTACTGTGATATGCATGACGCCCTCACCAAGTTTAAGGTCCTCCATTTATTAGACTCAATTCATTATATTAATGGGCATATGAAAGAAAGTCTTCAACTACTTGAGGCCATTAATAATCAGAGGTTAAGTTTGTCATCTGCTGGTAAATCATGTGAACACTCAAAAGAATTAAAAGGCCTTTAACAATATTGCTTGATTAGATTGTCTTACAGCTGGTGTCCAAAGTACTTCTGGCTTTTGGCAAGAACAAATTCAGAACAATGGAACACTGACACAGAGAAGGTGGTATAAACCTATGTGCACTTAAATATGGTGCACTGAATGCTCGGATGGCACACTGTATGGTTAAAAACACAAAAGCCCTTCTGAATCAGATGAAAGCCCATCTAGTTCAACATATGGTTTCCAAAAGTGGCCTGGAAATGATTCCATGACACAGGCAGTAAGAACTGCTTCCCATCAACTTAGCCATTGTGGCTAATGAATGTTAATAGACATTAATAGACCTCCATTGAACGTTGATAGACATTAATAGACCTCCATCTCAACCTGTCTTTCAGTGCAATCCTATTGAGCACCAGTGCAGCATGGGCACCAGGCCCATGCTGTATCCTGTGCTGGAGAGGAGCGGGTTGGGGATCTGCCATTTTGGCGCTGCTGCATTGGCGGCGGGGGGAGGGGTTAAAGGATAGGATTGGGCTCTCAGTATTCCAAATGTTGTTGATTTATAAAAAGATGTATATAGTGGCCATTTCAAAAACTTATCTATCTAGCCGCTTCGATTACCCTTACCGGGAGAAAAGCAGTGTAGAAATTCTTCAAATAAATATTTCACACATCTAGCTGAAGATTGGGAAATTTGAACCTACATATGTACAGCACATACATATTGACGTGCTCCATGTGATGTGTCCTTCCCTGCTGTGATGTGTCCTTCCCTGCAATGAGGCAGGTTCCCTGATTGCATGGAGAACCTACACACATTCAACTGAATAAAGATTGGCAACCCTTCAGACCTTCAACACCTGCTGGGGCAGGGCTAGCAGGTGCACTGAAATTGGGGCAGGGCCAGCAGCATGACCCCACTTTCCCTGCCCCATGTTAAGTGAAGGCAAGGAGGGTTTTTTGTTTTTTTTTTATGAACAGGTGTCTATAAGCCAGGCTAAATGAGAGTCCAGCCAGTACTCCATGGACTGGCTTCTGGTTTGGATAAGTTGGATCCTATAAGAAGTCTTCTTAATAACCAAGCAAGAGGCTGAAGTCTGGCGGGTCAATTCTACAGCACAATAAGTTGTGGGTAATGTGGCGGACAGGAACAATGGACTGGCAAAGTCAGGTCAAGCTAGCTGTCCCAGAGGCGTCGCTGGAGGGTGGTGGTGGTAGTGTACTGTACGTTCCACTCCCTGTTTACTCCCCAGTACGAGGTGGCCCCACTCCCTCGCCGTTGGAGCCATTCCGGGCAGACACTGCGGCGGAGGCAACGGGCAGGAGACTCCCTGCCCATTGCCTTTGTCGCTCAGAATGGCTCTGATGGCGAGGGGGCGGGGCCACCTCATACCGGGGAGTAAATGGGGAGTGGAACGGTGCGGAACTTACAGTATCGCCCCCCCCTCCAAGCGATGCCTCTGAGCTGTCCTGACCTGGAAGTGTTGCTTCCAACCAATCAGCATGGCCCTGCACACAAATTTAGAGATTGGAAATGACCTGAACTTGGCAGGGGGCTCTTTCTATGCAAAGAACAGTCTGCTGATTACTGGAAGGAAGAGATTTTCAGACAGAACTGGCATTGCTCCCATACTATCAATTTATCTGTTTACCCTGCAATTCGTGATCAATATCTGCATGGTTTAATTAATTATCAGCACCCTAGAGCAATCTAGAAGGGGGAAAAAAAACCACTATCATCAAGTGCAATGAAGAATGAGTCAACATTCTTGAAGTACCTCACACCCTTCCTCAGTAGCTCCCCCATTTAGTATGCATTGGGCTGTGATGTGACTCAACCCATTATCATTAACCCAATGGAAGCCAATGATGTTAAAGCCCCAGCAGACAGCTAATGAATGATATGGGGCTGTTGATAAGGTCATAATCATGGAGACATAGAGTGCAATATAAACAGGGTGCACAACAAAACCATTGCTATTTTTATTTAACAAGGTTTCCTCTTTGTATCTACATGTGAGTGCTACGGCCAACATTACTATGAGATCACAGTATCTGAGCATTGGACGGTGGCACTGTGTATAGGGGAAGCAACCAACGGGAGGAAAGCATGATGCACCTGCTCCAGGAACAAGGGCGAATGAGAGAATGAGAGAGAGAGTCTGACATACTATAGAGTTGCTACACAGGACCAGATGAAAGACTCCACTGGCAATGGGAGGAATTGGCGAGAAGGCCCAAGGGGAACTGAGTAATGGGTGAAGAGCATCTTGTCATGAGGTCACTAGTTAGTGAGCCAGACAAGCATCTTGTCTGGCTCACTAACTGATGCAGAAGGGAAGGGACTGAGCCAGCTACCAGTAGAAGAAAGGCAGCTTGAACGTTTCACTCACTGGTTTCTGACGTTAACAAATCCCACAAACAACAACAACCTGATCACTATGAATGGAATGCTGACATCAGATTCTGCTTCATATGTTATGCACACACCCATGACAGCTGTGTGAGAGGAGCTTCGCATGGTGAGCCAGTTGCATGAATGGCGACGACCTACCTGGTAGAGTGTAGCCATGATCATGTAACTTATTTCAATTAGGAGGAGTTAGTTTCTCCGGAACGCACCAATTAGATTGTAAACAGCGCTGCCAGCTGAGCTCCTGTGAACCAGATACATCTGGGTTCCAGGTGGCTTTTAGTATAATTTGAGTTGTTCCTCGATGGCTGTTTTACTTCTGATGATGCCACATATGCTTGGGGCGAAACGTAAAGCTGCTAAGAACACCTTGTAAACTTGAATAAAAGTTTTAAAACGGCAGAGTTACCTGGTAACATGTTCATTTTCAACTCGGAAATTTGGTCACGTCGTGACAACATGCGATCTTATTTCTGATACACAGGTGACTACACAAAAGCAAGCCTTATAGCCCAATCCTATGCATGTTTGTTCAGAAGTACAGTAAGTCCCTCTGAGTTCAATAAGGCTGCTTTTGAAGCAAGCATGCATAAGATTTCAGCCTTTCAAATAGTCCTGGAGTTGAGTGGACTGGATGGACAGGGCTCCTGGAAATAAGGATGTAATGACATAATGGTAGTAATGACATAATCAGTGCCAATGGAACAGCCATTGTTCGAAACAAGTATAAAGTGTTGAGGAGACCAGTGGCTAACCAAAACACAGAGAAGGAAGAGGGTATATGCTGGAACAAATGACATCATCAGTACCAGCTGGGAAGTAGTGTGAGTTGTTGGACAAGCCATTGGCTGGTCAGAAGAACACAGGAAGGAAAGGGATGGGTGCTGGTACCAATGACATCATCAGTATGAACAGAATGATCATTGTTAGGAAGTAATGTGAGGTGTCAGACAGGTCATTGGAAGGACAAGGAACAAGTTTTGTTTTCTTTCTGAGAATATCCCCCCCCCTTATTTTATTCTCAGAAAGAAAACAAAATGTAAATACTCTAGAAAGAAAACAAGGAAGTCAAGTTGCCGTTGTAGCATATTTTATGTATTGTAGTAAGTTGAATTTCATTTCAGTTGTTGTTGTTGTTTTTTGGTTGTTTGCTTGCAATTTAATATAATTTGTGAACCAACTGAGATTTTCTTTCCATGAATTATACACATTATATTTATTATCTTTCTCATGTACACATGATCTGGATCTATATCTGCCTACATACAACGCTGGGAAGATCCAAAGTTCCTGCAAACCATATAGAGGGGTGCTGTTTCTGTATGTTCCCCATTTCCAATCCCATGTGGGTGCATATGCAGGTTTCACACACAGGTCACTTCTTGGGTCTGATTTGTGCATGCCAAGGAGTATGACAGGAAGGACCCACATCAACTCTTCAGTGTCTGCACCAGGGGTTCATAATTAAGACATCCATAATTTTCAGCATGGTCAGTTCTGAGCATATGTTAAACTGAAGGAAAGGGACTCAAACTGCCCCTGTCTTACCTCTTAACTGCATGTGACAGCTGCTGTTGCATAAGGTGATTTGGATCGAGGTTATTTTATACTGATCTTCTGGGCAATACACATGTAATATGGCTGAGCTGTAAGTACCTGTTTTTGGAACATTTTTGGCAGTCTCAAACAATATATCCCTCTTTTGACAAGTTTTTGGAAATACATGAAAAAAGTTATATGTGCATTTACATTGCTCTCTCTCTCTCTCTCTCTCTCTCTCTCTCTCTCTCTCTCTCTCTCTCTCTCCCCCCCCCCCCTGTTTTTGTGTGCCCTCGGTTACTTCACAGGAGCAAAGCTGATTGGCAGTGTTGCGCAGTGATGCCATTTTGTTTGCTGCATGATCTCTGATTGCCGGGGATCACCCAGATGACTAATTCAGGAAGCATTTCCTTCACTCTCAATTTACTTTGCCCTCCATTGCATCATCATGTAGCCAATTTTTTGAATGACAACGTAGTATTGTGATGCCATCCCATCACAATACTGTAAAGCTATGGAGGTCTGGCTCAGTTGGTAGAGCGACCGTCTCATATATGCCTGAAGATATGAAGGACGGCAGATTGAGACGGCCGGAAGTGTCTGTGTCTGTGTCTGTCGGAGAACTGCTGGCATGCTGAGCTGATAAGTTGCAGAGGCTCTGTGGGGGAGTGGAACTGCAGCTGCACTTGAGTGGCAGTCAAGGTTGCCTGTCAGCTGAAGCGTGGTGAGGCGAACGCCAGAGAGAGAGAGAGAGAGAGAGAGAGAGAGAGAGAGAGAGAGAGAGAGAGAGAGAGAGAGAGAGAGAGATGGATTGTGAAAGAAACATCTAGAATGAAGGGTTCTACAAAAGATTAGAACATTACTATATTGTAAAAAACCCTTGGGGTTTAGAAAGCCTGCCCATGTAAACCGCCTTTGAATTAAAGTCAGAGGAGAAATCCGCTGACCAAAGAAAAGGTGGTATATAAATACAGTACTGGTTATTATTATTATTATTATTATTATTATTATTATTATTATTATTATTATTATTATTATTATTATTATTATTATTCACTGCATATTCCCTAACTGTCTGGGATCACCCATATGACCAATCCAGGAAAAAGTCAGAAGTAGTAACCAGAAGAAAATAATAAGCAGCTAGAAGCATCAAACATTGTTGAAAAAAGGTGAATATTCTCATAAACCATTTTTTTTCAGGAAATATGCTAACCATTATCATTATTTTGGTCCTGAAAATCAAAACAGGCGAATACTACAGCACAGTCATCATATGGAAGCACACGCTGTGTATATGACACAGTGACCAAGCTACATGCATTAAAAACTGTATATGTAAACTTATGCCCCAATCATACCCCATCACCACTTGCACTGATGCAGCTGCGTCATGCAGGCACACGCTGCATCTGGTGGTGGTGGTGGTGGTGGTGGTAAACGGGTAAACCCCCTGTTGCCCTGTGAGTACTCGGATCTGCGCCAGCTCTTTGACTGGTACACATCTGAGTGGACCCAAGAAGGTGTGGCAAGACCAGATAGGGTGCATAGATCTGCACAGTGCTAAAGTTGACTGTACCAATCATCTCTTCATCAGGGGAGATCCTTCTCTGCAGAAGGACATCTGTGTATGGACATCCAGTGAGCTTTGTACTTTGGCCATCATGTATCACTTCTTCCGGAACACCATAGCTTTACAGAATTATAAAAGACAGCCTTTGCTTCAGGAGCCAGAGCTCCAGGGCTTCCCTATCTTTCTGCCCTTGTTTCCTGTTACATTTTTTATGGTGACTTCAGCCCTCTAATGCTGTCATTCTCAGCCTCTTAGACCCCAATCCTATCCTTCCCACCCCCACCCAATGCAGCCGCGCCAAAAAGGCACACACTGTATCTACCAGAGGGGTGGATTGGGAGATTTCGGAGAGGAAAGGGGAATTATTTCCCCTTACCCCTCCATAAGCCTCTCGCTCGGCAATGGGTCTCCTTGGACCTGTGCCAGCTCTTTAGCTGGTGCAAATCCAAGGAGAAGAAAGGGGTGGGGAGGTTTGAAAAGAGGGGATAGGATCCAGTGTGTACTATTGCTGCCAGATCTACCCCTCCTGCCGCCTCCCTACCCACGTTCCTCCCCCTTCCCAACCAGTTTAGCCCATCCTCGCCCCCTCCCACCCACCCCTCCCCCACCGCTGCCTTACTTTGTCCAGCAGCAGGCATGGTGGGGTCCGTTGACGGATTGTGGTGCTGCTGCCTCTAGCAGCAGCGCTCTCAAAATGGCCGCAAATGGAGCGCTGCACACTCAATTGGCAGCCTTTTAAACTCTTATGCGTGACAGCCCAATCCTGAATAGGATTGGATTGTTACTCTCTTAAAATCAAATGTGCTCACTCTTCTGTGCTTCCCCCTATGCCTGGAACACCCCTAGTGGAACACTCACATTGTGCCACCATATTCCCAACTCAACTCAAGACTGACTACCATGTAACTGTATTTTACTTCTGATGATGCCCCAGATATTTGGGGCGAAACGTAAAGTTGTTATAACATCTTGTTTATTTTGAATAAAAGTTTTAAAACGACGGAGTTTGCCCAGCAATATGATGATTTTCAACTCGGAAATTTGGTCACGTCGTGACAACCTACGAACATATGTATTTTATTACTTTGCTACTCTTGCCTTTCCCTTCCTCCTTCCCCTATGTCCTCTCCCCCTGAGTGTCAAAATTTAGACTGCAAGCTCATTGGGGCAAAGATCTGTTTATAAAGCACCACAGCATGCAGGCATATAATGTTTTATTTCTACTAATTAACAAAACAACTACCAGGTTTTAATAAACTAGAATAAAAGCACCTTTCAGCGTCTGATCTTTGTCCTCTAATTAACAGCTAGGAAAATGAACTTTGAACACCTAAAACAAATAGAGAGAGTGTATATACAGAGTCATTCAATCCTTCAGGATAGGAATTGCTGTGTAATTTATTGCCTCCCGTTGTATCTGTTAAGGCACCCCAGTGGTTAACATGAGCACTCTTTGTCCAGAGGTTGCCAAGGAAACAGTTCCTGTATTTCAGGAAGCAGGGAGAGCAGTTTCCTGTTTTCAAGAAGGCTTAAGGACTGTTTTTGTCCAATCAGAACACAGATACATGAACCGGAAATGGAGAACACAGCTGCCAAGGGCATATTAAGTGTTGTGTGCTCTTTTTTTTAATAAAAAAGAACTGTTGTAATTAATAAAAGCAGACTTTGCCATACCTAAATTGGGAGCCACATGACAAGAGAGTTACAGACTTAAGGGTGTCTACAAAAAGAACACTGGGCACAGACCAAAACACAACTGAATGCGATGAGGAAGTGGGTGTTTTTTGCAGCTTCCATAGATGTAATTTGCACACAATGTAACACACCCAGTATATGGTCACGGTAAAAACGCCACACAAATTTTAGAAGCTTCAGCTTACAGCTGTAAGTGGTGCTTACATTACAACAATAATACTGTAGTGGTGCCTTTCTTTTCTTCTCTTTCCTCTTTTCTAATTTCTCCTTTTCCTTTCTCTGTTCTGTTTTCTTTCTCATTCTTTCTCATTATTATTTCCTAATCTTCCTCCTATCTCCTATTTCACCATTTTTGAAAAATAATTTTTAACCTTTCCATCACCTCTTTTCCCTTTAGATTTTCCTTTAGAGTATCCTTTAGATTTTCTTAGAAATAAAAACAATATGATTAATCATCTGACAACAGGGGAAAGACTTATGCACATAGTCAGCTTGACCCTTTGTTACTATACTGAGTCCTAGGTGTATTTTTAGGCAGCTGGAGTATTTCTAAGTAGCAATAAGTATTACATGCATACCATGGTGTAAGTATAGACAGAGCTCTGTAAACGTTGTGCACATTCCTACACGAATGCAGAAAAGTATGGAATGTAGTACGGAGTTCAGAATTCTTGCAAATCTCAGATTTCAACTTTTTTAAATGATAAACATGAATGATGGAAAATGTGTGGGTAATAGTTGCTAAAACAACCTCAGAAGCCAGACTGGTATCTAACTAGTCTTTCATAGTACAATCCTGCCTAAAGATATGCAGGTAGCCCGAAGGCCGCCCGCATTCCGGGCCGTTCCTAGTGGGGAACGTCGCCTTCCCCCGGTGTAGAGCTGGGAGGCCCCAATGGGCCTCCTTGGATTTCTGCCAGCTCAAGAGCTGGTGTAACTCCGAGGCGGCCATGTAATGGCTGCTGAGCCTGGGAACGGGACAGGGATGTGGCGGCCGACATCCCTGCCCCCGCTCCCAGGCTGGCTCGGCCAACCGCTGCCCTCCCTCCCTAGCCGCCTGGCCCGCCCTTGCACCCGCTGGTGGGAGACTTACGTTCCCCAGCGGCTACAGCTGGATTACTTCGGCGGCGGAGTGAGGGCTGCCGGCGTCCGCACCAGTGGCCCTTACTCAAAAGTAGTCGCAAACGTGCTTTACGGCATATTTGCGACAATTTAGAATGGCGGAGTGCGCGCTCTGCCACTCTAAATGTACGCAGGACTGCGCTTTGAATGATTGAGGCTTGAGGCTCTCATGCCCCATGTGGATGGATTCTTGCCCCTTCCTGGGGCCGGTGCCAGCTATTTTGCGTCCTAGGCAAGGCTAACTACTTGCACCCCCAAACAACATTTTTCATAAGACTTTATAATAAATTATATTCTATAGTACTGTTGTGGTATTTATCTTATAATAAAAAATATATAAATTGTCAGTTGCGTTTTTACAAGGGTTAAAAAAACTAATCTGTATAAAATCGTGCCCCTCAAAAGTCAGTACTGTGCCCCTCTGAGATCTGTGCCCTAGGTATCCTGCCTAGTTGGCATAATGATAGCACTGGCCCTGCCCTTCCTCATGATTAGCAAAGCTTATAAAATTATGAAAATTGTACAGATTGCACAAAAATTATGCAAAATAGGAAACATTATGCACATTTTGTTAATTTGCGTAAAATTACAGATTGCAGAAGTCAACGTTATTGACATAGAATTTAGATGGCCTAGGTGCAGAATTGTAATTGTATTTTGTTTTGTTTTAACATAGAGTACACAGCCTGGAACATGGCTGGCCTCTAAAGTAGCATAAGGTAATTGCCACCCGTCAATCCACTCCTTAGCATAATCTGATCCACCTTGGAGTAGGTATAACAAAAAAGCAATATGTGCACCATTTTTGAGATTACGAGCAAGCATGCTTCTTTCTCAAACCTTGTGCTTTTTACATAGGAACTTCCAAAGTTTTTTCAACCTGTCAAAACCTATATTGATAGGGCAATAACAGGAATGATCCCAAAAGAAATAAAAAAAAATTAGCAAGTGTAGCATTTTTTAGAATAAACCAATGTGTTTTAGTCTTGGTGCCATATAGGTAGTTTTTGTTTGTACTTCTCTGATGTTGTTTATGCCTTAACTGCAGACTTCCAAAAAGTAAGCGTAGAGGAAGGGGGCAAGAGGGTGGAGTATTTAAAAATGCATTTAATTGCAGAAAAATTAATTCTATTGGCAATCGAGCAGGCATCATCCTAAATGACTCCCATCTGTAAGAGGATGAGTAAGCTTCAAAAAGGAGAAGCTAGTAAGATGTATAAACTATGTGCGCCTTTAATTTGAGAGAAGCCCAATCCAAACTGTTATATAGATGGCACTTCATTCCACATAATGTTAGTGGAATTTATGGCATCAGTTATGCTTGATCTTTTGGAAGAATCAGGCACCAAACCCCAACTTGGTACATACACGATAGGAAGATTCTTTTGTATATAATTTTCAACTATTTGAACAATTGCGCCGGCGGAATGCCTATTCCGCAGGCGGAAGCGTCCGGATCCAAGCGGAAAGGCCTAGATCTGGCACGCATCACGCAATGTTGTTGCATTTGCCAGCACCACCAGTGAACACAACAAGACCGCCAGCGCTGTCGCTGCAGCCACACACGTTTGCAAAATAGCTGGCACAGAGCCATGGAGACTCATAGCGAAAGTGGAAGCTTTGCCCAGGGTAAAGGAATGAAAGTTCCTCACCCTGAGGAGACCTCTACAACTGCCCTCCACCCTAGGAGGATGAAGTGTGTGCTCCATCGGCGGGAGGGGGGGGGAGTTAGGTAGGATTGGGCTGTAACAGTGCAATACCAGGCATGTCTCCTCAGAAGTAAATGCCATTGAGTTCAATGAGGTGTACTCCCAGGTAAGAAAAAAAAGGCGCCTGAGGGTGGACATGATTGAGACGTATAAAATTATGCATGGGATGGAGAGAGTGGATAGAGGGAAATTCTTCTCCCTCTCGCACAACACCAGAACCAGGGGACATGCACTAAAATTGAGTGGAGGGAGAGTTAGAACAGACAAAAGAAAATGTTTCTTTACCCAGCGTGTAATTCATCTGTGGAACTCCTTGCCCCAGGATGTGGTGATGGCACCTGGCCTAGATGCCTTTAAAAGGGGTTTGGACAGATTCATGGAGGAAAAGACCATCACAGGTTACAAGCCATAAGCAACCTCCTGGTTTTAGAAATGGATTTTCTCTGTGCCAGGTGCAAGGGAGTGTCAACGGGAAACAGGTTATCTTGTTGTCTTGTGCTCCCTGAGGCATCTGGTGGGGCCACTGTGTGATACAGGAAGCTGGACTAGTTGGGCTTTTGGCCTGATCCAGCAGGGCTCTTCTTATGTTCTTATGTTCTTATATAGGATTGCAGCTTTACTCATGGATTGGACCCACAGCCATTCATTCAAAATGGCTAAATCAAATTGTAATACAAACAGAAGGAAAAGCCATCTTTAGATGACTTTTTCATCAGATCTGGCACAGGAAGAAAGGAACTTGCCTGCCTTCAGTTTCAGCATCATTGATTTATTGAGGGGTAGAGGGAGAACATTTTAATCTCTAATTAAATCTTTTGTTGATTAATCTACTGATTAAATTGATTAAAGCTTACAGCTCTACTTCAGACTCAGTCAGACTTGTACTTCATAACCTATGTCATTGATAACATTTGATTTTTAAAGTGAGAAAGAAATGGATTGGTCCGTTTAATTCAGGACCAGTTTAGAGAAAGTTAAGAATGCTGGGAGAATCACTGGGAACAATAAGATTTGAAGACATATCTATATGCTCTTAAGAGTTTTGATTTGGGAGAGGCTTAAGCATGAGTAACTTTCTTTGGATTTCATCCTTAGTTCTCACTAACAGCTCAATCCTATCCTTTCCCCCGCTATAGCATGCAGCTGTGCCAAAATGGGCTGTGTTGTATGCTATAGTGGGAGGGCAGATTGCGAGGCTTGGGAGAGGAAAGGGAAAATATTTTCCCTTACCTGTCCATAAGCCTCCCAATCACCAATGGGTCTCCTCAGACGTGTGCCAGTTCTTTAGCAAGACAAAGGGGGCATGTTGGCTGTTCCCGGAGGGGATAGCATCCAGCGCAAGTTGCCCACACTGGGTGCCACCTCCTCCTCCCATCTCTGGGTCAAAAGCATTTCACTTTGACTGCATTGTGACTGACAGCCCAATCCTATGGGCTTCAACTGGTGCCGATGGGAACATGTGTTCCGCTGGCGGCGGCTGAAAAGTAGCTGTGAAGCGCTTTCTGGCAGTGCGCTGAGGTGCCTTCCTGCACACGTTGCCTGATCTGCAGAGGCCCGTTGATGCAGATAAGATGGCGGGGAAGATGGGGGGGGTGGAGGGAGAGCGAAACGGGGTGGGGTGGGGAGGAGCAAAACTGGGCAGGGAGGAGGGAGTATCGGGGCAGGGAGGCTGCAGGAGGGGTGGATCTGGTGGCAATGGCACGTGCTGGATCCTATCCCCTTTTCTGTAGCTTCCCCTCTCCCTTTCTCTCCTTGGACCTGTGCTAGCGAAATCACTAACACAGGTCCAAAAAGACCCATTGTGGGGTGGGAGATTTACGCTGGGGTAACAGCGCTCCGTGTTCCAGCCGCATGCTACGCGCTGCGGCAAGGAGAGTTATGCTGGCTACATGACCACAGAGGCGTCTTTGGACAACGCTGGCTCTTCGGCTTTGAAATGGGGATGAGCACCACACCTTAGAGTCGGACACGACTGGACTTAATTGTCAGGGGTCACCTTTACCTTTTTTAAAAAGGATTTAAACCCCTTTCTCTGCTGAAGCCTACCAGTCCACCCCTCCCCCCCACTGGGTACAGCGGGGGGGGGGAGGATAGGATTGAGCTGTTAATTAGTGACAACACTGGAAAGATTAGTATAATTTAAAAAATTCATTAGCGCTTAAAATTGAGAGAAAGCACCTATGCACTGCTGAGGCAGTGGTCTAGGCTTCCACATAAGCACCCAATGCAATGAGTTGATTACAGTTAATATACAGGAGCTCTAGACTCGCCTGTTGTTTTTTATTTATGTTTTTATTCCACTTTTCTGCCTTTAAAAAGCCAAATAACAAAAATATGAATGCAAACGATAAAAATCCAAATTTAAATGCCTAAGAACCAAAAATGAACAATCAGCAACAATGTGACTATAGGGAAAAGGAATATCTCGACTGGCCCAAGTATGCTGTCTCACCCCGTAGGACTACATCTGCTTTGGAACTTTACACATTTCTACTGTTGACTGTCCTTTTTCTTCTTCTGTGCTTGGATATTTGGGGACAAAGTAATTTAAATAACAGATTTACTACTAATGGAAGCAGAACAGACCGTTTAGCTATCTCCTCTTGGGTCAATTCCATCATGAAAATAGTCAGGGCAAGTGTGGCCCACGAGATATGTGATGCGGAGCTGCAAACTCCAGTTTCATGTCTTGGGACTTGTGTGGCCCTGGGCAAGTTGTGAAACAAGAGTAATTGCCATTTTCCAAACACAATTGTTGAGAAGATACTGTAGATGCAATGATGGCTGTATGAAATTCTGTATAATGATAAAAAAAGTAGTAAAATATATAATGATGGCATCGGTTTCACACATTCAGAAGACCTGAAACTCCACTTTGAAAAGATCCATGAACTGCCACCTTTTCTCTTTGCTACGTAGCAATCTGCAAGCTATTTTGCGTACACCATGAATGTGTCCAGTAATGCGGACAAAGATAATAAAATTATACCAGTGGTGTATTTTATGCAGTGTTTTTAAAATAAAGCCTGCTATGATGTTTTTGCAGCCTCTAGCTCTAGTTATGATAATCTTTGCTGTGTGGGATTACGTATCCCCAGTCTAGTGGCAGCCGAGTTTCCTTTATTATTGGACGCCTGCTATAAAAGCAGGCCTGGGGATATGAAGAGCTACATTAATATGTATATGGAACAGTCCATAAAATGCCCCGTGCTCAGAGTATAAAGAAATTCCCTTTCCATGAATACTTGTGGGGGGAAAAACATTAAAAAGAGAATATGACTCCTAAATTAATTAAAAATCACGAACAAATGAAATCTTATCACCAGGCTAATGAAGTGCTCAAACGTCAGCAAACTGCCTCCATTTGATTGCATTACTCAGGATTAAGAAATGCAAGAACAGACAGCCATAAATACAGTCTGATGACTGGCTCAGGTTTGCCCGCTCTTTGCCATGTCATTGCATTACAATGTAGAAGTCTGTCAGCTGTAATTGTTTGCAAAATTCTGCTCTAGAAACCTTGCAAGCGCTACTGTTTTCTTCAGCAGGGTAAGCAGCAGCTTTTCGAGGTCCATTTAGATCAGAAAAATTGTGCGGGCAGTGCTTGAATTAGAGGGGCCCAGAGGGAGCCCACCCTTCTGAGCTTTGTGTGGTCCTCTTAGTTGTTGTTGTTCAGTCGTTAAGTCGTGTCTGACCCTCGTGATCCCATGAACCATATCCCGCCAGGCCTTCCTGTCCTCCACTATCTTCCTGAGTTCGCTCAGTTTCATGTTCGTTGCATCGGTGATGCAGTCTAACCATCTCATCCTTGGCCTCCCCCTTCTCCTTTTGCCTTCAGTCTTTCCCAGCATCAGAGTCTTCTCCAGAGAGTCCTCTCTTCACATTAGGTGGCCAAAATATTTGAGCTTCAGCCTCAGTACCTGTCCTTCCAGGGAACAGTCAGGGTTGTTTTCATTTAGGATTATTTATAAGGCTACAGGTCAGATGGGTCCTATTTGATTAACGGCCAGATTACACATTTCACTCAAAACGAGGCTGGCCCATCCATGAGGCCAACTAAAGCGGTCACCTCAGGTAGCAGATTGGTGGGGAGCAGCACCCATCTCTATCCACTACTTACTCTCTTGCTCCTCTTCCTTCCACACCCCTTTTCCATTGGAAAAGGAAGAGGGGTACAGAGAGGAAGAGCAAATGTGGTGGGGAGGAGAGTGCTGGACTAAGACATTGGAGAGTGGGAAGTGCAGAGGCTGGCACATCATCGGGTAAGGGGGGCAGCGTTTGGCATGCTGCTTCAGGTGTCAGGAAGTCTTGGTCCAGCCCCGACTAAATGTATAACGTGGTCTAGAGTGTGTTTAGAAAGATTGCAGCTTTGGAGACCTCAAAACAGAGTAGAACCATAGCAGGGAGGTACGTTTTAACCACCACCACCACCGGGTTCTGCTCTGTTTTGTGCCCCCTTCCTGGGCTGCTATTTAAAAACCAAACTGACTAAGCCATGCTATGTGTTTATAGGCATGCCTAATCCTGATATCCAGGAGTGCCAACCAGAACTAAAACTAAAGGCCCCTAAAATTAAAGTGAATCTGGTTGGCACTTGTGGATTTCATCAAGGGCCCCCTACTTTTCCTTCCATAATTTGAGCATTGCATGAGAAGAAATTTTATTTCCATTTTCAAAACTCAAATCGAATTTTGGAAAGGGGGGGGCTCACAGCGCTCTCTCTCTCTCTCTCTCTCTCTCTCTCTCTCTCTCTCTCTCTCTCTCTCTCTCTCTCTCTCTTAAGGAAATATCCAGAGATATTATCATCATTAATCTCTTGCATCTTGTCTAATTTGGTCTTTGAAAGCAAATATTAAGGCTTAGATTATATGAGGGAGAGCTGAGAACAGGACTTCATGGGAAATAGGGTTTTTTTTTATGGTGAGCGCCTCAGAAGGCCTGTTATTTAAACAGCTTCCTTCCCCTCACCTCCACCCCAATGCCACATGCTTTTGAACCAGGCTTTCAAAAGCAGATTGTGATATGACATGAGGATTTGCTGTTCAAAGGGAAAAAAGTGTCAGGAAAAAAATCCCATTGGGCATGTCAAAGCCTTTGAGCACATCTAAAGTAGCTCTCTGGATCCTAGCCAACACATTCAATATTCACTTAGTACTGTACATGTTTCAATCACATGAATGCCAACTGTACCTTTTCTCCAATGAACGCCACACTGGATACATTCACACAATATTCTGGAAACACTTAAGAAATGCATAAAAACATCAGATGACCTTAGAGGGATATTCACATAATTGCAAGTTTCCTGGGATTCAGCAGCTCTATACCTAGCAGAAGGTAGTCGCTTCCTGTTTAATTTAAGGTAGTCATAAGACATGCAAGCTGCAGAGAGCTGTGTGACTGCTCAGAGTAGCTCCCTAGAGGGAAAAAGTAGCAATTAAAGAACTTACTATGTTTTCAGGGAATCCTCCTCCACTGGTTGGGTAAAACAGATGTTATGGAAGAACTATTCAAATGCAAGATGGGTACAGTGACGTCTTTTATTGAACCTACATCTGTGCATATGAGTGTAGAAGAAAAAAAAATGATAAGTCACACAGAACTCTTCATTGAAGAAAATGGATTACTTATTTAATTTTCAGCCCAATCCTAAGGGGCCTTTACACTGCCAGAATGAGTGTTCCAGTGGTGTAAACCCCTTTACAGCTGTCACAAAACAACAGCGCCAATAGACATGTGGGGGTGGGCAGAACAGGGAGGGGATGGGGCAGGGAGGAGGGTGGATTAGGCCCAGGGAGGGGGGTGGGTTCGGCGGCAGTGGCGCCTGCCAAATCCTAACCCCCTTCAAGGGCCTGATCCGCCTTCATGAGTCAACTCCCCCTCGGGATACAGTGGAAGCTGCGTTGGCGCCACTGCATTGCCGCACAGGGAGTTACATAGGATTGGGCTGCCCGACTCATGCAACCTTCCACAGTTGCTGGCCCTTCAAATTACCATAGCACTACATTTGGCCAGGAAGCCATTATCAGTGAGTCAGTCTTTGTCCATTTCATTCCTTTAAAAGAAAAGAGAAAAGCATACCAGGTCCAGTTGAGCATGCCACAGCTATGTATACCCAGCTGACTAATTTCAAAATGAGTTTCTTCTTCCTCATCCACACAATTGTTTTGGTTAATTCTTGTTTTTGTAGGGTGTTTTTGCACATGACACTGACAGCTTCTTTGAACCTCTGGAGTGTTACATTTCTGCATGCCTGTAATTGTTGTTAATGCAGGATCGAAGATGGGAATAAACTATTTCACAGTTGAAGGCACATTCAAGCCAATGGAGGTTTTGCATTCAAATTACTGACACAGGAAATGCAAATACATGTGGTGTCATGTCTTGTCAGCTGGTGGCATTAGAAGCGTAGCAGCCCACAGTAGCCACAAACAGGCCAAACATGGATATGTGCGTGTAAAATGGGTATAGTTTATTGAGGCTTACCATAGGTGCCCATTTCAATGAAGAAAAACTGAGATTAATTTGGGGAATGTGCTTGAATACTGTATATGCAAACTTATTTTTTTAAATCTCTGGATTGATAGGGGATGTCCAGATCTGCTGGAGCCAAACAGAAGCAGAGTTAGAACAAGCCACATCCTGAATCTGCACACTGGGCCACAAAGGACCACAGGATGATCAACACCGTAATTCTGAAATGAAATTGATGCCTGTATCCAGCCTGGTGTATTCAGTTATCTTTGCCCCAGCTAAATGTTTTTATCTTCATCAGTTTGCTTCACTATCACTTCTACACTGCTGTATTTTCCATAAAAATCTGTGAATCAGGGTTATAATGAAGCTGGAGTCATGAATCCTTTTATATGGCCTCGCTTTTTGGCTCTGTGTTGTAAACGGGCTGGTAGCGATGATACTTGTTAGATACTTTATAATGAAATAAATGTGAAATGTGGCTGCAAGAAGTCTGCTTCTGCATTTTCACCTTGCTGAAGAAATCCTCCTTATTAGTGATTCTTATCACCTAGCACATAATCTACCAAACACAAACAATCTTCAGGCGCATAAAATATTTACAGGACTTCCTTGGAACCCCTATCAGCTCTGTGTAAACTTTGTGGTTGTCGGATATTGCAAACAAGGAATGTTTAGCTTCTCACTCCAAATCCTGTTCAGTGGCTGTAATAAAACAAGTTAAGGCCTAACTATCTTCTCGACAAACATCCTACCGTGCTGTTCATAAACACGTTGGGCTATTAGATATGTATTCAGCTTTAGGTTATTGCAGACTACTACAAGGAAACATGAGAACCTTAACTGGTCCCTTGGTGGATTGTGCCCTCATAAAAGAGAGAAACCATCTCCATCTCTCACACTATCTAAGACCAACATTCTGCAGACTGATCTATAACACAGCAGGTTTTTTTGAAAGTGGCTCCATTCTTGGGAAAGGAAAGGATTGTGTGGAAAAAGAACACTGCTAGTGGCCAGATGAAGAGTGGTGTTAATGTAGTGCTTCGTACATGATCCCACCCTTCCCAGGTAATTTGAACATTTGTACATTACCTCCTGCCAACCTAGCAGTTCGAAAGCAAGAAATTGCAAGTAGATAAACAGATACTAAGGCCAGCGGGTGGCGCAGTAGGTTAAACCGCCTAACCATGAGCTGTCGATCGAAAGGTCGGCAGTTCGAATCCGCGACGGGGTGACCTCTTGTTGCTTGGCCAGCTCCTGCCAACCTAGCAGTTCCAAAGCATGTTAATGCGAGTAGATAAATAGGTACCGCTTGCGGGAAGGTAAACAGCGCTCCGTGTTCCAGCTGCATGCTACGCGCTGCGGCAAGGAGAGTCATGCCGGCCACATGATCACGGAGGCGTCTTCGGACAACGCTGGCTCTTCGCCTTTGAAATGGGGATGAGCACCACACCCTAGAGTCGGACACGACTGGACTTAATTGTCAGGGGTCACCTTTACCTTTTTAAAAAAAAAAAAACAGGTACTGCTGCGGCAGGAAGGTAACAGTGTTCTGTTAGTCATGCCGGCCACATGACCATGGAAGCTGACAGTCTTTGGACAGTCTTCGGACAGCGCTGGCTCTTCAGCCTTAGAAACGGAGATGAGCACCGCATTCTAGAGTCTGACATGACTGGCTTTTGTGCAGAGGATACCTTTACTTTTACCTACATTACCTCAGTGGTGTGGGATCAAACTACAGGAAAGCACAACCATGCCACTCCCATAATGTAAGAATTAAAATGAAGTAAAGTTATAATTTTTAAATATATTTAAATTTTGTTTTAACATTTTTGTTATTTAGGTAAAGGTATCCCTTGACAATTAAGTCGTGTCCGACTCTAGGGAGCGTTGCTCATCTCCGTTTCAAAGCCGAAGAGCCAGCGCTGTCCGAAGACATTTCCATGGTCATGTGGCCGGCATGACTCAACACCGAGGCGCATGGAACGCTGTTACCGTCCTGCTAATGCGGTACCTATTAATCTACTTGCAATTTCTTGCTTTCGAACTGCTAGGTTGGCAGGAGCCATCGCACGGATTCGAACTGCCGACCTTTCGATCGACAGCTCATGGTTCAGTGGTTTAACCCACTGCGCCACCCGCTGGCTATTGGTTATTTAATTTTTATTTTAATATTTAATATTTTTATTATTTTATATGTACATATTTCAATCTTACAGTGGCTTACAGTAATCTTTCGTACAAGGTCTGAAAAGATGCACAGCACAAGCCTATACATGTCTACTCAGAAGTAAGTCCCATTGAGTTCAATGAAGCTTACTCCTAATAAGTGTACAGTATAAGATTGCAGGCTCACCCCCTTCATCACTTCAGCAAAGGCCATGATGGGACCCTATAGTCAGTGGCGTTCCCAGCCCTCCCGGCGCCTGGGGGGGCGGGGTTGGAGCACCCCCACAAGCAGCCGGGCTCGGGGCTGAGCGCCCACTCGCCACGTCCCCGGCCTTCGGAGGCTCCGCTCCGGAGACCGAGGACAAGCCCTCCAAAGAGACCGCCCAGTTCGGCGGTCGAGGGCTTTCTGAGAGGGATGAACGCGACGCCGGCTTTTATAGGGTCTGCGCATGTGCAGAACCTTTCTGAGTGCAAACGGGCAGCCCGTTTGCCCTCAGAAAGGTTCTGCACATGTGCAGACCCTATACAAGCCGGCGTCGCGTTCATCCCTCTCAGAAAGCCCTCGACCGCCGAACTGGGCGGTCTCTTTGGAGGGCTTGTTTCCGGAGCGGAGCCTCCGAAGGCCGGGGACGCGGTGCGGGGGTGCGCCAGCTGGGCTCCGCCGCCGCGCCGCTCTGCGCAGCCCCGAGCCCGGCTGCCGCGCCCCCGCACCCACTCGGCGCTTGGGGGGGAGCACACCAGCTCCCCCCATGTTAGAACGCCTCTGCCTATAGTAATAGGACCTTCTGGGTTCAGTCTTCTGTAGAGGCTGAGTATTCTGCTGCTGCTGCTGCTGCTGCTGCTGCTGTACTAGACAAGAATGAGAGTGGTTTTATAATCCTTCTTTTAAGGACTGTCAGCCAATTAAAGACATCTTAGCTGGTTAATCATGCTAGTTTAGTTGCTTAATCAATAAAATAATCAATTTGATTTGCATATGGGTAAAATAATAGTTCTGCTGCAGCAAGAAGCATGCTCTCTTTGGTTTGGGATAATTCATGCATTTGTCTCAGCAAGGCATCATCTTAAAAGGCATTCCCTCCTGTGTGAGATGGGGTTTTTTCCTCTTTAAGATGGTGTTTGCCATTTGAGTGTTTATAAGTGTTTGTATTAAAATATGTTTAAATATTCCCATTTAATTTAGAACACCTTTTAGTTGATTACACATTTTTACATCCATTAATCTAACCAGGTAATCCATGAAGCATTGCAGTCCTGTATTCTTTTTTTAAAAAAGCCCTTTTTATCAGCAAAAGTATCCTACTATTTTGTGGACCATTCACTTATTTATCACAATCACTGGCCAAAGCCCCTGAGATGATGTACAAACTTTAAACTGCAACTGCTGTTAAAAAACAAACAAACACATGGATTAATGTCTGATATGATGGTTTAATAATCACTGTTGAGTGATCCATACATTCTGGGACACATTCAAAATCTGCCATTGTTAATGAGTTTGCTTACATGAATGGCCATTATGTATTCTTGCTATATCAGTATTTTCACAGTATTTGTACTTTTTTAAAAAATAAACTTGCCTTTATTTTCACAAAGAATGCATGTGCAACAACCAGCTGTTTATGCAGCCTTCAGACTACAGAATTCATGATGCAGTGTCACTTCAGCTAAATACAAATCCATGAAAACGAGAGAGAGAGAGAGAGAGAGAGAGAGAGAGAGAGAGAGAGAGAGAGAGAGAGAGAGAGAGAGAGCAATCCACACTAACTTTAGAACGTCGAGCACGTGCTCCGCCATTGTAAAGTGTCGCAAACATGCCGTAAAGCATGTTTGTGATTACTTTAGAGTGAGGGCGGTCGGCATGGAGGCCAACAGCCCTTACTCCGCTGCCAGATCGTCCCTGTGGCCGCCGGATACAGGTAAGGGATCCCCCAGCGGGGATGGTTCAGGCGGTGAGGGAGGCCGGGGGGTGGCCCGGGGTGGTGGGGATTGTTGGAGATGGGCAGCTTTTGTCTGCTGGACACTGGGGGGCAGTGTGTCATCTGGTCACCTGAAAGACCTTTTGCCTTGACCTCTCTGTGTTCCAAGGAAGGGGTGTGGCCCCTGACTCTATTTCCTCCTTCTTACCTTTTCTCACTCTCTTCCTCTCCTGACTCCAAGGTGGAAGGATGTGCCATGCTAGCCTCCTGCCCAGCGACCATCTTCCAAGCACACCTCATGCAGGGAGCACCAACTATAGGGATGTTCCGTCCTAAGTTAGAATGAACCTCTGGTCTTAACCAGATGCTGTATATATTGAGCTGAAATCGTGAGTAAACTTTCTCTTTTGCAACTTCACTCAGCCTATGCCTCGTGTGCTTATTTAGCTAAGCAAGTCTGCCTTGGGTGTAAGGGGGAACTCAGATAACCTCTCAATAGGTTATTCCAATAGGGATGGTGGTCGCCATATCCCCGTCCCGTTCCAGGCTGGCACAGCCTTTACACGGCCTCCTTGGACTTACACTTGCAGCTTGCAGAAAAGAGCAACCAGAATGATTTGTGGGCTGGAGCACCTCCCTTATGAGGAAAGGCTACAGTGTTTGGGGCTTTTCAGTCTAGAAAAAAGGCACCTGAGGGGGGACATGATTGAGACATATAAAATTATGCATGGGATGGAGAGAGTGGATAGAGGGAAATTCTTCTCCCTCTCGCACAACACCAGAACCAGGGGACATGCACTTAAATTGAGTGGAGGGAGAGTTAGAACAGACAAAAGAAAATATTTCTTTACCCAGCGTGTGATTCATCTGTGGAACTCCTTGCCACAGGATGTGGTGATGGCATCTGGCCTAGATGCCTTTAAAAGGGGTTTGGACAGATTCATGGAGGAAAAGACCATCACAGGTTACAAGCCATAAGCAACCTCCTGGCTTTAAAAGTAGGTTTTCTCTGTGCCAGGTGCAAGGGAGTGACAACAGGAAACAGATTATCTTGTTGGCTGTGTGCTCCCTGAGGCATCTGATGGGGCCACTGTGTGATACAGGAAGCTGGACTAGATGGGCCTTTGGCCTGATCCAGCAGGGCTCTTCTTATGTTCTTATGTACACCAACTAAATAGCTGGCGGAAATCCAAGGAGGCCCATTGGGGCCTCCCCGCTCTACACCGGGGGAAGGGGACGAACATCCCCTTCCCCCGGGTTGACCCACGATCGGCCTGGAACGGGGATAGGAGACAGGCACCACCACCAGATACTTAGTCAGGATTGCGCTGTCAGAGAGAGAGAGAGAGAGAGAGAGGGAGGGAGGGAGGGAGGGAGGGAGGGAGGGAGGGAGAGAGAGCTCCAACTGATGGGCTCTCTTGGAGAATGGCAGTGCAAATGGAACTCAGAGCCGTATCTAGGGCGGAGCGGACGGAGCAATGGCTCCAGGCGGCAACTCAGCTGGAAATTCCAGCTACACGGCGGGCGATACAGGGCAGTGGGAGGCAGCCCAACCGGCCCCCGGAGGCTCCGCCAGGTCCGCGTGGCTCCGGAGACCGGGAGAGAGCGTCCGCCTGTCATGCTGGCTCAGCCTATACTGCCCAGGCCTTAGCCGGCGATTTCGCACATGCGTACAACGCATCGGCCTGGGCAGTAGGGGCCGAGCCGGCAATGACGAGCGGACGCTCTCTCCCGGCCTCCGGAGTCACGCGGACCCGGAGGGAGCAGTAAGCCGGGAGGGAGGCAGCAGCCGGGCGGGGGGCACCCGGGGGTCGGGCGGGCACCCAGAGCAGGGTCCCTCTGGGTCACCCCCCCTCCAAATCGCAGCACGGCCTCTGGCCGCGACCAAAAAATCCTTCAGGGCAGTTATGCTGCCCAGAGCTAGGGGGGTGTTGGCCACCCTCAGGGCGGCCAACACCCCCTAGCTCCGGGCAGCATAACCACTAGCCTCGCCTCTGATGGAACTGATCAAAATTTGAACAGGCAGACAGGAAATCTGTCACTTGTGGCTAGGGTAATGGAAATCAGTCCCTAAAGAAAATACAGTACAAAAATATTAAAAAGAGAATTCCCCCCCCCAATGGTGTAATGATATTGGGGGGAGTTGCATAGTTTGTGCTGAAAAGTGTAATAAGTACAGTAGATTTCTTTTCAAGTCCCACAACTACATTCTATTCAATGGTCAAAAGAACAATGAATGTGCTGCTAACAGAAACACATCCTTTAGGAAAGCAGCTGGACTTTGCTCAAATGAGAAAGAAATTTGCCTTTATTGTGCAATAAAGTGTTTGTGTGGAAAGGCATTCACGTGAGCAATCCTTAGATGTCTGAATAAAGCTTTCTGGAGTTTTTGCTACAAACTGCCATGCCAACATATTTGAGTGGAATAACAGAAGGGAATGAATGGGGAATTAATATAATTAGAGCTAGAAAATGCACAAAGAGACTTCTATACCTCAGAGATGGTGCCAAATGGCACTTGTGGGTAGCAAGTGCGCCTCAGTCCTCAGACATGCTTCCTTCCTGCCATCCTTTCTGCTCCCAAGTCCATTCACAGCCATATATCCACAGCACAGCAGTGTGAGAAAGTTTAACTATTTGGGCTATTGGTCCTCCCACTTCTATTCCAAATGCTTTCTTCCTTCCTCCAACAATAGTCATTCCCTCATTAGTATAGTAGTCCTTTAAGATCTCTATCTTTTGTCTACACTGTGTTATTCCTGTTTTTAGAAGGAGAATTGACATTGAAAGGTGGTGACACGCCCTCAGCCACATTCATATGAGTCAATGGCTGGTCAGGAACTGAAATTCATCCAGGTGTTCTTGAGATCCCGTCAACGGTACTCAGTTATTGCTAGACCACACTCTGCTGTCACTCTAGTAATGCCTCTGCATACGTAGTTACATTTTTTCCGTGTAGATAGTGCGAGATCTTGGGCAGCACTCACATTATCAGGGATATAGCCACTGCTGTGTGGATATATGGCTGTGAATGGATTTAGGAGCAGAAAGAAGGGGACCCTTAATGAAATTCCCTCCCCGTTCCCTCCCCAATTTTAGCCATATCATGCCCCCCCCCCGTCTTCAAAAAGCAGTGGTTAGAGACAGAGGAGGCAGCACAAAAGGTAAGAGGAAAACCTCGCTTCCTCTGCCCCCCCCCCCCAGTTAGTTCGTGTACTGCTTATTGATGCGTGCTTATGGTTCTTCTGACTGCAACACCGTGCACGGGTGAAACATCTCACCGTTCCAACACGGCAGACAGAGCCTCAGCCTTCATTTGCACTAGCACTTCATGGAATAGTGGCGGTTCACACATTCGGTCGGGTCGCGTGATCAAGTGACGTGCTCTACAATGCATGTGTGAATTCCTCCTTAGAATGCAGCTAGTTCTCACCCGCAGCCAGCGGTTCTGTAAAATGGTAATACGGGTGGGGACACAGGTCTAGACTACATCTATAAGCCTGGATGAGAGGGGGAGGAAATTATGTCATCCTTCCTGAGCTCGGAAAGAACAGGATTGCCCGAAAGGGAGGAGAGGAGGGGGAAAGAGGGATAGATAGCCCAAAGCTGGGCTTTAAAACGCTTCCCCCATCCAGCCTTCCCAAGCTTGATCAGGCGGAAGGAAGAGCTTCTCTCCAAAGGAGCCGCGCTGCCCTTGGACCTGTCCTAGGGATCGGCTTTCAGGTAATTTCCATGGGGCTAGTGGTAGTGGCGCGGTGGTTCAGGCAGCTGCGAGCGGTGGTGTCCCTGCTCCACAGCAGCTGCCTTCTTTTCCCGCAGGGGCTGCCTCGTCTGGGAGAAAGGGAATAGCAGGCTCCCCTACTTCTCCTCTCCCGCCAGCAGACAAGCATCCCCGGCACACGTCCCGAGAAAGACCACCTCAGATCCAGCAGCTATTGGGTTTCTGTGCGTGGTGGTGGTGTGTATACCTACGAGCGAGAGGGCGACTCGCGCTTCTTCTTCGCCCTTGGTCCCCATTTCCAAGCTAAGCTGCGGTTTTAGCGGCTCATGAGGCTGCAATCATTCACGTGTGTGAGGAAAAAAAGTGTACTGAAGTCCGTGGGGCTTCCTTCTTCTGAGTAACCAGGCATAGGGTCGAGGTGACTTGTTCTAGATGCTTTCATGGGCTCAGGGTTTTCAGAACTGTGTCCCACTGAGTCTATGTGCGGCGCAGCCGCGATCAGAAGAATGGGGATCGCAGTTTAGAAGTCTATAAGCAGTAGAGACGAGACGAATGAATGGGACTCCTCTAGAGTAAGGCAGATGACTACCGTTTAGCTACCTCTAGACCTCAGAGGGCCATGTGACCCTCAACCCACACTTATGTCGACTGTGTGGAATCGGTTTCCCGGGGATTAATTTCAATGAGCGCGGGGACCTGACGCCGCGTGATGTTTGTTAATTGCGAATTCTGCTAAATGGAACAAGCGGATTTAATTGTGCCCCCCTACCGTGTTGAGACAAACCTCTCTCTCTCTCTCTCTCTCTCTCTCTCTCTCTCTCTCTCTCTCTCTCTCTCACCAACGTACTCCCCAGAGAGAGAGAGAGAGAGAGAGAGAGAGAGAGTATAATGTGAGTGTGCTGCCACTGATCCCTGTTACAAGAAATACAAAGGGGGAAAAAAGATCGTGAGAATATACAATACGAGAAATGGCAGAAGGGTGCTGCTGGGTCGGGTCATTGATGAACACAGCAGCCACCCTCAGTTCACAGGAACAACAAGAGGAATTGCCAGACAGATAAAAAAATCAGGTAGACCTGGAGGCCCTGTCTCGTCTCTGAACATGGGAATTTACCCTTCGGGTGCCAATTACTTATAGCCATTTCTAGATCCCCCTTAGGCTTAGAGCCTTATCTCCAAGTACTGTAGTCCTCTAATCTTCTTGTAAAGCCATATACTGTATGCTAATAATAATAATCCTGCGGCAGTGAGTTCCACGGGATCATGAGAGAGGGGCACGTTAAACCTGCTGCTGTCAATTTCCGCTCAGGACCCCCTCCCACAGTTTTTGCGTGTTGGGAGGGCATTTCCTTCTGTCCTTTCTCCCCGCGTGGTTTTTTTTTTTAAACCTGAGAGGAAAGTGGCTGCCGCCGCGGTCTCTTTAAATCTCCGCTTGTTTTGGCATTCGTGCTCTTCCCTCCACCCCCCCCCCCCGTTTCGTTGCTTCTTTTCTATTCCTGCGTGAGCAAAAGGGCTTCCTCTGCAAGGAAGGAAGGGAAATGCCTCTCGGCCGGAGGAGGAGGAGGAGGAGAGCAACGGCAGCAGCAGCAGCAGCAGCGGCAGCAGCAGCCCTGGACAGCGCACGGCGACCAGCGACTAGCGACCTTCCAGTTGCAACAAGCTGATAGCAGCGATGGGGCAGGGCGACGACGGCTCTCCGCTGTACTGACTGTCCCCACCGCCGCCCGCCCGTCCTCTCCCCGCCAAAGGGGCTCTAGTCTGGGCACTTTCCGAGAAATCGCCGCTGCCTCGTCTTTCTCGCTCTTTCTCGCTGCAAGTTGGCTGACCAGATTTCCTCCCCCGCCCCTTTTCCGATCCACATCCATCCATGCCCCGACCTGAACTTTAGCAGCCTGGGGGCTCAGGCGGAGGGAGGGAGGGCTGAAGGAGCCACCCCGAGCGCCTGGCAAGGATCATGATTTGAACTGAGGAGGGGAGAGGGGAAAAAGACTCCGGAAGATGAGCCACGCAGGTAAGGGGCAACTCCGAGGCGGGCGGGCGGGCGCGGGCACAGTGGCAGGGGAAGAGGGGCATCGCAAGTGCATCTGGCCACTTCTTGGGGGACGGGGTTGTGCCCCGAGGACAATTCAAATCCTTCCAGGCACTTGAGGCGCGTTCTGGGAGTTTTCTTGAAACTTAGCATCTCGTCCTTGGAAGCGAGTTGCAGAGCAATCAATAGGGCTTCCCTCTTCCTCAGTAGGTTAGGAGCCAGCTTCTTCTTCCTTGCTCGTCCTTTCTCCCTTACTTTGGGGGGAGGGGAGAGAGAGAGAGAGAGAGAGAGAGAGAGAGAGAGAGAGAGAGAGAGAGAGAGAGAGAGAGAGAGAGAGAGAGAGAGGAAACCATTTTCTACTTCTTGTACTCTGTCCGTGTGTTTTCATTACCTTCTGCCCCTAGAATAAACGGGGAGGGGAGAGAGAAAGGAAGGTGGAAGAAACCAGAGAATAAATGAAATCTATGTGATGCACGTCGCGATGAGCGCCCTCTCTCATGCACACTCGGTTTAGGAAGCCGCTCTTCCCTCCCCCACCCCGTGAAACTGTTATCTTAACGACTGGCTAATTTTATGGAGCGAGAGTTGGCCCTCTGAGGTTCCGCTCCCATCGCGTCTCCCATAAGCAGATGTTGGTGGATTGAATCAGGATGGGAGACAAGTAGCGCGGGGGGGGCATTCTTCAAAGTTGGCATGAGCTCCAACGGGGCGATCTGATAGCCTGGCATGCCGGAAGAGCTGCCCAACTTCTCTTCGCTTTCTCTCCCTCCCCTTGCCACTCCCCCGCCGCGGCTTCCCGTTAAAAGGGTGTCTCCCGGTTGGCACTGCCCGCCCGGAGAGGAGCCAGCCCTTGCGGATCTCTGACACTGTGCTGTTTGTTATGCAGAGTCTGTCTTGCTGCTGTTTATTTTGCGGTTCGCTTCGGGAACACATCCGCTGTTGAGGTTAATCAGAAAGGGAAGGACTGCGCAGGCCAGAAGGGGGGCGGCGTGGGGAGGGGGTTCCGTTGCTTGTTTCTACTCTCACTGGGCGGCGAAGGACTGGCTAGCAGGAAAAGAGCTTGAATGAGGATCGTGGGGAAAGCAACGTCGGAGATTTCAGTTCAACTGTACCACTAGCGGCATCGCTGCTTGCAAGGCACAGTGCGTGTAAACGGCCCTTTGAAGCGTATCAAGCAACTTTTGCGCCTCCGAGCAGGAGACAAACACACGTGGGGTCTCTGACGCTAACTTCCATGACCGAAATATGCCCCCCCCTTATTTCTCTGTTTCTGGCGGCTTTAATCCATCCTGGCTTGTCAGTCACTGGGATCCCCAAAGTCATACAAAGGGCGGGGCCCTTTCCAGTAGGGGGCAACAATATTATGATGCAAGCATTCTTGCAAAGCGCTCTTCTGTGTGGTGGCGTCTAAAGTAGCAGATAGATAAGACGCAAGCTCCCAGAACTGAGGGAATTTGCCTTCTCCCGTGGGGTAGGTGGGGCGTGGGACTCTGCTTCTGCCATAGGGTTCATGTGGCAGGGCACATAACCACAGTCAGTAGTGAACTCATTGCAGTGGCTTCAATCAGCCCAATGGAAGCAGAACTAAAACTAGGATAGTTCTGAGGTTCTGAGTCATTACTATTGTCCTCTACAGGAGAAAGAATCAACTTTCTCAGAAGCAGCAGCAGCAGCATCCTCCAGAGCCTGGTCACCTCTGCCAAAGTGTGAGAGAGTGGCCTGACACTTGGGAAAGGATGGCATGGCATGAAAAATACTGCAGCATGCAGGCAAAAAGAAATGAAGCAGGAACCAAAATGTGATGAATTTGTCAGAATCAGGTTTGGTCAGCGGGTGTTGTGTAGCATCTAAGAGACTGAGCTAAGGCTTCCCTGTTTGGAATCTCGCCTCTGCCATGAACTCTTGCTGGGTAGCCTTAGATAAGCCACTCCCTCCTCGCATCCTCAGCTCCCCAACTGCAATATGGAGACAGATTGATTGTAATACCTTACAGGGTGGTGGTCATAAAGCGACAACAAACATGACAGCGTTACGTGCTTTGAACATTCTGTTTTATCATTACACTGTAGGAAATCTGAATGCTGCCTTTAGAACTACTTTTCTGGCTCAACTCAGGCTGTGTGCCTACATTTGATTTTCTTAGGGATTTGATGTACTCACCCAGTCCCCACAGTTTAAACCTTTCTGAGTACTTGCACTGCTCTGTGCAATTCAAGATGCAAAGTCATTGTGCCTTCTTTGGGGAGAGGCATCTCTCAGGGATGGGGTCATAGCTCAGTGGTAAAGCACCACACCTGCTTTTCATGAGAAGGTCCCATGTTCAATCCCTGACATTCCTAGGTAGGGGTGGGAAAGACCCCTCTCTGAAACCCTGGAGAGTCATAGTTAACATATGTATAGAGTAGACCAGGCGTTATCAACCAGTGGTACTGGTACCACCTGTGGTACTTTGGCCGACTGCTGGTGGTACTCGAGCTGCCAGACCACTGGAACCCCGCTCCGATGTGGTGCTTTCGGTGGCATATTTTTGCTCCCAAGAGGCTCCTGCCTTTGGCCAAGTCTCTTGGGAATGCTCAGAAGGGCCCTTCCACCTGCCCAGAGCCTCCTACCTGTGCTTTCTGGCCTCCGAAAACCCGGAAGTAACTGGTGAACCACTTCTGCCAGTCACTTCAGGTGGTACACAGCAGGAGAGTGGCGCCGGAGGTGGTACTCGACCAGAAAGGGGTTGAGAACCCCTGGAGTAAGTAGACAATACAGAGCTAGATAGACCAATGCTCTGACTCAGTAGGAATCAGCTTCCTAAGCTTTGACATCACAGATGTGTTCTCTCCTGTTGACATTATGTCATCTGATCTGATGCTTCCTCTTTGAACTTATTTCCTCCCCCCTACTTCTCCAAATGTCTCAACCATTGTGGTTAGTGCACTGTCTTTCTTGCCAATTTGATTTGTCTTCACATAGTCGACAGTTTGCTTTATTTGTTTTGTAGTGTCCTAAAGTCAGTGGGCTCAGGATGGTTCAAAATGTGCTTTACCTCTTGACAATACTTTGGGACCTTCTCATGAAAAGCAGGTGCTTTACCATTGAGCTATGACCCACATCCCTGTCTGGCCACCTAGGGGACTAACTGGACAAGGACAAAGGTTAGGAGGGAAGATTAATTTTGGAGTTGTGACAACCCCAGAAGTCTAAGACTTTATTATAAAGCACACAGCTTCTGAATGCATATGAGTAAGGCTCTATTTGCATGATAATTTGGGCATGGGGTGGGGAGGGAAGCCTGTGTATGGTGGCTTCAAACTCCTGATGAGCCTTTCATGTGTTCTTGCTTCCATGCAAGGAATTTGGCATTAAGCACATGTTGGGAATGCTGCCTGGTGCTTCCCAACAGATCTGGAGGGGAAGATAAGGCCAAATCCGACTCAAAAGTAAGCCCTTCTGAGTTCTGTTGGACTTACTCTTATGTAAGTGTGCATAGGGCTGCAGCCTCAATAATCCTAGCAGAGCAGAGTGATGGAGCTGCTGGTATCCCCTCATGGAGTAATGCATTCTGAGCAACATGGCTGGAACATAATAGACCATGGAGTATGAATTTGGACAAATCTGGAGCTCAATCCACATGCAATTAAGCACTTCATTCCAAGGAGAATATTAGCACATGCTTAAAGCTTTCCCACTGAAATGAATGGGATTTAATAGGGCTTAATTTTGTCTGGACAGTGGCCATAGTTGGCCATGCTGTTGGCCCTGTTCCAACTGTATTCGTCCAAAGTTCCTGTCAGATACTTGTCAATAGTGCCAGTTAGCTGTTTACTGGGGAGGCAGACAGTGGCAACGACTCAAACCTAGGCCCTACTCCCCTTCCTGAACAGATGCATTGCTATAACTAAGCATCTCCCTGGGGCTACATGCAAGAAGTACTATTAGGGGGTCAAGCTGGGGAATCGCATGTGCAGAGCTCATTGCACATGTGATTCCTCATCTAACTAGGGATTTGTGTGTGGAAACGTAATTCTAGCTGGATGCCCCTAGCCTAGCTAGATCAGGGTTACTGAAGTTTTGGGACCAGGATCCTGTTTAACCAGTACAGCTTCCTATATACGCTGGCTAATTTTTATCCCCTTCTGCCAGTGTCAGATGTTCGACTTTATGGGTGATTAAAAAGAATTATATCATAAAAGTTCTGGTCTGTTGATTGGGTATCCCCAAAGCCCTAGGCTATTTGTTTCATTTTAGGAAAAAATAGATATTATGGCACATTTTATCTCACCAAAGTGACTTTTGCTCTGACATTCCTGCCTAAGTTTCCAGTAAAGCATTTGTGTTTTACAATTACATGCAATCCTCTTTTTTTTAAATACTCAGGCAAGTCTATTCAATGAGCACTAGGACAAAACAGGAGATTAAATACATTCAGATTTGACCCAGAGGGTCTTTGACGTTAACAGGAAAAAGTATAGGCCCTAGAACCATGGGCTCGATTTTGTGAGAAAGGAAAAATAAAATGTTGATTTCCCCCCATCGTTTACATCAGTGGTGGCCAACCTTTCAACATGAATGCTGGCCCTTTAAATGGTTGCATAGGTGAGGGCATTTCAGCAGGTGCAGCTGCTTTAGCAGCACCATCAACACTTGCAGCTGCCAAGATTCTGTCTTCTACACAACTCTTAAGAACACAGAGGCCCTAATGGTGAAAGGTTGGCCACCTCTGGTTTACATTGTTGTTTTCAGCATTCTGCATGTAATTCAGGTTTTTTTAAAAATCCTATGTGTGCAGCAAAAGTAAGTTCTAATCCATTAAATGGGTCTTACTTACTAGTAAGTGTGTTTAGGATTGTAGCCTAAAACACTGAAATGAAACCACAACCATATAAATGAATGCAAAAGTACAGTGCTAATTTAAAACATCCTCACAGGGTTAGAGCAGGCATTTGAAAGCCCTCCTAACACTGTCCAAAGATTGGTCCAAAAGGATCTTATGAGGAGGAAGGGATTTCTGTAATTGTATCATTGTGTATCTGGAGGGTTTTTTTCTGAGCCATCTTGAGTGTACAGAAATACAGAAAGATTTCTGCAATATAAATGGCAGAAATAAAAGATTTAACTGTAGCTCCACCAGAAAGATGGAACCCCCCCCCCCAATGGCTGCTGGCTTAACTTTGAATGGTGTTGGCAGCCCAAAGCAGGGCCTCTGGTATCTAAGGGGACAGTCTATTTTTATTTTGTGTGCTTATAGCATGCTCTTTCTTCATGGACTTTAGAGCAGCTAACCCAGGAGATCTCCCATCCAGGCAGCAGTTCTACTGAGCTTCACCAGTTGATGTGCGTTATATCACTTATGTGCCTTACAGCCCAATCCAACTTAAAGATTGGGCGGGCGGCCGAGGCCATCCTCCTGATCCAGTGCTCTGCCGCGGGCTGCCTGCAGCAGGCAGCCCGCGGCGGAAAGTCTACTTGAGGAAGGGGACACTCGTCCCCTTCCCCAAGTGTAATGGCGGCTGGGGCCAGTAGGTCTCCTCAGATTTCCACCAGCTATTTTGATGGCGGAAGTCGGAGGAGGGTGTAACGGCCCAGCCACCCTACGGAGCCCGGCGGGGACCGGGATATGGCAGATGCCATGTCCCCGCCCCCATCCGGGACTGCTGGGCCTATGGCCACCCACCTGGCTCCGCCATCCCTCCCCCCATCCGCCAAGCAACCCACCCGCCCGCCGGATCCACACTTACCTGGGTCCAGCAGCGAGCGGAGTCCTCGGCCAGCGGAGCAGGGCAGGCCGGCCCTGCTCTAAAGTAGTCCACAAACTTGCTTTATGACATTTTGGTCTATTCTGACACTTTGGATACTTTGGGCTATTCCGGGCGGCGGATCGCTAAGACCGCCGCCCATAAGGTAAATTGGATTGCGCTCTTATTCTCCAGTACCCAGAAAACATATAAACCTGTGTGTGTCACATCCACACCCAGAATATGTGGCTCCCCCACCTCTTGAAACATTTTCATTAGTGTTCCTGAAAACAATTTTGGTAAGCATGCAAATTAAAATACCCAATAACGCATTACAACAATACTAAAGGTATTGTAAAGTGGAAGAACTCCTGCGACTCCCTCACAGGAAAGTTGGTGTATAGCTGTGAGGGGACAGTTGGTCTGAGGTGGCTCTTTGAGAGAGAGGACAATCCAGCTGAAGGGAAAGCGGAAGCCTGAGGCCTTCACCTCCCTCCCTCCCTCTCCTGCTACTCTCTCATAGGGCAGCTTGTTTTAGACCCAATCTAAGTGATACACTCACCTCACAGTGAGTCGAATATTCAAGGGATGATTTTGATCATTTAGTGAAACGTGTTCCACCTCAGGAGAACTGTGATTGTTTTGTGATTTTATTTGTATGTATGTGCGTATTTAGTTATTTTATGTGTGGCATTTGTATCAATTCAACAGGGGAATGGACTGTCTACTCTAGCTCAAAAAGAACATGTGTCTGTTGCCTTCATCTGCAACATGAGATGGGCCCCTGAATGGGGCCCCTTCTGCTATTCTCTCACAGGCTGTACAAATTTTGGAGCAGGAGAGGGAGGACGGTGAAGACACTGCCTCAGAGCCTGCTTCTGCTTCAGCTGAATCGCCCCCACTTACAGTGCCATCTAGGAGCAACTACTGTAGATGGCCCTGTGGGGGCAATTCAGGTGAAGCAGGAGCAGGCTCTGTCTTCACCTTCCTCCCTCTCCTGCTTCTTCCTCACAGGGCAGTTAATAATAGTACTTAATACTTACCAGTAGTATTTGTACAGCGCTTTCGGAGTGTGCAAAGCACTTCATATGATATGTATTATCCTGATGCAGTCCTTAAAATAATTGTGTAAGGTAAGTAAGTTTGCAATCCTAAGCATACTTACTAGGGAGCAAGCCCCACTGAACTGAATGGGACTTACTTCTGAGTAGACATTCATAGGATTGGGTTGTCAGTATTATTATCTCCATATTGCAGCTAAGGCTGAGAGGGAGTGGCCCGTCTAAGACCAGCTAGGGAGTTTGTGACAAAGGTGAGATTTGAACCAGTAAAGTTCTGATTCTTGGCTCATTCTCATAGGCTGCAATCCTATGCACACCTTCCTGAGAGTAAAAGCCCCACTGAACAAAATGGGACTCACTTCCCAGGAAACATACATGGGATTGTGCTGCTCACCATTTCACTACACCAGCACTCAGTTGACCTGTGGAGGGGGAATGGACAGTCTGGATGAAGCAGGAGAAAGCTTTGATGTCTTTTTCTCTTTCCTCCTCCTTAAGCCACAATGCAGTGGCAACCTAGAAGCTTATTTACAGACACCCCCCCATGTACCTATTTTTTTAACCTATGGATTTATATCCCAACTTTCACGCCAAAGGGGCCCCCAGGGTGGCTCACAACACATCAAACATATAATAAAATAATACATAAGAAAGGTAAAAAGGTAAAGGTGACTCCTGACAATTAAGTCCAGTCGTGTTCGACTCTAGGGTGTGGTGCTCATCCCCATTTCAAAGCCAAAGAGCCAGCGTTGTCCGAAGACGCCTCCGTGGTCATGTGGCCGGCATGACTCTCTTTGCCGCAGCGCGTAGCATGCAGCTGGAACACGGAGCGCTGTTTACCTTCCCGCAAGCGGTACCTATTTATCTACTCGCATTAACATGCTTTGGAACTGCTAGGTTGGCAGGAGCTGGCCAAGCAACAAGAGGTCACCCCATCGCGGATTCGAACTGCCGACCTTTCGATCGACAGCTCATGCTTCAGCGGTTTAACCCACTGCACCACCCGAAGGCAGAGCATAAATCAATTTTAAAAATTAGAAAAAGTACAAGGAAGTAAAAAAAATTGCAAGAAGAAATGTAATTAGTCATATTGAAACTCTTTCGATGTCCCTCAATGTATCTCCTGAGAAGTCCAGAGTTTCTCTACATGCTACAAGAAACAGCATATGAAGTAAAGCAGTGGTGGAGAAATTTGACCTCAAGGACATCATATCAATTGTGACATAATGTTAATCATCATCATCATCATCATCATCATCATCATCATCATCTGTATTTATATACTGCCTTTCTGGTCGTCAGATTTCTCCTCAGACTTTATTCAAGGTGGCTTACATAGGTAGGCTCTTCTAACCCCCCCCCCACCGTAGGGTTTTTTACAATCATGTTCTATTTGCACAGAACCCTTTTCATTCTCCAGATGTTTCCCTTCAACAGTGTGATTTTCTCTCTGGCTGCACAGCACACGCCTTCTGAGCTTGCTCGACAGCGACTCCTCTCTCACACAGAGGGTTAATACAAGTTATCTCAGCTTATTGGCAACTTCCGGTCATCTCCAGTCCAGGGCACGACAAAGTTGGTCTCGTCTTAGCGATCTTCAGGCAGGCGGCAGCTCAACCACCAGACCCCACCTCCTGCCCCCAGACCCCACCTCCTGTTC
This sequence comes from Plestiodon gilberti rubricaudatus, assembly GCA_026170595.1. Taxonomy (NCBI): domain Eukaryota; kingdom Metazoa; phylum Chordata; class Lepidosauria; order Squamata; family Scincidae; genus Plestiodon; species Plestiodon gilberti. Next base: position 225,755,932 of record JANXHW010000002.1, read on the forward strand.
TCTTGTAATGTTACAGGGGAGTTGCAAGGATGCTCTTCTTGACAACAGCCACAATCTCCTTCAAAATATCGAGTTTGGCCCTCATATATACAACACAGCCCACAAGAAGGGGTGGCACATGAGGAATGTGAAATCAGCAACATCTTGAAGTTATTTACTGTTTCATCCTGGGATACCGTTGATGACAGCTCAGATGGTTTATAACATCAGCAGAGCTCCCCTTGCTGGAATTATTTCCTTGTAAATCACTCCAGCCCATCAATTTAACAATCTCTGTAACATCTGGGAATCAGGTCACAAAGCATATGCTTCAAATTTATCTAAATTCAGAAAAATGTTAATATGGCTGATCTGCATAGCCCTATTAAACAGTGGTTTATTGGCTGGTTAAGATAGCCTGAGGAGTAAAAATTAGCATTTGTAGACTTCATCTTGGTGCAGCACTTCTGAAATGAGTTACAATAAATGAGGATAAAGATTCTTTTCTTTTATGATAGTCAGTTAACACTGGTTCCCCAAGCCTTTGGTCTCAGCTTTATAGAAGCTGTAAGAACTTCAATGACACAGAACAGTCTTCCTTGTATAAATCAATGGGAAACGCACAGTTAAACACTGACGGCTCATTGATTTTAATAGAAATCAGACACATCTAAATTGTGGATGGTGCCCATAGATCCTGATTCAATGGTGGATGGTGCCCATAGATTCCTGGTTCTTTGGAACATAGGAGCTCTGATAGTCATATGGAGCAAAGTCTCTCCCATCAACTTAAATGTCAAGGGGGGTTCCATGCCCCTCTGCCAGTGACAGCAGTCAGAAAGCCAGATCCCAAACCCCTGTCCCAGGCTGGACATGCCCCCAGTAGGCTCTTCAGAGTTACACCAGCAACAAAGCGGGTATAACTTTGAGGAGTCCCATAGTGGACACTTCGGTGGCCGACACACCAGTAAGTACCGTATTGGTCTGAGTATAAGACTCACTTTTTTCTCCTAATTTAAGTTTTTAAACTAGGAGTGCGTCTTATAATCAGGCTGTTGCAATTTAATGCCAGTAATTTAATTAAATTTTTGTAATAGCACCAAACTTTAAGGGTGCGTCTTATAGTCAGGTGTGTCTTATACTCGGGACAATACGGTATTTCCCCTTCCCACCCCTCTTGCTGGTCTCTTCACCAGGACAGCACATAGGAAGCAACAGCTGCTGTGGCGGCAGTCCTGCATCCCTCATGCCATCGCCAAATAGGATTAGGCCATCAGTGGTAGAGCACATGTGGAAGGTCTCTCCCAGGTATCTCTAATTAGCAGGGATGGGAAATACATATGCATAATGTAAATTGATCCTGGCACCTTCTAAGCATGACATGCTCTGCATTTTTTTTAAAAAAATTGCATCGCACAATTCATTGAAGATGCCTTTTTAGTTAATACAAAAAAGATTTTTAATCCATTAAGCTTCTTCTGCAGCTTCTGATGGGCTCTGATCCATTGCATGAAAATTCACAGCTCATTCTGCAAATGGGCCCAATGCCTGAAACAGCAAAAAGGGTTTTATTCAGGTCAGGAAAAAGGGGCAGGGAAGTTAAAATGCTCAAGGTGAAGATTTCCAGAGATTTCTAACCAATTAATGGCTGCAGCTGTTGGGCATCTCAATGTTTGTATGGAAGGTCCCTTACAGCCGTTTGTATCCTGGATGAAACCTAAAAGGAAAATTCAATGTCAAACAGAGGAACTTGCTGCCCAATCCTATCCCCTGACTGCACTGCTGAAACTCACATTCCAGCAGCACAGTGTGATTTGCAGCGTTGCAAAACATGGCATGCTGTTGTGTGCTATCGGGCCACTGTCATGAACTGTGAGAGGCGCCAGCTGCATGGCAGCGGCTGGTCTGGCTCCCCTGACACCAATACGTTGTTGCAGGGGTGGGTGGGAAGGGAGAGCAATTCCAGGATATAAACTCTATAGGAGGGACAGAGAGGGGCGTGTTGGAGGTGGGGTGGCCATCTATGTCAAAGAGGGGGTAGAATCCACCAGAGTAGAGCTGGAGGGGGGCTCTGACTCCTCCGTAGAATCACTGTGGGTTAGATTACCAGGCTCAAAGAGTGATGTAATAGTAGGGGCATGCTACCGTCCTCCAGATCAAAAACCTGAAGGGGATCTTGAAATGAGGAAGCAAATCAGGGAGGTGTCAACGAGAGACAGGGTTGTAGTCATGGGGGACTTCAATTATCCTCACATCGACTGGGTCAATTCATGCTCAGGTCATGAAAGAGAGACTGGATTTCTGGATATGTTAAATGACTGTGCCTTAGAGCAGCTTGTCACGGAACTGACCAGAGGACAGGTGACTCTGGACTTGATATTGTGTGGCACTCAAGATCTGGTCAGGGAGGTAAATGTTACCGAACCGTTGGGGAACAGTGACCATGCTGCGATCTGTTTCGCCATGCATGTCGGAGGGAGAGTGCCGAGCAAATCTGACACGAAAACCCTTGACTTCCGAAGGGCAGACTTCCCCAAAATGAGAAGACTAGTTAAGAAAAAGCTGAAAGGGAAGGTAAAAAGAGTCCAATCGCTCCAGAGTGCATGGGGGCTGTTTAAAACAACAGTCATAGAGGCCCAGCGGGAGTGTATCCCACAAAGGAGGAAGGGCTCGACCAAGTCCAGGAGGGTGCCGGCATGGCTAACAAGCACAGTTAAGGAGGCTATAAAAGGCAAGGAAGCTTCCTTCCGTAAATGGAAGTCTTGCCCTAATGAGGAAAATAAACAGGAGCACAAACTGTGGCAAAAGAAATGTAAAAAGATGATACGGGAGGCCAAGAAAGACTTTGAGGAACGTATGGCAGGCAACATAAAAGGGAATAATAAAAGCTTCTTCAAATATGTTAGAAGCAGGAAACCTGCCAGGGAAACGGTTGGTCTGCTGGATGGTGAGGGAGAGAAAGGGGTGATAAAAGGGGACTTGGAGACTGCAGAGAAATTAAATGAGTTCTTTGCATCTGTCTTCACGGCAGAAGACCTCGGGCAAATACCGCTGCCAGAACGGTCTCCCCTGACTAAAGAATTAAGTCAAATAGAGGTTAAAAGAGAAGATGTCTCAGACTTAATTGACAAAATAAAGATCAATAAATCACCAGGCCCGGATGGCATCCACCCAAGAGTTCTGAAGGAACTCAAGAATGAAGTTGCTGACCTCTTGACCCAAATATGCAACTTGTCCCTTAAAACGGCCACTGTGCCAGAGGATTGGAGGATAGCTAATGTCACGCCAATCTTTAAAAAAGGAAGGAGGGGGGACCCGGGAAACTACAGGCCGGTCAGCCTAACATCTGTTCCAGGGAAGATGGTGGAAAGTCTCATTAAGGATAAAATCTTAAAATACATAGAAGAACAAGCTCTGCTGAGGGAGAGTCAGCATGGCTTCTGCAAGGGGAAGTCTTGCCTCACAAACCTGTTAGAATTTTTTGAAAAGGTCAACAGGCATGTGGATGCGAGCGAACCCGTGGATATTATATATCTGGATTTTCAGAAGGCGTTTGACACGGTCCCTCATGAAAGGCTCCTGCGAAAACTCCACAGTCAGGGAATAAGAGGGCAGGTCCTCTTGTGGATTAGGAACTGGTTGAAGACCAGGAAACAGCGAGTGGGAGTCAATGGGCAATTTTCACAATGGCGAGAGGTGAAAAGCGGTGTGCCCCAAGGATCGGTCTTGGGACCGGTGCTTTTCAACTTATTCATAAATGACCTGGAGTTGGGGATAGGCAGTGAGGTGGCCAAGTTTGCGGATGACACTAAACTTTTCCGGGTGGTAAAGACCAGCAGGGATTGTGAAGAGCTCCAGAAGGATCTCTCCAAACTGGGAGAATGGGCAGCAAAATGGCAGATGCGCTTCAATGTAAGTAAGTGCAAAGTGATGCACATTGGGGCAAGAAACCAAAATTTCACATATACGCTAATGGGTTCTGAGTTGTCTGTGACGGATGAAGAGAGAGATCTTGGGGTGCTGGTGGACAGGTCGATGAAAGTGTCGACCCAGTGTGCGGCGGCTGTGAAGAAGGCCAATTCCATGCTCGGGATCATTAAAAAGGGGATTGAGAATAAAACGGCCAATATCATTATGCCTTTGTACAAATCGATGGTAAGGCCACATCTGGAGTATTGTGTCCAGTTCTGGTCACCATACCTCAAAAAGGATATAGTTGAATTGGAAAAGGTGCAGAAAAGAGCGACCAGAATGATTTGTGGGCTGGAGCACCTCCCTTACGAGGAAAGGCTACAGCGTCTGGGGCTTTTCAGCCTAGAAAAAAGGCGCCTGAGGGGGGACATGATTGAGACTTATAAAATTATGCATGGGATGGAGAGAGTGGATAGAGGGAAATTCTTCTCCCTCTCGCACAACACCAGAACCAGGGGACACGCACTAAAATTGAGTGGAGGGAGAGTTAGAACAGACAAAAGAAAATATTTCTTTACCCAGCGTGTGATTCATCTGTGGAACTCCTTGCCACAGGATGTGGTGATGGCACCTGGTCTAGATGCCTTTAAAAGGGGTTTGGACAAATTCATGGAGGAAAAGACCATCACAGGTTACAAGCCATAAGCAACCTCCTGGTTTTTCTAGAAGTGGGTTTTCTCTGTGCCAGGTGCAAGGGAGTGGCGACTGGACACAGGTATCTTGTTGTCTCGTGTGCTCCCTGAGGCATCTGGTGGGGCCACTGTGTGACACAGGAAGCTGGACTAGATGGGCTTTTGTCCTGATCCAGCAGGGCTCTTCTTATGTTCTTATGTTCTTATGTTCTTATGAGAGGATTGGGGCAGAGATTGGGGCCACTGGGAGGTGTGTCAGTTACCACTCCAGGGAAGGGCCATAGCTCAGTGATAGAGAACAGATTTTTCCTGCAGAAGATCCTGGTTAGTTCCATGTTTCTCTACTTAGGTTTTAACCTAGTAGCAGGGCTAGAAAGGACACTGTCTGAATCCTTGGAGAGTTACTGCCAGTCAGAGCAAACAACACTGGCTGGATGGATCAATGGTCAATGTGAGGGTAATGGTATGGCTGAAGACAGATGATATCTTTGGGCTGAGAGATGAAGATAGTATGATGATAGAGGCTTTGTTGCCTCTGATGCGTATGCTCGTTCTGCTATAGTTTCTATTCATAGGACTTACTTGTGTTTGCTGTGCTTCAGAAAACCTGCAAAATCTGTTTTACAATGGGAGTAGAATAAATAAAACTAGCATAAAACCTCCTTTGGAAATGAGAACCTGCCATTCATAAGAACATAAGAAGAACCTTGCTGGATCAGGTCAAGGGCCCATCTAGTCCAACTTCCTGTATCTCACAGTGGCTCACCAGATGCCTCACTACATCCTGTGGCAAGGAGTTCCACAAATTAATTACATGCTAGCTGGGTAAAAAAAAAATTTCCTTTTGTCTGTTCTAACTCTCCTGCCAGTCAATTTTAGTGGATGTCCCCTGGTTCTGGTATTGTGTGACAGGGAAAAGAACTTCCCTTTATCCTCTCTATCCGTCCCATGCAAAATTGTATATGTTTCAATCATGTCTCCCCTCAAGTGCCTTCTTTTGAGACTGAAGAGCCCCAAAAGAGCCACCTCGTAAGGAAGGTGCCTTAGCCCACTAATCATTTTGGTCGCCCTCTTCTGCACCTTTTCCAGTTTCACTACATCCTTTTTGAGATGTGGCAACCAGAACTGGACACAGTACTCCAGATGTGGTCTTCCCATCGATTTGTACAATGGCATAATAATGCAGTATAGGCTGTTTTATTCCATGGGAGTTCCTTTGACTCTCTGAAATGGAAACTGAATAAGTTCTATGAAAAGAGATGTAGCCCTGCTGGAACTGATTTTCACCCAGCGGAATGTGGACAAGCAGAGGAAGAAGCAGAGGCTGACAAGGAAACCTCAAACAATAAAGGGAGGAGAAATGTAAAAAAAACCAACCCTGCCTGATCCCAAACAGTTTTCCTAAGGTACAGGGTGTCTTTCTCTCTCTCTCTCCCCCCCCCCCCCCCCGGTTCAATGACACAGGTCTAGAAACAAACAGGCATGTTTACAGTTTTAGAAACCTGCATGCTTCTCATGGTGTAATTTGGCTTTTGTCCTTTACAAATTCACAGTGGAAAACCTCTTCGCTGGCCAACTGCAGCGGAAGCAGAAAATGTACTGAGAGTGGCATTGCCCTGATCAAAGTGTCATTGAGAGTCTTTATTCTAGGGGAGATTTATTTTATTTTATTTTTTTCAAAATGCTATTTTGATTGCTTAAAAACACCCAAACATTTGTACTGAGAACAAAGGAGGAAGTGGTGAAAAGCAGCTCAGTCCACAGCAAGACACAGGATTAAAACTTCATATAACAAAGTGAGAATTGTAGGTTTAGAAATGTTAGACCACAGAACATCAGATAATACCAGCAATAAACTGTGAGCCTGGCTGTGTATAAGTTCCCTAAAGGCTTCCCTGTTTCATACCATCTGCCTCACACCACTGATAAAGTTCCTGCAACAAGCAGCTCATCTCCCATCAGTGACGAACAAAGGAGTCACAAGCCTTAATTTGGGTTTGCAAATTAAAATAAGAAGCCACATATTGATGGTCTTTTTGCCCTTGTCTACAAGAACCTTCTAGTTACAAGAACCTGATCTTATACCAGCAAGAGATCAAACTGGTAGTATATCAGTAAACAGGATGCAAAGAAAATACACACCACATTGAAATTTGGCATAAACAAGGTTTCAATAGTGGACATTCTCTGGTATATCTTATACTATCTGAAACCAAACAAAGGCTGCAATCCTAAACTACTAAAGAGTAAGCCCCACTGAACTCAGGACTTAGGTCTGAGACTCTGAGTAAACATGTTTAACGTTGTGCTGTAAGTCTTGTTGTGATATCCTGATCTGGGGTGTGGTGGAGAAAGCTCCTATTCTCTCTTCTTCTGCAACTAAAGCAGAGCTAATAGCTGCCAAGGCCATCAATCATAAAGCTTTTCTGAGCACTAACAGTGACTTTAAAACAAAAGAAAGCTGCTTGCCAAGGAGACTTGCCCTTTATAGTGTTGCTCTTTAGAACAAACAAAACAACTGAAGAAATTATTTGAGAAAAGTGAACTTGACTTGACACCACTTACAGCCCCATGTCTTGACTACAAGCATGCAACGTCATAACTATTGTAAAGAGCTTGAAAACGCCAAAGTCAAGCACTTCTGAGTCCCATCAATTTCAACGGGAGAGCATATGTTTAACTCTCCCCATGGAAAGAAATGAAGCTCACCAGACTGGATCATGCCTATATTTTATTGCATATTGATTGAATGGCGGCCAATAGGATATCTTTGAATCTGTTTGTTGGCATGATTACAGTTGAACTGAAGAGTTTTGCATATGCATTATCGCCAAGGAATACTATAACATTTGTGATTCAAGATTAATGTAAAATATCATCAGCAGAGCTAATCTCATAATATGTTTATTTCACTTACCGCACTGTGGGCAGTGCCTCTCTTAGAAGTGTCATATGCTATAAAGCGAGGGCTTAAAAACCCAGTTGCAAGTAAAATTTTGTTGTTGTTCAGTCGTTAAGTCGTGTCCGACCCTTCGTGATCCCATGAACCACATCCCGCCAGGCCTTCCTGTCCTCCACTATCTTCCTGAGTTCACTCATTTTCATGTTTGTTGCATCGGTGATGCTGTCTAACCATCTCATCCTTTGCCTTCCCCTTCTCCTTTTGCCTTCAATCTTTCCCAGCATCAGAGTCTTCTCCAGAGACTCCTCTCTTCGCATTAGGTGGCCAAAATATTTGAGCTTCAGCCTCAGTACCTGTCCTTCCAGGGAACAGTCAGGGTTGATTTCATTTAGGATTGACTGATTTGATCTCCTAGCAGTCCAAGGGACTCTCAGGAGTCTTCTCCAGCACCACAGTTCAAAAGCATCTATTCTTCGGCGCTCAGCCTTCCTTATGGTCCAACTCTCGCAACCATACATTGCTACTGGGAACACCATCACCCTGACTATACGAACTTTTGTTGGCATGGTGATATCTCTGCTTTTTATTATGCTGTCTAAGTTTGCCATAGCTTTCCTTCCAAGGAGTAAGCGTCTTTTAATTTCATGGCTGCTGTCTCCGTCTGCAGTGATCTTGGAACCCAAAAAAGTAAAATCTGTTACTGCTTCCATTTCTGCCCCTTCTATTTGCCAGGAATTGATGGGACCCGATGCCACGATCTTAGTTTTATTAATGTTGAGTTTCAAGCCAACTTTTGCACTCTCCTCTTTCACTCTCATCAAGAGGCTCTTTAGTTCTTCTTCACTTTCTGCCATTAGGGTGGTATCGTCTGCATATCTGAGGTTGTTGATATTTCTCCCGGCAATCTTGATTCCGGCTTGCGATTCATTCAGCCCTGCATTTCTCATAATGTACTCTGCATATAAGTTAAATAGGCAGGGTGACAATATACAGCCTTGCCGTACTCCCTTCCCAATTTTGAACCAGTCGGTTGTTCCATGGCCGGTCCGAACTGTTGCTTCTTGACCCGCATACAGGTTTCTCAGGAGACAGGTAAGGTGGTCTGGTACCCCCATCACTTTAAGAATTTGCCACAGTTTGTTGTGATCCACACAATCAAAGGCTTTTGAGTAGTCAATGAAGCAGAAGTAGGTGTTTTTTGGGAACTCTCGGGCTTTCTCCATGATCCAGCGCATGTTGGCAATTTGATCTCTAGTTCCTCTGTTCCTCTTCGAAACCCAGCTTGTACTTCCGGTAGTTCTCGGTCCACGTACTGATGAAGCCTAAAATTAGTAAAATTTACTAAAATGAAGTAAAATTAGTGGATGCTATTATAGTTTAATACCACACACAGTAGGTATTTGATCACGTGTAGTCTCTCTCTTTCTCTATGGGTGTGTATCTGTATGAAGCCTACATATTCCTGGGATTTTGCCCAAGTGAATTTTTTTGAAACATATATCTATGCCCAGAATATCTATGCACCAAGCTGAGCACTTTCCAATCTGGCAGTTCATTAGGACCTTGATAAATAGGCTTAACATATTTTCCTGGATCGAAACCGGGACAACCTCCCCACTGGGAATAATTAATTAATTAATGAAAATAATTAATTACTTATTTTCCCCTTTTTTGTGGGCACAAATTTGGCCACAAATAAATAAATAAATGGCCATTTTGTCGCCCGCCGCTGCCACTTACCTGTCCCGCCACCATTGCCATTGCCGCCGCCGCCCTCCTCCTCCTCCTTCTTGTCGTCGTCGTCCTCTGCCGCACCCACCCTCCTCGCTGGAGCCTCGGCGGCTACATCTGGGCCGGCCAGGACTCCTGCCCCACGCTGAAGCCTCTGCCACCGCTTTAAGGGCAGCTGAACTTTTAATTAATTAATTATTTTTAGCCAATTATTAATTAATTAAATTGACTTGCCTGTGCCATTGCTGCTGACCGTCGTGCTGCTATTATTGCTGCTGCCCGTCATGCCTCCATTGCTGCCCGCCGCTGATGCCCGCCGCCGCCGCCGCCTTGTGCTGCCTTGTGCTGCTGCTGACTCAGAAGGCTTCTTCTGGAGCCTGGCCAGCCACATCCAGGCTGGCCAGGACTCCCGGGTCCCCCGATGCTGCTACCGCCGCTGATTTTAAAGTGATTTTAAATTTACCTTTTTTCCGGGCACTGCCATATTGGATCTCGTGAAATCTCGCGAGATCCAAGATGGCAGCGTCCAAATCTCGTGAGGGCACATGAGGCAGTACTGTACTGACTTATGCCCTCATGAGATTTGGGTGCCACCATCTTGGATCTCGCAAAATTTTGCGAGATCCAAGATGGCGGCGCCCGGAAAAAAAGGTAAGTTTATTCACTTTAAAATCGGCAGCAGTGGCGGAGGCTTCCACCTGGCACGGAAAGGTCCAGGACCAATCCAGGACCCGAGCCCGTGTTCTGGGACGGTCCCGGAAATTCTGGGATGGATGGTAAGCCTAGGTGAGGGGAGAGTTTGTTAAGTACCTAACAGATCACAACATAATGCCTGGGGGATATATTCAGTTTTGTAGGCCATAGGTAGAGGTGTTTGAAAATGGTTTTATTTTTTCACAGATTTCAGTGTTTAACCAAAATGAAATAGCCGTTTTATTCCAAATTTTCCCCGTTTTTATCCCCGTTTTATTGTAAATGCTTAAAAAGTGTACTAGATAGGTGGTATAGATTGTATAGGTTGTACAGTGCCAACAGATGAAGAATGATGCAAAATTACATGGCTTTATTTTTTTGTTGTTGCAGATTTTTAGCAGAAAGCGGTGCTATGTGTTTTTATTTCGTTATCACCATTTTCAAACACCTCTAGCCGTAGGTTATGCAAGACCTGTCCTACCAGCAATCTAAGGGTTTAACTAAAGATATAACTTGCTCAATTTCATATTTCCACATTTTAAGTAGTATTAATGACCAATATTTCCTGAAGTAATATAGAAGCTTGCTAACATAGCCTTTTCTTCCTTCCTTCTAGACCTTACAAAACCACCATTAGCACCCAAACCAAAGATTCTCAGTCATCTTGCTTCTGTAGCTGCTTCCAAATTTCCTCCATCACTGTCAAGATCTGGCACACTTCATAATTCAAACTCTATGTCTAGGGGTCCAAAACCACCCATTGCTCCTAAGCCAAAAATCTCTGTGGACAGTGATACAGTGATTATACAGAGATCCAGTGTTTATACCAACAATACCTTTAACAAATATACCAATGGAAAACTGATATGTACAGAAGGAGAGCTTTATGAAGGAAATCGGTGCAGCATTGAGTGTCCAGAATCACAAGTCGATGATGAATATATTGTAATTCCTGAAGCTGAATTAATTGACAAAGATTGTAATGACTTTGAACATGAGCAGGAATTAGGGAATGAGACATTACACACTCCAGAAGCAGCAGGTGAGGAAGAGGATAACTGCATTGCCAACAATGAGATCTGTGATCTTGAGATAAATGTATCAGAAAATAATGATGCTGAACCAGTGGAAGAGGACTCAATCGAATCAACAAAAATCAGAGCCATTGGCAACCCTGAAGCTCCAGGAAAGGAAAAAGAGGATGCTTCCAAGGATGAGTATGAAAAAGTGGACTGTGAAACTGATCCCACTGAAACCAAAATGAACTGTACAGATGAGGCTGATGAAACACTTGGAGAACTGGATCTGGTAAAAGAGAATAATGAGTATAATATGGACAATAAGATTTTGAATGGAGATGAGGTTTTGAAGGATACTCTATGTGAAGATATTATTCTAAGACATTTAGAGGAGCCAACACCAGGTTCAGAGGATCTGCCACAAATTTGTGTGGATTCAGGAGAGGAAGATGCACCTCAGACCCTAGAAGAGGAGCAAACCAATGCTGGCACAGGAATGGGTACAACACATCATGATGGAGAGGAATCTGCCTTGACAGTAGAGGCAGAACTGGTGGAGGATGTTTGTGCAAGTCCTGATATTCTTGCTGATGAATCTGAAGACGCAGACATTAGATTAGAACTAAGGAGATCTGAGCCTGACACAGAAGGGACTTTGACGGAGACTGTTAATGAAGTTGATTCAGAAAAACAGGAGGAAATAGGTCCAGATGCTGATGAATATGAAACAAGTATAGAACAGGAAGAAATAATAGATGATGACTATCAAACTACTGAGATGAAGAGTGAGGAGGAAGCACTAGAGACAGTACGTGATACAAGGGAAAACTCTGAAGAACAAAATGAGGTAGTGGTAGAAACAGAGACCATAGATGATAGCTGCCAGATCATTCCCTTTGAAAAGGAGTGCAGTGAAGATGCCCCTGACTCTCCTGAAGAAGACTTAGGTGAAAATTTGCCATCTGAAGGGACTGAAATGTCTAATGACAACCAGCCTTTCATTCTTCAAGAAGTTAATGTTTTGGAATCTGAGTCACAGCTGGCAGAAGACTCTAAAGCAGATATTTTATCTGGGAATTACACTGAAAGTGAACATGCTTTGGAAGACACACAATCAGATAACCCAATTCTTGAGGTGGATCACAGCAATAGTGAAGAAATTGACCCCGGAATACTTAGTGAAACATCAGTTAAAGACAGGTGCTGTTCTATAGGAGAATTGGACAAATGCTACCGTAAAACTGAAATGAACACAGACAGTGAATATATGATTGATGAAACTTCTGTAGTCCCTGTTATGATTGTTCTTTCTGATAAAGATGATAGAGAATTAGCCAGTGACTCCCTAGATGATCCATACGTTTTGGGAGACAGCTTGCCTACAGCAAATGAAATCCTTTGTGTCGGACAAAAAGCGGAGGCAACTGATGGCCATGACAGTTCAAGTGATTTCAGAGAGGGAGCCAGTACAGACACTGAAAACCATTTGCTCTCCGTTGATCGGAAAAGCATTGTTACTAGAACAAGGTCCCTCTCTGGGAAAGTACCTGGCTATGTGCCAGAAACAGTTCCAGAAGAAACAGGCCCAGACATTGAATTGCAGCCCTCAAGCACAACCTCCACTGTGGTTGATGATGTAAGCCATAGCTTCTCTCTGTTGGAAGGAAAGCCCATGGAACTGAATAGGGCATTACCTGCAAAGCCAAGACGTTTTGTTTCATATCCACGATCTTATTCAGTAGAAGGCAGAGATATTGCAGCCTCTGTTTACAGAGAAACAGATACCTCCATATTGGATTACAATAGAATGAACAGGACAGAAGACCTTGCTTTGCCTTGTGTAATTAGTTCCTCAGGTAGCTTTTCCCAGAGAAATCACCTTCCGTCCAGTGGGGTTTCTACCCCATCCTCAGTTGTTGATATTCCACCTCCTTTTGACCTAGCCTGTATCACCAAAAAGCCCATCACAAAAAGTTCGCCTTCACTTTTAATAGAGAACGAATCTCCTGACAAGTACTGTAAGAAGAAGAAATCCTCATTTAAAAAGTTCCTCACCTTAAAGTTCAAGAAGAAGACTGAAAATAAAGTCCATGTGGATGTTCATGTTTCTTCTTCAAGATCCTCCTCTGAGTCTAGTTATCATGGACCTTCCAGGGTGATGGAACTCGACAGAAGGAGTTTGAGTAGTTCGCCTCAGCTAATATCACGGACTGGCAAGCTGAGGGCTTCTGAGTCTCCAACTGTTCTTTTCTACAAGGATGGCAAGAGAAGAGGGACAGCCAAGACCTTTAGCAGGAGTGTGTCAAGGGTGGAGTCTTTTGAGGATCGTTCAAGACCTCCTTTCATGCCCCTTCCTTTAACTAAGCCTAGATCTATTTCATTTCCTAACGCTGATACTTCTGACTATGAGAATATACCAGCAATGAGCTCTGATTATGAAAATATACAAATTCCTCCTCGAAGGCCCACCAGGGCAGGAACCTTCACTGAATTTTTTGAAGATCCTAGCAGGGCATTATCTGCTGCTAATGAGAATGACGGCTATGTTGATATGAGCAGTTTTACAGCCTTTGAGAACAACAAACAGCAGCCTACCAACCAGGAAACAGAAAGGTATTGTAACATATATTTATGTAAGGCCTGCTAGCCTTGACCGGAGAAGCTAGACTTCCTGTATATTGGGAGTTGTAGGCATATTCTCAACTTGGCTCAGCTTATCTCCCCTTTTCAGGAAATGCTTTCTATAAAGAGTTTGGAAGAATACAATATTTTTAAAAGGTTTAATTTAAAAAAAAAGAAAAAGAAAAACACACGAGTGAATTTCAAAATATCCTAATTTAAATCCTTCTCAATAAAACACTGGAAATGGATGTTCATATTATATGAGAAGCTTTAGCATATCAAAGATAATTTTAAGAAACAGCTTTGCTTCTACAGAGATCAGACTGAATCTTGCTTGCTTATTTTTATTCAGGGCAATGCTTCCATGTTCTTGAGTGATTAGAAGCTATCATTTCAGTGGGACTTGCGACGTTTTTGTGCCTGCCCCATTGAAATGAATTGAGGCTTCAGGACAGTGCCGACCTCTTGGCTGCCACACTGCATTCTGCACTTTCTGCTTTCATGCAGTTGTTCTTGTCTGTTTCTCCAGGTTTGATTGTCAGTGTTTGTTTCAGAAAGTAAAAGGATCATCTAAGCAGAAATCAGCTTACCTCAAAGTCTTTCTGAAAGGAAAGGAGCAGGGCTTTTTCAGTAGTGCTGTCAGCCTTATCTAATATCCTTCTCAGAGAAGTTCATCAGTTCCCAGTTCCCTATTTCAGGTGCTAGGCTATTGGTATGTATAAAGTTAGGAGCTACATACACACAGGGTTTTTCTTTTTGAAGACACAGGGAGTTCTGGGGGGCTGAAAGTTCATTTGAACCCCCTCTTCCTTTTCTTCTCTGTTGGACTGTGCTGTTTTTCTGTGCGGGAAGCCTGGGGGAATTGCCACCTTTGTTCTCTCTCTCTCTCTCTCTCTCTCTCTCTCTCTCTCTCTCTCTCTGAGTCTGTATGCACCTTTTCTTGACATCTGGCTCAGTGGCCTCCAGGTTCCCCTGCCATCGTAGGTGGGGCAGGTGGTGACTAGAGAAAGGGATGTTTTTGTTGTGGTCCCCTGGTTTTTGAACTTTGTCTCTAAGGAGACTTGCTGGCACTGACAGCACGATCCAGTGCAAATAAGCTCCAGAGGAGCGTGTGCTCCGCCGGTGCTGGGTGTTGTAAACGTGCCATAAAGCGCGTTTACGTCAACCGGAGAGTAAAAATCACTGGCGCAGAGGCCCTCTCTCCCCCGGCAGACCGTCCCTATACCTGCCGGGCAAGCTAAGCCCTGCACTGGCCGGTGCAGGAGACGGCGGACTGGGTGGTGAGGGAGGGCGGCCTTTGGCCGAACCAGGCAGGGAGAGGGCAGGGATATCGGTGGTGAGCTCCGTCAATATCCCAAGCCCTTTCCCAGCCTGGTGGGGCCTTACACCCTGGGCTCGAATCTACCCCAGTTCCAGAGCTGGTATACATTTGAGTAGGCCCATAGGACCTCAGGCCGTTTGCACCCAGGGAAGGGGACAATTGTCCCCTTCCCTCGAGGTGCACCCAGGCTGCCCTGGGGCAGTCTGGGAATGGGATAGAATACGGCGGCCAGCCCTTTAGGCTGGCCACCGCATCTTACACAGGATTGGACTGTGAGTTTGTTACTGTTTCAGCACTGGGTAAAACTCTTTTTATTTTTTTAAACGGTTTTTCTTTTCTTTTTTAAAATTTGCCTCCGTTGGTTATTGTTGCTAGGTTTTATAAACTGTATTCTTTTATTATGTTTTAATGCTTACTAGGAGTTGCTCTGGAAATGCAGTATTGAACAGTGAGGTATTAAAGTCATGAAAATAAATAAATAAATGAATAGAGCCATGAGGAGAGTTTACATTCCCTTCCCCATTTCCTTGTGCCTTGTTCATGCTCCTGGTTTGCAGCTTCAGAAAATAGAACACTGTTATGTATAGTTGAATTGGAATGCTTCAGTATTCTGAAAGTAACGGATGATACCACCACACACTTACTGTTTTCTGAAAATAGGCCAAGCATGTTGGATCTTGGATCAAAGTGCCTTCAATATCTAAACCTAGATCCATCTGATATGTCTGAGCTTTTACTAAAGGAAAATATTTTATCAATCACCTTAGATTCCACATGACAATCTATGCTTGTGGTGGGCAACAGTATTTAAACATATACAATATATGTATCAATTGCTAATGTTAAAAATTTTAATATACTTTATGGGTGTTAATGTGCTGGAGACTTTCCTTTCAGTTAGGAACATAGGAATCTGCTTCACATTGAGTCATATCATTGGTTCATCTAGTTGTTGACACTCAGAGCAATCCTGTGTAAGGATCTGATGGGCGGCTCAGGCCGCCCGCTGGATCCTATGCTCCGCCGTGGGCAGGCTCCCGCTCGGCCGGAGGTCTACTCTGGGAAGGGGATGCTCGTCCCCTTCCCTGAGTGTAAATGGCGCTCTGGCCGATCGGCCTCCTCAGATTTCCTACAGCGAAATCACTGGTGGAAGTAAGAGGAGGCCGTGTAAAGGCCCAGCTGTGCGGCAGGGGTCAGGATATGGCCCAGGCCATCCACCGCCCCCTCTCGGCCCGGCTAGGCCTATCGGCACCCTCCCTCCTGCACCGATCCCTTGTGGATAAAAGTTAAAAATATCGAACTACGCAAATTGCTGTGACTGAGGGTCAAATCCTATCCAACTTTCCAGCAGTGATGCAGCCGTGCCAATGGGGCATGCACTGCATCCTGTGTGTGGGGCAGTCACGGAGGCCCCCTCAAGGTAAGAGAACGTTTGCTCTCTTACTTTGGGGCTGCATTGTGGCTGTATCAGTGCTGGAAAGTTGGATAGGATTGGGCCCTCAGACACATTTATGAACCTACCATGAAAGCATCATGTTGCTAGGGAAAAGCCAATCAAAACTGGTTCGGGGGGGGGGGTTCTCTGAATGATATTCAAGGTTGCTGCTTTATATGTCAGCTTTGGTGCTAGGAGAAGAACTGAAAATGGCCCAGTATAATAATAATTTCACCATTGGGATACAAATAGTCTTAACAGAGGAAATAACCAACTTTGTCATAACAAGAAAAAAAAATCATACGACTTCCAAATAAATGTGTTTGTGGATTTAGGTGTTAGTTGCAAAATCAACATAGGCACTTAACGTTTTAAACTAATGCTTTAACTATTAGGAAAGAGAAGCTTTAATGAAATCCATAAACCCCAGCCCAAACTCCTTCCAATTTTCTACCAATAATGCCCCCACTCGTTGACCTCTTAAAAACTGTGGCTAAGGGGATCATCACAAAAGCTAAAGGAGGGGACTGGGCCATGCTGTTTCCCCTGTAATTTGAGCGCTGGTTGAAACAAAAGTGGGGTTTATTGGATGTAATGAATACAGTTTTGTCATTTCTGGACTGAAGCTGACAACATTTTTCTACCCTGCAAACGACTCTGAGAATCACATTCTTTTATCATATTAGGTTTTATGAAACTATCCAAACAGGATTTGGGATACAAATAATGGATTGTAAGCATGTTGTTTATTTCATACAGAACCAATCATTATGGTGGTTTCTCTATGTTAGGTTACAATGAATAGAATTTGAAAAATGCTATCAAATTGCAATACCATTTAGAACCCTCTGAAGTCCTGGAGTTCTGTATGTACAGGGGCTCATTACAACTGGCCAGAGAGAAGAATCACTTTTTAATTTTCTCGCTTTGGAAAACAAAAGGCTATATGTGTATGTGGTATATCTTGGCCAATAATTTTTAATTAGATTTAATCAAATTTATAGAGAAAGAACCCAATAATGAAAGCACGCTGGATATAATCTTTTCTTACAATTACTGATACGGGGGTTAGTAGCCAGAATAATATTGTCCCCTGAAGGGCAGTTACAACTGTTACCCAAAATTTAGCCAAGTAATATTAATAATTAAAATATAATTTGGGAATGCAACATTAGAAATGCCATTAGCACAGTTCACTCTGTGAAAGTTATCGTGTCATGTGGAGAAGGCCTTTGGGTCCCGCAAAACAATGAGTTCTCTGTGACATATAACGGCTTAAAAGGAAGAGACTTGACTTTCACTTTTTGTTCTTTCATCACATTTTTGTCCTAGGAAAATGCCCATCATTAAGGGAAGCTGTGTGTGTGTGTGTGTGTGTGTGTGTGTGTGTGTGTGTGTGTGTGTGTGTGTGTGTCCGTCCGTGTTCCTCCTCCTTTGAGATCAGGGGTGGCATCAGGTGTGGTCCAAGTCAGGCACTAGTTGATAGTTCATTCCCATCAGAGGGACCACCAGGCCAGGACAACCCTTGAACTATCAGTTCCAGTGGCCAGGGCCGGCCCATTAATGAGGCCAACTGAAACTGTTGCCTTAGGGAGCAGATTGGTGGCGGGGGCGTCTTGGTCTGCCTACCTACCTACCTCCAGTGCTTCTCCTTCTCTTTCCACATCCTGGACTGTAAAAGGAGGAGGGGAACAGAGAGGAAGAGTAAATATGGAGGGGAGCAGAGTACTGAGATTGTGCATTGGAGAATGTGGTGAGCAAAGGCTACAACATCCCAATGGAGGCCTGTATGCCCAGAGATTTCTGCCAGTGAGGGCCAAGCCATCATGTCTGTCTGGTTCAGTTTTCACTACAACAGAGTTTTCAAGTTCACTTTCCATCCCTCCCGGGGTGACTAGCACCCATTCACAGGAAGGAGAATATAAAGGGGTTCACCTGAAGTCCTGATTTGAGCTGGAACTACTCTCACTTCCTGCCCCTGCTGACCCCAGCAATTCATATTCAAGTCTGTTCGTGTCTGCATAGACCAGTGGTGGCCAACCTTTCAACGTGAATGCTGGCCCTTTAAATGGTTGTATAGGTGAGAGCATTTCAGCAGGTGCAGCTGCTTTAGCAGCACCATCAGCACTTGCAGCTGCCAAGATTCTGTCTTCTACACAACTCTTAAGAACACAGTAGCCCTAATGGTGGAAGGTTGGCCACCCCTGGCATAGACAGACCTGCTTTTTCATATAAGTAGCCTATGTTAGATACTCTTTCATTGTCACACTAGAGTGGGACAGGATGTTGAGAACGGGCTCAAATAGTATACAAATCACTAAGCCCATCTCTCCCCAGCACTACCACTACCTATAAGGATGGAGAGCAAACAACCCTCGGAAATAGCTTGATTTGCCCAGCATCCTCTATTCCAGTGGTTCTCAAAGTTCTCCCCGCGAGGTGGGGAGAACTCTGACTGTCTGCGGGAGCGGGGCGGCAATCCCCGGAAATGCCCGAAAATTGCCGTTTTTCGACAATCTGAAGATCGGGGAGGCCTGAAGAGGGTCACGCAGGCCTCCCCAACCCCCCCCCAAGCCCCACTAAGGCCAAAAATGGCGTTCAGGCACTTTTTCGGCCACGGCGGTGATCCATGAGATCACCGCCGCCATGCTGTCCTTGCCCGTTAAGGGGGCATGGGACAGCTTTTGTTCTCAACGGTGGGTCGCAACCCACCACTTTGAGAACAACTGCTCTATTCAATTGACAGTGGTAGGATCTTAGAGCTGAAGCCTATGTATGTCTACTCTGAAGTAAGTTCCATTATAGTCAATGGGGCTTACTCCCAGGTAAGTGTGGATAGGATTGCAGCCTAACAGCCCAATCCTTTCCCCCACCATCTTCTGCCATGCAGGCACGCTGATGGAGTACACGCTGCATACTTTGGTGGGAGGAGACAATCAGACAGCCAATAAGAGGTAAGTAAAAAAAAAATACCTCCCAGTAGGCCGCCTGATCACCTCTGGGTTTCCTCAGGCCCATGCCAGCTATTTTGCTGGTGTAAGTCCAAAGAGAGGAAAGGGGTGGGTTAGGCTGAAAAATCGGGGCTAGGATCCGGCATGCACCTTTGCCACTGAGATCCACCTCCTCCAGCCTGGTTCCACCCCCCTGCTCTCCCCCTTCCCTGTCTCAAACGTTCCCCAAACCGTCCCTGCCGCTACCTTACCTGGGCTAGCGGAGCCTCCAGGTGAGTCTGACATGCATTGCACAACTGACCATTTCTGCCAGTGGCTCCATTGCATGGCATGGCTTTTGCCAGTGGCTCTGGCAGTGGCATGGCTTTTGCACCACCGCAATAGGTCCTACAGCACCAGACCTGCTGCCGTAAGTCCTTGATAGGATTGGGTCATTAGAAAAGACTAGAACTGGGAGGGGAATGGAAGGGAACTCCTAAACTGAGTCTACGTTTAGTCATGTAGTCCTATCTGTCATCAGTGTGAGTAGGAGGTACAACCCAGTTGAAGACTCCTCTGCCACACTGCTGGAGAAGCCACACACAATTGCTGACAAGTGACAAGGATACTATGCTCAGGGCTAGTCCAGACATTAGTGCTGTCCGAATGCAGTAGACTTGGAATCACTCTTGTCTTAGCATCCTTTATGTATTGTATAAATTAGGGGGGCGGGAGAGGTCTTCTCTGTGGTCACTTCAGGGTAGTAATTATGTGATGACAATTACTTTTGTTTGTTTTGTTGCACATTCACATTTTTACTAACCCTTTTACTGCTATGAATGCCTCATATTTTAAGGGAAGCGTTGTATCCTAATAACTAGGTTACTCGCTTGTTTTCATTGACAAGCTGTTCCCTACAAAGTTCTGGTACTCCAGCTCTGATTACTATACTCCCCAAGATACCCTGTTGAAAAAAATGGAGAAGAGGAAGGAGATACAGACAGGAGTTAAGAAAATAAATCAAATACGTACATTGTCCTTCTTCTTGTATATATTCTCATTGCATCATCCTTATGTGTATTGATAGCGCTGGGGAGAAATGGTCCTCTGAATTAGCTTCATGACAACACATAGCCAATCAGATTGATCTACAATGATGTTATCATCATGAAGCCAATTCAGATTGTGGATAAGAAGCATTGCCCCTACTTAGAATGAGTGCCATGGAGAGAGCTATACTGTGAACACTTTTGCCCCTGATCATAGCCCTCCCTCCAATGGCCAAAAGGGGTAAAAAAAATGATCCTAAAACATTTCCCCATTTTAGTTCAGCTTGAATAATTATGCTCCCAAAGTGTTGGAATGTGTTGATGTGTTCTATAGAGGTGAGGGCAACCAGGTGCTCTTTCTTAATTGGTTGGTTGCATTTTAAAGTAGGAAGAAATCATTGTTGATTCTGCACCTGACAGTTAAGGATAGGGATCGACCATACATTTCACATTTCTACTCAGCAGTAAGACTACTCATAGCTAATTGTATGAAAATCTACATATCTACCTGCTGTGTTCTATATTGGGCTTACCCCCTGGTAGGTGTGGACAGGATTTCAGTCACAATCTCTTAGCTCTGAAGTACAGTGATCTAAAGAGGGACTACCAATCGATGCCACATTTGATTTGTATTGTGAGAATTGTCTTGATAGGCACCGGCGTATAGTACTTTGTTAATTGAGTCTCTCAGGACATTCAAAAATATCTCCATACTCCTTTGTCTAGAAATAGACAGCAGTTACTGCCTGTACAGTGAGTTAAGCATTTTAAAAGCTCTGATATCAATTAATTCCAGGTTTCCAATAGTTTGGAGCAGGGGGCGGGTTGTTTTCTCTATGTATAAATATATGTTGGTATTCTACTAGGATCCGATACTGGGGCTGTTACTACTGTCAAGGGCAGAGGAAAGCACGGGGTAGTTTTTAACAAGATGAAAACTGCACAGCTTAGAAAACTGCACGGCTCAAATAGCCAATAGTGTTTATGGCTCCTATTGCATAGTTGTCAGCACAATTGGAGATTAAAGGGAGCTGTCAACAGAAGCTAATTGGTCCCTGAGAAAAAAAGTGACAAAGAATGCCTAGACTTCAAATTTTATTTTAGAATATTTCACAATGTCCACACTAATACAGGACAATGGCAATTGTTGCACTGAAAGCTAACCCAAGTGACCATGTTGAAAAGTAGATATTTGGCACAGATTCCAGAATCCTCTAATGCTTGATTACGAAATGCTCTGAAACTCACATAATGTGTAATAAATGTGTGAAATTCATTACAAGAAACACCCAGCATCCCATATGTGCTTTATTTTACTATCAGGCTAATTAAAAGAGGTGCAGACCACATAATTTGTTCCATGAATTGCAGAATCTTATAGCACACACACTTTATTACCTTCTTGTAATGGCACAAGAGTGTTTGGGCTAAGCAGAGGTTGCTGATTTGCTTTCCAAGTTGTCCATGAATGTGTAGTCGGATGCTTCACATGCTTACCTTTCAATATCCCTTCTCATTACATTCCAGTGGTCAGCATTATCTCATTTGGTCTGCAAATCTATCTCACTCTTTGGGAACACTTCTCTAAGGGGAAAAAAAAGAGTACTTCTTCCTTTCCTCCCTGCGTCCACAGGACCACATTCACAGAGGGAGCAATTTAGAATGAAATTGACTAGACCAGGGGTTCTCAACCAGTGGTACGCGTACCACCAGTGGTACTTCAGCTGACCAGAGGTGGTGCACGGACCACCGGTCCACCAGAACCCTGCTCCAACGTGGCTTTTTTGAAGTCGTGTTTTCACTCCCGATAAGCTCCTGTTTTTGGCCGAGCCTCTCGGGAGCACTGAAAATGGCCCTCCCTCCCGCCCAGAACCTCTTACCTCTCTTTTCTGGCTGAAAAGGCAGCCGAAAACCTGGAAGTGGTGATGACGTGGTCATCGCCACTTCCGGTGGTACACGGCTCGAGGAAGCCGCTGGAGGTGGTACGCGGTCGGCCGGGGTTTGAGAACCCCTGGACTAGACCAAAGGCAGCCTGCCAGGATCTGCTAGTAAGGCATTGACACTGATAGCTAGATCCCTCCTCGGGCAGATCTGCTGGCAGAGGAGATTTCCAGTCTGCTGGCCACTTGAAATGTCAGCCTGGGGAAGTTCATCAGTATGAATTGATAAGCAAGTACAATTCAGACAGCAAGCTGGTGTTAGGGCAACATTCCTCATTCAGACATCATAAGTGCATCAGATATTGTGAGGAGCATTTACCTCTTTAATAAAATACTTGGATCTCAGCAATAAAAACTGGAAGCAGAGTCATAGAAGCATAAAGTGTTATAGTTGAAAAGGACTTTGGGAACCCTATGGGGGAAGACAGCGGGATAGAAATCTAATAAATAGTAATAATTTAATCCAATCCCCTGCTCAGTGCAGGCAACTAGTATAGCGTCCCTGGCAGGTGGCTGTCCAGCCTCTGCTTGAAAACCTCAAATGTAGGAGAGCCCAGTACTACCTGAGGCAGGTCTAACCTCCGGTCTAGCCTAAATCTGCTTCTCTGTAGCTTCAACAACTCATTGGTTCTAGTCCTGCCCTCAGGAGCCAATTAAAGTAAGCCCTCCCCTTCTTCTGAGCAACAGCCCTTCAGATATTCCAAGTAGATGATCGTATCTTTCCTTAGTCTTCTCTTTTGCAGGCTAAACATGCCAAGCTTTGTAAAACTGTTCCTCATAGGACTTGGTTTCCAAAGTTCTCACCATCTTAGTTGCCTTCCCCATAACCAGTTCTAGCTTGTCAGTATCCATCCTAAAATGTGATGCCCAGAACTGGACACAGTATTCCAAGTGAGGGCTGACTAGTGCAGAGTAGAGTAGAACTATTACGGCGCAATCCTGCACAACAGTGTGCCAGGGAAGCGTGCACTCCACTGGTGCAGGGTGTTGTAAACGCACCGTAAAGTGTGTTTACAGCACCCGATGAGTAAGGACCGCCGGCGCAGGGGCCAGCGACCCTTACCCCAGCTCCTACCCAACCCTGCACCCACCAGAGCAGGTAAGGCCTACATCGGCCGGGGCAGGCACAAGGGAAGGGCGGACCGGGCAGTGAGGGGGGCGGCCATTGGCTGCCCCGGGCCTGGAGAGGGCGGGGATATTGGCAGCAAGATATGCCAATATCCAAAGCCTTCTCCAAGCCCGGTGCAGTCTTACATGACCGGCAGAAGTGTACGTGAGCTCCGGAGCTCGCATACATTCGAGGAGGCCCATTGGGCCTCTCACTACTTACACCCGGTGAAGGGGACTATTGTCCCCTTTCCTCGAGGTGCACCCGGGCTGCCCCTTTAGGCCGGCCGCCATATCTTACACAGGATTGGGCTGTTACTTCTTGTGATCTCTAAACTCTGTGTCTCTGTTAAGGCAGTCCACTATTGCATTAGCTTTTTTTGCAGCTGCATCACACTGCTGACTCATGTTCAGCTTCTGGTGCACCAGGACACCTAGATCATTTTCAGACATGGTCAGGTCTCCCCCATCCTGTACTTGTGCCTCTGATTCTTTTTATACCTTTGTGCAGAACTTTAATTTTGTCTCTTCAGAGGCCCTGCTCAGGGACCCCTCTCCATCACCAGATGCACAAGAAGTAGGCTTACCAGATCGCCGACCGGGACGGAGCAGCCTGCCCTTAAGGGGCGTGGCGTGGGGGGCCCCAGAACGCATTGCGTTCTGGGGCCCCCACGCGCCCCGCCCCTTAAGGGCAGGCTGCTCCGTCCCGGTCGGCGATCTGGTAAGCCTAACAAGAAGGCCTTTTCAGTTGTGGCACCCAAAATCTGAAATGGTATCCCAAGAGAAGTACACCTAGATCCACCATTCCTGCTTTTTGATGGCCAGTGGAGACAATTTCATTTCAGGAGGCTTTTTTTCAAACTGTCATTAACAGGAATCTAATTACTGTACTGTTACTGTTGTTTTAGTTTCTGTTGTTCTAATCTGTTTTAATGAGTTTCCAAGCATGGTTGCTGTTTATTATATACTTTAAAAAAAAAACTGTGATGCTTCTGTTCATTTAACTGTTGTCTGGGATACTTCTGTTATAGAAAGGTAGGATAACAATAAATAATAATGCATCATTATGATGATATTTTTGTTCCTCATATCTATTGATGAGACTACGTCATAAGGTTCACACTACATATTGATCACATGTTTAATGCTGATGTGTTTTCTTGTTTAATAGAATCCAGATCATACCCCCCATGGATTGGGACTGCACTGAGGGGGGGGGTGAACTCCCAGTCCAGACCTTCCTCTCCCCGCAGCTGCTGTTTGATAAGGAAAAGAAACACGCCGCTCATTGGTGCCAAGGGAAGTTTTATTCCTTGGCAAAAAGCAGCTATCGGGGGCAGGGAGTAACCTGGATCAGGACCCTGATAGGTGGCAAAATAAAAAGCCTTCTCCCCTACTGTGGTCCCAGTCCATGGGGGAATCAGACTGCAATTTCATTCAAAAGAAAGAAGATGTCAGTGTTAAGCACGTCCTTCATGTCACATGTACAGTAGTTTGACAATAATGCAACAGAAAATAAGAGTGAAGTCAGTTTGTGAACAAGAGCAGTCACATGAACAATATTCCCAGGGAAAACACTCCTTACTGAGCAGTAATATACTCTGTAAGATTTATGTGAACAGGATCTCAGTCGCTAGCACCAATTAAATATACAGTATATATAATTTGGATGAAAAAATGGAAGATCACACACCATTCTACCAGCATTATATAAGAATTATATAGCTTCATGGTGTTGCTTTTCATCTGACTGGAATGCTATAAATCATTCCCCCTACAGTACAGGAGTTTGCAAAGGAGAAATACAAACTTGAACTAAGTGTGAATCTGAATTAAGCATAAAGTGTCAGCATCTTTTTGATAAAAGGGGCACAGGGGTACTGGAAGCAAATTTAAGAAAAAAAACCTGGCTCAATAAACCCAAAGGAAATTGTATCCGTGGTATTTTTTTCTTCTTCATTATACTTTCAGGCACTAATAGCACAATCCTATCCAACGTACACCACCGGTGTAACCAGCGGGGGAGGGCAGGGCGGGAGGCTTTGGAGGGGAGATTTAAATCCCCTTTGAATTCCCCTTTTGGAGGGGATTTGAATCCCCTTTCTGTTCTGGGACCTCCCATTCTCGCTACACCACTGGTTACACCGGTGGTGTAAATTGGATAGGAATGCACTGTGGATGAGGTAAGTTATATACAGTAATTCCATCTGGCCACAGGAGAAGTAGAAGGTACCAATGGTAATAATCAGAGGTGCATCCGTATGGACCCTCCCCCGCCCTTACTGGAGCTAGTCCCAAAGTTAATATAGTATCAGTGGCCATTTGTTGTGTACAAATGGGACCTGCAACAAAATAAGGGACCTACTCAGTTCTTAAAAGAAGCCTACCTGTTCAGGGCTCCAACCAGCCTGGAATATGTGTCTTGTAGTAATGTTCAGCCCTCATAGGATAGCAGAAGAGGGTACAATGATATTTTTTTTTCTTTCCAGTTCCCTTAAGTCACATGTTTAATGCTTAAATCCTTAAGGGCGCAATCCTAACCTACTTATGCCACCGTTGTAACCAGCGGCACAGTGAAAACGGGAGGCCCCAAAACGGAAAGGGGATTCAAATCCCCTCCAAAAGGGGTATTCAAAGGGGATTTGAATCCCCTTTCCATTCTGGGACCTCCCGTTTACGCTGCGCCGCTGGTTACAATGGTGGTGTTAAGTAGGATAGGATTGCGCCCTAAGTCCCTTAAGTCCTTATCTTGCTGTACTATATCACACTAGACAGAGGCTCAGTTTTGGAGCTGGCTATCAGCCCCAAACCCAAGTATCACCCCAGCACTATATTGCTGGAGGTAATGGTTCTGGAAAGTGAAAAAGTATATTTTTTGCCTTTCCTTTCTATTGGATCTTCTCTGTATAGTGGAGTTTTTTTAACCATCTGGCACACAACTTCCCTACACTAATCCCCCCTTCAAGGTAAGCTATTACAGCCCAATCCTATGTAACTCCTGTGTGGTGATGCAGCAGCACCAATGCGGCTTCCACTGTAATCCACAGGGGAGTTATGGCATGTTGAGGGGCCTCCTCGGAGTAAGGGAATATTTGCTCTATAGCTGGCACAAGTTCGCGTTAACCCATGAAGGCAGATCGGGCCCAAGACAGGGGTTAGGATTCAGCGGGTGTCACTGCTGCCGAACCCGCCCCCTTCCCAGGCCCAGTCCGCCATCCCTGCCCCATCTCCTCCCCGTTCTGCCCACCCCCAGCCACGTTCCACCCTCCCCTCCTCCCTCCCAGCCCCTGCGCAAGCTTACCTGTGGTGGCAGGTGTCCACTGTTCACCGTTGCATGGACCCAGCTGCTTGCAGCAGCCAGGCCACATGCGCTGGTTCTGTCACATTTGCGACAGCCATAAAGGGGTTTACGCCACCAGAACTCTTGTTAGACTATTAGAGGCCTAAGCAAGCCAGTTCCCTCTCTCCTTCTGACCTATATTTTCCATTTTTTAAAACCTATTGACATCCTTACTCAAATACCCACAACATTCATAATAGGTCCTGGAAGCTCACAGGATCATTTTTGTGATTTTTTTTTTAAAAAAACACTTTTTTTATAATTTACTTGTGTGTATAGTTCTGTGTTTGTAGGAAGTTCCCCAAATACGTAGAAACTGTGCCCTTCTTTTTGGGTGGTACCATTTCATTTCCACATTGATAGGCACTTGACCACCTGAATTTCTTATTAGAATGAATGCTATGATGCTGTTCCCTTACCAGCAGTGGAGCGTGAACCCCATTGGTTTTCAAAATACTCTTCCATCCATGCACTGTAACTTCGGGAGTGTTCGGTTGCATTTGCACTTCTGATGGTGTTTAACAGCATGTTACAACTCCCATCAATGGGAAGTCAAAAAATTGTCACATATATAAGAGACAGGAGGAGTTCATCAGCTTACCGAACTAGGCTTATATTGCCCATAATGAGAAAAAGAATAGGAAGATGGACAATACACGTTTACATTCCGCCAAGTCCCATTCTGCCCCTTCAGAATGCATCCTTTTCTATAAATGTTGTTTCTGGCTCTTACTGCAAAGATTTATTGGATGAGGCATAGTGCATTACCACTCTGAGACAGCCTGTGAATCTTCTTTTCTTTGCTACTTAATGATACACAGTGTCTATATCCCACAGCATTAAAAATGCAATTGTTTTTGGTTGTTGTAGTTGCAGTTCTTACAAACCTAATTCAATAGTTTATGGCCTGTTGTTCAATCCAACACAGTTATTTATAGCATACAGTACACTTTTAATTATCTTGCAAGAACTGTGCTTTCATAGGACCCAGGGGGGGGTTAATGTAAAGCCCCTTAATATTGGCTTTTCACTGGCACGCAACAATTAATTTTATCTTAATGGACCAATTAGAGTTAATGGATGAGAGAATGTATTTAAGAGGCACGGTATGTTTTGCCAGGACCCCTCTTAAAGAGCTAATAAAAGTACCCTTTCACTAGGGTAATTGGTTGGATTAATTAGATGGTATCTCTTCAAAGGCCTAAAGTAAGCACAATTTGACCTATCACCACCAAACACCTTTCAGTGATGTACTGGCCACATGCTAAACCTCTGTCAGCTTTGATTGGGGCTGCCACTGGGGGTGCCTTCTGTTCTTCAGCACAAATGAAGCATAATCCAATTCCATAATCCATACTGTGGAAACGTGCCCTTCTTGCATCTTTCTTTTGTGTCAATCCAGTGCAGGTTGTTGCATATGAAGTTAATGCAGAAAGTGTTGCATTCCCATGACTAGACTTTGCAAACTTTCTCAAGCCACCAGTTCAGTTTCCACCACCCCTTGCCTCAACTTCTTTTTCAGTGGCTGTCTTGTTTCCAAGTCTGCTATGAGCCACTCTTTTCGGATTCTTTATCAAACATATTCCGTCATTGCTATGGCGTGTGAAATGGAGTAATGGGGACACGGAATCTGTATGTGAGTGGTACCTCCCTATGTTTGTGTATACATTATTTTGCACACAGGTATGGTGGCTCAAGCTTGATCTGTTTTGCGGGTATTGGTGAAAATGCGCCATCCCTTTAATTTTCTCTTGTTTCCAAATTTAAAACAGTGGATTTTGTGAAGCATTTTCTAATTCTGTGCATATGAAGCTGCTTTGTACTGAACGCGACCATTTGTCGATCCAGCCCAGAATTGCCTGCTCTGGGTGGCAGTGCCTCTTCAAGACCTCAGGTGGAAGCCTTTACCAGTTCTGAAATCTAGGGTCCTTTTAACTGGCAATATAAAGAATTGTACCTTTCAGATCAGGATATCTTAAGGACTGCCTTCTCCCACACAATCTTGCCTATCCCTTAAGATTACCAGGTAGGCCCTGCTTAGGATACCGCCACCATCTGAGGCTAAAAAGGAATGAAAACAAGGTGCAGGACCTTCTCTGTTGTGGCACCACATCTATGGAATGATTTCCCACAAGATCTCAAGACAGCTCCCTCTTTATATAGTTTCTGGTAGGGTTTAAAATGCATCTATTTCACTTAGCCTTTGCCCTTTGAGGAGGGATGATCCCCCAGGTGCTCCTTTTTAGTCTTTGTTTATGAGTTTTTGTTTTAATGCTGCTTTTGTCATTTTGTAATTATTCTTATCCGCTCATATGAAATTGTTGTTAGCTGGTTTTAAAGTATCTGTTATGTTATTGTATTGAGTTTTACATAGTTTATATAGTTCAACAATCTAAACCTGCTTAACTTTCCACACAGCGATGCAGCAAGGCCAGTGCAGGCAACACTGCATCCTGTAAGTGGAAAGGTCTCCTCAAGAAAGCAGGAGGTCTCTTCGAGGTAAAGGAACTTTTGTTCCCTTACCCCAGGTAAAACCCCAGCCCCTGCAATGGGTCTCCTCAGATGCATGCCAGCTAGTTTGCTGGCACAAGTTCGAAAGGCCCCGTGTAAGGAAAACAAGCCCAGGAAGGAGGGTAGGATCCACCGTGTGCAGCTGGCACCAATTCTGCCCCCTCCCAGGCCCGATCTGCCCACCCCACTCACGTCACCACCCTGCACGGAACTTACCATGTTCAGTGCAGAGGCATCGCTACGGTGGAGGCGGTACTGTAATTTGCACCCCGTCCTAGTCCCGTTTACAAGCCGGCACGAGGCGGCCCCGCCCCCTCACCATCGGAGCCATTCTGTGCGGAGAAGGCAGCCTACCCGCTGCCTTCTCCGCACGGAATGGCTCCGACGGCGAGGGGGCGGGGCCGCCTCGTGCCGGCTTGTAAACGGGACTAGGACGGGGCGCAACTTATGGTGCCGACTGTAGCGACACCTCTGGTTTGGTGTGCCGAGGCCAGCACTAGCTTTGGCAACTCCTAGGCCATCGCGAAGTGCTTTCTGACACTTTCATGATGGCTTGCACCAGCACAGCACACACTGTGCTGGTGCTTCTTCTCTTCAGGGTTGCGCTGTTATGGTACTTATTTTAAATTATGTTTTTATTATGTTGTTAGCCGCTTTGAGCTAAGGAAAAGTGGCATAAAAATATTTTAAGTATTTTTTAGATATATTTTAAATAAATATTTTAGATAAATACAACCTGGCATCTTAAAGCATGCATGCTGCCACTCCCTTAGCAATCACAAGCAAAGCCATTGTTCTTTCCTGCAGTTCAGTAGGATAGTGTGGGACTGATTTCTCTGAACTTGCTGTGAGGACTTTCCATGGAAAGTATGGACTAAGACACTGGCAACAAATTCAAAATAAACAGTAAATATTCTTGATTCAAGTTTCACGGCTGGATCATGCTGCCAAATGTAAATAAAGGAAGAGTAATTGTTTGGCTTTAAAATGAAAGAAAGGGGAAGAATAATCAAGACCATATTTGCAGTCCCAGATATGTGTAGTGTTATCAGTTCATATGCTAAGTGTTTTACCTCCAACAGTTGATTCCAGAGTCGTGAGTTTAAAACCAACCCTCTGTAGTGGAGACGCAAAAGTTAATGCCAAAATAATCTACATTAAATAAAGACTATATTCAGGCTTTGAAGGTTGAGATCAATATCACACTTTCTATTTCTTGCTGCCTCATTTACGGCCCAATCCATAAAGCCTGGGATGCTGTGCTGGCACAAAAGCAGTATAGCATGCAGCATGTGCTCTGGCAGTAGTGCCGCATGCTATGGGCTGATGGAGGATAGGATTGGGCTGTAAGTGTTGCTTTGTGGTATAATATAGAATTTCACTATTATGCAGCTTTTTTCAAGATTAAAACATTTGTCATTAA
Source organism: Plestiodon gilberti rubricaudatus (assembly GCA_026170595.1). Lineage (NCBI taxonomy): Eukaryota > Metazoa > Chordata > Lepidosauria > Squamata > Scincidae > Plestiodon > Plestiodon gilberti. The sequence continues at coordinate 225,786,538 of JANXHW010000002.1, forward strand.
TTTGAAACATTTTACATCTTCTTCACACATGATTTTCTGCTAAGAGGCAGAAGACAGATTGAGTTCAATAAGACACACTGAGGAAGGGTTCATATATGCCATGTCACAGTCAGTGATGTAGACTTGAGTCTATTGACTCGGACTCAAGTCGGACTCAAGTTGCGTCAATGACTTGACTCAGACTTGACTCAGTGATTGTAAAAGACTCGAAAGACTCGACTCGAGACTTGGAGCCTTTTACAACAATTTTATTCAAGTTTAAACCGTTTCCCCCATTAAATAGATAGGGAAACGCAACCAAAGACTCGGGACTTGGGGACAAAGACTTGGGACTTGACTCGAGACTTGGAGTCAGAGACGTGATCCACATCCCTGGTCACAGCAGTGTAATCCTATTGGCCTCAGTGGGATTACGCCTTTATAAATGATTTGTGAATTGCCCCCTTTCATCCTTTTTTTTTTTTCCTGTTATGAACAGTGAACTTTTGATTGTTGTGTTGGCCCATAACAGCCTGGAAAATCTGGAAATAATATTGCCTAAACAATTGTCCTTTTTGTACTCTTCATCCAGTTTGACTGTGAATTTATATCAACAAATTGTTCAACCCCCCTGCCAGGGAAAATTCCATGTTTTGTTCCACCCAGCATCTGAATTGTATTCTTCTATGTGCGGAACCCCCTATGATGAAGCCCTTCGGAGTCTCTGAATGACTGCAAACTACACAATGAGCACAAGCCCAATGATCAGAGAAGGGAAAGTATGAGTACAGTGGAAAACCTAAAATAACCTGCTTCCGAAGCCTGTACAAAAAATGAGAAACATTGTCAGAGATCATCCTGGGAAGAGTGAAGTCATAATGTAGATGCAAGTGATTTTTGTGGCTTATAGAGCTCCTCTCCTAGGAGGACTACTGCAGCTTCCCCCCAGTGCACTGGGGATTGATGGGATGATGATGAATATTTGTACAGTATACTGCTTTTCAGCAAAAAATGTTTACATAGTGGTTTACATAGCAAAATTATGGCTTCCGTGCTACATGGCATAAACGGCAGACAGGCTTAAGCTACAGCCCTTTTTAAGCAGCGGAGGCGGCCCAGAAGAGGCAGGCCTGTGTGCCGCAGCCGCCGGCTTCAAATGGAGCCAGGTGGCCGCAGGAGGGAATTGGATGTGCAGGAGGGTGTGCAGCTGCCTTGGGAGCGGAAGAGCTGCTCCTCGCCCCTGCATCTGCTGACAACCAACAGCATCAGAGGCCAGCCCCCCCCGGCAAGGAAGTTAACTCCCACCAAGTCCCCAACGTGTCAGGGCTGTGGAAATGTTACCAAGACAAGTAGCTCCAACTCCGGGGGCAAGCAGCAGTGCATCCCCCCACACCCTTGGGGGAATCCAGATGTACCCAGCCTCTCCCTCACCAAACTCACCTGAACACCCGCTAAGACTTACCTGAATCACCAGAGGGCACCCAAGTGCTCCCATCCCCTGCTGGATTTGACCTGGAAAGAAGAAACTCATATTAGGTTGGTTCCGTGACCCCAGTCCAGTGATGGAACTTTGAACTTGGAACTTGGAACTATGAATGTTAAAGCACTTATAGGAATAAACAGCCCTAAAGCATCACCGTGCGAATCTTGCTTGTTTGCTCAGTGCTTGATGACAGGCAGTTGAATGTGTGAATGTTTTCATTACAAATGATTCTGTTTGGGAGGATATCTAGTAACCATGGAAGTTCATTCTGTGGTGTTCAATCTGTAATGGTTCGTTCATGCTTGCCAGTCATCACTTGATGTGCAGTCATCAAGGGATCATGCTTGTGTGAACAAGCTCTTTCTCTTTGGCTCTATCTACCATTTGCAACAAAATAATAAGAATGTCATGTCTCATAGGGATATTATGAGATGGAATCAGAGAAAATTGGACAGTGTTCTGCATACTAACAAGTGTTGTATAAATAAGTAATCATCATGGGCTTTGAGCATCGTTACTGCTTATCACACACTTCATCTCCATTACTGAACTGCAAACGGAGAATTTCTTGTTTCCTTTAGCCATTCTTCACACACAGTTGCAGATTCCATTCCTGCCTGAATATCTTCTCTTCTACATGTTATCTCTTTCTGGTATCTTTTATATATAGCTGAAAAGAAAATGAAATCAATAGTTCTGCAACAATGGGTAGTATTAGTTGTTTGATTATGATTCACTCTTACGCATGTGATTTGCAATTTGATTTTCACCATCTAATTCTGGATTATTTGCCCTTTTAGAAGGAGGTGGCCACTTTATGCAAGACATGTGCAGCAGATCTACACCATGCAGACATGTTGTGGGAAGCCATGATTGGCTTTGGCTCTCTGGTAGCAAATAAATGGTCTGTACCTGTCCCACATGTTACAGGGCATTGTACATAAAAACATTTGGACCAGTCCACGTTTGTCTGTTTCACCAAATGTGCATAGGACAGACATCCCTGACTGACAACAGGTTCCTAAGGTGTGCTCACATGCAATGAAACAGACACACATGTGCTCATCACATGACTGTGTACCTTTTTATTTCCTCCCAGAATTATACCCTGCTTTTCAAAAAAAAAAAAAGGTTCCAAATTGGTTTACCAAAATTAAAAATAATAAAACATTCAGTATAAACCACAATATCAGTATAAACTACAATAAACCATCTGATCTCTCGACATGTGGAGTACACGTAACTTCCTAACCCGAAATTATATCTATATGGGGAATACATCTAGTAGTGTGAAGTGGGTATATGTTAGGAAATAACATCTATCCACATGAGATGGTGTTACATGTTTTTTATTCACCATGTGTATGCTCTGGAAACATGCATTAGAGAGCTGAGCCAGTGGAGAGCTTGTACATGGTGTAAAAAAAAAAGGTATGTGGTTACTTCACATTTTATGGGGGCTGAAACTTTAACATGTATTTGTTATAGTAGGAATAGGAGTGGCATTAGGGGTTGGCCAAGTTGGGCACTGGGTGAGGACCCAGACCCATCAGAGGGCCCACCTGGCCTGGCCGAGCTCTGGACTCTCAACAGAGCTGGCCCAAGACCTCCTGATGCCTGAGGCAGTGTGCCAAATGGCATCCCTTTTGCCCAATGATGCCAGCCTCTGCTTCTCCCACTCTCCGATGTTCTAGCTCAGCAGTCTCCTCTCCACTGGCGTCACTACAGGGGGGCGGAGCTCTAAGTTCTGCTGAAATCGGAGCCTCCTTTACACGGAGGAACGAAGCGGCCCCGCCCCCTCACCTTCGGAGCCTTTTAGGGAAGCGAAAGCAATGCGCAGTGTGTTGCTTTCGCTTCCCTGAAAGGCTCCGAAGGTAAGGGGGTGGGACCGCTTCGTTCCTCCATGTAAAGGAGGCTCCGATTTCAGCAGAACTTAGAGCTCCGCCCTCCCTGTAGTGACGGCAGTGCTCCTCCCCACCACATTTCTTGTTCCTCTCTGTCCCTCTCTTCCTTTTCCAATCCAGGGAGTGGAAAGAGAAGGAAGGGAAGTGGAGGAGGCAAGTAGGTGGAGAGAGGTGAGAGCCCCCCAGCAATATATTGCCTGAGTAACCACTTCAGTTGGCTTCATGGATGGGTGGTCATGACTCTCAGTATTGGTGGCAGTGGTAGCACCCAATAAACCATCAGGGGACCATGAGTAGGGGGGCGAGCAAGGGGGACCATGGGGGGGCCTAGTGCAAGGCTTTGCCCCAGGGCCCCCAGCAACCCAGCACAGGCACTGCATAGGACTGTGAGTAAAATCTTCTCTTACAGAAATTCATGATGGAATGCATAGTTCTGGACCCCTTTTGCTTATAAAATTTATAAAATCTTATAAAATCAGACCAGGTTTTATAAGATACAGACATGCATACGGATTCTGTGCATTCCATATCTTTGTGTTCATATTTTAATGCATATTCAGTAATGTATTATCACATTTGTTATTTAGATAGGAAATATGTACAAATACTGTACTTGAAAAATGCATGCAGTATTTGAATTTTGATTCTTTGTGGTGACAGAAAAAAACATTCTGGGGATTTTTAGAATAGAGAATGGAACAGAAATCAAAAGTAATGGTGCAAGGATTGAGTGGAATGGAAACAGAGATATATGTCCATCCCTAACATGTGACTAGTGTAATGTGAAGTTACCCTAATTCAAGGAAACTGTATATTCAACTGTGGCTCTGACTGATCCCCTTTCAAAAGGGAATCCCCTTGGGACTTGTTGTCTTCAAGTTATCATTTTCCTTAACGCATTGACAGTAAACATACATGGGATATGATATAGAAATATTGAAAACAGCTGAACTGCTGAAATTCATCAGTGGCTGGCTATAGTATCATAAAGGTGTTTGGAGCATTGCTTTGGGAGCCCTTTGCTGGCATTTTTCCCAGTCGTCGTAGAAAAGCAAAAACCCATCTCTCACCATAAAATTGTCTTTCCATCTTCAGCCAACTAAGTCACTGCCCGAAACCTTTGGGATAAGTTTTATCTCATTTTCTCATTAGAGTTCTGGGAGAACTCTAATGACTTCTGATATTGGACGGAGCAATAATGTGAGATCTCTTGGCCTGTTCTCCTGTTTAGTAGTCTCTAAAGGTTATTTCTAGATTTGACTATTATTATTATTATTATTATTATTATTATTATTAACAGTATTTATATACCATTTTTCAACAAAAAGTTCACAAAGTGGTTTACAGACAAAATCAAATGATGAAATGGCTCCCTGTCCCAAAAGGGCTCACAATCTAAAAAAGATGCAGAACACCACCAGCAAACAGCTACCAGAAAGACACTGTGCTGGGGTCAAAGGGTGGCAGTTACTCTCCCCCTGCTAAATATAAGAGGAGCACCAATTGAAAAAGTGCCTCTTGCTCAGTTAGCAGGTTAGTAATATATAGATACAGCGCAATCCTATCCAACTTACACCACCAGTGTAACCAGAGGTGCAGTGAGAACGGGAGGCCCCAGAATGGAAAGGGTATTCAAATCCCCTTTGAACCCCCCTTTGGAAGGGATCTGAATCCCCTTTCCGTTCTGGGACCTCCCATTCTCGTTGTGCCACTGGTTACACCAGTGGTGTAAGTTGGATAGGATTGCACTGTTAGTAATATATAGTCAGTTCAGAAACTTCAGCTGGCCTAAGGTGGTTTAGCTGTTGTCTGGGGCCATTGCGCAGGATGCATATATTGTAATGATGGCACCCGGTGATGGCACCTGGCCTAGATGCCTTTAAAAGGGGTTTGGATAGATTCATGGAGGAAAAGACCATCACAGGTTACAAGCCATAAGCAACCTCCTGGCTTTAGAAGTAGGTTTTCTCTGTGCCAGGTGCAAGGGAGTGACAATGGGAAACAGGTTATCTTGTTGAGGCATCTGGTGGGCCCACTGTGAGATACAGGAAGCTGGACTAGATGGGCCTTTGGCCTGATCCAGCAAGGCTCTTCTTATGTTCTTATGTAACTACTCTGTGAGAGCTCCATTGGGTTCCAGTTACTTTCTAGGACAAATTTGAGATGTTGGTTTTGACCTTTAAAGTCCTAAATGGCCTGGATCTGGAAGGAGGAGGGGGACAGAGAGGAAGTCTGGAGGAGAGGAGAGTGATGGACTGTTCCCCCCCCCCCCACACACACTTATATGAGGCTCATATAAAAGGTGGCCTTCTTCCACATCTTACTTTCCAGGACCTGGACCTGCTTCTGCCCTGGCCCGTGGGTTGAGGGACCCAGTGCTGGCCCATCCATGCAGCCACCTGATGGAGGTTGCACCGGGGCAGATTGCGAGGGCCCGAGAGCCTTTCACCCCAAGTCTGCTGCCTCCCTCCAACCTGCCGCCAATGCAAGCCACACTGATCTGCTTCCTGCTCACTCGTGCAAGAAAGAGATTATTTCCCTCCTTACCGTGCTCCTCACGTGCTCCCGTGAAACCCAGAAGTGCAGGACTTCCTGTTTCATTTACAGGGACAGCAAAAGAGTTGTTGTAATGTCCCTGTCAATGAAACGTCACAGCAGTATGCAAGGAGCATGGTGTTTTGTTTTGTTTTGAAATTAGTACAGAGGCGGCAGACCTGAGAAGGCTGTACCTTTAAATGTGTTCTTACCCCACCCCCCACCCCCCAAAAAACACACCCTGAAGCAAATGTAGAATTTTTCTTTTCGGGTTTTTTCTGCTCACCAGTGCTATTGACTACATAAACCCATTGAGTTCTCTGGTGGAATGAAAATAACATTCTGAGCTCATTTTTCCAGTTCACCCAATGGCCTGGAGTGAGGAGGGTATTGTACCAGATGTTCTTGTCTGCTCTGAGCCCAAGGGAAAGACTGTGATAGCATCACAATGCATGAATGATAGATGGAATCAATGAATGATTCAGTTAATACGTTTATGACAAAATTATGCAAATTTGTCTTTGTATAATCATTTCAATCACAATAACATCGGCTGCTTTTAAGCCTCAGTTTTCTGCTTGACGTATTGGAGAATTTTTTTGTTAGAAAATTTAAAATTCTTATCTGGAGGTCAGAATTCACTGCAAAGTTCCCCTTTTTCAGCACAGCATACCCCCCCCCCTTTTGTAAATATATGTATGCACATCCTATTGAACATTGAAATTCTATGCATGTAAATAGCTTGTAAGTTTATTATAGAATGTCAGTAGTATATTACATCAAGGTCCACAACGGAGCTCTCTTTATAAGTCATGTGCCATAAAAAATAATGCCAGTACATGCCATTAATACAGCTCCAGTCTGTCTAGCTTTGTGGCCTTGTGACACTTTCTCAAGATTATATGCCTTTCTAGTATTCACTGAGATGCCTCTCTACAGTTGTCTTTTCTTTTCATGTTTTTTTCAAGCTACAATTCTGTGGGAAGTGGAACTAGATAAATCTTTCAGAGTTGTTGCCCTTGTCTGGGGTGTATATTTATTCAGAAAGTATCATGCCAGTTGGCTGCTTGGAAGGAGTTTTGAGTGAATCTAAAGGGGGAAAAGACCCAGGATGGTTAACACATTTTGTTGTAATACAGTACTTGCAGACATTTTCTTGCACCCCTGACAAACTGGTAAGGTTAGCGTTTCCTCCACTATTTTACATAAGCAATGGCATAGTCTGGTGTTATGTGCTCAGCTGAAGCTGTATGACACATTCTTTTGTCCTTAGGATATCTACAGTGATGGAAGTGGATGCTCCATTTTGCTAGAACTTCTATATCAGCGGTGGGGAACCTCCGGCCCCAGGGCCGGATCAGGCCCCCGAGGCCATCCGGTCCGGCCCCCGGAGAGATTGCCGGGAGGCCGCCCAACCGGCCCCTGGAGGCTCTGCCGGGTCCGCGCGTCACCTCCGGAGGCCGGGAGAGGGCCTTTGCATGTCCTCCCCAGCCGCCGCCTCGACCCCTTCTCACCAGGCCGTTGGCCATTTCGCACATGCGTACCACGCCGATGAGGGCAAGCTCTTGCCCTCTTGCCCTCATCGGCATGGTACGCCGGAGGTGACACGTGGACCCAGCGGCGGCTTCGGACGGTGAGCGCGGAGCCTCCGGAGGCCGATGGGGGGCGGGGGCAAAAATTAAATAAATAAATAAAAATGGCGGACGGCCTTACGGCCGGACCTCAAGCAAATTTCTAATATTTAAAACCACCCTCGCCAGGGAAAAGGTTCCCCGCCCCTGTTCTATATTGTTAAAATGATACTTACAGATTTATTGAGGAATGTGGGTAAAATGCTTTGCTAGTACTCTAACAGCACAATCCTGTGTAACCTTGCACTGATGTAACAGTGTAATTGCACTTACACCGGTGCATCTGCTGTTACACTGGTGCATCTACTGTTACACCAGTGCAAGGTTAACTCGCCTTGCAACTATGCAGCGGTGCCAACGTGGCACCCGTTGCATCCCGCAGGGGCGTATCAGCCTCCGGAGGCTCCTTGGGGCAAGGGAACAAGGTAAGCCCCTGCCGGCCTGTCAGGTCTACTACTCGGACCTGCGGCAGTGATATCGCTGGCGCAAGTCCACATGGACCTCGGAAGCTGGATCAAGGCCAGGAAAGGGGGTAGGTTTTGACGTGCGCCGCTGTCACCAAAACTGCCTCCTTCCAGGTCCCGATTTGTTGCCTGCCCACGTTGCCACCCCATTCTCCCTGCCCACGTTGCCACCCCATTCTACCCACCTCCTGCCTCTTTCCCACCCCCTGTGCATACCCACTGGGGCCACCAGGCGTCTGGAGTCTGCTGGTGTGTGTGTGGAGCTGGCTGCTCGCCACTTGTGGCAGTGGCTAGGCTGTGTGCTCCGGCGTGTCGCCTTCTGTGACAGCTGGAAAGCACCTAGTGCCGCTGGAACACCAGAACAAGTGGTGCTAGGTGCCTTTAGGATTGGGCCATATCTTTTCACTAGTACTCTGAGCCTGCACATTTTAAGCCCTAGATTTCTATTTTAGTTTTCTATTGGAATCAGTAAAATGTACTTGGATCCAAGTAAAACTGATGAACATATGAACTGCTCTTCCAGTTGGCTAGAAAATATCCAGGTATCCTAGAAATGTACACTTCTTTATTTGATGGATTAATAACAGAAGTTACTGGAGAAATGAATTCTGAAGAGGGATACAATAAAACCAGGAGTTCATGGGCATAAAATGAGAGGGGATAGGTGTTCTTGGCCAAAGGAGCAAGAACCCTTTGCTTTGGTTGGGAAAGGGTCTGACTTCACAGCTCTACAACACATTTGCTTCTATACAGATGATTTGGATTTTAGCTCCATAATGCCTCCATCATGGGGCTATGTGGGGTCGGCACATGACAAGTCAGCTGGAGTCCAGAGGAATAAATTACTAAATGCCGTGGGAATAGCAGTACTATATTTATACTTTCCCAATGTTGTTTAAACCTGATTACAGGGTCTTTGGTCTAAAAAAGCCTCTGTTTTTGCTGTAAGGTCATTTGTAAATTTGAGGAAAATCTGTCTCCCAAGAGGTCAACAACAGTGAATGAGAGTTTGATGAAATTGTTTGTTGTAGAAATAAAATACAAAGGAGTCTATTCTCTTTGGAAGGGAAAGGCTTCAGCGGGACTGTAGAGCCAGTTGGGGATTCTTGACAATGTTCTTCACAACATTTCTTAACAAAAAATGAGAATGCATTGGCTCAATTGGTGCCTTTTGTTTTGTGGAGAGGGAAATTTCCAGCCCAATCCTATCGAAGACTAGCACCAGTGGAACGTATGCTCCGCCAGCGCAGGCTGCCGCAAAGCAGCTGTAAAAGCGCTTTGTAGCAGCGCAAGCTGCCAGCGCACTGGCGGCAAGACTGGAGCCTTCCTGTGCGCACCGGCAGAAGTCAGGAGGCCTGCCAGAGCAGATAAGCCCAGCACAGGGGGTGCTTATGCATGTCAATGGGGCTTACTCGCAGGTAAGCATGGATAAGATGCAGCCTAAACACGTTTCCCAGATGAAAACATTTCACAGCCGAAAACAGGGATAGTGTTGCATACTGGCTGTAAACAACCCTGTTCTCACAGCAAAGATTCCTGCCTGAGTCTTCCTTGCCCGGTCCACTATGCATTATACATGACATGCATTCACTCTGCAATGTAGCCTATTCTGCGCTAGGGTGTGAAGCAGTTAGTAAACTGACCATAGCAGGTTTTTAAAAGGATGTCTACTAGAATAATGAAACCCAGACCTACACTAAGAATACGAGAATAACTTTGCGGTATCAGACTTGAGAAAGCCCACAAAGAGGCAATGAAGTCTCTGTTTACCCTGTTGGATTCTGATATGCTTCCAGGTCCAGGGGATGAGCACCACACCCTAGAGTCGGACACGACTGGACTTTATTGTCAGGGGTCACCTTTACCTTTATAGTTGGGACTGGGATACCAGAAGGACTGTCTTCTCTTCTATGCCTGTGTACTGAGACCCTCTACAGAGGCTCTTCTCTGTGTCCCACCCAAATCTATGTGGTTGACATGATGGAAGTTGCTTTCTCAAGGGTCATATCCCAGTTCTGGAATTGCCTATGGAGGGAGGCACTTACTTCACCACTTTAGGGATCAGGTGAAGAATTTTTTGTTTAAAGAAGCTTTTAACTTCTAGAGTACTGTATTTCCCTGCTGGCTGGATTTCAGGGAATTTTTCGTCAACTTGTCTTTATCTATTGTTCCTGCCTTTGCTAATGTATTTCATTGTTTTTACTGTATTAATGTTATTGTTGGCTTTGGCTTTCCAACGAAACCTGGAAATTGTAGTTTGGTGAGGTGCTAAGAATTCTGTTAGAAGTCCCTAGCCTTCTCTTGCAGAACTACAATTCACAGGGTCCCCGAGGAAGATGAAATCCCTTTTACACCACTAGCAGTGTGAATATGCTCCTAGATGCCCAGCTAATGCCTACATCAACTAGTTTTGAGTTAGATTTTTTGGGCACAACAGTACTTATGTGGCCCCTAAAATGCTTGACCATGATCTTCAACACAGTTTAATTTCACACGTGCCTCTGTGTTCAACTTTCTTGCACCACACTCCTCTCCAAGACAAGCGCAAGAAAGCTTCCATAGCTCATTGGTAGACCACACGCAGAATGCATCTTGCATGCAGAAGGTCTGAGAATCAATTCCCCGCACTTTCACCTAGGGCTGGCTGAAACTTGAAGGGCTGTTGCCTGCCAGTGTAAACTCAGCAGAAGGCAGCTCCATGCGGTCACTTGCTTTGTCCTGAGCAACTGCCCTTCTTCTTCTTCTTCTTCTTCTTCTTCTTCTTCTTCTTCTTCAAAAAGCCTTCCACTGTTTTCTGAAGAACATCTTGTCAGCCTTCAGAAGACCTAGATGTGAGGCCAGAGTTTTCCCCAGTTGTTGCGCATCACGGACATGATGGAAGAAGTTCCTGCCTGCCAGATCATGCTCCCTGAAGCTACAATCCAGTCGGCAGAGATTGAAGGACCCCCCCTCCCCTTATGGAGCCTGATCACACTCCTGCAGTTGTTAAATCTATTAACCTTTGAACATACCAGTTCAGTCCTTACTCCTGGCTCGGGCAATTCATTCCCATTACATTACAGTTGCCTGTATATCCACAAGATGAAAATTGAGCTTTGAACATCTTCAGTAGGGCTGCTGTCGCTTCTAGCCACCATTTGTTATAGCTGGTATTTGCAAGAACAGTCACACAGTACTGGTGTTTGAAGGTACATTGATTTTGTGCTGAGCAAACCTCTAAACAGCTGACATTTAGATAAGAGCTAATGGGTCTTTTCTGTTTTGAAGACAGTTACCATATGGTTTCCTAAGAATTGTTTTTTGATGGAGAGGTTATATGGGGCAGATGCAACATAAAACAGGACAGAGGTCATGAGGGGTATATTAATATAAGGACCTTATCAGGGGAATCATAAACCCATGAGTGTTAGGAGCCAGAGCCACAAAGCAGAACATGAACAAGATGAACGTCCATTGCTAGCTTATAAGATGTGTCATACCTATCAAGGCAACAGAAACTGGCCAGGATTTGCCTTCCAGTATTTCATTCCTCTTAAAGCTTCCATTTGGCAATCTGAAAACAGCCAAAAACAGTCAAAAACTTTCATGGCTTGCTACAATGTACAAAGAGGTAGGATTTACAGGATTAAAAGCTATGTAAAAATATAATGTAATCTTTATGTTTAAAGATTTGGCAATCTGTTTGGGCTTTTCGATTTGCATTCCAAGAGTTGACTGAACAGGTGCATGCTTAGCATTGAACACCTCACAGAGTTGTTCTAAGGATTTCTGTAATAATTCTAGGTAAAGGTAAAGGTGACCCCTGACAATTAAGTCCAGTCGTGTCCGACTCTAGGGTGTGGTGCTCATCCCCATTTCAAAGCCGAAGAGCCAGCATTGTCCGAAGACGCCCTTGTAGTCATGTGGCCGGCATGACTCTCCTTGCCGCAGCGCGTAGCATGCGGCTGGAACACGGAGCACTGTTTACCTTCCCGCAAGCGGTACCTATTTATCTACTCGCATTAACATGCTTTGGAACTGCTAGGTTGGCAGGAGCTGGCCAAGCAACGAGAGCTCACCCCATTGCGGATTTGAACTGCTGACCTTTCGATCGACAGCTAGGGTTAAACCGTTTAGCGGTTTAACCCACTGTGTCACCCACTGGCCTAATAATAATAATAATAATAATAATAATAATAATAATAATAGGTAATAATTCTACCTATTATATTATTTGAGGATTTGCTTTTGTAGATAATCTTTCTGTGAGCACATTAAGTAGGCTTACCATCCATCCCGGAAACCCTAGGACCATCCCGGGTTCTGGGCTCCGGTCCCAGATCGGTCCCAGGCTTTCTGGAAGCCGCCGCTTTTAAAGTGTAAAAACTCACCTTTTTCTGGCGCCGCCATTTTGGATCCCTGCCTCATGTGCCTTCATGAGATTTGGGCGCCACCATCTTGGATCTCGCAAGATTTCACAAGATCCAAGAAGGCGACGCAGGAAAAAAGGTAAGTTTTAAATACTTTATAAGCGGTGGCGGCGGCAGAGGCTTTATCTGGGCCCAGAAAGCCCAGGACCAACCTGGGACAGGAACCCAGAAACCGGGGCAGTCCCGTTTTTTCCGGGACGGATGATAAGCCTACTAGGCTTACCATATTTTTGAGCCCTTAAACTGGGATACCCCCCCAACACCCCCCCACAATTAATTAATTAATTAATTAATTAAAATTTAAAAATATATAAATTAAAAATCAATGTAATATTAAATTGAATCATTAAATGTATTTATTTAGCCAAGGAGCTAAATAAATAATGTGGGAAACCAAGGGGGCGTGAAGCGCGGGCGCAAATTTATTTATTTATTTATTTAGCTGAGGAGCTAAATAAATAAATAAAGCAGTTAAATAAATAAATTAAGATTTGTCTTACCTCGCCGTCTTCGCCGCTGTGCTGCTGCTGCTTGCTTGCTGCAGCTGCTCCACTCTGCCGGCCGGCTCGCCCGCTCTCGCCCGCTCTCGCCCGCTCTCGCCCGCTCTCGCCCGCTCTCGCCCGCTCCGAGCGATGAGAGCAGGCGATTCGAGGGCGAGCCGCCGCTCTCACCGGCTGCCGTCGCTCCAAGCTTGGAGCGACGGCAGCCGGTGAGAGTGGCGGCTTCCCCGCTCTCACCGCACAGAGCGGTGAGAGCAGGCAAGCCGGCTCGGAGAGCGGGCCCGGCCTTCTCGCAGTCGCAGCCTCCTGTTCTTCTGCCACTCTGCGCCACCCGCTTGTATGCATGCGTGCGGCTCTCAAAAGCCGCACGCATGCGCACAAACTGCCCAGGAGGCGGCGGCCATGTTTTTTACATGGCGGCCGCCATGTTTTTTTTTAAAAAAAATATTTTTAATTTTATTTTTGCTGAGGGCCCCCCGGGATCCAGCCGGGATCGACACCCCAATACCGGGACTGTCCCAGCCAAACCGGGATGAATGGTAAGCCTAAATTAAGCTACTGTGGCTGTTTTTTTTCTTCTTTTCCCCCCAAACAGTAGTATTTACAGATCCACTTCCTGCTTTGGAAGCTTTCCCAAAAGAGTAGATATATAGGCTTCATTCCAGGAGTAGAAAAATAATGCATCCTCAGTTTTCATCTCTCTTTCATCTCTCATCCAGGAAATTTCTGGGGGCCCCTTTTGACCCTGGGCCCGGGTACAATTTACCCAGTTTACCCCCCTCTCATGGGCCTTGCCCACCACCACCTTGTATTGTGGTTGGCAGAATGTGAGAAGGGTCGTCTCTATTGTAGTGCCCACACACTGGCCAAAAAGATCTTTTTTGTTTCAGCAGGCCTTTGGTCCGGTTACTGCATGGAGTTTGCTCCATCCTGATTGTTCTGGGTTGTATTTTCTTTGTTATTCTCTGCCATGCTGTGTTTTTAAAATGATGGTTATATTTTGTGAATTGTTTTTAATAATACTGATGTTCTTGAGAGCTTTGTATTAAGTGGAAAGGGGGGATATAAATCCTGTAATACATTTTTTAAAAAATGTGATGGTTATATTTTGTGAATTGTTTTTAATAATACTGATGTTCTTGAGAGCTTTGTATTAAGTGGAAAGGGGGGATATAAATCCTGTAATACATTTTTTAAAAAATGATCCGCTCCCAGCAGGATTTTCTGCTAATCTAGAAAATGTGGACTGGTTCAGACATAACACACAAACCATGGTTTGGCCATTGGGTACAAGCCACAATTTAACATGCTCCCACCTCCCTTCTCTCCTTCCCTTTCCTTTGATCTGATTTCCTCCTTAATTTACAGTTTTGGGTAAACATAGTTTGCCAAATCGAAATCGGTGCATAAGTCTGAGGTTGGTCAAGTGAAACCATAGTTTAGAATTACTGTACATTTGAACAACCCTAATGTTTCTGATAGGCAAATTGTGGTGGACATACGTCAAAGACACAGCTAATTATAGTAGAAACACAGAGATAATTATTTTTGTTGCAATGCCTCCTCTTGTACTGATTCAGTCAATTTAAGGTTAGCTTGTCCCAGAAGGCCCATTCCTTCTTCTAGTGTGCTGGCTAACTCTTGGAATGATTGCCAGCAGTCATTGGAAGAGCAGAAAATAATCTGCCTGCAATCTGCTCTCATTCAGCCATATCATTGCTACAAGCAAGAAAATTAGTGGAGGGACTATGTTGTCAGCTGTGTGTCTCTCTTCCAAACCTCCCCACCCACTCGAAGACTTTTCCTAGCACCCTCCTCTTGCTTTTGCAGCTGCATTAAAGTTTATTGCTTGCAGTAAGTTTTACTTAGCAGTGATTTTAACGATCTACGGAAGAAAATCATTTAGCTGAATTAAGAAACACAACTCCCCGTTTTGCATAGGCTTCTAACATTTTATGAGCCTATAATGGTTAATTTTATAGAAAATCTTAGCCTTGTTGCTGTGGTAGTTTAAGATAATGACTTTGAAGTGGCCACATTTTATATGCACTTAAAGAATATGCCGCATAAGTTGCTGGAAGGGCCGGGAAACAGGAGTGCCCATACAGCACATTGTACGTACATGACTGTGAGCCCTGCTTATTTAATGGTGTTTGCTTGAGGCTTTTAAAGTATTTTGCCTGTGTCATGTTCCCCAAAATATCCTTCCTCCTGGTGGGTAATGGGAAACACTTCGTTTTTATGGTATCTGTAATTGCTTTTGCGGTTAGATTAGAGATGAGTGGAATTGTTTGATTTTCCTGGACAGTAGAACGATTGCATGCTGTTCCAGCAAAACACCAGAGTGGATTGAAGAATTCCTGGAGCTCTCTTCGCATGTTCTAATTAATCCATATAAATCAGGGGAGGAGCCTATTGCCATGATGCCACTCTCCCCTCCCAAATGTAGATAGCAGCCCAAAATGTCTGCTAATGTAGCTTGTTTCTGTACTTAACTGCATGGGTGGCATCAAGACTTGGCTTCTAGGGGTGCAGCGCAAGTTTGAGCTGCAGTGATTCAGAATTGCGCTTCATAGCAGTCATGTTGACTGCTGCCATCTTTTTTAAAAAACCATGCAATGCACCCAGCGTGGTGCTACATGACTGTGATGGGTGGGACAGACCCATTGCAGTATTAAAAAAAAGTACAGCTTGTGTGTGTGGGGGGGGGGGCATAGTGTGCTATCAGGGAGCTCAGTCCAGGGCTTTTCCCCTGGCAGTGGCATTCCCAGCCCTTCCGGCGCCTGGGTGGGGTGGGGGTTGGAGCGCCCCCCCAAGCAGCCGGGCTCTGGGCTGAGCGCCCACTCGGCGCGTCCCCGGCCTCCGGAGGCTCCGCTCCGAAGGTAGGGGACAAGCCCTCCTCAAAACAACTGCCCAGTTCAGTGGTCGAGGGCTTTATGAGAAAGCCAAACGCGTCGCCGGCTTTTATATGTTTTGCGCATGCGCAAAACATATAGCGACGCGTTCGGCTTTCTCATAAAGCCCTCGACCGCCGAACTGGGCGGTCGCTCTAAAGAGGGCTTATTCCCGGCCTTCGGAGTGGAGCCTCCGGAGGCCAGGGACGCGCCGAGCGGGCGCGCTGCTCCGGGGGTCGCGCCAGCCGGGCTCCGGTGCTGCGCCGCTCTGCGCAGCCCCGAGCCCGGCTGCCGCGCCCCCGCGCCCACTTGGCACCCGGGGTGGAGCACACCAGCTCCCCCCATTAAAGAACGCCTCTGCCCCCTGGGGCCCCCACAATTTGGTGCAAACCCCAATAATCTGTGTTCATTGTGAAGACTGGATGCCTGGTAAGCATACACAGATAGGCACAAGATGTTGTTGAACTAGCCTGAAGACATGGTAGGATTTTATCCCTGCCGCTTTTGTATACGCTGTCACTAGGGTTCTCAGTTTGTAGATACTGTCACTGATCCTCATCGTATGGATTTTGTTTTTTGAATATGGCTCTGAACATCCGAAATATAGAAATGTCAGGATGAAATAGTTTAAGCAAACAACTCGACAATGCAGAAATTTAGCTGGTGAGTCCTATCCTTAAGTTAGAGATGATGTGCTGGGAAAGCTTCACTTGCGTTTCTTCAGTTAATTCTCTGCAATTTTGTTTACAATTGTGGTAAACTTTTCTTTGAACACCAGAAATATTACGATAGCTTCACAGTCTGATTACTGTTGGAAGTACAGTGAAGCCCCAGTTCCTGCCCCCTGTGGACTCGTACGGGATGGGGGAACGCTATCCCCCACAGCCCCCCCCGTGCCCATTAACTTTGTTTTTATTCATAGATCTGGCGCCAGGTCAGTGTGTCTCTGCTTACCGGTAACCAAAACGCTATAAGCAGCATGCAGCTTATAGCAACAAAGCAGGCAAGCAGCTGCATGCTAGGGAGGCTCCATTAAGCAGGAAGCTTCCTGCTTCTTGTTTAATAGAGCCTCTCTAGTAGTATGCAGGCTGCTTGCCTGCTTCGTCACCATAAGCTGCATGCTGCTTATAGCATTTTGGTTAAGCAAGAGACACACTGACCAGGCACCAGCTATATGAAGAAGAACAAAGGTAATAGGCACGGGGGGGGGAGCCTCCCCCTCAATCCGTGGATACGTGAATCTGATAGTGGATACGCCCCCCCCCCCCAATAATGGTGCTTCCCTCAGCAGACATATAACACACAGATGTCTTACAGTAGGATGATGCTACATCATGACTTAGTGCCCTTCTGAGGAAACTTCTGGGGAAAATGGTGGCAAGACAGCTGCCATTTTTTTCCGCCGAGGCCCTCCTGGAACAACAATTTATCATGAGATAGAGTAATTCCAGGGCTTCTTGGGGGAAAAGTGGTGACTGCTGCTGCTGCTACCACTGCAAAACAAACAGTGGTGAAGAAGACAAAAAGAAAAGAAAAGTGAAGCAGATAAATGTGCAGTGCAACATCAGGTAGGCTCACTGCATGGGAGTAGAAACTGTGCCCGTTCTTGCTTTTGGATTTGTCTGTATGTACACATCCATAGTACAGCAGCTGGTAGGCTTCTCTGCAGATGGAGCTAATAAGGAGCTGGTGGTGTCAGCTTGACGCCATTGGTCCCTGGTGATAATGATAAGCACAGAATAGAAGACGAATAGAGAAAGCTGGAGAAAACATGTTGAAATTGTTATTGTGGCCAACATTATTACGCACAGTTTCTGCAATCAAATCACAAAGGCACTGAAGTGAAATGAATAATGTGCTTTATCATGTCGCCTTTGCATGTATGTTTCTATAAGGCTATCTGCCTTTTTAGAATCCTGTGCAGCAAGACTGTGGCTTGATAAAACATGAAATGAGTTCCCTAGGTAAATCGGCGAGAGATCAGAAATTCGCATTGATGGTTCTATAACCTGAGCTGAGAATTTGAAAGAAGTTTCCCAGGATACTGCAATCATTTCTAAACAGCTTTCATTTTGAAATTCCAAGAGCTCCTTTGACAACATTGCTGCAAAATCTCTTGCAAAGGCCAAGCTTTCCCAGGCCTGCATGAAATGTTGCTGGAATGAAACTCCTAAGGGTGTCCTTTGAATTTTCCGCTTTAACCTGTCTTCGCATCACAGACGCTGACCTTTGAAAAAGAGTTTTGCTTAGAAAGATATTATACCATAAGGGACAGCAGATTTCCCCCCCTTTTTTCTTTCTCACCACATGTCAACTTAGTTGATATATACCTCTGTCTTTAAAATAGTTTAGTGTCATTGTAGTCTGGAAATATCAGGGCACTGTCCCATACTTGTTGAAAAATATGATTAGAAGATGTGTTCATACATCTTCCAGGGACACACCCAGGAGGAGCTGTAGCTCAGTGATAGAGCATATGCACTGGCGTCACTGGAGCATGGCGGGGGGGCGGGTCGCCAGGGGGTGACGCGCGCACCCCCGCGCGTGTCACCTCCGTGACACGCGTCGCCCTCCAGACGCTCCGAGGCCAGCCCGGGAGCTGGCCTTGGAGCGTCTGACCCCATGCAGCGCGTTAATACGGGTATTTTTTTACAATTTTTGCGCATGCACAGACCGTTTTGAGGGCTCCCGGGCCGGCCTCGGAGCGTCCGGAGGGCGACGCGGGCACCCGAGGCAGGGTGCAGCCAGGTCGCCCCCCCAATCGCGGCGCGGCCATAGCAGAGCCTCGCTAGGGTGACGTGCCTTGGGGTGACGTGCAAGTCCGGTTCAAGTCCGCCTTGGGGTTCAAGTCTGCCTGGATTCAAGTCCGCCTTGGGGTGACGCGTGTCCTAGTGACGCCACTGAGCATATGTGTGTATGCAGAAGATCCAAGGCTCAGTCCATGGCATCTCTAATTTAAAAATGGCTCTTAGGTAACAGCACCGGGAAAGACCCCTACCCTAGTATTGGAGAATTGCAACTGGTCAATGTAGGCAATACTGCACTGGGTTCTAAATGTTTACACTGTGATTTGGGCTCAAAGAACATCAGCCAAATTGGCCATAAAATTGATTGAGTAGTCTCATTTAAAATTTAAAAAAAGTTAGTAATGTTACAGGGGCATAGGAAGGGAACCAAAAATTTTAATAACTAGAATTTTGCATAACTGAAGTTTGGTTAATTCTTCCTGTATTGGTCATACGGGAAGTGAACAGAACAGAAACAAATAACTTAGAATACTTTTTACAAGTCCACGGTCAGCCTGCCTAACTGAAGGGATTACAAGGTGATGTGAAAAAGCTATTGCAGCTTTTGTGATGTGAAAAAGCTATTCAGAGGATAAAATTGTGACCTGATGAGTTTTTATCAGGAATTCTGATAATAATGCATAATTCTTATTTCATCAACACTCTTTGGCTACCATCTGAACATACTTTCCCTACCTACAAGCCAGAGTGGTGTAGTGGTTAGTGTGTTGGACTTGGCTTACAAAAACGTGGGTTCAAGTCTGCACTCAGACATGGATCTTATTGGCTAGTCACCATCTCTCAGCCTAACTTACCTCCCAGAGGTATTGTGAGGATAAAATGAGATAGAGGAGTTATATAATCACCACTGGCATTCTGAGGGTGGTGCAGAAGCAGGACACCACTACATGCGTGTAAGCACCCCTCCCTCTTACCGGTTGGAGCCATTCCCAGCGGGTGACGGCTACAGCGCGGGCAGCTGTTCCGCCTGCGAAGTAGCCATCGCCCGCTGATAATGGCTCCGACCGGGGAGTGGGAGGGGTGCTTACACGTGTGTAGCGGCGTCCTGCTACATGTACGCTTCCGCACCACCCTTGGAATGCCAGTGATAATCACCCAAACTCTTTGGAGCAATGGTAGTATACAAATATGAAAAAATAAATAAATACCGTATTGTGGCTGTAGAAGCTCAAGGTGACATAAGGCCTCTCAACACCATGGTGGCCATCAACCTGAATATAGACGAGTAGCTATTTACTTAAAATATTTTAGTCTGTCTGTCTCATATCTAAGACACCCAAGATAATAAAATCACAACATTTTAAAATAAGAACAGAGTTAAAACATACAAAAAAAAAAGCAGAAGCAACAAATATGAACCTTCAACAATAACAAAGCCAACGGGATAAAAACTCACAAACCAGCTAGGCCAAAGACCTGGTTGAATCAAAAACTTTTCACCAGGCATAAAAATGCCTTTAAGGAGGGGAATTGCTGGATCTCTCAGGCCACAGAATTTCACAGCCTTCTACAACACAGAAGGCCCTCTCTTGTGTTCCCACTAACTGTGCCTCCAATAGTGGGGGAATATGGAGTCAGGATCCTACTAATGATGACTGACCAGATTGTATGGGGAGGTGGAGGACTTATGTTGTGGTTGCATTCATGATAGTGGCAGTCATGCATCTATGATCATTGCTGTTATGAATATGACAAAATGCACTTCAAAGCAATCCAGCTCTTGAGCATGTTTAGCAGTATTCAAAGGAGAGACCAGACCACTCTGCTCTCCCCCTCTCAACTAAACTTGTTGTCAAGAAAGAGGATACCGGTAGGTCACTCACTGAAATTGATGGGCAACTGGTTCAGAGCAAACAAAATTAAGTACAGTACAGTACAGGTACTTCTTCTTTCTACAGCACATATCTTACGGAATTCAAAGTGATGGTGGCTGTTAGCTGAGGCTCGTTAGAAGAATCAGACACATTCATGGAGGGTAGGTCTGTTTAGTTAATTGGGACCTCCACATTTAGAGGCAATATACAGTATCCCTGAATACCATATGACTGAATGCCAGATACCGGAATACCAGTATTCAGGAGAGAGCTGTTGTTGTAAGCCTCCCAAAAACATATGACTGGCCACCATCAGAAACAAAATGCTGGTTTTGGTTCTTCTCTCACCTCATCTTGCAGCTTTTGTACGTCATAAGTCACTCTTTAAAGTTCTCTATGTTGTGATTGTCAGGAGCATATTTTGTAATATGTGACAGAATGGTAACTGAATTCAAATGTAAAACTGTACTATAGGTGAGGACAATATAATTCAGCATGACGAGGTGCCAACTTTTGAATTCCACCAAAAGTTGATGAGAGGGTTTCCCCCACCTTCAGTGAGCTCTGGCCCTACAAAATAGATTTTGTTATACATTCTCCAGCTATGACTAAACAGTAGTACTATTGTGGACACTCATCAAAAATGGAAGGTTCATACAGAATCCTGTGGAGCATTCAAGTATGTAAAAAAAAAAAAAACTTTCTGTCTGAAGTGGTGCAATCCAGATACAAGATTATTGTCAGTATCTACAAGTGCTAATACTTGTCCAGCAAAATACTTTGCCCAGCAAAGGAAGGAGTCTGTTTTCTAACTGGCCTCTTAATTAGAAATGCCATTGTCAGGGTTGTCAGAACAATCGATTTTGAGCCAAAATGGAATGCATAAATCAAAGCAGAAAATGCAATGTGAAAGACGATACCACCTCCCCTAAAGAAGTGCTCTAAATAGAGACATACCACACTTTGCAATACGGATTGCCAACTTCTGCTGGAAGAGAAAACTTATTTGAATGATTCTTAAGAAAAAGGTTGAGGTGGACTGGAAGACCGAGAAATTCCTCAGGGCAAACTGTTGACTCTTTAAAGACAAACCATCACTGTCTGGTGTTGCCCATAAATGGGAGCCTGTGCCAGGGACCAGCACATCCATGAGGCCAACCGAAGCAGTCACTTTAGGCAGCAGGTTGGTGTGGGGGGGGGGGCACCCACCTCTGTTCACCTACCTGCCTCTACTGCTCCTCCTTCTTCCACTCTGTGGATTGGAAAGGAGGAGAAGAGGGGCATAGAACATTGCAGAGTGGGAAGAGCTGAGGCTGGCACATTATAGGGTAAGGTGGGGCAGCATTTGGCATTCAACGTTAGGAATCAAGAGGTCTTGGGCTGGGCCTGCCCATGCCACAGAAAGGCAATTCTGCAAGGTTTGCTACTCTACTACTCATTAGTAGCAACATTCCTAGCGATTAGTGCTATAATTTACCAAGGCATCCTTCCCAGATTACAGTGTGCTTCTGCATAAGTGTAATGTAGCCATTTATCTTTGAGGGACAGAGCAAAATTTAATTCTGCATCTGAGAGGACAAATCAGGATGAACGACAGGAAGGCAGTTTCCTAGAGAGACTGGCAAAGCTGTTAGGAAGGCTCTCAATCTGTTCTGAGATCTGTTTTGCTGCTGCTGGTGGTTTCACTTGTGCTGAGCCAGTGGCCGTGCCATGCCACTTTGCAGCCTCTTGGGCGTTTTCTTAACACATCTCCTTTTGATTAGCTTCTAATGGGAACAGAGAACTGAGCAACACGAACATTGTTTTATTATCATTAGTCATCATTATTACACATAATGCAGGAATATTATCAGCTGGGCAGATTTTTGCCAGATTCAGCAGGAAATAGGCTATGAAATTGCTTGCATGTGTAATATATGGGATGCTGTATGCCGAGCATAATGGAAAGGGAGAAAGATGAGAATGCCGAGATCTGAAACAACCCCAGAACAGGTTTTATCCAGGCAGAGAATCAACTTAAAAATGAGATTTGTACAGTATATGACTCGGAAAGGTCGTGCTGGGAGACATTTGCTCAGCAGCACTGTGGCATTTATGCTACAGTGTTCTTCAGGGCCCAGTTTTGATTCAGATGAGGCAATGGAAATTCTGAACTGGTGCCTGGGGTCCGTAATGGAATGAGTGAAAGTTAATACATTGAAGCTCCCTCCAAATATGATGGAGAGGACTGTTGGTAGGTGGTTCACATGTCCAAGGAGGTGGTGTTCAGCGTGTTATGGGACAGGGTTGCACTCCTCCTCAAGGATCAAGTCCTCAGCTTGAGGATACTCTTCTTTTAGATGCCTAGGAGGATGCCATTGTTACTTTGGCTGTCCTGGAGCCAATTGTGACCCAAAGCACCACCTTAGTTGGTATGCCAGCTGCAGCCTTTCCTGGATAGAAATAGCCCGGTCACTGTTGTCCATGACATCCAAATGCATTTTACATGGGACTGACTTTGAAGTCTGACTGGTCTTTCATTGGTGGAAAACACAGTGACCAGTTTGTGGCTGGTTCTAGATGCAAGGAACACTTCTTTCTATGTTGAAACAGCTCCACTAGCATCCTACTGATTTCCGGCACAATTCAGGGTGTTACCTTCAGAAGTGAGGAGGATGCCAACCAGGCGAGGGCAGGGATGTGGATCAAGTCTCTGACTCCAAGTCTCGAGTAGAGTCCCAAGTCTTTGTCCCCAAGCCTCAGGGGACAAAAACTTTGCTTGTGAGTTGCGAGTCCCTACCTATTAACAAGGAAAACAGGTTTTAACATGAATAAAACTGGACTTGTCGTAAAAGGCTCCAAGTCTCGAGTCGCGGCTTTTACAATTGCCAAGTCAAGTCCGAGTCAAGTCACTGATGCGACTTGAGTTCAACTCAAGTCCGATTCAATAGACTCAAGTCTACATCACTGGGAGAGGGTCTTTTCAGTGGTGGCATCCCATCATTATGAAATATCCCCAAAGGTATCCACTATTATAGTTGTAGATAACCGGGTTATTATATGCCCTGGTTTTCATGAATAATGATTTTGGTTTTATCTGCTGAGCTGTCCAAGGCCTCTTCACAGGTGACTTGCACTGTTGTATGCGCTGACCACACCCCCTGTAAAGGGAAATGCTGAACTTAGGGGGAATTTTTCCATGTGATTTAGAACCCTTTTTGACAAGCACTGGATGCAGGGACACCCAGGGCATGGCCAGTGGGCATGTCGACACAGGGTGTGTGGCTAGCTGGCAACCTGCTCCCCTTCTGTGCCTTCAATGAACATAGGAGGGCAAATAAGTTCTTAGATTTTTACAACGAGTTAAAAACTTTAGTCATGCCCAGAAAAAAAATATCGTTTAATTAAATATTGAAATGTTAAAACATCGAAATATCACAGCTCTTAATGTTTCGCCACCAACATCTGTGGCATCCTCAGAAGGCAGTAAACATTCTAAGACCAACTGAAAACTTAAACGGTCCCTTCTCTTCTACATTTACAGGCTGCTATTCTAAATAGCCAGCAGGTGTCGCAGCGGGTTAAACCGCTGAACCATAAGCTGTCGATCGAAAGGTCGGCAGTTCGATTCCCGCGACGGGGTGAGCGCTCGTTGCTTGGCCAGCTCCTGCCAACCTAGCAGTTCCAAAGCATGTCAATGCGAGTAGATAAATAGGTACCGCTTGCGGGAAGGTAAACAGCACTCCGTGTTCCAGCTGCATGCTACGTGCTGCGGCAAGGAGAGTCATGCCGGCCATATGACCACGGAGGCGTCTTCGGACAACGCTGGCTCTTTGGCTTTGAAATGGAGATGAGCACCACACCCTAGAGTCGGACATGACTGGACTTAATTGTCAGGGGATACCTTTACCTTTTTATTCTAAATGGAAGGCCAGCGGGTGGCGCAGTGGGTTAAACCGCTGAACCATGAGCTGTCGATCGAAAGGTCGGCAGTTCGAATTCGCGACGGGGTGAGCTCTCGTTGCTTGGCCAGCTCCTGCCAACCTAGCAGTTCCAAAGCATGTTAATGCAAGTAGATAAATAGGTACCGCTTGCGGGAAGGTAAACAGCGCTCCGTGTTCCAGCTGCATGCTACTCACTGCGGCAAAGAGAGTCATGCCGGCCACATGACCACGGAGGCGTCTTCGGACAACGCTGGCTCTTCGGCTTTGAAATGGGGATGAGCACCACACCCTAGAGTCGGACACGACTGGACTTAATTGTCAGGGGTCACCGTTACCTTTTTTTAAATTCTAAATGGAACTTCCAACACCCAGAAGTGTCTCGCTCTGAGCTAAACAAACTTTTAACTTTTCTTGTGTCCAATTTGTATCTGTTTAAGAACCGAAAGCCAAGCATCGTTCACTTTAAGTGATTCTTCTTTCTTGTTAACTGCATTCGTGTGTCTGTATATCTGTATGACTTCATGATGTAACCTTGGCAGATATTGATTGGTCCTAAGTAATAGGAGGGTAACTTGTGAAGAGAACTCTCCCTTTCATGCGAAAAATTGCATGTCGGGGCCTGAGACTGAGACTCTAACTATACTACCTTGTGACTGCTCTGGTGGGACAAAAAGGATTTCTCTCATCCTTCACAGGATTAGAACATAGATCCGCCAGGGAATAACATAAAATAACTGGTGATATAATGGTAAAAGTATTGTAGCTACCATTATATAGGTGCTAGTTAACCGGCGTTCCAAAATTGCACAAGAATGCTCCATGGGCCATTATTGCTTTTACTGAGGCAAAGTTCTATTAAATCGCATTCACTGAAAATTTAAGGTATGCAGGTCTGTGTGCATTCTTCTACAACTGAGGAGGGGGACACAGGGCTGAAAGAAAATACTTACAGATGGGGAGGAGAGAGTTGGCATTTTTGTTGCCTTGAAAAGCATTTATCTCTGCCTGTCCTCAGATCCCTTGAAATTGCTCTCTGCTTTCCCAATAGCTGTTCTCCTCCATTGAATTCTGCTGGACTGTACGAAGGTTTCCTCTGGGTACTCATTCTCCTTATGCTGCAATATTGATTTTGCATGCTTGATCTAGAGTGTATGCAGGTGTGACATGGCAGGGAGACAGAGAGGTAGGAAGTGAACAATAAGGGAAGCAAACTCGAGCACTGATCACATCCCAGAAAGGTTATAAAAACAATCATTGAGTTACTCGCTGGATGAATGCTGTGGCCATCAGAGTACAGGGGCAAGGTTGCAATGGTCACAGTCCTCTCTCCCTCCCTTAGCACAACAGAGTTTACAAGCTTACTCCAGAAAAACATCCCTCTCTAGACGCATCCAGACTGATATCTTTTCGTGCTTCAATACAGTTCAGTTTTAACCTTCATTATCCTGGTAGTAAATCTTCAGACGTTTCCTGTACGTATAAGGTCTTCCTTCTCATCAGTTTTGAGCTTAGGTTTTTTAAAATATTTTTATCTTTATAAATGCTGAATTTGCACTGCACACCCTAATGCACTTGATACAGTGTCCTGAAGAAGAGGAAATCTTGAGATGGTATTTGCGCAGTTGACAGGTTCCAGGCTCATAAAGGAACCAGACCAAACTTCCTGCAGAAGGAATGATCAGACAATATTAACAAAGTCTCTAAGGTAAATGGGTACAGGGCAAGGAAAAGGACAGTGCCAAAACTGATCAGACTGATCATGGGATGGTTGTACCTCCTTAACAGTTTTCATGTGAGAAATTAGAGCATAGCAGCAAATGCAGATGGCACCACTTCCTCAAAACTTCCAGAGATCGGAAGGGTATTTACTGTGAAAAGAGTGAATGTAAGGTTTATTTTGGTGTCTAGGTTTTCTCTCCTCTCTGTGTAGAATAAAGACCAAATGTGATGTGATGTGGTAAGTCCATGATTGAGCACAGATCCCTCCAATTTGGACTGGGTCTGTGACCCTGAGGAGTGAGTTAACCCTTTTCCTACACCATTCATGTAGATGTCTCAGGCAGGACATCTGGCTCAGTTGGTAGAGTGATCGTCTCATAAATGCCTGAAGATCTGAAGGACGGCAGTTCAAGACGGCCGGAAGTGTCTGTGTCTGTCAGAGAGCTGCCAGCACGCCGAGCTGATAAGTTGCAGAGCCTCTGTGGGGGAGTGGAACTGCAGCTGCAGCACCTGAGTGGCCGTCAAGGTTGCCTGTCAGCTGAAGCATGGTGAGGCGAACGCCAGAGAGAGAGAGAGAGAGAGCTGGACTGTGAAAGAAACATCTAGAATGAAGGGTTCTACGAAAGATTAGTACTGTTGTCGTGATCCAAATATCCCCCCCCCCCCCGGCCGCCCACTGCTTAAGAAAAGGGAAACGTTGTGCCTACTTGGCTCCTAAAGTGTTTGGAGACACAGCCAATCATTCTCCAACAGGTGAGCCATATTGGTGGAGGCTAAAAGGTGAGGATGCTGGGGTAGACAGAAAATAACACAACACTGTCAAAGGGGGACCAAGAACTGTGCTAGAGAGTCAGAGCTGAGGGATTTGTCAGAGCCAGAAAGACTATTGCTGCTCAGGTACAATCCCAGCCCAGACAAGAAGCAGTTCTACTCTGGAAGGGCCCAATGGCCGGCTTGAGGGCCAGAGCAGTCCAGAGCCTGGGAATACAGTACTTCATTGCCCTGGAAGATGTTCAGTACAGGGTGCTGCTGTACTCACAGCTGAGAGCTTGTGGGTATACAGTAAGTACTGGTAACTCCTGACAAAAAGAAAAGGAAAGTGCTCCCTTTTGTAAAGGGTTACTGCCCTAGGAATTCTCTGCTGCTTTGATACTGGATGTTGTAAGTAAAAAATTTTTTTTGTGATCTCTATGAGCTGAGCAGGCTGTTTATTTAAAGGGCAAGACCATAAGGTTGGATGGGTATCCCCAGTTTACATTTCTGTAGCAGATTGTGTAAAAAAAAAAGCAAAATGAATTTGTTAATCTGGATATGCGGTTAGTTAAAAACTAAAGACCAAGATGCAGGTTGCAACTGATAATACCTTTCGCCATCTCAACGTGGTAGGAAGAATGGAAGTTCTGTATGTTGAGTACTGGTTTGAACGTAAGGCGATTTTTATGTCACAAGATCTATGTATCTGTGGGTGTGAAAAGTTTGAGATTATGTATCTGTGGGTGCGATAAGTGCGATAATTTGTGGCTATGATCAGTGTGATTTACTTTCATTTCCATGCGATAGCAAATTCTAACAGAGTGAAGACAGATGGAACATAAAAAAGAGACTCATATGTGGCTGGGTGTAAGCCTGGCTATGCAGCTGAAAGCGTAGATGTGCATGCCAATGGACAAAACACTGGTATTTCAGTTCTGCCTGCCTTGCAACCCTGCCATATCCTCTTCTGGTTGGAGAAAGTTTAACAAAGAGTGCCACAGCCAAGTGGCTGAAATGAGAGGCAGCAGTGCCTCTTGAAGAGAAAGGACTGCCTTCTCACCTCAATCACAATTTGCGGGAGGGGAGGGGAACTGTGACAATCCTGGTCCTCTCACTTTGAGTGATACAGCCACCTCCTGTCTTGGACTCTAGTAGAAGGTGCTTTTGTTAACATTTCCTCCTAGAGTAGGAGGTGTTGAGAGTCGTAGTGAATGAGCAGGTAAGAAAGTGGGAAGGAGACAAGCCTTCTCGCCAACCCATAGCAATATTTGATTTACTGGCATGTGTTTCCATCTGTCCAAAGCTGAAAGGAAGCCATTGTGACTCCACCTTTTAACAATACAGGTGTCCCCCGCTTAATGACGGGTCGCTTAACGACAATCCGGATATATGACGGAGGTCCCCAGTAAAAAAGAGCAAAGTATTTTAAAAGACACATCTTTTTAAATCCCCAGCTCTTGAGCTGTTTCGTGCTAGATAAGAACTTTGAAGTTCAGCACTGTGCTTAAAGCCCCAGTGCTGAACTTCAAAGCCCTTATCTAAAGCCAAACAGCTAATGGGCAAGATAAGAGCTTGGATGTTTAATGCTGGGGCTTTAAGCACAGTGCTAAACTTCAAAGCACAGCAAGACCCACTTAATGACGGCTTCACTTTACGACCGGGATTTCAGAATGTTTCCCCATTGTTAAGCGGGCGACACCTGTATGTCTGTTTTAACCACCATCACTTTCTTTGGAGGAAGTACCATTGTGATGGGAGACTCAAGGAACCATGGATGTTCCTGGCAGGTTGACGTTGTCATGCATGTTGCTGGTTTTGCTGCTAATGCCATATCCAGCCACATACAAGGAGGGATTCACAGAAAAACAACCGGTTCTCTTTTTATTACCATGCAGTTGCTGCAGTACTTTGAATTGTTCAGAAGCGCTGTAAAAACAGAAATGATTCAGATTCAAAGTTTTCTTACTCAATGAGTTCAGGTATTTGAAAGGTCTCCCATTCTTTCTTGGCTTGTCCACACAGACTGCATACGCATGATTATGGCTGGGAGTGATTTCCCCTCTAGTGTTACCATGGAACCAGGGCTAGTGCCAGGCTATTTTGCGCCCTAGACAAGGCTAACTACTTGCACTCCACCCCAAAATTGCCAACTTCAATTTTCAAAAACAGATGTCTTTTAGAAAAAAATGAAATGAAAAAAAACATAAATTGTCAGTTCAACATTTTTACACAAGTTAAAAAAACTAATCTGTATAAAACTGAGCCCCTTTGAGGTCTGCTAGGCTGTTGCCTACTTGACCTAATGAAGCACTAGCCCTGCATGGAACCATCACTATCTGTAACTTGATTATGATACAGATGTAGAGGAGGATGGGAAACCCTCTCTGAGATTAGAATAACCTGCTCACTCCATTTTCCTAATTGGAAACCATATACATTAATTGGGTGGTAAAATCAAGTAGACCAGACGCTCTTTGCAGCTGAATCTAGTCAACTTCACTCTTAAGACAGCAGCACTTTTTTTTCAAAGTACTATATGAGTGCATATGTAGAAATGCACCCCTCCTTTTAGATACTGTAAAAATTGGAGGGGGTTCCCAAAAAACCTTCAGTCAAGGGCAAGGGGGTATGGGAGGGGACCTAGCTCAGTAGTGCAGCACATACCTTGTGTGCAGAATGCCCCAAGTTCATTCATTCCCTGGTAACTCCAGGCAGGCAGAGGCGAATTCTAATTTGAAGCTCTGGAGCAATACTGCCAAGTCAGCATCAACAGTACAGTGCTAGGGTCCAGCTCGGTATAAGGCAGCTTCCTACGTTCCTTGGCACAGACACCACCCAATAACCACACCAGAACATACACACATCTTTTGCACAGTATTGGCCACCTTTCTGAGAGCAGACTTCAACGTTCCCTAGTAGTAGTAGTAGTACCACCACCAGTATTTTGGACTACATCTTGGACTACAACCACACTTTACAGCAATCTTAAGGTAAAGGTAAATGTATCCCTTGCTTGAAAGCCAGTCGTGTCTGACTCTAGGGTGTGGTGCTCATCTCCGTTTCTAAGGCTGAAGAGCCAGCGCTGTCTGAAGACGCTTCCGTGGTCGTGTGGCCGGCATGACTTAATGGAACACTGTTACCTTCCCACCGTCTATTTATCTACTTGCAATTTCTTGCTTTCGAACTGCTACGTTGGCAGGAGCTGGGACAGGAGCTCACACGGTCACGAGGTACTCGGGTCTTGAACTGCTGTCCTACTGGTCTGCAGTTCAGCATCTTAACCACTAAGCCACCACGGCCCCTTTGGAGGATACCAAGATATATAACAGGCAGAGCAATCCTACGTAAGGATCTGGCCGGATCCTGTGCTCCACTGCGGCTAGGCTGCCGCTCAGCCGGAGGTATAAAGGAAGGGGACGTTCACTTCCCTGAATGTAAATCTTTCTTGACCCAACACTTCTCCTCCTAGGAGCAAGTTTGTTCCCTTTAAATAATTAGACTTAGTTACCCCCTTAAATGCCCGCTTTGACTGATTCCCCCTCTCCTTTCCTCTGATGTTGTTATGTGCAAAAACAAAAGCTGAACTCCTCTGGACAATTAACAAAATTTATTGCTTTAGAGCAGGGGTCGGGAACCTATTTGCGGTGGGGGGCCATTTCCCCATTGGGAAATTTGGGCCATTTCCCATTGCGGTGGGGGTCCATTTCCTCATTGGGAAAGTTGGCCACGGGCCACCCGTAAGGACGTTTAAAAATTTTGGGGCCCCCCACCACAAATTTGACACCCCCCACGAATCTACCCTTCTAACCCACCCACCCACCCACGGAACACTCTCCCTCCCACCCACCCACGGACCACTCTCCCTTCTGCAAAACAGTCCACAGAAATAAGACAGCCGCAGCTGTCTTCCTTCTCCCCAAAAATCACTCTCAAACCAGTCTCTTGGGCAGCAGAGCTTTCTCCTTTCTCCATTGGATTTCTCCAGTCTCTGGTCCAAGGTCACCAGCTCAGCAGTCCTTCGGCTTCACAGAGTGTCCAGTAGCTCCTCCAGCAACTTTCTCCGGTGTGGCAGCAGCATCCAGTCCTCTAGGCACAGTCAGTGAAGTCCTTTGGGTAAGAGCCAAGTTCTCAGCAAGCCAGGATGAGAGAGAGATTCCTACTGCAATCTTGCTGCTTTTATATCTTTAAGCCTTCATTAGTCCATCATGGATCACAGCTGGGGACTGCAATCCAAAGTCTTAATTATTGGTAACACCTGTGGGGCACACCCTGCATGGGCGGTAGGTGTGCCTCCACCCACACAGTCCTGGGTGTTAACCCCTTGCTGCTCAGTCCTGTCAAAGTCCTGTCAAAGTCCAAGTCTTCATCTGTTAACTCCTTGCTGCCTGGATCTGTCAACAAGGGTCCACTGCTGACACCACACTTGGCTCCTGCCAGTCTTCTGGATCTTCTTCCACTACAAAATCCAGGCCCGGCCGATCGGCCTCCTCAGATTTCCGCCAGCAAAATTGCTGACGGAAGTAGGAGGAGGCCGTGTAACGGCCCAGCCGCTCGGCGGGGACCGGGATATGGCCGAGGCCGTCCCCCGCCCCCTTCCGGGCCGGCTGGGCCTATGGGCACTCTCCCTCCCCCGCCGATTCGCCCCCACGCCCGCTGGATCCTCACCTGGGTCCAGCGGCAGCCAGGTGTGAGATCCATTGGCGGAGCAGGGGAGGCTGGCCTTGCGCCGGCCTTCCCTGCTCTCGCGTTGTTGCGAACATATCTTACAGCACATTCGCGACTGCTTCAGGTGGCGGAACGCTCGTTCCACTGCCCACAGATTCATCAGGATTGCGCCGTTATACATATAAGCTTATGGCAGTGGTTCGCGACGCCCCAGCCGGGAACAAAGGGTTGCTATGCCCTTAAGGGGCATGGCAACCCGCGGTGACGTCGACGGCGCGCCCGGGATCGCGCCGCCGTGCCTGGGATCGTCCTTGTTACCTTCATTGGTGGGCAGTGGGTGTCCGGCGGGGGTTGTGGGGAGCCTGCGGACCCCTCCGCAGGCCTCCCCAAGCGTCGGAGCAGTGCTCCGACGCGATTGCAACCCACTTCCGGTTTTACGCGAAACCAGAAGTGAGTTGCGATCGCGTCGGAGCGCTGCTCCGACGCTTGGGGAGGCCTGCGGAGGGGTCCGCAGGCTCCCCACAACTCCCGCCTGACACCCACTGCCCACCAATGAAGGTAAAAAGGGCGATCCCGGGCGCGGCGGTGGTGGCGGCGGCGCGATCCCGGGTGCGTCATCGCGACCCCTGGGAAGGCCCCGCTGCTACTTAGAGCAGCGGAGGGCCTTCCCAGAAGTTAGGGAACCTCTGGCTTATGGTATGAACAGGGTCAAAAAGAGGGCATTGAATTGGGGGCTGGGACGACGGACCGAAGACGTGATTCCAGAGAGCTCTCTGGAGCCGCGCCGCAAAGCAGTGGAATTCCCTTGATCCAGGCTGGATCGGGGCCATCTGCATCAGGAGAGATGTAGATGAGAGATTGGGGAGCAAACTGAGGGAAACTGGTCAAGGCATTGAGCCAGTTTCTGCTTGGTATTCCCTTTTCTGTCCCTGCTTTGTCGCAGACACCATTTTGGTGACTGTGAAGGCTCGCGTTGCCGCTCACCCGGACAAGAGGAAAAGATTTATTTTAAAGTAGACTCCTTCAACGTACCAACCTTGGACTGGAGTAAGAGTTTCTCTGCTGATCTGGAAGAGGAGCGGTGAGTGGGAAGACAGGAAGGCTGAAATTTATAGGCATCTAAAAGAAGCTAAGGGGATAGGGGTGGATCTCCCCCCCCTTACATGGACTCTGCTTCCCTCTTCTTTGCCTGAGCTGTGCTTGTTAAACTGAGACATATTGAATTACAGAAGGAGCTGCATTCCTTTGATTCAGTCTGGGAAGTTAA
The DNA here is from genome assembly GCA_026170595.1 of Plestiodon gilberti rubricaudatus. NCBI lineage: Eukaryota > Metazoa > Chordata > Lepidosauria > Squamata > Scincidae > Plestiodon > Plestiodon gilberti. The sequence continues at coordinate 225,819,285 of JANXHW010000002.1, forward strand.
CCCTGAATGTGCCAAGATGTGGTCTGGGACTATGTACTCAGTGGAATTTGGCTTTGAATCTATTATTAGTTTTAATTTGGATTGTGAACTGTGATGCTTCGTGTGTCTTAAGTGGAAAAGTTGGAAGTTGCAAGCAGGACAGTTGCTTTTCGTTGCAGCAGGAGATGATGGAATTTTTGCAAGATATGTGGGCCAGCATTAATCAATTAAAAGAGACTCTAAATATACTTTTGTTAAATCAAAATAAAGCCTCTGGAGAAAGACAACAGATATTGATGCAATTGAAGCAGATGCAGGATGCAAGACTTTTGAAGACACGGGCTGCAGTAATTACAGAGGAGATTGTAGAAATTCAGATCATGGAAGAAGTATATAAGACCTTTGAACAACTGGAGGCTCCAACCTTTAAACGGCAAACAGAAGAACTTACAGCAATCCAGGTTATGGAAGAATTAGACAAGTGGTCTGAACAACAGGAGGCTGCAACCTTTAAATTGCAGATGGAGAGAGCAAGTTTCATGTTTAGAATACAGAATTTTTTTGCAAAGGACCGAGAAGATTTTTATTGGACTTTTATGGCGTGGTTGATAAAAGATTTGCAGATTCTGGAGGCAGAGGTGTTAGAAATTAGGAAGGGAACAGGTTAGATATAAAGTTTTGTGATAAAATAACTGGCTGGGTAAAAACATTAGAAGTAACGAACAGACCACAGTGGATAATAGATTTTCATAATAGACAATATAAAGAATTGATTGTATGATAAATATGTATGAAGTTTATAATTTTTTTATTGGATTTTGAAACAGTTAAGATATTATGATATTGGGGTTATAAATTTAGGATGAGAGAGTTATTTATAAGAGTAAGATTAGATTTGGAACTTAGGTTATAAAATGGTTAAACTTCTATATAAAGGATTTTATATAAAATATTTTATCGAGGGTGGTTAACATCAAAGAAGTTAAGTAAGATGCTGATGAAAGTGTAAAGTATTTGTTGGAAAGTTAATATGTTTTGGAGGAGGCTTCCTCTGATTTTGGAAGAGATATTATATGGCACGCTGTTGTTTTTATAAGATTTGTTTTTATTCAATATGATGATATTAGTAATGTTTTAAAGAGATAAACATATTGTTGTATATACGCTTATTGATATATGCTCAGCAGTGAAAAGTTGAGATTGAAATTGAGATTATACTAGATATTGAAGAGTTAATGATTAAGATTTATATTTGAGGGATTTGGATGTTTAAACTTAAGGTTTAGGAGATGGAAATGTAAAGAAGAGAACAGACTGGTAGTAATTATTTTATGTATTGATGTCCAGGAGGTGGAAATTGAGTAAATATGGTGCTAACTTAAGTTAATAAGAGAACAGAGTGGTAGTAATTATTTTATTTTGATTAGATGGAAAGGTAATTATAAAAAAGAATATTATCATTATATGTATTGATGTGCAGGAGGTGGAAATTGAGTAAATATGACGGTAACTTTAGTTAGTATAATTGAATAGTTGAAAGAGTCATTCTATGATATATTGATGTCCGGCTTGTTAGTGTTCCTAATGTGTCATGTTGATATCCCCCAGTTTGTCATTCCCTGTTGTATCATTTTTGTTGTTAGGTAGGTAGTTAGTTAGTTAGGTAGTTAGGTAGTTAGTTAGTTAGTATTTTTATTATTGTATTGTCTTGTGCTTTATTGTTGTTAAATAAAATAAAAAATATATTTAAAAAAAAAAAAAAAAAAAAAGAGGGCATTGAATTGTATTACTGCACCTGATCTAGCTAATCCTTTGAGGAATCAACAGAGAGAGGAAGATGATGCTGGGGTAACATATGAATTACTGTAGTAACTTTTATGCCTTTTCTACCATTCTCAGTCATGAAAATATGTTTCTAATGCCTGTATTCTTGCACTCTTAGCTTTATGAGTTTGTTCTTGCAATCTCAGTAATGAAATACAGCTCTGGAAATATGCAGCATACTTTCTGCGTTTGACAGAAACACATGACTTCATAGCATAAAATCACTAATAAAATGAATATGGAGCTCCAAAATGGGCCCACACTGATAGTACTTGGGGAGACCTATTATGTGGCTGAAATATAATTCATCATCATTAAATCTAAATGAGGGAACAGCTAGTTTTTGTCCCACTAGAGCTCATTAAGTTAGCAGTAGGGATTGTCAGACAGTAACAACAACAGAGTGTACTTTGAGTTCCTTTATGAACAACAATATAAGACACTACTATAAAGTCATTCTCTTCTCTTTTGCCATGAAAACTACTGCAATGTATCATGAGAAGATATATTGACATTTGTGTTGTTTTTATGGGGAACACTAAGCAATCATCAGACTCTGCTAAGTGGGTAGACACTTTTCTATGAAGGGGAACTCTGTGTCTTTAGGTGGAGAAACACATTCAGCAAAATCACGAGGTAGAGCCATTCTGGGACTGTAATAGACCGCTTGTAGAGAAACACATTTTTAATGCTGACAACAGCAGCTGACACCCTACATGTAGAAAACTAGAAAACTAGCATAGAGAGGGAAAGTCCTTGGTGTGCAGCATGGTTTCCTCTCCTGGGAAAACAATCACAATTCATCCATATGCAGTCTCAGTACTTTCTTACAATGTGTAGCTCCTACCTACCTAGATGATGGACACAGTTTTCTGCAGTCCACCAATTTCTCCCCAAAGTGTCTCTCCCTGGTCTGCTATACCCACTGCATTCCACTCAAGTGATGGGTGGATTCCCCTAATCGTCATTTTGAATAGAGCTCAGCTGTTTGTCAGAAATGTTGGGAAATGGCTTCTTCTCTAGCTTGCAAGCCCAACTCCAGATATGGAAAGTCCATGATGCTCATGACTGAAGGCACTGGGAACATGACAGGGTTTTCAGTCTACTCCTCTCAAGCTGTCTTGTGGATTTTTCTCTAAATGGAAATGTGGGATATGAGAGTTTTAACTGGTAATAAATAATGGCTCTCCAGAGTCTCACCACCATCTGTAAACTTCTTGTAGTTAAGGTATCTTGTGCTTAGGGTGCTACTTTTGCACCATTCTCAGTGCCCCCCAAGAAAGGTAGGAGACAGACCTTGCACTTGCCATATCCTACCACCAGCTAAGTTTGGGAGAGGGGAAGGATTAGCAGGGAGGGGACGTAGGACTGGTGGCAGCAGTGACAAGGCAAGCCCAAGCCTGAATTTGGAATAATCTGGACTCGCGTCACATTGAAGTGAGGCATTCTGAATTGGGGGAATCAACATTCTGAGCAGCACGTGTGTGGCCTAGTGTTGTTTAGGGGTGAACTGGAAGAAGTACGTTGCAATTCTATCCATACTTATCTGAGAGTAAGCCCCAGTGACTTACTTCTGAGTAGGATTGGGCTCATAGTCAGCCCTTGAAATGTGTATGTTCTACCAGAGCATCAATACTCTTTTATTTCAGAGTACAGTAATCCTCAATTTTAATAATAATAATAATAATTAAGAATAATATTATTTTTAAAAGTTCACAATGCAGTCTACATAGCAAACTAAAGAAAACAAATGTTCCCCATCAGAAAGGGGCTCACAGTCTGAAACAGTCTGATACTCAAACAGACCCTGGAAAACATGCTATGCTGGGATTAACAGGGACAATTGCTCTCCCCTTGCTAAACTTAAAACCACCACTTTGGAAAGGAGTCTCTTTGCTCAGTTAGCAAGTTCAGCAAAAAGGGATCCTTAGCCTGTTGACTGCTAGTGTGCTATTGCTATTTCTGGGGAACATTTGTACTTAAGATTCTTGTATTGTAAAGAATAATAGCTTTCCAAGCTGGAGAAGATATTGCCCCTCATAAATAATTAGACTAGAAGATAAATGCTTGCAAAGGGGATGCATTTGTAATCATATACTTTGTGTGCCTGGAATGTCTGTGCCATGAGCCATCATATCTCATTCCAGGCCCATTCAGAGAGATTGTCATATTAAATCACACATTTTTAAAAATGTATTGACAGAGTTCATTTGATATGTGCATCTTTCATTATAACCCTTGAGGTGACTTTAGAAAGAACACCAGGTTTCCTTTTTTTCATAGACATCTTTCTGGGATGACATTTATGTGTATTTCTGACTGGTTTGAGAAGTTTTAATCTTTTATGTTACTTTTAAAGTAACTGCTCTTTTGCTTAGTCTCCTGACACATTTTGTTCTTGTCGTATGTTTAGCATAATATTGCCTAGATGTAGCTGTGCCCATCATCGCCAGTTGAGGTGTAAATATATTGACGGAAGGTGAAGCACAGCAACAAAGCACTGTATTTCAGCTGTTCAAAGCAGTTTGTGTACATTATCTTGAAAATAATGGAGGAGATGAACACAGTGGGGGGAAATAACCTGTGGGGATTAGATTTGGAGACAATGAAAAATTCCAGAGAGAAGCAGGTTTCCGTAGTCAGCCATATGTGGAAACATCCTACCCTACCCAGAGATGAAATAAGAGCAGGCGAAAATCTAAAATGCTTCACTAATACCTGTTCAAAGACTTGTTCTGCTCTTGTAGCTTCGAGCGTGATTTTGCTGTGCAGTAATTGGATTTTGGGTTGTTAGTCACCAAATCAAGGTGACTGCAAAATCCGGGATCTTTGGAAAAGGAGAGGAGCCTTTTCTGTAGCTTAGACTAAGTTATGCAAATTTAGCTTAGGGTAGAATTATTGGGAGCCACATAATTGCTGGAATATGAATGATGCTTCCCAGTTCAGGCACATAAGTGCCCAATGGACTGAAAGAAAATTTGGCTGTGCTTCGTCCTGGAGCTGTTTGCTAAATTAAGGGCTGGAGTTATCTAATAGCAGGAAAAAAAGAAACATAAAGGTGATGAGTTGCCTATAGCAATGCTTAGGGGAATCATAATGACTTGGATTTACATAGTGCCTTTTATGTTTTCAGTGAAAATGTGCCATAGGTTTCTTCCCTCAGCAGTTGATGTTCATTTTAAAGCCATTATGGTCTCATCATGTGCACCAGACATTATTAACAATTGTTATGAGCTATTAGCTGAGGTATGAGATGATTAGTCTAGGTCCTGTTTGAATGACATTAAAAACTAAGTTGTAGGAAGCTGCCTTGTACTGAGACCATTGGTCTATGTAGTTCTGTATTGTGCAGGAGCTCTGCAGAGCTTCAGAACAGCAATTTCTCTCTGCCCAACCTGGAGATAATAAGGCCAGAGGCATCGCCAGCCCGGCAGTTGCCCGGGGCCAGGATTACGGTATGTTGCAACACCACATGGCATCACCCCGCGCCTGCACGGCACCCTTTGCCTCTGTAATGGCTCCATTTGGAGCCAAGGAGCCAAGGGCTGGTGGGTCTGTTTTGTGGAACTCGCTGCTTCTACCAGCAAGCGTTGCACCCCCCCCCCAGTGGAGACCACGGAAAACTGTCAGAATGTCGCGGGGAGGTGGATGCCCCCCACCTCACCAGCTATGCTACTGGACAAGGCTTAAACCTGTGACCTTCTTCGTGCAAAGCATTGGCTCTACCAGTACCACAAGCCCAGTTGTGGTGCACCCTGCGTGCTGATGCAAGGCTTTTTGTGAGAGTGGAACAATCATTCTGCTGTTGCGAACAGCCCATAGGATTGGGCCATATGTCAAGTATCAGAGGACCAGAATTTTTAGATTATAGGATAAATGGCTAATTATGATTGAGATATGCTATCAGAGTGGAAGATGCAAGAGCAAATGTGAAGGATTAAAAAAAATGAGGGTAGATGGATTCCACTTGGCTTACGTATCAGTTTGTGTTGTGCTATTGTTCCAGTTATTCATGAAGTCAGTAACACCATCTGCCAACATGGGGTCCAAACCTGGCACCAAGGGTGGCATCAAGGGCAGACCAGGTTGGGCACTGACCATGCACATCAGAAGGCTCAACTGGCCTGGCAGACCCCTGAATCCCAATACCAATGGCAGTGCCCCATGTGTCATCAGGAGGTGGGTGCTATTGCCATGGGGTCCCAGTGCAGGGTTTTGCCCCAGGGTCCCCAGAAACCTGGCATCAACCCTGCCTGGCACACTGATTATTATCATAATTCAAATTATTCATTACATTTATATTGGTAAGTAGCAGCTGTGGGAAGTCCTAATCCAGATCTGAATTGCAGCATGAGGGAAGCGTTTCTAACTCGTTGGTGCCCATCATGATCCTGATCTGAATCGAGTGGTGGTGATTCTGCAGCTGCTATTTGCCCTCCAGTGGAATCAGCTTCGCTCTTGGTGTTAATGCCCGGTAAGAGTGCCCATAATATAACTTATTTCCTCTGTTTACAGTGCCTACACAGAACCTTACAAGGTGTGCCCTATCTCTGTAATTCCTGTGGAAGATGTCACATCTGATGAGGAACAGAAAAGTTCTGGAGATGGAGACAGCAACCAGGGGGATGCCAACCTCATCCACAAGGTAAAAGGCCAACATTTTTATTTTGAAGAAAATCTTGCAATAAATCAAGTAGATCTTGGGCCTAATGACCCTAGGCCACTCCTGCAATAGAGTTGGGAATCCATGTACTGTCAACAGGATCTGCACAGTACCATGCACTTAACACCTCACTTGTCTGAATTGTGATCAGGATCAGATGTAGTGTCAGTCCTACAGGGGCAGTTCAAAACTGGGTCAGCCTGGGCTGCTTGATCCTGACAACGTTGCTGCTGTTTAAACAAGAGCATTCTGTTGAGCTCCCAGTTCAACCAAAACTGAAATGCTCTGACAATGCTAATAGCAGCTGGCAGTTCCTGGAGCAAAGGTTGGCGCCTGGTAGCTGCTACTTGTCCCCACAACACCACATATGCCAACCCAAGGTCCCTCTCTTCCACTTGTCAGGAAAAAAAACACGTTTCGGATAGTGGAAATGGGAGACAGGTGCATATACAGTACCTGAATAAGAAGAGAAGGGAAGAAAGATAATGGAGCATTTGTGTTTGGTCTGTCCACCTGCCCCTTCCTTTCTTCTTTATCACTTCCTGTTATACCTTTCTTCTCTCTTTCTTCATGGCTAAAATGCTTGTTTATTGTAAAGGGAGGTGATGGCAAAACTGTGAACAAAGGAGTCCCTTGCTTCAGCCATCATCTCATATTTACACGAAGATATTATTATTAAGCAGCTTCAACTGGAGTTGATGTCAACCCTTAGCATCCCCTCAGTTAGGGAGTAAAAGGAAAGGCCTTTGTTAGGTACCTCTGATAGTTAGCTCTCCTCTTGTTCTGTTCAGTCCAGTTAAAGCACTATGTGTAAAGCAAAGCATTGCTGAAGTGTATGATGCTGAATGAAAATGAATTGCAGATGGAGCTGGAGGCTTATACCTGGGCCAAGCATCCAACTGTTGTGCTTTAGGAAAAGGCAGGGTTTCAGTGTGAATCAAAAAACAATATTCCACAGTGAAAAAAGATCTGACATAACCAGGAAAACAAACATTAGTTCATTGCAATGCAGAGATTTCAAGCAGTTGGCAATCTCTCTTCGGTTCCATAAAAGAGACACCACCAGAAAAGAGAGGAGTGCCTTCTCTGCCCCCCCACACTTTATAAGAGCACCCCCACCCTTCCTCTTGGCTCCTACATTCCCTATCAGATGATCAGCATTGTGGCAGCACCTTATGCTTCCAATAGACTCTGAAGACTCACAGAGCCAATCACTGGTTGAGGAGGAAGCACGCCAGTGCACTGTGGCCTAGAAACTATGGCTCTTGATGCTGGGCTAGAAACACTAACGCTCAGAACAAATAATGGACATTGATAGGAAAACATTGGAGTAGCAAAGGACAAAGGATTGTGTGTTTGTACGTGTATGTGTGGTTTGGCAGTCTACTTTGTAGTTCAAGCAACCCAGGGAATTTTATTGTGGACTTGGGCCATAATAAGGCAAGCAGTGAGAATTAAGAAGTAGTAAGAAAGATTACGTTTTGGCGCCAAGCGTCGGTTGTAAATGTTTTTTACTTAGGCAGGGAAGCACAGGAACTGGCCTCATGCTTCTATACCTTCAAAGGCCAAGCTATACATTATGTGGAAGATATATGATTGGATCTTCCAACATTTTCATTTTTACTTTATTGCATCCATGGGAAGGCTCCAAATTTAGCAGGCGGAGTAGGTGTTTAAGCCCTTTCTCTAGTGCCCTTTTTCAAAAAGCTCATTTGGCTGCTGTAAGTCCTGTGGAGTATTCCTATTTTTCTCCATGATGTTACAGTAGCTTGAGGCTGGGGGATTTAGATTGGAAAAATGGCACTAGGAAAGTTTTAAGCATTCCCTTTCCTGGTGCCATTGCTGTGATCAAATGGAGAGCCCCTGCAGCAACATTAAAAGAAAAGAAAACAAAATGTCAGGAGATCCATGTATGTGTCAGTCTTCCAAGACGGAGAGGAATAATTACTGTAAATATTTCCGCTCCTGCTAGAAGGCTGCAGTGATCTAAAGACTCCTCATCTTGCATCGTGAGGAGTCTTTGGAACCAGATAGAACCAGATAAGAAAGAAGAGGTTGAGCATTGCGACTTTCCAGCAGAGGAAATATTTAATCACTGACATCCAACTCAACCCTCCTTCCTTTATTTGGCCTAGGTTTTAGTGATTGCCAATGGTTGAATCCTCAGAAGAAGTGGGGGGTGGGCAAGGCTGAGTTCTGAAAGTAAGATTGTCTACATGCCACCACTAAAATTCAGAAGAACTGAACCAATATGATTCAGAAGTTGCCAGCCTCTTCTTTATTTTCTGGTGTCTAAGAGAGGCACGATGCAACATCCTGGTACAACTTCCCCCCATTCTTCCAGAAGCTTCTTCCCCCATCATCCTTACTATTTATTGACTTTCCTCAATGTACCTATCATGTTCCAGCCCTCTCTTCTTATCTGCCTCTACAGTGCCTTCCATATTGTGATATGTGAGGAGAAAACTGAATGACTGAAACCGTACAATAGGATAAGGGAGGGATATCTCGGGTCAAAGACAGGGGGAAAGCAGAGGCCAGAATCAAAAGGAAATCTTTCATTAAACTATTTTATATTTGGGCTACAACAATATCCTTAAAGCCAACAGAATATAGGCACAAAACAGACTAAACAGCAATCCATTTCTTTATTGCTCCGGACATCTCCCAGCTTATCCTGATGAGTGTTGCCCTAATGCCCTTTATAGATAAATGATGGAAATTAGGGTGAAATTTGGTCATTTATCAATGTTGAAATGCTGGAAAACATGGAGCTCTTTTACATTTTCTACTGAAACTCTTAAGCTCTGAATAATTAGTGGTAAAAGCTAGCATACTTTGAGTTTCTGGCATTTACTGTATCATGGACACCCCTGACGAGGTTGAAGAAAACTCATGACATATCACTAGTATTATCAAAGTTGTCAGAGTTGGTCTTGTCTGTAGCAACTTAACATAACATAAGAACATAAGAAGAGCCCTGCTGAATCAGGCCAAAGGCCCATCTAGTCTAGCTTCCTGTATCACACAGTGGCCCCACCAGATGCCTCAGGGAACACACAGCCAACAAGATAACATGTTTCCTGCTGCCACTCCCCTGCACCTGGCACAGAGAAAACCTACTTCTAAAACCAGGAGGTTGCTTATGGCTTGTAACCTGTGATGGTCTTTTCCTCCATGACTCTTTCTTGCTTGCACACGCAAACTACCCTCTGTGTTATGGGTAGTCTAAGGCAACAATCGAATGATGAAGTGCAAACGAATTGTCAAAGTACCCAGTAAAGTATTGTATCCCTTTTGCAGGGAAATCCTTAGCAAAAGATGAAGTTGTAAAACATGAGCAAATTTCAATGCACTGTCACTTCAGAATTGGCAGACGTAGGTAGGTTTAGATGCCAAAAATAGTACCAGAGATTTGGAAATGAGCTAATCTTGTGAAAACAGTATTTGGGCTGGTCTAGTAGCCAGAGTTGCTGGCTTTTGATTTTCTTTTTTCAGTGTTTTGCTGGTTGGTCTATAGTTTCCATCTCCCAGGGGAAAATCCGCCTGAATAAAGGCATGAGATCACCTAGCTGATAAGATCTGTGGTTTTATCCTGAAAGTGTGTTTTTTATTAAGACTGCTTCTATGGGGGGGGGGGGGGAGGAATGCGGGAAAGCTTTCCAGGTCTTCAGTTTTGTTGCATTTAAGTTTTCTCTCTCTGTCTGTCTGTCTGTCTGTCTGTCTGTCTGTCTGTCACTCACACACACACACACACACACACACACACACACACACACACACACACACACACACACTGTGCGCATACTTGCCCCCGCGTGCGTGTGTTTGTGTATTTTGCATAGTCTTGAATGATGCCCACTCTTTTTCAAAAACAGAGTAATATATGGCGAAGGCATGATCCAGTCAAGCTTGGAGCTCAGACATATGCAGGTTCACTTAGAAGTATGTCCCATCATATTCTGACATTTCTTAGTCAGAATTGTGTATTGGGATAATCTTGAAGTTTCTGTTCTATGAGGATCAGTAGCATAGCCAGAGGGGGCGGCGGCATGATAAGTGCGCCATGGCGTTATACGGAGGTGCAAAGTGGCCCCTCCCACTCGCCGTTGGAGCCATTCTGGCAGCAAAGGCAATGCTGCCTTTGCTCTCGGACTGGCTCCAACGGCGAGTAGGAGGGGCCCCTTTGCACCTCCGTGTAACGCTATGCAGCACTTACTGTGCCCTCCCCCTCTGGCTATGCTACTGATGAGGAGAATCCCTCTATCCTTCTGAGAACACTACTGACCTCTCTGAAATGGAGACATACAACACAGTACTGTACCATGAAACAGAGGTCTCCCTGTACCATGTCTTATTTTATCTGTAAGATTTCAGTAAATATATTTATCAGCATCTGGATTGTTTTTCTCCTCCCCATGGGGCAAACAGCAGCTAACTACCCCTTCGTCCAGCTGCTGAGAGAGAGAGAGAGAGAGAGAGAGAGAGAGAGAGTCTAATTCACAGTCTAATAATCTTAACTCCCAATGCAGCTTCTGCTACATCCCGTGGGGGAGTTTAGCATGTTGTTGAGGCCTCTCTCAAGGTAAGGGAACATTTGTTCCCATGTCCCGGGTTACGCCCTAGCAGCCGCCATAGGTCAACTTGGATCTTTGCCATCTCTGTAGCTGGTGCAAGTCTGCATTGACCCGTGAAGGCGGATCAGGCCTGGGAAGGGGGTTAAGATTTGGCGGGTGCTGCCACCACCGAACCCACCCCCTTCCTGGGCCCAATCTGCCCTCCTCCCCACCCCATCTGCTCCTCATTCTAACCACCCCCTCCCAACCCCTTACCTACTCTGGCGTGTGCCTGACGCCTGTCTTTGTGTGGACTTAGCCGCTCGCCGGTGCTGTCACATTTGCGACAGCCGTAAAGCTGTTCGTGCCAGTGGAACTCACATTCTGCCAGGGTAATGGCCAATAGGATTGGGCTGTTAGTCATGGATGTCCCATACAACATGTAGTTTGGCCTTCAAGATTATTATTTTTTAATCGTAAGGGTCATATTGTGCTCTGATTATTTTTGTTTAAAACTAGATCTTAAATCAAGCTCATTTAAGTTAACTGTACCTGAATCCATTTTTTAAAATTAAATCTGGCAGATGTTGTCAGGCTAGAATTCCTAGCTGAGGACATTGTCATTTCTTTAACCTCTGTGTTACTTCTCAGAGAAGGGGGTGCCCTTCATATAGACTTGTGTAGCTGGAATTGTCTGTCTCTTTCAAAAGCTGAAACTACCTCAGAGGTATTTGGGGGCCATCCTTCAAGGTGAACCTCTTGTATGTATTTATTTGGTTGCATAGTGCAAAAGTGACCTTGACATTTTTCTGTCCTGCTCAACAAATTGCGTACTGGAAAACATCAGATCAGGCAACAAAAACACTTCTGTTCCCTTTCTCTTTCACTTTTCATGAAATGTACATTAAACAGTCATTGCAGCCTAGGATCAGGAAGGGGCTTTTAGAGGAGTTCTCCTTCAACATTTTTATTCCAGAAGTGAAAAAAAAAGTCCACATGTAGATGTAGTACCAGGGATTGGTTATCTCCTCTGTGCATGCCATCAATGGCACAATGCACCCCCAATCTAGCAGCAAATGTCTCTGATTAATTTGGCAGAAGCGCTATCATGTTCTTGTCTTCTTTCTCATGAGTCTTTTTGTGCTGCTATGTGTGAGGCCTCTGTTATTCTCCATAATAGCCTGTCTGTGGTGCTTTCTCTTCATCCATGCTATAATGTTTGGATTCAACTACAGTGTTTATTGGGATCATTATATTGTTAGTGGGGGTAGGATTCACAACACCAGGGCTTTGAGCCATATGTGGTGAATATTTCCAAATATTACTGCAAGGACAGAGACTAATCAGGCACTTTGAAGATTTTGGCAGCATGCCCATGGCAAAAGGAGATCAATGTTTATAACCTGGCCCTACGTTTGGTCTCGTTGTTGTTGTGGAGCCTCACTTTACATTGGGTTCACATTACAATCAAATCACTTTACAATGGGCTCTCTGTAGTAAAACAAGGTTCACTATATAACAGGTTATTCACTTTACAATGGGCTCACATCAACAGGATCTTGTGGGTGATAGGTAAGCCAATCAGAGTTGCAAAGGCAAGTGTTTGGTAGTGTCTCAGCCAATAGCAGTGTTTTTAATATCATGACTCAGGCACTGTTTAAATCACCTTTTATAGATGGAAATAGCTCAGTTCTGTGGCAGAAACTTCAACATCTGAAGTCTTGGAACAAATTACCAAAAACCAATGTGTTATTGGGTTCACACAACAATATTTTCACAATACAATGGTGTCTCCAGAACAGATTACCATTATAAAGCGAGGGTCCACTGTATTATCATTTGTATCCCACCCATCAGGGTAACTTATATTGTTCTTCCCCCTATTATCTAGCAACAACCCTGTGAGGTAGGTTAGATTGAGACATTGTACTGAATGGTCCAATAATCTTCATGACTGACTTGGATTTGAACCCCAGTTTCTCTGGTCTAAGTTCATCACTAACCATTATACCATATTGGCCCTCGGCAGCAGTGCCAGCCTACAGACCAGAGAGACCCTCCTGTACCTTTATATTTGTGACTGAACCGAGAGCTCAGACAGCTTCAACATCAATTCCCCCCCTCCCCAAGTCTTAACATCTGTTTTTCCCTACCTGGACTCCAGGTGTACAGCGCAGGAGGAAACAGGCAAAGGGACCAGGAGAGAAATGTGCAGGAAAAGTCACAGCTGCTCCATCTGCCTATTCAGTGTCAGATTCAAAAGTAAAAAGGGAATCACCAGGTTGCAGCCTGGTAACTCTAGCTCTCACAGATGTAGGATTTGAGTAACAGATGTCTCTCACAAAAGGACTGACTAGCAAGTGGGGCTGGAGAAGGCAGCCCCCCTCCCCCGCAAGGTCAGATAGCCTCTGTGTGGCAAAAGTAATTGTGTCCCAGATCCCCAGCCCGTAGACTATTCCTGTTAGGTGGGTGATCAAGATGCAGTTTTAGCTCTCTGCTAACATGGCATGGCTCTATTTGCTGCCAAAGGAGAAAAGAGGCCTTGATTCTTGGGAGGTCAAGCCAGCTCCTATTTTGCAGACCATAAGGGCCAATCTAGATGTGATGCCCACAGGTCACCCACGTTTGTTCTTCATAAGTCTGTCCTGCTCACATCCTCTCCTGGGTGGAGTGGAGGGGTCTAATTTTTTACAACAAAGAGCATATGTGGAGCCAAAGAGGAGCTAAACACCTCCCCACCTATCACTTCAGCCACTCTTCCCTATCTGGCATTGAGGTTTTAGTTTCCCTTATTCACGGGCACCACTGATTGCAAAAATTGGACCTCCTTCTCACCCCTCCCCTTTATATGTAAATAGGACATACACATGAATATATTAACTGGCTCTCTCCCCCACCCATCACATTGGCTCTTTGGTTCTAGAAGAAAACAGATAAATGTATACAGACAGCTGAAAATTATAGATGGAAAGTAGAAAGATTTCACAGTAAAGATTAAACTGGACTAATGTGGTACAGCAATAATGCATATGTTTATAAAGGAAAAACTCAGGATACAGATGTTTAAAGGTCATAATAGAAGCCATTAAGCATGTTTTTGAATTTATAGAAAGTTGCTTGCAGCTGTGGCACAGGCCTGCCTGCCATTTACTCTAGATGCAGAAGAAATGAAAAAAGTAGCATTCATTATACTTAACGGCTGCCTAGGGTTTCAGTAGAAAAGTTAATGTGACGTGTGGAACTCAAAACAGCACACATTCTCCCTCATATGTCTACTCAGCTTGATTCTTTTCCAAAGGGAAGCCCCATTTATGTTCAGAATAAAACAAGCAGGGAAGTAAGACAGTTGCCTGTGAATCACTTCATGCCTGTATGGAGCATATACTGCAGACACACAAAGGGGTTCAGGGGAAAGACTGCCAACTGCAGGGAAGCAATTTCTTCTCACACTGAGGGACTCTGTGAAAGCAGTTTATGCATTGGAGACCTACATCTAACTTGCAGATTTCATATACACATTGCTAACATAATTTACAAGCCCTGCAAGTACAGTATACTGGTAATTGGAAAACAGCGAGCTTGGTTAATTCAAGGTCTTCAAGCAAATGCTGCATTGTTTGAAGAAAAGGCGAAGTAAATTCCAAGGTCAGGCCCTCAGAACCTGCACCTTTAAGTCTGTCAATTAATCAGCCTTGTGGAACAAAACACATCTCTTGGTGCATCTTTTGGGGATGAGATGTAATTATATATTTGGGAAAGGGTAGAGGGGATCCCATCTTTCATATTTACACCATCCAATGGTTACCACTGACAATATGACAGTTGGCTGTCATTTGGCAAACACTATGCAAGGCTGGCCCATCTATGAGGCCAACTGAAGCAGTTGCCTCAGGCAGCAGATGGGTGAGGGACGTCCACCGTTGTCCATCTACTCACTTGCACTGGTTCTCCTCTCCCACTCCCTGGATTGGAAAAGGAAGAGGGTGACAGAGCAAAAGAGGAAGTGTGGATGAGAGGAGAGTGGCAGGCTAGAGCGACCCACACTAGCCCACCACTCTTCTCCTGCTCTGTCCCCCTCTTCCTTTCCCTATCCAAGGAATGGAAAGAGCAGAGGATGGCATGTCACCAGGTAAGGGGGCTGGAAAGCATTTATCACACTGCTTCAAGTGCCAGGAGGTTTTGTGCTGGACCTAGCACTATGTATTTCTCCTTCCCCTCGAACAGGCAAACTATCACTCAATAAAAGTAGCTGAGTAATGCTCAGTTGCATAGCAAATGTTTCTGTGAATGCCCCCGGAATAAAGTTCTGTTATATCACCATGCAGTGTTTGCTACTCTTGTACATATTAATCCATATGCTGTCCATATGTGCCTCAGAACATAAACTGTTTCTACCTCTCCAAGGTGGGAAATAACAGCCGTTGGTCATTAGCATCTTATTTACCTATGCTCATTAATTTTAATACATGTTGATTTTTAATTGCCCACCTCCTCCTAGCATTTGAGGCCAAAATGTTTAATAGGCTTAGAGGCAAAATAAATAAATAAATAAACGTAACAAACCCAGCGAGGCTAATTTAAAACTTGCCAAGTGGCTATTGAATCCTTTTACACCATTCTCAGCCCTTCTTTACACCCCAGATACTGGTACAGAACTTCATCAGAATGGTTCACCTCTCAAAACTATACTTCCTGTCTCTGTGCAGCTTTCACCTTCTCTGCAAGCCTGGCTTCAAATCCGGAAAAGGTTTTACAATGCCACATCCTGGGGCAAAAAAATAAAATAAAAATAAAATAAAAACCTGGGATGAGCTAATATTTCAGAGACATGCTTGTCTTCCTTGGTAGGCAAAACATTCTCCATGTGTCTCAGAAAACCAAAACACCTGATGGTAATTATGATTGAACAAGGACAGGTCCATCATAATGTAGTGTACAATACTTGATTTTAAGGCATTATAGGGAATGAGACACCACTGCCCCAGCAGTTCACTGCCCCAGCAAACACCCCCACCCAGGCGAAGTTCCAGAAATGTATGGCAACAACAGATCAGGGGACAGGGTGGCGAGCAATCGCAGCATGCAGAGCAGACCTGTCTGCAAATAAAGGAAATAGCAGGCTAGGCTACAAAGGTTTTGCAAAGAGCCAAGCAGCAACAGCCTCACTGTCGCAGCATGTCAAATTGTCTTTGCTATTCCTTATCTTTCTACTGGGTGGGATTGGTTTCCAGGCTCCATTAATCATTCTGTTTTGCAAACCTTTAACCTTCGCATAATGAAGCATGCACACACACTTAAAAATATATATATATCTTCAAACATAAGCTATGATTTGGGGAGGGACTGTTTTGTGTCCCTTAAGGGACAATTTAAGACAGCTTTTTCAATAGGGTGTATGTCTATGATTAAACTGATTCCCCAAGAGATGGTGTGATGTACCCCTTCAAGAAAGGGAACAGGAAAAAGATATTTTTCACTTTAAGGTAGATTGCACATACGTTTTAGGCTCTACTGTCTCTTTTCTGACTCCTCACTGTCTCTCTGATATTAGTTATTATTAAATACATATGTAGCATTTTTGTCTGTTGAGTTCTGGCTAAAGACTCTGAAACCACTCAGCTGATATACAACACCAACAAAGTGCCATTCACTTTGTCCAAAGCAACTGCCAGAGATAAAGGGATTTAATTTACCAAAAATTGCTCAGGAGCCTTGGAATTAAAATTCTTATGACCACCAGGCAAACTGCCTGGTCCCTGCACTGCCCAGCCCCTCTGTGACATCCGTGACATTCTTTCCTGCAAAGCCCCACTGTAGTATCTAGAGAGGCAGGGCAGGTACAGAGGTCAGAGGTTAACAGCCCAATCCTGTGTAACTCTTGCACTGGCAAGTAGATCCACCAGCGTAAGTGCACTTATGCCAGTGTAACTTGCCATACACCAACAGACACAGGACGGACAACGGCATAACCCCCCTTGGACGCTGCGCATGTGCAGTTCAGATACAGGACCACAACTCCGCCAGCGCAGGGGACATTCTGGGGGCGTCCAAACATCCCTAGAATGCCCCCTGCACTGGCATCTGTCTTGCGTCCATCCTGTGCCCAGGAAGCCCCCTGCGCCAGCGGACTTGTGCTGGCGTCCGTCCTGTGTCCGAACTGTGCATGCGCGCTATATATAAAAGCATATAAAAGTCCGAACTGTGCATGATGCTATATATAAAAGCATCTGGTGGGGCCACTGTGAGATATAGGAAGCCTGATCCAGCAGGGCTCTTCTTATGTTCTTATATATATTGCACTGAACCAATCGCTACTGCAGGACGGACTAAATATATATATATAATTGCAGACATTTTACATATTACATACATTTGCCCAATCTTTGTGTTAAATCCTCCAGTCATGGAGATTTCATGAACTGTTGCCAACTGCCCGTATAACCTTACAGTCTGGACATCTTTCCTAAAAAGTGACCAAAAGAAAGGCCTTACTGTATTTCTAATTGTGGTGGTGGACAAATGACTTCTCCATTGTCTTCTTAGAAATTACTTGATAGGTTTCTAAAGAATGCAGATGTGTCTGTTCATATAATCTTTATATGCTCCCTTATCTATTGATCAGGACTATCAAACCAAAAAGGGGAACTGGAACAGTCTGGTATAAAGTGTTAAGCCATTTCAACACTGCAAGCAACCACACTTAGCATGTCTACCATGTCAGCAAGCGGCTAAAAAAAGGTTTACTCAGACAATGCTACCTGGAAATAGGCTGTCCTAGAGGAAAACAGGAAGCTCAATCATGTTGTTGTTCAGTCGTTAAGTCGTGTCCGACCCTTCGTGATCCCATGAACCATATCCCGCCAGGCCTTCCTGTCCTCCACTATTTTCCTGAGTTCGCTCATTTTCATGTTCGTTGCATCGGTGATGCTGTCTAACCATCTCATCCTTGGCCTTCCCCTTCTCCTTTTGCCTTCAATCTTTCCCAGCATCAGAGTCTTCTCCAGAGAGTCCTCTCTTCGCATTAGGTGGCCAAAATATTTGAGTTTCAGCCTTAGTATCTGTCCTTCCAGGGAACAGTCAGGCTTGATTTCATTTAGGATTGACTGATTTGATCTCCTAGCAGTCCAAGGGACTCTCAGGAGTCTTCTCCAGCACCACAGTTCAAAAGCATCTATTCTTCGGCGCTCAGCCTTCCTTATGGTCCAACTCTCGCAACCATACATTGCTACTGGGAACACCATCGCCCTGACTATGCGAACTTTTGTTGGCATGGTGATATCTCTGCTTTTTATTATGCTGTCTAAGTTTGCCATAGCTTTCCTTCCAAGGAGTAAGCGTCTTTTAATTTCATGGCTGCTGTCTCCGTCTGCAGTGATCTTGGAGCCCAGAAAAGTAAAATCTGTTACTGCTTCCATTTCTGCCCCTTCTATTTGCCAGGAATTGATGGGCCCAGATGCCATGATCTTGGTTTTATTAATGTTGAGTTTCAAGCCAACTTTTGCACTCTCCTCTTTCACCCTCATCAAGAGGCTCTTTAGTTCTTCTTCACTTTCTGCCATTAGGGTGGTATCGTCTGCATATCTGAGGTTGTTGATATTTCTCCCGGCAATCTTGATTCCAGCTTGCGATTCATTCAGCCCTGCATTTCTCATAATGTACTCTGCATATAAGTTAAATAGGCAGGGTGACAATATACAGCCTTGCCGTACTCCCTTCCCAATTTTGAACCAGTCGGTTGTTCCATGGCCGGTCCGAACTGTTGCTTCTTGACCCGCATACAGGTTTCTCAGGAGACAGGTAAGGTGGTCTGGTACCCCCATCTCTTTAAGAATTTGCCACAGTTTGTTGTGATCCACACAATCAAAGGCTTTTGCGTAGTCAATAAAGCAGAAGTAGGTGTTTTTTTGGAACTCTCGTGCTTTCTCCATGATCCAGCGCATGTTGGCAATTTGATCTCTAGTTCCTCTGCCTCTTCGAAACCCAGCTTGTACGTCCGGTAGTTCTCGGTCCACGTACTGCTGAAGCCTAGCTTGTAGGATTTTGAGCATAACCTTGCTAGCATGTGAAATGAGTGCAATTGTGCGATAGTTTGAGCACTCTTTGGCACTGCCCTTCTTTGGAATTGGAACGTAAACTGACCTTTTCCAATCCTTTGGCCACTGCTGAGTTTTCCAAATTTGTTGGCATATTGAGTGCAGCACTTTCACAGCATCATCATTTAGGATTTTAAGTAGCTCAGCTGGGATATTATCATCTCCACTAGCTTTGTTGTTAGTGATGCTACCTAAGGCCCACTTGACTTCACTCTCTAGGATGTCCGGCTCTGGGTCAGTGACCACACCAGCGTGGTCATCAGGAACATTAAGATCTTTCTTGTATAGTTCTTCTGTGTATTCTTGCCATCTCTTCTTAATCTCTTCTGCTTCTGTTAGGTCTCTGCCTTTTTTGTCCTTTATCATGCCCATCTTTGCACAAAACGTTCCCTTGATATCTCCAATGTTCTTGAAGAGATCTCTAGTCCTCCCCATTCTGTTGTTTTCCTCGATTTCCTTGCATTGTTCATTTAAGAAGGCCTTCTTATCTCTCCTTGCTATTCTCTGGAACTCTGCATTCAGTTGTTTATATCTTTCCCTTTCACCTTTGCTTTTTGCATTCCTTCTTTCCACAGCTATTTGTAAAGCCTCATCTGACAGCCACTTTGCTTTTTTGCATTTCTTTTTCTTTGGGATGGTTTTCGTTGCTGCCTCCTGTACAATGTTACGAACTTCCGTCCATAGTTCTTCAGGCACTCTGTCTACCAGGTCTAATGCCCGAAATCTATTCTTCACCTCCACTGTATACTCATAAGGGATATGGTTTAGGTCATATCTGACTGGTCTAGTGGTGTTCCCTGCATTCTTCAGTTTAAGCCTGAATTTTGCAATAAGAAGCTCATGATCTGAGCCACAGTCAGCTCCAGGTCTTGTTTTTACTGATTGTATAGAGCTTCTCCATCTTTGGCTGCAAAGCACATAATCTATCTGGTTTCGGAAGCTCAATCATACATGAGGTAAATCCTCTCCTGCACAAGAATGACAGGATGAAGTAACCAATAAAGGGCATGTACCAAGTACCATAAACTTATTAGCCTCTCATGAAGGATGAGCTCCTTGCAAAGATACATTTGGGCTTGCAAATGCTGGACCTCAGACACCAGCCTGCATTTCCTCATTTTTCATCCTGTGACTCAGCCCTTTGGCAGGCAGTGGGTCAATATAAATAAGATACGTATATTTCATATATTCTGGCAAATTGCTATTTTAGCCATGCCGTCTGTGCCTTTTCTTGTCTTATCTGTTTGGTGCCACCTGAGCATACAAAGATGTAGTAGACAAAGGAAGGAAAAAACAGCCAGGAGAAGAATATCATGTGGGGACGTAAGTAGATTTTCTCCATGCTAGCTGGCAGCACTGCCATGTAATTTCCACTTTTTAATTCTGATGATGTGATTCCTGACATACTAAGTATTAGCACAGGATAGTTGTTTTTCTCATGTGGCATTTGCTTGCCTTAAAAGATTTGGGAATAATTAAAGGTGTACTGAGAAGTAACAATAAGACTTACTCCCAATAAAAGGTGCATAGGACTGCAGTTTCAAGTTATTTTCTACTTATATGCTTATGATTCTAATAGGACTTAAAATAAAGAAGTTCCATCAAAGCAGATTTGTTCACAGTTAAATGGTGCCATAGAGTTATTCACCCCTGGAGAATGAAGAGTGTTTGTAACTCTGTAATTTTGCAATATCGTCCACAAGCTCACAGGATTTTATGTTAGAAGATTTTGCAACACAATCCCTCCATGTGGGTTTTGGCTAAACAGTTAAGACCAGTGCTGGTGCTAGGTTGCTGTGGGCCCTGGGACAAGACCCTGCACTGGGGGCCCTATGGCACCCCCTGCCCAACCCGTGATGTACAAACATTGGGCACTGCCATTGCTACCAGAACTGAAATTTAGAGGTTGGCCTGGGCAGGTGCACCCTCTGATTGGTGTGGACTCTTGGCCAGTGCCTAGCCTGGCCAACTCTGATGTTAATCTGGTTAATACTGCTGTGTGTGTCCCTTATGTGCTTTATGTTCCCAATACTTCAGCTTGCCTACCACACCTCTCCAATTCTGAACTATTGCTCTGAGCTTCTGTCTTTGCCTCATAATATTCAGTACAAGGTTCATTTGAGTTCTTCAGTGCCATCTCAGGGCCAAACTAGACGAGACAGCAGGAGATTCCAGATCAGATCTCTCACACTATACTTTGTTTTAAGATTTCATGCACAATAGCTAGTTCACTCCCTCATACAGTACTGTACATGTTTTAAATGTTGTCAGGGCTGGCCCATCCATGAGGCCAACTGAAGCTGTCGCCTCAGGCAGCAGACTGGCGGGGGGGGGCACTTCAGTCCACCTGCTCACTTCTACTTCTACCACCAAGCTAGTTTGCTGCTATCAATAAAACATACAGGAGCAGAGACAGTTAAGGTTTCAAAGATTAAGTTTACAGTTTTACAAGTGTACACATATTCTGAGATATCAGAGGCTTCTACTACTTAGGGAACAGAGAACCCTATAGCTGTTCTCTTTATGTGTATATGAGGGGATGGTCTTCAGTAATGGTTGTCTGCCATTCTGATACAGAGCTCAGGAGGCTGCGCACTACTTTAGTGGGCAGGGAGAGAGAGGACATGAGAGAGGAAGGAAGGAAGGAAGGAAGGAAGGAAGGAAGGAAGGAAGGAAGGAAGGAAGGAAGGAAGGAAGGACGTTGCTCAAAAGAAAACATCTCCTACATATATCATAGAGGGCAGGTAAGGGGTCTCAGATGTCTAGACAATACACTACCCCCCTGTAGTCCTGCAGTCCTGGGAATACACCCAAATCCCAACAATAGGCAGGAGAAGAAGGTTGACAGATATGAACAGATGCAAATTCAGAAAAGGTTTTAGGAAAGGGAACGCCTATTGCATCAAGACATATTTGTATGTATGAGATTAGTGTGCTACTCACACTGTACACATGTACAGGTATCTGTATGCATACACTGTACACAGTTCCATGTGAATGACTGTACATATGTTCATTTTAAAAGTCAGCATGGTAACCGGACCCCTCAGAAATGTAGAATACAGATTGTGCATACTGTACTGCTGTATATATGTTGAACTTTGTACATTGTATACAGATTGCACATATATTGAACATAACATGTGAATAGGGATTAGGTGACTTCTGTTTTCTATAGTATGTGCTCACCAATTGTTGGAGAGAGAGAGAGAGAGAGAGAGAGAGAGAGAGAGAGAGACTCCTTGCCACATGAAGTGGTGATGGCACCTTGCTTAGAAGCTTTTAAAAGGAGATTAGACAGATTTATGGAGGAAAAGTCCATCACAGGTTACAAGCCATGATGGCTATATGTAGGGCTACCAGATCGTCGACCGGGATGGAGCGATCGCCCCTTAAGGGGGAGGAGAGTGGGCGGGTCCGGTAACACTAGCATTACCAGACCCGCCCACTCTCCTCCCCCTTAAAGGGCGATCGCTCCGTCCCGGTCGACAATCTGGTAGCCCTAGGTATATGCAACTTTCGTGTTTTAGAGGTAGCCTATCTTTGAATGCCAGATGCAAGGGAGTGGCAACAGGATACAGGTATCTTGTTGTCTTGAGTGCTCCCAGAGGCATCTGAGGGGCCACTGTGAGATAAATAAGCTGGACTAGATGGGCCCTTGACTTGATCCAGCAAGGTTTTTCTTATGGTCTTACACTCCAGCAATGGGTTTTCCACAGTCAAGAGGTTAAGGAAGCATTTCACTTTAGCAGTTATGATGTTAGGGCATATCCCTTCCAATGGGGCTACTACCTTCCCTTCCATTATGTAGGAATGGGATGTGATGTTAATGGTGCTGAACAGGGCAAGTGTAGGAACAAACCTAAAGATAAATGTTGATTTTTGGATCTGGAAAGGCCTTTAGATTCTGAGGAAGATAACCCTATTAAAAGCAATGGAGCTTAACTAGGCATAGATCCAGAATTTCTATGTCAGATGCATTACTTCCCTCACCAGAGTTCAGCCTTAACAGCCGGGGCTGGAGCCTACTGCTGCTACCGGGAAACAGCCGTCTGGAAAGGAAGCACAAAAAGCGCACACAACTAGGCTAAAGAGCAACTAGCAAACATCACTAACCTGGAGTGGCAGAACTTCCTATTTTAACCACTACTTTCTTTGGTGTTAGAAACCTGATAGTCGAAGGATCTGCACTCCCTACATCTCCTTGTTCCCAGAAGTCTGTCTCCCGACACTGTCGTCAATCTCAGAGTTCATTTCCTGGTTAAACAAACAGTAATTAAACAACACAAGACGGGGCAACGCCTAGAGACACTGTCTCAGAACTTGCCCTAGACAGGCCATGTGACACCGGGGGTCCCAGTGTTTTGACTTTTGGCTCAAGACTAATTAATCACGAATAGAATTACTGATTGTGACAAGCTGTATACAAGAAGTGAGAGTGGGCCTTGGCCAGTGGTGAAATATGCTCCCCTTCTTGGCAGCTGTGAGCCAGGCCCATCAATAGAGGACGTGCAGAGTGGCCAGTGTTGCATTTCATGGGCTTTGGGCAGCACCACTGTTTATGAACTTTTCTCTGTACGTGTGTGCGTGCCTGTGTGTGTAATCCTTCATATTATATTTGCTGAAATGGACTCTGGTTCACAAAAGCTTATGTCACAGTAAAATTGTTGGCCTTTAACGTTTCATAAAGTTCTTTGTTGTCTTCCCCAGTTAACATGTGAGTCTTTGGTGTTTAGATTATTTTGATGGCATTTTAATAGGTAGTGTCAGTTTATTTCTCAGAACAAGAAATACAATGGCTTCTGCTTTAGGGCTGATCTGACCCATATTTTCCTGGTGCAACCTTCAGCTAATACAAATGTATGTTACTTATTTATTTACTCATTTTGTACCCCACTTTTCTCCCCAAAGGGGAGAAAACTCAAAGCGGTGTACAGAGCCATAAAATCACATTTTAAAACATATATGGTAAATGTCAGAAACTCAGTGAATGTTAACATATCATAGGAATGCTGCTTGCCACTGCCCATTTGCGGGTGGGTGTGAGACAAGTGTGGACTAATGCTGGCACCCTACTGGGTGCTTTCAAGGGGAGGGAGCATGGTTTGTTGTGTTGCCCTTCTTCCCTCAGCGTGCCTCAGGTCTTTTTGCCCCCATTCACCCTTGTTCAGTCTGAGACTAGCTCTGTGATGGCGAACCTATGACACGCGAGGTCATTTTGGGTGACACGCCAGCATTTCCCCCAGGGCCCCAACACACCTTATATGTTCGCAAAAGTTTTACAGGCCTGTCTTAAACATTTAGGGCAGGGATTTTGGCAGACCTCTTTCAAATTATTCTCTAGTAAAACTCAGCAACAAAAAAGTCACTAATTGATGTTAAATAAAATGCAATGTGTTCTATTGTTGTTGTTGTTCAGTTGTTAAGTCGTGTTCGACCCTTCGTGATCCCATGAACCATATCCCGCCAGGCCTTCCTGTCCTCCACTATCTTCCTGAGTTCGCTCATTTTCATGTTCGTTGCATCGGTGATGCTGTCTAACCATCTCATCCTTGGCCTTCCCCTTCTCCTTTTGCCTTCAATTTTTCCCAGCATCAGAGTCTTCTCCAGAGAGTCCTCTCTTCGCATTAGGTGGCCAAAATATTTGAGTTTCAGCCTTAGTATCTGTCCTTCCAGGGAACAGTCAGGGTTGATTTCATTTAGGATTGACTGATTTGATCTCCTAGCAGTCCAAGGGACTCTCAGGAGTCTTCTCCAGCACCACAGTTCAAAAGCATCTATTCTTCGGTGCTCAGCCTTCCTTATGGTCCAACTCTCGGAACCATACATTGCTACTGGGAACACCATCGCCCTGACTATGCGAACTTTTGTTGGCATGGTGATATCTCTGCTTTTTATTATGCTGTCTAAGTTTGCCATAGCTTTCCTTCCAAGGAGTAAGCGTCTTTTAATTTCATGGCTGCTGTCTCCGTCTGCAGTGATCTTGGAGCCCAGAAAAGTAAAATCTGTTACTGCTTCCATTTCTGCCCCTTCTATTTGCCAGTAATTGATGGACCCAGATGCCATGATCTTAGTTTTATTAATGTTGAGTTTCAAGCCAACTTTTGCACTCTCCTCTTTCACCCTCATCAAGAGGCTCTTTAGTTCTTCTTCACTTTCTGCCATTAGGGTGGTATCGTCTGCATATCTGAGGTTGTTGATATTTCTCCCGGCAATCTTGATTCCGGCTTGCGATTCATTCAGCCCTGCATTTCTCATAATGTACTCTGCATATAAGTTAAATAGGCAGGGTGACAATATACAGCCTTGCCGTACTCCCTTCCCAATTTTGAACCAGTCGGTTGTTCCATGGCCGGTCCGAACTGTTGCTTCTTGACCCGCATACAGGTTTCTCAGGAGACAGGTAAGGTGGTCTGGTACCCCCATCTCTTTAAGAATTTGCCACAGTTTGTTGTGATCCACACAATCAAAGGCTTTTGCGTAGTCAATGAAGCAGAAGTAGGTGGTTTTTTGGAACTCTCGGGCTTTCTCCATGATCCAGCGCATGTTGGCAATTTGATCTCTAGTTCCTCTGCCTCTTCGAAACCCGGCTTGTACGTCCGGTAGTTCTCGGTCCACGTACTGCTGAAGCCTAGCTTGTAGGATTTTGAGCATAACCTTGCTAGCATGTGAAATGAGTGCAATTGTGCGATAGTTTGAGCACTCTTTGGCACTGCCCTTCTTTGGGATTGGAACGTAAACTGACCTTTTCCAATCCTTTGGCCACTGCTGAGTTTTCCAAATTTGTTGGCATATTGAGTGCAGCACTTTCACAGCATCATCATTTAGGATTTTAAGTAGCTCAGCTGGGATATTATCATCTCCGCTAGCTTTGTTGTTAGTGATGCCACCTAAGGCCCACTTGACTTCACTCTCTAGGATGTCCGGCTCTGGGTCAGTGACCACACCAGCGTGGTCATCAGGAACATTAAGATCTTTCTTGTATAGTTCTTCTGTGTATTCTTGCCATCTCTTCTTAATCTCTTCTGCTTCTGTTAGGTCTCTGCCTTTTTTGTCCTTTATCATGCCCATCTTTGCACAAAACGTTCCCTTGATATCTCCAATTTTCTTGAAGAGATCTCTAGTCCTCCCCATTCTGTTGTTTTCCTCGATTTCCTTGCGTTGTTCATTAAAGAAGGCCTTCTTATCTCTCCTTGCTATTCTCTGGAAATCTGCATTCAGTTGTTTATATCTTTCCCTTTCACCTTTGCTTTTTGCATTCCTTCTTTCCACAGCTATTTGTAAAGCCTCATCTGACAGCCACTTTGCTTTCTTGCATTTCTTTTTCTTTGGGATGGTTTTAGTTGCTGCCTCCTGTACAATGTTACAAACTTCCGTCCATAGTTCTTCAGGCACTCTGTCTACCAGGTCTAATGCCCTAAATCTATTCTTCACCTCCACTGTATACTCATAAGGGATATGGTTTAGGTCATATCTGACTGGTCTAGTGGTGTTCCCTACATTCTTCAGTTTAAGCCTGAATTTTGCAATAAGAAGCTCATGATCTGAGCCACAGTCAGCTCCAGGTCTTGTTTTTACTGACTGTATAGAGCTTCTCCATCTTTGGCTGCAAAGCACATAATCTATCTGGTTTCGGTATTGACCATCTGGTGATGTCCATGTGTAGAGTCGCCTCTTGTGTTGTTGGAAAAGAGTGTTTGCTATGACCAGCGTGTTCTCTTGACAGAACTCCGTTAGCCTTTGCCCTGCTTCCTTTTGCGCTCTAAGGCCAAACTTGCCTGTTGTTCCGTTTATTTCTTGATTTCCTACTTTAGCATTCCAGTCTCCTATGATGTAAAGGACATCTTTTTTGGGTGCTAGTTCTAGAAGGTGTTGTAGGTCTTCATAGAACCGGTCAACTTCATCTTCTTCGGCATCAGTGGTTGGGGCATACACTTGGATTACTGTAATGTTGAATGGTTTGCCTTGGATTCGAACTGAAATCATTCTGTCGTTTTTGAGGTTGCACCCCAGTACTGCCTTTCCCACTCTTTTATTGACTATGAGGGCTACTCCATTTCTTCTAAGGGATTCATGCCCACAGTAGTAGATATGATGGTCACCTGAATTAAATTCGCCCATGCCCGTCCATTTTAGTTCGCTGATTCCCAAGATGTCAATGTTCAAACTTATCATCTCATTTTTGACCACATCCAGCTTGCCTTGATTCATAGACCTCACATTCCATGTTCCTAAGCAGTATTGCTCCTTGCAGCATTGGATTTTCCTTTCAACCTCAGACACATCCACAGTTGGACGTCCTATTGGCTTTGGCCCAACCGCTTCACTCTTTCTGGGTCTACTTGGAATAGTCCTCCGCTCTTCCTCAGTAGCATATTGGACACCTTCCGACCTGAGGGGCTCATCTTCCGGCGTCATATCTTTTAGCCTTTTGGTACTGTTCATGGGATTTTCTTGGCAAGGTTACTGGAGTGGGTTGCCATTTCCTTCTCCAGTGGATCACTTTTAGTCAGAACTCTCTGCTACGACCTGTCCGTCTTGGGTGTCCCTGCACGGCATAGCTCATGGCTTCATTGAGTTACGCAAGCCCCTTCGCCACGACAAGGCAATGATCCATGAAAGAGAATGTGTTCTATAGCTGTTTTCAATTCAATTCAAAATTACTATTAAAAGTAGCAATAGTCAAAGTACTATTCAAAGTTTTTTTTTGGGGGGGGGGGGACGGACGGACACACACCAGCAGAGTCAAGTTAGGCATTTTCAAAATCTTTGACACACCAAGCCCAAATGGTTCGCCATCACTGGACTAGCTTGTGGAGTTCGTTGTAGGAATGTTTTGCCGTCTTCCTTGTTGGCCTTGGTGGTGGTGGTGGTGAGTGGTGGTGGTGGTCAATTTTGCCTACCCCAGACTTTCTTCTTGAGTTGGGTTCTTTCCTTGACTGGGCATAGCTGACAGGTATGGTGTGGGCCAGGGAGTAGGAGTAGGGATTTTGGTGTGCACCCTGAGGTAAGGAGGGTCAGAGAGGGAACCAGTACTTAGGGAGGCTGACTAATAATCCCTCAGACTTGCATTGCAAAGGAAACCTCAAATGCTTTATGGCTTCAGCTTCCTCAACCCCTTAGGGTTGATGTAAATAAGCTTGGGCTGTCAATTGATAGCCTGCAGCTTGGAGTCAGGGTGGGAAGTGGAAGATACACTGTTTGCTGTTTCCTCTAGGCACCCACGTCGCTAGGGGGTGCGTCACCCTGGAGCGGGGGCGCGCATGTCACCCCTGCCCTAGGGTGACGCTTACCCCCAGTTCTAAGAGCAACCACCCTGTCCGGCGGTCTGGGGCCTTCTGAGAAGACCCGATGCGTCGACGCGTTATTTATTAGCTTTTTCGCGCATGCACAGACCGTTTCTGAAGGCGGCTGCCCTTTTGCCTTCAGAAACGGTCTGCGCATGCACGAAAAAGCTAATAAATAATGCGTCGACGCATCAGGAGAAGGCCCTGGACCGCCGGACGGGGTGGACGCTCCGAGGCCTTCTTCCGGCCTCTGAGCCTCCGCATGGACGGGGGCGACGTGCGCGAGTGCGTGCGAGTGCGTGCGGGTGCACGCGTGTCACCCTTTGCGCGCGTCACCCCCGGGCGGACCGCCCCACGCACCACGCTACAGTGATGCGCATGCCTCTAGGTTAGCTGCCCCCCCACTGACGATGGGTGGAGTTGGGAAACAGGACCTGCTGCTGAGTTGTTTACAGATTTATGATTGGTTTTATTTAATACATGTGATCTGATTCATATTCCAAACAACTTGTAGTGTGTGTGTTTGTGTGTAAGTGTTTAGGATTTGAAGAAGCCAACAGGGTCATACACTGCAACTGTCCTATTAACTATGAAACTATGGGAAGTTCCTGTTTTCTGGTACCTTTCCCTGGTAAATCATTGTTCCTATTTTCACCTCTCTTTTTTCTTAAGGTGCTGTTAGAGTTGACATTTTTCAGGCTTCAGCAGCCTCCCCAGGCTCTGATATTAAACGTCTGAGTGGGAAATGGATTCTAGTGCATGGATGTCTCTAGTGCACATCCATGGAAATGTGTGCTTATGAACACTAAAGTACCATGCAGTGCACACAGCTTGTCAATTCACACACTGCAGCTGCTGAGGTATATTTTGACCTGTTGATAAGATCCTATACGACAATTATGTTTTTCAAAGATATCTTTAACCAAAAGAACAAACATACTTCTGGTTTTTACACTGGCAAAAGGCAGGCAATTGTGGGGTAAATGAATACAGCATACTGAAGGCAAAGTGGAGTCTTCAGCAATGTGGAATAGGGGAGGGAAATGTTGGAATATTCTGTATTTATTTATCCATTCATTCAATGTATACCTCGTTTGTCTCCCGAGTGGGTTCCCAGAGCAGCTAATATGAAGAATATAATATATGAAAAAGTCAGAAAATTCTGACATTTACCAACAAATCTGATAGCCAGCCAAATGTCTACAGAAATGTACACAGAAAGGCTGCAATGCTATACACACTTTCCTGAAACTAACAGCCCAATCCTACCCAATCCTATTTTGTGCTTATTTTGATTTGTAAAAGCCTAAACATCGTGACCTCAGCCCCTAACATACATTGCCTCAAGTCCTAGTTTCTAACACAATTATATGGTCAGCAGTCTCATGATGGTACCTCTTGTACGGAGAATAAGAAGGACATAAAGAATGATACCTCTGAGCCTGCCAAACTCAGGGATAATACGCCCTCAAGCTCTGCCAATGTTGAGCAGTCTGGAAGTGTGGCAGATACTGTTTAAATGGCAAATGAGTCTTCCGTGTCTGAGGACAGATACGGAGACATTTTCAGCACAATATCTATTTTCTCACTCTGTTTGCTTAAATGTAGCAAATGTAGCTTGCTTGTATGTCATTAGAACAAACATTAGTGTGCTGTCATTTAAATTATGAGATCACCAGACACCCTGAAATGATCATTTTTTTCTGCCCTTTCTCTGTCTCTTCCATAGAATAATTACCCATCATTTAATTAACAGTTTTGTTTTAGCAGCTCTTCAGTAATTTTTAATCCTTGCAGTAACTATTTTATTGGAATCAACTCTGTATGCTCTTTAAAAATTAATTCCTTGACATTCTTGGAGTCAAATCAAATGTTGAAAAGTCATAGATACACAATCCCATAGCTTATCTGTAGTCATCCTACATATTCTTCTTGGGCATCTTTGCTGCATGTGGAAAAAAGATGACCACCTACCAACAGAGTTGAAAGTTCTTATAGTTTATTCCAGATGGAAAATGCTAGGATGGGGTATATCTTTTGTGATGGTGCAGCACACAACCATGACATTATGTTGGTTTCCCAGGGAATGTGTCAAATGGTTAAGGTTAGCGTCTAAGGTACCGTATCTTGTCATCCCTACCGAATCCCCACCGAATCCAAACAGGGTGCTGGTTGAGAGCATTCTCTGCTACATTATTTTTCCTGCCGTGGAGCTGGAGCATTTTTGACCCTGTTGTGTTTGTTGTGTTTTGTTTTCAACAGAAAGAAGGACAATCCAGAGCCCACCTCATTGCCCAGGAGCTTGTATCTTCAGAGAAAGTGTGAGTCCACCAGCTAAAATATGATTTGCTGTCATCCTGTAAAACCGAATTGTACATTCTACATTGATTCATTTAGCTCCAACAGTTGGCAATTAATAAAACTCTTCTGCATCTCTTTTCCACAGATATGTGGAGATGCTCCGGCTGCTGCATATGGTAAGTAAATCATTTTCATTGTCGAAACCTAATTGCTGTCTTACTTAGCGATAATTTAAGAGACAGAAATGGCACTGAGGAGGCTAAGGTGAACTCTGTCAGGGGTGGCTTATCGTGCAGGAATGCGCACTGAGACATTCCAACAAAATCTGTCTTGTGATTAACACACACACACACACACACACACACACACACACATCACACATCACACATCACACATACACAAATTCTTCCTCTGTATGCGCCAAAACTCTGATGCTCCTCATCAGTAAGAATGGATTGTTGGTCATACAACTTGCCAGGAGGATTGTCTAAGGAGAATCATTTTCAGGACAGTCATTTCATAACTAGAAGAGGGAGACATTCAGAGAAAGATGATACGAAGAGATAAGATTGGAGTTACATAATTGAACAGTCTACTGTATGAAACTTTGATGCGAATTAACTTTTGGTTAGGAAGAATAAGAGGAATAGTTCTTTAGAGCTGCTTTTTTAAGGCAGGGGATGGCTCCTGCATATCATTCCTACGTCTCAGTACAAATTAAATATCTTACTCAATCATACACTAAAAAGTGTATGATTGAGTAATACACTCAGCTGACTTCTGACACACTGTAATCTCCCACTTGGGTCCTGGGTCTAGTAGTTCACAATAGCTCTGCTATGGAGCCAAAGGCGTGTGTTATTCCTTTATACAAGATATTTCCATGTGTTTTCAGAGATGGGAATAACTTGTGGGATTCTTCTTGCCCACACAAAAACAAAACAAAACAGATTACAGTAGTCAAATAGCTGCAGTTAAGAACATAAGAACATAAGAAGAGCCCTGCTGGATCAGGCCAAAAGCCCATCTAGTCCAGCTTCCTGTGTCACACAGTGGCCCCACCAGATGCCTCAGGGAGCACACGAGACAACAAGATACCTGTGTCCAGTCGCCACTCCCTTGCACCTGGCACAGAGAAAACCCACTTCTAAAAAACCAGGAGGTTGCTTATGGCTTGTAACCTGTGATGGTCTTTTCCTCCATGAATTTGTCCAAACCCCTTTTAAAGACATCTAGGCCAGGTGCCATCACCACATCCTGTGGCAAGGAGTTCCACAGATCAGTTAATTAACTGATTAAGATCAGTTAATTAACTGATTAATCAGTTAATCAGTTAATTAACTGATTAAGTCAAAGGCACAGAGTTCTCACCGGAGATGATATGCTAAGGATATTTAATGAAGATTGGGGAAGATAACAGGTAGTTCTGGTTAAATAAATCCAAGCAACATTAATTGTTGGGAAAATAATCTAGACTACATTGCTTGAAGCAATCAGATGGGGTTGGAACATTGCTGTGTCTGTGGTAAAGGGAGTGCCTCTGTGACTGACCAAAGAGATCACCCCAATCTTAAGTGCCAGTATCTGGAACAAGGACCTTGTAGCTAATGTGGGTGGGCTGGTACTCAGTGCTTCCCTGGAGTCCTTCACTCCATTATCTTATCAACCATTCTGTACAACCTGTTAAGGTATGAGTACTTCTGGTGGAAAGTTTGAGTCTGGGCAGACTTTGTTCATTGGGAATTCCTGCCCACTTCCTTTGCTGCTGTCTTGTTAATTCATGAGGTTTCCAAGAATCCCTACACGATATAGGACTGACCAGATGTCACATAACTCAAAACAGAGGAGATAAGGGTGGACTGGATGTTAGAGCAAGTTACTCCTTGCCTGCTGTAAGAAAGCTGGTAAATGTCATTTGTCTCATTTTTCATACTGTGACACTCAAATACCTTTTGCAAACACCTTTTAATGTACACCATTGGTGATATGTTTCCAGTAGCATTGTTAGGCAGTAGCAATGCCTGGCCTTTGTTGGCCAGGGGGTTGCTGTGCCCTGGGTGTCGACTGCGGCAGGGGCGTCACTGGTGCGTGGTGGGGGGGTAGCGGCTGCCGGAGGTGATGCGCGTCACCCCCGCTGCCGCCGGCTCCACGTGGGGGATTCACGGGGACAGCGGGTGACGTGCACCGGCAGGAGGGTGACGCGCGCCCCCGCCCTAGGTGATGCACACCCTAGTGACCCCACTGGACTGCGGTCTCCTTGTGAGGAGAGGCTACAGCGGCAGCTTCTTCCGCAGCCGCAGTGGCTGCGGAGGCTGTTCAGGCTAAGTTCAGGGTGGGAGAATGATCCTCCTGCCCTCCCTTTGCTCCTGTAAGGGTCCTAATGGAGCCTTTCTGGGAGAGGCGTCATGACGCGGTGGCAGGGCGATGACGCAAAATGTGTCATCGCCCCACCCAAGGCCCTCTCCAGCAATGCCACTATGTTTCATGCCCCTTTTGGCTGCCATGCACAGCTTATCCAGTCAATCAGGTGAGCCCAGGGTGTTGATCAAGCACTTCAAAAGATGCAATGCGTCGCTGCCATGCAGTAAATAACCAGATAGCTCTGAATTTAGCAAGCCTATTTCATGGGATAACCTCTTGTCCCACTCGTACTGATGACTGTTCTACTTAGACCTATTCTTCCTTTGCATGTTGGACATCAGTGTCAACAAAGGGTGAGAGTAGCTATCAGAGGAGGGGAAAATGGCACTAGATAACAACCGGTCTCAGGCCTCAAGGCAATTGTTACATTGTGCCCCTTATTTTTATTTTCAAAATTTGTACCCTACCTTTCTTTTAAAATTCAAGGCAGCTTACAATCATAAAAACATATTAAAACAATAAAAATCAAATACATGGCCCAATCCTAAACAGCCGCCTGTTCAATGGGATTTTAGTCCTAATCTGTTTTTTCCCTAATCTGGCCCATCCCCCAGGAATGCCTGTGGCATACTTTGGACATCTGCAGAGTTGCTCCAATTCTGTCTGGTCAGAATAATAGTCTGAAGTTAAAAATTAGACCTGTTTGTTTCCTTCTAAAACAGCTCCCTTGGGAAGAAGGGTTCCTCTGTCATCTATCTCCAGATGATTTAGAGAAGCCATTAGCATGGCCTGTTAAAGCTGTATCAGACCACACGCATCTTGCTTCATCACATCCCGGAGTCGATTCTGATTGGCCCGAGGCATTGCTCTGCGTCCCGCCCCCACAACACCGAATGTGGCATCTCATTGGCCGAAGGTTGTTCTGGTGTGTTCCAAGTTGAATAAATCGAGCTTTGGTCAATGAGAGGCCGCATTTGGCGTTGTGGGGGCGGGATGCGGAGCAATGCCTTGGGCCAATCAGAATCTATTCCGGGATGCAATGAAGCAAGACGCCTGCGATGTGAGGCCGGCTTTAGGGCCTAAGGGAAACTGCTGCTGACTGGCATAATGGCCCACTAGCTCAGAGGTGTGACTACCACAGTGACCTGTAGAGGGAGTTTTCCCACTGAGGATATTTGTAGGGTGGCTACCTTTTGCTGTTCACACTTTTGCCGGCACTATACAATTGACACATTCTCATCTGCACATCTGGCCTGTGGTAAGAAGGCTCTGCAGAGGTTGTTGTCTTCTTAAGCAGCTGCCTTTCCTGGAAACGCCCTCCCCTGGGATAGTACTGCTCTGATATACTGTATCTCAGTGATCTGGAATGTCCTCTGGGAGACTAGAGAGAAAAAGAGATTTCCTTAACTTGAATTCCTCTTCTCTTAGACTCCTGGAGGGCATTCCACCCCCTGCTTATTCTCCAGGATACCACCACAGTTCCTTACGAGTCGTCTATCCTTGCCGTGCATGTTGGGGAGGTAGCCACGGCCTCCTGGGAAAGTACCCCTCCTATTGTCTCTTTGTTCCTTCAGTTGTAGGGACCCTGAAAGGTTTGTTTGCCCCACTGTTTTTTGTTCTTAGTGTTCACCATCAACTGCAGTTCATTTCTGGGGTTAAGGGGCGCATTTGCTCTTCCACTCCAGTCTGGAAGGGCAGAATGGCCCTCCTATTGCAGAAGTTACTCCTGGATTAGACCCTGCTGCCTGTGTTCCATACGGAAGGCATCATCCCAATGATCTGGAATGCCCTCCAGGAGAACAGGAATTCACAGTCAGGTAATTTCATTTTTAAAAATATTTTATGTCTTCTGTTATATCTCAGTAAAGGAAACAGAAGCACACCACACCCTGACTTTAGAAAAAGAAAACCCTTTTTATTTTCTTAAAGCCTCAGGAACACCATTTTTTCCCCTCCATGCCTCCTCCCGGAGCAGATCACTACCCCATTTAGCATAACAGAATCAGTTTGGCCTTTCTGCGGAGACCTTAATGGTTTGATTGATTGCCAAAATGATGACATTTCCATACACACACTCTGCAATTCATCTAAAAGAGTGAAAACATTGTATGAGCTCAAACTGTATGTCAGCTGGTGTGGCTCAAAAATAGTGTGATGCTAATCTAGAAGTTTAGCTGCTGCTTATCCAGTTTTGATCAGTATTTTTTAATAATGATACCAACATATTGTGAAGGGTTTGGAGAAGAGAAAGGTGAAGCAACTGGGCAAAATTAGAGAAGATAAGCCTCAAGGCAGGTTTACACATACCTGTTCATCATTTGATGACTGTAGTATCAAGTGACGACTTTTATGTAAGTACTGTACCGCAAAGCTAAACATCACAGATGAACTTTAATATCACCCAGTGTCACAAATGCAATTCTTTTCAGTAGTTCACACATTACACTCCGTTCATCATCAAACACTCAATAATGGAAATGCATGTGTGAACCAGTTCTAGGACTGTTTTTACATAAGCTATCGAAAGGGACCTTTGAAATGTGTGTGTGCTATTTGGGCCACATGTAAAAGTTGTGAATGTGAGATAGAAGTGGAGCAAAAAGTTGACTGTAATGTTCGTCAACCAAGCTTTTCCATTTGCATTATGGAATTATTCATGTGCGTTAGGTGTCTTCAGGGAGGACATGGTAGCAGTTCCCAAATAGCAAGGATCCTAAGGGAAGGGCAAAATATCACTGGACTGAAGTTTCAGCAAAGCAAATTTAGATTGGATAATGGATATTGGAAGACACTAAAAGCCCAATCCTATGATTGGGCTGCGCTGCCAGAACTAGTGTTCCGGCAGTGCAACCCGACCTATGGCATTGCAAAATGCGATGCTGTATAGAATGTGGCTGGGCCACTGCTAAAAATGGTTAGTTGTGGCAGCTGCGCAGCAATGGCCTACCTGGAGCCCCCGGTGCTGGTAAGTCAGAAGTGGGGGTGGGCTGTGGGCAGGGAGTGGAGGGAGTGGGAGGACTGGGGGTATAAATGGGTGGCCCCCACCCTTTTCTCTCCTTGGACATACACCACCCAAATAGGTGACATATGTCTGAGGAAACCCATAGGCAGAGGCAAGTAAAAATAATTTGTACTTATTTCCCTTTTTCTCTCAGGTCGCCCTCCTCCCACCATTGGATACAGTGTACACCTTTTTGGTACAGCTGCATCGACACTAGTGGTGGGGGGATAGGATTGAGGCCTAATTCTATGAATGACAATGAATGACAATGGAGTAATTTATATAGTGAAGTTCTAGGAATTTCCTTCTCCATCTAACAGCACAATCCTGTGCACTCAGAAGTAAGTCCCATTGTGTTCAGTGAGGCTTATTCCCAGGAAAGGGTGTATAGAATTGCAGCGTTACCAGCACAATCCTGTGTAACTCTTGCACCAGTGTAACAGTAGATCTACTGGTGTAAGTACACTTATGCCAGTGCAATTTTCCGTACGTCGCCAAAAGTGTAACCCCTCTCGGCTGCTGCACATGTGCAGTTCAGATGCAGGACAGGCGCCAGCGCAACTCTGTCAGTGCAGGGGGCATTCCGGGGGCGTTTGGACGCAGGGGGGTAGGCTGATATGGTGCGGTGGGGCGGTGGGCCCCAGGGCGTAAGGGCGCAGAGGCTCCGGGGGGGCGGGAGGCTCCGGGGGTGGGGCGGGATTTTTTTTGGATTTTTTCGCCTTTTTTCGCCGTTTTTTTCGGCGATTTTAAGCCTAAAACAGGGGTATTTGCAAAGTATGTATGCTTTAATGGCACTTATCTTGTATTTTATGTTCCCCCGACGATGTTAATCCTGCTCCCGGGCGCGCAGCTTCTCCTTGCACCCGGGCGCGGGATTCTGTTCCGCCCCCAGCTGTACTCTCCGTAGTTTGCGCATGCGCAAACCCACGGAGTCTCCAGGGTCGTTCTGGGCATGCGCAAACTCCCTGGAGCGTCCCTGGAGATGCCGTGGGTTTGTGCATGCGCAAACTATGGAGAGTACTGCTGGGGGCGGAACAGAGTCCCGCGCGGTGAACGGAGAAGGAGCAGGATTAACATCGTTGAGGGATCGTAAACTACAAGTTAAGTGCCATTAAAGCATACATACTTTGAAAATACCCCCGTTTTAGGCCTAAAATCGCCGAAAAATCAGCGAAAAAATGGCAAAAAAACCGGGGAAACACAATTAGCATAAATTATGCTAATTAGTTTTGGGGGCGTCGCGGTTGCCGCCCCCCCTGCACGGGCGGCTGGCTCCGCCACTGTTGGACGACCCCTGAAATGCCCCCTGCCAGGGGCGTCGCTGGAGCGTGGCGGGGGGGGCGC
Source organism: Plestiodon gilberti rubricaudatus (assembly GCA_026170595.1). Classification (NCBI taxonomy): domain Eukaryota; kingdom Metazoa; phylum Chordata; class Lepidosauria; order Squamata; family Scincidae; genus Plestiodon; species Plestiodon gilberti. Next base: position 225,856,694 of record JANXHW010000002.1, read on the forward strand.
CCCCGGGTGATGCGCGCCACCTCCGTGACGTGCGACACCCTTCGGACGCTCCGAGGCCAGCCCGGGAGCCCGACCCCGGAAATACCCGGATGGACGCGCTGCCTGGGCCTTCTTTCAGAAGGCCCTGGAGCGCCGACGGGGTCGGACGCTCCAAGGCCGCCTCCTGGGCCGGCCTCGGAGCATCCGGAGGGCGACGCAGGGGGGGGAGCCGGGTCGCCCCCCCCGCGCTGATATCGTAGCGTCAATAGGGTGACGCGCGCCCCCTGCCCCAGGGTGACACGCGTCCTAGTGACGCTACTGCCCCCTGCACTGGCAGAGTTGCGCTGGCATCCATCCTGCATCAGAACTACGCATGCACAGCGTCTGAGGGGGGGTTACACTGGTGTTCGTTGGCGTACGGCAAGTTACACTGGCATAAGTGCACTTACACCAGTGGATCTACTGTTACACCGGTGCAAGAGTTACACAGGATTGTGCTGGTAACGCTGACCCACTGTCCTGGATCAACGCAGACTTGTGTCAGTGATATCGTTGGCGCAGGTCTGAGTTGACCCACTGGGCTCGCAGAGGTTTACCCTGGAGCAAGGGAACAAATGTTCCCTTATCCCCAAGGAGGCCTCTGGAGACCACAACTCCCCCACAGGATTCATCGAATGCCATGTTGTGCCACTGCATCGCAGTGCGGGGAGTTGCGGTGTATTGGGCATATTGGTGTATTGGGCATAACATATTTTGTTATATTAACTACCTTGTAAACTTTTGTTGAAAAGTGGCATATAAACATTTTTAATTATCAACATAACACATGAATAATTTGCATGGAATAAAAAGGGAGGCAGAAGCTAAATATGAAGAGTAAATCTAATACTGTATAGTCATACAATACTGCATGTGTTGCTAACATAATGAGATTTGAGCCAGAAATAATTAACTGGAAATTATTGGGAGAGGTAATAGTGAGCCAAAGCATATTTTCTTCTGCCTTTGATTTATTGGACACTGTTGTTGGACCAATCAAGTGCTTGTTGTGCTAATGAAATCCTTCAATGAATGAGAGAAGTCTAGCTAAATGAAAGAACTACTTTGACTGTTACAGTGTCCAAGACACTTGACAAAAGCTTAGAGGCATATAATGTCTGAGAACTATAGCCAGTTTTCACTAACAATTGGCCGATTCATTTATTCTCCTGTTTGTTCATTTTTTCCTAACCAGCAGGTGGGAGAAGGGTTTTACGGGGCGAACAGGAAGCCAAAATGGCTGTCAAACCACTTAGTCTCTCTCTTTTTAAAAAATAAACATGTATGAAATTGTGCCTGCCCCACTTGGCATGTGGCCGAGGCCTTTATGAAGGGCCTACTGATGCAGGATTTGAAACATGCTAGCTGAAGTTTGCCAGTGCTCAGTCTCATTTGTGTGTGTGTGCGTGCGTGTGTACACTGAGGTCAGGATCCATGACCTAGATTCTATCCAGCAGTGTGAGAATAGCAGCCAAATTGTGCCTACTGTATTAGAATTTACTGCAGTTCGTCTCCCACTCAAAAAGCTATAAGATTTGGGAAGATCACTATTCTGTACAGTACAAGGTCACTCATTTTCCAGTGTCAGGTGTGCCACTTCCAGTCCAATCCTACCTAATTCCCCTGGTGCCAATGCAACAGTGCCAGTGTGGTGTGTGGTGCATCCCATGGAGGAGTTTCAGGTCCCGGAGGCTGCCTCGAGGTAAAAGAACATTTGTTCCTTTGCGCTGGGGAAGCCTCTGCTGCCTTGATGGGTCTACTCTGATCTGTGCCAGCTATTTTGCTGGTGCACGTCTGAGTGGACCCAGGTCAAGGGATTGAGGCCAGGAAGGGAGAGAGGATATTGGTGGAGCTGCTGCCACTGATACCACCCTCTTCCTGGCCTCAACACACAACTTCTCCCCATCCTGGTCTCCGCCCCATTCCTCCCCCTCTCCTCCCTGTTCTGCCCACCCACCACTCACCCCGAACACTGACTTACTGGTGCTGGGGCTTCTCCTGTGACTGGAGGCATACTGCCACAGCCTGGCTGCACAGAATGGCAGGTCACGTTTTGCAACCACTTTAAAGCACACTGTGCCACCGGAACACACGTTCCAGTGACACGGAGGCCCAATAGGATTGGGCCCTTCGTTATTCAAGATCAAAAGAGCCACTAATAATCCAAAATGCCACTTGCAGAAAGAGAAGTACATGGACTGTTACCTCTTAGCTTTGCATAGTGCAGTAACTGTCTTCTCTTGTATATTCTATCACTGTCTCTTAGATCCAGAAAGAATACTGCACTCGTTTTTTAATCAATGTATCAGGTACATATGACAAGGGCAAACCAGAAAAGTCTTCTCAGTGGTGTCCACACTTGTAGCACTTCCTTCGCATGAGGACTTGCCAAAGTCTGAGTCAGATCGTTTCCCAGAAAGCCTACCAGATCTTTGCTTGACTGCTCAGTCCTATGGGTCATTTATGCTGCCGGAACGAGCGTTCCGGTGGTGTAAACAGCTTTACGGCTGTCGCAAAAGCAGCTGGAAGCAGCAAGTGGATGGGTCCACATGACAATGGACAGCAGATGCCTGCCGCTGAAGCTAAGCTCGCGCAAAGATTGGGAGGTAGGTGGGGATGGGGTGGAACGGGGCAGGGGCTGGACAGAACGGGGAGGCAGGGAGGAGGGTGGATCAGACCTGGGAAGGGGTGGTTTCAGCTGCAGTGGTGCCCACCGAATCCTAATTCCCTTTCAGAGCTCTATCCGCCTTCACTGGTCAATGTGGACTTGCGCCATGAGTTGACCCATGGCGGCAGTGGGAGCTTCCCCTGAGGAGGCCTCAATATGCCAAAACTCCCCGTGTGATACAGAAGATGCCATGTTGGCACTGCTGCATCGCCATATGGGGAGTTAGGTAGAACTGGACTTCCCAGCTAGTTTTTGATGGGTATGGTTAAACTGGAATGGGCACTTTTAATTGAACCTAGAGTTTTTTATTTAGTAGCTGTTAAATGTTATTGTTTATAGTGTTATTTAAAAATATTATAAAGTTGCAAATACATATAATCTAGAAATAATTATCATTCTTGTGAATAATCTCATAGTTTATTAATGGATGGTTTTTATTAACAAAAAGGTGATTTGTTAATAGTCTATTATTCCATATATTTATAACTTTGGTTTTCAGCAAGATTAGTACTTTTTTAGTCATTCTGTACAGATTGCACTTGTATTGAATATGTTAATAGGGCTTAGGTGACTTTTGCTTTCTATAGTATATTCTTCAGGATTGATGTCCTTGAGAAGTGGAACTTTCCCCTCATTTTTTGGGATAGGAAAGTTAACTGATGTTTGAACACACACACACACACACACACACACACACACACACACACACAGGGGAACTTCTTGCCACAGGATGTGGTGATGGCACCTCGCCTAGGTGCATTTAAAAGGGGATTGGGCAGATTTATGGAGAAGTCCATCACAGGTTACAAGCATGATGACTATATACACCAAGGGTGGGGAACCTATTTGCGGTGGAGGGCCATTTCCCCATGGGGGAAATGTGTCGCGGGCCGTGCACCCCTCCATCGCAAACAGGTGCCCCCCGCCGCGCACGTGCTCTCCTCCCCCCATCGCTCTCCTCCCCCACCCCCCATCGCTCTCCTCCCCACCTCCCCCCACCCACACCCCTCATCACTCTCCTCCTTACCTTCTTCAGCCTCCGGGCTGCCGCCACCGCCGGCGGCGGCCCTGCGCGCGCTCACCTCAGCACGACTCCTCACCCCGGCTGTTCTGTACATGCGCAGAAACAGCCGGGTTGAGAAGGAGTCGCGCGAGGTGAGCGCAGGGCCTCCGGTCTGAGCTCGCGGGGGCCGGACCGGATGGAATCGCGTCCGGTCTCGCGTGTGCCGGACCGGATCACCCCAGGGGCTGGATCTGGCTCGCGGGCCGCCGGTTCCCCACCACTGATATACACCCTCTTGGTTTTAGAGGTAGCCTACGCTATCTCTGAATGTCAGATGCAAGGGAGTGGATACGGGTATCTTGTTGTCTTGAGTGCTCCCTGAGGCATCTGGTGGGCCACTGTGAGGTACAGGAAGCTGGACTAGATGGGCCTTTGGCCTGATCCAGCAGCACTCTTCTTATGTTCTTGTTTTTTAAAGTCGAAAAGGTGCCAAGAATTTGCACTCCAGTCTGAGTCCTGTAAGGGCCCAGTCCTATCCAACTCTCCAGCACTGATGCAGCCATGACAACGGGGCATGTGCTGCATCCTGTGAGGGGGAGCCGTCACAGAGGCCTCCTCAAGTTAAGGGAACATTTGTTCCCTTACCTTGGGGCTGCATTGCGGCTGCATCAGCGCTGGAAAATTGGATAGGATTGGGCCTTAAGCAGTTTAGAATGTAATATAATATAATGAGGCTGGTTCTCTACTTTATTTAAAGTAAAAGAAAGTACTTTTACTCCAGCAGGAAATTGTGTGGGCTACAAACTGTTTTCTACTTTTTTTTTTTTGTTATTTTTGTTTGGCTTTATCAGATGATGGATTTAGAGGCCTTTCAGGTATTGTGATTGATTGGAGTTATTGAGACTGCAAAAGTACTTTACCTTTGATTAATGGTTTCCGAGACTCTCAGCATTTTAGGCAACAGTATAATTTTTTTTAAACGGATGCTTATAGCAATTACTATTAGGCTTCAGTTTTTGGGAATTAATCACTATGTAGCTGGCTAGCCCGGCTACTGGAATTAAATCATTCATCTGAGAATTCATTATAATCACATACCAATTCAGTCAATTTACAATTAATTAAACTTGCTGAAGTTGTATGCAAAAGTAAAATTGGCCTCTCTTGTACCTTAATACGTCATAAATACCATATTGTCCCGAGTATAAGATGCACCTGATTATAAGATGCACCCTTAAAGCTTGGTGCTATTAAAACATTTTAATTAAATCACTGGCATTAAATTGCAACAGCCTGATTATAAGACACACCCCTAGTTTAAAAACTTAAATTAGGAGAAAAAAGTGAGTCTTATACTCAGACCAATACGGTAGTTCTTGGATCTGAAGTTTTTCTTCTTCTAGATTTGAGGCCTAGGTTTATTGGCTGCCAATGATGTGATGGGTCATTAGTTCTAAGACAAAAAATTCTGGAGATGGATTTAGTACAGTACTTAGATGGCAATCAGTACCTTTCTGCACATATATTTCATTGAAGGCCCAGGCTATTTTTCCAATCAAAGAACTGCAGGAGTGTTTGTAAGAAATGGGTTTGTTTGTTTGTTTGTTTGGTTGGTTCTAGTAAAAGGTAGTACTAGAGTGTGGATTTTGGGGTTTTCCTAATGAACCAACACAGATCTTTTTGTAGTATGGAGGTTAAACAAATAAGAACTCAATTCTATCCTCCCTCTCCCCGCTGGTACAGCTGTGCCAAAAATGGGCACGCTGTATCCAGCGGGGTGTGTGTGTGTGTGGATCAAGAGGCTTCAGAGGCAAAAGGGGATTTAAATCCTCTTACACCTCTGGAAGCCTCCCGCTCTGCTATGGGTTTTCTCGGACCTGTGCTAGTGGTTTGGCTAGTGCAAATCTGAGAAGAGAAAGGGGGCAGGGAAGCTGCAGAAGGGATAGGATTCAGTGTGAACACCATCACTGCTGAATCTACCCCCTCCCACAGCCTTCCCTTCCCGCCCCCGTTCTGCCCACCCCTCCCACCTCTCATGCTGACTTACCTGCTCTGGCAGGCGGTGGGAGAGCAGACGACATGCACGGGAAGGTTACTTGTGCAGGATAATATCTCCTCTTTCTCAATCCATCCCATCTCTTTCCTCTCCTTGGACTTACTCTAGCTACATAGCTGGCATGGGTCTGAGGAGACCCATAGGCGGTCAGGAGGCTTACCCAGAGGTAAGCAAAAATATTTTTTACTTCCCTCTGGTTGCCCCCACCACCATAGCATGCAGTGTGCATCCCATTGGCACGGCTGCATGCTATAATGTGGCAGGGGATAGGATTGGGCTGTCAGGATGTTAAAGACTATGTTTAATGGGGGGACAACCTGGGGGAAAGGGACTTATCTGCAGAGGTGACATTGTGGCAGTGGAACGATTATGTGGTATAAGCATCACTTCTACTTTGTGCTTGATACTTTGTGAGAGATAAGGAAAATGGTTTCAGAAACATGGTTTCAGAAAGACCGTGTAAAATGTGGAATTTGCTCACCGATACCAGAAGTGTTGATTTTGCAGCATGTCAAACCCAATTTACAGGAGATGTATAAATGTATGAAGTGCAGCATCCTTGGATAAGACATATGTCCACAGTAGTTTCATTTTAGAGCCCCCTCTTCCTTTCGCAGCATGGTTGCCATATACCACATGCACTGACTGGAAACTGGTCATTCACAAAGTTTGGGACAGGGGGAGTTTGCTGCTCTTCCTATTAACTCTGCTGAATCTCAGCTTTCAGTTGATTGTTAAAACGGCTGCAGTCCCCTCCAACACCCACCACCCCATCCAATAGCATTTCACATTTTAGCTTGCTCCTTATACACTAGTCTGTAAAAAAAACAAAAAAAAAAAACACCAGTTTCCAGTGGGACTTATTTATCCGAGGTGTCTGGACTTGGAATTTCTTGTCTCAAGCTTAAAAGCTCAATGACATTAGAGAACTGTTTCAACCTATTTAGCAGTGGTGGCTCTTACTAGTGAGTAAAACATTAGGCTGAGGGTCAGACATAGGGCAGCAGAACTATTACACAGCTGGGATAGCAGTCAATGGCCCCAAGCCAGCTTCCAAGCATGTGTGTCATCCAGAACATGTTGCATTGTAGCCTCAGGCCCAGTGCTTTCATTTCCTGTGTGGGAATCCATTGTGGTTTCCTTGCAACTGCACATGTACTTTCAGTCACTGCCCCAACTAGCACCACTTATTTAATTTATTTATTTTAAATATATTTATATCATCCCTTTGAGTCCATGGTGGCTTATGGAAAAACCAATACAAAAAAATAAAAAATAAAACCAAGCTAAACATACAAATATAAAATATAATTGGAAAAGCAGATGAGAAACCAGAAGCTGCCATCATTAAAATCTGCCAAAAGCTTTACTAAAATAACAAATCAGTTTTCACCTGGAATCTAAAACATATTAAAATTGCTGCTGTATTTGAAAATATTTGGGGAAGGTATTCTACAGTTAGGTTGCTACATTGACAGCACAATCCTATCCAACTTACACCACCGGTGTAACCAGCGGTGCAGTGAGAATTGGAGGCCTCAGAACGGAAAGGGGATTCAAATCCCCTCCAAAGAGGGATTCAAAGGGGATTTAAATCCCCTTTCCATTCTGGGGCCTCTCGTTCTCACTGCACCGCTAGTCACACCGGTGGTGTAAGTTGGATAGGATTGCACTGTAGGAAAGGTCCTGCCCTTGTAGCCATCCACCTAATTGTGGATGGGTCCCCATCACACATGGACAGGACAATATGAGAGAAAGCCCTACCCTAACACCCATATATTCTAGGTTATTTAGGTGTAAAGAGGACTGGAATGATACAGGCATCTTAATGTTGGTTTTGTCACACCAGGAAACATGCTTTCTTTTGAAATTTTGTTGAAAAGCAGTATATAAATATTTTTAATAATGATTTCAGAAACCTGGCCCAGAGCCAATGCAGTGGAGCCAGATGCTCCCAGCTCTCCAGGACCTCCAGTATTTCACAGATGAGAAGAGAATTACCCATAAACTTGTAATATTCCTGTTCTATCACCATGGATTCCTGCCTGAAACACCTCTGTCCCATCCCTTCGCCTCCATTATATATTGCTCAAATATTTTCTTTTTTATTGTATTTGTGTCCTCTGTAACAGCATATCCTCTAATGACCTGAAACAGAGTCTGCTGGTAAAGGTAGCGGAATGTTCAGATATTCTGCACAACCAGATCTGCTTTGAAATTTAAATGGGCTACTAACAGCCCATTCCAACCCAACTCCTCTCCAAATCAGGCATAAGTGTGGCCTAAGTGCAGCCTAAGTTAGGCAGAAGTTATGCCTGAGTTAGGCAGGCTGCAGTTTCTGTGGCCCAGCACCACCCCAGGATCCAGGCAACACTTACCTCCCAGGCAGGCAGGCTCTTCTCCAGGCTCCGTGTCTGGCTCAGGCATGTGCAGGCCTCTGTCTGCATGTGTCAGCGTCCATCCATGGCAGCTGCCGCAGGGTCTGTCGCAGCCCGGTCGCAAAGGGGCTGACCGCAGGCAGGGGGGTTGCGCCAGTCATGTGGTGGACGCAGGGCAGGTGACAGGTGAGCGAGGTGCCCGAGCCAGCTGCCACAGGGCACCCTGTGCATCAGCCACCTGCTGCAGGGGAGAGTGGCCGTCCCCTCCCTCCTGCAGAAGGCGATGCCACCCCCAAGCCACGTTGAGGCTGCACTGGGGGGTGAGCGGGGGAGGGAAGGGAAGGGGAGGGGGGTGGGAACGTCACACACAAGGGGGGTCTCATGAGGACTGGAACTGCCTCTGACATGACTTGCCCATGCGCTGCCTGAAGCCCTGGGCCTCCAAGGCCGGGGCAATGCCCACAAAGAAGGCATCCCGGCATGCCTGCTGCTCTGTGCCCCGGCCAAGACCGAGAGATGCCTTGGGCTTGTCTGCTGCGAGCGTGAAGGGCTCACACAGCTCATCACACCCCCAGATGGGGCGACGACGGCGCCTCGTGGCAGGCGCTCTGGCAGGGTGGGGGGTGGCCAGCAGCCATCATCAGGGAGTGGGAGGGGAGGCAGACACACAGGCAGGCAGACAGGGGGTGCTGGGGAGGGGCATGGGTGGGTCAGAGACAGACAGACAGACAACAAGGCTGGTGGGAGACAGATTCCGAGAGAGGGGTCTGCAGAGACCGATAGGGACACAGGGGGCGCTCCGCAGATGAAGGTGATGCATAAACAGGCGCCTCTTATGCAGACAGACTTTGGGCGGAAGTGGCTGCATTACGGGCAGACCTTCGACGGAGGCGCCTGCATTACGGGCGGACCTTCAACGGAGGCGCCTGCATTACGGGCGGACGCCCTGGCTGTCACTGTTTGCCTGCCTGAGAGGCCCACCCGACTCCCCCCTCCCCTCTGTGCCATGGGGGTCTGGCAGCACCCCTGCTGGGTTCTCCCAGGGAAGGCCGTGGCAGTCCCTGGCTGGGACTCATGTAGGGGCTTCAGTGCTGGGGGCTGTCTGTGTGGGGCAATGCTTGTGTAAACACTGGGCACATATGTTTCACTGGGGCTCTGCCCGAGGGGCGTCTTTATTGTTCTGGAACGTTAGCAGAGATGGCCAGGCGAGGCTGCCAGGGGTAGTCACAGCAGCCAATCTGAAAGCAGCAGCACACCTGCCCCATGGACCTGGAGATGGAGATGGAGGCTCTTCCCCTGTGGAACCACAGCCTGCTCCATAGAAAGGGGAGGGGCAGCAAGAACAACAGCCAGGGAGGTGGAGCAGCAGCAGTGCCGGCAGCTGAGGAGGGTTGCAGGGCTGGCTCCATGACCTCTGGCAGCAGCGAGGCAGACGACAGTGGGGCAACCAGACTGCAGGCCCAGGGGTGCTCCCAGGAAGGTAGGTGGTAGTGGACGTTCCTGGGGAGACAAAAAACAAGGGGGAGTTACATGTCAGCTGGTATGTGGAAGCAGTCACCATTGAAGACAAGCCAGTGTATCGGTTGCAAAAGCCTGCAGGGAGAGAAATAAAACACAGCTGATAGGTGTGACACACATAGCATGGTCTGAGCTGCTTACCTGGGTGTAAGGAGAGCATGATCCTGTAAGGGGAAAAGGTCAAAGAGAGAGATAACAACACAACTTGGGGGTCACAACCATGGCAAACCTAGCAATACTGACCTGTCAGTAGACCCTGTGGAGAAAAGGGAGGGAACAGCTGGTTTCTATATAAGGCTAACAGTTCCACACTTGTGGCATTGTCTGCTCACATGACTATAGGCAGCAATCAGACAACAGTGGTAAAGAGGCATGTATCCTATATATCATAGCAGGCAAAGCAGGCAGCTATGAGACAACACATTGGTAAAGAGGCATATCATAGCAGGCTAAGCAGGCAGTTATCAGACAAGACACTGGTAAAGAGGCATATCATAGCAGGCTATGCAGGCAGCTATGAGACAAGACATTGGTAGAGAGGCATGTCATGGCAGGCTATGCAGACAGCTATGAGACAACACATTGGTAAAGAGGCATGTATCCTTCCTATATTTCTAAATGCAAAGAAGCAGCAGTTAGACCACATGTCAGCACAAACCCTGCTCTTACCTGCTGGTGTTGTTGCCTGTGGGGGGGGGAAGAGGGGCTGGGAGAAAGACATGGGTTATCAAACACTTGCATGGAGGCAGCTGCCCAGGCACAGCTGTAAACAGGTTGGCCACAGCCAGAACAGCCCTCTCTGCCCTAAAGGGAGGCAGAGAGGAGAAGAGAGAAGTGAGGTGTTTGTGAATTTTGCCCTCCACCGACAAAGTCCCACTTTGTGCCTGTGGGGGACAGAACCCCACGCCACGTGCTCAGAGAGAGAGTGACTGGAGGTCTGGGGCTGGGCTTTTGTGGGAATGAGGCTGGGTGGGGCTGGGTGCTGATAGGCTCCCTATCTTAGGCATAACTCTGTCGGTTTCCAGACCTAGCAGGCCCAACTCCGTCCTAACTCTGACCTAACTCAGGAGTAGGGTGTTAGAAATTTTCAGGAGAGGGCTGGCTTAGGTAAGGTAAAATGGCTCCTATGGGTCTCCTCGAATTTGGGTCCACCTTTTTGGTCGACCTAAAATTTGTGTCAGCATTTGTGTTGGAGGGGGCGTGTCTGTGCTTGCCAGGGTCTGGAATCCAACGTTAATTGGTTGCCGCCCCCGTTACACCCACGTTCCGCCCATGTTCCGCCCACTTTTAGGTCAACTTTAGGTCTGACTTGTGCTGCTTAGCCCTTGGGTTGGAATGGGCTGTTCTCAGTCCGTTGGTCGTAACTTCGACCTAACTTTGACCTAACTTCACCCTAAATGGTTGCGTTCCAGACCTAACTTTGACCTAAATGACTTAGCCTGACTTTAGGTCTGACTTGGGCTGCTTAGCACTTGGGTTGGAATGGGCTGTAAATGTTCATAATTATTGTTTTTGTTTTTAAGAAAACTGCTTTGGTCAGTTTACTGTATGCATTCTTTCCTGGATAGGAATGACCTGGCCATGATAGTTTCTGCCTTAGTACCGTAACACCTAGGTTAGAATGGGCTCATTGTAGGGCTACATTTGACAAGTGCTCAGGAACTACAGCTGATTCTAGAAGAGACCATGTCCTGTTCCCAGTTGGGAGCCAGCATAGATCTTGGTGAGAGCTGGCAAAAGGGCAGGCTTGGTGCAGGAGATCAGGACCTTGGTTAGCTCCCAGTGGTACAAGTATGGGAGACTGGATGCAAGGCAACTCAGAGCAGCTATTAAAGATGGTGCTCCAGTAGTTGCCTGGAGCCAAATGTGAGCTTCAAAGACTTCTGTAGCTCCTCCCCCATGATGAAAGTTGTTGCAGTTGAAAGGGACCATACCTTGTTCCTCAATCATTGGCTCCAGTGGAGCTGGGGAGCCTGGCGATGGGGATTTAGCGACGGGGTGTCTGCCTGCACTGTGGAGGGTTTAAAGAGGAGGAATCCTCAGAGTCAGAAAAGGGAACAGGGCTACCTTCTCAGGTAAAGCAGTACTGATTCTTGGGGTTCCCTTCCCCAGACTTTGGCATGATGTGTGTTTTCAGGACCCTCTCTGAATATGGTTTCCATCTCCCCATCTTTTCCCCAAAGCCACGACAGATCAGAAATGTCTTGCATACTGTGGTGGCCTGGTCCTGGGGAAGTTCCATGTCACAGGGGTGGGTATTGTTCATAGAGCCATGCTCTGCCTGGGGGAAGAGGAGTAATAGAACAGGCTTACCAGTTGAGATGCTATGCAACTAGGATAGGGATTCATTGATTCATGCAACGATGTGGGGTCAGCCTGTGAATATGTCTTCCATGCTGCCCTGAGTGCCCTTCATGACTGCTGACGATGCCTCTTGTGGCAACTAGTTCCTCACCATCCAGTCCTTCACACTGAGCATCTCTTGTGGGCTCCAACCTTGCCCCAGCTGATAATGCCTCTTAATCTCAGGGGATCTTTGTGCCAAACCGCTCTGGCCCTTCCCCTTATGCCTGGGGGGGGGGGCTCCCATCCCTGGGGACCTAACTGGGCTAGCACACAAACCCCTCACCTTGGTAGACTCTTAAGCAGTGTCAAGAGCGAGATGGGTGTTGGATCCCAGTGTTGCCGGCCCGGGGAAGCCAAGGCCATGCCTTTGTCCTAGGGGTTGTCCGTCAAGTGGTGTGCAGAGTAGGCAGTGGCCTCATCCTCTCCTCCTGTCCTCCCCCTTCATTCTCCTCCCTGCCCCTTAAATATCTCCCTTCCTGTTCCCAAGGTCATTTACATTCTACTGGGCTCAGGTGTGCTTCCCTGCAGGAGTCATCAGCATCACCTGGCCCCATGGCCCCTGCCCCAAATGCCTGCTGGATTGGAGCCAGCCCCACTGACTTGGCGATGGAATTAGGCTGTCCCAAATAGAGCATCTGCTCGCCAGGCTGACAAGAAGAACACTCCACAGGGTCCTCACACATAGCATCTCAAAATTTTATTTTGTTTATTTTGAGATAGCATGAAAGTTGTGATCTCGAAATAACTAGAATTTCTCCTGATGAGCAATTACAAAAACTCAGAACACTTTCAATAAATGATCTTCTCTGCACCTTGAGGTCTCCTCCCTTTTTGATCATATATCTGGTGCCTACCAGGCAAAGGCTTGTTTGAGTGAGGAATTGAACCCAGGTCTCCCTAGCCTACAGCCAAGTGCTGTTCCCACCTACACCAGACTGTGTCCCACACTGATAAACAGTAAGCTGGCCAGATATTTAGTGTTCCTATGGTCTAACTTACACTCAGTGATCTGAAGCATGTGCGTGAATGTTTTACCTGCTTGTCCTTCCTCAGTAGCACACAGAGAGGGCAAGAGCAGTAGTGCTTGTTATGAAATTGATAGTGAAAGAATCAGGATATCCTCTGGTCAGTGGAATTACCCTCATTCCCAATCTGCTAATGTTTCTCAGCAGGCATATTCCTGGTGTTCATTAAAGCCGCCTTGGGCATTTGCCTTCGGCACAGGATAAGACGGGGTATATTTTTTAAAAATAAATAAATTAAATTAAATAAAGCGTCATGTGATATTCCAGGTAGTTTTGCCTATAACAAGAGTTAATGGCCTCCAACACAAATGGCAAAGGAAGGTCAGATCAGGACAGAAAATCTTTTTTTTTTTTAATGAAACCAGGAAGCGTTTGTAACATCCACACATCTGCTGCAGCTGCCATCAGTGAGGAACCACTGGGAGTTTTCACATCTCAGTCTTTTGCAGTGTATTTCTTCTGAGCTGGCTTTTCACTTAACAGCTCCCACTCTTCCTCTCCCGGTCACTCTAATTCTTTCTTCCTCTTTTCTTGTGCAATAAAATCTCCAGACACTTCCATGGCTTATTGAGATGCAAAGAAAGAATTGGGAAAGCACTGAATGTTTTTTAAGTGATTCCATATGGTTCTCCAGTGTGAAACTTAAAATGTGCTTCCCATTCCCCCAGTGTGCACTTATTTTTGTAGACAATGTAAGATCCAGCTATTTTCCCCATAAAGATTAGATTGGCAGAAAACAAGAAATTTGCCTGCAAGAGCCTTCATGTGGGCCAGAACAAGGAACACCCAGCTGCCTGGCTCAGACTCCTCTCCAAGTGTATCCGCTCCAGAAGAATAAAGAGGAGAATTTATACCCTTGAATAGTTCTGCAGGATACTCGCCAGGCAGGATAGAAATACCAAGCAGGCTTCTACTCTGCACAAGACCTAATGCTTCATGACTGTAAAGAGCAAAGGTTTATGGGATATCAAATTCAAAGACTTATGCAGGATACCAGAGGGCCAGAGCACCAAGAGCATACTGGCTTGGTTCAGATGTCACAGCCAAACCATCAGGGCTGTGTTTTGGACATTCCCTCCTCTCCCTCCCATTTCCCCTCATATGCTCTGATTCCCTCTTTCATTTCCTAGTTTGCGGTAATTATAGCTTGTTGTTACATCCAAATTGGACACCCTATGGTTACTGGAAACCATAAGTTGCCTCGAAACCTGCTGGAAACTCAGTGATTCTGAATCAGGCCAAAGTAACGATGCCTCAGGTTTTATTTAGCTCATGATAAAAAAAGCAGCACAATGTTCTGTGGTATTCCACTAATGCCATCATAGTGCCTTTAATTTGATATTGATGTGTTTAACTTGCCACATGTATTTTTCTGGATGTGTTATCTGGGGGTCAAAGGGAAGATAAATGGAAATGAGAGGTGTGGAAGACAGATAACATACCATAATGGCTGCTGCCACTACTACTACTACTACTACTACTACTACTACTACTACTACTACTACTACTACTACTACAACATAACATTTATTTCATACCATCAACCATATTCTAAGTGAAAATACACATATGTGTGTACCATTGGGCAGAAAACCATTGGTAAAGACGTACAATGGCCAGGACTTCTGGCTTCACTCCTGCCTCATAATCTCAGATATACATGAACTGACTGTAGTGAGGGAAAGGAACTCTACACAAACTCCCAGCGCAATCCTGAACATGTATAGGCCAGTGGAGTGAGTGCTCTGCAGGCCTAGGGTGTCACGAAAGTGCCATAAAGCACTTTTGCAGCACCTGGGGAGTAAGTGGTGCCAGTGCCAAGGTCGGCGCCACTCACTCCGCTGCCGGTCCGGGTCCACGCCACTGGACACTGGTAAGACCTGTGCCAGGCAGCAGGAGGGTGGGGAAGCGACTATTGGCTGGCCAGGCCAGGGATGGGAGCGGGAATATTGGCGGCACGCTCCACTGATCTCCTAACCCCCTTCCAGGGCCTGGCCGGCCTTACACAGTCTCCCCGGATGTGTGCCAGCAAAATAGCTGGTGCGCATCCGAGGAGACCCATTGAGGCCACTGGGACTTACACTGGGGGAATGGGACGAATGTCCCTTTTCCCTAGGTGTGTCCTGGCTCCACCGGTGCAGGCTGCATCCTGCTTAGGATACAGAGGCCACCCGTTTAGGTCAGCTGGTGCATCCTATGCAGGATTGGGCTGCCTGACTCATTTTCTTCTTTCTAATGGTGTAGTGGTTTGGGAGTCGGACTTAGACCTGGAAGATCCAGGTTCAAATCCCCACTCAGCCACGAAGCTTCCTGGGTGACCTTGGGCCAGTCACTATCTCTCAGCCCCACCTACCTCACAGGGTTGTTGTGAGGACAAAAGGAGGGGAGGAAATAGTTGAATTTATAGTTGAATTGGAAAAGGTGCAGAAAAGAGCGACCAGAATGATTCGTGGGCTGGAGCACCTCCCTTATGAGGAAAGGCTACAGCGTCTGGGGCTTTTCAGCCTAGAAAAAAGGCGCCTGAGGGGGGACATGATTGAGACTTATAAAATTATGCATGGGATGGAGAGAGTGGATAGAGGGAAATTCTTCTCCCTCTCGCACAACACCAGAACCAGGGGACATGCACTAAAATTGAGTGGAGGGAGAGTTAGAACAGACAAAAGAAAATATTTCTTTACCCAGCGTGTAATTCATCTGTGGAACTCCTTGCCACAGGATGTGGTGATGGCATCTGGCCTAGATGCCTTTAAAAGGGGTTTGGACAGATTCATGGAGGAAAAGACCATCACAGGTTACAAGCCATAAGCAACCTCCTGGTTTTAGAAGTGGGTTTTCTCTGTGCCAGGTGCAAGGGAGTGGCGACTGGACACAGGTATCTTGTTGTTCTTGTTGGTACACAGGTATCTGGTCTTGTGTGCTCCCTGAGGCATCTGGTGGGGCCACTGTGTGACACAGGAAGCTGGACTAGATGGGCTTTTGGCCTGATCCAGCAGGGCTCTTCTTATGTTCTTATGTTCTTATGAAATATGTATACCACTCTGAGCTCCTTGGAGGAAGGGCGGTATAAAAATGTGAAAAAAAATAATAATTTCTTTATATGTTCCAGCACTGCTAAACATTGTCACTGAAAGCAGTTTCTAGGTCTTGGGCTTGTTTCAAACAAAGCCCTCTGTGGCATTGGGGAACAGGTAACCTTGGTGATTTCTACCACAATCACAGGTTAACCATAACCAGAATTAGAGCATTGTGCCTGATAGTACATCAGAGTATTAGTGTTTTGACCATTGAAGAAAAGTGAGGTAGCAGGAGAGAAAGGCAGGAAGTGGGCATGGCATAAGTCGAGCTCAGAAATTACCAAGACATGGTCAATAAACGTTTTTTATAGCTGAAGTACAGATTTCAAAGATGATGGAAAAGAAGCTGTGGACAGGAATGGGCAACAGCCTACATACAGTACTATATTCTGTGTTGTATGGTGTGTTTACAGGATTTCCATGAAGCTGTCGTCAAAGTGCTGGGAGATGAGGATGACCATGCCCATGAAGAAGAAAAGCTCAAGGAGGGATTGAGTGAGATTCCAGAAATCTACAAATTGCACCAGGAGATATTGGGGGAGCTAGAAGAAAAAGTTCTCAACTGGTAAGTGACTAGGTGAGCAACTTGTATGCCACCTATGGCCAGAATCCTTTTTCCAGCATCTGTAAATCATTCGAGGCAACAAGCACCTGCTTCTCTACAGAGAGAAGTCAAAGAGTCAAAGCAACAAGTGTCCAACAGGCTTCCATATGGAGATCTTAACACAAATATTTGTCTTTTCCGAGAAACGTGCGGCTTTATATTACATCTGACACGACAGCATTAGATGTTACCAATCCAGATACTATATCAGGGGTGGCCAAACTTGCCTAACGTAAGAGCCACATATGATAAACTTCACATGTTTGAGAGACGCAATATTTAAGAAACATTTAAATTCTTAAATATATTTACTCACCTTGAACATTAAACTTACGGTATGTTTTAATCCAGTGGACTCTCAGTTTATTCCTGGTCAATAATTATAAAGCTTGAAAAATTCTTATTTACCTTTTATATGATGTGATGCAATCATATGCATATATTTTTGGGATGCAGAAAGGAACTCAGCCAACATATTTCCGAGAGCCGCACATTATACATCAAAGAGCTGCATGTGGCTCAGGAGCCACAGTTTGGCCACCCCTGTACGATCGATACATAGTTCTGCCGATCGATACATAGTTCAATAGCTTCATCTTCAGAAGATGCTAGATGTTTTCTCCGTATGTTTCTAGTTAGAACTACCTCTTGAGGGAAGGTTAGGATTCCAATCTAAAAAAGGAGGTCATAAATGTATTCCACAAGAACTGTGTATGTGCAGGGTGAATTTAGAAGCCATGTTGAACCACAGGAGGATAAGGTGATAAGGTATGTTATCAAACAAAGGACCCATTTTTCTGTCACCAAGACATGGCACCCTACTGTTGTAACAGAGCTTTACATGGTTTTCCAGCTTCCAGCGGACAGAAACTTCTAATGAAGTACAGCAAACTATTTATTTTCAGTGTAACAACAATGGAGGCCCATAGCCACTGACAACCCAATCCTAACTCCCTGTGCAGCAATGCAGCGGCGCTGGCGTGGTTTCTGCTGCATCCCGCAGGGGAGTTTTGGCTTCTGGAGGTCTCCTCGGGGTAAGGGGACATTTGTCCCCTTGCCCTGGGGTAAGCCCCAGCAGCCGCAACGGGTCAACTCGGACCTGCGCCAACTATATTGCTGGCGCAGGTCCATGTTGATCCATGCAGGCAGATTGGGCTTGGGAAGGGTTTGGATGTGGCATGTGCCAGTGGGCCTGATCTACCCACCCCCAGTCCCAGTTGCTGCTCTCCCCCTGTCCTGTTCAGCCTCCCTGCCCTCCCCCCACCCCTGTGCTGGACTTACCTGATCCGGTGGGTATCCCTGCGGTCGCTGGCACCAGTGGGAAGGCTCTGGTGCTTTTGTGACAGCCCATGCTGGTGGAACATATGTTCCACTGGCATGTTTTCTAGACAGGATTGGGCTGTAATTGTAACAATTCCAACAGCCGTCCTGCAAGACCCTAAGCAGCAGCTTTTTCCCAATTTCCACCCCTGGTGGCTCTTCCTCCAATACTGTATTAACTCCCAGTTCACCTAAACAGTACCCCTTCATATTCTTTACCACAGCTACCAGTCATGTATGTGGCCTACCATGTGTCTGACTCCTCCCTTGTTTTTGCAGTCTTAGGTAAGTAGCAAAACCAGGAGGCTTACGGAACCCTGAATGAACTATAGTCAGTTCTCTTTATATGCGAATTCGCTATCTGCGAGGGGCAGAATTGCCACCTATCCATATCTGTGGTCTGTTCTGCGATCTCGTCAGGGGCACTGTTCTCACGGGTGTGTACTTAGCTTTTTTGCGGGTCTCCATATTGCTCTGGGAGCAAATTTCCCTGCCTTGCTGCATTTACTGTAAAAGGTATCTTCTAGAGTTGCTGTGTGTGTGTGTGTGTGTGTGTGTGTGTGTGTGTGTGTGTGTGTGTGTGTGTGTGTGTGTGTGTGTGTGTGTGTGTGTGTGTGTGTGTGTGTGTGTGTGTGTGTGTGTGTGTGTTCTGTTGAATTCCATTTGCAACACAATGGGAATTGTTTGTGCTCTCTCTGGGCTTCCAGGATACTGTACAATACCTTTTATATTTGCATAATGTTGTTAGGAAGGAATAATAATTAATTAGCTAGAGTTAGGAAAGATCTAATGAGGTATACTGGATGCTGCTCCCACTATCACCCAGCCCATAGCCTTAAGGGTAAGATCCAGGTTCACAAAGTTCATATAGTGTATGGTGAAGAGGGTCCCCTGGAACCTACCCCCATTTTCCCCATAGGCTCAATGATTCAGTATCCGCTAATTTAGTATCCACTAGGTTTTCCAGGAACCTAACCCTAGCAGATGATGAGAACTGACTGTATATTCAGCTTGGTACATCAGGCCTGCATGAGAAACAAGGGCAAGTGCAATGCCTGTGTGTAATGGCTGCAGGAGTTTTCTTAGTTCTTATTTGCTTATTCTTATGTGGCTTTAGGGAAGAACATCAGAAAGTGGCCGATGTTTTCCTCTCCAGAGAATCAAGGTTCAGCCACCACACCACTTACATTATGCAGTTTGATAGAAATTTGGCTTTGCTGGATGAAGCCCGTCTTAAATCTCCCCAGCTGGATATTGTCATTCGGGAGTTTGAGGTAAGGCCTCTCTCTGTCCTTTATTCTGTCCACTTCATGGTTGGACTGCAGTGCTCTCTGTGTGTGTCTCTCCCCCCCCCAGTAGACCTGCCTAAGCCTTCTGTTCCACCAGAGCTCAAACAGGAAGCAGAGGGAGGTATTACTGATGATTCAATTTAGGGATGACTTTAGGTAGAAAGCAAATCTGGATAAGTATGCGTACATATTAAATCTGTGTGCACACCTTCACATAGGTATACACATGAAAGAAGAATTTGTCAGCCCATTCCAACCCAACTCCTCTCCAAGTCAGGCATAAGTGTGGCCTAAGTGCAGCCTAAGTTAGGCAGAAGTTATGCCTGAGGTAGGTCAGAGTTATGCCTGAGTTAGGCAGGCTGCAGTTTCTGTGGCCCAGCACCACCCCAGGATCCAGGCAACACTTACCTCCCAGGCAGGCAGGCTCTTCTCCAGGCTCCGTGTCTGGCTCAGGCATGTGCAGGCCTCTGTCTGCATGTGTCAGCGTCCATCCATGGCAGCTGCCGCAGGGTCTGTTGCAGCCCGGTCGCAAAGGGGCTGACCGCAGGCATGGGGGTTGCGCCAGTCATGTGGTGGGCGCAGGGCAGGTGACAGGTGAGCGAGGTGCCTGAGCCCAGCCGCCACAGGGCACCCTGTGCATCAGCCACCTGCTGCAGGGGAGAGTGGCCGTCCCCTCCCTCCTGCAGAAGGCGATGCCACCCCCAAGCCACGTTGAGGCTGTACTGGGGGGTGAGCGGGGGAGGGAAGGGAAGGGGAGGGGGGTAGGAATGTCACACACAAGGGGGGTTTCATGAGGACTGGAACTGCCTCTGACATGACTCGCCCGTGCGCTGCCTGAAGCCCTGGGCCTCCAAGCCCGGGGCAATGCCCACAAAGAAGGCATCCCGGCGTGCCTGCTGCTTTGTGCCCCGGCCAAGACTGAGAGATGCCTTGGGCTTGTCTGCTGCGAGCGTGAAGGGCTCACACAGCTCATCACACCCCCAGATGGGGCGACGACGGCGCCTCGCGGCAGGCGCTCTGGCAGGGTGGGGGGTGGCCAGCAGCCATCATCAGGGAGTGGGAGGGGAGGCAGACACACAGGCAGGCAGACAGGGGGTGCTGGGGAGGGGCATGGGTGGGTCAGAGACAGACAGACAGACAAAAAGGCTGGTGGGAGACAGATTCCGAGAGAGGGATCTGCAGAGACCGATAGGGACACAGGGGGCGCTCCGCAGATGAAGGTGATGCATAAACAGGCGCCTCTTATGCAGACAGACTTTGGGCGGAAGTGGCTGCATTACAGGCGGACCTTCGACGGAGGCGCCTGCATTACGGGCGGACCTTCGACGGAAGCACCTTCATTACGGGCGGACCTTCGACGGAGGCGCCTGCATTACAGGCGGACCTTCGACAGAAGCGCCTGCATTACGGGCGGACCTTCGACGGAGGCGCCTGCATTACGGGCAGACCTTCGACGGAGGCGCCTGCATTACGGGCGGACGCCCTGGCTGTCACTGTTTGCCTGCCTGAGAGGCCCCCCCGAGTCCCCCCTCCCCTCTGTGCCATGGGGGTCTGGCAGCGCCCCTGCTGGGTTCTCCCAGGGACGGCCATGGCAGTCCCTGGATGGGACTCATGGAGGGGCTTCAGTGCTGGGGGCTATCTGTGTGTGTGGGGCAATGCTTGTGTAAACACTGGGCACATATGTTTCACTGGGGCTCTGCCCAATGGGCGTCTTTATTGTTCTGGAACGTTAGCAGAGATGGCCAGGCGAGGCTGCCAGGGGTAGTCACAGCAGCCAATCTGAAAGCAGCAGCAGCAGCAGCCCTGCCCCATGGACCTGGAGGTGCAGGCTCTTCCCCTGTGGAACCACAGCTTGCTCCATAGAAATGGGAGGGGCAGCAAGAACAACAGCCAGGGAGGTGGAGCAGCAGCAGCGCTGGCAGCTGAGGAGGGTTGCAGGGCTGGCTCCCTGACCTCTGGCAGCATGGAGGCAGAGGACAGTGGGGCAACCAGACTACAGGCCCAGGGGTGCTCCCAGGAAGGTAGGTGGGAGACAAAAAACAAGGGGGAGTTACATGTCAGCTGGTATGTGGAAGCAGTCACCATTGAAGAAATCCAGTGTGTCGGTTGCAAAAGCCTGCAGGGAGAGAAATAAAACACAGCTGATAGGTGTGACACACATAGCATGGTCTGAGCTGCTTACCTGGGTGTAAGGAGAGCATGATCCTGTAAGGGAAAAGGGTCAAAGAGAGAGACAACAACACCACTTGGGGGTCACAACCATGGCAAACCTAGCAATACTGACCTGTCAGTAGACCCTGTGGAGAAAAGGGGGGGGGGGACAGCTGGTGTCTACATAAGGCTAACAGTTCCACACTTGTGGCATTGTCTGCTCACATGACTACAGGCAGCAATCAGACACAACAGTGGTAAAGAGGCATGTATCCTATATATCATAGCAGGCAAAGCAGGCAGCTATAAGACAACACATTGGTAGAGAGGCATGTCATGGCAGGCTATGCAGGCAGCTATGAGACAACACATTGGTAGAGAGGTATGTCATGGCAGGCTATGCAGGCAGCTATGAGACAACACATTGGCAAAGAGGCATGTATCCTTCCTATATTTCTAAATGCAAAGAGGCAGCAGTCAGACCACATGTCAGCACAAACCCTGCTCTTACCTGCTGATGTTGTTGCCTGTGGGGGGGGGGAAGAGGGGCTGGGAGAAAGACATGGGTTAGCAAACACTTGCATGGAGGCAGCTGCCCAGGCACAGCTGTAAACAGGTTGGCCACAGCCAGAACAGCCCTCTCTGCCCTAGAGGGAGGCAGAGAGGAGAAGAGAGAAGTGGGGTGTTTGTGAATTTTGCCGTCCACCGACAAAGTCCCACTTTGTGGCTGTGGGGGACAGAACCCCACGCCACGTGCTCAGAGAGAGAGAGAGAGTGACTGGAGGTCTGGGGCTGGGCTTTTGTGGGAATGAGGCTGGGTGGGGCTGGGTGCTGATAGGCTCCCTATCTTAGGCATAACTCTGTCGGTTTCCAGACCTAGCAGGCCCAACTCCGTCCTAACTCTGACCTAACTCAGGAGTAGGGTGTTCGAAATTTTCAGGAGAGGGCTGGCTTGGGTAAGGTAAAATGGCTCCTATGGGTTTCCTCGAATTTGGGTCCACCTTTTTGGTCGACCTAAATTTTGTGTCAGCATTTGTGTTGGAGGGGTCTGTGCTTGCCAGGGTCTGGAATCCAACGTTAATTGGTTGCCGCCCCCGTTACACCCATGGTCCGCCCATGTTCCGCCCACTTTTAGGTCAACTTTAGGTCTGACTTGTGCTTCTTAGCCCTTGGGTTGGAATGGGCTGTTCTTAGTCAGTGGGTCGTAACTTTGACCTAACTTTGACCTAACTTTGTCCTAAATGGTTTCGTTCCAGACCTAACTTCGACCTAAACGACTTAGGCTGACTTTAGGTCTGACTTGGGCTGCTTAGCACTTGGGTTGGAATGGGCTGTGTGTCACTTGCCTTTTCATGTATTCAGTATTCAACATTATGTGCTTTAATTAAATCAGTGGCGTCGTCAGCGGTGGGGGCTTTGGGGCGGTGGGCCCCCAGGTGTCGGGATCGGGTCCCAGGCAGCAGGCGGGCGGGGGGGTTGCAATGGCGGCCGGTGGCAGCACAGATCATCCCGTTTGCCAGGGCAAGCGAGGAGAGCCATCAGTGTGTTTGGCCCTCCCGCCCTGTGCCTCTGAGTGAGCTAGAACGGCTGCTGCCGTTATGTCACTTCTGGCGCGGGGTGGAGGGGAGAGGCGGTCATAGGAACACTACTGAATTTAATAATAATGTCATGTGTAATCTTCCATTCTCACATGGAGCCATATGATCAGGGGGAAGGCAGGATCTTGGCCTCCTTTATCTCCCTCATTCCTACATCCTGTCTTTTCCTCTTTGCTTTTAATAGTTGGCCAGAAGCTCTTCTTTCCCCAGCACTTTTACTCCTATCTCATACTTTGCCCTCTATAACACCCTGCCATTGTTTCTGGTTTTCTTCATTCATCTGCCTCCTTTTTCCCTTATAAAGCAAAGAGGCAGAGTACTGTTGGTAATACAGCAATGCAATCACAGGCTTACTTTTTAAATTCCCACACTAGCTCAAGGATACTCAGGCCATATCTGAATAGGAATTTGAATCCAAGCCTTCCAAGTACAAGTCCATCCTAGTCGCACGTCCTTGTTGTGGACACATTCACACCAGGGATGTGCAGTGCGGGTGTGGCAGGTGAGGCAACTCTGCCCCCTCATAGTTCACAGAAAAGAGCCGCAGCCTAACCATGAGATTGCGCACGCTACCTGCTTGCACCCGAGTAAGCGGGTAGTGCGCACGCAAGGTATACCTCAGTTGGACTGTAATCAGTGGCGTTTTAAGCCCTCCTGACGCCTGGGGTTAGGAGGACGGGGGCTGGCCAAGCGCCCCCCCGGACGTCACGTGATGTGTGATGTCACGTGACGTCCAAGGACGCTGTCGCTCGAAAGCTGGAGCGCAGCGCCCGCCCGCAGCCATAACGGGCGGGCGGCGCTCCAGCCTTTGACTCCGAGAGCGTCCTCGTCGTCTAGGCAACGCGCACAGCGCGCGCCCGCAGACACAGGGTCTGAGAGCGCGCTGCGCGTTGCCTAGACGACGATGCTGTTGCTCACCTTGGACTCGAGCTTTTGAGTCCGAGGTGAGCAACAGCGTCGCCTAGGCAACGCGCAGCGCGCTCTCAGACCCTGTGTCTGCGGGCGCGCGCTGTGCGCATTGCCTAGACGACGAGGACGCTCTCCTCGAGCGCCCCCCAGTCAGCTAGGCGCCTGGGGCCCTGTATATCAGGGCCCCAAGCGTTTCTACGCTACTGACTGTAATACATTTCTGTGAACTACAAGGGGGCGGTGTTGCCTCACCTGCTGCACCCACACCGCACGTCCCTGATTCACACAGACAGTTACTGTATTTCAGTGTAACGAATATAGTGTGAATCCTTAATTCTTTATAAGTTCTGTGCTGTTCACACTCAGAACCGGCAAGTAACCAGGAAGTGCAAATCACTTCTTGGGCCTTGCATTGAGAACCTCAATGCAAGGCCCAAAAAGTAATTTGCACTTCCTGGTTACTTGCCGGGGGAAGTTTGCGCACCTCCCTCATGTAGATATCCACCAGTTTGAAATGTATGCATGAATTGGCTGTCCACTGTGTGTTCACTGTATCAGTATCTCTGCAGGCGTGGTGTCATGTCAGTTCTAAGGCATCCCATACTACTCCACTCCTGATACAGTGAAATACCTCACCTCTCTTTTCTGCTTCTTTCTGCATCAGGACTAGCAGTTCCTGGTGACGCAGATGGAGGCTTAATGGCAGCCCTAATGCATACCAGTTTCTTGATTAAGATTGGGGAGTGGATGGGAGGAGAAATAGTAATAATATTTACTTCTCTGACAGAAAAGGTTATAAGGATAAATTGGCTCCTGCATTTTTATGTTGCTTGGGCTGTCAGCTCTTTGAGATATAGATTGTGTCTCCCACAGCAGCACATCTGAAATATTGATGATAATTCATTAAAAGAGCCATTTGTCAACCTTTGCCCATGGAAATTTCACTCTTTGAACTCCACAAATAACTGAAGTCTACGAAGGCTGCTACAAAGGCCTTGCTGGGAAATGCAGACTTTTCAATTGCAAAAATGGGAAAGCACTTCCATCCCACTTAGAATGCATCTTCACCTTATCAGAGAATTCTTAATCCCTTCACCAGACTAAACTTCCCAGAATTCTTTGGCCAAAGCCATGACACTTACTTAAACTGATATAAAATTGATATCAGTTTGTAATGCAGAATTCTTTCCTACACTTTCAAGAGGCTCTCAGTTCACCAGCCCAGAGGTGAGTTCCTGACCCTATCTCCAAAAAGGTCTCTGAGTTTGCGGTTGGCAGTCGAATGTGCTCCGCTCACTTGAGAGCAGTTCAGAGCTTTGCCTTAATCCCCCTCATGTTCTCTGGCACATAAATCAGTACAACTCTTCTGAAGATGCCTTTGGTGCGTTTCAGGTCAATGGTTCTCACTCTGCCCTTTAATGCCCCAGGAAGCAAGATCAGTATGTATTTCATGGGAACATCATGGCCCCTAATATTAAAGGAGGAATAAAGTTGCAGTGTTAATGCTTTTCTTTTAGCCTTCTGTGTTGTCCCACAGTTCAGCTACAATTGGAGTTAATGGGATTTTTATCTGAGCCATAAATCTGAGCTCAGATGTTTTCGCTGCTTTTCCCTATCCGTGATCTTCTCCATATTGACAATGGCATCCACATGGGAGTAAACAATCATAAATATTAACTGCACTTAAAATGGGTGGGTGCGTGGAGGTGCAAAATTATTGCTAATTTTGCACTACTTCTGAAACTGCACTAATTTTTGCACTAATTTTGCACTAACCCTCCTGCACTACTTTTGAAACTGGTCCTGATTTCATCTGTATACACATTTCGGGCTTCCAGATCACGTTCCAAAGGTTGACCTGAACCTTTGGAACGTGGTCTGGAAGCCTGAAATGTGTATACAGATGGATTAAATAATTCTGGTCACGAAAGCCTTAGTCGCTGAAAGGGCGAAAAAGGTCCTGATGTTTCCCTTTATCAAAAGTGGAGGTGCAAAGTACGGTTGCAACCCTTTCCTGAACAAGCCTCCTGTACCTTTAGCAACTCCCTATTGACGATGAGAAACTCAGCAGATGCTGCTTTCTCTGAGCTGCACCAGTTGGGTTTCTCACAGAACTGTCTTGGAAAGGATGCTGCCACAACCTTCATGCAAGCCATCTGGGCATTTGGTTTGTCTGCTTTTGTGAACCCATTATGGAAATTTAGGTGGAAAGCAGATTAAAGTGGGTGTTTGAGTCTCTCTTAGTGAGGCTGGAACAGTAAGTTAAGACTGATTTGGCTTTCCTCACCCCCTGACCCAGCTCTGTGGCAAAAATATTCTGGACTGTGAGCCTAGCTGTTTATGAGCCAAGTCTGTGTGTATTTTTTCATGCTGCTGGTTATATTCAGAGCCGGGGGGGGGGGGATGAAACAATGTTCTTCTGCTAAAAGGTCTTCAACTGCTGCCAAAAACCATGCATTAAAGAGGAAATGGAGCCTTTTTCCTGCTCAACATCTACCTCTGGGTCCTTGCTTGCATTTCCAAAGAAAAGTGATCCTTCAACTTTTTAATACTACTGTATTTGTAAACAGTTCACAATATGACAAAACAGTTGAAATCAATGAGTCATATCTCATTGGACATGAAGCTATGTCAGTTTTTTTTTCTGCTTGCCCTACAATAAGCTGCTGAGCACATGTCAGGCCTCCACCAAATATCCAGAGTGAGGGATACTTGTCTGGTGGATGGAATACAGTACGAATGTCAAGTTCTTCAGGGAAACTTCTTGGCTTTCATATTAGCTTTGAGATAAGAACATAAGAAGAGCCCTGTTGGATCAGGCCAAAGGCCCATCTAGATACTTGTGCATTATGTATAGCATCTGGCCCATGGTAGAATCCCTCCAGCTGGTACCAATCAACACAGCAACGGTGTGACCTGGAATGCTGCCCGATGCCGCCTTGGGTCTTCTGCCACTTCACAATTACTCCCCCCCCCTCAAGCAGCCACCACAATCCTCATGCGGCTTCTTCACTTGCAGAAGTGCAGGACTTCTGGTTTAATTTAAAGGGACCATGCAAATGAAGGAGCTCCTTCGTTCATGCGGTCCCTGTAAATCAAACTGGAACTCCTGTACTTCTGTGTTTAATAAACTGTGCAAGGAGCAAGGGAAGGAGGTGGTTGGTCCACTTTTCGCTCTCTTTTAGCGAGCAGAAAGCAGATCAGTGTGGGTTGCATCCACGGCAGATTGGAGGAAGGTGGCAGCTGCAGCAGACTCAGTGCACTAAAGTGCACCCGGAATTTGCCACCTCCTTGGTCCTCCCACTAACTGCCACTGATGCAACCCACTTCACCTTGCCTAATGTATGGGCCACCCTTGAATCAACAACCTAGTGGCTGTAGTTCAGTAGTGTCCTGAGGTGCAATATTGCACTTGAAATGTGAGCCTTTTTCATACATTATCTTGTTGCGTCTCCAGTAAACATGTGGGGAGGGGAAGCAGTCTCTGCCCCCCCGATCAATGTGCATTCATTGAATGCTTGAACAGGTGCATCCAGGGGCCTTGCTCAGGCAGTCAATGAATGTACATAAATCAGGGGTGGTGGAGACTGCACCATGATGCCACCACCACATGCAATCCCTGAATTTGCAGAAGAGTGGCTGCTTTGTTGTTTCTTGGAATCTAAATAAAAGTGCATTCAATTTTGAATCACAACCTCCTACCCAAATTTAAGCTATCATGAATCTGTATTTATTCATTTATTTCAGAATTTTCTACTCCATCGTACCAACATAATATGGTGCTCAAGATGGCTTTTAACATCAGCAATTTTCAGAATTTGGTTTCATTCATATACATTGACGTTACTGTGTTGAAAATAGCCAACTGCTCGAAAGTACCGTATTTTTCGGACTATAAGACGCACTTCCCCCCCAAAACATGGGGGGGGGAAGCGTGCGTCTTATGGTCCAAAGCCTAGGGTTTGGGGGTGCTTCGGGGAGGCCTGCAAGAGGCTCGCGCAGGCCTGCGTGAGCCTCTGCAGGCCCCCCCAATGTTCAGGTCGGCCGGAAATAGCAATTTTCGGCCATTTCTGGAAATGGCCGAAAATCGCTATTTTCGGCCGACCTGAACATCGTAGAGGCCTGCAGAGGCTCGCACAGGCCTTCACGAAGCCCCCACAGGCCTCCCTGAAGCGCCCCCAAGCCCAGGTAAGTAATTTTTAATTTTTTTTTTGTATTTTATGCTCCATAAAATGCATGTGTCCTATGGACCGATGCGTCCTATGGAGCGTAAAATACGGTACCTTGATGTGCTACCATTATGGCAGCTTTTTAAGACTGTCTACTCCTGGGTATGCTAAGCTAGATGTATTATTGATTACAGGTGGGCCCCCATATCCACTTATCCGCTATCCAAGGTTTCAGTTATCCACGGATCGCGGGGGACCCCCCCCCAGGCTTTTACTTTTTTCCCAGTAAGCTTCATTTCTTCCTTAAACAAACAGGAGAAGCAGCCTCTGGCTGTTTATTGCAGGCAAGTAGAATGAGACTAAGTCCTAGAGAGACTCTACAAGGTTAACAGAAACCTTGCAGAGCGTCTCTAGGACTTAGTCTCGTTCTACTTGCCTGCAATGGAGGCTCCTTCTCTGTTTTAAGGAAGAAACAAAGCTTGTTGAAAGAAAAATAAGAGCTGGGGGTGCGCGCATGCCTGCCCACAGGGGAGGCAAGGCGAGGGGCCCTCAGGAAACCATGGAGGGGTGTTCGCTCCTATCCACGGTTTCAAGTATCCACGGAGGGGCCTGGAACATATCCCCTGCGGATATGGGGGGAGTACTGTATTTCCTTATTATGGATACTATGAATGTTTGAGCTCTAACATTTCCCCTCTTTTCTTTTCTTTTTATTTCTCTTGAGGACAGCAGTTTCATGGTGGCAGTCCCTTGAATGTGAAACATCAGCTTTTGAAAGTGGTACAGCGCATATTCCAGTATCATGTGCTACTCACAGGTCAGCAAGACATAAAGCACTGTGCCCTCATGACAGAGGAGAGATTTGCTGGGGTTTGTGCTTAATCTACATCACTGGTCTTAACTGATGCACTGTGAACTGCAAATGGGGTTCCCTGTTACCCTGACCAAAGATGGGTCACATCCATATCTCTTGTACAAGTATGTTTAGAGGAGGAGAAAGAGGGAGTGAGTGAAGGATAAACATACAAAACTGCCAAATGCTGAGTCAGGCTACTGATCCATCTAGCTCAGTATTGCTACACTGACTGGCAGTGGTTCTACAGGATTTCAGACAGGGGTGTCTACCAGCCCTACCTGGATATGCCAAGGATTGAACCTGGGACCTTATACAACGTGCTCTGCCTCATGCTATGGCCCATCCCAAATATATGTCCAAAAGATTGACGTATATTGTAAAAGTGTAAAAAAAATCCTGTGTTGCATATTAAAGTCAATGTGCGTTCTGCATCTAAAACCATTGAAGACTATTGCTCTGTACTCTAATTATTAGGGTCAGTCTAGACCTGTGTCTTAATGCACAACGGCACCCAATAGGGGGTGGGGTAAGGGTGCTTTTAATAAATAGCACATGGTCAGCGCAATCCTATCCAACTTACACCACCAGTGTAACCAGCGGTGCAGCGAAAACGGGAGGCTCCAGAACGGAAAAGGGATTCAAATCCACTCCAAAGTGGGATTCAAAAGGGATTTAAATCTCCCCTCCCCTCCAAAGCCTCCGCCCTGCCCTCCCCCACTGGTTACACCGGTGGCGTAAGTTGGATAGGATTGCGCTGGGTGAGGCTTTGCAAGACACGGTGACACTGCAGCAAGAGGCTTTAGTACTGTGTCCCTGCCCTATGGTTTTGATCCCAGTTGTGCTCACTTGCACACTATTTTTAGTTTTTAAAAAAGCAATTGCAAGCCAATGGAAATGTTAAAAAAGAAAAGAAAACCCTAAAAATAGCAGATGAGGGAGCATAATTGTGATCAAAACCACAATGGGCAAATAAATAAGCCCCCTACACCTGCCTCAGTATCACCACTTTTTGTGCCCCCCACATGCCATTTATTTTTTAAAAAAAAACTTTACCCATAGATATTCTTTCCCAATGAGGTACAGTATTTACTATTCAGTGAAGTTTTCATACTGTTCAGCATTTATTCTCTCTGTTTTTTCATTCCTGTTTATGTACCCTTGTGGGTCTTGCTCCCATTACTCATTTTTGCTCTGACAACAGTAGATCTTGCAAAGAAATTCAGTCATGTCCTGCACTGAGCTACTTTGTTCTGAGTCATCAGTTCCTAAGAGTTCACTGAACTCACATTGCATGTCCTGTGACCCTTGTCAGAAATGCATAGGGATGGTGAACTAGACATTAGGCTTACAAACTATCACCATAGCAACACTCACAAACCTTAAAGAACAGAGGTGGAATGAATTAGAGCAAGAACTTCACACTGTGAGAGGATTCAAGTGAACTCTAATTTTTCATCAGCCTGGTGATTCATAGAACACTTGGCAGGTGGGATGTTAAAAACATTTTAACCTTCCACTTTCCATTTCACAGATTATCATGAATTCTTCTTCTCAGTGAGAACAGTTGTACTGAGAGAAAGAGGAGGACCCTGTGGCTCAGTGGCAGAGGGCATGCTTTGCATGCAGAAGATCCCAGGTTCAGTCTCTGACTTCTCTAGTTTATACGAACTCAGGCAATAGTGCTGGGCAAGGCTTTTGCTTGGGATCTTGGAGGGCTGTTGTGTTGCCAGTCAGAGGAGACAATACTGGGATAGCATCCTGATAGACCAGTGATCAAATTCAATAGCCTTTCAGACAGCAAATCTAGAAATACTGAACATGCATGGGGGGAGCAGGATTGTGATGGCAGACCATACCCTCACATTCCATGCACTGTGAGAGCAGGCTGTATATGTGGACAGCACATGTTCAAGCACAGCACATGATCAGGAACAGTTTTCATATGTGTTAAGTCTGTTTCCACATTCTAATTAACACATGTAGATCAGGGCCTGATGTCAGAATTCCACTCCCCCTTACGTATCAGTTTCCCTTGATTTGTCATCTGAAAAGGCTGAGCTCCCCATACTCCTCCTATCCCTATAGGGTAAAGCCTCCTTCTGATGTTCCTGCACACTGGAAGTCACCTTCAGCAACAGTGATGTGATTCAGGAAGCCTGGAGGCCATCAGGAAAACAGATGAGAGAAGATTGGTGGCTTGGGTAGACAGGAAATGACAGAACTTCATATCACAGCCAAAGCATCAAGTAAATGAGTTAGCACATTAGATGGTTCCCCAAGAAT
This sequence comes from Plestiodon gilberti rubricaudatus, assembly GCA_026170595.1. Lineage (NCBI taxonomy): Eukaryota > Metazoa > Chordata > Lepidosauria > Squamata > Scincidae > Plestiodon > Plestiodon gilberti. The sequence continues at coordinate 225,887,962 of JANXHW010000002.1, forward strand.
TCAAACCAGGAAGCTTTAGCCATCAAGATGGAAGTCACAACTGGTAACACATATGTCTTTTGGTGGGATGGGATGTGAGATGAAGAATGCAGGGGGCAGTGAGAAGGAAGCAATAAACCTCACCCACATTCAGTAGTTGGTAAAAAGCTTCAGAATATATTAGAGAGAACTAAAACCAGTGGGATAGATAAAGGGACTTGAGTCAAGTAAACTTCACAATACTGATTAGAAGTAGCTTCATTCTGGTCCAAAAACACAGAGTGTTCTTCAGAACTGCTTCTGATCTTTTAAGGAACAGCAGCACAAGTGACCTCATAGTCAATAAAAGAGTGGGAAAGGCAGTACTGGGGTGCAACCTCAAAAACGACAGAATGATTTCAGTTCGAATCCAAGGCAAACCATTCAACATTACAGTAATCCAAGTGTATGCCCCAACCACTGATGCCGAAGAAGATGAAGTTGACCGGTTCTATGAAGACCTACAACACCTTCTAGAACTAGCACCCAAAAAAGATGTCCTTTACATCATAGGAGACTGGAATGCTAAAGTAGGAAATCAAGAAATAAACGGAACAACAGGCAAGTTTGGCCTTGGAGCGCAAAATGAAGCAGGGCAAAGGCTAACGGAGTTCTGTCAAGAGAACACGCTGGTCATAGCAAACACTCTTTTCCAACAACACAAGCGGCGACTCTACACATGGACATCACCAGATGGTCAATACCGAAACCAGATAGATTATGTGCTTTGCAGCCAAAGATGAAGAAGCTCTATACAGTCAGTAAAAACAAGACCTGGAGCTGACTGTGGCTCAGATCATGAGCTTCTTATTGCAAAATTCAGGCTTAAACTGAAGAATGTAGGGAACACCACTAGACCAGTCAGATATGACCTATGATAAAGGATAAAAAAGATATGATAAAGGATAAAAAAAGGCAGGGACCTAACAGAAGCAGAAGAGATTAAGAAGAGATGGCAAGAATACACAGAAGAACTATACAAGAAAGATCTTAATGTTCCTGATGACCACGCTGGTGTGGTCACTGACCCAGAGCCGGACATCCTAGAGAGTGAAGTCAAGTGGGCCTTAGGTAGCATTACTAACAACAAAGCTAGCGGAGATGATAATATCCCAGCTGAGCTACTTAAAATCCTAAATGATGATGCTGTGAAAGTGCTGCACTCAATATGCCAACACATTTGGAAAACTCAGCAGTGGCCAAAGGATTGGAAAAGGTCAGTTTACGTTCCAGTTCCAATGAAGGGCAGTGCCAAGGAGTGTTCAAACTACCGTACAATTGCACTTATTTCACATGCTAGCAAGGTTATGCTCAAAATCCTACAAGCTAGGCTTCAGCAGTACGTGGACCGAGAACTACCGGATGTACAAGCTGGGTTTCGAAGAGGCAGAGGAACTAGAGATCAAATTGCCAACATGTGCTGGATCATGGAGAAAGCCCGAGAGTTCCAAAAAAACACCTACTTCTGCTTCATTGACTACGCAAAAGCCTTTGATTGTGTGGATCACAACAAACTGTGGCAAATTCTTAAAGAGATGGGGGTACCAGACCACCTTACCTGTCTCCTGAGAAACCTGTATGCGGGTCAAGAAGCAACAGTTCGGACCGGCCATGGAACAACCGACTGGTTCAAAATTGGGAAGGGAGTACGGCAAGGCTGTATATTGTCACCCTGCCTATTTAACTTATATGCAGATTACATTATGAGAAATGCAGGGCTGAATGAATCGCAAGCCGGAATCAAGATTGCCGGGAGAAATATCAACAACCTCAGATATGCAGACGATACCACCCTAATGGCAGAAAGTGAAGAAGAACTAAAGGACTAAACTAACTAAACTTTCACCCTTGATGAGGGTGAAAGTGGAGAGTGCAAAAGTTGGCTTGAAACTCAACATTAATAAAACTAAGATCATGGCATCTGGTCCCATCAATTCCTGGCAAATAGAAGGGGCAGAAATGGAAGCAGTAACAGATTTTACTTTTCTGGGCTCCAAGATCACTGCAGACGGAGACAGCAGCCATGAAATTAAAAGACGCTTACTCCTTGGAAGGAAAGCTATGGCAAACTTAGACAGCATAATAAAAAGCAGAGATATCACCATGCCAACAAAAGTTCGCATAGTCAGGGCGATGGTGTTCCCAGTAGCAATGTATGGTTGCAAGAGTTGGACCATAAGGAAGGCTGAGCGCCGAAGAATAGATGCTTTTGAACTGTGGTGCTGGAGAAGACTCCTGAGAGTCCCTTGGACTGCTAGGAGATCAAATCAGTCAATCCTAAATGAAATCAACCCTGACTGTTCCCTGGAAGGACAGGTACTGAGGCTGAAGCTCAAATATTTTGGCCACCTAATGCGAAGAGAGGACTCTCTGGAGAAGACTCTGATGCTGGGAAAGATTGAAGGCAAAAGGAGAAGGGGAAGGCAAAGGATGAGATGGTTAGACAGCATCACCGATGCAACGAACATGAAAATGAGCAAACTCAGGAAGATAGTGGAGGACAGGAAGGCCTGGCGGGATATGGTTCATGGGATCACGAAGGGTCGGACACGACTTAACGACTGAACAACAACAAGCACAAGTGACTACCAGATGCCAATACAGTACAAGGTTTTCATGAATGATTTGGTTTTCTTTCTTCCCTGGATGCTGAGCAACAGATATTAGTTAAATGGAACACATGACTGTCTCATCTCTAGATCTATTTAGTTCTTTCAAACTGCAAAATGTGTCTGAGTAGGATGCGAACAGGAGGGCAGTTTCGCAACAGCCCTTATGAATTTCAGGACTCAAAACTTCACCAGCTGTCAGGTATTCTGTCGAATGCTAAAAGGCCTGTTAGCTATCCAATGCAGTAAACTTTTAACTCTCCTTCATGGATCATTGCCTTGTCGTGGCGAAGGGGCTTGCGTAACTCAATGAAGCCATGAGCTATGCCGTGCAGGGACACCCAAGACGGACAGGTCGTAGCAGAGAGTTCTGACTAAAAGTGATCCACTGGAGAAGGAAATGGCAACCCACTCCAGTAACCTTGCCAAGAAAATCCCATGAACAGTACCAAAAGGCTAAAAGATATGACGCCGGAAGATGAGCCCCTCAGGTCGGAAGGTGTCCAATATGCTACTGAGGAAGAGCGGAGGACTATTCCAAGTAGACCCAGAAAGAGTGAAGCGGCTGGGCCAAAGCCAATAGGACGTCCAGCTGTGGATGTGTCTGAGGTTGAAAGGAAAATCCAATGCTGCAAGGAGCAATACTGCTTAGGAACATGGAATGTGAGGTCTATGAATCAAGGCAAGCTGGATGTGGTCAAAAATGAGATGATAAGATTGAACATTGACATCTTGGGAATCAGCGAACTAAAATGGACGGGCATGGGCGAATTTAAGTCAGGTGACCATCATATCTACTACTGTGGGCATGAATCCCTTAGAAGAAATGGAGTAGCCCTCATAGTCAATAAAAGAGTGGGAAAGGCAGTACTGGGGTGCAACCTCAAAAACGACAGAATGATTTCAGTTCGAATCCAAGGCAAACCATTCAACATTACAGTAATCCAAGTGTATGCCCCAACCACTGATGCCGAAGAAGATGAAGTTGACCGGTTCTATGAAGACCTACAACACCTTCTAGAACTAGCACCCAAAAAAGATGTCCTTTACATCATAGGAGACTGGAATGCTAAAGTAGGAAATCAAGAAATAAACGGAATAACAGGCAAGTTTGGCCTTGGAGCGCAAAATGAAGCAGGGCAAAGGCTAACGGAGTTCTGTCAAGAGAACACGCTGGTCATAGCAAACACTCTTTTCCAACAACACAAGAGGCGACTCTACACATGGACATCACCAGATGGTCAATACCGAAACCAGATAGATTATGTGCTTTGCAGCCAAAGATGGAGAAGCTCTATACAATCAGTAAAAACAAGACCTGGAGCTGACTGTGGCTCAGATCATGAGCTTCTTATTGCAAAATTCAGACTTAAACTGAAGAATGTAGGAAACACCACTAGACCAGTCAGATATGACCTAAACCATATCCCTTATGAGTATACAGTGGAGGTGAAGAATAGATTTCGGGCATTAGACCTGGTAGACAGAGTGCCTGAAGAACTATGGACGGAAGTTCGTAACATTGTACAGGAGGCAGCAACGAAAACCATCCCAAAGAAAAAGAAATGCAAGAAAGCAAAGTGGCTGTCAGATGAGGCTTTACAAATAGCTATGGAAAGAAGGAATGCAAAAAGCAAGGGTGAAAGGGAAAGATATAAACAACTGAATGCAGAGTTCCAGAGAATAGCAAGGAGAGATAAGAAGGCCTTCTTAAATGAACAATGCAAGGAAATCGAGGAAAACAACAGAATGGGGAGGACTAGAGATCTCTTCAAGAAAATTGGAGATATCAAGGGAACGTTTTGTGCAAAGATGGGCATGATAAAGGACAAAAAAGGCAGAGACCTAACAGAAGCAGAAGAGATTAAGAAGAGATGGCAAGAATACACAGAAGAACTATACAAGAAAGATCTGAATGTTCCTGATGACCACGCTGGTGTGGTCACTGACCCAGAGCCGGACATCCTAGAGAGTGAAGTCAAGTGGGCCTTAGGTAGCATTACTAACAACAAAGCTAGTGGAGATGATGATATCCCAGCTGAGCTACTTAAAATCCTAAATGATGATGCTGTGAAAGTGCTGCACTCAATATGCCAACAAATTTGGAAAACTCAGCAGTGGCCAAAGGATTGGAAAAGGTCAGTTTACGTTCCAATTCCAAAGAAGGGCAGTGCCAAAGAGTGTTCAAACTACCGTACAATTGCACTCATTTCACATGCTAGCAAGGTTATGCTCAAAATCCTACAAGCTAGGCTTCAGCAGTACGTGGACCGAGAACTACCGGAAGTACAAGCTGGGTTTCGAAGAGGCAGAGGAACTAGAGATCAAATTGCCAACATGCGGTGGATCATGGAGAAAGCACGAGAGTTCCAAAAAAACACCTACTTCTGCTTCATTGACTACGCAAAAGCCTTTGATTGTGTGGATCACAACAAACTGTGGCAAATTCTTAAAGAGATGGGGGTACCAGACCACCTTACCTGTCTCCTGAGAAACCTGTATGCGGGTCAAGAAGCAACAGTTCGAACCGGCCATGGAACAACTGATTGGTTCAAAATTGGGAAGGGAGTACGACAAGGCTGTATATTGTCACCCTGCTTATTTAACTTATATGCAGAGTACATTATGAGAAATGCAGGGCTAAATGAATCACAAGCCGGAATCAAGATTGCCGGGAGAAATATCAACAACCTCAGATATGCAGACGATACCACCCTAATGGCAGAAAGTGAAGAAGAACTAAAGAGCCTCTTGATGAGAGTGAAAGAGGAGAGTGCAAAAGTTGGCTTGAAACTCAACATTAATAAAACTAAGATCATGGCATCTGGTCCCATCAATTCCTGGCAAATAGAAGGGGCAGAAATGGAAGCAGTAACAGATTTTACTTTTTTGGGTTCCAAGATCACTGCAGACGGAGACAGCAGCCATGAAATTAAAAGACGCTTACTCCTTGGAAGGAAAGCTATGGCAAACTTAGACAGCATAATAAAAAGCAGAGATATCACCATGCCAACAAAAGTTTGTATAGTCAGGGCGATGGTGTTCCCAGTAGCAATGTATGGTTGCGAGAGTTGGACCATAAAGAAGGCTGAGCGCCGAAGAATAGATGCTTTTGAACTGTGGTGCTGGAGAAGACTCCTGAGAGTCCCTTGGACTGCTAGGAGATCAAATCAGTCAATTCTAAATGAAATCAAGCCTGACTGTTCCCTGGAAGGACAGGTACTAAGGCTGAAACTCAAATATTTTGGCCACCTAATGCGAAGAGAGGACTCTCTGGAGAAGACTCTGATGCTGGGAAAGATTGAAGGCAAAAGGAGAAGGGGAAGGCCAAGGATGAGATGGTTAGACAGCATCACCAATGCAACGAACATGAAAATGAGCGAACTCAGGAAGATAGTGGAGGACAGGAAGGCCTGGCGGGATATGGTTCATGGGATCACGAAGGGTCGGACACGACTTAACGACTGAACAACAACAACAAAAAACTTTTAACTATCAATATGATATCAAATATTGAAGTCAAGTGTCAGATGTTGTTGACATCAAAAATCTGAAAAATATTTAGATTCAGTGAATATCCAGCACCAAATGTTGAAAATGGGGGAGCAGATTCTTTTCAGCTCTAAACTGGGCACATAAGACACATCCCTGTTAAAATTTAGAAGCCTCATCCAGTGTAATATGTGGGCAAGTTCTTCTATGAATCTAAATACTATGATCATTTACACCTTGATCAAGAACGTCCCCTTCTACCGAGGTGTTCCCAGGCCACGCCAATGCGGCCCAGGAAGGGTGATGGATACGGAGGCTGGCCCTTTAACCCGGCCATGTATCTTTACGCAGGATCGGGCTGCCCAAAAGTCACTATCCTGGCTCATTTCCACCAAGAGCCGTTTTGAATGATGCTGACTGAGTGGCCCACCTATTGTCTGAGGACAAGCATGTACATGCACATCTCCTTTCCCCAACCAGCATGTTTTTCCATCCCTGCTAGTCATGTGTGACAGGAAAAATGTCAGCATCGTTAAAGTGATATTAGAAGAAGTTTGAATACTGTATTCTGCTGTGCATGTGACTATATGGGAGTGGAGGAGGCATGCTGGGGGGGGGGGAGTCCTGCCCTCTTCTCATGCAATGGGCCCTCTCCTCACCCAACCAGGCCCAAGTTTCTTAAACTTTACCATTGACTGAACACACAGTTTTATTATAATAATAATAATAATAATAATAATAATAAATATACAGTATTTATATACCGCCTTTCTTGGTCATTGGATTTCTCCTCTGACTTTAATCCAAGGCGGTGTACATGGGCAGGCTTGGGCAGTACATCTGCACAAACTTGCACTCCTGGTTACTTCAACAGTATATAACTAAACAACAGATTTCAGCCACAATCTCTTGCCTTAATTCTCATTTTCTACTCCATCAGTTGTTCCCTGAAAAGGGTCCAGATGCCCTGAATTTCCATTTAAAGGACCACCCCAACTCACAATAAGGTTTCATCATTCACAGCATTGTTGCTGTCTTCTATAGTATTAAACAACAATAAGAAAATGCATTGTGGGATAGATTTGGGATGACCAGCCAAAGCACTACAGCTGCAGCATTTCTGTCTTTCCATTCACATTTGGGAGAAATTACTGTAAACCGCAATGATTCATCAGGCAAGGATAAGCAATACTTCAAGTCACTAGAGACAGCTTTTGAGTATAGTCTTCACAGATAATGCTAATTAGTTGTTGCAACAGTCTTTCCCTTTGTCCAAAGAGGTGCAAAAAGAACTTTGCTGTCCAATATATGCTTATTTTGGTAACACAGATCATACTAATTCAAAGTGGTTGGAATCTACTGAATATTAAGCCTCATGTAGACATAGATTAATGGCACAATCCAGTGTAAATTTAGAGTGGCGGAGTGCGTGCTCCGCCGCTCTGAGCTGTTGCAAACACACTATAAAGTGTGTTTGCGACTCCTGGCGAGTAAGGGCCGCCAGGGCAAAGGCCAGCAGCCTTCACTCCGCTGGGGGACTGTCCCTGCACCCGCTGGAGAAGGTAAGCCATGCACTGGCAGGTGCAGGGGGAGGGGGAGGGCGGATCGGGCGGCGAGGGAGGGTGGCCATTGGGCGAACCAGGCAGGAAGAGGACGGGGATATCGGCGGTGCTTTCCCCCGATATTCCAAGCCCTCTCCCAGCCCAGTTTGGCCTTACACTCCCAGCTTGAATGTACATCAGCTTCAACTGGCGTACATTTGAGTAGGTCCAAAGGGCCTTGGCTGCCTTGCACGCAGACCGGGCAGCCACAGGATACGGCGGCTAGCCCTTTTGGCCGGCCACGTAACCTTACACAGGATTGGGCTGCCAGTATGATTTTTCCCTGTTCTGTGTTGGAAACTAATTTATTCTTAATCCATCATAGGAGTTGCTACTTTGAATTTTACAAACCGTTCAATAAAGCACCCACTGAATTTCTGTTCTTTGAGTAATTTGGGGTTGTTAAAAATCCAATTTAAGATGCAATTTCTAAGTCAGTCAACGTAATGCAAAATTTTCTTTGGAGTCACTGAAAAATATCAACTGATGCTAGCTTTTCACCATGAATGCACTGGTGAAAATTACAATGTTTGCTTTATTTATGCCGCCTTGGGCATTTGCCTTTGGCATAGGAAAAGGTGGGATATAATTTTTTAAAATAAATAAATAAATAAATTTCTGCACATATCGCTGCACATTCTGAACATAATCACAGTGGGTTGTACCCCAACGTTTCTTTCTACCTGCAGAAGGAGGTTTTGCCTGAGGAATGAGTTTCTTCTGCAGGTGGAAGCTCCTGCTTCAGGTGGAAGGAAAACTTCACATACAACCCAGTATTTTTATTGAGATTTTTTTTTGAAAACAATTCTATTTATGAATACAGTTGCAACACACCAAGCAACTTTCAGTAACTAGGAGGCATGCAAATATGTTCTTGCTGTGAACTTTTGTAATGTGTATTTCTTTTTCACTAAAAAGAATCCCAAAGCAGATCCCAGCGTAAAAAAGATAATCGCAATATAGCTTTGAAAGAGCGTTAAAAGTAATAATTCACATACCAATTAAACAGAGTTCTTAGACTGAAGATGATTAATTTCCACTGCCTTCAATGAGACAGAATTGGCTTCGCTCGTCTATAATCTGCACAGAAAACCTACTTAGATCTTGCTGATCCTGCTATGTAGATAAACACACCAAAGATTAAAATGAGGACTTTATGGAAGTATGAATTTAGTGTTTGAGCAGATAAAAAAGGTGTTCTTTTTAATTATCTGAGGATAATTATACCCTACGTCTCTATATCTGTTTCCCACAGATTATTTGAATAACCTTTGCCCTGATTCTGCTGAGTATGAAGACACACAAGGTAATTTAAAATCAAATACATTTATTTTGCATAAGAACTAGTGGCTTAGCTTGCTCAGGAAAAGGTTTATGAACAAACACACCTTATCACTGCACTTAGTAGTTTTTAAATAACCACATTTTGTGTTTGTCTCTGTGTATTGAAACTTAATGTTTCAGAATCTTCTGGATTGGAAATCTCGTCCCAGGCTAACATTTGTAGCTGCCTGTACTTGGGGCCATCCACACTAACAGCCCAATCCTACCACCCCCACCATGCTATAGCTATAGCAAAGGAGGCTCACTCTGCATGCTGGGGGGGGGGATGATCAGGAGGCCTGGAGGAGGTATTTTTTGCCTAACTCTCCATAGGTCTCCTGATGGCATGTGGGTCTCCTCGGACCTACACCAGCTATATAGCTGGCTTAAGTCCAAGGAGAGAAAAGGGGAAGGACCAGGAGAAAAAGAGGGGATAGGATCCTGACGCATGGCAGTGCTTGTGGGATCCACCCCCCTCCCCAATCTGCCCCTGTCTCCCCCGATCTGCCCCAAACTTCCCCTGCCTTCCCCTTCTCTGCCCACGACAACCCCTGCTGCTGTCTTACTGCCTGGGTTCCTTGGTGCTGTGGGTCCTGAGTCGCTGTTGCTTTGTAGTGGCAGCTGTGACTGGCTCAGCAGCAGCGCAATCTTCGTGCCATCACTAGGCCTTTTATGACAGCGGAACAGAGCTTCCACTGTCGTAAATCAGTCATGGGATTGGGCTGTAAGATTACTTGTGGGGACAGTTCTCTTCCAGTGTAGGTGAAGGGCCTTACTCTCTGAAAACTCAATGACATTACTAGATTAGTGCAGGATAGTGGGCAGTTTTGAATGGTATTTTTAAGCCTGAACATGAAAAGTTAATCCTGCCTTTCCCCACAATAGCCCTGTGGTGTAGGATACTGTTGTTCCCATTCTACAGAATTGAGACTTAAGACCCAATCCTAACTAGATCCCTCCCCACCGATTCAGCTATGCCAATGGAGCACATGCGGTATCCTGCAAGGGAGGGGCACTCATGGAGATCTCCGTGACTGCCTGTCCGCAGGATACAGCATGCATTCCATTGGTACAGCTGCATCGGTGGAGAAAGATGTAGTTAGGATTAGGCCCTAAGGATTGGGCCCTAACTTTCATTCCCTTACCCCTGGGCAAGCCTCCGCTGCCCCAATGGGTCTCCTTGGATCTGTGCCAGCTATTTTGCTGGCGCTAGTCCGAGGAGAGTAAGGGAGAGGGAAGGTGACAGGGAAAGGGGTTAGATTTGCAATGAAGAGGACGATATGGGTAAAACAGCCATGTACTGTATATATTTTTTAAACCAAGAATAAAAATCCTTTTAAAATCTTTACAACGATTGTCTGAGGAGTTCTTTTAAAACCACACGATGTTCTGAGGCTGCAGATCAGGAGTTCCCAAAAACGAAGTCAACCATGACAGGCAACCGGCAGAAACAATCTTGCGCTGTTAAACGAAGAAAGTAAAAGTCTTTTTAAAATCTCGTGCTGACGTTTCATTCCTCCCTTGGAATTTTGTCAAAGCAAGCACAGCATATGCAGCTGTTAGATGACATATGCAGCTGTTAGATGACACGTCCATGTTGCACTAAAGGGGTTAGAATCCAGCACACGCCAGTGCTGCCAAGATCCTCCCCTCCCTCTCCTGTTGCACCTCCCGGATACCCCCTTCCTGCCTAGACACTCCCCTATTCCTCTCCCTCCCATTCCCAGCTGTTCCCCGCCCCCACTCCACCCCCAGCTTACTTTTGCTGCAGGCGGCAGCCGGCAGCGACAACAGGCCTCCAGCTCTTCCACACTTTGTGACAGTGGCCCCAAAATAGCCACCTGTGGCTCGCTGTGCATACAGCCATATGGCCACCCATTTACAACAGCAGAACTGTGTTCCACTGTTGTAAGGACAGACTAATCCTAGTTAGGATTAGGCTGTAAGAGATAGTAAGTTGCTCACAGTTACTGGACCAAGACCTGGTCTACGCATTCAGCAGAATGAGGTGGTAGAATGCTCCAGCCTATATGCCATTTCTGAGTGCAACTGGGAAAATACCATTTTTAAATGATTTCCTACATAAACAAGCAAACAAGATCCTTGCAAGTAAAAACCTAAGAATAAAATGTTCATTGGAAGCTGCCTTATGTTCTAGCCCTGCTCTTTCTAGCCCAGCTCATATTCTGCTGTGCTACATTTGTATGTATTGAATTTATTTATTTTTAATTTGGGGTAGTATTTTGAAATGTGCCTCTCCTCAACTACAGTCTGAAGTGGCACAGTATATTCTACCACCTCAGCACTCTGCCCCCAACTTCTCATCTCATTCTGCTGCATATGTAGACTGAACTTGTCTCTCTGGATGAGCAGGGATTTTAAGGACGGGCAGCCCAATCCTGCCTAGGACTGCCACAGTGTGCTAAAGCTCATTGTGCTGGATCCTATCCAGGATCAGGCCAGTGCTGGCGCAGGTGGAGGCCTCCTTGGGGTAAAGGGAAGTTTGCAAAATGGCCAGCGCAAATCTGGGAAGCCCTTGTATGGCCCAACAGACCCGGGGAGGGGGATAGGATTTGGCAGAGCGCACTGCCAATTATTCCTCCCCCGTCCCGGGCCCGACCACCCAATCCTCCCTCCTGTTCCACCTCGTTCCACCCGCCCCACACTGCCCAGCGCAGTACTTACCTGCGTCCGCCGGTGGCGGCCTGGGTCCAGGGTAGATCGAACGGTACCAGCACCACTTACTCTACGGGTGACAAAAACATGCCGTATGGCACGTTTGCAACACCCAGGGCCGTCAGAATGATGGTTCCTCCAGTCCTGTCTTCAGCACTGTTATTCAATGAATAGCATAGATTCCTATTCCTAGGCAGTATGGAATGTTTATCAAAAAGAAGCCTGCATATTTGGGGAAAAGGCATTTTTCTAAAAATATGTAAGCCATTTCTTTTTGTGAACCTTGCTTATGTTGGTTGTCTGTTTTGTTTCCCTTCCTAGCTGCCTTGCTCATTGTCTCTGAAGTTGCAGACCGAGCCAATGACAGCATGCAACAAGGGGTGAGTGTTAATTTGCAGTACTGCTTCCTATATTTAGGACCATTTTTTATTAATAGCAAATCAACTTTATTTTTATGATTGCATTCTCTGTCTCAATTGAAGAATAAAATATGCCAAACAGATCTTATAGGGTCCTTCAAATTAAGTCCAGGTTAAAGACCTGGACCTTGCACATTCATAAAGGTAGCTCATGCTATCAAGATATCTCTTAACAAAATGTGTGTGTGTGTGTGTGTGTGTGTGTGTGTGTGTGTGTGTGTGTGTGTGTGCATGTGTGTGTGAGAAAACTCATATGCATTTTCATTAGACTAACAGCCCAATCTTATTGGGCTAACTGTCCAATTCTATTCTATTGGACAGTGGTTCCCAAACTTTACAAGAAAGAAGAGAATGCTGTAAGTAGTTGCCTGGGGGGGGGGGGGAAGAGCAGCAGTGGCACTTCTGGGATTGCACTGATGCCGGCAGTGGCGTCGTCAGTGGTGGTGGGCCTTGGGGCGATGGGCCCCTGGGCAGCGGGATCAGACCCCAGGTGGCAGGCGGGTGGAGGGGTGCAATGGTGGCCGTCGGCAGGACGGATCGTCCCATTCGCTGGAGTGAGCGAGGAGCGCCATCGACGTGTTCGGCCCGCCCGCCCGGCACCTCTGAGTACTCGATAACAGCTGCTGCTGTTACGTCACTTCTGGTGCAGGGGCAGCGGTCATAGGAACGCCACTGGGTGCCCGGGGGGGGGAAAGGATTTTTTTCATTCACCAGGGGTTGCGCCTGCCCTCCGGAGGGTGCGGGGGGCCCACGGACCCCTCTGCAGGCCTCCCCGCACCCCAGATTACCTTCCAAACATGATTTGAAGCTACTTCTGTTTTTCACAAATGCCTCAGGTGACAGCTGTGGTCTCCTCGTGAGGAGACCGTGGCTGTTTGCCTCCCCCCTTCTCCCATTGTAGCTATACAAGTGCCCACATCAAACATTTGTAAGGTGCATGTGAAACTTGGACAGTTTTTCTGTCTTTTCATGTCATGACGGTTGTGGTATGTGTCAGTTCATTTAAGAATAAATCAGCTTTACTTTTTCACCATCCTTTTTGAATTACCCTGTACATAGAAACCACTACCTTGTCCGTGGCTGGCCTTGTTATATGTACAAACTGATAGGCACTCCACCACCTGAGTTCACTGCTAGTATATAGGTTCTTTCAGAAAAAGAAGGCACGTGAATTCCAGAACTATTTCTGTATGCCTATAAAGTTTGCTCAGAAACAGACATTAATGTTTTCAGCTACAACTGCTGGGTTGCAACCTGGATATCCACATTGTAACTTTAAATTCCCTGGTGTCTTGGTTTCTCCCCCCTCAGTCTCTCCTTCACTTCCTTCTCCAAACAGCTGTAACACACAAAACTCAAAGAGTGTTGAACAGTTGGCAGGGGATGGGCATTAGGACAGGTGGAAGAAGCTACACTTGCTGAAGATCTTTTGCTGCATCAGATGATTTAAAGAGAAGCGCTGATCTTCAGGTTGCAACCTGGCAATAGCTAATTTTCCTACACAACTCTCACAAGAGCACATGGGAGTGACCCTCATTGCTTGCTTTTCAAACCTTCCTGTAGATAATTAGCAAAACAATAATGATAAGCACGCTTTTTGCTTGTGACTTTTTGACAGAAAATTGATGGATTTAAGCAGCTCCTGTGAAAACAGATGGCGGGGACTGTTATAGTAATTCACCTGTTCTTACATGCTGTTGGGGGAATTCCACAAGAAATGTTGTTATTCTTTTGAACGTGAAAGTCTCTGAGACAAGGGCTATGCCAAGAGTCTGCAAGCAAAGCAGATCCATTATGTCTGGTCAGATGTGGCTTACTTTCTCTCTACTATAATTCAGGATCCTTGTTCCTGTGAAGAGGAAACAAACTTTCACCTTTTACAAATGAAAGCCATGTGCTCACTCCAGATGGGAAGGCAAAACAGCTGCTGAAAACAGAGCCAAGAACGTCCCACTCTTCCACACAGCTGGGAATCTCTGGTTGTGGGATTTTCAATCCATGTCTCTGAAACATGTGCCAAGACGAAGCACAGCCAGCATTTTCATGCTCATTTTACTGCCCAGGTTTCAGTAATTTTCTGTTGTGAACAAAAGACTGATGGGGCCTTCCACTGCAGAGTCTGTAGATGTTTCCAAACCACTGAAAGGAAGACACCACACCTATTTAATTCAATAGGGACAAAACTGACTCACAGGGATAGGTGAATTTGCGTCTGTGTGTAAGATTGCCATTTTTGTTTTACTGGCTCTGCTCCTCTGCTTTTAACCGAAGGGTTAGGGTTAGGGTTTCCTGGTTTGTTGAGCCACTGTTTGCCATGATGTCAAAACTGAGAAATTATGGTTTTTAAGCACTTCCCCAAACCAGGATTGCAACCCTTGGTTTGTTGGGCTAGGAATGGAAGATCTGAACCAGTTAGTGCTTTTTCCACCCATATGCTGAGCTGTCAACAGAATCAACATTTTGAATGTATTCAGACTTCAAGGCTTGGTCAATTTAAGTTTTTTTTTCCAGAAAATAAGCATCATTTCAGAAATATAATTCCTTTTCAAAACTTAACATTAATTTCTTGTAACCCCTATTGTCAGTGTCATGGCATATTTTGAAACTAGAAACAAATCCCTTGTCATCACAAAAAAATATGTGGTACAACTGGAGTTCAGAACGGTTCCCGTCTTTGACAGGCAGAACTCCCACTGTTCATATTTAATAACAAAAATAGGTTTATGATCCAGGCGTCCATATTGCACCATTCATTTTCCTTTCAGCAGTTGCCTCCATGAAACCCACCAGCCCTCTAATCAACTTCTTAAACTCCCCAAGTGCCTCTTAAAGCTGAAAGTGTACTGTGGCAATTTTCCATTAAGTAGTGTGGTTGCACATGCTCTTTCTCTCTCTGTAGCTTCCCAACTATAAAACGGATTTTATAAGCTCTAGGAAGTTTGGAGACCACTTGAACAAGGTGTATTTCTTGAGAATGTGAAACTTTGTAATAAAGTAACAATAAGAAAAAAAATGCTATCGAACAACTTGAATCTTGGATTCTTGACATCACTTTCAATCAAAGAAATATATCTTGCCTTAGCTGGTTAATTTATCTTAGAATAATTACTGCCCTAATTTAAGGAATATTTCTATGTTGCTTAATTAAGAGCCCAATCCTATTGTTGGCGCTGGTCCAAGTCTGCATTGATCCATGCAGGTGGATCAGGCCCAGGAAGGGGCCCAGGATTTGATGTGCGCCACCGCCAATCCTGTCCTGGGCCTGATCCGCCCACCCCCACCCCGTTCTGTTCTCCCCCTGTCCAACCCCCTCCCTGCCCTCCCCACCACCATTCCATCCCCCACACAGGGCTTACCTGCTCTGGCGGGCCTCCATCACTCCACCATTGTACGCAGGAAGGCTCCAGCCTTCCCGCTGGCTCGCCAGCTCCCTGTGCTGCCGCAAAGCGCTTTACAGCACTTTTGTGACAGCCAGTGCTGCCAGAACACGCATTCTGCTGGCCCTGCCTTTGGTGTGGATTGATCCGTAAATCTGCTGACAAAGCAAGGTGCAGCCAGTTATGGAATTTCCTAAAAACA
This sequence comes from Plestiodon gilberti rubricaudatus, assembly GCA_026170595.1. Classification (NCBI taxonomy): domain Eukaryota; kingdom Metazoa; phylum Chordata; class Lepidosauria; order Squamata; family Scincidae; genus Plestiodon; species Plestiodon gilberti. Next base: position 225,903,679 of record JANXHW010000002.1, read on the forward strand.
AGGCAAGCCTTCCCCTAAGCCGGCCAACTAAAGTCAGGGGGCCAGGGTTGCTATGCAGAATCAATGTTTGGCCTTTTCCCTAAAGCTTGTGGAACCTGATGCTTCCTCGCCATCAGCCCAAGCAAAATACTGTACTATGAGTCTGGCCTGGGTCATGCTTGCCTGACATGCACCCAGCACTACATTCATGCGTATATAAAAATGTGTCAGGCAAACAGTCTTGGAGCCTCAAGAAGCCATCTGTCCAATTAAAATGTTTCAAAGGGGCAGGGAAATCATGGCACAACAGAGATATGAAAACTGAAATGTTAGGAGATGGTACTGTCTGTAACGATGCTGCGAATGTAATGAGAGTAATTCATTAAAAACTCATCTCTTTCCTACCCAAGTGCCATCCAACATTGTCGCTTTAATGGGAACAGAGGTCTCATTAGATTTATTTTAGATACCATACTGGGAGATTACACAGTTTACTGGCAGAGTCACTGATGGTATTCAAGCTCTTCAATGCAGGTAGGCAGTTAGTAAGGTCAGACTCTGGTAATGAGCTCTCCAATCTCTGCTAAGCATTTGGAAAGGGAGCCCCTTTTCATTATGCACATACTGTACTACTTAACCTTAAAGACCATGGCTACAAATCCATTAGTATTGAATGTAAAAATCTCAGATAACCCTATCAGTGGCACTATATCATTAAAGAGTTATTTCAGAAGGCTTGTCACCTAAGTACTGGAAACTGTGCAGTGGCAGGAAGGAGGAAGTGACTAAGGAAACAGAAAAATAGTATTTATATTATGCAAATTAATAGCACATACCACCACCACCATCAATAAAAAAGTTGCCTCAGGTAAAAAAAAATGTTAACAACACTGCTCCAAACATGAGAGAGATACCAAATCTATTAACACCTTGCTTGCATGCTGGATTATGTGAAAGGTTGCTGCAGCCGCAATCTATGCAGGCCCTGACCAACCAGGGATCTCAGCATGGGGAAAAGGCTAACACATCTGTGTGTTCTTTATTACACACTCTCTCTCTCTGTCTGCCCAGGAGGGTTTCACATGGTCGTCAAGGTGCAGGAATGTTTGTCCATGGACAAAAAGCAGTCAGCTTAACCCATGTCTGTGAGATTGTAGGCAGAGAAACAACAGCTGATGTTTTTCTTATGACTGCATGTCTATGCCAGGAAAAGCTTCACCGGTTGACCTTTGGTTGATGCAGTGGCTAAAGTACAATATATTTCTTCTGTAAAAATGGTGGCAACACTCATGTACAGAGGGCCTGCCTTATGTGCTTCTTATCATCCCCTGGATTTTGTAGGGAAGGCTATTTCTTCTTTTGAGAACAACCATGTCAACACTAAACCCTATGTTCTGATTCTTTCTCAATGCAGGAAAATTTGCAAAAGCTGGTACATATAGAGCATAGTGTCAAGGGTCAGAGCAACCTTCTCCAGCCGGGAAGGGTGAGTTCCATTTAGGCTTTGCTTCTCTTATAATAAGATTGCCAGCATTTTCTTCTGGCAGGGCTACTGTGTCTCCAAGAACTGCGTAACAGGCAGAGATTCAACGTGAGGCTTTTTCAATCACTTCATATCAGTTCCTGAAAAGAACAATTGAATTTGTTGAATTTATGCCAGTTATGCAATGTTTAAAAATGCAGGAGCCTTGCCTGGAAACCACCACCACCACCCATCAGCAACCTTAATGTGCATGTACATGTATTATGATATGATATGATATGATTTCTCTCATGGCTAATCCAGGAAGTCGATTTGTGTTTACTTTATTCACATAAAGGGGGATAGGACTTCAAGAATTGCTTGAAGTAGACATCCAAAAGTACTACAACATTCAATATGCTTTTCTTCCTTGAGAAGGCGCCCTATAGAGCTGATTTACATCTTAAGAGGGACACGTGGTGGCCACTCGCTAGCTCTCCATGTGGTAGCTGTCATTCATTTGCAGCGGATTACCATTCTGGCCAGCTGCTTATTTTTCTCTTATGTCACAGGCTTTGTTTTCTGTAACTTATAATGATTAAAATGTTTATCTTTTACTTACAAGGCAACTAAACGGGGGCGGGGTGTGAAGAGAATGGTCCTGTTCACATGATGAGCCACTGAACAGAAATAACCTCCAAAGGGAGCAGCTAGAGTGATGCCTCTGTTCTCTTCCTCAGGTGTTTCTTAAAGAAGGAACGTTAATGAAAGTGTCTGGGAAAAATAGGCACCCTCGACATTTGTTCTTGGTAAGGATATTTATTGATTTGTTACCTCTCTCCTAAATGCAGTCAAATGCCCACGAGCAGAGTTTGCTAACAAAACCGATGAATTACCCTATAGTTGTGATTCACAAATGAGGGACCGGGAGGAGCCAACATTTTGGTGTTAGGATGGATTCTGCAAAAGGTGTGACAATATCTGCACTCCCATTGGGGCTTCTTATAGCTTGTGGTTTACATCAGCGGCAGAGTTGGAGGAGGAGGTGGCCACGACTGCCACGTTTTTGCTTCCAGGCCCGCCACTGCCTCCACTGCTTCCTCTAAGCTGGCCAGTGGGTGGGTGGGGATGCTGGGAGTGGAGGGGTTCCACTCCCAGTATTCTTCCCACTAGCCAGTTTAAGTTTAAAGGAAGTAGCGACAACCATGGATGATGAGGCGGTACTGGTGGTGATGGGGAGGTAGAGGTGCACTTGTGCTGGTGGTGGGCAGTGGGTGGCAGAATTTGGTGCCCCTTTGGGTGACAGATCACCTTAAGGTGGGCCTGAAAATACAACAAAAAATGCTAACAGTCAAAGCAACCAGGAGCAACAGGAAATGCACGACCCTTTTAAAAGGCCCTATCTTTAAAAATGCCCATTGAAACACAGATTTTAACACCTGCCTAAAAACAGGCAATGAAGGAGCCAGACACACATCTCTTGGGGGATTGTTAATTAATCTGGACACTATGACCAAAAAGGCCATATCGCTTGTCCCTGCCCAACGTAGATCTGCTGGCATAAAGGGCAGCAAGAAGGGCCTCCGATGTTGAGCAGAATTCTCTGTCTAGTAGCTTCATATGGGAGGAGGTGATTCCTGAGATACTAGGTCCCTGGCCATCTGAGGGCTTTAAAGATCAAAAACGGCACCTTGAATTGGGTATGGAAACAAACCAGTAATTAATGAAGCTAACAATATGGTCCATCCTAGTGACTTCTGACAAGCTTAAGCATGCCTAATTTTGTGTTCGATTACAGTGCAATCCTGCCTACATTTGCGACTACACTCCACTGGAGTGGCAGGGGAGGAGGGCCATTGGCCGGCTCGGAGGGGGCGTGGATATTGGTGCCAATATCCTAAGCCCCGTTGTAGCCCACACTGGTCTTACATGGCCGCCCTCGATGTACGCCAGTTCTGGAGCTGGCGTGCATCTGAGGAGGCCCATAGGCCCTGGGCTCGCCTACACCCAGGGAAGGGGACAAACGTCCCGTTCTCCTGAGGTGCGCTATAGCAGCGCCGGCGCGGCCCGAAATGGGCTTAGGATGCAGCGGCCGGCCCTTTAGGACAGCCAGGCATCTTTATACAGGATTGCACCATTAGACTGTTAATTCATTTGAGCCGGGACTCAACCCTGAGTTTTTGCGAAGGATGCTTCCAGTGGTGTCGCTCAAGGTGGGGCGGAACACTAAGTGCCGCCCCACTCTGAACCTCCGTTTCAGCTCCATGCGAGGAGGCCCCACCCCCTCGCCTTCGGAGCCATTCGAGGCAGCGAAAGCAGCGTGCAGGGAGTCTCCTGCACGTTGCTTTTGCTGCCTCGAATGGCTCCGAAGGCGAGGGGGCGGGGCCTCCTCGCGCAGAGCTGAAACGGAGGTTCAGAGTGGGGTGGCACTTAGCGTTCCGCCCCACCTAGAGCGACGCCACTGGATGCTTCTGAGCACATGCTGTGTGCATTCCTCCAATCATCAAATAATGCCTAACATGTCACTGATATGGAATGAGGCTGCTAGGTACCAGACTAGTCCTATGCAATACTATTCTGGGAAACCCCTTTCCCCCTTCCTGGTGCATTGATGAAACAGCACTGAAAGGTGAAATTGGAAGTTTCAGTTATGGTATGCTTTCCACAGTTTGTCCTCACCATAAATGTTGAAGAAATGAAGTCATTGCTATAGCTGAAACAAAATGTGCATTGAAATGAGAGTAAATTTACTGTTCGAGAGCTATGGGGCAACCATTCCTAAATGTGACATGAGTTTAGGCTTCTGCTGCAAGTTCTGCTGTTTGAAATAAAACTGGCTGTTAACTGCAGGGGAGGAAGCAATAATAATCCCTCTGCAGCTGGAGATATTGCAAAAGCTAGTTCTTGGGGGTTTAATAGACTAATGAATATGCACCAGTGACAGTTCTCTCTGCTTGCCTGCCAGAAATGAATGACGTGGTCAGGCACGTGTAATTGTTATGAAAGGTAATCTGCTGGGGTTAGACTGAAAATAACTATTGGAGTCAAACAAAAAGCAAAGTAGCAGAGCCACACAGTTCCATATCTTGGATTTTGTGAAGGTTTTCAGGCAATCAGCCCTCTAAAAATAAAATGCATTGCTGGGAAAACCTGCAGAGTGTTTCACAGTGCCATCAATTGAACTGGAAATTGCAGTAGGTCTGGTAGAAACATCACAATCCAGATAGTAACTTCCAATTTACATAATCATTAAAGTTACTTGCATGTGTTAAAAGAGCAGGTAGCTACAGTATATGCAGCACTTCCCCAGTGATATCATTTGGTGTGGTACTGAAACAGTCTGACGCTGCAATCCTATACACACTTTCCTAGGAGTGAGCCCTGTTGAAGACAATGGGTCTTATGTCTGAGTACACTTGCATAGGATTGCGCTGTGAGTCAATATGTTCACTCGGAAGGAAGTCCTACTGGGTTCAATAGGACTTACTTCCTTGTAAATACTATATGCTTTGCAGCCCACAAGGCATTTCACAGCATCCTCAGATGGTTGAAGAATGATTGCTTAAAGAAGGCAAGCGAGCCTGAAGGTCTTCAGAGAAGCTTGGATTTTTTGCACAGTAAATGTACAGTTATTAATACATTTTAAATAATTTCTCAACATATGCACATGTTGGCCTGTAGATACATAATATATAATTGGCTCCCAGTTCAATGCACACAGAATACTACAAAGGTATATACAGTATATACTATTTTTCTCAGTGTTAGGAGAGTATAACTATTTCAGCAGAGTATTTTGGTGTTCTCTGAAAAGAGGAAAGAGACATTGGATGCAGGAAACAGTCATTCCCCCCCCCCCCCCGAAGCAGAGCAAACATCCTGCCAGGATATACCAGATTCAACAATACCAGACAATTGTGTAGCTGTGAAGTATGTCCAGCTCCCTGCTCAGGATCGTCCATACATTATCCCGCTTAACAGTTAATGCAATCGTACTCAAACTGTGACCAGTTAATGCAATCGTACTCAAATTGTGGGAGCAGGAGACACAAAGAGTCAGATGGGATCTTCCTTCCCCACAAGTAAACACCTGGGTGGGTTGAATGATCCTGGGAGTGGGCCCTCACTGAAAGACTGAACAAATTCATGGAGGGCAGGTCTCTTACTAGTCATGATGTGCCACCAAGACACAGCATCCAGTTTATAGTATAAACTGCTAACTGAGCAATGAAGCATCTTTTAAGTGGTGGTTCTCTTTATATACAACAGGGGAAGAGCAACTGTCCCCATTCAACCCAACATAGTATCTTTGCTGGAGTTTCTTTTGCATCTCTTGTTAGATTGTGAGCCCTTTTGGGACAGAGAACCATTTTTAGTTATTCATTTTACTCTGTATACCTTGTGAACTTTTTTGTTCAAAAGTGGGATATAAATATTCTTAATAACAATAACAACGATAACAATAACAATATCAATAACACTAATAATAATAATAGTGAACAAAACAGCTGGAATAGGGGAGAGGGATTTTCCTAGGAGAGTTCTATTTCTGCTTGCCTGTGTTTTGTTTTGTTTTCAATGTTTTTGTCCCCCTCTTTTTTTGTCATCCCTTTTCCACTTGTCCCTGGTGACTTTCTGGGACACATTCTCATTCCACATTTGTCTATCCGTCCTTGAGAAAGGGCAGACTATGCATTACAATATTTGCTGTTGCAGGGAGTCACCTTGCACCTGCAAAACCGAACATGAGAAGTGGCCATGTGTGTGTGTGTGTGTGTGTGTGTGTGTGTGTGTGTGTGTGTGTGTGTGTGTGTGTGTGTGTGTGTGTTTGCACATAGCATTATTACAGACCAGATTGCACCCTTGACTCTCTTGTGCATGGCCTCTCGTGGAGTCTGGTGTTTCCTGGCCCTGTGAATCACTGTGTGCCTGCTTCCTGAGTCCAGTTTCTGCTTGTTGGTCGTGTCATTTCAGAGAATGCTAGAGTGAGGTACTGGTTCAGACAACACCCCACCGCCCTGCTATTTCCTGCTATAACCTTCTACTCTCTGCTCTCTCACGCACACTTCTGACTGAAGGGATTTCTTCAAGCTAGATGTTATCTATTCACTCATGCTCTCAACAATTTCTTAGCAAAGACTGCTTTGGAGTGGGCATGAATAGCTACCATCTTCCAGGAGATTTTATTTAATACCCATTTTAGACACCAACCCTAGGGATTAGGTTTAAAAATGTTGTCTTTTGAAATTGCCTGGCATTCCAGCCTTTTTGGCACCACTGAAGGCAATAGTGTATAGCAAAATGTTATCATATTCATAAGATATGTAAATGAGACAGACTTCTGGCAAGAGATTTTTTTGCTAATAGACATCAACATATTTGGACCAAATCATGGTATATTTATTGTCCTAATTCTAATTTTCTTTTAGGACAAAAAAATTCAGTGAAATCCATACGATCATTAAGAATATATCATGTATGGCAGAACTACATGTTACAAAAGAACACAGCTGTGATGCAACCTAAAGTGGTACCCCCCCCCCATGTTGAGTACCCTGTTCTGCACCATAATATCTGGGGAATTGTAATATCAAAAGTGATGTTTATTATAGTATGTATTTCCCTACCCTCACTTCCCATCATTGACTGCCTCTTGGTGTGGGCGGGGAAATGCACATTGTAATGATGTCAGGAAACAAGCTAAGATGAATTATAGCGCAATCCTGTGTAAAGATCCGGTCGGTGGCCCAGGGCCACCTGCCGGATCCTGTGCACCGGCGGCCAGGCTGCCGCCGGGCCGGAGATCTACTCAGGGAAGGGGACGCTCGTCCCCTTCCCCGAGTGTAAACAGAGGCAGGCCCGGTCAGCCTCCTTGGATTTCCATCAGCAAAATTGCTGGCGGAAGTCGGAGGAAGCCGTATAACGGCCCAGCCACCCGACGGGGTCCGGGATATGGCCGAGGCCATCCCCTGCCCCCTCCCGGGCTGACTGGGCCAATGGCCGCCCTCCCTTGCCCAGCAAAACAATAGCCCCGCCCGCCAGATCCTGGCTTACCTCGTCCAGTGGCCGTGGGGTCTTCCCGGCGCCGGAGCAAGGGAGGCCGGCCTCTGCGCTGGCCTTCCCTGCTCACGAGTCATCGCGAACTTGCTTTACGGCACTTCGTGATGCCTCCCAGCAATGGAACACTCGTTCTGTCGCCGGCATGTCCGGTAGGATTGTGCAGTTAGATTAAATGATATGAAGTAGAAAGGCAGGTAAAAATGTGGCATAGGACTGCCAAATGGCATTCCTGTGTAATACAATATATAGTTTCATATTTTAGAGAGAGAGAAAATCCAGAGAAGAAGTAGCAGTAGACTAGTCAGTCCTGTCCCACGATCTATGACAGCTGGATCAAATAAAATGAAAGTAGCACAGAACCACACAACCTCATACAGGAAATCTTTTATATTTTCCAAATAGTTAACCCTATTAAAATGAAATAGTTGAAGAAATAAGGAGTGAGGATTGGCTCTTGACAACATCAGTTAAAGTGGAAGTCGGACTTTCTGATTGGATGGTGAAGATCCAGCATTTCAGCTCCTAGTCAAAGCCATAGATACAAAAAAGCTTGATAAAATAGGATTGTCAGCCTAGAGATTTTGGTCAAGTTGGTGGACGTGCTTCAAAGGAAATAATGGTGTACGATCTACTGGTTACATTATGGAGCTCCATATTGCTTCTGAAGCAAGATGGCTAGTATATTTCTAGTACAAATTTGGTACTAATACCAATGCAGTCCTCCCCATATAGTTATTTTGTCATTCAGATGTTTAACTTTACAACCCCCCTCCTAACAAGCTGTGCACCGTTAATTTGAATTTCACAGTGGAAAGTCATGGCTAGTGAGGCCTTCAAACAAGATTATAGACATACTTCCCTATATGTAAAGACAAAGCAGGTGGGAAGTAACTCTAATGGGCAATTAACAAACACAACCACTATTAATGTTTAATAAAACTGAAGGATACTAATCATGGCTGCCATAGCAACAGCCTGCACGAGTGTGGTTTCCTTAATCATCACCAGCCATACAACATATTGGGCTTTGTGGAACTATTTCTTCTCAATAAAATAAGCAGAATTTGTAGTTAAAGAGGTGCAGCAGCAGTGCCTGCTGGGAAGATCCTGACAATGCCTCACAGGAGCTAATTTTTGGATTGGTAGGGTGTCTTTCACTAGCTGCCTTTTCTGTGACTTGGAATGACCCCAAACAATATGGCTGCATTAACAGGCAAGGAAAGGGCACAGCCTTTCCTATAAGTACACTTAGCATATTCAAAGGATCCTACAACTTATTTCTTTTATGTATTTCTGCACTGGGAGCATCTCATTTTGGAGGTTCAATACATGTTACAACCGGTATGGACCAAGAATGTTTTTGTAGCTTAGTAGCAAAATTAACTTTTGACATTCTTCCTATAGCATCAGTTGCTACAAACCCACATTCAGTCTTTATATCCCACTGAAATTCAGTTCAGTGAACCAGTTTTTAATAGCTGAGGCTTTTCCTCCCCTAAGCTCACCAATCCCTAGATTCCTGGAAGCCTTAATGAATTTGTCTCTATGGGTATGTTCAGTCCTTGTTAAACTGGGATTTATAATCTCATGATAGTGCAGGGGTCACTGTGATGATTAGATTAATGTTGGCAGGGTGGGTAATTTATGAAGCAATAAGTAAATGATACAAAAACTTCCTTGACAACCCATTTGTCACCTTGTCATATGCAGTCTATTGCTGCTGACGTTGGAAAAATAAGCATGGGCACTTTAAAAGAAACAACAAGGAAGTAATTCTTGCACCTATCATTTCTGTATTATGGTAAATTCACAAAACTGGTTGACATAGAATAATCTGTAAGGGGTACCTGTATGTTTTGTCCCAAAGGGCAAACAGGAGTGGGGAATTTTGGCTAGGAAATGTTGCAGGGGGAAAGGGCTAACCCCCCTCCCCCAGCAGTACAGTCTTGGTCCCTGTAGGGTTCCCCCACTCCATAGCTGCATTTATAATTTTAAAAAGCTGTGGGGGATCCAAACATGGCTTTCCTGCTAACTACCTGTTCAGTTGCAGCCTTAATCAGGAGCATATATAGTGCTTGGAATATCCTGATGTATGTAACTTATATCAAAGGAGTTGCCTTCTCTGCTAATGATAGTCCTCTTTCAACATTTCTGAAAGCATCCAGTGTTTAGGACTTCAGAAAAACACACACCTCCAAAGCTGTTGCAGAGACCTGCAAAATAAATACCAATTGTTTAATAGCTGTCTTAACAAAGGTGTTGTCCATAGTGTTCCCCAAGGATTAACTGAAAGATTAGAAAAGTACTTGTTTATAGCTAGGATAAATCTGGCACTGAGGTGCTTTGTTAACACTATAAGAAAGCACATCGTTGTTGAAGACATCTTTCTAATTTTTGGACACTCCATGGTCCTCTATGGGACTGCACAGATCTACATCAACCTTTTGCTGGCATAGATCTGTTAAGCCAAAGGGGCCATGTCTGGCTGGGACGGGGATTCCGCATCTGATGAATGTTGCTACTGCCAATATCCACACCATTCCACCCCCAATCTGCCCCAGCCCTGCCCAATCCACCCCCACTGCTACCATGACTGCGCCAACAGTACTGCTGCTGGCATGTGGCATTCCAGTCTTTTCACTGGTGGCAGTGCTCCACAGAGCTACAGAGAGGCTGCCATGATGGCGGACCATGTTGTACTCTGGCAGACCTCAGGATCCACCAGCATACTGTGCAGATAGGATTGGGCTGAAAATATAGTTACATAAGTGATCATACCAAAGAAACTTTCTTATATTCATTAATGTCTGAATTATATCTGTCTTTCACACATCCGTTATAAGGGAGCTTTCTGTATTTTGTTCACCATCTCTTACAGCCCAATCCTATTGGGTTCTTCTGCTGGCAGACCGACGCCAGCAGATACTGCCTAACTACAGCTGCAAAAAACCCTCCAACAGTGCACGAAGCCTTGCGCTGCTGGAGTGCCGACGGAGAGGCCACAGTGGCCTCGTGCATGGCTACGGCACTGGACAGGCCCGCTGACCCAAGTAGGCTGGATCTTCACCATCCAATCAGGGGGCAGGGGGGTGGATCGAGTCCGGGAATGGGTCAGATTCAGCAACAGCGGCGGCCACTGAATCCAAGCCCCCTTCCTGAACCTGATACCACGGCCTGGGGCCACATGGACCTGCACCAGCGATTTCACTGGAATGGGTCCGAGTAGATCTCTCCGCACTGCGGAGGCTTACCCCTGGGTAAGGGAACAAATGTATCTTATAAAGTATGTTATAAAGTTTTCCTGTATTTATTTATTTATTTATTTATTTATTTATTTATTGTGAGTATGCTGGTCCCTCTGTCCATGTTACATGCCATTGCCAAACATGATTAGAAACTGGAGTACCTCTGACCAATTCCATCCTCAAATGATAATAGTAATGAGTGTAACCGAGATAGCAGACCTTTCCATTTCTTCTTGATGCAAATTACTGGGCTTGGGCATCATTGGGAAGAATTGTTCTTAAATATATTTCAAAAATAAAAGGGTTTAAAGGATGTTAATTCTGGAATCATAAGAACATAAGAAGAGCCCTGCTGGATCAGGCCAAAGGGCCATCTAGTCCAGCTTCCTGTATCACACAGGAAGATGCCTCAGGGAGCACACAGCCAACAAGATAACCTGTTTCCTGCTGCCACTCCCCTGCACCTGGCACAGAGAATTCATCATATTCCCTCTCTGTAATTTTTGGGTGACAGAGCTCCTTAGTGAGAAAATACGGAAACCCCTGCATACCATACTGTACTGTGTGTTCTGTGGGCCAGGACCTGAGTGGCGAGCTAGGCAGGAGGTGAAGCAGTCATTTGACCTGCTTCCACCACAAACATCTGGCCACATTCTTACCAATGCAATGTGGTCCTAGTTGCAGAAGCTTAAATCCTGATCTGAAATTTTGAGACCAACCTGTCTTCAGTAACAATCCAGGTAGTTCATCAAGTTGCTCCTTGCCCTGGACCCTGAATACCAGCAAGACTCGTAAGGCATAGTGCAAGTAATTGATTTCATCTTTCTCTTCATACAGATGAATGATGTTCTGCTGTATACGTATCCCCAGAAGGATGGCAAGTATCGCCTGAAAAACACCTTGGCTGTGTCTGGCATGAGGGTAATCTTGTGCCCCCTCTTTTTGTTTAGCTCTAAATTTTATTTAACTGAAAACCTAGTGGTGCTTTTTGTTGCCTCTGTTTCTCTGTCCTCGTAGCTGGGAAGGAAAAGGAGGCATGCTATCTCCATGCTAGTTCTTTATTGCAGCTAGAGTGGGGGGGGGGGGGAATACAGATAAAGCACAAGAATTTTAAAACAAGTTCAGAAGCAGTGAACAAGCATGTTAATTAAGTCCTAATGAGGCAGTTTGCAAAGAGACTGGTCATGAATAATGTAAATCAAAATCAGATTTACTATCCAATCAGGATTCTGCATGGCCCTTTCTGTGGGTACTGAGAACTGAGACAGCAGTACTAGAAGGGAGCCTGCCCCACAACCACCTAAGAATAAAGCAAAGCAATTTTGGACCTGGCATTGTACGAATAAAATTAATCTTCAACAGAGGATATAACTCAGAACAATTCTAGCTTTCTTCCTGTTAGGAGCCTCCAGCTATCTATTTTCCCGTCTCCTCTCCTTCTATTGTTTGTAGGGATTTGTAACCAGTGCGGGTGATTGGTTCAGAAGCTGAATGACCTGTTGGTAGAATATTCTGCTAATTTTAAATTGAAACAAAAACCCAGGCAAAAAAGGCCTGCAAGCACATTGCATCATAAGAAGAGCCCTGCTGGACCAGGCCAAAGGCCCATCTAGTCCAGTTTTCTGTATCTCACAGTGGCCCCACCAGATGCCTCAGGGAGCACAAAAGACAACAAGATACCTGTGTCCAGTCACCACTCCCTCACATTTGGCATTCAGAGATAGGCTACTTACTGTTCCCTTACCCAGAGGAGGCCTTCGCAGCTTGGAACTGCTCCACGGGATGCAGCACATGCCACGTTGGAGGGAGCAGCTGCATTGGCACCAGGGGAGTTGTGCTGGATTGGGCTGCAACTTCCTTCTTTGCTTCACATAAATGCCATTTGTCTTTAGGTTAGCCGTCCAGTGACAGAAAAAGCCCAAAATGTCCTGAAGATTGAATATGCTGAAAACTGCCTAACGCTATCGGCAAGGTAAGCATCATCATACCACTATTTATTTATGTTTGATCGAACTGTAGACCAGTTCAACTGCTCCCTGAGACCTCGTTAGTGTTTGACTATATTTAAACTACATTAATATCCATGGTGTTTTGGTAGATAATGGCTGAGTGTTTGAGTATTAAGAAAGGATTCATTTTCAATGTAAACCCCATCTTCTGAATTTATCTCAACACTTACCGTATTTTTCGCTCTATAAGATGCACTTTCCCCCCCCCCCAAAAAAAAATAGGGGGAAATGTCTGTGCATCTTATGGAGCGAATAGTGAAAAAAATGTCTATAACAGTTTTACTTACCTGGTTGTTGATCTTCAGCTCCAATCTTCGGGTGCCCCAGCCAGCTCCCAGTCGCGTTTGGCACCTGGGCTAAGTTCCCAGGTGCTGGACGCGACCAGGGAGCCCTGTGCAAACATCGCAGCAACTGCGATGTTTGCGCAGGGCTCCTGGTCGCGTCCAGCACCTGTGCTAAGTTGCCTGACGCTGGACGTGACTTCAAAGCCCTCCAGAAACATCCGAGTTCCTCCGATGTTTCTGGAGGCCTTTGAAGTCGCGTCCAGCGTCAGGCAACTTCACGCAGGCGCTGGACACAACTAGGAGCCCTGCGCAAACATCGCAGTTGCTGCGATGTTTGCGCAGGGCTCCCAGGTCGCGTCCAGCGCCTGGGAACTCAGCGCAGGCGACCAGGAGCCCTGCACAAACATCGCAGTTGCTGCGATGTTTGCGCAGGGCTCCCAGGTTGCGTCCAATGCCTGGGAACTTAGCCCAGGCACCGAACGCTACTGGGAGCTGACTGGGGCACCCAAAGATTGGAGTTGAAGATCAACAACCAGGTAAGTAAAACTGTTAAAAGCAAGATTTTTTTACACTATTTTTAGCTCCATATTACGCATGCGTCCTATGGTCCGGTGCATCTTGTGGAGCGAAAAATACGGTATAATAAGGTGAAGCCCTCACCTCAGTGCTGCTGAAGATTTTTAACAAAGAAGAGCAGAAAATCTATTTCTAATAGACCCGTGGCCCATTCCATGATCTTTTCTAACTTTTTCTAACCTTGTCACGCTTTGTCTGATTCACTTCTTATAACTTCACTTGTCAAGGCATGTCCCTGAGGGAACTGAGGGGCTGATGAAAAGTAATAATTAGCCAGTTCTGCACAGTGGGCTTAAAGGCATTTTATAGCATTTAAATGACAGAGGAAAGATTAAAAACTTTACTGACAATGTAATAGGGTCTCTGTTTACAAGGAACTTTGCTAATGAATTAGCAGCCATCACAAACAAGAAGTCCATTAAGGATGTTCAGAGGATCAATGGCAGCAGGAATCTATACATCTGTCTCGAGCAGAAATAGAATGGGATCTTGCTGGTGTGTGATCTGTAGCACTCCGGGATGCTATGAGTGGCAGCAGCAGGTTGGGTCCAGGTATTCCACCTGACAATGGCATCATTTCCAGGCAAAGAAGTATCGCAGGAACAGAAGGCAAGGTTGGAGATGGAGGAGAAAGACAGGGAGCGAGAGATCAAAGGAAGGGTGACTCCAGGGTGAGTCCTTGCAGACCAGGGTCTGCAAGGAAGAGAGGCACAGCAAGGGGTGAGAGAGGTGGAGAACAGCAGCAGAAAGGTGAGGAAAGCAGTGAGGGGAGAAAGATGGTGGCAAGGAAGAGATAAAGGAAAGGTGAAGGCTGACTGGTCCATTCATGAGACCAGCTGAGGCAGTTGCCTCAGGCAGCAGATTGGTGGGGGCGCCCACCTACTTGCTTCCCCTGCACCTCCTTCTCATTCCACTACCTGGACAGGAAAAGGAAGAGGGGGACAGAGGGGAAGAGACATGTGGAGGGGAGGGGAGGGGAGTGCTGCTCTAGAACAGTGGAGAGTGGGAAACTGGCACATCAGCGGGTAAGGGGAGGCATGCCGCCTCTGGTGTCAGGAGGTCTTGGGCCAGATTTGGGGAGGACATTAGAGGAGGGAGAATCTTGGAGAAGGGGAGAAGAACTGCAAGCAGACCAGACAGGCCCTAGGGACTTAGGGCTGTTGGAAGGAAGGGGGGAAAGCAGAGAAATCAGCGAAAGCACCCCCTTTCCCACCACCTGGGCTAGTTGCTATCAATAAAACCACACAGGCTTGGTTAAGGTTTCATAAGAAATACTTTACTCACAGTTCATAGTTGTATACATGCATCTTCTGAAGTGATCAGAGGCTCCTACTACTTTGGAACAGAGAACCCTAGAAGCTGTTCCCTTTGTGTGGAAATGTGGCGGAAGGGAACTGTGTTCTTCCATTGTGGAGACAGAGCACACATCTTTCTCCTTCAGTGGTCTGGAAGGAAGTGGTGTGATAAAGGGCAGGAAGGAAATAACGTTAAGGACCACACCTCCCGTACAGCAGCGTCACTAGGGCGCGCGCTGCCCTGTGCGAGGGCACGCGCGCCACCCTAATGACCCCCGTGCCGCCCGACAGCCAGCCGGCGAGGATGTCTCCGGAGCCGACAGCAGCGGAGCCTCCGCTGCTGCCGGCTCCGGAGACATCCTCGCCGGCCGGCTGTCTTGGGCAGGAGGAGGCCTCGGAGCGTCCGCCCTCGGAGGAGCTCCAAGGCCTTCTGAGGGAGGCCCGATGCGTGACGACATATTTATAAGGTTTCGCGCATGCGCAGTACGTTTCTGAGGGCAAATTTGCCCTCAAACGTTCTGCGTATGCGCTAAACCTTGTAAATATGACGTCGCGCATCGGGGTTCCCTCAGAAGGCCTTGGAGCTCCGCCGAGGGCGGACGCTCCGAGGCCTCCTCCGAGGCGTCGCTGGAGCGCAGCGGGAAGGGAGGACCGCCTGCGCGCGACACGCGGGTGCACGCGCGCGACCGCGCGTCACCCATTGCGCGCGTCGCCCCCAGGCGGTCCGTCCTTCCCGCCACGCTCCAGCGACGCCTCTGCTCCCGCAGGGTCCGTAGAAGGGCAGGTAGATGGTCATAGGTGACTGGACAATACACTGCCCTCCAGAGTCCTGCAGGCAGTGTTGCATCCAACTCCCAACCCCTGTACAGGATGTCCTCACTTAACGGCGTAGATAGGTTCCTGGAAACTGCGACGTTAAGTGAAACAACGTATAATGAAACCAATTCTCACAGGTGGGCTCAGTAATGCTCAGTAATGCACCAGTAATTCTGGTGGACTTGCTGCATGCTGCAAAGCTGTTTCTGGGACCACAACCCACTTCTTTGGATTTGAAGCACCAAAGTCATAGGAAAATCATTGGTAGGTAGAGCATACCAGTATCTGCCATTGAGAGTAGTCACCATCTCATCTTTGTTACTTGGCTACCTGGCAGCCAAGATAAGAAGATTCCTTGTACGTAGTCTGTCCATGGGACGTGTCCCCAACCAGAGTCTTACTGGGGTGGGGGGGAGTTGGCAACTCTAGTATCAAGGGCTTTAACATTTTGCAAATAGGAATTTTGGAGTGAGGGGAAAGGAAAGCAGTGTTAATTTGACTAGTGTGGAGAGTAAATCAGGCTGGAAGTCAGGGCCACAAGGTGAGGTACAATATCTTATCTCATTATGCCTCTGTCCTGGGCCCTCTTTTCTCCAGCAGGGTCATTGAGCTTTATAGCAGCTGATGTCTTTCACAGTTAAGTGCTCACTCATGGGGGTGTTGGGAATTCAGTGTCAGCCAAGGATCATTGATCAGCTCTTGCTTTTCTCCCACAATAAGGTAAACTAGTCTCAAGTGTCTTTGTTCGGTAGCTCTGTGTGGAGCACAGGTCAAGGAGATCGCAACAGTCGGATGGCAGCACTGATGCTAGTGGGAATGTTCTCAGGAAGTGGAAGACAGTTAGCTAGCTCTGAAATTAATGCTTTGTAGAGGTCAAAGAGCTCAAAATTGCACACCCACTGAGAAGCAGGTAGCCAGGATCATACGTCATTTAAATACAAACCTAATCTGGAGCTGTTCTTTGACAAAGGGGAACGTACTTATGGGCTCCATTCTCTGCCATTTGCCATCTCTTAACCATTGGAACAACGGGCAACATTAGAATTATGTTGTTGTTGTTCAGTTGTTAAGTCGTGTCCGACCCTTCATGATCCCATGAACCATATCCCGCCAGGCCTTCCTGTCCTCCACTATCTTCCTGAGTTCACTCATTTTCATGTTCGTTGCATCGGTGAGGCTGTCTAACCATCTCATCCTTTGCCTTCCCCTTCTCCTTTTGCCTTCAATCTTTCCCAGCATCAGAGTCTTCTCCAGAGACTCCTCTCTTCGCATTAGGTGGCCAAAATATTTGAGTTTCAGCTTTAGTACCTGTCCTTCCAGGGAACAGTCAGGGTTGATTTCATTTAGGATTGACTGATTTGATCTCCTAGCAGTCCAAGGGACTCTCAGGAGTCTTCTCCAGCACCACAGTTCAAAAGCATCTATTCTTCGGCGCTCAGCCTTCCTTATGGTCCAACTCTCGCAACCATACATTGCTACTGGGAACACCATCGCCCTGACTATACGAACTTTTGTTGGCATGGTGATATCTCTGCTTTTTATTATGCTATCTAAATTTGCCATAGCTTTCCTTCCAAGGAGTAAGCGTCTTTTAATTTCATGGCTGCTGTCTCCGTCTGCAGTGATCTTGGAGCCCAGAAAAGTAAAATCTGTTACTGCTTCCATTTCTGCCCCTTCTATTTGCCAGGAATTGATGGGACCCGATGCCATGATCTTAGTTTTATTAATGTTGAGTTTCAAGCCAACTTTTGCACTCTCCTCTTTCACCCTCATCAAGAGGCTCTTTAGTTCTTCTTCACTTTCTGCCATTAGGGTGGTATCGTCTGCATATCTGAGGTTGTTGATATTTCTCCCGGCAATCGATTCCGGCTTGCGATTCATTCAGCCCTGCATTTCTCATAATGTACTCTGCATATAAGTTAAATAGGCAGGGTGACAATATACAGCCTTGCCGTACTCCCTTCCCAATTTTGAACCAGTCGGTTGTTCCATGGTCGGTTCGAACTGTTGCTTCTTGACCCGCATACAGGTTTCTCAGGAGACAGGTAAGGTGGTCTGGTACCCCCATCTCTTTAAGAATTTGCCACAGTTTGTTGTGATCCACACAATCAAAGGCTTTTGCGTAGTCAATGAAGCAGAAGTAGGTGTTTTTTTGGAACTCTCGTGCATTGAGAATTATTAGAATTATACAAACTTATAAAAACAAAAAAGTCACCCTGCACAAAGTCCTTTAGACATTATGAAGTACAAATCACCCAAAACGCCATCTAAGAAACACTGTTCAAGGAGAAAGCTAGAAAGAAGCAGGAATGCAGCACAAACAGGATTAGGGAGATTTCTCTCTCCCTGCCCCCATAGCTGCTCCTCAAGCTTAAAGGCTGTGACAGACCGCATGCCGAGGCGAACGAGCGAGCGCCGAGGCGAGCGAGCGCGAGAGGCTGGCCACCGACCTGCTTGTCTGTAGGAGTGTCTTCCCGCAAATGGTCCCTCCTTTTGTCCCGCCTTCTTAAGAAAGTGATTGGCTAACACTACAGTTTACACCTGATTGGCAGATAGCCACTCTCCTCCCCCTCTCATCTGATTGATGGCTCCAGTAGCTCCGCTGTGCGGCCCCCTCAAACATGGCCCAGGAGGATTTTCAATCGTGCCGGAAATCGGGAGATCGCTCGCTTCCGCTGTGGTAACCAGATACCCCAGCATGCCTCGACTAAGCTCCTCAGGCATCCGGGACGAGCCGAGATTCGTGCGGTCTGTCACGGCCTTAATCCTCATCCAAGCTGCTGGTGGGGCTCCTAGTTCAAGCAAACAGATACCTCTCAGCTTCAAGACAGAGGGTTTGGAACACTATTGAAAACAACATTGTATTGGACACCCCTGAAAAAAAACATTGAGGCAAACTCAGTGGAACTCAGACACAGTTTTGTGATCCAGGTGAAAAATCATCAACCCATTTTTGGCACAACTTGAGGAGAGGGCAGGAAATCTGTGATCTGATTGCGTGTGTGCAGGGGGAATGGTTGGGATCAGGACCATGGTGCTGGGAGGTCAGTGCCATTTCTCTGATCAAAATCCCCCTGTGGGGCAAAACATACAAGGACCCATATTGGGCAAATAGCAGCTTTGGGTGCAGGGGATATGGGAGTAATTTTGATTGGAATCCCAACCAACAGGCAGAACTGGTCAAGAAGTACTGTATGTTCACCACCCATTTTCCATAGCACAACAGTGACCTCTAGTGACCAGTTAGCAGATGTGTGGGTTTATATTTCTCTAATACAGTATTTTTCCAGAGCAAGAGCAAGGAGTTATTCCCCTCTCAGAGGGCACACTGACAGATTGCTGTGAATTTAAGAGTTGTGGTGATGATGTGGCCATTTCTGATGCTTCCGATGCTTCAGTAGAACAGGGAGGAAACTTTAAGGGAAAAACTCCTTCAGTCAAAAACAGTAAACACTATCTTTGACCAAGTGACTGCATTTCTCCCCATAGCTCCTGTTCTGAAAGAGATGAGTGGTACAGCTGCATCAGCAGAAGCATCCCAG
This sequence comes from Plestiodon gilberti rubricaudatus, assembly GCA_026170595.1. Taxonomy (NCBI): domain Eukaryota; kingdom Metazoa; phylum Chordata; class Lepidosauria; order Squamata; family Scincidae; genus Plestiodon; species Plestiodon gilberti. The sequence goes on from JANXHW010000002.1 coordinate 225,922,947, forward strand.
ATGACTACAGGACTCACAGCGCAGCTGCTTTTCACAATAGTGTGGAAGTAAGTGCAGAGTCCAGCAGGTTTTCTAACCTATTTTGAGAGTAGGTTTAAGAAAAGGAGTCCCCTATGGCCAGACATTGAGAGTCTTTCAATGTAAATTGCCCTGCTGAAGCTTGAGAACAAAGGTCATCAGAGCATATGTACTTAAAATTCATCCTGCTGAGGTTGCTGCTGGAATACTAAATACATTTCAGTTTGTTATTATGCAGTGAGCAGTAGAGGAGCTTAGGTGCTTAGCTGGAAGAAAGAAAGGAAACATTTTGGCCTTGCAGTTTCCTGGAAAACACTCTCCTATGTAATCTGGCTTACATGGATTGATCTGAAGAGTGTTGGTGGATGGATGATCATGTCATGGCAAGATTAGGTGGCCTTTTCATGATTTGAAACTCCAAGGGCAAAACTAGATGCTTGGGCAGCCACAGGTTTGTGAAACTCACACTTGCCGCTTTCACCTCTAACACAGGGGCGGATCTTCTTTTTCCCCCTTGCAATGATAGTGGCAGGAAGGGTGACTCACTGCTACAATGATGCTGTGGATGTGCATTCCAGGTCCTCTAGGGCAGTGATTTTTCAACTAGTGTGCCGCAGCACATTGGTGTGCTACGAATGGTCTGTAGGTGTGCTGCAGGAGTTTGGGGGAGGGTCATTTATTAGTAGGGCCATGGGGGGATGCGAGACCCCGACCGGCAGTGTGGTGTGCCTTGTCAATTGCTCAATAGCTGATGGTTTGCCTTGCCAATTTTAGCACCTTGTCAGTGTGCCTTGAGATGAAAAAGGTTGAAAATCACTGTTCTAGGGATTGCATCATTTTGACTGTCTTCCAGAGACTATTTGGTCCCCTTGTGGAAGTGAAGAGGAAAAATGCCCCCAAGACAGCACTGTGTGTCTTGCACAGAGAGGCTGCTTTGTAAGGCACTGTATTTTGCAAGATGGCATTGTCCCCAGAGCTAGGGTTTGCTCCCACCCACAGTGGGGCAAACCCCACTACGGTTTGCGTCACCCAATGCGAGAGCTCATCGCGTCACCCCCAGTGATGTCACTAGTGTTGGTGTCACCCGGTGTGGTAACTCATGGTGTCACCACCATTAACTTTATTTATTTTAATATATAACAGTACAGGTCACCCAGCAAATGAGTAACCAACAAAAAAACAGTGGCCAACTTGATGACACACAACAGAGAGCCCAATCCTATCCTTTACAGCCACTGCATCCTGTGAAGATGGAGGGGGGGGGGGACCAGGAGGCTTCCACAGGGAAAGGGAATTTTTATTCTGCTTACTCCTGCATAAGCCTCATGGCCCGCAATGGGTCTCCTCGGACCTTCGCTAGCAATTTTGTTAGCGTAATTCCGAGGAGAGAAAAGGGGCAGGGAGGCTGCAGGGCAGGAAGAAAGGACCCGGCGCCATTAGTGGTCACACACACACACACACACACACACACACACACACACACACACACACACACACCCCGAGTGTGTCACCCGGTGAGGTCCTCCCCCCCTCCCCCTCAGTGATGCCACTGCCCAGAGCAACTACTCTAAGAAGTCTACACACAGGCAAAGCCTTATCCAGGAGGCACTTTCTGTCCCTCTGCTGCAAGCAGCACCCATCTGACCAGGTTACAGGTGTGTTTGCAAATGAGATTTTTCATGGTGAATGATGAAAAGGCAAAGGCTAAACTCTACTCCTTCTATTCACAGAAAATGATCCATATGATGCATAGGTTGTATGAAGTGGTAAAGCTAAAAATAAGCCAATGTATTTCTGTGTTTTATTTTCAGCTTAGGGAAAGGCTGGGAATACCTTTGGGTGAGAGGCCTCCAACCTTGGTCCCTGTGTCTCACGTCATGATGTGCATGAATTGTGGCTGTGACTTTAAGCTCACATTGAGGCGCCATCATTGCCATGCATGTGGGAAGGTAAATCTCTCTGGATGTTTTCAGTTCCTTTAGCAATGAAGAGCACTCTTTATCACACCAAATAATGTGGTGTTTTTTTTAACCAGCTCATAATGAGGAAGGGAATTTCCATTTTCAAATAAGGAATTTCACTAGAGCTTTGCCATGAGTGTTCGCCCTCCTTTGTGTAAGAAGCGTTGCCAGATCTATGATGAGCATAGATTTATTTATTAAAAGATTTTTACCTTGCCTTTCCAAAATTAGCTCATGGCAGCTAACAAATTCAAACAAATAATGCAAATACATCAAAGAAACATCAAAATATAAATACAATAATAAAATTAATCTAAAGTTTCATAAAACAACCATACACAGCCCGCCCAGAAACTCATAGCAGCAAACATTCCTTTTTTTATCATAAGCAGCATAAAATAACTTAATCAATACAAATAATGGCAGCCTAGTAGCAGCAATAAAAGAGCATAGAAAGTAATCAATAAAATGAGCAACAAATAAGCAGCATATGGAGGGTATGAGAACCAGTTTTCCTCCCAACTCCTACCCACACTCAAAATGCCAATCCAAACAAAAAAGTCTTTAATCCCCACCGGAATATCTCTAAAGAGGGGGCAGTTCTTAAATTGTAAGGGTGAGAGTTCCACAATTGTCATGCTACCACCAAAAAGGCCCTGCTTCTCACTGCTACACCTGTAAAGGCGCAATCCTGGGTAGGCCTGCGCTGGGGGAGTGTGTGCTCCCCCAGTGCAGGGTGTCATAAACGTGCCGTAAAACGCATTTACGGCACCTGGCGAGTAAGGACTGCCGGCGCATTGACTGGCGGCCTTTACCTGGGCTCCTACCTGGTCCTGTGCCCACCGGAGCAGGTAAGGCCTATACCGGCAGGGGCAGGGTGGACCGAGCAGTGAGGGGCGGCAGCCATTGGCCGCCCTGGGGTCTGGAGAGGGCAGATCACAAATGTGATTGCTATCATGTCTACTGTTCTTGTAGCAGGCCTCTGGGGACAGATCACTACATGATGCTAGTACTGTCTTCTGCAGGAAGTAGCTTAATCAAGAAGGACATTTGTCTTTTGTAAGTGGAGGATGATAATGTAGTTAATATTCTCCAGGAAAGAGAAAAAAGTGACATGGCTTAATTGCTTGAGCCATCTCAGGTCCTTTGTCCTGCCCTATAACCACTGTTCTCCAGTGCAGCTACTCTTTGCTTAAGGGCACATTGCATTGAAGATGTGTATGTTGTGGAATTGGATGGTCCCTGCCTTGTGGCACGTGATTAGATTGGATAATCTTTAGGTCCCCTCTGATTTAGGTCCTAACTCTGATTCAGCTCTCAGTGGCTCAGACTAAAACAGAGCATGTCTACCATATTTTGTGTTTTTATTATGGTTTTATTTTAATATCTGAAGGCAACAAATAAGAAACATTACCAACAATAAGTCCTTTGTAGGGTTACATAATGACAGTTCGTATTCCAGCAAGTCAGTTTCTCAGTTGTTGATGTTATTATTATTTCTATAGCGCCATCTGTGTGCATGGTGCTTTGCATAGAATGAGAAGACTTGAAAAGGGCCAGGTGCATGGTTTTGATTCCTTTCCTGGAGTTGACCTTGCCTGCCAGCATCTCCATTTCTCTCGTGTTCTTATAGATTGTATGCCGAAATTGTTCAAGAAACAAGTATCCTCTGAAGTACCTCAAAGACCGACTAGCAAAAGTCTGTGACGGCTGCTACTCAGAACTGAAGAGGAGAGGTTAGTTCTCTGTGCCCCTCCATGGTTAAGCCAATGAAGACCCTGTTGGCACAGAAAGAGCAAAGGCTTCTGTTGCGAACAGCAGGCCTTGGCTACTTTTGCAAGGACCAACTTTTTTTGCAACAGAAAGTCATTCTAGTGCTAATTTACATACTCACCAGCCGTTCATCCAGGAGTTATTGGGACAGCAGAAAGGCTTGGAGCAATGGCCACACCCTACCACTTCTTGAGGGCAAAATTTATGTTGTTTTGATGCGAGGTTAGACCACAATTGGCACTGGAGGAGGCCTGTATGCCAGCAGCTTTAACAGTGTGAAAACATCCTAACGGTGCAATTGAGCATGTCTGCTCAAAACTAAGTTCCACTATGTTCAGTGGGGCTTACTCCCAGGAGAGTGTGTATAGGATTGCAGCCTAAGTTACTGAGGGGTTTATTTTATGCAGCTTCCGCTGCAAAGCATCATTGCCACAAACCATTCAGGCCAGTTGCCTTTCATGTGTAGAGGTTAGAGAGTCAGCATGGTGGCATAGGAAGAGTGATAGGCTTGAACCAGGAAGGTTCCATTCAAATCCTCACTCAGCTATGAAACTCATTGGGCCAATGACCACCTCTCTACCTAGCCTACTTCACAGGGTCATTATGAGGGTACAATGAGAAAATCCAGCTATGCTCTTCTAAGCTCTTTGGAGATAGGGTAGAATACAAATGTGGTTAATAATGTTGCAAAGTTCATTGAAGGCTGAATTAGATCTTTGCAAAAGAGGAGCAACCCGCTGGGGAAAGTCAGGATATAAATCTCATAAATAAATACATAAAATTTCTCTCCCCTTCCTATTTCTACTGTTACAGAGCGGCCAATAAGCATGAGCTTCCCTACAAGTTCATCCAGGTTTTCAGGCAGTGCCTTCTCTTCTGTCTTCCACAATATCCACTACTCATCCTTCAAAAGACAAAAGAAAATTCCTTCAGCTCTTTTGGAGGTAGGATCAAGAATGGGCAAGGGAACTCTAAGACTGCATGCTGAGGCTATAGGACTCTCCAGTCCTCGTTATTTTCTATATTGCAGAACTAACCTGCTCTGTACTCTACCTGTGTCATGAGCTTTCGCCAACCTTGTACCAAAGACTAACTTTGGAATTAAGTCCTTTCCCAACATTGGAATGGAAAGCAAAAATGAGTTTGTGTAAATTCTTGCATTTCCCTTTGAAAATGTCAATTAAAACAATCAATGTTTTGGTTTAAAATTTAATTTTTTCAGTGAAACACTCCCCCCCCCCATTTATGTTTATTCCCCAAGTGAAATATTCTGTGGCAGAGAATTCCACAGGTTAATTATGCATTTGTGTGAACATATTCAGTTTTGATAAAATTGAAGCACCTGTTAATTTTTTGTAACCACAAGGGGGCAGAATGTATCTATCAAAATAAAGTTACTTCTTGAAGTTTAGCTGAGTTCTGCATGTTGTTGTGTTGCAGCTACAATATATTTTGGGGAATGATGTTTCTACCTTATCACACCATTTTTAAATCAGAGCTGGCATTAAAAGTTCCAGCCACAGGATGTTAAATTTTAATCAAATGTCTGCCCAGCAATTCTTAAGACCGAAGCAAGAGAAGGACCCAGGTCTCCCAAATCCAAATGGTGCACTAGACTGACCTTTTATTGTAACTTGTACTGTACTATATAAAAAATATATTCTGACATAGCCTGGCCTGACACATGAGCTTTCGGAATCACCCCATTAGCTTCTTTGGTGACAATGAAAGAAAATTCAGACTGATATAAATGAACTCACAGTTCTATGCACATACTGTATATACTCACAGCGCAATCCTATCCAACTTACACCACCGGTGTAACCAGCGGTGCAGCGAGAACGGGAGGCCCCAGAACGGAAAGGGGATTCAAATCCCCTCCAAAGGGGGGATTCAAAGGGGATTTAAACCTCCCCTCCAAAGCCTCCCGCCCTGCCCTCCCCCGCTGGTTACACCAGTGGTATAAGTTGGATAGGATTGCGCTGTCAGATCTACATTGTATGTATAGTTTAGCTATCCTATATCCGGACCGTGTAGACTTAAAAAATTGCAAAGGCATTCCGAGGAGGATAAAAATATTTTTAAAAAACTAAACACTGACTCTCATTTCTTAAATATCACTTATTAATTAGTGTCTCTTTGTTAAAACGCACACTCAAACACTCTTTAAACATCTTGTTTAAAACGAAATCTGAATTCAGTACAAGCACGTTCGTCTATACTTCTAAATCTTCTACTACTGAATTATGACTATCAGACTCTGAATTAAAGGCTGCATTTCTACATAATAAAAACCATGAGGAAAACTATCTGACTCTGGGATTAAACATTCCTTATAAGGCATGTATTGTGTTTATTACTATGGGCTTCTTACTGGATCCAAGAATTAGTGCATCAAATCAGATGCTGGGATTCAAGCGATGCCTATCATCAGGATTGCCCACGGCGCTCATAAGGCTGATCTTGTACTCCTGTTTTATGCCCTCCAGCTACCTGAGCTCTGCAATATGCTCAGCTTCAAATTATGAATATTTATGACTTCGTCAATCAAAAATGAGTATTACTTTCCATCTCACTGAGAAATACTATTTTGCCAACTGACCACCAACCTGTGTTTATCGCACATGCTGGCTCAACCCTGGGCATGCTTATTCAGAAGTAAGACCAACGAGACCTCTTTCCAAATAAGTGTGCCTAGGATTAGAGCCTTATGTAAATGATCTTGTGTAGCATCTTTGCACTTGAAATCTTGCTCTTGTCTAGGTAGATATCCTTAAGAAGTGCATGTGAGTTAAGGATTATACACTCTACTGTAGATCGTGTATAAAGCATCCAGTGAGTTGCAAATCCATCTGTTTTCATTATCATTGCCACCCGTTCACATTCATACTTGTTTAGGAAATATAATGATTTAAACTGGGGAAAGTGTTCATTACTAAGCATTCATGATCATAAGGTGCTGGGTTCTCCTCCATCTACAGGTGGCAGCCTCAGGAGAGGGCTCAGCTATCAGTGGTTATCTCAGCAGATGCAAGAGGGGGAAAAGGCATTGGAAGAAGCTGTGGTTTGTTATCAAAGGCAAAGTGCTCTACACCTACACAGCAAGTGAGGTAAGTTTACCATATGAGAGAGGATTGTCAAGTCTTATCTCGCACGATATACAGAACTGGACAGTTTGCCTGGTGCTCCAGTAATTCTCCTCACTAGCTTGTATCAATATTTAACTCTTGTACAACTGCAAGGCATTTCGTAAATATTAAAACATGCCATTGGTGTCATCGGATGGGCAATTTCCAAGACTGTCAAATTTGGAGCCCTACTTTACATTCCACTGGCAGACGAGTCTTGATCAGGCACTGAATCCCTACTAAAAGAGTCTCTGCAGTCTGCCCCAAATAATTCACATGCTTGTGACTAGTGCTCCCCTCTAAAGCCCATTTCCCATTCTGCACTGATTTCAGGACAAAGTCGCCACAGAGAGTTTGCCTTTGCTGGGGTTCACAATTGTCCCAGAAAAGGAAGACGGAAATATGGATGCAGTTTTCCATCTTTACCACAAGCAAACTCTGTTTTATAGCTTCCGAGCAGAGGATAACAATTCAGCACAGAGGTACTGGGTGTTGACTTGCCCACGATAACATACTAACCAGTGAAAACATGTGTCTGCAGTGCTTCTCGCTCCTCTAATGTGCTCACTTCCTTTTAGAACCTCTTTGAATGCTTCTAAACTAAGACATAACCGCTGTTGCCTCGACCCTAACTAGTGCCAATTTTAACACACCCAATAGGCATTAACACGCAAGATACAATTTGCTTGGCCATGACAAGGGGATCTAGGGTGATTTGGGTCATTCAGATACAGGCAGGGCAGCTTTGTGAAGGTAAACGAATTTCTGGTGTAGTGATTTGGGAGTTGCTCAGCACAAGCGCTGAGGGTTAATGGGTCCTGGCTCCTAGGGTCAATGCACCTAGGGTCAATGCATGTTACCCTTTCGGTCCTATAATTGTTATGCCTGAATACTTTTGGGAATATAAGATAGGAATACAGTATATGCAGTTTGCTTCCTGACCAGTCACCGAACTCTTGGACTAAGGCCAACCGCACCTGTAGCCCAGTTCTATGCACGTTCACCTAGAAGCAAGTCCCGTGGAGTTCCAATGGTGCTCACTCCCTGCATCATGTGAACCACCTTTTTATTTACTAGTTGAAAATTTTTCAATTTAATTTCAATGTGTGTGGCACATAAGGTTTTAAAAAAAATACTGTAATGTTAAACATTTAAAGCCTTGGAGCATGCAGAGAAAAGGCTGAAATGTGATGGGACTTGAAGGGCAACACCTGCTCTTACATCCACTATCTTTCTTCTCATTGTTCATAAAATGGGAAATGTGTGATTTCCTCACTATTGCACAGTTGATTAAAAGCTAATACTAAACACTGAATAATGCTCTCGTAAACCTAAAAACCAGCAGTGTTTCTAGACAGGCCTGCAGTGACAATGCAGTTCTCTGGCATCTGAATTTTAACTTTATGTGAGCTTGAATGGAGGCATGTAATAAGAATTTTGGTTCTGCTTTTTTTTAAGATGGATTGAAGCCATGGAGGAAGCATCTGTATTATAGCAGTTAACATCCAAGTGGACTTTAAATGAACACATTTGTATTTACAATGGAACCTTTCTATTGGAAGGACCGCAAGCTGGCTAAACATACTGGACAGAACTTGTTTTTCCTTCCTTCAAATTTACTTCCATGCAGGTGGAAAATTCCTATCTGTGCAAGTTCATCCATTCCATACACCACAGCTGCATCATATCTTCAAGATGGAGAATAAATATACGCATTTTTTTCTGAAGAATATGCTTGCTCAAAGCAACTGGTTCAGTTCTATTCAATTTCATTTTTTCCCCACAAAACTGAAATGTCCTAAGTTTTATTAAAACAAAGCTTCCTTTCTTCATGTCTAAAACTCTTGACTCACGCTACCACTACCAGTGTGTTTACGAGTTCCAGGATGAAATTCTGCCACACTTGTTTTGAATTATTGCCATAGGAAGTGTGTGAATGTGCGCGCACACCCAGCTTCTCGGTGGCAAGGTGGTAATTCAACACAAAACTGCATAAATGGTGGCAAGAGTTCTCTTCTTTACCAGCGTTAATGCACTGCAAACCCAGGTTTGGTGAAGATTGCATCAGTCTCCACTTCAAAGGATGTTTAATTTATTGTAGACCATTGGTAGTTTGAAACTGATTTACTTAGTATTAATATACTATTTTCATAGCTGAGGGAATCAGATTTTACTTTATAAATCTTGTTACTGCAATATCATTCTTAATCGAAAGCTGGTGTTAGCACCCAACTTCAGGGCAGAAAAACACTTAACTGTATTGGCTGTAGTCTAGGCAGGCTGGTTCAAATGTTTCCCAGGTCTTCTAACCGTCAGTCTTCATGTGATTTGCTGCTCTGCCCCAACCAAGCAACCGAGTAGAAAACGTACCTGAGTGCACTCCCCACTCCCTTGTGCCATTCCGAGCTCTAGAATAGGGGGCGAGATTCCACTGTTTTCCACCAGCTGGGTAAACACAGGAACACGATGTTGCCTCAACCACTTCTTGAGCTGGGAGCATACACCAAGACTGGCAGCAGCCACAGTGCCCCATAATATGTCACTGACTGTACATGTAGTCCCTTTCTTCTAGGAACGGAGTTCATACACAGTTCATTTGCAAATCTGGTCTTCAGTTCTCTCCTTACAGCAGGTGATGGTAACAGGACCAATCCAGCAGCCTGATATCACAAAGCCACATAGCAAGGCCAGTTCCAAACACAGGTCCCCCCCATCCACTGGTTTAGAAAAGCCCAGCAGCCTTAATGCCTAATCTGTCTTGCTCAAACAAACATTTCAGAGCTCCAGTGGCTGAATGAATTCCACTTGGATTGCTCTTTCAAGAGTTTCATAAACAAAGGTCCTCATCAAGCTGCACAGTTTCATGGAAACTGTCAGGACAAAGCCGGGATTCAAGTATAGTACAATTACTGGTAATTAAAAAGATTTACTGACCACCTTGCCTGAAAAGGTTTTATACTTGTGTGGGATAAGGGGAAGGTAACAGTATTACACTAGTAATGTGACCTAATGCAATAAGATGGCACATTGCGTTATTTTGCAAGCAGTTGTACAAGCACATGGAGAAGGTAACGATGTAACAATGAGACACTTACAATTTTGTGTGAGACACCTTGTGCAACAATGTTGCACAAGTACAAAACCAAGTCAAGTTTCTGTTTGCAAGAACTGCATGCTATATGTTCTATGTACTGTATATAAGCCCATTTATTCAAGCAGAAAGATAACTTAGGACAAGGGTTCTCAAAGTGGTAGGTTACGACTCACCACTTTTTTCGGAAGTGGTCAATATCCCTTTAAGGGGGGGTGGCCAGCAAAACTTCGGAGGCAGCGCTCCAGGATCATGCGTCCTGCCAGCTCCCGAAGGGTCCGGGGGGGGGGGGGGCGGTGCTGCCGCCTCTGCAAGCCTCCCCAAGGCTCTAAACAGCGGCGATCACCACTGTTTAGAGCCTTGAGGATGTTCCGACATCATCCCCCACAAAGACTTACAGAGGAGTAAACTTCTCTGTAGGACTTTGAGAAATGCTGACTTGGGATATAACCCTGACTGTTTAGAATGGGGTTCCCAGCCATTTTGTTAAACAACATAATCCATGTAGTCATTAAAACACCGCTATCCTGGTATTGTGAACAGATACACTTTGGACATTAATATGGTGAGATCTCTATCCAAAACACTTCTAACGATGGGACTTGTGAAAATCTTTTCAGCATGACTGACTGCGGCAAGGACCTTAGTGGTAGCCCATATAACCTCAGAATTACAGGATATATTTGAGTGAAACAGATTTTCATTTATTCTTAAAGTTACTCTTGGACATTTCAGATATACAATAAATGCAATTCTTTTTTGTGAAGAATAATTTTTATATTCTTAGTGTGCACCTCCACCACAACCTGAACTCCTAATTAAACTTCTGACTGGGCTAGAACTGCCCATTTTTTTGTATAAAGGTTTACATTTATTCAAACACAATATTCAATGTAGGACAAAATCAAAACTATGGCAGTGGTGCTTCATTATTTCAAAATCAGGTCTTTCATTCCACGCAGCACAGGAAATATGTAAAGACAAAGTATTACAACACAAGATTAATATCTTAAAATAGAAGTCACATTTCAGTATTTGTCCATCTTTCATGTTCCAACTTTGGCCTTGCACTGTACTATAGGGAAGCAAAAGGGAAGGAAGCAGAAAAACAAAAATGCACTGACAGAAACAGAATGTTAACCACAAAATGTAACACACTAAGTAACTAAGCAAAGTCTGAAAAACAAACATGCACTACAGAATAACAGTATTATGACATTTTGGTGCTGGCATTTAACTATCACTGTATGAAGTCGACAGAAAAAAACTGCTCAAATTTTGTTGTAAAAATACAGTAATTATTCAATTCTTGTTTTATGAAACATGAAAAAAATAAAAGAAAATACCAGCTCTATAGGAGTTTGTTACTTTTTCTTCTTAGGTTCTGTATCAGTATTTTACAAGTTACTCCTGTCCGTATTAAGTGGCAATTACCTTGCACTTTCAACTTCACTAGGAAAGTGCCTCAGTGTTTTCTGGTTTTGTTATTTAAAATAGCCCCCTCCTTCTGCATGTACTGTCTCTTCCCCAGTCCTTCCACTGCCAACAGTAGCAGCAGCCCAATCCTAAGTAAAAGGTTCACAGCCCAATGGTGGTGCGCCTCCAGCGCCGGCTGCCGTAAAGCTCGCTGCCAATCACGCCTGGTGATCATTTGAAGGCAATCTGGTGTGAATCACACCTCCATATGATTTACTGCATATGATTCACACTCCAGGTGTGGCCTGGAGGTTTGAGCCGGTGCCCTGCCTGAAGAAGCTAAGCAGGGTCGACCTCGGTTCCTGCTTGGATGGGAGACGGAAGCTGCTGACAAACCTCGCAAAGACATTGAGAAGGCATCGTGAGAGGGTGGAATGCGGAGGAGTCAGCTAGAGAGAGAACATCTAAGACAACCGTCCGAGGGTGAACTGCGGTGAACTGTGAAGCTTGGAAGTGCAAAGCACAAGCCAGAAGGAGGGCTGCACTCAGAAGGGAAAACATCTCGAGCATGGAAGGTTCTATATGGGAATAGAACAATATTGTAAAGACCCTTTTCAGGTCTAAAGATAGCCTGCCTATGTAAGCCGCCTTGAATAAATCTGATGAGAAATCTGATGAGAAAGGCGGGATATAAATACAGAGAATAAATAAATAAATAATAATAATAATAGCCTATTAATTTCAATGGCTATGACTAGGGAGGTTTTTTGTTGTTGACAACCACATAATAACACAAACCACCGCTTTCTGCTAAAAAAAATCTTCAGAAAATAAAATAAAACCATTTAATTTTGCATCATTCTTCATCTGCTGACACTGTACAACCTATACCACCTACCTAGTTCACTTCTAAAGTGGTTGAAATGGGAAAAAATTGGAATATTTTGTGAATATTGGAACACCGCTTTCTGCTATTTCATTTTGGTTAAACACTGAAGTCTGCGAAAAAATAAAACCATAAAAAACACCTCTAGCTATGACATCCCTGGGCACACACATATATGAGATACAGTATTTGGCAATAGATGAACCAGCCACAGATGTCTCATTTGGACTAATCTTTGGTGACCAAGCTAAACCAAGTACAGTATACATAACAAGACTAACAGCGCAATCCTGAAGTTCGTTCTGGTGTCAGAGCGAGCACTCTGGCACTGGAAGCCATCGTGAACATGCCGTAAAGCGCGTTCGCGAAGACTCGGGAGTAAGGAAGGCCAGCCTCCCTCACTCCGGCGCCGGATCTCCATGCGGACGGCAGCGGAAGGTAAGCGCTCTGTCGCCGGCCGCATGGGCGGTCTGGCCGGGCGTGGGAGGGGGCCCATTGGCCTAGCTGGTCCAGGAGGGGGCGGGAGATGGCATCGGCCATATCCCTGTCCCCGCCGGCTACGCCATTACACGGCCTCCTCTACTTCCACCAGCTATTTAGCTGGCGGAAATCCGAGGAGGTCGAAAGGGCCGGTCTTGGGTTTATACTCAGGGAAGGGGACAAGCGTCCCCTTCCCCAAGTAGACCTCTGACCTGGCGTGCGCTGGGCAGCCGGTGCACAGGATCCGGTGGGTGGCCCTGGGCCATCGGCTGCGTCCTTAGTCAGGATTGTGCCCAAATATATAAACATGTGGTACCTGGGATAAGCATACATCTGAGGAAGTGGGCTCTAGTCCACAAACATTTATGCCAAAAATCTTAGGCGTTAGTGTCACAAGAATCAGTTTTGTGTCTGCTATAATAACCAACTAACACCTCACTGAAAATGGGGTTATTTCAAGTCATTGTTGAGTATTATAAATAAGATTTCAATTGTTTTGGACCAACTGTAAATTTTGAAGCTTTGAAACAATGTAGCAAACCACAGGACACATCAGGAATACAGGATGAGAGGCACTCTTAGATGTGAGGAAGGTGCACCTCTTGCAAGGTGCAGTCACTTCCTCTCACTCATCTGCATTTGGACAGCATGGTGGATTAGGTGAAGCCTTCCTCACCATGCTGCCCAAGGAAAATGGGGATTGGGCCTATTGCTCACTCTCTGAGGGGCACATAGGCCACTCACTTGTTGGTGGGGGGGGGGAAGAGAGAGCTTGGGCACTTGGCTTGCTCTACCTGGCAGTGAGGAATGGAGCTATTCTCTCTGGGTCAGATCCTCTTTGCCATGCTCCCCAGGGAGAAAGGATGTGGGCAGCAAAAGTAGCAGCCACCATCACCACAGCCTCTCACAGACCTGTGCTTCCCTATCACATTACCCATAAAAGAGAAGCGCTACTACTTGCAGCACTGCCTCACCTCACCCACGTGTGTTCCCTGGAGGTCAGGACTTGTCCCAACCTTTTCCTCCGCGCCAGCAAAGCATCGGAGAGCAAGACTCAGCAGCTACCTCCTCACACTCATCTTCTCTGAGGATTAGACCCACGGAGGGGGGGAAGAAAGAGGTTATCCGGGCAGATCATATTCATGTAGCTGAGCCACCCCCAACTAGTCCTGCCCTTCCTCTTCTAAGTTATACTACTGTTGGCCGTCCAGTTTGGGACGGCAATGCTGAAACGCGATCTCCTCCCGAAAGCTTTTGCTTGCACATTTCTGAGCCCGCGCCCATCCACGACCCCTCTGCTGTAGGATGCTCACGGCCAAAACCCCGCTCCGTGCAAAGTCCCAACGGGAGTTGATGAGTCGTTTGCTGCCGACTAAACATGCTTCTTCGAACAAGGATTCTTCGCGCTGCGTCAGCGACCAGGACGCGCGCCAGGGAGAGAAAAAGAGCTTCTCGAGGCCCCGGGCAGGTCCCGCTCTCCCATTTTCAAACCGCAGCGCGCGCTTGCAACCCACCGGCGGCAGCATCTTGGCAATTAACCGAGCGGCTAGATGGCAGGAGCGGCGCGCGAGCGTTCCGTTCGAAGCCACCCCAGGTAGCCCCTCCCCCCTCTCTGCCGTTTTCCCTGCTCCGGCCCCGCCTCATTAGGCGGAGGGGGGGCTGGTTGGGGGAAGAGATGGAGGGGGCCGCGGCCGGCGCAATGCTGGGAAGAGGAAGCGGGGGAGCACTCCCAGGCGGCAACGGCAGCGGCGCCTGACAGGGTCACGAACTCTGACCTTTCCCAACGAGGCGCCGACCCCTCCACCCCAAACAATAACAGAAAACACCCCCGCCCATCTTCCTCGCGGGACATATTTAACCCCTTCCGCTCCGCCTTCCTCCCTCCCCGCGGGAGGGGCCCAATTCAGGCCCGACCAGACCCGTTACCAGGGCAGCCGTCGCCGCTTTTGTTTGGGCGCCAAATCCTGAGGTAAACTCAGTTTTAATCCTTTATTTTATTTTGGCAGCGCGTGGCTGTCGGGCCTTGCCGCCGTTGCTGCTCGGGTAGTGTCCGGTCGGGGTTTGAAGCACGTCGGAGACGAGCACCTGGTTGCACGGATGGAAGGGTTGGGTGCGGCGTCCTTTTTTTCCCCGGGGCTGAAACGGAGCTGGGGGGGGGAGAGAAGTGGGGGCGACTCTGGCCGCGGTGGTGCAAGGCTAAAGCAGCAGCCAGAGAGGAAGCAAAGAAGATGGAGTCTGAGCGGGCGGAGGCAGTGGCTTGAACCCGACCCTTTTACCTTTGCCACCGGGAGGGCGGAGGGGAGGGGGCGGCGGGTATTTTGCATACGGGGCAACCCGTCGCCATCTTAGCGGCCGTTTTCGTCCTCCCCCACTTCTCTGTTGACACTTCGGAGCGGCCGCTTTGTACGTTTGGGGTGCCCGCGGCTAGTCCTGATGAGGGGAAGGCGGACGGGGAGACTAATGGCGGAGGTTCTGGACTTGGCTGCCTGCCAGCGACGCCATCTTGCGCCTTGCTTCGTGCCTGAAGTGTCCTTTTTTCTTCCACCTCCCCCCTCCCTTTACGGATTGGGAGGTGGAGCTAACGCCCTGAGTGGCGACCGCATTCACCAATTGACGTTGTTTTGCTGGAAGGCGGGCTGTCTTCCACCTTATGAAAGGAGCGGGAATGTAGGAAAAGGATTTTGTGGTGAGTCTGTGAAGTTTTTGTGCTCTGCCAAACGGGGAGTGCTCATCACAAATCCTCCTTTCTCACGTTGGGGAAGATTGGTTAATTGCTGTTTTAATTCATCCTCTTTCCACATACCCTGTTTCCCTGAAAATAAGACAGGGTCTTATATTAATTTTGGCTCCAAAAATGCAGTAGGTCTTATTTTCAGGGAGGTCTTATGAGTGCCAGCAAAAATTCCACAAAATTTTTATGTACAACCTTCAGATCAGAGGATGATTTCACAGCAGCTAAAATGGGAGCCTGGGAGCTTGCTGCAGCCTCGGGCCACCTGCCCATCTCCCCACCGCCCTCGGAAAGCCAGAAAGCCATTCTTTGGTGATGATCTGCAAGGAAAAAAGTTGAGCCCACAGGAGTCTGCGAAAAGGCAGTCGGACGCAGTGACGTTTTTGAGGCTCAGTACAGTAAAACCTTGGATTGCGAGTGCTTTGCAAGACGAGCAAAATTGTTTTATAAATTTTGACTTGATAAACGAGCAAGGTCTTGTAATATGAGTACTGTACATTGTTCTGCAAGAGATCTGTATGTGTCTGCAGAGCGCATTAACAAACTGCTTCCCCCCTCATGTCCCTTTTTGCCATTTTGCTCTTGCAAACATTATTTATTTATTTATTTACAGTATTTTTACCCCGCCTTTCTCCCCGAAGGGACCCAAGGTGGCTTACAACATGGGGAAGGAATACAATACAGTATAAAAAATAATCACATTTAAAACAATTCACAAAAACTAGTAAAAAACAGCATCTAAAAATTAATAAAAACAGATCAAATTACAATTAAAACAAGAGCATAAAAAACAGCAGCACTCCACCTGTACCAGCAGGATGTTAAAAAAGGCAAGGACGAAGGCTTCCTTAAACAGGAAAGTTTTCAGGCCTCGCCGGAAGGTCTCCAGGGAGGGAGCAGTATGCAAGTCAAGAGGGAGGGAATTCCATAGGGTTGGTGCCACTACTGAGAAGGCCCTATTTCTGGCTGCCGCCCCTCGCACCTCCCTGGGCGACCGTACCCGCAAAAGGGCCTCCTTAACATAGCTCCTTAACAAGCTGTTCTCCCCCTTCCCCCTCCCCCTCATATCCCTGCCTCTTGCAAACACTTTTACTCTGCAGAACAAGGCTCCGGTTCTACAGATCAGACTTTGCAAGAGGCAGGGACATGAGGGGGAAGGGGGTGAATAGCTTGTTAATGAGCTATGTTTGCAAGAGCAAAACTGCAGGGACATGAGCCGCACTAGGTCTTATTTTCAGGGAGGTCTTATATTTATGAGTGCCAGCAAAAATCATGCAAAAATGATGGTAGGTCTTACTTTCAAGGGAGGTCTTATTTTAGGGAAAACAGGGTACATAGACGACCAAACCCACGCGCAGATTTCCTCAAAGTTATATCATGTGTGAGGACAAGCCTAGAGGAGAAGATGCTTTCAGTGGTTTTAATTAGTTCACAACTATCAAACTAATTGCATAAATTTGTGCCAGCATTGAGTATAGGATGTTATCAACGACGGAGGAATTGGCCAGTTTGGCACTGATATATTTTATAGTGTTTAAGGTTGCAATCTGTACACCCTTGCCTGTGAATAAGTTCCATTGAATTCATGGGAATTAATTCTGAGTAGACATGCATAAGATTGTAATGTAAATGCTTATAATTTGGATTTTAACCTTCTAATATAAATAATGGAATAAATATCTTGTGCATAGACCAGTTTGAGGTCCCTCCTTCCAGTACTTGAATTCAACTTCTAGGCTTTTCTTATGGCCTCTAGCTATGTTGGGGGGACACTGGGGGCAGTGACCCATAATGAATGGTATTACTGTATTGGGGAGTAGACATGATCAGAACTGGTTCCAGGCTAGGAGGGCAATATGTCTGTCTTTGGCCCCTTCTCGTCCCAGACCCATTCCTCAACTGTGCCATTTGAAAGGGGGTGATCGGTGCCTGTGTGTGTGTGTGTGTGTGTGTGTGCACGCACGCACGCACGCACGCACGCACACGCCTGCTCTCTCTCTCTCTCTCTCTCTCTCTCTCTCTCTCTCTCTCTCTGGGTAGTGTGGCAGGGAGGATTGGGCCCAGCTCCTAACAGCAGCCACCACTTGAACTGCTGACTTTGAGCAGCCCCAGTGGATTCAGTCTTCCCTATTTTGTCACTTAGTGGGAGGAGCAACTTCTTCCACTTGCTCATTTTGCCCAGAAAGATAAGAAAGAACAGGCTGCTGCCTCTGCTCATTCACTCAGTCTTTTTATTGGGGGGGGGGGGGATAGCAAGGTGGTGTGCGTAGGCAGAGAGGGCACCTGAAGAAAACAAGGAAGAGAAGGCGGCTTTTCAGTGCCTTCTCTTGAGTGGTGCAGATTGGACCCAGTGGATTGCCCAAAGAAGATTGAGCCCACACAGTTTTGCAGGGGCATTTGCCCTTGCTTGTTTGCCTACTCTTTGTGGGATAGACGAAGAGCATTTGCATCTGGCTGGCAAGAATAAAGTTTGAAAAGCACTGCCATAGTGCATATAGTACAGTTTGTGTTTGCACAGATGAATTGTAAAAACTTACATGGGGTCTTGCAAAATCCAGGCCCCTGCTCTGCTTCTTAAGTACACTTTACTAGTTCATTTATAATATGAAGTGAAATCCCAAGGATAGTTGCCATTGGATAGGCAACTGAAATTGAACATTTATAAATATTTTTGGTATTGTAAGTAAGCTAAAGATGCCAAATGCTGCCCCCCCCCCTTTCGTGGTGATATGCTAGCCTTTTCTCTTCTCAATCCCTGGAAAAGTCCCTTTCCCCTTGGAAAAGAAGGGGGGGGGTTGACATGAAAGAAGTGTGGACGAGAGGAGAATGCTGGGCTAGAGCATCGGAGATATTGGGCTGATCCTAGTTAAGCATATAATCATCATGATTAACCATCTGTTTATAGATTTCATTATACAGGTTGAGTATCCCTTATCCAGACTGCTTGGGACGGGAAGTTGTCTGGATTTTGGATTTGTCTGGATTTGGGAATATTTGCATAAATATAATGAGATCTTGGGATGGGACCCGAGTCTAAACACAAAATTCATTGTATGTCTCATATACACCTTATACAAATAGCCTGAAGGTAATTTATACAATATTTTTAATAATTTTGTGCCCCAGCATGTCTTGTACTATGCCAGCCAGGTGCTGGAAAAAGGTTATTTTTTACGTTCTAGCTCCCAAAATATCTGGATTTTAGAATAGTCTGAATTTTGGATGTCCAGATAAGGTGTAACCAACCTGTACCACCAAAGCCATGTTAACACAGCTTCCTTTACTCAATAGTAAGCACAAGAAAAACGTGTGCAGCCCTCTACTACAGTAAACATGGAGACCAAGAAGTACAGTTGGACCTTTTTATCCGCTGTGGTTCTGTTCCTGGAACCATAGAGGATTAAAAAAAATCAGTGTTATATGAAATCCGGGGGGGGGGGGAGGTCGGGAGTGGTGCCAAATTACCTTTTTTCCACCATCTTCACCCCTTTTAAAAGCATCTAGGCCAGGTGCCATCCTGTGGCAAGGAATTCCACAAATTAATTACACGCTGGGTAAAGAAATACCGTATTGCCCCGAGTATAGGATGCTCCTGATATAAGCCACACCCTTAAAGTTTGGTGTTTTTTTTTAAAAAATACATTTTTAACTTTTTTTAACTTAAAGAAAATATACACATTAGTAGAACAGTAAAACAGTACAGCTTTAGTACAGTTAAAGGCATAGGCACCCTGTCCCTTATTGAATCTGGGAACCCTAGTATAAGTAGCCTTCCCAGATCTAAAGGGGGGACAGAGTGCCAACCTTTAACCCTTGGAATTTGGGCAGGTGCAGCTTGTTGCACCCTTCCATGATGATGAGCTGCATCTACCCAAATTTCAATCGTTAACAGCACAATCCTATGCATGTCTACTCAGAAGTAAGTCCTATTGCATTCAATGGGGCTTACTCCCAGGAAGGTGTGCATAGGATTGCAGCCTAAAGGTTGGCACTCTGTCCCCCTTTGGGTATGATAAGCCTATGCAGGAGCTCTTGCTCTCAACTTTCAAACTGCAGGATCTATAAATATCTTACTTTCCACAGAGTCCTGGGGCTGGGACTTAAGGGTTAATTTTTTTAAATGCCTCTAAGGCTAGAGGTTGCTAGAGAGATCCTGGCCATATAGCAAGTGATTAAGAGCTGAAAACACAGCGCTTTGCAGTTTTAAAAAAGAAAAGCGTTTTACCTTTGAAAGAGACTTGGAGAGGCTTGAAAAAGGGATGCTTTGCAGAAAACTAGGCAGAAAACACTAGACTTTGATTGTAGGCCACACCCCTACTTTAAAGACTTGCCTTAGGGGACAAAAGTGAGTCTTATACTCAGGTCAGTACGGTATTTTCTTTTGTCTTTTCTAACTCTCCTGCCACTCAATTTTAGTGGATGTCCCCTGGTTGTGTGAGAAGGAAAAGAACATCCCTCTATCCATCCCATGCATAATTTTATATGTCTCAGAGCCCAGTCCTATCCAACTTTCCAGCACTGATGCAGCTGTGCCAACAGGGTATGCACTGCATCCTGTGGTGGGGGGACAGTCACGGAGGCCTCCTCAAGGTAAAGGAATGTTTGTTGCACTGCGGCTGCATTGGTGCTAAAAAGTTGGATAGGATTGCGCCCTCAATCATGTCTTCCCCACAGGTGCCTTCTTTCTAGACTGAAGAGCCCCAAACACAGTAGCCTTTCCTCATAAGGGAGGTGCTCCAGACCACTAATCAATTTGGTCACTCTCCTCTGCACCTTTTCCAGTTCTACTATATCTTTTTTGAGATGTGGCGACAAGAACTATACGCAATATTCCAGATGTGGCCTTACCATTTATTTGTACAATGGCATAATAATATTGGTCATTTTATTCTCAATCCCTTTTTTTAATGGTCCCGAGCATGGAACTGGCCTTCTTCACAGCTTTTAACACTTTATGGGTCAACACTTTCATCGATCTGTCCACCAACACCGCAAGATTTCTGTCCTGATCCATCGCAGACAACTCAGAACTCATTAGAGCAGTGGTTCTCAAACCTTTTAACATCGGGACCCACTTTTTAAAATGACACTCTATCGAGACACACCTAGCCTTACGAGACTTTAAAAAAAGGTGCTCTAGAAAGAATAATATTTTATTTATTTAGTTACAAGTACTGTAATATTTTATTTATTTATTTGCACAAACCTCAATCCATTTCGTGTAATGAGGCATCCCTAATAGCACCAAGACTTGATGGGCTTAGTTATGTGACCCAGCCTTCACCTGCCCCCACTACCTGTCATTTGATATACTGGGGGGGGGGAGCACTAGAAAAAAGAGGCTCAAACATTTATCTCCCTATATTTACACAAGCTTGCAAACTGCAGGAGCTCAGCTCTTGGCAAGGCAGTTAGCAAGTATCTGATTTTGGAATAGCCTCAGAGCTTGAGGCAATTAGTTATCTGACCCATTTTCACCCATCATCACCCATTTTCATTGGAGGCTCTGGGGGACCCACCAGAAATCAGGTCGCGACCCACCAAGTGGGTCCCGACCCACAGTTTGAGAAACAATGCATTAGAGCACTGGTGGGGAACCGGCGGCCCGCGGTCGGATCCGGCCCCCGGAGCGATCCGGTCCGGCCCATGCGAACCTGGACGCGATTCCATCCCGTCCGTCCCACGCGCGCTCAGACCGGAGGCCCCGCGCACGCTCACCTCGCCTGACTCCTTCTCAACCCAGCTGTTATTGACATGCACAGAAACAGCCGGGTTGAGGAGTCGCGTAAGGTGAGCACGCGCTGCCCTCTATCGCGCGCGCTCACCTTGCGCAACTCCTCAACCCAGCTGTTTCTGCGCGTGTCCATAACAGCCGGGTTGAGAAGGAGTCGGGCGAGGTGAGCGTGCACGGGGCCACTGCCGTCAGTGGCGGCGGCAGCAGCGGCGGCCTGGAGGCTGAAGAAGGTAAGGAGGAGAGCGATGGGGGTGGGTGAGGAGAGGAGAGCGATTGGGGGGTGGGCAGGTGCGCCGGGGTGGGCGTCCGTTTGCGGTGGAGGGGCGCACGGCCCGCGACACATTTTCCTCATGGGGAAATGGCCCTCCACCGCAAATAGGTTCCCCACCCCTGATTAGAGTATATGTGAAGTTCTGATTTCTTGCTCCAATGTGCATTACTTTACACTTACTTACATTGAAGCGCATCTGCCATTTTGCTACGCATTCTCCCAGTTTGGAGAGATCCTTCAGGAGCTCTTCACATTCCCTTCTGGTCTTCACCCCCCAGAAAAAATTAATGTCATCCACAAACGTAGCCACCTCACTGCTTATCCCCAACTCCAGGTCATTTATAAAGTTGAAAAGCACCAATCCCAAGACTGATCCTTGGGGCAGATCAATTTTCACATCTCTCCATTGTAAAAATTGCCCATTGACACCTACTCTCTGTTTCCTGGTCTTCAACCAGTTCTTAAATCCATAAAAGAACATGCCCTCTTCTTCCTATTCCTTTTATTCCTTATTCCTACAGAGTTCTGTAGTGGCACAGAGCTGTGATGTAAATTCAATTGTTCTCAGTAATAAAAATGACAAAAGATCTATCTGTGCCTGATGGAAGTTATTGGCATCCTTCCAAACAGGTTCTCTAATGAACTTCCTTCACCATGACAACCAATATGGAGGTGCTGGCTCAGCAGATAGTGGAGACACAGCAGGTGGCTGAGGTGAGTGATGAATGATATTACAGTACCTCTCAATTGGTTTTGAAAACGAAAATATTCTTCTCTGTATAGCTACTCAGATCTGGAGTTGTAATTATTCACAATATATTGGATTGTTGCACCTGGAAATATAAAACTATATTTTTCATTCCTAATGTATTAGGACTTCATTTTTGAATAACAAAGTGTTCATCAGGGATGCTGGGAAAGTGCCTTTTCTACCTGCAACTTGTCATACAGGTGTATGCTGCTGGGAGTGAGAGCAGTGGTGTTGCTATAGTGGGGCTGAGAGGAGCCAATGCCCTGGGTGACAACTGTGGTCTCATGAGGAAGAGCCACGGCAGGCTTTTTTGGCTCCGTGTGTGCCTTTTTGTAGCTGTGGAGCTAAAACACACTGATTTTGGCGTGTTCGGCCCTCCCACCCGCCTGGCTCTTAGAAGGCTTCAAATGAAACTTTCCGGGAGCACAGGGAGTGAGGCGATGATGCGAAACGCGTCATTGGCCCCCCATGTGATTCTGCTAGCAACACAACTATGTGAGAGAGAGAGGGATGTGGCATTGCCAAATTTTCCAGATGTGCTCTGCACCTTACGTGATCATAGTAGTAGTCTGAAGGAACTAGATGAAACCTTCTAGTCATGGAGCGTTTGGACATGTGCAGTGGACTTCTGGCCCTTTTCCTAACAGAAGTTTCTTGTGCAATACTGAAAATGCTGAAAATACTGAAAATACAAGGAGAATGTTTTGCTGTCAGTCATAGGTTTAAGATTAGGGTAACTTTATACCACTTTATCCGCTAACAAATCAAATTTCTATACCTCTCTCATGATTTATGTTTTATAAAATGTCTCATAAGTGGTTCTGTTTATTCCTGGCAGGCAGTTGTTGTTGGTAAGTAGTTATTATTATTGCTCTGGAGCCTCCTTTGTAGGATTCCACAGAACGTATCTTGTACATTGCATATATGCACTTGCTGAGCAAGATTGCACAGTTATTGTGCTTGTGTCGTTGGTATGCTTATGACATGTAGTTGTAATTCTCATTTTTATCCGATCTAGCCTGCATACATAGTTTTTATCTAGGTTTTTGTTTTATGAGTTTTTATCTCATGTCTGGCTGTGATTTGAGGCTGAATGTTGGTGAACTGTTGGAGCTGAACTTAATTGAGCTTGTAGTAATGATTGGCAGAGCTTATGCCCTGGTAGGATTCTGAATGTCCGTTATAGGTGGTACTCAGTTTGCTTTGGTTAGTCGGATTCACAGCTTTGGGAATGCTTCTGGTAGCTTATGTATTGGTGATGATTAGGAACCCTTTTCACCACCACCATCTAGTGAAGACTCTGTCGTTGTTTTGTTGGCTTCAAACTGGGTGATAAATCATTCATATCATCACAATCCTAAAGCTAGATTGTTACAAAGCCTGCCATCTACATTGGAGGCTTGATAGTGAAGCTTGTTTATTTAAAATGTTTTGCAATGTGCTGTTTTACCTTATAAAGGTGCCTTTTACCTTATAAAGATGCCTAAGTTGATTAGCAAGAGACTGAAATGTCAAAATTCTGTCCATAAATTGGAAGGAGCACTAGCCGCAACCAGTCATAAACGTCATAGGGTTGGATCCAGAATTTACATCAGCTAAGCAGCACTTCCAGGTGGTGCAATTTCTACCGACTCTTCTCTCAGCAACCCCTTGCTCCATATTGCACACTACCCCCAAGAGTTCCCTAATCCTTGTGACTGGCTTTTGGGGGAGAAGGGGTGCGGTAGTCTGTAGCATGACAGAGAAGGCATGAAATTTCTGCTTCGTAAGCATAGTTCCAGATCCAGATCATAGTCACAAAGTATAAAAGCATACTAAAAACAGATAAACTTGAACTTAACTAAATAAAAATATGAAAAACTGTGAGCAACCTAAACTTGGCAGCAGACTAAAATATGAAGCATTAGTATACAGTGGGCTCTCCGGCTCCCTGCAGATACCAAAATCCACAGATGCACATTATATATAGCAGCAGATCCCGAACAATTTGAATGACAATAGATCTGGATCCAGCTGCTATGCTGGTTCCTGGCGGTGTGTGTCTGTCCAGCGTGTACGCACTCTCTCTGTGAGTTTTATGTTTTTTGTTTTGCATTTCTGAGAGAGAGAGAGAGAGAGAGAGAGAGAGAGAGAGAGAGCTGGATGAAGACATGCCACCAGGAACCAGAGTGGCAGCCGGAGCCAGATCTGCTGCTTCGACCGTCCACCACCCCATGGGTGTGCCTCTTCAGTCTGAAGAGTGCAGACAGAGACAGAAAATTCTCTTTCACTCAGTTCCCTTGTAAAAGTCAAAATAGTCAAAATGCACACTTGAAATTACCAAGTTTTTAAGACAGCTGTTCCATTGTTTTGATCGACAATTCCCTCATTGACAACCTCCAAGGAAGACATTGGCTGACGTAAAGTAGGTACTGTAGTCAACACTCTTACTGAGAGATCAGTATCCCCACTTTCGGGGTCAACAAGATACAAATTTAAAACTACTTCAGTCTGGGACACACACACACACACACACACACACACACACACACACACACACACACACACACACACACACACACACACACACACACACACACACACACACACACACACACACACACACACACACACACACACACACACACACACACACACACACACACACACACACACACACACACACACACACACACACACACACACACACACACACACACACACACACACACACACACACACACACACACACACACACACACACGAGTTGCTGCAGAGATGACAAATAACTATCTGATGATACACCTAGAGATATTGGCCTAAATATATCAAGGAAAGTTGTGTGTGTTTGGGAACAAACCAATTTACTGTTTTCCTCCTTCACTGCCTTATAAATATGTTGCAGCTTTCTCTTTTTTGCTTTGTACAAACACTGCTCCATACCCTATTAAAATCTATGGATTTCATTTTTTTCAGAAATCCACACAAGCTGCTCCTCGTTTTTGTAACATTGTGACGGTGCATGCTGAACAGCATCATCCTCCATATGTCAATAAAAGCCCACAACGTCTCTTCTGACCAGGTTGAGTTTTATAAGGAGAGCAAACAGAAACGGGCATCCCACCCATCTTTTGACAGTGGAGGTGCAATAACTATCTCTTGGGAATTGAGTCTTATCCTGGGAAACTTCACTTTCTCTGTTGTATAAAGGCATAGCTTTTCTGATCAGTTCGATTAAGGCTACAAGAACTTGCAGGAATTCATGGCTAGTACTGTAATTATCTAGGAACCAGTGGTGGAAAAAAATCAGAAATAACTAAGGAAAGCAAAGAGAAGTGCCTCTGTGATTTTCACTTCGGAAGCAATTGTCTGGAGACGATCGTTCAAAGTGACTCACTGCTTTGGAAAACCTAACATACAACCATATGAATTCCCTATCAAATATTACTTAAACCACATGAAAAAAGACTATAATCATGAGTGGGGAGGGGGTGGAGAAGGAACCGTGTCAACTGCGTAGAAAAACCATGAATAAAAATATCCATGTGGAATTGTATTTAGACAACAGGAAAACACACATGAGAACATCAAAACTACATAGAGTAACTTTTTTGTTCTGGCTCTTTATCTCATGAATCGTTCCGAACTAAAGAATCGTTCCGAACTAAAGAAACTTTGGAAGTGATATATGCCAAGTATACAATAAAATCTGCTTAGTGTGACAAGGCATTAGTATGGACAAGAAGAGGGCACATCCTTGTTGATGCTCTCCTAAACATGTTCCCGATTACTGAGGCTTTAGAACTTCTATTCCACTTTAATCTAATGGAAAATGGCCAGCCACAAGATACTGTTGAGCCATGGGAAAGAACAAATATGGCACTAGCTGCATATGATACAGGCCCTGACAAGAAGGAGAGCAGCATTTTCTTTGCAAGTGCTACAACACGTGGACTCTTCATGTCACAATAAAAAAATATTATTTTTTTGAACTCTTGCCCGATTTTGTTATTAAACAGGCACTTATTAAGAGCATCAAATCAATAAGAGGACTGAGTAGGGAAAGAGGAATGACATAAATAAGCCTGAGTGCCAGACTTGTGGCCTGATTGAAAGGTGGTATAAAAATCTTCTAAATAAATACAGTGACATGTCTGGATTCGACATGTGGGGCTAGACACAGAAATCAACAATGTCATTTAAGAGTTCACTTGTGTCACGTCACAGAAGTAAACAATACAAAGAAGCTTTATATGCAGGATGAGTAAGGGACTGCCTTAATACTAAAAAAAACCCAAATACTGAGTTGACTCACACCCATTCGTAGTGATGATTCTTTACACACCTTCACACCAGAAGTGGTTGCTCAGTGACTGAATAATGGGGCTCAGGCTGAAGAGGTTGATATTCAGACCATGAAGGGGGAAAGCATATACTGTAGTAGTATTCATTTAAATGGAAAGAACTTGGCTACTTCTATTCAGTATACCAGGAAATAATCCTGATTGGCCGCCTCACCTGCTGTTCCATTCTGGTAGACACTGCTCCAGCAAAAGGCATAGTAGTAGCAGAACTATATGTGAGCCGTTCACCTATCTGGCTTGACTGATATAGCACTCCTTCCAAGCAGACAAGGCAGTTCTGACAAATACTATCTGAACAGAGATGGACACACTTCAACACTTATGTATTAGTATGGGAAATTCATAACTGTATGATGGATTATCGTATGGCCCCTCAAAGGATGCAGCTACTGTATGTCCAGATTCAAGTACACATTGTTAAATGCAACTCCAATATGATGCTGAGCAAGAGGAATGCAAAAGGGAATGCATCCTCCTCATTGCACAGATCGCAGTTGACACTGCAGCACAAAGAGATGTTGTAGTTGGCAATGACAATGATATCCTGATATTATTTTCTTTTCCTATGTACTTGCGGAGTAGACAAGTGCTATTCAAGTCAGAACAAAAGCGGGGTACAAATGAAATCGGAACCTGTCGTATGCAAGTAAGGGCGCAATCCAAACCTACTTAGGCCGCTGTTGTAACCAGCAGCCCTGCAAAAACGGGAGGTCCCAAAATGGAAAGGGGATTCAAATCCCCTTTGAATTCCCCTTTTGGAGGGGATTTGAATCCCCTTTCCGTTCTGGAGCCTCCCATTTTCGCTGGGCCGCTGGTTACAACGGCGGCCTAAGTAGGTTTGGATTGCGCCCTAACAAACTCAGCATGGATTTGGCCCTGTGTAGCAAACTTGCTATTTATCCATGTCCTTCTGGATTTGACAGCACCTCCCAGATGTTTGGCACGTGCAAAGATATACATCTGAAGATTATGAAAGATTCATCAGTCCTCCAATATACTGAAAAATGCTACATCTCTTGTGCAAGATTTTGCTGCTGAAGAAAAAGCTATTGTTGCTGTATATGGTGGCATGCTTTTGATGGACTTTTCTACAATTATTTTTTATGAGAAAGTAGTAAAAAATGCTATTTAATACATTTTTACCCTGCCTTTCCCCCACTACTGTGGATGCCCAAGGCAACTTATATACAAACCATCAACATAAAAACAATGCAGCAATAAAACAGCAAAAAACCTAGAGGCAGCAGCACAAAAAGTCATAACATCAACAATACATAAAATATAAAATAGGAGCCTAAAAACAATGTAGCAACACATGAAAATAAAAGCAGCAATAAATGCTAAAGCCAATGATACCTATCAAAGGTGGCAATATAAAGCGGACACAAAACATTAAACCCCCCCCCCCCACACCAAGTACAAAAATCCCTACCACGAACCAGCGCAACAAAAACACCAACTGAAATAGAAATGTTTTAGCCCCTGCCAGAATGCTTCAAGGGAGAGGGCAGTTTGTAACTCATAAGAGAGGAAGTTCAATAACTGTGGTGCCACAGCTGAGAAGGCCCTACTTTTGTGGGAGGTGACATATACAAGAGGGCCCCTTCTGACAATCTCAGGGACTGGGCCTGAATGTATAGAAGAAAGTGGTCCCTCAGATACTCTGGTCCTAAACCATAAAGGACTTTAAAGGTCAAAACCACCCCCTTGAATTGGGCCCAGAAGCAAACTCGCAGCCAATGTCTTCTCCAGAGCACTGGTCCCAACAGAAACTCGCTAACCACACAGGCCACCGAGTTCTGCTCTGATTGCAGTTACTGGATAATCTAAAAGGGCAGCCCCATGTAGAATGTATTGCAGTAATCTAAACAAGACAGCACCAGGTGTGGTCAGGTCCGACCATTTGAGTACGGCCCTTGCTGGTGCACCAGTGGAAGCTGGGCAAAAGCTCCCCTGGACACACCTGGCAATCCAGGAGCAGCTGTGGATCCAGAAGGACTCCCAAGCTGTCCACCTGCTCCTGCAGAGGGAGTGCTACCCTGTTTAAAACAGGTACACCTGCATCGTGGATTTCCAGACCAAGAGAACCTCTGTTTTGTCTGGATTTAATTTCAGCTTGTTAGCCCACAGCTTGTTAGCCCACATCCAGTTTCCAGCCATCTCCAGGCAGAGCTCCAATAGAGCTGGGCATATTGATGGCATCTCACTATTTGAGAGAAAGCTGGGAAAAGAGAGAGAGCTGGGTATCATCGGCATATTGATGGCATCCTACTCCAAATCCCCAGATGACCTCTCCCAGCAGTTTCATGTACATGTTAAATGGCATGGGGATAAAATAGACACTCTGCGGCACCTTGCATGCCATCAGCCAGGGTGTCAAATAGGCATCCACCAGCACCATCTTCTGGGACCTGTCAGCCAAGAAGGAGTGGAATCACTGCGAAACAGTTCCTCCCAGCCCCAACCCTGCCAACCGCCCCAGAAACACACCATGATCAATGGTGTCAAAAGTCCCCCACACTCCCCCATTCAGATTCAGGTCCCCAATGCAGATCATCCACCTGGTCAGTCTCCATTCCAAAGCCAGGCCTGAAAGCTGGACTGAAAGGGATCCAGATAATCCATTTCATCCAAGACCTTCTGGAGCTGCGATGCTATCTGAGACCCACTCAATCACCTTGCCCAGAAAAGGGAAGTTTGAAAATAGCCAGAAATTAGCTAGCACAGAGGGGGATCTAAGGGAGGCTTCTTCAGGGTACAAATGAACTTGCTACTCCTTCCTGATTAGTACCCCTTTATCCATTAGTACATGGATAAAGTTCATTTGAACCCTGCAAGTTCATTTGTACCCTGAAGAAGCCTAATAATCGGGAAGGGGGCACACCACTGCCATTTTCAATAATGACAGCATTGTATACAGACATTACAGCATCTCCATAATGCATGCCAGGTCAGCGCCCTCCTCCAGGATCAAGTCCTGGATTGTGCAGGTCTTATTATTAACTGACCTAGCATTTAGTAGCAACAGCTTCAGATTAGAGGGGTTACTGCCAAGATCACCAGAAGACCTGGTGTTGAAGGAAGGGCCAGAAATGGGTAATCTCCTCTTTCCCTTGTAATGACCACCCCATCCCCACCACCATATCTCCCATGACCAATTGCCTTACTAATCATGGCAGCTCCACTCCAACCACTCTGAACACATCATCCCAGCTAGAACCCTCCCCCACAAAAAATACTATACAAACCCCTACACTACCAGCCACCCTTTCCCAAACCCCCGCTTTTATCCCACCTCCTATCCTCCAACAGTCATTATATGTGAGATCATGAGAGAGGGAAATGGCAAAAACGTATTCTGTTGCAGACCCAGCTCTCACCTGAGCCCCCTTCCCATCCCTGTCTGTACTTTCTGTACTCTCAGCCCAACATCTCCCTCTCACCAAGGCATCAGGTGTAGGATATATATGAGAGGACTCTCTTCCTTGGTACTCTCCTTGGGCGGCAATGACCTTGTTGTGCAGGCTTGCCCAGGAAAATGATGGGGGGTATGGGACTTAATTGCTGATTTTTTTTTAAAAAAAATGTTAGATTAACTATCACCATTATTAATATGGATTGAGACGTTCTGTTCCTAACTATCCATATGTACAATAAAACCAAGCTATTGACATCTTTTGAAGTCATACTGGTACCACGATGATGATGATGATAGTCTGGCGAAGGGAGCATGGGGACATATTGGGTAATCCATTGGGAGTCTGTAATCATAAAGGCTAAGAACCTCTGCTTTATATGCTATGGTATTCATCAACATTTTCTGAGTCTTATTAACTCAGAAAGTAAAATTGAAATCCTTTCTTACAACAAATCCATGATTTTCCACTCATTAACCTCAAGCAATTTTTTCCTGGAATATTTTCACTAGCCAACTAACCTTCCTCCCTGTTTAATCTCATCTAAGAGATGGAAAGCAAATGGTTTGTCTGGAAGTGTACATTGAATATGTTTTTCTGAGCAGGGAAGGAATCAGTTTTGGTAGGTAGAAAGGTAAAGGGTTAAACAGG
Source organism: Plestiodon gilberti rubricaudatus (assembly GCA_026170595.1). Lineage (NCBI taxonomy): Eukaryota > Metazoa > Chordata > Lepidosauria > Squamata > Scincidae > Plestiodon > Plestiodon gilberti. The sequence continues at coordinate 225,953,597 of JANXHW010000002.1, forward strand.
GCAAAACGCAAATAGGACAGAATTGAATCAAAGCCAAAAGATCAAGAACTGAATAAAATTAATTTATCTTTTGATTATCCTGTACACCTTTAAGTGAATTTGTCAAACAGAAGTCCGGTTGTGCACATTTGTTTTTTAATTCAGGCTGCTCAGAGTAAAAATTAAAGATAATTTCTCCAAATAGTAGCCTGTGGATTTTGGTATACTGTACTTGGATATGTTCATGACATCTTTCAGAGTATGACAAACCACATATTTTTGTTGCAATTAATTTCAGGTTTACCAATTTTTTTTTCCATAAAATGACTTGGCATTTCTTAACATCTTAATAGGAGAGAGGACAGAGGTAGGGAATTAGTTTTACTCACTGCTGATGTCACAAAGGTGACCCTGGAAGTCAGCCTTGATAGTGATTTCTTTTTTTACTGCAGTTCCAATGGGGTGGGCATTTGTGGCCTTTATACTGGGTGACAGTATGCAGGTTCTTCAAATACATCCTATAACCAGGGAGCCCACTAATTTAGGTTTGGCATAGTAACCAGCCATGTCATGATTTTTGGTTGCCACCAACCTTTCCCCTCCTCTGTCATGCACAGGTAACATGTATGTGTGATACATCCTTCTGTCACCACACTAGGCTTGGAACATAATCAATGAGTGAATTGAAACCAAATCCATCCATCCCCCTATGTCAGAAGACTTGGGAGGGAAGTGAAATAATGAAATACCCCTCCCCTCAGAGTTCTCTACAGTGGGCAGAGAATTCTGATGAGAAAACATCTGGGGGAAGAACAGCCGCTACGGTAGATGGAGAGGGGTGATCACCACTGACAAACTGGCAGCTATGTTTGTGAACTCCTGCTTACAACCTTCTTTTTCCATACATACAGTAATTATTTTAAAAAAATACCGTTAAACAGATGTTAGAAATTGAAAATGTTTGGCTGCTTTGTCACCGAAAGAACTAATATACTGCAGTGGTTGTGGGGATTTTTTAATTATTATTTTCACAATTATATATTACCCTTCCTGAAGAATCTCAGGGCGTTTTACACAAATCCTTCCTCTCCTTTATCCTCACAAAAACCCTGTGATATAGCTTAGGTTGAGAGATAGCAACAAGTCCGGTATTCATGGCTGAGGGGGATTTGAACCTGAGTCTTTCAGGTCCAAGTCCCTCTCAGTACACCACACTTACTCAGAATAAAGTGGGGGAGCCATATACACTTACCTGAACTCCTTGGAGGAAGGGCAGGATTTAAACCCTAAGTCCTGGGGAACAAAATCCAATTTAGCATACATGTTTCACAAAAATGCCATTTTTTATGTTTAAAAATTTGAACTTTTTCTTAACAATAGTAACTCAAAGCTGTGGGTAAACTTATGCAATAGAAATTTACTGTATCAAAGGTGTTGTCAGACAATAACACTGAGGATTTCAACATTTTTTTTAAATATAACATAATTTTATAGGTTTCTCTATTTCTTGAAATTTTAGAATGTTGTGCTAATTCACAACAGTTGTAATTATCCATTTGTTCTTCCAGAGAATGGTGGCTTGTGTTGGAAGGTTACATAACAGAAAATTAATTTATTTATCATTATGGACAGTAAAACAGATTACGATACATGGTATTTAAAATAAGTGCACAAGAATTTAGCGAGACCTGCTTTTCTTTAACTGTATTAGCTTAATGAACTGTCAAGAGAAAAGATACTCCATGGGAGAACAAAGTAGTTTTCTTTTTAATTTTACTGATCTGAAAATTGTTCAGGAACTGGACAAATTATTTTCCCATGAATTTTGCAATTTTCTAGTTAATGAAAGGTGGCACTTGGGAAAAGAGAGGCAAGGAGAGGAGGAAAGCTTTGTAACCTGGGTACATCTCCCCCAATGAAATTAATTGTATTATTAGACAAACTGCTTCAGCAGCTGGCAAAACAGCAGGAACACGTCGATTCTGCTTCCTTGGTTACAGGGAGTGATAGTGTACTTGACCTTCAAAGGAACAGGGTCACAGAGAGGGCATTTTGAAACAATTCTGTCTGGATTTGTGATTGGAATCTTTATAAATGGAGTTCATATCCAAATGTTTAGGAATAGACTGAAACTGAGTTCTTCATTTGTCTTGGATTGTTTTGGCCAAAAATCTTTGCTGAGGAAAAATGTAAATAAAGCTGAAAAAGGATTCGACACTGTAAGTACTAGAGTCTGTACAGTATCAAGCTAGGGGCGTCAGGAAGCAATTGATTTAATGGTTATTTCTATAGAATATATAGTCAGTGTACTTTGCTTGTGGATCATTTTAGTAAGGCTTTTTAGTAAATGTCATTTCACAGTAATTTTAACAAAGAATTGATGATAATATTACTACCGGTTAAATAGATTTAGAATATTTTAGTTTCACACAAGGCCATTTATCAAACTGACTGCTAATAACATGTTTAATTATGATAATTCCCAGTACTTGATCTTTTTAAATCCTTCGTATAATAGACCATATCTTTTAACACAGAATTTTAGTTCATAGCTTTTAGCAGCTTCTATAGCAGTTGTATTAAATATTAGTTCATGTTTTGTGATAAATTATTATATATTGCCTTTTGCATAGTAAAGATGAGGGGTAATTACAGGTATCAGTTAATAGCTTAAAAATAAATTAATACCAAGCAAGCTAACTATACAGAAATGTTTCTCTAACCTATGAAAGGTGAGATATAGGGAGAAGCCAGTTTCTAATGATAGGACTATTTGTAGGACTTAATATGTAAGACTGCTGGAATTTCCAGACTGATTTTAATATTAGCATTTAAATATTTTTGTCATTTTTAACAAATTGAGGGTTATTATGTAATACAGCACATTTTAACATTTCCTTTACTTTGTGTCAGTGACCAAAATGCAAACTTAGCTTTTGAATGGAAAGCACTTGCATTGTGCTTTTGAACTTTCAATGTTCCTTCTGACCTTCTGGAAAACATTAGCATTCTACTGCGAATCTCATACTGTATTTACTATATATTTGCATTTATTTGTGCACGAGATTTGTTAAATTTATGCACAAGGTTTGTCCAAAGATGCATGGATACTACTGGACCAAGGACTGTGCTGATACTGTATTTAGGCTGTTCATGCCTACGTAATTAACACATTTTTGTATAAGTTGAGTTTGGTGGGTATACTATATGAATGGGTACCTTGTGCTTTGCCTTTGGTGCACCCTATCCAATGATAGTTTCATGATTAGAATTCTGAGGATATTTTTTGGAGATTGTAATTAGTTAATTGTGTTCTCAATCCAAAAGCATCAGTGGCTAGCAAACAGTGTTCAGCCTGTGTTTAAATTAAAAGATTCTGTCTTTAGACACTGATAGTTGCTTCTTTGCATAACAGTCTGGTCATGCAGCCCACAAATATTTTGCCCTAAAAATCTGATATTTGCTTGGGGAACAATGGTGAAAATAAGAATTGTTCTCTGTCTCATCCGAATATGTATACATACGCATAGATTAGGCAAGATAGCTTACAGCGCAATCCAATGCACATCTACTCAGAACTAGATGCCAGATAACAGCACGTTTACCCTCCGACCCTGCTCTCTTGCTGAAGTCTTCTTCTGCTGGAGTATCGGATTCAACTGGTAGTTGTGGATTGGCATGATATACTTTCAAAAGCATGATATACTTTTATGCCCCAGGGAAGAGACTTACCTCCTGACTTGGGTGCTCTGGGTTTGGAGGTCATTATTCTGGGGCAGTTAATACCTGCAGCACCAGAGGGGTTTACCCCTCTGACATTGCAGTCCTAGCGCTGGGGCTGCTGGCAGACCGAGCGGTCCACCGGCCAAAGCTGTTGTAAAAGTACCATAAAGCACTTTTTTGACGACTCGTGAGCAGGGAAGGCTTCAGATTGCTTTTTTTTTTTTTTTACTACGTGCTATTCATGTGCATCGCACTTTGTAAGTAATGAGAGGACAGGTCCCTACTTTGAAGTGCTTACCTTGGATCAGCGGTTCCCAAACTGTGGGTTGTGGCCCATTGTGCGGTGGGTCGTGCTGATGGGCTTTCCCACCTGCCCTTGCGTCTGGTTGGCTCCAAATTGGAGCCCTTTGATTGCAAGTGGAGGCCATTTACAGTTCGTGACTCACCTGTACAAGGGGCATCTGCATTGCGCCGAGTCTGGGACAGCCTCCAGAAGCCTCCACAGGCCTCAGAACGCCTCCAGAAGTGACCTGGAGGTCACTTTTGGTTTCCTGAACGTGACTTATGGTCACGTCCAGGAGGCGTTCTGAGGCCTCTGGAGGCCATCTTGGGCTTGGCATGATGCAGGAGCAGCTTGTACAGGTGAGTCATGACCCAGAAGCAGGGGGGCGAAGTGGGTCATGGCAGCTGTAGGTTTAGAAACCACCGCTGCCTTAGATGAACATGTGGGCAGGTTTATGTTAGAGTAGATACCCAAAAGTAAAGCCATATAGAGCTTTAGGGTCATTCCGTGTCAAATCAACCAATAAAAAATACATTTTGGAACTTGATGTCACAGATTTTGCTAATTTTCGGTACATTTGTAGCTTACCATGAGATGTTTAAAAATTATTTTTTTCAGATTTTTTTGTCCATCCGTTTTTGAGATACTGAATGTTCAAAATTGCCAAAAAAGGCCAAAATCCACTTGTCACCATACATTCAAACGCCAGTTACTGGATAACGATGAATGCTACAGACATGGGACATGTGTCGTTTTAAAGCTTATGAATAGGGCTTTCATTTGATATACAACATGACAAAATTGTAAATTTTCAAGAAATTCAAAAATATTCAAATAATATTAATTTTGACATTTTGAAAAATTGAACTTTTTTAAAATTTTCAAAAAAATCACACTTAAAGGTATATGTCTTGTAGTCAATCAGTCAAAATTTCAAGATGGTATCTCAATGGTATCATACAAAAATTAAATTTTCTTGTTGGCAGTGACCAGGAATTAAACCCCTCAAGTCCATTTTTCTACAGTTTACATTGATAAAATTATGTGGTAAACTGAAATGAATCCAAAAATTTATAACAGGACTTATAGAGATAGATTTATAGAGCATGAATTCACTTTCTATTCTTTTACAGGATCAGCTTTTTGGTAAAACTATCAAAATCATGAGCTTTTTACTTCTGTTCGTCGTTTTAAAATTTTCCTTTAGTTGCTGAATCATTTCTGAATCAGCACAGTGATATTTTTCCTAATCTAAATCATCTTCAGAAGTAAAAAAATAATTATTTGTAGGTCCTTTTAATCTTCCCCATCTTTTCTTTGCACTTTAGATACTTTCTTCTTGCACACCAGAGACTCACCAAGGGAGGTCAAAGAGGCATTTAAGTGGGTTTGGACAGTGTGTTTTTAGTGAAGGTTTCTAGGACATTTTTGTTGTGAAGCTGCTTTATTAGTCTTTATTAATTCATTAACTGTTTGATAATTACATGATTTGAAATATGGAGGAGAATAAGTGGTCAAAAAACTGTTGCAGCCCTTTTAAAAAAAGGGGGGGCACTGGGTTAGTAAAGACTTGAGGAATGTAACTGATTGGATGGTTTCACTAAATAGTGAAATCAAACCACACATGAATAGAAGCCTTGTCAGATGGAAAACAATATACTTGAAAAGGAAATTCCTCCTGAGAATTATGAGATTCCTGGTCTTAGTCATATAAAGGAGTCTGAGTATTTGGACCCTGATACAGCTTTAAGCCACTTAAATGCCTCTTTGACCTCCCTTGGTGAGTCAAGAAGAAAGTATCTAAAGTGCAAAGAAAAGATGGGGAAGATTAAAAGGACCTACAAATAATTATTATTTTTACTTCTGAATAATTAAATAATTTTTAAACATCTCATGGTAAGCTACAAATGTACCGAAAATGAACAAAATCCATGACATCAAGGATTTTTCATTGGTTGATTTGACACGGAATGACCCTTTAACATTAAGCACTAGCTGCTTGTGCTCAGAAACAGACTGGCAGCCAGTGAGCTGTTTAAGAACTGGCAAGACATGTTCCCTTCAGCTGGTTCTAGTCAGCAGTCCAGGAGAAGTATTTAGAGGAGTATTCCGATTGTTTCGTTGGAACAAGTGAACTGAGCATCTAGTGGCAACTAATGAAAAACTTTGTTTTGCCAGTTTCAAATACAGTATAAGAGTTGCATCCTCTTTATGTATATAACCCTAAAGCAGATGCTTAATGAAACTAGCTACATTTTTGGATTAAAAATGATCTTGCCAAAATACATAGTGATAAAAATATACAGTATATCATTTTCTCAGGGCCCAATCCTATCCAACTTTCCAGCACTGATGCAGCCGTGCCAATGGGGCATATGCTGCATCCTGCAGTGGGGGGGGGGGAGGCAGTCACAAAGACCTCCTCGAGATAAGGGAACATTTCTTCCCTTACCCTGGGGCTGAATTGTGGCTGCATCGGTGCTGGAAATTTGGATAGGATTGGGTCCTCAGTTAAGGTCAGCAAAATGAAATCAAAAGTTTAGAGCTTATCTGATAAACTAGAGTTCAGTAATAGAAATCTGATGAATGACATTCAAAAGCAGTATAATGGCTTGAAACGTTAGTGTCTTCAAGGAAACAATATATTTTTGTTTAAAACAAGAGTCAATATATCTTGGCAGGAATTATCTATAAAGTTGATAGACTAACAGCCTAATCCTACGTAAGATCTGCTGCAGGGCGCTAAGCACGCTGCACCGGATCCTAAGCGGGATCAGGCCAGTGCCGGCGGAGCTGGGACACACCTCGGGGAAAGGGACAAATGTCCCTTTCCCCGGGGAGAGCCCCATCGGCCCCTATGGGCCTCCTTGGATGTGCACCGGCAAAATGGCCAGCGCAAATTCAGGGAGGGTCTTAGGATATCGGCAGGGCACGTCGCCAATATCCCTGCCGGTCTCTCAGGCCCAGGAGCCCAATCACCCACGCCCCTGCCCGCCCTCCCCACGCCCCTGCCATGACCAGTGCAAGACTTATCTGTGTCCGGCGGCAGCAACTTTATTTTTGTGCCTGATGTTTTGGAAGTTTTTACAGTGTGTAACTTGATGTATATGTGCTTTTAAAAGTTTTCGGACATTTTTGTGCAATTTAAAAGCTTTTATTTCCTTTTTCAATTTTACATGACTTATGAACCCGTATACCCTATCTCCTTGGAAATAATAATAATTATTATTATTATTAGTGAATTGTTTCCCAAAGCCTGTTTTTTTGTTTTTGTTTTTTCCAAGTGAAACTTCCTAATGTTTGATTAAAAAAATACACTATGCTCAACACTTTCCCATGATTCATTAAAGGTGCAGACTGTGCAGACAACCTTATCTGAATCTCCAGTGATGACCAGCCCCTCCCAACGCATCCAAATCATTTCCACAGATTCCTCTGTAGCTTCACCACAACGTATTCAGGTATACATTTCTTCTGTTAATAGGTTATAGCTCTGTTTTTGCTTTGTTCGTTAAAGCTTTGTTTGTTAAATTTGTTCTTAAATTTCTCTGCAATCATATATTTATTATAACAGAACTGAACAGATCATGTGGAAGAAAAATCAAATTTATTATACAGTAGTTACTTAAGGTAAAGGTAAAGGTGACCCGTGACAATTAAGTCCAGTCGTGTCCGACTCTAGGGTATGGTGCTCATCCCCATGGTGCCAGCGTTGTCCGAAGACGCCTCCGTGGTCATGTGGCCGGCATGACTCTCCTTGCCGCAGCGCGTAGCATGCAGCTGGAACACGGAGCGCTGTTTACCTTCCCGCAAGCGGTACCTATTTATCTACTCACATTAACATGGAACTGCTAGGTTGGCAGGAGCTGGCCAAGCAACGAGAGCTTACCCTGTTGCGGATTCGAACTCCCGACCTTTCGATCGACAGTTCATGATTCAGTGGTTTAACCCACTGCGCCACCCGCTGGCTTACTTAGGAGATAACTATTGGCCTACAGTTACTTACCATAGTTTTCTTTAAATATTGGGATTGCATTTTGTGTGTTGCATCTTGTGACAGAGATTATTCTTGCTGGTATGTACATTTGGTGGGTGGGCACACGTTGAGAAGATTTCCCATTGACCTTCATATTGAGTAATCACAAATATATTCAAAGGACTTACAGATAAACTAGTAATGCCCTTTAATGTCTGACTACATAACATGTAATTGTTACTGCTTTGAGTATATTTTAATAGGCAGCATGACCCACTGGGGTTGTTTGTTTTAATTGTTTTAATTATTTGTTTTTAATTATTTCAATGTATATACGTATTTTAATGTTTTATTGTAAGCCGCCTTGAGTGCCCTTGCTGGGAGAAAGGCGGGGTATAAATTCTTTAAATAAATAAAAATAAATACATAAATAAATGATATAAATAAACTGGCAATGGAGGGTAAACAGGGTCCTTATAAAGTGATTGACAACACAGTCCTTTGCATGTCTACTCAGAAGTACGTCCCATTGTGTGCAATGGGGCTTACTCCCAGGAAACTGTGCATAGGATTGCAGTCTGAACATACAGTAGTTCTTGGGCAGAAGTGAACTTTTTGAATTTCATATAATAAAAGGTTTAAAATTTTGTTATAGATTGTCACAGATCAGCAAACAGGGCAGAAAATCCAAATAGTGACTGCTGTGGACTCTTCAGTATCCCCAAAGCAACAATTTATATTGACTAGTCCAGATGGAACAGGAGCAGGGAAAGTGATATTGGCAACACCTGAGGCTTCTAATACTAAGCAACTTATCTTTACCACCACAGATAATATTGTGCCAGGCAGAATACAGGTAAATACAGCCATTAAAGAAGAATGTACATTGACACTCACTGTTCTATGTAGAATTGTTTATTCATTGTTAAGCCAAATAAATAGTATGTAACTTTATAAAAATAAAATGTTTTGCTTTAATGAGATGAACTGTGCCCAAAGTGTTAGATTTCGAAGACAAACAAAAGTGATCCTATTTGTCACAAAATTTGGAATGATTTTGCAAAATAATAATATGAATGTTTTTGAATACCATACTGGTATATGCTGTCCCATTTCATATGTCTCGTCCCTGTCTTCTGCCTTTTTTCAAGTTTAGTTGAATGGCTTCTGCTAGTACTACTGTGTTTTGTTTTTTTTAGGATCGGAACAACTCTTTCTTTGAGATTGAAATAGTACTGTAAGCCTCTAATTTATCATTTTAGATTGTGACAGACTCTGCTTCTGTGGAACGTTTGTTGGCTAAAACTGATGTCCAGCGACCACAAGTAGTAGAATATTGTGTTGTCTGTGGAGACAAAGCATCAGGTATGTTGCTATAAGAGAACTATTCTTATGATGTAAGGAAGTGACTGTGGTAATTTATTATATCAAAATATCAGTTTATAGGTATGTTTAATACACCTATAGGCTTTGATTCTACAATGCTGTTCTGACACAGCCCAAATTAGATATTATTGTATTTCTGTTTCTTCTGTGTACTCTCTGCATGCTGTGGACCTGGTGAAAAATGAACTGCCACATCTCCTTATGAGATGTGAGAGGGCCTCTAGTTGATGTGGATTATCTTGACATGTTGGGGTGTACCTCGCGCAGCAGCTTCACAGAAGAGTAGGGATAAAATAGACATTTAGGAGAACTGTTCTATACCCTGATCTCTATGCATCCAAAATGCAAACTTGCAACTCAAATATTATTTTAACATTAAATTCCAGCCCTTAGAAAAGACAGTATTTGCTATCACCTGACAAAGCCTCACTGAGGTTTGGGTTTTAAGTAAATACACTGTATCAGCTAGCAATAGAACCACTGTCAGGAGAGCTTACCTTCCTCCGGCAGCCGCGTCTTCGGTCCGGCGGTGGAGTGAGGGAGGCTGGCCTTGTGCCGGCCTCCCTTACTCCTGAGTAGTCGCAAAAGCATGCTTCACCGTTCGAAAGTTCTCCAGGATTGCGCTCTGACAGCGCAATCTGACTTAACTTTTGTGCCAGTTTAACCAGCGGCGCAGCGAGAATGGGAGGCCCCAGAACGGAAAAGGGATTCAAATCCCCTTTGAATCCCTCTTTTGAAGGGGATTTGAATCCCTTTTCCATTCTGTGGCCTCCCGTTCTCGCTGTACCACTGGTTAAACCAGCACAAAAGTCGGATTGCACTGTGAATGACATAGAACAGGCAGTGCTAATATGTAAAACCTCTTAAAATGCTGTAATATGCTTTGACCCTTGAGGAGTTAGTGAGACAAAAATCTCACTAAATAGCACCTGACTGGAATTCAGTGTTATCAAAAATTTTAGAGGGTTGAAAAGCAAACTCAGGAAAACATTGAACAATACACGCTGCATGTTTTACAAAAATAGTTTTAAAACCTACCACTTCGTCATAGTTGTGTATTATTTTCATTTTTTAGGTCGTCACTATGGTGCTGTCAGTTGTGAAGGATGCAAAGGCTTCTTTAAAAGGAGTGTGAGGAAAAATCTGACCTATAGTTGCCGTAGCAACCAGGACTGTATCATCAATAAACACCATCGAAATCGCTGCCAGTTTTGTCGGCTAAAAAAATGCCTCGAGATGGGGATGAAAATGGAATGTGAGTCTTCAGTTGATAAAGTGGTTCTTTGTCTATCATGTGATATGTTAATGGCTTTACTGTTAAATGCACTGGGTGCCACTGAAGGAGACTTTAACTGTCAACAGTAACAGAAGAATGGAATCTTGGTGGTGACCTGAAATAACCCTGCAAGGATGTAGCTCAGAGGTGCCTGAGGCTATGCTGTAACTGCTAGGAGTGCTCTTTCTTATGTAATATGGGAAGCCAGATTTTACATCTTGCTAGCACGGTGCTGCTGTACACCAGAAGACGTCCACAGAAGTGGACGAAACGTTGTGTGTTTTGTGTTCTGTTAAATACATTTTCTAACATGGCATCTAAACCCGTGTTCCCTATTTCTTACAAAATTGTTGCTGGCCATGAAAGCTATCGCTCTTTATTATAATATAGTTTAGTCTGTGATAGAAACAGATTTTAAAGACATCTCGTATTATTTTTTGTCATGATTACGGTAGTTTTGTCAACCAGCCTCACAAACTCTTATTTTGGATGATTTTCATAGTGAATTGTTAAAATGACTAAAATCATATCTATTGTTCAGCAAAGTAACGTTAGTGGAAGAGGTATGATCAAAGCATCTAACAAAAAGCTAAGAATCTGTTCCTAATGGAAGTTGCACATTGAAGACAGAGTCTCTTAAAAAGGGCAGTATATCAATGAACAAGAGCGAACACGAGGCATGAGATCCTGCATGGAGGCTGTACAGCAGAGCAGACCATAGGAACACTCTGAGATCGCTTCTGGCTGTCAGTCGTCAAAACTCATCTTATTTGAATTCATTCATAGCCAAATCCTGTGTAAGGATCCGCCACCGGATCATTACACAGGATTTGGCTGTCCGGACCGCCATGCAGCAGGCCGGAGGTCTCCCCTTCCCTGGGTGTAAACCGGGGCCGGCCCTATCTGCCTCCTCGGATTTCCGCCAGCTAAATAGCTGGCGGAAGTAGGAGGAGACCGTGTAATGGCCGAGCAGGCCCGGCGGGGGCGGGGATAAGAACATAAGAACATAAGAAGAGCCCTGCTGGATCAGGCCAAAAGCCCATCTAGTCCAGCTTCCTGTGTCACACAGTGGCCCCACCAGATGCCTCAGGGAGCACACGAGACAACAAGATACCTGTGTCCAGTCGCCACTCCCTTGCACCTGGCACAGAGAAAACCCACTTTAAAAAAAAAAAAAAACCAGGAGGTTGCTTATGGCTTGTAACCTGTGATGGTCTTTTCCTCCATGAATTTGTCCAAACCCCTTTTAAAGGCATCTAGGCTAGGTGCCATCACCACATCCTGTGGCAAGGAGTTCCACAGATGAATCACACGCTGGGTAAAGAAATATTTTCTTTTGTCTGTTCTAACTCTCCCTCCACTCAATTTTAGTGCGTGTCCCCTGGTTCTGGTGTTGTGCGAGAGGGAGAAGAATTTCCCTCTATCCACTCTCTCCATCCCATGCATAATTTTATAAGTCTCAATCATGTCCCCCCTCAGGCGCCTTTTTTCTAGGCTGAAAAGCCCCAGACGCTGTAGCCTTTCCTCGTAAGGGAGGTGCTCCAGCCCACAAATCATTCTGGTCGCTCTTTTCTGCACCTTTTCCAATCAACTATATCCTTTTGGAGGTATGGTGACCAGAACTGGACACAATACTCCAGATGTGGCCTTACCATCGATTTGTACAAAGGCATAATGATATTGGCCGTTTTATTCTCAATCCCCTTTTTAATGATCCCGAGCATGGAATTGGCCTTCTTCACAGCCGCCGCACACTGGGTCGACACTTTCATCGACCTGTCCACCAGCACCCCAAGATCTCTCTCTTCATCCGTCACAGACAACTCAGAACCCATTAGCGTATTACTCAGAACCCATTAGCGTATGGGTGGCCAACGCCATCCCTGCCACCTCCCAGGCCGGCTAGGCTAAAGGCCCCCCTCCCTCACTGGCTGGACCGCCCATGTGGCCACTGCCGGGAGCCTTACCTGCCGCCGGCGGGAGCCTTACCTGCCTCCGGCGGCCGCATGCTCGATCCAGCGACAGAGTAAGAGAGGCCGGCCTTGCACCAGCCTCTCTTATTCCTAAGTCGGCGCAAATGTGCCTTACAGCACGTTTAAAACAGCTTCCAATGCCCGAGCACTGCTCTGGCGCCAGGCGTTTACACTGGATCTCGCCGTTAGTTTGTTAGCACTCATACATTCTAGACTCTATGGCAACTGAATCTGAGAAACATCTTGATCAGCTGATCCTGAAAAATAGAGCTGGATGTTGTCCACATGCTGATCGCAGAAGCCTAAAACTATGGATAGTCTCCCCAAGTGGCTTTTTTAAACGGGAGGGGTGAAAACCTTGAGGAATTTACATAAGAACATAAGAAGAGCCCTGCCGGATCAGGCCAAAGGCCCATCTAGTCCAGCTTCCTGTATCACACAGTGGCCCCACCAGATGCCTCAGGGAGCACACAGCCAACAAGATAACCTGTTTTCCTGCTGCCACTCCCCTGCACTTGGCACAGAGAAAACCTACTTCTAAAACCAGGAGGTTGCTTATGGCTTGTAACCTGTGATGGTCTTTTCCTCCATGAATCTGTCCAACCCCCTTTTAAAGGCATCTAGGCCAGGTGCCATCACCACATCCTGTGGCAAGGAGTTCCACAGATGAATTACATGCTGGGTAAAGAAATATTTTCTTTTATCTGTTCTAACTCTCCCTCCACTCAATTTTAGTGCATGTCCGTTGGTTCTCGTGTTGTGCGAGAGGGAGAAGAATTTCCCTCTATCCACTCTCTCCATCCCATGCATAATTTTATACGTCTCAATCATGTCCCCCCTCAGGTGCCTTTTTTCTAGACTGAAAAGCCCCAAACGCTGTAGCCTTTCCTCATAAGGGAGGTGCTCCAGCCCACGAATCAGTTTGGTCGCTCTTTTCTGCACCTTTTCCAATTCAACTATATCCTTTTTGAGGTGTGGTGACCAGAACTGGACACAATACTCCAGATGTGGCCTTACCATCGATTTGTACAAAGGCATAATGATATTGGCCGTTTTATTCTTAATTCCTTTTTTAATGATCCCGAGCATGGAATTGGCCTTCTTCACAGCCGCTGCACACTGGGTCGACACTTTCATCGACCTGTCCACCAGCACCCCAAGATCTCTCTCTTGATCCGTCACAGACAACTCAGAACCCATTAGCGTATATGTGAAATTTTGGTTTCTTGCCCCAATGTGCATCACTTTGCACTTACATTGAAGCGCTTCTGCCATTTTGCTGCCCATTCTCCCAGTTTGGAGAGATCCTTCTGGAGCTTTTCACAATCCCTGCTGGTCTTCACCACCCGGAAAAGTTTAGTGTCATCCGCAAACTTGGCCACCTCGCTGCTTATCCCCAACTCCAGGTCATTTATGAATAAGTTGAAAAGCACCGGTCCCAAGACCGATCCTTGGGGCACACCGCTTTTCACCTCTCGCCATTGTGAAAATTGCCCATTGACTCCCACTCGCTGTTTCTTGGTCTTCAACCAGTTCCTAATCCACAAGAGGACCTGCCCTCTTATTCCCTGACTGTGGAGTTTTCTCAGGAGCCTTTCATGAGGGACCTTGTCAAAATCCAGATCCAAAACTTCATAGACACATTTCATGGAGCAGTATAATAATCTGTTGTCACCTTTCTGAGACCAACCTGTCAGGTAGAACCCGAATTAGTACAAAAGCAGTCCCTTCAATTAAACCAACATAAATTGTGATGTTATGCAAGTCCTGCTTTTAAGAATCTACACTTTCTATAAGACTTTGGGTGAATGATTTGCTTTCATATATCTGAATTTGTACATTGTGATGTAGCTGTACAGAGTGAAAGGAAGCCTTTTGATGTGCAGCGTGAAAAACCAACCAACTGTGCTGCTTCAACAGAAAAAATCTATATCAGGAAAGACTTGAGAAGTCCACTAATAGCAACCCCAACTTTTGTAGCTGATAAAGATGGGACAAGGTAAGTAATAAATGAGTTTCTATGAGCTAAACTTCATCTAGAGTTCTTGTGAAGACAAATGTTTAATTCACAAATCTAGAAGTTTGCATTCAAAATAAAACAAAATGGATTTATGATCAGTCCCAGTTTTGAAAGAAATATTATTGAGTTCATACTCTATTGTAATGTATTCCATATGAAGCTTTCTGTATATATTTGGATATGACTTACCTTAAATCACGATATATTCAATAAACAAAACTATAATCTTTTATTCTTATTTATGAAGCAGCATTGTTTTTTCATGACACAATACAGCTTAGTAATGCATGACAGGACCACCTCAAAGGACTTGTACTGTCAAGGCTGGAATGAAGCTCTGATTTTGTAAACTCCCTGAGGCAGAGACTTGTCGTGTGCAATTCATCTTTGTTGTTTCATGAAAAAGTATAGTGCTACATTATTATACTTTCTGATTGCAAGCAAGATGTTGGGTCAGGCAGCCTGACTCAGGCTAGAAGACATACAAGGCAGAGAGAGTGATTGCTGTATATAAAATGCACATGTTCATTAATTAAACGTGTTATAAATATGTTATTTTTGTGGTGCTTACATTCTGTAGCAAATCGGAGATAAATCTGATGGGATATCTTGTTTAAACTGCAAATTGTTATTTAACATAATTTATCAGCATTAACATGCTTTAAATTTAATGGCGATTGGTTGAACAATGCTGCATGACAAAAGCAAAATAAAACTAAAGTGAAGATTATTGTATTTTCCCATCTAAATGATGTTAACCAACATTCACACTTTAGGCTGCCATCCTGTACAGACTGCAGTCACTGAACATTGATTATGCCTGTGATGAAATTGATTGTACACCTGTTTATCTGGCAAGGGAAATTCCAGATAGATTGAAATTTCAAGATGCTTCATCTCAACAAATAGGATTTTCCTCACCTCCCTGTCTGAGTTTCCTTATTAATCCAAATAAAGACTGGCACTCTCTCACTTCCACCAGCATAGGAGAATACTGGTTAAATGCCCATGTATATTTAACCACCTTTTTTAGGAGAATATGATATCTCTCCCTTGCTCTAGCTTCCTCCCTTAGGATATCTCCCCCATGTGACTATGAGCTTAAAAGTTTCAACTCTTGAAAGTCCTTATGACTAAAAATTAAAATACAGAAGCATTTTCTTCCTCTCTGATTTATTATAGTTACGGCCCAATCCTATCAAGGGCCTACGGCAGTGCAGTGGAGTGGCGCAAATGCTGCACCACCATTATGTGCAACTGAGTCGCTAGTGGAAATAGCCAGCGGCTTTGCACGCACACCAGACTCACCCAGGTGCTCCACTGTCCATGGTACGTTGGCAGTAGAAGTAGACAGTGGAAGGTTTGGGGCAGAGGGAGGGCAGAGAGCAGGTTGGAGGGGGTGGATCTTGGCGGCAAAAGCACACACTCCAGATCCTCTCCCTGATTTTCTAGTCTGCTGTGCCCCCCTACCTCTCCTCGGAGTTATGTCAGCAAAGTAGCTGACGTGTCTGAGGAGACCCATAGGCTGTCAGCAGCCTACCAGGAGGTAAGTAAAAAAAGGTTTTTACTTACCTCTCACTGGCAGTCCTATTGTCCCATTCTCCCCACCACCACCATACCATGCAGTGTGCGCTCCATTAGCACGGCTGTATAGCAGAAGATGGTGGGACTCGGGTAGGATTAGGTTGTTAGTGTGGTCACTACTGTATGTGTGGTTATTTAACAGAGGCCAAAACCAATAAAATTGCACAAGCTAGATTTTTCTTTAAAAGTATAAGTTTCTCAGGCTCCTGCTTGCATTAAAACTGTAAAACAAGCAAGCAAAAAAAATATTTTACAAGTTTATCTGAGCTAAAAATGAAAAAGAAAATATTGGGATAAATGCTCCACTCTTCCCTAAATTATTTTTTTAAAAAGTTAACTCTGCCCTTCTTCATAAATTCAAGGTAGTGTAATATAAAAATACAATAAAAACAAAAGCTCAGATACAAGAAACAACATTAGCAGCTTCACATCAGCCTTGAAACGGAGGAGAAAAACAGCAATCAGAAATAATCAGGGAAGAACAATCGAAACAAGTATATCCTTTCCCAGAATAATTGGAAGAAAGGAGCAAAATGAATCTCCCTACAAGAGAGATTCAGTGGCGAAGGGCCACCAACAAGAAGACTGCACTGACTGTTCCAACCAGCCACTTAGGCAGTAGGACACATCAAAAGGCCTCTCGGGCAGATCTTGGAGCACAGGTAGACTCATGTGGAAGGGGAGGCGGTTTTTTTTCTGGTTCCCTCAAATGTCTCCAGGAGGTAAAGTGGGGGGGGGAGAGAAAAAAGATTGCTGAGCAGCGCGATCCAGTGCAAGGATCCGGCCGGTGGCCCAGGACCACCCACCAGATCCTGGCCCGAGACTGCCCGCCAAGCGGCGGGCCGGAGGTTTACTCGGGGAAGGCGATGCTCGTCCCCTTCCCTGGGTGTAAACCGGGGCCGGCCTGATAGGCCTCCTCGGATTTCCACCAGCTAAATAGCTGACGGAAGTAGAGGAGGCCATGTAGCCGGCCCAACGGGGATATGGCAGGTGCCATCTCCCGCCCCCTCCTGGGCCAGCTAGGCCAATGGCCCCCCTCCCTCTTCCACCGGATCTGGACTCACCACCTTTGGCGGACGCCCGGGCGGTAGACTACTCCCGAGTAGTCGCAAACGTGCTTTCTGGCACGTTTGCGACTGCTGGAAGTTAGTCTGGATTACGCTCGAAGTATATTAGCATCCTGTATTTCTTTCTGCTGACTTTACTTCCAGTCTCTTGGAAAATTCCTCCCTCCAGGGATTTCTGACTGGAGTCAGCCATAGCTTACATGTCCCTAGTCAGGTAGCTCTTGGAAAGATAATGGCTAAGTATTTTGCATGTGAAGAGGTACTCTTAGTGCTCTGGGCAGGATGATATTGCCAAAAGTAAGCTTGGAATGTGGCTTTAGATAAACTAGCTCCAGGGTGCAGATAGAGCACAAACCCAAAGGTTGAAAGCCATGATAAAAAAAAGTGATCTGGGAAATAAAATGCATTCTACCATCAGCTCTATCGAACACAGTGGAACTTAATTTCAAGTAAACGTTCATAGATTTAGTGCTGCACATGCTGTTTTTACAAAGGCAAAAACAGAAGATCATGTTCACCGAAATATTGTTCCACAGTAATACTGTACCACATTGTATGGAAGAGAAGTGATTAATTAATAACATAAAATTACTAATGCTTTTTTCTCCTTTCTTGAACAGGTCAGCTGGCTTGCTTGATTCAGGGATGCTTGTGAATATTCAGCAGCCATTAATACGGGAAGATGGTACAGTGCTTCTGGCTACAGACTCCAAGGTAGCATTCAATAGCTTCTTTGTACCTTTCATTCACCAAATAACTTTCTTATTACCGTATATGTGAACATATAATTAGCCTTACCATAGTCCCGGTTCTGACCGGGACAATCCCGGTTCGGGAGCCCAATCCCGGGCTCCCGGCCGGTCTCCTCATTGTCCCGGCCAGCTGGGACTAGCCCCAGACGCAGCGCTAATGCACTGCATCTTTTTTCGAGTTCACTCTCAGACCTTTTCAAACTGTTCCCAGCCTCGTTGCATACTTGCGCGAGACTAGGTGCTCTCTGAAACAGCCCAAGTTCACTCGGGCTGTTCCGGAGAGCTCCCAGCCTCGTCGCGTATTTGCGCGAGACTAGGAGCTCTCCGAAACGGCCCGAGTTTACTTGGGCTGTTCCGGAGAGCTCCCAGCCTCGTTGCGTATTCGCGTGAGACTAGGAGCTCTCCGAAACAGCAGCCTCGTTGCGTATTTGCGCGAGACTAGGAGCTCTCCGAAACAGCCCGAGTGAACTCGGGTTGTTTCGGAGAGCTTCCAGCTTCGCGCAATTATGCAACAAGGCTGGAAGCTCTCCAAAATTTACGGAGAGCTTCTAGCCTCGCTGGGAGGAAGTCCCCACCCCTGGCCACGCCCCTGGCCACGCCCCCAATCCCGGCATTGGGGGGGATCTGGTAAGGCTATATATAATCTCTTAATAGTCATTTTCTGTTTCCTCAAAAGCACAATTCTACAACGACATCTTCAAAGGTATACCCCAATGATGGCAAATAGACTTGTCTGGTGCTGTAGACTTAAGCATGTGTTTTGAAGGCAACATGTATATTATGGATTTTATCCTGAGAACATTCTCCATTTGTGCAAGGGGGAAAGGGCAATTTTCGCTGATTATTTCACCCATTTCAGCCCCCCTGTGCCCCTTGCTCTTGAGGGGGAGCCTCAACCCCCAGGAGCAGATTTTTTCTGGGGGCACATGGGGCTGCATCCAGAAGGGGGGGTTGCAGTGAAAAATGCCTCTTCCCCTCCCCCAACAAACTAAGCTTCTTTGATGAATTAAAGACATTCTTAAAATACAATTCTTCAAAAACAAATAATTAAAATAAATTTTAACAGCCCAATCCTATCCTCCTCCCCCACTGGTACAGCCAGTGGCACCAATGGAGAAGTATAGGATTGAGCTGTAAGTAATGTAAATGTTTCGTGTGTGTGTGTGTGTGTGTGTGTGTGTGTGTGTATAAATACATTTTTTGTTTATAGGCTGAGACAAGCCAAGGTGCCTTGGGAACCCTAGCAAATGTTGTCACATCACTTGCCAGCCTCAATGACTCACTTAATAATGGAGACACTTCTGAAATGCAGCAGGAAGAGCAATCTGCAAGTGAGATCACTCGGTATGTGTTTAACATTAGATACTCGTCAGATTTCCTAATCCACTATATATGGTTATTTCAGTGATGGGCAGCCCAGTCCTAACTAAATCCCTCCCCCCCACACCAATGTAGCCGTGTCACCGGAATGTGTGCTGCATCCTGCAAGTGGGGGGCAGTCACGGAGATCTCCTTCGGGTAAAGGAACATTTGTTCCCTTGCCCGAGAGTAAACCTCTTCTGCCCAGTTGGGCTACTTTTACCTGCGCCAGCAATTTTGCTGGCGCAAGTCCGTAGGATATTGGCAGCACTGCTGCCACCGATACTCTCCCCTTCCCAGCCTTGATCCACCCCAGTCTCTGCCCCGTTAACTTCCCCTCCCTGCCTTGTTCCGCCCGCTCCTTGCCTCTACCACTGGCTTACTGGCTCCAGGAGGGGCAGCAGACTCCAACAGCAAGGCTGCGGTGCCACCGCCTCTTGTGGCGGTTCTCACAAAATGGCTGCCAGTGGCACGCTTGCACCAGCTCAGTATTAATTAGGATTGGCCCATAAATCACAATAGCAACATGCCAGAATAATAGGTGTTGGTCTTGTTTTGAACATCATGATTTAGTTCCATTTTTGCCATTGCTTCTGCTGTCAACCTGCAAACCTTTCTTTCACAGTTTAGTATTGCAGGGTTTCTGTTATAAATAGCATAACAGAAAATTCCTAGTGAGGATTTTTAGGGAGGAGGGCTAGCAAGATTTTTTTAATCCAAATATTTTCATTAACAATTCATAGCCATAAAGAATTATTCATAATGAATTATTCATAACACTGTGTATCTTTGGACAGTGCAGATGATGGTGGAATTCTATTGCAGAATCTCTCCAGAAGGTTTGTTTGGATATGCCATGGTTTATCTATAGATAGAACTATCAGTGATTTTATTACATCTCTAATGTAAATATTTTAATAGAAATAGGAGGAAACTTATCTGATGGATTTCCTTTTTTTTGTTTCTAGGGCATTTGATACTTTGGCTAAAGCACTTAATACCACAGATGGTGCAGCAGCTCAGAATCCAGCAGATGGGATGGATCCTACAAGTGGTGGGAATATTCATGTAATCAGCAGGGATCAGTCTACACCAATCATTGAAGTGGAAGGTCCTCTGCTTACAGATACTCATGTTACATTTAAGGTGTGTGTCTTAATTTATTTGAACAAATCTGTCATGAAGTATAAGACGAAACATCAAGTGATAAGACTTTGTTGCTTTAATTACCACAGTCTCAAACCCGAAAACTGAGACGTGTCATGAAGTAATTCATAAAACTCAAAATAATTTTTTAACAGACAAGCATACAATTTGAACTTCCCATGCAGCCTATTTCCTTGAGGAATTGTTATTTTATTAGGACTGCAGTTGATTTCCAGTAATGAGATTGTAAATAATAGAGGAGAATGTATTGGTATCCCTTCAAACCACAACAGGGAACGTGCCGTAAAGCACGTTTGCGACAACTCACAAGTAAGGGAGACTGGCACAGGGCCGGCCCCCCTCACTCGGTCGCCGGATCTCCACGCGGACGGCGATGGAAGGTAAGCGCTCCGTCGCCGGCTGCATGGGCAGTCCGGCCGGGCGAGGGAGGGGGGCCTGGCCTCGGCCATATCCCTATCCCCACCAGGCTGGCTACGCCGTTACACAACCTCCGCTACTTCCGCCAGCTATTTAGCTGGCGTAAATCCGAGGAGGCCGATAGGACTAGCCTGTGTTTACACTCAGGGAAGAGGACGAGCGTCCCCTTCCCCAAGTAGATCTCCGGCCTGACGCGCGCCGGGCAGCCGGTGCACAGGATCCTTAGTCAGGATTGCACCCTGTGTGTCATACTTGTATACATCTGTTTTCTTGCAGTTAACGATGCCTAGTCCAATGCCAGAGTACCTGAATGTGCATTACATTTGTGAGTCAGCATCCCGGTTACTTTTTCTTTCCATGCACTGGGCTAGATCCATCCCTGCTTTTCAAGCACTAGGGTAAGAAGATAAGTTTTCTGTTTTTACCATAAGGAATTAGTGCAATCTTCTCAGTCTATATTAGATGTCAACAATCAAATCATTTCCTCCTTTGTGTGTCTGCATTTTATCCACTTGCCTTCATTTTATTTTATGTTGCTAATTCCCATAAATGTGGTTAGCCTTGTCTGAAGGCTTCAGCTGTACATTTTTGTAGGGAATTTCTAAGTAATTCAGTAGTTTTCATGGTGCCTCTCAAGTTTTATATATTTTGAAGAACTTTTAAAATTTGCTGTTGTCTCTGCAGGCATTGGAGGTAGTCACTCCTTTAGCCTTGATGACTCCTTGTCTTGGGAAACCAGATTCATTGGCAGTCTACATGAAAGGTTTTATGGCAGGCCACACACTAGTGCTCTTGCTGCTGTGGACTGGGATCTCAAGGGAACTCTGTGGAGCTAAAGATAAAGCAGTCACCTCCCTCTTCCTTGACAACAGCCAGCAGGACATCCCGCTGTCCCTTGTGCATCCTGTTTGCTTCACCTGTTATCAAAAAGCACAACCCCTCTGCAATTTTTATTCCCATGGATCTTACCACTTAAGCAGTGCCTTGACAGGCAGAAATTCAGCAGGCAAACCTTTGCCTATCACTCATTGTATCTCCATGCCAGAAAAAGCTTCACTCCCCTGCTAACAGCACAATCCTGGGCAACTTTATCGAGCCCGTTCCCGGGCCGTGCCAGTGTGGCCCAGGAACACCTCGGGAGAAGGGGGCATTCGTCCCCGAGTGTAGGGCTTCCCAGGGCCTATGGGCCTCCTGGGATGTACGCCAGTTCTGTAGCTTACGTACATCTGAGGCAGCAGGGTAAGGCTGAACCGGGCTGGGAAAGAGCCGAGGATATCGGTGGAGAGCGCTGTCGATATTCCCACCCTCTCCCAGCCCGGTTCAGCCAATGACCCCCCCTCCCTCACCGCCCAGCCCGCCCCTGCATCGACCTGTGCAGGACGTACCTCCACTGGTGAGTACCAGGTCCGGAGAGCAGCAGAGTAATGGCTGTTGGCCTCCACGCCGGTGGCCCTTACACTAGAGTCATCACAAACGTGTTTTATAGCACGTTTGCGACAGCCTAGAGCGGTGGAGCATGCGCTCCGCCATTCTAGGACTTGCACAGGATCGGGCTGCCCGTTCCTGCTTGGCATGGATTTCTAAAATAAGCACAAAGAGGGGTCTTTCCCATCCCTACCTGGAGATGCTGCCTGTAACTGAACCTGGGACCTTTTCTGCATGCAAAGCAGGAGCAAAGCAAACTTCCACTGAGTTACAGACTCTTCCCAGTACCTTAAGAGTGTGGTGCAGATAGTGTGAGAATGGCCCCCGTGGATAAGTTCCAGATGGCTGCAGAGAGCTCTAAGTGGACCCAGTAGTGTCAGGATGGCTGCGGAGAGGTCCTGGATGCAGGGAAGACCTTTAGAATAGTGCAGATAGGGCTGAACATGGCTGCCACAAATGGCTTCAGGAGTCTACAGAGAGCTCTAATTGGCCCCAATAGTGTCAAGTTGGCTGCCAAACAGTTCTAATGTCCGCCGGATTCAGGGAAGACCTTTACAGTGGCAGGGATGGGGTTGAAAGTGGCCACCGCAAATCGCTTCAGGAGGCTTACAGAGAGCTTTAGAATGCCCACAGATGCAACAAACAGGCGCAGATAGCGAGAATAGACCGTGAATACAGAGAGGTACTGTAGGTGGTAATTCTGCTCACTGAGAATAAGCGAATTTGTGGATAGCAAATGCGCAGGTAGTGAGAACTGACTATACTTACTATTCTTAAACTAAAGGGTTTGTTTGTTTGAATATTTCTACACCAGCCATCACTGGCTTGTGGGAGGTGATTCTCTAACTTCCAGCTGTGGATCTTTCTTCAAAAAACCAGCCTACTAGTGGACAGAAAGGAGAAATTATTTTTGAAATGGGTACCTGCCTTTCTTCATGCAACTGTCCATTCTTCAGTGTTTTCAATATAGATAATAGAAGTCAGCCAAATACTGCAATCAGTACTAATTTGAAATAAACTTACTGACAATAAAAATATTAATGCATTCCTTTTTAATATATATTTATTAAATTTATACAATACAAATATTAATATATTCCTAATGTCCAGCTGTTCATAAAAAATGATTTGTATGTATAAAGTTTTTATCTTGACCGTTATGATTATTTGCTTTTATAATTTTTAGGCAGGACTGTAATACAAGCCTTGTGCGTGCCTGCTGGAATGAACTGTTTACTTTAGGCCTTGCTCAGTGTGCACAGGTGATGAGCTTGTCTACTATCCTGGCAGCTATTGTCAACCACCTGCAGAACAGCATACAGGAAGGTACGCACATATTTAAAAAAACACTTCGTTTTTAAGGCTGTGATTCTAAGAACAGTTACTAAGGTTAAGGTGCAATAACACCAATAGGATTTATCTCTAAGTAAATGCCAATATGATCAATATGTTTAAAGATATGGAAAAGAGTACTTTTACAAGTACTTTCTAGAAATATTGTTTCACCAGCAACATGGAAGATACCGTCTGTTTATGGCTTTCTTCTTCCTGTTTTAGAGGTTGGGTGTCACTGCTTTCATTGTATCAATAGTTTTGGAATGCATCCTTGTCTTTGGAACAAGCTGAGAGAGGGATACTTGTGTTGCTATGTCTTCCTCCTGTAATGAATTTGCAGGCACAGATTCAAAGTCCTTCAGTGGCCAGATTCTTGTATTTTTTTTTAATTCAAATGTTAAAACAAAACACAGATAGCTTCCGTAATTGCACGTAATTCCGTAATTAAATATACTACATAAAATCATTGTTTTCTGTACTACAGATTTTGTTTAATATTGTTTTTAGGAAGGAAATGGCTAAATGATATTTTTCACTTCATTTTTTCAAAACTTGTTAAATCATTTTTGGATAAACAAATCGACAGCGCAATCCTGCCGAAAGATCCACGGGTGGCCCTAGGTCTGCTAACACCTCCTGTAAAAATAATGAAGGATCCATGAAAATGTTCCTCTTCTCTCTAGATTTTGCACCACAGTAGTGCCATACTGGATGGGATCCATGATTTAAAAGGGGCTTGGATAGATTCATGGAGGAAAAGACAATCGCAGGTTACAAACCATAAGCAACCTCCTGGCTTTAGAAGTAGGTTTTCTCTGTGCCACTTGTTGTCAACGGAGTGACAACAGGAAACAGGTTATCTTGTTAGCTGTGTGCTCTCGGAGGCATCTGGTGGGGCCACTGTGAGATACAGGAAGCTGGACTACATGGGCCTTTGGCCTGATCCAGCAAGGCTCTTCTTATGTTCTTATATACTCATTACATTCATTGGAGAGTCTTTGAATTTAGGGTCTTCCCAGTTTAAAAAAAATTCCTCAGTAGGAATTAATGTTTTCTTTTTCAAAATTAATCCATTACACAGTCTACAAAATACATACAGTATCCAGTATCAATAACACAGTTCAATCAAAATTGAATTGCACAATCTTTTCATTGTAGTTTACAGTTTCCATTATAAATTGAATCCTGTTGGTATTCAGTCCTGTCAGTATGTATTATACAATCCACTTTTTAATGTATATGCAGTCTCTTCAAAGTGCATAATCAAGTCTTGTAAATAAAGTATTGTTATGCCCACCCCTCACTTCCCCAAGGAATTTCCAACTTCCCCTGGGAAATTCCAGGGATGCAGTTGCTACCTGAGTTTGTCTTCCTTTGATAGGAGAGATCACTGAAGGCTGAAGGTATCTTTGCAATATTTTATTCATTTAGGGCGCAATCCAAACCTACTTAGGCTGCTGTTGTAACCAGCGGTCCAACGAAAACAGGAGGCCCCCGAATGGAAAGGGGATTCAAATCCACTTTGAATTCCCCTTTTGGAGGGGATTTGAATCCCCTTTCCTTTCTGGGGCCTCCCGTTTTCGCTGGGCCGTTGGTTACAACGGCGACCTAAGTACGTTTGGATTGCGCCCTTACAGACCTACAGGTTGAGCACTTGGTGAAAGTAAGTAACATGTGCACTTCTGAAAGTCAGCAACCCCATGTTGCCTCAACTATTAGCTTCCCCCCCCCCAATCTTCTCCATTCTGTCTCTACCTCTTTCTCACATGCAGACTTCCAAGAAACTGCTTGTCTTTTCCACTGGCCACATGCTTCCTTGACTGAGAGTGGAGTGGGGGCAAGATGAATCACTTTTGATAGTGTCTCCACCTTTCAGGGAAATCTATTAATGAAGCGCCCATTTAAGACACATTAATTTTTTGTCAAATCCGAGGCACACTAGCCAAGCAACATTCACAACTCCAAACTCATAACACCATTTTATCAGTGTTTATAAACAACTGTTGTTTTTAGATTGTTCACTTTCAATTCATGAATTATTTTAATTTGTATGACTTGAACAATGAAATACATTGAAAAGGCCTTGTGAAATGCTATAATTGTAGCCAGTGAGAGTATACAGTATTAAGCACTTGTGCCTATTACTGTATTAGAGTACTGTATACAGTAATAAGCACAGTAAACCAAGCATTTATTGTTTGAAAGCCAATGACTAGCTACTCAATTTATACGGATTAAGGCAGGCTATCCATCTGGAACTGTTCAGTGAGTTTACTATGACTTTATTTTTACCAAAGAAAATAGGCCACAGTTTGCTGTTGGAAAGTTCTTATGGCACATAGATATTCTGGAATGTAGAGAACAGTTTGTGTAAAATAGTCACTGTTTGGTAATGAACGTGATCAAAATATTTGTCTGGAATTCTAGCTGTTCCTGCTTGCTTTCACATTTGGTCACAGCAGAGTCTATCTGATGAATGTTAACCTGTGACCAGCTGCTGCTGGAATGTCAACTGCAGTGCAAAAATTGTCTACTAGAACAATAACACTGTATTATTAAATTGCAGGCTTATTGATCAACAGCAGATCTTTTTAATATGGTGGGTTATGGCTATTTCATTGTGCTTTGTTTGGGATCTAGAAAAATAAAGTTAGCAGTTACCAACATTTACTAATTCAATTTGTTAAATCCTTTCAAACTTAATTATAATAGGCAGGTTCCGCCCCCCCAGCAAGGCCCTCAAAAACAACAGAACTGATGTAGTTCCTCTGGGCAAGGAGAGAGGCAGGATATTCAGAGGCCATGGAGAGGTAGGTGCCCTACGTTTGATTAAGTGTAGGGCTGCAAGAGTTTCCATAATCCCAGAAACTGGACGGGGTTTAAGACAAATTTGTGGGAACAATAGATGCAGTGGAGTTACTGGCCTCATGGAAAGCAAAGGAAAGCAAAGGATCACAGTAGACAGAGAGGCTACTGCAACTATGTAGTTGTGGTGTGCTATGTATTAGATTCAAACTAGTTTTTGGCAGCCAAGGATAAGATAGGATAATTAACGGATTGTTTTCTACCCCAAGCCTTTGAAATGGGCTGGGCTGTAATTTGGATTAAACAAAGAAATCATTGCTATTCTTTAATCAAGTGAAACTGAATGCCTTGCAGCCAGCTATTTGTAAAATGTCTATGTAGCTACAGGGTTTTTAAGAATTTTGGTGGCTGAAAATATATAGAAACATCTATACAGTTATTCCCAGTGCAGGTCAAGTTAAAATATTTAAGCCATATGAAATATATTTGAGAAAAACAGAAGAAAATGTGGAAGAAAATCCTTAAATGGAAATACTGCGCCCAGATTCTTTATATATATATATATATATATATTATATATATATAACACATCTCTGCTGTTTAAGTTGCATTAACTGTAAATGCAGATGCCACAGAGTGAATAAAAGCAAGAAACGTTTACTTCATACTAAGTAGGAATATTTCTATAAACCTTCCTAGCTCTCCCTGACATTGTGTTTCACCTTTTGAAGATCAATATAAAATTCTGTTAAATTTCTGAAAACCTAAAATAGAGATTAGATTTTCCTTAATCATTTTTAAAATGTTGCATGGAGGAGTGAGCAATCTTATCACGTTATATTTTTCCCCATATCAGACCCACCTACTTGACCTTTTCTTACATATTGCTCCATTATTTTTATTACTGTCTACATTGCTAACAAAATGGCAAAGTGTAAGTTTTTGGCTTATGCCATTTTTAGTGAAATGGAGGAAAGCTATTGGAAGTCTCTGGTTAAAAACTATGGAGCATGACTAGTTGAGGGCAAGCGGCGGATTCTAGTCTGAGGTATCCTGAGTCATTCCCATGTGGAGAAAAATGTACTATGTGAATACGGTCTAAAAGGCAGAACTCATTCTACTAATTCTACTAATGAAACAGAATTATATATATTTTTAACAGAGCAAATACAATGTATATTTCTAAAGTTAAAGGTTTTGGGGAAAGTGGCAGTCATCATTGCATTGGCCTTTGTCTTTTAGACAGTTAAATAACATGTCTGTTTGGGTGACCAATTTTCTGTTACTCAGTAGTATCTTTCTTGTTTCTAATGAACATTTATTTATATCAAAGCCTCCGTAATTCATTGCATTTGGAAGCTTCTGTTATACAGATTAAAACTGTGAACTGTTTCAGATAAAATACTAAACGATAGTTTAGCGCTTCAAGAACAGGCTGCGGTGTGCTTTGTACTTGCACACTTTACCTTCCCATCTGCCTTCACATGCAAAAGGAGGAGTTTGAAAGTTTCTGCTTTCATTTTTAAACTAGCCTAAGATTCCGATAATGTCTGAACCTCTGTGAACTGTGGTTTGTTCTAACAGTGTATTTACAGTGTGTTTTTACCCGCTGGTTTGGAACCCGCGGATTTAATTCACCACGGGTTCTGAATCAGTGAAAGGACAGCCTCAGAAGGCCTCCCGGAGGCTTCTAAAAGGCACTTCTGATTTTTACCAAAAAAAACGGAAGTGCCTTTCAGAAGCTTCTGAGAAGCCTTCTGAGATGTGGGGAGGTCGGCACAGCCTCAGCACACCTCAGAAAGCATCCTGGAGTCTTCTAAATGGTACTTCCAGTTTTTCATGCCTAAGGTGCACGGAGGCAGCGTGTGACCTTCCTGCACCTCAGAAGGCCTCCTGGAGGCTTCTGAAGGGCACTTCTGGTTTTTCCAAAGTTGGCTCCCCCGCAGGTTTCATTTCCTGTGGATCTCGTTATCCATAGGGGATCCTGGAATAGATCCCTCGCAGTTTCATGACTGCTTGTTCTCCTAACATTTAAGCAGTGGTTTAGCATTACATCTGAACTGCACCGTTGAATAACCAGGGTTGTGGAAAAATATCTATCATACCTAATAAATGAAATCTAACAGTTTGACAATGATTCTATGAGAGACAACACAAGTGTGAACTTGAGTTTAAAAGTGATGCTGATTTGACAAAGCCTAGATATTAAGAGACTGTATAATGTCTACTTGTAGATAAACTTTCCGGAGACCGAATAAAACAAGTGATGGAACATATCTGGAAACTTCAGGAGTTCTGTAACAGTATGGCTAAACTTGATATTGATGGATACGAATATGCTTACCTTAAAGCTATAGTCCTCTTTAGTCCTGGTAAGGCATTTGGAAATTACTACAATAGCCTATCCATGTCTTCTTAAATGCTGTTCACATGTTGCATATACAAGTGGTTAATATTTTGGCATCACCACAATTTAAATCCATTGATGAAGAAACTGTGCTACAGAGTGGGCTGTGAAACTCTGAGAAGACACTCTGTAACATACTGCAAGCAGTAATTAGTGGATTTGTTCTGTTGACTTTTAACTCTTGAGTTCCTTGGAATTTAGTTTCATGTATTTTAAGATCAAAGTATTAGCGATGTATGGTTTTTAGAGAGCCATAGTCTCACTCCTCTTCTTTCTGCTATTTTTGTTTTCATTCTCTCCAGCAGCATTAAATATTCAGTAAGCTACTACAATAACATAATGCTTGCAGATTGTCCTAAAGCAGGGACAGGCATTGTTAGCTATTGATTTGCAGTACACCTATTGTAGAGAACACAGTGGTTTAGGGGAACGTTCTGCATGCAAGGTTGTCAGTGTTTTTTGTGTTGGAGTAAATAAATGGTTAATGGAACTGTATCCTGTAGGTTTTAAAGTGGCTAAAAAGAATTTTTATGTTAACATTTTAAAGACATTTGCTCCCAGATGGTGGAAAATGAAAAAGTCTGCCACTGAGAATCTTCTACTATGTGGATCTACTTTCCAATAAACACTGAGAAAACTAAAGGTAAACAGGATTTCCCCAGCCCCTGTAACTGGTTGATGAGAACAATAGATGATAAAAACATACTTAAAATATGCACAGGGTGTTGTCTACAAGACAGTTTAAATCCTCTGCATTCCTAATATCTGAGATGAAGATTCTGCTGGTGAGATAGATACATACAAAATGTAAAATGATGATTTAGCAGGGGAAAGAATCACAAACATTTTTAAGATGCTCAACAGCTATCCATGAACAGCCTCTGTGTGATGGCTGCTTTAAGTTGCCCTGTGTGAAGTCATTCTCCCAGCTATTTATCTGCAAACTAATGTGGAAAAAGATACTTCTGCCCTGAAACAACAAAACAACGTTTACAGCATAATCTTATACATGTCTGCTTAGTCCATTGAGTTCAGTGGGATCTACTCCCAGGTAAGTGGATATAGGATTGCAGCCCTTGTTGCTCCAGATGCACTGTTTGCCAATCTCCAGATGCACTGTTTGCCAATCACTAGAGACAATCTCCAGGCAGTACTATTGAAAGCAACTATTCCAGTCATGGCTGTTTGAAGGAGACTATAATAAACCAATAAGGAAGATGAGACAGCTTTTCAAATGTTAAAGTTTATAACCTGTTGTGACACAAACTGTTCTTTCAAACATTTAATTAACCAGTTGCAGTCTTGGGGCATTTCTTTTACCAAACAGTGATCAAGTAGCAATGTACTTACCCACCTCTCTTCAATGGGTGTTGTCTCTTCCCTCCAATGCAGTGGGACATCCAGGTTAAACCCCTTCTGTTTAATTAGCAATTTGGAACAAAATGCAATTTCAGTTGGAGAAGAAATTGGTCAACTGTCTGTAGAATGTTACCAGACTCTAGCTAGGGTGTGGCTAGAGTCTAGCTGTGTTGTTTTGCACAATAGGTCTTTCCTATGCCCTTCTGCCCAATGCAGCCCCCAGCCTATGAAAAAGTGTGAGAATTAAATTGGAAGCCAAATTAGATTTTGACTGTGACTAGTAACAGTGGCAGACTTTTTACAAAAATGGATATTGCTGCCATTTATTACATCCAATTCATAATGGGTTTTTATTGGTTAAGATTCACATATACACATATTGATTAACGTTACTGCGCATAACAGTGCAATCATCTGCAAATATTAAATTTTATTATTTAATATTTTAATATTTAATATTATTAATATAATTTGTCTCTAGTATCATTTATATTAACCATTTCTCAACTTGGAATGAGTGGTTGATATTTGGGATATTTTTTACAGCAAAGAATATCAGGTATTAAGTACAAGATTATTTAATTGACTCTAAATAGAAGATTCTTGCTAACAAGAACTGCTTCAATCTTTGGGACAAGTAAATGCAGAGTGAAATATTTTTGCTTGCTCTAGATCACCCTGGTCTGTCAAGTTCCAACCAAATAGAAAAATTTCAGGAGAAAGCTCAGATGGAATTACAAGACTATGTTCAAAAAACTTACCCAGAAGATACTTACAGGTATTTTTGTTGCTTTTTTGCTAAACTCCCAAAAGCAAATTACATAACTCATGTGAAAATTTAAACCAATAAAAATAGTGAGCATAATCCAATGAATGCCACTTTTAGAATCGTTTGATGTCTTTGAGAAAGATTTGTGTGTACTTATTTCTAACTGTAATCAGTGAGATCTAAAAGTGCTTAACTTTGGGCGGATTGTGTCCAGTCCATAAAATCCAATAGTAAAACTTTTACTGTTGATAGCATAGAGATTCATGAGCAATGGTAAATATCCACAAGTGAGTGTTGGTAGAATCTGAAACCATACATAAAATAAATGGGCCTTATTGAAATAGTCATAAAAGCAGAAGACAGAAAATGTAAGATCTTGTAAAAGTTTGTATTTAGCAACCAACATTTGGGGGGGGGGGGAGTGTGAAACATTTGTAGAAACAGCCGGATAGTATACGAAACCATAAAAGTGCCTTTAACATTATTTTAAAATCAATATATGTTACATTTTATTTGGAAGACTTTTAAAACTGGCAGCAAGATGTAAACGATAAAAAGGGGGTTTATGTGGGAAACTAGTAAGACTCTCAAGCTTTCTTATTTCAAATAACTTTCTTTGAAAATAGTCTGTGTTGCTTATAGCGCAATCCTGTGCATGTAAAGACCGGCAGAGCAAATGCTCCGCCAGTCTAGGGTGTTGCAAAAGTGCCGTAAGGCGCTTTTGCAGCACCCACGGGGGTAAACAGTGCCGAGGCTGACACCGCTCACTCTGCTGCCAGTCAACACCCATGCCACCGGACACAGGTAAGCCCTGCGGCTGGAGGGTGGGCCGAGGTGGCGGGGGTGGGGGCAATTGGCCAACCAGGCCAGGGAGGGTGGAATACTGGCAGGGCGCTCTGCCGATATCCTAATCCCCTTCCCGGGCCTGGCCCGCCTTACAAGGCCTCCTTGGACATGTACCAGCAAAATAGCTGGCGCACTTCCAAGGGGGCCCATTGGGGCTGCTGGGGCTTACACTGGGGGGAAAGGGACGAATGTCCTTTTCTCCTGAGGTGTCCCCCCAGCTCTGCCAGCGCTGGCTTGATCCTGCTTAGGATCCGGCACAGCACGCTTAGCGAGCTGCGACGTATCTTGCACAGGATTGGGCTGTTAGAGTTTTATCCATTCTTGCT
Source organism: Plestiodon gilberti rubricaudatus (assembly GCA_026170595.1). NCBI lineage: Eukaryota > Metazoa > Chordata > Lepidosauria > Squamata > Scincidae > Plestiodon > Plestiodon gilberti. The sequence goes on from JANXHW010000002.1 coordinate 225,985,831, forward strand.
ATACTAGCATTTAAGAATGTATCTATAGAAAAGCCAATATTTAATTAATATTGCTTGTACCAGAAGACCATGACATTCATCGCTGAAGGAAACTTGTAACAGTTTCCAGAGAGATCTTCTGGCAGTAACAGTGTGATTTCTGTATATCAGAAAAGTGTTGCATTTCCGTATGGAAATTAGTGTGTCTTCCTCTTGAATTCCTAGGTTCTTAATGTTGTTAGCAGTGGTGTCACTAGGGAGGTGCAGGGGATGCGGGCAGCACCAGGTGACCTGGTTACATCATTACTGGCCAAAATTGTGAAAACCTTTTGGAAAATTTGTATTTATGAATAATACCATAATGTTTTATATCACTGGAAAGGTAATTAAATGCAGAATGCAAAGAAATAATTATCTGTATACTATCAAACGTTATGGCCAAATAACCAGAAAAAGAAAACACAACTGCCTCATGTAACAAAAAGTAGATTTCCTTAACTCAAAACTGACAAATGAGACTGATTTTCTAAGAGCCAATGAGGTGTTGATATGATACAGCATGGAACCAATAAGGTATTAGTATGAGCCCACTCTCATTGGGGTTTTTTTTTGTGTGTGTGTTACTGATTTGTTGGGTGACCTGAACTGTTATATATTAAAATAAATAAAATTAATGGGGGTGACACCATGAGTTACCACACCAGGTGACACCAACCCTAGTTACACCACTGGGGTGAGTCAACGAGCTCTCGCACTGGGTGACACAAACGCTAGTGACGCCTCTGGTTGTTAACACAGTGTAAGTGACATTTTCAGATTATATAAATTGATACCAAGATCCAAACAGCTACATAAATCTGCCCAGGGGGTTGAGAATGCCCAAATAATTTTTTTTCATTAGTATAGTAGACCCTGAAATTGCTTTTGTAATATCCTTCGATTTCAAAAACAGGTTAGCCATATGGCATAGTAGGGCAGCATTCTTCAAAGTTATTTTCCCATGACCCTGTGCAATAATATCACATATTCTCATGACCCTATTCCTGTGCCTAGTCTGAAAATGCTTGACATAAAATAACATGTAAGCTAATTCAAAAATTTGACTCATAAGTCAAGATGTACTGTATTAATTTAAGGAGATTCCTCACCAACCTCTCTTCCTGCCATTCTCTTGTACTTAGGTGGAGGGTTTTCAAAAAAGGAACCCAACATGGGGAGGGGGTTGTAGTCACCCATATTCTCCTCCCGCATCAGGCAGTAAGTGCTGCTTCACAGGAGGAGGAAGGATGGCTCTCGCAGGAGAGCTCCTAGGATAGCCTTTCCTGCTCCTCAACCACAAACTCCTCTCTCCAGGAGAGTCTTCTCCCTTTCATCAAGGACCTGACCTTTAAGTGCAGCCCGGGGCCTCATTAGGCCCCTCAAACTGCCCCACCCTTGTCCTGGCTCCCTGGCCCCCATCCACCTGGGAGGGGGGGTTGGCTCCCTGTCCACCGCAGCCGTTCCTGGCATTCTAGAGGCTTCCACTGTCACCTGAGACCTTTCCCAGCCTTTTCAGTGGTGACATGTCTGTAGATGGAGGCGGCACAGATGTGCTCAATGCTTCCTCCAGGAGCTTCACTGTGGTAGGCGGACCTGCACTATGGGGAGCCGGAACTCAGCATCTTGCTGCAGGCTGTCCTCATTGTACTGAGTGAGGTTTGATGCCCCAGACCTGGACAAGAGCATAGTGATGTTCTTCGGTGTACAGCCTAAAGGCTCTTTGTTGCACCTGACAGAGCTGGCTAGCAAGAGTGAGTTTGACCCCGGACAAAGCATCTCACAACCTAGTACTGGATCTCGATCTGTACTTTGAAGAACACTGGCATAGGAGATGCTGTTTGGGAAAAAAAACAAATCTAAAGATCCCTTGAATAGACAAAACGATTATGCACTTCTTTGAATCTAGGCCAAAGTGTTTTCCACTTAAAATTTTGATTAAGCCTTTGTTTTTCAATAGGAATTTCATTCCTAGGTGTGACTTGCACCACTAAACATTTCAAGGACAATGAAATGAACCGTTCAGATGTGCATATACTGTATGTTTCAGTATATGCAGCACTGTAACACGTTGAAGTTTTTCATTTGATTAAGGTTGACATTCTTGCCTGGGAGCAAGTACTATTGAACACAATGAAACTTACTTCTAAGTAAGTATGCATAGGATTGCACTTCTATGCACACTTACTAGGGGGCAAGCCTACTAAGCTCAGTCAGACTTCGTTGTGAATAAACATGCATAAGATTACATTACACACACAAAAATAAAAGCATTCATTTAAATATAACCAAAATAGATCTAAATCGTTTCATTTCACCACTTTATAGTTTACTATAGATTAACGTTATTCTTCAGTAAATACTGGTAACTGTGCTTTTCATATTCTACTGACTTTCTTATTTCAGGCTAGCCCGGATTCTAGTTCGACTGCCAGCACTTAGACTGATGAGCTCTAGCATTACTGAAGAACTCTTTTTTACTGGGCTCATTGGAAATGTTCCAATTGACAGCATCATCCCCTACATACTGAAAATGGAAACGGCAGAGTACAATGGCCAGATAACAGGCTCATCTTCCTAGAAGGGATCAAGGCATCTTTAAGGATCTCAGTAATCATAACTTGCTGATTAACTTAGATAACATGAACAAATATCCAGCATGTTGCATTTTCTTATTAAAATTATTCTTGTCAGTGTTAAGACAGGATTAAAAAAAACTTGTGCAAAAACCTTTTACTAGGACCCATTTCTGCCCGAAGGAATATTTTTAATGCCTTTTGATGAAAAAGCTACAGTGAATTAGTAGGAATACATAGCTTTCAACATGCTTTTTGTGTAGAAATTATCAGTGTGCGAAAACAGGTTCTATAATGTTGGAATACTAATTAATTAAAAAGGACTAAGCTAAAAACATTGTCTTGGATCCAACGAACCATTGGTGGCATTCCACACATTGAAGGGATTTTCTTATTCCTTTCCCTTTGTATGCCTCTCCACCCTTGCTGCTTCTGAGAGTCAGATGACCCTCCAAAATGACATGCAATGTGGGATGGGCTAGTGAGGGGCAGGAAGAATCGGCAACACATGCACCCTTGTTCAAACGCAAGTGCTTTCCACTTGCGCGAGGGTTTCTTTGTATCCAAGGCTACCTATATATAGCCTTATTATTGTTATTTGAACTTTGGAATTAACATCTCAAATTGCCAGGATGTAGTGATATTGGCACTTTCAAAGCACTTCTTGTTAAAGCTATGACATTGTCATCATCCTTGCTTCTATGAGCAGGGTAAGTGAAAAATAGCATTTTAACTGCAGGTGTATGCTAATGATTTCTATGAAAACGTGAAAAGCTGTGGGAGACAATCATTTGTGCTACAACATTTCAAATGTATATGTTTATTAAGTAATGTGATTCTTTCAAGGAGATTTCTATACTATTTGAAATTAAACTCTGCTACATTACTGTAAATGTTTACAGCATAAGTGAAACAATGTTTATAGATCTGCTGTCAGCATAATAGATGCTGTAGAAGTTATTCACACTGGAAAACAGTATACTAACTTCTTGCCTTTGTAATGAGAACGATTGAGGTTTTTAAGAAGCTAAGTACTGCTGGTACTGCTTACTTAAAAATGCTTGTACTATAATATGCTTTTTTATTGTGCAACATCTATCATTAAGCAGCAAGTGTGCAATCAGTTTCAGTTACAGCCATGTGTCTTTCGGTACTTATGTATACATTATAATTTAACATTTTCTTCTGCCTAAGGCTTAAGAACACAATGGCATATTACAACATCAAGTAGAGTGGCTACTGCAGAATGTGAGGCTCCATCTTTTTCTCATGGTCAAGAACTCTGCATTTCAGTGTAATGCAATCCTATACACTCTTTATGATTCAGAGGTAAGCCCCACTGAGTTAAATGCAGCCTCACAGCGCAATCTTGCGCAATGTAGGGCTGGCAGAGCAAGTGCTCCGCTGGCCTAGGGTGTCATGAAAGTGCTGTAATGCACTTTTGCAGCACCCTGGGAGTAAGCGGTGCTGGCACCACTCACTCTGCCACCAGACCCAGTCCATGCCGCCGGACACAGATAAGAACTGCGCCAGGCTGCGGGAGGACAGGGAGAGGGCGATTGGCCGATCAGGCCAGGGAGCGTCACGGGAATATCAGTGGTGTGCTCCACCAATATCCTAACACCCTTCCCTGGCCTGGCCGACCTTACAGGGCCACCCAAGACGTGCACCAGTAAAATAGCTGGTGTGCATCCAAGGAGCCCTACTGGGGCTGACACCGGGGAAGAGGGACGAATATCCCTTTTCCCCGAGGTGTGCCCCAGCTCCGCCGGCGCAGCCCTGATCTGCTTTAGATCCGCTGCAGCGCACTTTGCAGGATTGGGCTGTTGTTTTTCCAACCCTCAATTACAACCCAACTAACATGTTGGCTTCAGTCTAGTTATATAACCATTTTACATACACTATTTTTTCCTACATGGAGATACTATAATGCTGTGTTATCCGGCACTTAGTTATGCAGCAGGCTCCGTTACCTGGCATCTCCAAGAGGGGATGGAGATGCCAGCTAAACAAGTGGGTCGCTTAACGAAGCGTCAGTTAAGCAAATTGCCCACTCACCTCCAAGCCCCCTCCCTCACTTACCTGAAAGGACTCCCTCTGTGGTGCCTCTCCGCTCTCCTTCCTTTCTTCACGGGCGCAACTAAGAATAGAATCATTCCACTTCTTTCTACATGAGAGCCTCGTAAGGAGCAGTGGAACATATCTGTTCCTAGATGGCCCTTGTGCAGAAGGATGGAGGGCAGAAAGGTACCACAGACTTCCAGGATTGCGGTGGAACCGGTGGAAAAAGGGGTTTGGGGACTCACCAGGGGTTGTGCTGGTCCTCCGGAGGGTGCAGGGGGCACGTGGCTTAGCTTAAAAGCAAATCCTATAGTGCAGGCAGGCTCTTTTATTTTGAGTGACTAGGAATCCACTTTATTTGGCCAATAAGATAATAACATAGTATGATAGCCTCTTCCAGTGATGCAGAGCTTGATTGGCTTCTGTAGTAGGCATCTGGTTAGTGCACTGCAAGGTGAGTGATCATTATCGAGAGAAGGATCAGAGTTGTATCTGTGTGATGTATGCTACTCCTTGGAACTCAGTTGAGTCGCTTTATATTCATTTGAATTTTCAGGAAGTAAAGTATTGGACAGGAGAGAGTGCACAGAAGTGCACCAAGAAAAGAGAAGTGCAAAGATGTGCTTTAATCCATCCTTCTTCAACATTATCTATACACCTTGTTGGAATATGGTTTCTCCTTACCCCGTTTAGATTATTGTGCACTCATCACTCTTTATGTGCACAAAAAATTGTACATGCCCAGACAGCTTTACTGTCTGTTCCCAAAGAGCAGTTGCTGCCAGTACGTTGCAAAGAACGTTTAATACTTGGTGCATTTAAAAAATGTCTTGCAACTTTGCCTAGAGAACTGCCAGGAAAAGACAATAGACCTGCTCTGCCCTTATACTTTTCTGACTTGGGGCCAGTGAATTTAGAAATAGAACATGATAGGGCCTACTTCCATTGGTCTAACCCAGGGGTGTCAAACTCATTTTATACAGCAGGCTGAATAGCATTCATGGCACTTGCTGAGGGCCTGAAGGTGATCTCATTAAGCAGGAACTGACATCATTAAGCAGGGTATGACCACAAATAAGCACTTTTTCTTACTAAAGAACTCATTATTAGCTGCCAATGACAAAAGAGAAAATATACAAATCTTGATCATATTTTCAAGATATGGGAGAGCCCAATTATCATGTGGGCTGCCCTTTCAGCAGTGCTGCTTCTGCTGAGGTGTCACTTTGCAGCTCAGCTGCTGAGAGGTGCTCTGCAAAGTGATGCCTCTGCAGAAGTGGCACTGCTGAAAGGGTGGCCCACATGATAGGTGAGCACTCCCAACACCATGGCAGCATCTCCCTCCCTCACCCCTCTTGGTCTGCCCCCTCATACCATTCCTCGTCTTCTGAGGCCTCCTTCCTTCTCTCCCTCCCAGTGCCTTGGCAGAAACAGTGCTGCTGAAAGACTGGCCTGCATGATAATTGGGCTCTCCCAGTGCTGCTGCTTCCAATACTTTGCAGCTCAGCAGCTGATGGTGGTGCTGGAAAAGCCCAATTATCATGGGGGCCAGATAAAGAGCTTCTGCGCTGTATCTGGCCCATGGGCCTTGTTTGGCAACTCTGGTCTAATCCTATTGAATCCCATTGTGTAAATTATAATTGAATCTGTCTTTAATGTGTCTGACTTCAGTGAAATCAATGGAGGTTTACCTATTGGCTTCAGCAGCATCACGCAGTACTGAAATACGTAATGTTTCAAACCTGCTGACGTAATTATTAAGGGACACTTTATAATGAAGTCATAGTGACTAAAGATTTTCTTATGATTTAGGCTGCAATCCTATACACACTTTCCTGGGAGTAAGCCCCACTGAATGCAGTGGGACTTACTTCTGAGTAGACATGCATAGGATTGAGCTGTAAGTGGAATACTTAATGTAAGCTTTTATAATGCTTAGTTTGCTAAAGATTCAAGTTCAGATTATTTAAGCAGCACTCCTAAACATAGTTATGTAGAAGTAAGTTCCTTTGAGTTCAGAATATGTTTTTGTAGTAAGATTGAAAACATCAGCATTTAAAATCGATTTAGTGTATAGGACTTGTTTGTGGCAAAATGAAATTGAAGTTATGAATGCAGTTGACTTCAGTGACACTTGCAGCGCAATACTGTGTAACTTTGCACCGGCGTAAGTGCACTTGCGCCGGCGTACGTGCACTTGCACCCGTGCATCTACTGTTACACCGGCACTGCTGTGTGTAAGATTACAGCCTTAACATTTTCCAGATCATGAGATAAGCTATGTTAGAAGTCGTGACAAACCACTTTCCCCAGCAGATAGCTTGCTCTGAGCTACAGGAAAGTTCTAAAAATAACTTGTTGTGATAAGAACATTAGTGTGTATCTATAGGTGTTCCTATTTCTTCAAAAGCAGCTTGTGATATTGCATTGGGAGACGGGGTCCTGCCATTCAAGAGAGGAAAGAGTAAACAAAAAAAATTGATGGTATACATCCAAATCCTTGGGTGCGCCTAAAAAAGCGCTTTAGATCCCAGCCATATTTGTGTGTATGTTTATGTGCTTGTATCTAACTTTGTCTAGTATATTATGTACAGTGTAATATAAAGTGTGTATGTATGTATATAGAAATATGTACAGTCATGTAATCATATAAACAAGATTTCTATATGTTAAAAGATTATAAATGCATTGCAAATCTTGAGCTTCCCTCATTTTTATTTCTTGCTCTGAGCTCAGCCCTAGTTTGATCATATGCATCCCCACTTTCCTCAGGAAAGCGGGTACCTATTTCTAAACCTTGATGTGTTTGCACTTTGTCTTAAGTACTGAGAGAAACTATTTAATAGTTGCAGATTTTATTTCTCAGCACACACAAGCCCTGTTGAAACAAATGAAAGTTATGCACATGTGGACCATGAATATTTCTGTATAGTTTTGACACACAAAATGGGGCTTTTTCTATTCCTTAGGGGAAAAATTCTGTACAGTCTTTTCCAGCATGTGAAACTTGATCACTGTGTTAATGTCGTCTGTATGACCACTGAAGTTGCTCATTATTGTCATACAACAAATATGTATAATTTTATGTTAACTATCTTGCATAAATAAGTACAAGGAAAAATGCAGTAGGTACTGCCATAAATGTCACTATCGGCTATAGGTAATGTGATGCTGTTATCCTCTATGGCAAACAACAAGTTTCTTTTAAAAAGTAACTGCTGAAATGGAACGTACTACTTAAAAATTACTTCAGTTTTGTGAGTATGACACACAAGACACAACCCATTAGTAGTTGAGGAAATGTTATACTACCAGTGAAGTCTATGAGAGATATTCCTTCAAGTAAACTCTGAAGGAAAGTAACTTGTGAATCACAGCCAGTGTTAATTATCACACCTTTCCTAAATCCTATTTAAAATTATATTGACTTGTCTGGGCATCCTGTCCTCCTTTTCCAACAGATAAGCTTTTGATTTTAGATGAGATTACCGTATATGGTCATCAATGAGGAACATGCAGTGGCCATTTAGAATGGAGTCTAAAGTATATTTTAAGAAGTGTTTTATTTATTTATTTTAATGAAAGACTAACACCTGAAGGAGACTAACATAGAACTTACTAAGATTTACCTAAAATGCTGTTTGCCAAGCAAACAAAGGGCAAAATTCTTTCTGGTGCAGTGCTTGTTTACATAGGCATTCCCATAGGGTTCAATAGAATCTTGTTTCTCTCTTCCCTCCCACGGTACACACCTGGAAGAAAACGGGCTCTGTTGAGCCAGATGGGGATCACTGATATATGGGCATTGCCCTAAGTTAATGGTTGTGAAATGGAAGCATGGCATGGAAGCATGGTACTTCTCTCCATGACTACTGTATCTTGATGTTAATAACTGTTTAAGCCTTGATGTCTACACCTTGAGTCAAGTATTACATAGGAGCAGGTGCAACGTTTTAAAAGATTAGGCTTCATGAAATAATGGCTGCTGCTAGTCAGGGAATGCAATCTAGCACCTACAGAGTCTTTGTTGTAGGGTTTGGGTTCTGATTGGACTCCATTAAGAATGTTCAAGATGTGGGGCACAATCCCTGGGGAAGCACATCATTGAGAATTACTTTTTTGTTATGTTAATCCTTATGAAACATTAAGAAATCATGTTAATATTCATCTTAACGTTTCAATTCTAATATGTAAACTTCTTGATTTACTTGGTAAACTTCATTTTAAAGCAATAGAACTTTGTCTTGAATGAGGTTCTCACCCCTGTGCAGTACAATCCTATGCATGTTTATTTAGAAGTAAATCCACTGTATTCAATAGAGCTTACTTCCAAGTCAGTGTGTTGACCCCCATTATACTTAAATAGTATCATGACAATCAGTAATAATTTAAAATTCAATGGAAAACCTTTCATTCAATGATTTTCCCATTTCAGTAATGCCTTAAAATGTAAAAAAAAAAGAGTAATGGTTGTTGGTTGTTTTTTTGAACCTTAAGTTTTTTGAGAATGTTATGTTCTCAACTTGATTGATGTCTATTTTGAAAATACAGTGACACATGTGTTTGGGAAATATGTCACACAATGATTGACTTTCTTTGTTGAAGTATAAATCACTTCCTGCCTGCACTGAAGGTTTTAAACTTTCTGATTCTGGATCAAAAAATAGTTTTAAACTCTTTCTAGAAATAAATAATGGGTCAGGATAACCTTTTGCTTTCTGTATTAGAATTTTGAAAGGGCGGGAAAAAGGAATGAGTCTCACCAAAAGGCTGGAGAAGTTGTTGAGTAGCATTCAGCCCAAAAGGCAGTCTGTTTCAGTTTCATCTTCCACAAAATTCATATGCCAGCTGTTATAAATCACTAATTCTAAATATAACATAAAGCCATTGTTTCCAATACTTTTATGACAAAACTGCACATATTTATCCATTATATAATTGTTGTATGTATTTGGGGGAAAAAAACACCAAGCTTTGAGCTCTTATTAAAACTTACCTATTTGCCACATGAGGAATTGTCTGTGATAATTCCCTGAGGTATCTTTTTTGTAAACCCTGTGCTTTTCATTGTTTATTATAATGTTGTCTATGTGAGTAATATTTTTTTATTTCAGGTTTAAAAAACCTGATAAAAGCTATTTGCTTCCTCACAGTTTCTTTTGTGAAATCAGCTTTGTAAATGTGATAGCATTTAAAATAGCATGGTCTTTTTTTAATCTGACTTTTTATATCTAATCAAGGACTTGGGTCATGAAGAGAAATTTGCATTGTTGTTGTGTGTATATAGAGTATTGCAGTGCATGCTTATGCATTTTATTAAATGCTGTCTAAATGTGGCATTATATTGTTGTGGCTTAATATTGCTACCACAGGAGGTTTATACTATTAAAGTAAATAAAGACCCTTCTATGGCCTTCTATTTTCTCTTTCAGTTTTTTTAATTACAACCATGACATAATAGTTACAGCCACTGTATATTAACTTTAATTAAACCAATTCAAATACCCTAAGCCTAGCCTAGGTACCAAGGCTTGTAGCCAAGGGCTGCACTAGTGCTGCATTGCTAAGAGAACTTTATCATGTTTCTTGAGCAGCTCTCCCTGTCCCTCACTCCATCACATGGCAATTAACTTCTGAAACTTGAGAGGATTGTAAAAATCAGTTTGAGAAATGACATAGTGGGGGACTCTGCTGTTCTAAAGAAAAATGATAAACCCCCTCTTGCTCATGCCTAAAATAGGTCTTTGGATCCTGGCCTGAGTATTGTGTCGGTGATACAAAAACAGAATACTGTAATGAAAATGTGAAATTTAGGTGTTGCCTCACACACTCCAGCTTCATCCCAGGATTCATGCAAAATATGCAAGACTGGGATCCCTCTGAATTTGCATAATGCTTATATACACACCACAGAAAACCACCATCAAAGCACAGATCACATCCTTGATCATGGGACGCCATAAATCCCATCAGTGGCAGACAATGATGATTTTGGTTAATGGAACATGCACCATGCTTAAGGTAAAGAATACTTGTTGCAAGACATGGAAGAGTAGGGCAATGATTTTCCAGCAATATTCTATAGAAACGGTAGAACAGATCTCTTAGCTTTAACATGCACTTCATGGACACAGATGTGACAGCTGGGATTATGTGGAAGATTTATGTGGCCTGCATGTAAAAATCATGTGAATGTATGCATCATGAGGCAGTATGTTTTGTTTTGTTACAATGCAATTTGTGACCATAGATGGTGAGTTTCTGAGCATCTTCCACCAAGCATCATGAACAAAGGTGATGTCATAATGTGAGGCCTTGTAGGGCATGAACCCACACGGGGACAAGAACTCTAGGAAGAAAACATTGACTCATGCTCTAAGCTGCCACAAACTGCACAGCAGTTAATTGCTTCCAGCATCCACTGTAATAAATCAGGCCCCAAAAGCAAGTGAGATTGGCCTGTAGAGAGAATACCTGTGTGAGTGTGGTACAGGCACTTCCTCTCCCTCCCCCCCCCTGCCAACTAATCAGGTAGTGGCCCTGATCAAGACTGTGCCTTAGAGCAGTGATCTTCAACCTTGAGGTCGCGACCCTGAGGTCTGCAGGGATACATCTTTTCCCTTAAGGGGAGTGGCGACTCGGCGGTGATGTCAGGACAGCAGCGACATCACTGCTGAGTTTACACCGCCACCACCGCCAACTGAGTAAAAAGGGGGTTGGACTTATCTGTCCGGCAGCTGGAGATGCTGCACAACCTGGGTTCTCGCCGCTGCTGCCACAGATGGGTAAATCCACCCCCCCTTTTTTACTTAGTCGGCGGTGGCCGAACCTAGAAGTGCCAAGTTTGAATGACTTACAGTGACCTTTATACCTTTGGGTAAAGGTTGAAGAGCACTACCTTAGAGTGTCTCCACATAAAAATGATGAAAAAACCAGAAGATCCATGTGTCTCAAATCTAACGTTTTGCACTACAGCAGTGCTGCAACATGTTAAAATCATGATTTCTAAAGTGCAATTCATGGACACAGATGTAAGGTGTGATTTGATTCTGGATTTGAGTTCTACCATGTAAAAATCATGAGTATCCATGAGGATCTGAGTTTTGCATTTGTGCCACTGTGGTGCCACACAATGACAGATAGGTGGTTTTTAACAGCACAGACAACGAACATAGATGTGAGCAATGATTTGATGGTGAATCTGAGATGCTCATATGCAAAATCATAATTTTTGAACAGAGAAGTTACTAATCCTGGCGGTTCAGTTGACTCCAGTGCTGCTGAAAACACCTGGCTAAGCATACACCATAACAAACAAGGGCCACCAACAACCTTCACAATCACTTTTGCATTCAGAGGTGGCGATCACTCACGTGTACTATTAGAAAACAATGTTAAACAGGCTGCAGAGGTGAAAAGAGCTTGCAAGACTTGTATTGCACACAGAAAATTGTTTTGCAAACCAGCTACCAGCACCGCTGGCACAGAGACTACTACTGTACTCCTTTGGCTGGACTCTGGAGGGACTTGCTGTCAAGGAGATGCATGAGCTGCTGCATCTAGTGGATAAGAAAACCCTTCACAACAGAAGGTGCTCCAAACTGCCTTAGGCTGCAATGCAATCCTATGCACGCTTACCTGGAAGTTAGTCCCATTGGTCTCAATGGAACTTACTTCTGAGAAGACATGAATAGGACTGCGCTGTTAGTGTCGCTGCCTGTCTCATCATATGTACACAACAAAACGTAGCAATGTACACGTCAGGCGTGCTTTTCAGACCAGGCGTACATAAAAGGCGAGGAGACCTCATTGCAAGCACTGTAATCCTCCTGATGCTAGTAGTAGCGCCCCTTCTTCTTACATTGACCAACTCCTGGCCTCTTCTCTAGCGCAAGTTTCTTCCTCACTCAGAAAAACTACATTTCCCATAGCCCCGTGCGATCCGACTTCCTCTTCCCTTCCGTGGTATTCCCGGGCTGATTGCTTCCTAGCTTGACCCGGGACCGGCAGTTGCGCACTGCTCACAGTAACCCCACTGCTCCTTCTGCTCCTTTTTTCATCGCGGTGTTTGTTGTACACTGCCTAGAAGCGCAACCATGCCGATGAAAGGCAGATTCCCCATCAGGAGGACGCTGCAGTACCTGAGCCAAGGGGACATCGTCTTCAAGGACTCGGTGAAGGTGATGACTGTGAATTACAACACGCCCGGGGAACGCAGCGAGGGGGTCAGGTGAGTGCGGCTCGAGCAAAGGCCCTTCGTATATCGGGGCATCCGAAAATAGTCTGTGTTGGGCTTCTAGGGTCTCCAATCAGTGAGGAAGGTAGGTTGTCACTGAACAGGCATAACCCCGCCTCCCGGAATCAAAGGCTCAGGAAAGAGCCCCATGGAAGAAGTTGCTATGCGCCTGCGTAGATGTAAAATCAGTCCACGTGCAAGCTGAGAAAGTCCCTTTAGGAAATGGGGCATATGAAGAGGCAAAGTCAAGCACTGCTGGACTATCTTAGGCGCCTCGGGGCATCGGATGAATGAAATGCATTTAGAAACTGCTGCTACAGAAAATACTGAGCATGTGTACAGTGCTTTTCAAGTGTGCAAAGCGTTTCAGGTGGTGTCCTTGGCCTACCATTATCCCCAAATATCCGCTGAATGAGAGAGACTTGCCTAAGGTCACCTACTGAGTTCATGACAGAGCTGAGATTCATGCTGGGGAAGTTGCCACTATTTATTTATTTATTTATTTTTATTTTCACATTTTTATACCGCCCTTCCTCCAAGGAGCTCAGAGTGGTGTACGTATTTCCTCCCCTCCTTTTTGTCCTCACAACAACCCTGTGAGGTAGGTGGGGCTGAGAGATAGTGACTGGCCCAAGGTCACCCAGGAAGCTTTGTGGCTGAGCGGTGATTTGAACCTGGATCTTCCAGGTCTAAGTCCGACTCCCAAACCACTACACCATCCTGGCTCTATGCTACACCAACACTAGCTTATGCCATAAAAAAGGGTTAGTGGTGCCACAAGACTTTTTGTTTTTGCTGCAACAAACTAACATGATGTGGATCAAGTCTCTGACTCCAAGTCTCCAGTCAAGTCCCAGGTCTCTGGGTCCAAGTCTCAAGTCAAGTCCCAAGTCTTTGCCTCCCAAGTCCCGAGTCATTGGTTGCAAATCCCTATCTATTTAATGGGGAAAACAGCTTTAAAACTGAATAAAATTCGACTTGTAAAAGGCTCCAAGTCTCGAGTCTAGTCTTTCGAGTCTTTTACAATCGCCCAGTCAAGTCATTGAAACAACTTGAGTCTGAGTCAATAGACTCAAGTCTACATCACTAATGATTACCCCTCTGAAATCTGTATATACTTGCATTGAGAGACCCAGGAAGAAAAAAAACAACCTCAGCATCTCAGATACTCCCTTTTGCTTTGCTGATTCAGATGTATTTATGCACACACAAACATGCATGCTCCTCTGTGGTCTTTTTTTCTTTCCATTGGTGAGAGCATTTATTTCACAGAGGTCATGTTTCAAAAGGCCAAGTACATCTGTTGATAATTGTTTTATAATTGATACTGGACTGGATTGTAAGTCACCTTGAAGACACTGGGGTGGGCTAAAAATAAAAAAAATGATGTAAATAAATGAATGTTTATGGTGTAATCTGTGGACATATGTGAGCTGTGGATTTGGGTAACTCCATGTAGACTCCATGTAGATAGTGTATCTGTACTTGGAAGTTAGGTTTGGGGCCATGGCGCATGATCTGTGATTCTTACAGGGCAGTCTGTGGCTATAGGTATGAGCGGTGGAGGCAGAAACTATGTGGATCCATCTCTCAGGTCTATTTTTTCCCTACATCATCCAGGGTGTGGGTGTAAGTTGTGATTTGAGATGTCTCCATGTAAAAATACTACAGACCTCATTCTTGCTTTTTTCCCCTCCTGATAGAAAATTTATGTTTTTCAACATACCTCAGATTCAGTACAAAAACCCTTGGCTTCAGATCGTGATGTTTAAGAACATGACACCTTCACCATTCTTAAAATTCTATTTAGGTAGGTGTTGTGTGTGTGTGTGTGTGTGTGTGTGTGTGTGTGTGTGTGTGTGTGTGTGTGTGTGTGTTTCGTTTCACTTCGCTTTTGCTTTTGCCAAAGTGCATGGGAAGATCTTTTTTTGCTCATGGAAAAGTCTTTCTCAGGCCAATGCCCCAATCCTATCCCGCCACCAGCACTGATGCAGCCATGCCAAAAAGGCATACGCTGCAAAAAGGTGGGGAGGGGGCGATCAGACAGCCTGCAGGACATAAGTAAAAAGATACCTCCTGGTAGGGTGCCCGATCGATGGGCCTCCTCTGGCACATGCTAGCTATTTTGGTGGCGTATGTCCAAGGAGAGGAAAGGAGCAGGAGAGTTTTACAAAGAGGGGATAAGATCTGGTGTGTACTGTTGCCACCAGATCCACCCCCACCTCCTCCCTGCCCATGATCCACCCCCATTCAAGAATGCTCCCGTCCCTCCCACCGCCAACTCACCTGGTGCTGGTGGACAGTGTCTTCATCACTGGTGAGGGCATGCAACCGCCAGTGACTGTGCTGCTGGCCTTGTTAGGCTTGCCAGCAGCATTGGTGAGTGCAATGACATCGTGCAACATGAGCCTGGATCCTGGTGCTTCCGCCAGTGGGCTGGCGGATTGGGCTGCAACAGTTGTAGAGCTCCATGGATGGGAAAACAGGTAGTAACATTAGGCATCCTCCACTGAAGGAGAAAAGTGAATCCTGTCTTCAAAGCATCCTAGTGGAAGTAACTGACAATCAGACTTCATCAAACTGTAATGGATTGTTACTCTATGCCAGGGGTGGCCAACCTTCCACCATTAGTGTTCTTAAGAGTTGTGTAGAAGACAGAATCTTGGCAGCTGCAAGTGCTGATGGTGCTGCTAAAGCAGCTGCACCTGCTGAAATGCCCTCACCTATGCAACCATTAAAGGTCCAGGAGCATTCATGTTGAAAGGTTGGCCACCCCTGCTCTATGCCATATAGTGTTCAAGTGGGATACCAGATCCATGGATACTACCCCCCCCCCCCAATATATTTGTAATATATACAACAGAAGGCTGTAATAACATTCTGGGATCTTTGCTCCTTCAAACCACCACTGGTGGATTTATTTGCCTTTTGAGGAATTTCACAACAGCTTGTTTTCTGGGCTGCTGGACACAAATTTCCCTGGGAGTGCTTTGCATGGATGGAGTTGAGGGAAGACAACTAGCCTGGATTTTTGAGTTCTGTGTTGCTCCAAGATACCTTGCAGAGGGGAGGTAGAGAACTACTTGCAGTTCATAGGTGTATCCTGATCTCTTCTCTTTACCAATGCATTGATATGTAGGGGAAAGTGGCTGGAGAATCTGACACAGTGCCACTGCCTCCCTCTCCCCACATTGCCACTATTACAATCTGCATTGTAAAAAGTCTGCATTTTAAGGTGTTTAGGCTGCTCAGACATCCCTGACCAACATACCCTCAGTAGCAGAATATCTAATGGACTGTCTTCTCCCATGTATCTGCCCATCCCGTGAGATGGTTTAGGGATGCTCTCTTAAGAGTTTTGCCACTGCTGGAAGTTCCCTGAGCAGTGAGAGGGCTTTCTCAGTGTTGGCTCCTATACTGTAGAATACCTTGCCCCCAAAAGGTACAGTTGGCCCCTTCTCTATATGTTTTTCATCACCAGCTGAAGATTTGGCTTTATTGCCAGGCATTCAAAGTTTCAGTATACAGCAGTAGCTCTCTCTCTCGCTCTCTCTCTCTGATTGTTTTAAGTTCAGGGGGTTCCCATATCTGCAGGGGATATGTTCTTCCAGGCCCCCCTGGGGATACTTGAAAACCATGGATAGGGGGAACAACTCCCCCTGTGCCCCTTACCTTTCTTTCTTGCTTAAACAAAACGCTATAAGAAGCAGTGCGCTGCTTATAGCACAGAGCTGGAATGATTTGAACAAGCAGAAAGCAGTTTCCACTTCCTGGTAACATTCAGAGCCTCTCTAGCACCAAGGCTCCTTGCTAGAATCATTGCGGTTCTGTGCTATAAGCAGCATGCTGCTTTTGGTAGCATGCTGCTGCTTATAGCGTTCTGTTTAAGCAAGAACTGTTTAAGCAAGAAATAAAGGTAAGAGGTGCGGTCGGATCCTAGATCCGCAGATAAGTGAATCTGCAAATACCGCTCCCCCTGTATATTTGTTTTTAAATTTCTTTGTACGTCACTTTGAGATCTGCTGGGGACAGAATATACATTTTGAAAATAGATCAGAAAACAGCTATATTGGCATGACAGGGTGCTTGTGCAGCATGTCGGTACGGATGTATGTGTGCATACGTGCATGTATGCGCACACGCACACACTTGAATGCTCAGTAGTAACTTGTGGCAAAGAAATGAGGCTGGGTGTGACATTTTAATGCTTGGTTGTGTTGACTGCACCTCAGGCTTGCAGGGTGAGGTGCACCAGGAACTTGGATCACCAGAGACAATTCCTGGGAAATCTCTGCAGATACTTCTTGTTGCACTCTCTCTTCTGCAGATACTGGAGAGCAAGTGCTGGTTGATGTGGAAGAGAAGACTAACACAGAGATAACGCAACATATTAAGAAAATTCTTGGTAAAAATGAGTAAGTAAGCAAAACTGAAAGGACTCGGTGTCTTGTTTTGTAGAATGGTAATAGAAAGATAATGTGAAGATAGGCATGGACCTTCAAAGATGTCACCCCAGACCAGCCACCCTTCAAGTCTTTTTTTTACAAACATGAACTGCAAATAGGCCACACATGATGGCTGTTGCTTACAAGTAGTTTTTAGGCATTTATTAAAAATTCAAACTGTCACCTGCCCCTTCCAGAGGATGGATTGTTTATCTGTATATATCCTCTTGACAACCTCGAATCTGACCTTTTGAAAGCTGTTTTCAATAAGTCTCTGTCAGTAACCTACCTGCCCACACATTAGCACACTGATAGTCTAAAAGGGAGGGGGTGAGGGGAAAAAAGACACTTTTCACAAAAGTGCCTTTACACAGTCAGCTGGAAGCAAGTCTTGCTCATCCCTAGCAATTTTACAAGTTACACTAAATGCCATCACACATAGAAAGCTTCTGAAGCATTTTATACAGTCCACAGATTTTGAGGGTGCCTAAAGGGGAGAAAGGAAGCCCCACTATTGTCAAATCCAGCTCCCAGTGTAAAGTAATGCACATTGGGGCAAGAAATCAAAACTTCACATATACGCTATTGGGTTCTGAGCCGTCTGTGATAGATCAAGATAGATCTTGGGGTGCTGGTGGACAGGTCGATGAAAGTGTTGACCCAGTGTGTGGTGACTGTGAAAAAGGCCAGTTCCATGCTCAGGATCATTAAAACGGCCAAGATCATTATGCCGTTGTACAAATAGATGGTACAGCCACACCTGGAGTATACAGTGTACAGTTCTGGTCACCACAACTCAAAAAGGATGTAGTTGAATTGCAAATGGTGCAGAAAGGAGCGACCAAAATGATTAGTGGGCTGGAACACCTCCCTTATGAGAAAAGGCTACAGCATTTGGGGCTTTTCAGTCTAGAAAAAAAGACGCTCTGAGGGGGGGGGACATGATTGAGACATATATAATTATGCATGGGATGGAGAGAATGCAGAGAGAAGCTCTTTTCCCTCTCGCACAGAACCAGGGGGCATACAGTAAAAGTTAGAACAGAAAAAAGAAAATATTTCTTCACCCAGCATGTAATTCATCTGTGGAACTCCTTACCACAGAATGTAGTGATGGCACCTGGCCTGGATGCCTTTAAAAGGGGATTGGATAGATTCATGGAGGAAAAGGTCCATCACAAGTTACAAGCCATAAGCAACCTCCTGGTTTTTAGAAGTAGGTTTTCTCTGTATGCCAGGTGCAAGGAAGTGGTATATAGGTATCTTGTTGTCTTGTGTGCTCCCTGAGGCATCTGGTGGGCCACTGTGTGATACAGGAAGCTGGACTAGATGGGCCTTTGGCTTGATCCAGCAGGGCTCTTCTTATGTTCACACAATCCTAGGAGGAAACTACCCCGTGATGCTGGATGATTGAGAAAATGGCTCTCAGCCATCCCAGCCTTTTGCACCAACTGATGTTCCAAAGCAGCACACTACAGCAGCTGAGCGAGGTGTTCTCAGCAGCTTTCCAGAAATGATGCAATTGAGGGTAACTAGAGCATACAACAGGAGGTATAGAAACCAGTTGTAAAAGCATAGGAGTTTGACCATGAAATTGTTAGGTTGTTGTGGTGCATTGACCATTATGTAGCTCCTGCTGCCCTCCTTGCTGAACTCGTCATTATTTTTTTTTTCCCACAGGGAAACACTCCAGCGAGAAGCACAGGAAAAGATGAAGCTTCGCCACCCTGCAACTTTTGGGCCCCTAAAATACCACTTGCGGCAATGTATGTGTGAAATTGAAGGGCAAATTCCCTGCCCTGGGAAAGTGCCATTACCAAAGGAGATGACTGGCAAGTACAAAGCTGCCATGAAAGAAAGTGACAACTCCTAAACCAGCCTCTGCGTGTTTTCCTACAGCAGGGACTAAAACTTAGACTGATCGCTGCCAAAACAAGACGCTGACCACATTAGCCCAGAGGAGAACGTCAAGTTCTGTTGATATCAAGTCCTC
Source organism: Plestiodon gilberti rubricaudatus (assembly GCA_026170595.1). NCBI lineage: Eukaryota > Metazoa > Chordata > Lepidosauria > Squamata > Scincidae > Plestiodon > Plestiodon gilberti. The sequence continues at coordinate 226,005,157 of JANXHW010000002.1, forward strand.
TGTTAAAGAGACTGTTACAGCAAAAGAGCCAAACTTAATACAAGTTAAGGGAAAAAAAACAGAGTTTACTTACCGGAGAACTCTTGTTCCTGGTAGAAGAAGGGTGCATTCCGAACTATATGGGAATGCCCTCGCGCCAGCTCGAGGTAGGGTCGACGGTTGATAACGCTCACTATCTGTGTCCGCGCGAGGCTGACCGTTCCCCAGTTCGCATATCCTAGCTGGAAAGTCGCCTCTGTATCGTTCTTCTTCCGCGGTTGGTTTTCTTTCTTTCTTTCTTTCTTTCTTTCAACTTAGAACAAGACATGTTAGTATAGATATCCCTAACTATCCACCCACAGCCTCCCTCCCTTCTATTCTGAAAGGCAGGACGCTGAGCGATGAAAGTGGTGGGTGGAATGCACCCTTCCTCTACCAGGAACAAGGGTTCTCCGGTAAGTAAACTCTGTTTTTCCCTGGTAGAGGCAGGGTGCATTCCGAACTATATGGGATGTATCACAGCAGTAATCCTCAGACAAAAGGGTGGGGTCACGATGCGTCCGTACTTATGTCCGACTAAGCACCTGCTGCAACACTTTTCTGCCAAACCTAGCCTCTGCTGAGGCCTCTAGGTCTACTCTGTAATGTTTTGTAAATGTGTGGGTAGATGCCCACATGGCTGCCCTGCAGATATCTGGCAGTGAAACCACACCATCAAAAGCGGCTGTTGCCGCTGCGCCCCTAGTCGAGTGTGCTTGAATTCCCTGGGGCGGCTCCTTTCCCATAGCTTTATAAGCCATCACTGTACATTCTTTTAACCATGAAGCTAGAGTCTGGTTTGATACCTTTCTCCCAGCACTCCTACCCTGCATAGCCACAGAGAGAGCCTCTGTTCTACATATCTCCTTTGTTCTCGCTATATAAAAATGTACAGCTCTTCTTACATCTAACATATGCCACTCCTTTTCCTTAAGGTGTTTTGAATTTGGACAAAAATTTGGTAGTATTATCTCCTGCTGCCTGTGAAAAAGAGTATTAACTTTCAGAATAAGGGCTGGGTCTGTCCTCAGTACTACCTTATCCGAATGGAAGATACATAACTTTGGGTTAATGGATAATGTCCCTAGTTCAGATACCCTTCTTGCTGATGTAATGGCTATCAGGAAAATGGTTTTAATCGTTACCACTCTAAGGGGAACTGTGGCTAATGGTTCAAAAGGATCCCTTACTAGCGCCTGTAAAAAGATTAAGATCCCAAGTTGGAAATCTGTGAACCGGAGGTCTTAGATAATTCACTCCCTTCAAAAGTCTCTTAACGTGCGGATGAGTTGAGTATTGCATCTTCCCATCAGCCCCCTGTATAGCCTGAATGGCTGCTACATGTCTCCTTAACGTACTACCACTAAAGCCCTTCTCTAGTCAGTCTTGTAGAAACCTCAGGATATCCACAATCTCTGGTTTTTGCATCTGAACCTACTTGGATTTACACCATCGTGCAAACACCCTCCAAGCTGAAGCATCCATCTTCCTCGTCGACTGCTTCCTAGAGGCCAAGATTGTCTGCACTATTGCCTCTGAATAACCTAGAGATCTGAGTGTTCGCTCCTCAATTTCCAAACCTTCAGGTGTAATGTCTGAGGGTTCGGATGACAAATTGGACCCTGCATTAGTATATCCTTCCTGAATGGCAAACCTCCACGGCTCTTGTATTGACATCCTCACTAACCCTGGGTACCACGGTCTCCTCGGCCAGTCTGCTGTTACTAGAATGACCGTTGCCCACATGACTCTGATTCTGTGAATCACCCTCTGAATGAGTGGAACAGGTGGAAAGGCGTACAGAAGCCCCTGTGGCCATGCAGTGTGAAGAGCATTTGTACCTTCTGCTTCCTCCTCCACCCACCTAGACAAATCTTCTTGTTTGCATATTCAGCCTGCTTGCAAACAAATCCATTACTGGTACCCCATACCTGTGAGTCACCTGGGCAAAGATCGCTGGGTTCAGTTGCCACTCCGATTCTTCTACCTCTCGGCAACTGAGCCAATCTGCCTCGCTGTTCTGGCTTCCTGCCAGATATTCTGCTTTTATTGACTGCAGGTTGTTCTCTGCCCACCTGAATAGAAGATCTGACTCCTTCATTAATGCTTTTGACCGCGTGCCTCCCTGTCTGTTGATATAGGCCTTTGTGGTCATGTTGTCTGTTTTGACAAGGATACTCTGTCCCTGACAAAACTGAGCAAAGCTAATTTTACTGTCCTGAGCTCCAACCAATTTATGTGCTTCTTCGACTCCTGAGGCGTCCATACTCCCTGAGTGAACACACCTTCCGTGTGCGCCCCCCATCCCAACAGGCTGGTATCTGTTGTCACTACCAGTCTGGTAGGGATCATAAGACACACACTCTTCACTAATCATTCTGGAGCCATCCACCAATCTATCTCTGTCCTTACCCTTGGAGATATGTCTTAATTTGTGTACACGCCTCTCCACCAGCTTCAGATATGGCCTCAGGGTACTCTGAAACTGCCTTGTATGAAACCTGGCCCAACTTACCAGGTCTTGACACGAGACTAATATGCCTATGAGTTTTGCCATTAACATTACGTCTATTTGACGTTCTTCTCTTAATAAGCTTAACATTTCCAGTAACTTCTGTCTTCTCGACAGGGATAGAGTTACATTGTGATTTACCGAGTCTATCCACATGCCTAAATGTTCTAATGTTTGTCTTGGTACTAAACTGCTTTTCTGTTTGTTGATCACAAACCCATGCTTTTCTAAACACTGAATCATTTTGTGGGTGTGGATGTTTGCTTGTTCCCTTGATGACATCCTTATCAGTATGTCATCTAAATAAGGATAAACACACACCCCCTCTGTCCTTAAGGATGCTATTATTGTTATTAATATTTTTGTAAAAGTTCTTGGCGAAGAAACCAACCCAAAAGGTAATGCGGTGTACTTTAGGTGCATCTGACTGTAAGAGAACCTTAGGTACTTTCTGTGCCCTTTCCTTATTGGAATGTGGAGGTATACCTCTGATAAGTCATGAAATCCCCTTTTTGGATTGTCTGTAAAATGGATTTCGCTGTTTCCATCTTGAACTTCCTCTTTACTATTAGAAGGTTCAACCATTTCAGATTTAACACTGCTCTGTAATCTCCTGTTTTCTTCTTTACTAGAAAGAGCACAGAATACACCCCCCCCCCCCGTCCTCTTTGCGGTCTGGGCACCTTTTCTATAGCACCAATTTCTAAGAGGTGATTTATGGCTTCTAACATTGCCAGATGTTTTTCCTTCGTTCTTTAACATGGAACACCCACATAACGTTCCTTTGGTGTCTTCACAAATTCTAAGGCATAACCTTGAGTTACTGTCTCCCTCACCCATGCATCCATGGTCACCTCTTTCCATAGGTGCGCAAAGTGAAGGAGACGGGCCCCGATCGGTAATTCATCGCCAATTATTAAGGAGTCATGCCGATCTAGGCTTACCAACTGACTTGTTTTGGCTGCTATTCGATGCTCCTCCATTGGTTCTACCCCTAACGGGGCCCTTGAACCCTGACCATCTTGGCTTAAATCCAGACTGTTCTCTTGGTCTGTATTTGCTTCTATAGCCTCAAAAGGAATGTTGGAATTTCCCCTTCACTCCTTCTTTTGCCCCTGAAGGCAATACCTTCCTCCTGTCTTTATTCTCCACCAGCACTGGTTCCAGAACCTCTCCAAACAACTTTGAACCAGCAAAAGGTGCTCCCACTAATCTTGCCTGCGATCCTGCATCTACCATCCAAGATCTCAGCCAAATATTCCTCGTGGCGATTACACTGTGTACCATTGACCTTGAAGCAAACTGCAATGAGTCTAAAGATGCATCAGCCGAAAAGGCTGCTGCCAGAGACGCCTTCTTTAGGGGTAATTTTTAACCGACTTTGGGAGACTAGTCTTGGACAATTTTTCCAGTCAAAGAACTATAGCTCTTGTCATTAAGGAATTTGTTGCTGCTGCTCTTAGTGAGTATCAAGCCGCCTCAAAGCTGCGCTTTAAGGCCGCTTCCACCCTTCTATCACACGTATCCCTGGGTCCCCCTTCACCCTCAGAGGAAACCACCGCCTGTGTTGAAAGAGCTGCAACTGGAGCATCTACAGAAGGAACCTTAAGGATATCCAAAACATCTTGGGGCAAGGAGTATAATTTGCTTACTGTCTTTGGTGTACGCCTACCCATAAATGGAGACGTCCATTCAGACATCATTACCCTTTTAAAGCGTTCTGGAAAAGGGATTGTGTTATGTTTTTCAGGTTCTTGTGGGAAAAGCAACCTGATGGTATATTCACGTCAGCGTCCTGCTTTTCCTTTTCTGTAGAAGCAGTTAGATTCAGATCCCTTACCACCTTCCTCAATAGCCTTGTGAAAAGCTCTGGAGGAAACAATCTATTCATCTTATGCTGAATTTCCTCCTGATCCTCCCCTGAAAGCTCTCCTTCCTCTTTTGCAGAAGATTCCTCTGATGAGAATAGCTCTTCTGTTTATTTCTATTTTTAACGTTAGTTGGGGAAGCAATTTTAGCCTTCTTTACAGGCACAGAAACCATACTAGGAGAGGTATGGTTCCTCTTAATGAGGATTGAGAGGATGAAGGTAGTGGAGAAAGCGAGTGAGATGGGCTTCTAACTCTGGATTGCTTTCTTCTGTGCGATCTGGTTAGCTGCCGTCCTCTTTCCTGCTCACCCTTATCTCTTTCTGTGTAATCATGGACTTCCCCCTGTTCCGACATCTCTGCCCCCATCATCTCTCTTATGGTTGCCCTGATCCATCCCATCATCTGCTGCTGTGCAACCGCATCTAAACTCAATCGTGACTCTCTGGAGGTTCCCTCCCCTCCTTCCGAGTCTGAGACTCCTTTACCTTCCACAGACGATATAGCCTTTATCGTCGCTAGTGTCTGTGTAAACAATAGTGCTCCTGAATCAGCCCCTCGAAGAATGTGCTTACCGGCTCTTCGAGATGCTTATAGAGCTCCGAGTGCCTCTGATCTGGTCGCTCCGATTAAAGGAGGAACACTCGTCCTGACTCTGTCTTCCGCTACCGCTGCAGTGAGGGTACGGGTAGACTAGCCCACAAGGGCGCAGCAGATTTTCCAGAACCAAGAATACTACAGGCAAGAGCTACGCGTTGCTACCTGGCATCTCAGTGCCTCCTGCTGCTATCAATGAAGCTGCCGCTTGAAAACGAAAGCGGAACTCACTCCGCTTTCAAACGCGGCTGACTCAAAGTCCGTCGGTCCCTCCCCCTCTCAAACACAGATATTTCTCTGACTAAAAAGGTAAGGGAAACGGATGAAGAAAATAGAAAAAATTGAAAAATAAAGCGTCTGGGCTCGTAGCCCCAACGGTCAACATCTGACTCTTGCTGAGGTAGGGCCAAAGGGGGGAAAACGGTCAGCCTCGCGTGGACACAGAGAGTGAGCGTTATCAACGGTCGACCCTACCTCGAGCTGGCGCGAGGGCATTCCCATATAGTTCGGAATGCACCCTGCCTCTACCAGGGAACATGTTTAAAATAAAACCAGACATGTTGTTGTGGACTCTGGGATTACCGGTATATTGTAACTAGCCTCATTTTTAAAACAAAGGAGAAAAATCTTTGTCTTAGTCATTGCTTTAATGAATTACAGCCTAACACAGAGCTTCCCTCATACAGAATCCTGTTTTACAGAATACAGGTATGCACTTGTGAAGCCAGGCTCCCCATTTACTGGAGCAACCCTTGAGGCACAAGAGTGCTGCTGGTTTTAGCACATCTTTGGATTATGCCAGGGCTATATGAGTATCACAGTTGTGCAGTAGTCAAAAAAAAAAAAAAAAGAGCAGAGTGTGGCATTCAGCTACTTAAAGATCTCTGCTTTGGTGATTCAAAAGTAGGAAGTCCTTAGCCCATATGACCAAAAATCTGTACTTTAAAATCCATGCCTGCAAGGAGTTCTAAAAACCAAAGAAGTCAAAGAAAAATATGTTCAGTGCCCTTTCCCATGGCTACCCAACCAACAAATTTTGCAATTACAAAATTACAATTTTTGGTGTAGATTGGCGATTGCTTTGGCATAAGGCTTTAACTTTTTAGCACAGGGAATGTGCAGCTCTAAATTAGTCCAAAAATACTGCTCTTGGAGAGGCCCTTGCAGTGATGAGTGATAAAACCCAAGGGCATCCTTTTCCATTCAAAAATGTATTGTGTCCTTTTTTAAATTGGAGCTTTGGTTCAGTTTTCCTAAGCATGCTTGTAAAATTCACTAGTGCAAGTTGTGTATACATCAGGAATACAACTATTTTTCAATAGCTATCTTGACTTTTTAAGTACAAGAACTAAAACTCTATTTTCTAATAATTGCATTTTCTACTATCACCACCACCACCACCCTTCCATAAGTTGGAAGAGTATCTCTATTCCTATTTAGGAGATACCAAGACCGCAGCTACTCACAAATGAGAGGCTTTCCGGATTGTACCAAGGGACTTTGACAGGATTTCCCATCCCTCCATCAAATCAATCTACTTATACACACAAAAAACAAACATGTTATTTTATTTTATCAGAAAGCTTGCAAATTAAGACTAGTGCATGCAAGTGTATAAACAGATGTCAATGTTAAATCTCACAATGGCATGGTTTGGCTTTGTTCTGTTTTGTAGTGTCAATTCAGTAGTACAAATGGAAGACTGTCAAAATATGAGTCTATCGTTATCCTATGAAGAAGGCTAGCTATCTTTCACATTGACTTGCACTCATGGAGCTACAAACCAACATAGCTACTAGTAAAAGTACATCAATACTATAAGTTTGCCTTAGTGTATTAGATTATAAAGTACAAACAAGGCAGAATGCATGTAACAACGAGAAAGACCTCAAATGTAAAAAACAACACAAACCCACAGAAACATTTATTTTGGCTATGTTATACACAGGATGTCAGGTGAATTTAGTGCCTTACTGCCTATAACAGTAAGGTTGTTTTACAGTTTAGATTGACCACTGATCTGCAGCTGGTAGTCACTTAAAAGCTGTAGGGTTCAGCTAAACTAGCTATGTGCATATAATTTTTTACTGTACTTTACCAGACATATACTCCAGTTAACCTGATATTCAGCCTCACTTCTGTCAGGTTTGTTATAAGCACCACAAGCCCATTCCCAGTTAGAAAAATGTTACATTAAAAACGTAAGCATTTGCCCTTATTAATACTAAGACTAGTCAGTCTCCAGAGTAGAGGCACACAATTCTGAGCACAGATTAAAATAAGGTGCCACTGAGAAGTAACAGCTTTAGCTGAAAGACTGATATGTTGAATTAATTTCAATTAAGCCAGCCTCCCTGCCCCTGCAACAAAGGAAAAAAAGAAGGAATGTGTTTTTCCCTCCAAACAGCCTAGAGCCCCAATAGAAGTAAAAAAAACAAAAGATGAATTCATAGTACATAAAAACCTAGTACATAAAGTGCCGCCTTAGCTCTTGACCACATTAATCACCCTATTAGTAACAAAATGTATCTGTAAACATTTTCCAGAGATCTCTACAGCCCAACAGTTTGCATTATCACGTTTACAATTGACTAACCAAATATTAGTGTCCAGCCGCTCTCAGGTAAGTCCCTTGCTTCTCCATGTAGTACTTATGCACACAATTTTAAGACGAGCAAAATTTGCATAACTAATGCAGCAAAACTGGCTGTTGTCCGATGTTGGGCCTTCTACCCATTCTCCCAACTAAAGCAGAATTTGGCCTCTAAAAGTCCACAATACTCTTCAAGTATGACATCTAAATTGTTCATCACTCCCAGAAGATCATCAAACGTGACCAAATGAAATTCATTCAGTACAACTGAAACCAGGAAAAAAAAATTATACAACAGTCCCTTCACAATCCTGTTCACCTTTTGCAGAAGTTCCAGTTCAGATGTGAAAAGTAAAGGAAGATCAAGAAAATAGGTTGCCTTCACCCTTTCAAATGGGAAAGGAACAGCACAGGCCTTCCATGGAAATAAAGGGAGGTTGCACAGCAACAGCGTTTGGTGGTTTTTATACTCAAGCTTTCTAGTTTCTGGAATCCCAAGCATTTTTTCGTTCTAGGTTTATAAAGTAACAAAACAGTTGAAAACATTGCATGTTTTTCTTTAGTATTTTTTATACTCAAAAAGGGTGTCAAACTTTGACAGAGGTAGCTAAATGTTGGTTAAAACTGATGGGCAGAATTTCTACTGCCATTTATGATCAGATCAATTGCAAACTGCACTTGGCCCCCACCTTGACTGGCTTTGTTAGTAGGCTTCCTCACTGCATATTTCCCCTACTGTATCTGATGAGAGCCTACAAATTCAGAAGTATGCCTACACAGCAAGCAGAAACCATCATGGCATTTCTACCACCTCTGCACCCCAGGAATCCTGGGAATTGTAGTTCTATGGAAGGGCAAAAAAGAAACTCAGCACCTTCACTAAGGTGTTGTTGTTTTAATGAAGGACCCCATTAAAGTAAAATCAGTTCAAGCTTGTTGGTAGATTAGCTTTGAAAACCATCATGAGAAGAAAAAGTAGTTCATCTCAAGACAGGCTTCAGGGGCTGATGAATTTTCTCAAATGATATTGCATCTATATCACCACATCTACTTTAAAAATCCCTTTATACTTTTTGTATTGCACAGTCAGATCATTTGCCTTTGTATTGTACAGGTCACTGCACTGCAGCTACCTGCATTTTAACATATGCTCTTAGCTCATATGGTAGCAAAGGCCATCTGCTAAAAGACCCCATCTTATTTCCATAAGGCATGCTTGACACAGAATTTACAGACAGACAATCTGAGTCCCTTGTTACTGGAAAAGTCAGCTTAGGTGGCTGGTCTCTTAATACTGCAATAGCAACCAAACAGAGGAAAGGATAGCAGACAGTTTCCTGCATTTTAAAGCATCAGGTTCCCCACCAGCCCTCTGCAGTATACCATCAGAAATAAAACAGACAATGCCTTCAAAAAGTGTTGCTATGAAAAAAAAAGAAGTTGTGATTACATTTAAAAATGTCTGTAAAATAATTTTAGATTACAGCATTATAAGTAGCGTGGACATTATTTGCAAAAGTTTGAATAGTGGAAATGCCTATACCAAAGTGCATAAGATTAGAGTCAACTCCCAAGATGACCCTCTTGCTACGTGCTTCTCATTTTAATTCCACTTGCCCCGCCTGTGGGACAAACAGGGAACTGTAAAGTTGTGCGTGCCTGGATATAGTCATTGGTTCAGCAGGCGGATTTCTCCTTCTGCTTTGCTAATGTGCGTTTCAGTTCTTTTAAATTCTCCGTCAGCACCTCGACCTCATCCATCCGTCCACTGTGTTTGGCATCAAAAATATAAGCTTTGATATTATCTATCTGTTGGAGTAGCAATTCCTCTTCTATGATGTCTTCTCCCGACACTTCATTCTCATCATCAACTTCAAAAGGATTCATGGAAGAGGACGACGACTCCTCAAATGGATTCCCAGATTCCCGATTACCAACAGGCACATTAAATGGATTTCCAAAGGGGTTTGGAGCACAGACAGCTACTCCGTTCGCTTGTTGACAATCTTCATCTTCAAATGGGTTATACTCTTTTTTACCACCATGCAAAGCTTGGGGGGGCAAAGCTCCCACTGGGGAAGAATCTTCAGCGAAAGGATTACTAGGTTCTCTCTTTAAAGTGCTAGGCGCTGCCTCCTCTTCAAAAGGATTTAGGGGAACAGCCTTATCTTGCTCCATTACTCTGTTGTGTTCTTGGACTCCCAGAGGTTGACCAGGGAAGTCTGGGCTCTCACTCGCTGGCAGCTGGTCACCGCCACTTGGCGATGAGGCTTTAGATCCTGGATTACTTTTGTTCCGAGTGGTATCTAGGTCCAAAACATGTGCTATTTGGTCTAGACTCTCTTTCCCCAGCTCTGCATTATTGTGCTTCACTTCTCTGAAGTCTAGGGACCGTGTCCGTGCATGCGGAGACATTTTTTTTTTATGTTCTCTCTCCCATTCCTTTTCACAAAGGATCTGCAACTGTTCTCTCTGCATCTCCTCCATCTCAGCATGCCTTTTCGAAAGCTCAATGGCTCTTTCAGTCTGCTGTTGATCATACTCATCCTGAAGTTGTCGCAGGTTCTCTTGTAGCATCCGGACCTCATCTAAACGTTTCGCTTCCTTCGCTTGCTTAAGGAAGGATGTAATATTGTCAATCTGCTGAAGAAGCGGGTCTGTAAGTTCCTGTTGGCGGGATTTGCTGGCGGTGGGTAGCCAACCTTCAGCTTTCTTTACTCCAACATTTTTTGGCCGGGAAACTTCACCATTAGATGCTATCAAGGGTCGAGAACCATAGTCCATGTGCTTCTCGTCCAGCCGTCGCTGTGTTTCAAGTATTGCCTAGCCAAAAAAAAAAAAATTCAAATAGGTCTAGCAATAAGATTCTTATGTGGCATCTAGGTTTATCAAGAGTAATTGTTCTTGATGATATTGTGTCTAGTCAGTATTACTGAAAAGGTAACAGCATTTACATTTTACATTTTACTAGACCACCAACAGCGCAATTGAGTGCAATGAGACTTGCTCTCAGGTAATTGTGTATACAGCAGCAGCCCAAGTCAACTATTTTTCATATTATTAGAAGGACATGCTTCTAAATTCCACTGGGGATTTAAAACAGATGGCAGCAGCACCTGTCCTTTCCCCATCATGTTTCCTTTGCGGTAGAGGAGCCACTGCAACACAGCTCTTTCTTATCTTCCTCAAGGGAAAGCAACAGGCCGTGTGGGAAGTTGCAGCAGTTCTCCCCTTGCTAGTACTACCTTAGTATCCAGGAGGGCCAACACTGGGTTACAGACTAACACTGCAGTGCAGGCTCCTTCAATGTGGCCTGTAACTTTATGTTACCCCAAGGGGTGCAGGAAGAATTTGTACTGCAGCAGCTCCCACATGACAGTAACATGAGAAGGGAGGGCTGGAGGGCATTACTTATCATGGTACTCTGATTTATTTATTTATTTATTTAAAGAATTTGTATCCCGCCTTTCTCCCAGCGAGGGCACTCAAGGCGGCCTACAACATTAAAACAAACATGTACATTAAAATAATTAAAAACACATAATTAGAACAATTAAAACAAACAACCCCAGTGGGTCACCTGTATTTACATTTGTTAAAAGCCTACATACATTCTGTGGAAATGGGTTTCACTGATTTCACCAGCTTCTGCACAATGTGTTGAGCATACAAGTCGTTCAAAAGGATATTAGAGAGCCAGCAATCTTAATACATACATGAACAATTCTTAGAAATAGTCACCTGTCTCTCCATTTGTAGTTTTCTGTCCAATTCTTGCTTCTTTTTCTCTTTTAGTTCTTCATATTGGTCTTTGGTTGGTAAGGACATCAGACCAAGCAATTTTTCCTGAGGAAATTTTTTAGAATATTGCTTACATGGTATAGGCTGTTTGGTTTATAGCTTACTGAGAACTAGAAATTGCACTAAAAAGAACTATACAATTTACATAGGGAGGTGGGGAAAAGGTAGATCAGGAACTACTAGGAGTTTTCTGGGTGATTTGCTGCAGATTGACCAGGGATCCCAGCTCCCATTGTTCAACAATAGCAACAACAAAATACTCCAACTCACCCCTAAATAAGGATATTAAAATGAAAAAAAAAAACTGGGGGGAGGGTGGAAGCCAGGAGTATATTATCCATACAAAATATGAGCTCAGTTTTGTTGCCAATTTTTTTTCCTGGTCTGGCCATGTGCTCAGAGGCACTCTGTTCCTATAAGTGTACATCTGGTTTCTTGAGTCACGGCTTTCCACCTGGCTCTGGCTGATGGACCACTGGGGCGCTAGTAAAAAAACAAAGCAGATTTTTGCAAATCTGTCCACATTTCCATCAAATATCTTTAAATTGGCTCAAAGTTAGGACAAACTGTAACAGAACTTATGTCAATGAAAGCCAAACATGATTTAAAAACACGGCATCAAAAAACAGCAGCATTAAAATTAGCAGAATATCAATTCAACTGAAAGTCTGAAGAAATAAAATAGTAAGCATCTGATGCCTAACAGATAAACGCATAGGTGGCAGGCAAACAATTTCTAAAGGGTATCATGACAGAAAAGACCCTATTCCCAGTTGCCACCCACTCTGAAGGGTGTATTAATCTGAATTCTGAGACTTAATTATCCATTGTGTTAAGCAGTGCTCTCTTTTGTTTGCATATCTCTAAAGTCCAAATGGAAGCATAGATCAGTCTTCAAATGTACTTAATTTACCCACGTTTTAACCACAGCAGATATCATTTCATAGCTCCTAAGTGAAAAATGCACATTCAGGTAAAGCAGTGATTCCCAAACTTTGACTCACGGCTCCCTTGACCTCCCTCGCCGTTAGCTATGACTCCCCATTACAGTGCACTGAAGAGACAGGCACTCTTTACATGCTCAGAGGCACCCTTATATGTATATGTATATTCCCAAAACAAGCCCTAAAGTGGATTTTCCATGCTTATGCTGAGCAGCAACAAAGCCAGGAGTGCACAGGGTGGGGGTTAGGATGCTGCCCTCCCTCCATTGGCAGGCCTGGGGTGCCTACCTGGTAGAGGGCACTGATGTCGCCTGTGTTAGTCCTATTCATGGCAAGAAAAACATCAAAGCATGGGAGGGAGGTCATTTCTTTTCATTGGTCATGCCCCACCCCAGTTGCACGAGAGAGAAAGCTCCTTTTGGTAGCATCTTTGCAAGATGAAAAACAGATTCTTATACTGCCCGGCAGTCTCCAATGGGGGGGGGGGTTTGTCCCAGCAAATAGAGTGGGGAACTAACTTAGAAGTGGGTCAAAAAGGAAGAAGGAGAGAAATCCTAATAATTAATCAACCAAACAAACATAGTGGCTGCCTCCTCTTCCTCTGGCTTAAACAAGGGAGACATCTCTACAGCAAGCAACTTTTTCCACCTCTCTTAATCAAAGAGTGAGAAATCAAAGACTATAAAGCAGAACCTGCTCTGCACCATTTTCAATTGCAGATCTTGCATGAGGAGTATTACTCTGCCTTTAAAAGATCTTTTTTGTTTTGTGTTTGCTTCCTTTAAAACATTCAACAGATAGAAAATACTTTATTTGCAAACCTGCAATGTCTCAGGATTTGGGGAGAAATGGGATGCTGTCTCCAGCAGCTTGTGGCTTGCAAAGTACTTAGCTTATCCATTGAGTTGTTAATTGTTCTTTGACATAAGATAAGCAGGGGCTTCGCTAACGCTGTGGTTAAAAACAAGATGTGGAAAAGCTGCCTACAAACCTGAAGTATTCTGAAGTGAACTTTGAGTGACCCGATGTGAAGAGGCAGCTTTTCCGGGTCTCTCTCTCTCCTCTCCCTCTCTCCCTCTCCCAAGAATATGTGGTAATTAAAAGACTAAAGGATGCCCCTGGCTGCTTTCCATGACAGCACTTGGGAGTCGCATGGTGGCAGCAGACATAATCAGAGAGAAAGGAAGACAAAGTAACACTACCACTTTCAATTCAAGTGTTAAAGGAGTTCATTACAGACTATGGAAGACTTAGGAGTTCAAGGAGACTAATATATTAAATTGTCTGCAAAGCTAGCTTTTGGAAATTTCAAAACTTCAAATTCCCAGCCACTCACCTGGTCACTTTTAGCACATAAGAACTCTTACAGGAAGCCAGGTAGGGAAGCATTTGTAAACTGGAAGACCAGTGTTTATGTTGTGTGTAAATAAGCTTTAAATCAGGATGCCAAACTTTACAATATTCTGGATATTTTTTTTGACATTACTATGTCACCTTCTATCCTAATAATCAGTTTCTAAAGACAGTATACCACAAGCCTAAGAACAGCTCATACCTCATAGATAACCCACCTGCACAAAAAGTGTGGCTGAGTATCTAATCATTCTCTGAAGCTGCAATGTTTTGGGATGAGGTTGTGGCTCTTCTTTCAAGCCCAGAGTCAGAATCTTCTTGCTGAACCAAAAAAAAAAAATGCAAATGCATCAGCAATACAAAAGTAGCAGCCAGCTCTGCGTTAACATAGAAGTACAATAAATAGATTCTCAGATTCAACTATGTAAAGTCTTCATCATTAGAAGCAATTGTTGCGACATTGTTGAAAAAAGGCGGGGCAGTGCAGTGTTGTGTAAAACTGCCTTGTGGTATAAATTAGACAATATGCTGTCAACAATGTTCATGAATTACTCACTCTTCTACGACAACAGTACTGCAAAAAGTCAGAAAGGCTACTGAGGCTTTACATTGCCTATTTTTTTTAAGCAGTGTCATCAACATGGGCTCCTGACAAGATCCACTATGGGGGAGGAGGAGGTTGCACCCCTGGTCAAACAACCCAACAATATCCAGGCTGCCTCAGAAGTAGAGTTGAAGCAAGCTGAGAGAGCGAGCAAGTTGACAGGAAGGCGTGGCTTCACTGTCAGGGTGACAAGAGTCGCTCTCCTCGCCAGGAAGCCTAAATGTTTCAGAGGAATGGGGGGGTGGTGGTGTTGTCCTGTCAAGCCTGTAGCTGTAGCTATTCAAATGGTTTAAAATAATGCTTGGAATGCAGTCTATGGCAGTATATATTTAGAGAAGTCCCATCTCCAAGTTTTGTCACGTACCTTAAGGCATCTATTAACTCATACATCTTTTGTACCTCCATTCTGAGACCATTAGCATTTTCAAGACTGTAGGTTGTCTCCCCAGCACTGAAAGAAAATGGGTGCATTTACATAAACAATCAGGTACAGGCCAAGGGAATCAGCACCAGAGCTCTTGAGATATTCCTCTAAATTGTCATCCTCACCAATGCTGCAGAGTTATTTTGGGGGACAGTCAGGGGTGATGTCAAAGGTTGGCCAGATCAGGCACTTGCCAAGGGTCTACCGACACCCCAAGGGTCCAATTGACTGAACCCTGAAATTTCCCAAAACAGGCAGTGACAGCACATGCCACTCTGCTGAGTACACTGCCTTGTTCTGCACTCCCCACTCACAACTGGACTTCCTCAGATGCCCTGGCAAAGATGCAGAGGTATCCGAGGAAGCCCATTCATAGAAGGGGAGGGCAGGACAGGGTGCTACATAGGCATTCCTTTTTCAGTGCTGTCACAGTGCTGAGGAAGGGGCACCTTTCAATTGTTCCTCTTCTGTTCTGACCTGTCCCAGTCGGGAAAATAGAGGAGCAGCACCAACACTGGAGAGCATCTCCCCCTCAGTGCAGCCCATTACTGAAAACCCATTAATGCTATTATATATACTTTGAAAATGGATGTTTATGTGGCTGCCCTCATCCAAATAGATCATAATATGCAACATCTGAAAATTAAAACATACTGTATAAAATAAAAAAAAAACTTACTAAAATACAAAATACTTTAAGCTAAAACTCAGGCCAAAGAATGACTTGTAGAAGCACTCCTTTGTAGTTATAACAGAGGCAGCATAATTAAAAATCTGTTATTACCACCTGAGGTAGTTCTACATTACTTTTTTAAATGTGGTAAAAATTGTATAAGGCAATTTCACCACAGCAGTTTTTATGGTGGATAACTGGTGTACGGCACAATCCTGAGTAACCTTGCACCGGTGTAGCAGCAGATGCACCGGTGTAAGTGCAATTACACTGGCATAAGTGCACTTACACCGGTGCATCTACTGTTACACCGGTGCAAGGTTACACAGGATCGCGCTGGTAAAACAAGTCCTCATGTTCTCCATCTCATGATGGAGTTACCAACTCTCACTAAATTTCATGTATGCACCACACAAAACTAGCATGGCAAAAGAATCTCACAGGGACTTCAAAAATCATAAAGTGATCTGTAAACTGGGCCTTAAGTTTCAGTTACTGAGGCACCAAAAACCACAGGTAGACGACCGTATTTTTCGCTCCATAGGACGCATCGCACCATAGGACACATGCATCCTATGGAGCTAAAATAGGGTTTTAAAACTTTAAAACGTTTTAACTTACCTGGGCTTCTGCAGGCTTCGGGGAGGCCTGCACGACCCTCTGCAGCCCTCCCAATCTTCACGAAAACCGGAAATGGCAGAAAATGGCCATTTAGCGCTGAAATGAAGATCGGGGAGGCCTGCAGAGGGTCGCGCAGGCCTCCCCGAAGCCTGCAGAAGCCCCCTAAAGCCCAGGTAAGTATTTTTTTTTACTTTTTTGTTTCTATTCGCTCCGTAAGACGCAGGCTTTCCCCCCCCTAATTTTTTTGGGGGGAAAAGTGCGTCTTATGGAGCGAAAAATACGGTAGTTGGTCCATTAGACAAAATCCAAAAGGAACAGTAACTTAATACCTTTGTTTGCACTACTGAAATGTCAAAATAGTGAACAAGCTTTCAAGTTCATCACAACACTTCTGTAAGTTGGATGTTAAGCATCGAGGGGAGGGGGAAGAAAGGATACTGGCGCTTTCAATCTGCCAATGGTGGCTTTTCCATGATGTTCACAAACTCCATCCTTCCTCCCCTTTGTTGTTTTACTCAACATGCAATTAAATAGACAGTAAATATAAAGATTTTCCTTCCTGTACATTATGTACTAAAGACATAAAAAACCACACAGGCTTACTTTAATGATTCTGCCATCTTTATATATTCTGGGGCCTTCTGGTCAACCTTTTCCATGCAAAGTCGGAGTTTCTTGTTTAATCAACAAAAACAATAGATTAAAATAAAGTACTTCATAGCAACAATATATAGATATAGATATATTGCACAAAAGACAGGAAAAATGTGTAAAAAGAAAAAAATGCTTGATGGAGCTATTTTCCTTGTCTTGTGTGCACATCATAAGTTGAGAAGATCTGGCAGTAGATGCCAGGTTGTCTAAAGATCAAGATCTATTAACTCAAAAGACCAAGGCCTATAAGATGAGCAAAGCCCCAGGCAGCAGTGGCGTCACTGTGACGCGCGTCACCCCAGAGCGGGGGACGCGCGTCACCCCCCCCAACTCACCCCCCCGACAGAAACTTACCTTTTCCAGCGCGCGTCACCCTCCGGAGGCCGGACGCTCCGAGGCCGGGGAGCGTCCGGCCCAGCCGGCGCTCCAGGGCCTTCTAAAAAGAAGAGGCCCAAAGCGCTTGCGTTAAAACGCGAACTTTTAAGATTTTCGCGCATGCGCAGACCCTCCTGAGGGCAAGAGGGCAGGCCCTTGCCCTCAGAAAAGGGTTTGCGCATGCGCGAAAATCTTAAAAGTTCGCGTTTTAACGCAAGCGCTTTGGGCCTCTTCTTTTTAGAAGGCCCTGGAGCGCCGGCCGGGCCGGACGCTCCCCGGCCTCGGAGCGTCCGGCCTCCAGAGGGTGATGCACGCCGTCACGGAGGTAACGCGCGTCACCCCCCCAGCGCGCGTCACCCCCCGGCGGCCCGCCCCGCCCGCCATGCTACAGTGACGCCAGTGCCAGGCAGTGAATCCCCATTTCAAGTTAGATCTCTAAATCAGTCAACAAAACATCATCAATAAACCACATCACTTCTGAGAGTTCCAAGACTAGTATTTTCTGTAAGGTTAAAAGCAACCAGAATATTTTAACCCATTTTATGGGTATGTTTCTCTTATACACTAGTAGACTGGAACACATTTGAATCCAGGTCCTACCAAAGTGAAACGTTTCATTCCTAAATTTTTGGTATGAATTTTCTCAGCCCACCTTGCACCCAATGACTTCAAAATAAGTTCTTTAAGAATACCAGTTTAAAAGGTCCTTTTAATTTATAAACTGTACACCAAAGAGAACGGAAGTTAAAAGGACCTTTTAAATTGGTTATTCTTAAGGAACTTCTTTTGAAGTCATTGGGTGGGCTGAGAAAATTCATACCTTTGTTTTGTTTTGCTCTTATGAGGGCAGCACCCAGCACAACATTAGCTGCTACATACATTATAATAATGGCCTATAAACAAGTTATTGGTAGCATGCAAGTCTCACTTCCAATCCTTACTCACAAACGTTAAGTTTACCTCATACAATTTCACGATGTCTGGCGTGTACTCTTTTTCATCAATCTGTTGTTCTCTCTTGAGCAGGGTGTCTTTACAGTGTCTACAACACCGGATTCGATCGTCATCTTTTTCATCCAGGACAGAGCTCACACTGCTTACGCTACTGATGCTGCCACGGCGAGAGCCATGGACGCTGTTGGGTGAGCAGTTTGGGCTAGTATGAGAGGTTAAGACTTCCTTGCTGGCAGTGGTAAGTTTGCCTGGAAGGACACACCAACAACTGAAAACGGCCAAAAAACAACGGTATGGTTGACAGAACAATGCTCTTAAAGATTCACCACAGCTGAACTCCAGCTACTCAACATAAAATGGAAGTCACAGTGGTCTAATTTAGAGGATTGGTAGGAAGAATTAAGCCAGGAAATGTTTTGGTCTCATCCTGAGTCTTAAGAAACAGAATTGAAGGCAATTGGGTGGTTTTTTTTTAAAGCAGCATTTTATTTTATTTTTTGCAACATCAGAAAGTTATAGAACTGAGATATGCTACTGGGAGCTATATATCTAACACAAATGTTTCATCTTATATGGTTCAATGTGAAATTTAGGGGGAGAGGGAAGGGTAACAGAAACAGTCACAGCTCTCAAAGGACCCTGGTTTGCAAAACGTAATGACAAACCCCAAGTGGATTTTTTTCTCCACACAGAATCTACCATTCCAACTACCATCTTACAGTTTCAGTATCACTGTGCAATTTCCTTAAGTTAGGTACCTGAATATTTTAAAAAGACTATATGCAATTCTCAACACAACTGTTCACTGAAAGATTTTCCAAATTATAGTACCTCACATTTCCATCTTAGGATGATGCAACATGTGTTCAACATGTACATACTGTAGTACACTTTACTGGTTGAGGCTTGTGGATACAGAAGGGGGAGTTCATACATTGGACTTTTGAATTTGCTACAAAGGTAAAAGTTGAAATAGTAGTGCTTCTTTAACCACAGTCATCAACAAATATGTTGAATGGTGTTGTCAGAATGTAACAAACATCAGAAACAAAGACATTTATACTAACAGACCACTGTACTCACTTGCAAAGGGGAGGCCGACAAGTTCCATGCACTTCTTGCACATGATAGACCCACAAAGGCGGCAGTGATGACGTCTGTTCCGAATGGTGAACTTGTTACCACAATCCGGACAAAATGGCACATCCTGATCGTTAACCCAAGGAACTACAGACTTCTCTATCGCTAGAATAGGATGAGAAAACCCAAACATCACCAACAAAACCAACGGCAGGAAATATGAGAAAAAGCCAAGGACGTTTTCACCTACCTCTTATCTTTGCAGAATCAGTATTGGTTCTGTCAAAGGATGTAAGCTGACAAAAGGGAATAACCACAAGGAGTTAGGCCAAGGACACATCTACTAGGGTCATCGTTACAAACAGTTAACACCGCATTTAATCTTTAAGTAGAGAAGTATACTTTTTTAATTATTATTTTTAAACAAAAAGATTCTCCTTCTGCTTTCCTGTTATTTCTTTGAGAATAATTTGATCATCTTCGTATCTCATGAGAATTGGGCACCGCCATCTTGGATCTCACAAGATTTCACAAGATCCAAGATGGTAGCACTCAGGAGAACAGGTAGGAGGAGCTACTGGGGACATCGGCAGGGCTATAGCTTTTTCCCAGGTTGCAGCATGAGTGGGAGGACCCGCCCACACCGCAACCTGGAAAAAAACATTAACAGCTGCCCGCTAGCTGCTGGTTGCAACAGCTGATAACGGGCAACATCTCGCGTACCCCCCGGCCTGCAGTCCGCATACCCCAAGGGGTATGTGTACCACAGGTTGGGAACGCCTGATCAGTAAGTGTCAAGTAGAATTCAGATGCTTGATAAAACAAAAGTGCTTAAAACAAAAAAGCCATATTTGTCTTTTCTCTTTCATTCTTGTTAATTCTGCATAACACCAAAGTTCTATATTTTACCCATCTACCCTTTTATATTTGTAACCATACTCGTCTCCGATGGTGATATTTTTAAAGACAGCAATATTTTTACAACTAGGAAAATCTATGAAAAGCCAAGAGAGAAAGATGGAGTTAAAGGGACTCTAAAGCCTTAGTTGTCAAATTCTCCTCAAAGAGAAGCAAGTAGTTGCTAAGGACGGCACACAGTCCTTCATGATCCCATTCTCTATTTGATTCCTGAACATGCAAGTTTGGGGCTAGGAGGTGGAAGCTGTGTGCTCCACAGATTTAATGCTAATTGACGTTGCTGTCAATGGGCCACACTGACAAGTCTTCATCAGTCTTTCATTTATGAACCTTACAGTAAGCTGTAGACCCATCTAATTTTCCTCCCTTCTTTTCACGTCTTCAGACTTATGAGATACGATATAATCATATTTACTACAGAATTACAGATATGAGAGAGAACACTTCTTTACGCTCATTAATGCTGGAGAGGGTCAATCTATTTCTTTCTTTGACAAGAAACCATCAGAAAGACACTCGACAGAGCTGGCACCACACAGAAAAGGATGCTGACAGTTCCCCATTACATTGTAATACGACATATACCACAGCAGTATTCATCAGAAGCAACACTATTGCATATACAAATGTTTCAAAGAAGATTTCTACACACCGATGAGAAAAATCAAACCACAGCTTATTTACCTTCTCTAGCCTGATTATTAATTTATTGACTTCCACAACGTAGTGATCAATTCTAGCTGCCCGATGCTTCTTAAAGTCAGAAAGATGGCTCCTCACAGCACCTGGTAAGAAACAATCAGTCAGGGAACTCTCTAAATCCATTCAACCTTAGTTAATTGGCAGTGTAATATGCTCTTGTCTGTCTCTAGCTCTCATTTGCCGCTCAGGCTGAAATTCAAAGTTAAACATCTTAAGCTTTCAGAGTATTGTTCATGATGGTAACTGTATCCCAATGTTGTCTCTATTGATAAATAGTGCTCTTTACTTCTGCCAGCAAGATAAAGTATTTTAAAAGGCAACAGCAGCAAAACTCAGTGGCAACTGAAAGCTGTCTCAATTACCAGTCAGACCCACTTTAATAAGCCAGATATTTCCAAGTGCTAGAGTCACAATTTCCATATTATCAATGGGTCTGGAAACAAAGCTGTCAGACTAGTATTAAAAATCGCATCAACTGCAATCTATTAAAACGTTTTGGTTTTAGAATCCCCAATGTTCTATATAGAAAACTTCCGAAAGTGCTTGGTTTTGGAAATTCTAAGTATGCATGAGCTAAGCTTTGCATATTACCTCTAGAAATGCAAAAAGCAACAGTACTGACCAAGCAACAGTACTGACCATCAGCAGTACTATTTCTCAGGGTTATACACAGACACAGAAAAGACTGAAACACCTAGCTTCTCACAGCATCACACAGTCACATTTGCTTAAGAATTATGGCCATGATTCACAGACCTCCCCTAGGGACAAGTATTGTGTTTTCTATCCTGGCCCCAGCCCCTTGCACAGTGTCAAAGATGGGTTCTGAAGTACCACTAAGCTTCAGGAGCAGCTTGCTGGATAGTGCAGGAAGCTGCTTTCTGAAGGAAAACACAGAATTTAGAAGCCCTGCTGCACGCAGAGAATGTGCCACTTCAGTCACAAACATTTATATGCTGCGGTGCAACAGCACACCACAGTAGAACACATGGGTGGGAGTACAAGTAGGCAGACATGGTGCAGACAAGCCTGAGCTTGTCGTTCATTAGTTCGTGCATATATATTGGGCTGTCAGAGAATGCAACATTGCAGGAAGATTGGCAAACCATACAATGCATTTTAAGAACATAATCAATAACCCAACAGAGTGTCACACTTTTCTATGTAAAGGACAATAAAAACCCAGGTCACAATTTAGTACAAAACTATACAAGCATACTTAATGACAACACTAAGCAAAGTTAAGTCCAGGTGAACTTAAGCTAATAACTTTGTGCTGGATTAAGGCTGCAGCATTCAACTAATCTCTATTTAAAAGAGCTGTTTATGCATGGCAATTTTAGTTAATTATGGATAGACCCCCATTAAAGATCAGGGAGTTAGTGAAGTTTTTCCATTATATGCACCATTTTTTACCTAATTCTTGAGGTTCCCACATATAAGGATCCACTCCACCATAGCTATAAGATTCATATCGCTCCTGGGGCCCTCCATCAGTTCGGTCATCTTCTCGCTTCAATAGCTTATTCTTTGCCTTTCTAGCTTTTTGGACCAGATCTGAAAGATGATGAAATGATAAACAAATCACAAACCATCTGTTATTTAAATGTACTTGTACAAGGTGCCTGTCTTTTCTCCTGAGCTTCCTTGTGGTATTTGCCTCCAAGGCCTTGGACAATACATTTGAGGGCAATATCTGCCTCCCACCTCCTGCACCTGCATAACACTGGGGCTATTTTCCTATCTACTCTAAGATGTGGTGAGCATTAATCAGATGTTCGTAAAAACAATACACAAAAACCAATCTCAAAAGTTGAGAAGAACTATGTAAATGCACACAAGAACAGAAGTTTGGAAAAAAAAATACTCCTACTTGGCCCAACCTGGTGGGAATACAAATGTGCCAGTTAGTCAATCAGTCCAATTATTGGCTGCTTACAGGAATATTCTGTACCCTGAGGCAGAGGATTAATTTGTGAAGCAATTTGTAAAAGAGAACACTGGACAAAGCAGAAGACAAGAGCACTTTAAAAAGGTAGAACAATGACGCATTTAACAGCCTTCTGAGTGCTGGGAAACAACTTGCAACAAGTGAAGGAAATTAACACTTCAACACAACCACTTACCTTCTGCAATTCATCATGAATTGACTACAGAGACCTTAGCTATTTTAAACAGAAAGAGCACTCCATAATTAGACACTCAACTCATAATGTTTCTTTTGTACTTTTATTGCCTCAACTATTCTTGAGCTCATTACTAAGTTGTACATTCAATAGTTAGAATTGTATGGCCACTGAAGGCCTGTTCCCATGCCACATTTTATCACCTGGGAGCATCCCCAAGAGAGACTGTGGGAAAGCATCATCAAGTGACCGTTAATACATCAAAATCACCAGGACAATAAGTGGGCTGACCAGATCCATACTAGACCTTTAGGAGAAGAAATGTGGGCAGGTGTAGCGTTAAACCCTTGGAGCACAATCCTAGGCATGTCTACTCAGAAGCAAGCCCCACGGAACACAATGGGGCTTGCTTCTGAGTAGACATGCCTAGGATTGTGCTCTAAGGGTTTAACAAGCAACACCTGCCCACATACCTTCTCCTAAAGAAATCCCTTTCCCCTGCTAACTGGGCAAGAGGCACTTTTTCAATTGATGCTCCTCTTATATTTAGCAGGGGGAGAGTAACTGCTCCCCTTTCACCCCAGCACAGTGTCTTTTCTGGTGGCTGTTTGCTGGTGTACTTCTGCATCTTTTTTAGATTGTGAGCCCTTTTGGGACAGGGAGCCATTTAATTTGGATTTTGTCTGTAAACCGCTTTGTGAACTTTGTTGAAAAGCAGTATATAAATACTGTTAACAATAATAATAAAGGTCTAGCACTCTGTCCCGGTATGGATCTGGTAAGCCTAACAATAAGTAGTACTTCTGAACTAGAAGCAACTTGACTGTGTCTTTGGAGATAGAACGTGAATTAACTTTTAATGCACAGCATTTTTTATATACTGCAAAACGTGTGAAAGCAGGATCAATATGACTAAAAAATGTAGCAAACAGCCCCAAGACTGATACCAAACACAAAATGTGTTTTACTAAAACCCACATCAAATGCTACAATATCATGTATGTTTTTGTTTCATTTGTTCAAGAGTTAGTTACTCCAAGTAACATCACAGCAGAACTGACACTCATAAAAGTAAGTCTAGAGGCAGCATTGCATTGCATCTCTGACATGGCCAGTATACTTTCAGCACCACCGCCAGCTCCCTGAACTATTAAGCCTGGGCTACATTGTCCACGGCTGCGTTCCGTGTCCCGCCCCCAGGTCAAACAAAGGCTCTGATTGGCCGGACGTAGCGCGAACGCGGCAAAAGTCGAGCCCGGCTCGACTTTTGCCGCGTTCGCGCTACGTCCGGCCAATCAGAGCCTTTGTTTGACCTGGGGGCGGGACACGGAACGCAGCCGCCGACGCAGCCGTGGACAATGTAGCTCGGGCTTTACACCATCTTTTCAAGTACTTCCCCCCCCCTCAGAAAATGGAAATTAAATTAACTTTGGCCACATAAATTCACACTCAATAAGGTAACAGGAAAGGAACATCATACTACACAAATTGTATTTCTCTACTATTTTCACTTGCATTATGTTTATTACACTGCTTTGGCCCCGTTATCACAACAAAACAAGAACAGACTGAAAGTTTTGTTAAATAAAGAAGTGAATTTTCCACAGACCAAAAACACTGATGTACATGATTATTTTTTTTCTTATCCACATTTTATTAAAGACAAGGAATTCTGTGAGAAGTTACTTATTTCTTGACACGCAGGAAGAATATTACTCTCACGTTTAACAAGGCTGGGTTTTTTCATGCTGAATTGAGTTTTCAGGGGTCTGGCTTGATGTGAACAACGACACGGAATAGAGGAATACAGTGAATAGCCTTTTCAAATTTAAAAGGAAAACTATGGAGGTACACTACAGACCAAATGGAGAGCAAGACCTGCTGGGGCAACAAACAGCAGACACAGGCAAGCAAACAAACATGAGGAAGGAATTAGCTTGCATCCTGCAAAAGTGTAAGTACTGCTTATCGGCATGTCTCCCTTCCACCTCTCTGACAACAAACTCCTTCCCCTCATAGCAATGCTGTTTTCCCCGCAGGGCTTGAACCCCTCTTGGCAAGTGTGGTTTCTCCACCAAGTGACTGTGGTGCTGGCTGAGTGATATGCTAGAAATATTTGTTCTCTCTCTATGTGTTTGCCTGCCCAAAACAGTGGTTGCCATCAGTCTGTGCATGGTTGTGGTATAAGGAAGGGCTTCTTTACCTTTGGGGACGGCAGTAAGCACCACTTTTTTAAAATGCCACTTTAGGAAATACCACTTCCTCCAGGAATAGCTGGTATGTGCAGGAGTGGGTGGCTTACCACATAGTCATTCCTGCAGTGAGGGAAAAGCTTCTCCAGCTGGCAATGGTGCCTGGTCTCTCCTCCACTCTGTAGAGGAGGCCTCCTCTGTAGAGGAGGGCAGGGGACTGGCAGCAGGAAACAGGTTATATTGTTGGCTGTGTGCTCCCCAAGGCATCTGGTGGGGCCACTGTGTGGACTAGACGGGCCTTTGGCCTGATCCAGCAGGGCTCTTCTTATGTTCTTAGAACCTCTCTCTGTAGGTTATAAAGATTACCCTACATGGCCAAGTACTACCAGTGGTACTCACACCACTGGTTGAAACACACCAGTATAAAGAGGATTCAAACCCCAATCTGCAGGCATCCCTGGAGAACATTAGTTATTGAGGTTATGCTGGCTGCAACAAAGTGGCTCACACTGGTGAGGGTGCTGTGGTGTGTTTGTATCTATGAGGTTCTGTCATGTACATGCAGTAGAATAGGATATTGGCATGGAAGCATTCTGCTGTCACCATGTGTGGATTTTTTCCATACGACATGGACGTCATCAGCATGCTACACCACGACTAACGGTCATCAGTACTATTGCAGTGAACACCCGGGGAGCATTGCTACGTTCTCTGCAATTTTAAGCGATATAATTTTGCTGTCAACTTTGGTGCTGGGAGCACACAGGAGTCTCAGTATGTCTGCATTAGCAGCTGTTGGCACAGGATTGCCTTATAAAGCCTCCTATCATGTACAGTGAATGCTGTTGGCCAAAATCAGTTTATTAAAACCAGATCTCTTAAACCCACTTCAAATTATTTTAATGCAGGGAGACTTATCCAACTTCTTTTTGAGTTCTTAGAATTTTACATGAGTTTGTAACCCTGTGCTCATCAGTGTGTTTTAGTGGTGTGAACTGAACAAAACTGTGCCAAGGGGTAATTGTCAGAAGTGAATGAAAACGTTCCACTCTGCCTAACGAAGAGCTGTATGTAACTCAGAAACCTGCATATTCCTACAAACAGAGAAATGGGTTCAGTAAGAGATAGTCCAATTATACATGACAACACATCATAAACATTTAGAGTTAGGTTATATTTTACACCACATGAGTCAAAGCAGCTGTGGTATTTCTTACTTCTGAGTTGTCCTTTGACATCTTTGTCTTCACTTGAATGTTCTTCTTCATAGTGAGACTGAAGCTGATAAAATGACTGGAGGTCCTTCAGACACAGAGGGCACAGGAAGCCCTCTCTCACCTCCCCAGCATCATCAAATGGAGGTGTGTAGCTTGTTGCCATAGTGGCCCAGGGACTCCAAAAATAATCAGCACACTCCAAGCCTCAGCAGTAGCAGAACAACAATATGCCATTCAGCAGCATGATTAAGAAAACTGCACTAACAGATGGGAAGTAGCTTTTGCTCTTGTTGTTTGTGCAAAACATTGCCCTGAAAGAGATCCAGAGAACAGCTTTAAACAGGATGAACCATTTAACTCAATAACTTTCACTGATTCTTTACTACTGTATTTCTTCAATTCTAAGACACATGTTTTTTTCCCAATTAAGCATTTCAAAAAATGGGGTGCGTCTTAGAATCAAAGGTCTCCAAAAAGCACCCCAAAATGCTATCTTCTTACTTACTGGGGCTTGCGGGAGCTTCAGGGAGGCCTGCGCAACCCTCTGCAGGCCTCCCTGATCTTCAGTTCGGCAAAAAAACAGTGATTTTCAGCCATTTCTGGTTTTCGCGAAAAACAGAAATGGCCAAAAAAACACTGTTTTTTGCCAAACTGATGATCAGGGAGGCCTGCAGAGGGTTGCGCAGACCTCCCTGAAGCTCCCCCAAGCCCAGGTAACGAAGGAAATGGCACTTTCTGACGGGGCCAGAAATGCTATGCAAAGGCAGTGCAATCAGACATCCTCAGCTGCAGGAGACATGCTGGGGAGAGTTGGTGCTGAGCAGGTAGATTTAATGAAGGGAGGAGAGTCTTACAATTGATGGATTTTTTTTCCCTGCTGGTGGTACTGAAAGTAAAGGTGCGCCTTAAAATCGATGGCGCCTTAGACTCGAAGAAATACGGTAATCCTTTAACCCTTTCTTCTTCACAGCAGGATGAATAAATTCTATAGCAGAAGCTTACAGCACAATCCTATGCATTACTCAGAAGTCCCACTCCCAAGTGGCCTACTCCCAAGTAATTATACACAGAACTGCTGTGTTCATCTGCTTCATTTCAGTCTATTCCCTTGCATTAACTTGAACAACTGAGAAGAGTTCTCGCCCAGCCCTGTCCTTGCTACCCTGTTTTTCTATTTGCAAAAGTATGCCACATCAAAGAATTCAAAAATATTATTTTCCACCAGCAGACTGAAGAAGCAAAGCCCATTCTATCACCTCTGCAATGCTACCACTGAATTCTGCTGCAGGTGTAGAGGAGGCCTAAAGATTCTCACCTTCATTCAGTACCCAAGTCATGAGAGAAATAATAAAGGCCATTAGGCCACACAAACAAAAACAAAAAAAATGGCTCAGGCACCAGCAGGGATAGGTTTCCTCCTTTTGCGCTCCCCTGGCAAGGCTCCTTCACTGTCAACGGCTGTGTAACTAGCAGACATTTGACAGGTGCCAGTTCCCCCTGAACAGAGATGCAGTGGGAGGGGCCTTTCCCTTCCTAATCGCTATACGCTGCACAGCTGTTAAAGGGCAAACAAAACAAAAACTAAAGCCCTGTGCCAGGAAAAGGAGTGGCATCCTTAGGGAAGAGTCAACACTCTGATCTAACCCCCGGCATCTTTTTTTATTGGACCAGACGGAAGGCTATTGGTTTGGGGAGTAGGAGTGGGGCCCACAATCCTTATTATGGGAAGCAAAACTCCGTGGAGGAATCCGGTCACGACCTGCGCATTTTCCCTGGCTTTTCCTTGGACGAGGCGCCTCCGTGCCCACCCAGAGTGCCGTTGAACCAACACAGCCCACCCAAACCCCACGGATTCAACCCGGGGGAGATGCCCTTCCAGTGGAAGGAGCAGGAGTTTGGATAAAGCCCACTGCGCTGGCGGAGGCAAAGCCCTAAAGCACGTCCGTGCCAGGGAGGGAGTCGCGGGTGGGAGAGGGCGGACTGCAGGAGGGTCCCCACAGGGAGCCAGGGCAGAAAGGCGAGGGCCGGCCCAGCCGCCGCCGCCGCCGCCGTTCCCTTCGCGGAAAGGAAGGGGGCACCACTAGCGGGTCCACCCACCCGGGAGAGGCTCCGCTTCTCACCTCACCTCGAGAAGGCAGAACAGCAACGACATCCGAAGGGCCGAATCTCGCCCCACCAGTCCGCGCAGATTGTGACCGGAAAAAAGGCCTCCGCACGGACAGTGGTTGGCCGAACGCCGAAGCACCGATGAAGAGAAGGGAAGGAGGGGCTGCCATCCGGGGCGACGACGGGGGGCGGGGCAAGGGCTGCGGCGGCGAGCGAAGAGCAATCGATTGGACGAAAGGGCGGGGCGGAGAGTCGCGGCCTAGAGCGCTTCAGCGGCTGCTACGAGGGGAGGGAAACGTGGGGTGAAAAACGACACCGGACTGGGAGGAGTATCAGTCCCATCTTTTTTTGAAAACAATGAATGTTTTCTGCTCCGTTAAAAACTAAAAGTAGTAATATATGATATCTCTGATGATGATTAAAAACCTCTCCTCCATGAGCTATAGCCTATATGGTGAGGTTTCAGGAGGAGGAAAAGGGATCTGTGTTCCCTTGCTCCTGCAGTCTCCCCTTCGCCATGATAAGTACTGTACTTAGGTTTGGGACTGGCTTTTAGTGTTTATAACACAGCAGGGGAAGATTTCAGGAGGCTAGGAAAATTTTAAAGATTTTCTTTTTCCTTTTCCCCTCCCCTGCAACACTGAAAGCCCTGAGCAGTGGTACAAGACTCTTGTTCCAGACTGGCTGAAGCCTTGAAGTGGAGTGGAGCACTTGTGTTCGTTAAAGGGCTACATTCTGTCCCGGAAGGAAATCTGGTAAGCCTAGGAAGGGGATGTTTGTTCCCTTCCCCTGGTGTAGCACGGGGAGGCCCCAATGGGCCTCCTTGGATTTCCTCCAGCAATTATCTGGTGCAAGTCTGAGGAGGCCGTGTAATGGCTGCGCCGGCCCAGGAACGGGACAGCGATATGGTGACCGACTCCACCACCCCGGGCTGGCTTGGCCAAGGGCCAGCCTCCCGGGCTGCCCCTGCTGGGGGATCCCTTACCTTCTCTGGCGGCCGCAGGGACATTCCAGCGGTGGAGTAAGGACTGCCGGCCTCCGCACCAGCAGCCCTTACTCTAGAGTCATCGGAAACATGCTTTACGGCACGTTTGCAATGGCTTAGAACGGCGGAGTGCTAGCTCCTCCATTCTTTAGTTAGTGTGGATGTCTACTAAACAATGTCCCATGTCTACTAAACAATGAGAAGATTTGAGACTCCCATTTCCAGAGAAGGGACAAACTGGGCTATTTCTCTCTGTAAACTCGCTCTGGGAAACTCAAGTACATTCATGAGTAAGTGTGTACCAAGAACATAAGAAGAACCTTGCTGGATCAGGCCAAAGGCCCATTTAGTCCAGTTTCTTGTATCTCACAGTGGCCCACCAGATGCTTCAGGGAGCACTCAAGATACCTGTATCCTGTTGCCACTCCCTTGCATCTGGCATTCAGAGGTAGGCTACCTCTCAAATCCAGAGGCTGAATCAGGTACATTCACTGTGTACCACAGAACTTGGTGCAAGAAAAAAAGATGAAACAAAAATGTCATCTTGGAGGAGGATTGAACTGAAGGGTAGAAGCCATCCCTGAGACTATGAACTAATTCAGTGTCATATGTACTGTATAATGTGTTAATGAACTCATGTAGCTGTACCATTGGGAATGTAACCTCATCAGGAAAATTTAAGTGAGGGGAATTGTGCATTAGTAAATGTCATTTAAATATTCTGATTTGATAGTCACTCTCCCAGGGGGAATTGGCATTGTTGTTATTAAAATGTATCCAAGCCAGCACAAAGCGTTCATCAATTGTATGAGTCACTGAATAAGTAAAATGATGTTCTATATGTAAATTCAGTCAGATTTTATTGCGCGTGCACTGTTTCAAGTGAGTGTTCATTTTTTCACAGGAATAGTTTGAGTGGTTCTTTTTCCAACAGCACAACCCTATGCATGTTTACTCAGAAGCAAGCCTCACTGTTCAGTGGGGCTTACTCAAAGGGAAGTGTGCAGAGAATTGCAACCTCAATGGAAGAATGTCTCAATGAATTTGTATAGAATTACTGTGACATTGATTGTAACCCATTAAAAAAAATCCAAATTTTGATTTAGTGGCTACCTTGCAAATGTCAGGGGTTTATACAAGCAACACTCTGGCCAGGAAACAGAAGAAAGAGAAATCTTGAAGGCAAAACTTTTGATTATTCAAAGTCAAGAATGGCAACTTGCAAATCATGTATTCTGAAATAATCTTCAAAACATTCCATAGACTTATTACCATTGGAGCACACTGGAGTGAAAGCAACCTCTGTTGAGTACAACTGGTGGAAATGAACAAAATGTTTAAATTGTGGTTGCACAAGGCAGTGGATATGCATGAAAATGCTACTTGAAGGTGCCACTAGGTGGTGCAATCAGCACATCTGAGGTAAGAAATGTTTTTGCTTCCTGGACAGACAATAGGACTGAGATGTGTGATAAACAGCCCGGTCCAGCCCAAGGCAACTGCGGTACAATTCAGGCACAATTGCAGCCCAAGTGCTTTAGGCCCGAGTTGTGCCTGAATTGTGCCTGAGTTGGGCTGCAATTGGGACTGAATTGGGTTCAGGCACAATTCAGGCACAACTGCACAATTCAGGCACAATTGCAGCCTAAAAGTGGGCGTGTCGGGGGTGTGACGGGGGCGGTTACGAAATTTGGTCCGGTTCCAGACACTGGAGAGCCCCTGACACGCCCCCTCGAGCCCAACTCAGGCCCAAAATTTGGGCCAGCAAAAAGGGTGGACCCAAATGTGAGGAGACCCATAGGAGCCATTTTACCTTACCCACACCAGCCCTCTCCTGAAAAGTTCTAACACCCTGGGCCCGAGTTGGGCCTGAGTTAGGACCGAACAGTTGTGGCCTAACTCTGGACACGGACCCAAATAGTTACCCTATCAGCACCCAGCTCCACCCAGCCTCTTTCTCACAAAAGCCCAGCCCCAGCCCTCCACTCACTCACTCTCTCTCTCTCTGAGCACGTGGCGTGGGGTTCTGTCCCCCAGCAGCCACAAAGTGGGACTTTGAAAACTATTCTAACACCCCACTTCTCTCTTCTCTTCTCCTCTCTCCTCTCTGCCCCCCTCTAGGGCAGAGAGGGCTGTTCTGCCTGTGGCCAAACTGTGTACTCCTGTGCCTGGGCAGCTGTCTCCATGCAAGTGTTTGCTAACCCATGTCTTTCTCCCAGCCCCTCTCCCCCCCCCACAGGCAACAACACCAGCAGGTAAGTGCAGGTAAGTGCAGGGTTCATGCTGACATGTGGTCTGACATCTGCCTCTTTGCATAGAGAAATATAGGTAGGATACATGCCTCTATACCAATGTCTTGTCTCATAGCTGCCTGCAATGCCTGTCATGATATGCCTCTTTACCAATGTCTTGTCTCATTGCTGCCTGCAATGCCTGCCATGATATGCCTCTATACCAATGTCTTGTCTCATAGCTGCCTGCAATGCCTGCCATGATATGCCTCTTTACGAATGTCTTGTCTCATTGCTGCCTGCAATGCCTGCCATGATATGCCTCTATACCAATGTCTTGTCTCATAGCTGCCTGCAATGCCTGCCATGATATGCCTCTATACCAATGTCTTGTCTCATAGCTGCCTGCAATGCCTGCCATGATATGCCTCTATACCAATGTCTTGTCTCATAGCTGCCTGTATGAATGTGAGCACACAATGCCATGAGTGTGGAACTGTAACCCATATGTAGACACCAGCTGTTCCCCCCCCCTCTTTTCTCCACAGGGTCTACTGACAGGTCAGTATTGCTAGGATTGCCATGGTTGTGACCCCCAAGTTGTGTTGTTGTCTCTCTCTTTGACCCCTTTCCCTTACAGGATCATGCTCACCTTACACCCAGGGAAGGAGCGCAGACCAGGCTATGTGTGTCACACCACTCAGCTGTGTTTGATTTCTCTCCCTGCAGGCCTTTGCAACCGGCACACTGGCATTCCTTCAATGGGGATTGCTACCACACAGCAGCTGCCATGGAACACCCCTGTGATTTATGTCTCCCCAGGAATGTCCACCACCACCTACCTTCTGGGGAGCACCCCTGGGCCCGCAGTCTGGTTGCCCCATGGTCGTCTGCCTCGATGCTGCCAGAGGTCTGGGAGCCTGCCCTGCAACCCTCCTCAGCTGCTGCTGCTGCTGCTGCTGCTACATTCTGAGTGGCTGCTGTGCCTACCCCTGGCAGCCTCGCCTGGCCATCCCTGCCAATGTTCCAGAACAATAAAGATGCCCCTTGGGCAAAGGCCCCTTGAACACCATGACCCCAATGTTACACAAGCACTGCCCCACACACAGAGAGACAGCGCCCACCACACAAGGCCCTGCATGAATCCCAGCCAGGGCCTGCCACAGCCAGCCCAAGGAGAACACAGCAGGGGGGCTGCCAGACCCTCAGGGCTCAGAGGGGAGGGGGGAGTTGGGGGGCCTCTCAGGCAGGCAAACAGTGACAGGTGACATGGCGCACATCCCCCACGTCCGTGAAGAGCCCTTTCAGCAACCGGGGCTCTCACCCACCCTCGGTCTGCCCGTCAACGGCGTCCGTTTCCGCCCGTCAACGGTGTCCATTTCCGCCCTCAGTCCGCCCGTCAACGGCGTCCATTTCCGTCCTCAGTCCGCCCGTCAACGGCGTCCGTTTCCGCCCTCGGTCCGTCTGCATGAGAGGCGCCCGTTCCTGCATTGCCTCCATCTGCGAAGTGACCCCTGTGTCCCTATTGGTCTCTGCAGACCCCTCTCCCTGTATTCCTCTCCCACCAACCTTGTTGTCTGTCTGTTTCTGACCCACCCGTGTCCCTCCCCAGCACCCCCTGTCCGCCTGCCTGCCTCCCCTCCCACTCCCTGATGATGGACGCTGGCACCCCCCACCCCGCCAGAGTGCCTGCCGCGAGGCGCCTACGTTGCCCCATCTGGGGAGTGATGAGCTGCGTGAGCCCTTCCCGCTCACAGCAGACAAGCCCAAGGCATCTCTCGGTCTTGGCCGGGGCATGGAGCAGAAGGCATACCGGGATGCCTTCTTTGTGGGCATAGCCACGGCCTTGGTGGCCCAGGGCTTCAGGCAGCGCACGGGCATGTCATGGCGGAGGCGGTTCCAGACCTCATGAGACCCCCCCTTGTGCGTGCCGTTCCCACCCCCTCCTTCCCTTCTCTCCCCCGCTCACCCCCCATGACTCCCACGTGCAGCCTCACCGTGGCTTGGGGGTGGCATCGCAGTCTGCAGGAGGGAGGGCAGTGGCACTCCCCCCTGCGGCAGGTGGCTAATGCCCAGGGTGCCCTGGGGCAGCTGGCACTGGCACAACCTCTGCCCTTCAGCTGACTGTCGCACGCCCAGTGCCTGCAGGCCCACCTGTGGCTGCCCATCTGCTGCGACCGCTGCAGCAGCTGTGGTAGGTGCACGCAGACGGGCTGAGGAGGGGGCTCTTCGCTTCCACAAGACTGACAGCTCCCCACAGGGGCCTGCCTGCCTCTGCGGTAAGTTTTGCCCCGATCCTGGCCCACTGCTCTTGCCTCCTGCCTAACTCAGGCACAGTTGCAGCCTAACTCGGTCTTATTTTGGGCCCCAATTGTGCCACAATTGGGCCTCAACTGTGCCTGAGTTGGGCTGGACTGAGGCCAAAGTTATATAAAATCAAACATAAAATGACTATGAAAAGTGACAGAATAATCTAATAGCTCTAACAAAGGGGCATCAAAATGACAGGTGAAATTCAGTGTTTAGTAATGGGCATTGATACAAATAGTCCTAATTATTCTATGTCATGGTGTTTGTTTAAGATAAGACTTGGTCAGTTGCAAGGGATAGGAAGTATGAATAAACTGAGGGTCTTGTTTTTGTGTGGTTGGTGTAACGTTATTACAGCACAGACCTATGCACGTTTACTCAGAAGTGAGTCCCTGAAGCGTACTGAGGCGAACGCCAGAGAGAAAGAGCTGGTCTGTGAAAGTAACATCTCGAATGAAGGGTTCTATGAAAGATCAAAGGTAAAGGTATCCCCTGACAATTAAGTCCAGTCGTGTCCGACTCTAGGGTGTGGTGTTCATCGCCAGACAACGCTGGCTCTTCGGCTTTGAAACGAAGACGCCTCCGTGGTCATGTGGCCGGCATGACTCTCCTTGCCACAGCGCGTAGCATGCGGCTGGAACACGGAGCGCTGTTTACCCTTCCCGCAAGCGGTACCCATTTATCTACTCGCATTGACATGCTTTGGAACTGCTAGGTTGGCAGGAGCTGGCCAAGCAACGAGCGCTCACCCCGTCGCTGGAATCGAACTGCCGACCTTTCGATTAACAGCTTTAGAATATTATGTTGTAAACACCCTTTGGGGTTTAGAACAGCCTGCCCATGTACACCGCCTTGAATAAAGTCGGAGGAGAAATCCAATGACCAGAAAGGCAGTATATAAATACTGTATTATTATTATTAATATTATTATTTATTTATTTTATTAATGTGTTCAATGGGGCTTACTTCCAGGAAAGTGTTACAGAACTGCAGTCTTACAGCCCAATCCTACCTAAATTCCCGCATGGTGATGCAGTGGCGCCGGCACAGGTACTACTGCATCCCGCAGGAGGATTTTTGGCTGCTGGAGGTCTCCCTCCAGGATAAGCCTCAGCAGCCGCAAAGGGTCAATTCAGACTTGCGCCAGTGATATCGCTGGCGCAAGTCCTCATTGATCCGTGTTAACGGATCAGGCCCAGGAAGGGGGTTGGGATTCAGTGTGCGCCAGCAGCGCCACCATTCCCCGGCCCGATCCACACACATAAGAACATAAGAAGAGCCCTGCTGGATCAGGCCAAAAGCCCATCTAGTCCAGCTTCCTGTGTCACACAGTGGCCCCACCAGATGCCTCAGGGAGCACACAAGACAACAAGATACCTGTGTCCAGTCGCCACTCCCTTGCACCTGGCACAGAGAAAACCCACTTCTAAAACCAGGAGGTTGCTTATGGCTTGTAACCTGTGATGGTCTTTTCCTCCATGAATCTGTCCAAACCCCTTTTAAAGGCATCTAGGCCAGATGCCATCACCACATCCTGTGGCAAGGAGTTCCACAGATGAATTACACGCTGGGTAAAGAAATATTTTCTTTTGTCTGTTCTAACTCTCCCTCCACTCAATTTTAGTGCATGTCCCCTGGTTCTGGTGTTGTGCGAGAGGGAGAAGAATTTCCCTCTATCCACTCCATCCCATGCATAATTTTATAAGTCTCAATCATGTCCCCGCTCAGGCGCCTTTTTTCTAGGCTGAAAAGCCCCAGACGCTGTAGCTTTTCCTCATAAGGGAGGTGCTCCAGCCCACGAATCATTCTGGTCGCTCTTTTCTGATGGAGTGATTAGATGCTCTCAGGCATATATTGGGAGGTGCGTTCCCACTTATTAGCAGAGTTCCCTCCTCCACCCAGGCAGACTGCTTTGCTTAGCTAAATGAATACACACGAGGCATTGCTTTGTAGTTGCAAAAAGAAGAAGAGTTTACTTACAGTTCAGTTTGCATATATACATAGCTTCTGACCATCAATCAGAGGTACATCCTAGACTTAAGATAGAACCCCCCTAGAGCTGGGGCTCCCTGCATGGGGTTAGGCTGCAAGATGGCCGCTGGGCTGCAGGAGCAGCGATGGCATCATCTTGCTCGGTGGGCATCAAGAAAAGAAGAGACACACAGCCCATTCCAACCCAAGTGCTAAGCAGCCCAAGTCAGACCTAAAGTCAGCCTAAGTAGTTTAGGTCGAAGTTAGGTCTGGAATGCAACCATTTAGGGCGAAGTTGGGTCAAAGTTAGGTCGAAGTTACGACCAACGGACTAAGAACAGCCTATTCCAACCCAAGGGCTAAGCAGCACAAGTCAGACCTAAAGTTGACCTAAAAGTGGGCGGAACATGGGCGGACCGTGGGTGTAACGGGGGCGGCAACCAATTAACGTTGGATTCCAGACCCTGGCAAGCACAGACACGCCCCCTCCAACACAAATGCTGACACAAAATTTAGGTCGACCAAAAAGGTGGACCCAAATTTGAGGAGACCCATAGGAGCCATTTTACCTTACCTAAGCCAGCCCTCTCCTGAAAATTTCTAACACCCTACTCCTGAGTTAGGTCAGAGTTAGGACGGAGTTGGGCCTGCTAGGTCTGGAAACCGACAGAGTTATGCCTAAGATAGGGAGCCTATCAGCACCCAGCCCCCACCCAGCCTCATTCCCACAAAAGCCCAGCCCCAGACCTCCAGTCACTCTCTCTCTCTCTGAGCACGTGGCGTGGGGTTCTGTCCCTCACAGCCACAAAGTGGGACTTTGTTGGTGGAGGGCAAAATTCACAAACACCCCACTTCTCTCTTCTCCTCTCTGCCTCCCTCTAGGGCAGAGAGGGCTGTTCTGGTTGTGGCCAACCTGTTTACAGCTGTGCCTGGGCAGCTGCCTCCATGCAAGTGTTTGCTAACCCATGTCTTTCTCCCAGCCCCTCTTTCCCCCCCCCCCAGGCAACAACACCAGCAGGTAAGAGCAGGGTTTGTGCTGACATTTGGTCTGACTGCTGCCTCTTTGCATTTAGAAATATAGGAAGGATACATGCCTCTTTACCAATGTGTTGTCTCATAGCTGCCTGCATAGCCTGCTATGATATGCCTCTTTACCAATGTGTTGTCTCATAGCTGCCTGCTTTGCCTGCTATGATATATAGGATACATGCCTCTTTACCACTGTTGTGTCTGATTGCTGCCTGTAGTCATGTGAGCAGACAGTGCCACAAGTGTGGAACTGTTAGCCTTATGTAGACACCAGCTGTTCCCCCCCCTTTCTCCACAGGGTCTACTGACAGGTCAGTATTGGTAGGTTTGCCGTGGTTGTGACCCCCAAGTTGTGTTGTTGTCTCTCTCTTTGACCCTTTCCCCTTACAGGATCATGCTCTCCTTACACCCAGGTAAGCACCTCAGACCATGCTATGTGTGTCACACCTATCAGCTGTGTTTTATTTCACTCCCTGCAGGCTTTTGCAACCGGCACACTGGCTTGTCGTCAATGGTGACTGCTTCCACATACCAGCTGCCATGTAACTCCCCCTTGTTTTTTGTCTCCCCAGGAACGTCCACTATCACCTACCTTCCTGGGAGCACCCCTGAGCCCGCAGTCTGGTTGCCCCACGGTCCTCTGCCTCGCTGCTGCCAGAGGTCAGGGAGCCAGCCCTGCAACCCTCCTCAGCTGCCGGCACTGCTGCTGCTCCACCTCCCTGGCTGTTGTTCTTGCTGCCCCTCCCCTTTCTATGGAGCAGGCTGTAGTTCCACAGGGGAAGAGCCTGCATGTCCAGGTCCATGGGGCAGGTGTGCTGCTGCTGCTTTCTGATTGGCTGCTGTGACTACCCCTTGCAGCCTTGCCTGGCCATCTCTGCTAACGTTCCAGAACAATAAAGATGCCCCTCGGGCAGAGCCCCAGTGAAACATATGTGCCCAGTGTTTACACAAGCATTGCCCCCCCCCACACACACACACAGACAGCCCCCAGCACTGAAGCCCCTACATGAGTCCCATCCAGGGACTGCCACGGCCTTCCCTGGGAGAACCCAGCAGGGGCGCTGCGAGACCCCCATGGCACAGAGGGGAGGGGGGAGTCAGGGGGGCCTCTCAGGCAGGCAAACAGTGACAGCCAGGGCGTCCGCCCGTAATGCAGGCGCCTCCGTCGAAGGTCCGCCCGTAATGCAGGCGCCTCCGTCGAAGGTCCGCCCGTAATGCAGGCGCCTCCGTCGAAGGTCCGCCCGTAATGCAGGCGCCTCCGTCGAAGGTCCGCCCGTAATGCAGGCGCCTCCGTCGAAGGTCCGCCCGTAATGCAGGCACCTCCGTCGAAGGTCCGCCCGTAATGCAGGCACCTCCGTCGAAGGTCCGCCCATAATGCAGCCACTTCCGCCCAAAGTCTGTCTGCATAAGAGGCGCCTGTTTATGCATCACCTTCATCTGCGGAGCGCCCCCTGTGTCCCTATCGGTCTCTGCAGACCCCTCTCTCGGAATCTGTCTCCCACCAGCCTTGTTGTCTGTCTGTCTGTCTCTGACCCACCCATGCCCCTCCCCAGCACCCCCTGTCTGCCTGCCTGTGTGTCTGCCTCTCCTCCCACTCCCTGATGATGGCTGCTGGCCACCCCCCACCCTGCTAGAGCGCCTGCCTTGAGGTGCCGTCGTCGCCCCATCTGGGGGTGTGATGAGCTGTGTGAGCCCTTCACGCTCGCAGCAGACAAGCCCAAGGCATCTCTTGGTCTTGGCCGGGGCACAGAGCAGCAGGCACGCTGGGATGCCTTCTTTGTGGGCATTGCCCCGGCCTTGGAGGCCCAGGGCTTCAGGCAATGCACGGGCGAGTCATGTCAGAGGCAGTTCCAGTCCTCATGAGACCCCCCTTGTGTGTGACGTTCCCACCCCCCTCCCCTTCCCTTCCCTCCCCCGCTCACCCCCCAGTGCAGCCTCAACGTGGCTTGCGGGTGGCATCGCCTTCTGCAGGAGGGAGGGGACGGCCACTCTCCTCTGCAGCAGGTGGCTGATGCACAGGGTGCCCTGTGGCGGCTGGGCTCAGGCACCTCGCTCACCT
Organism: Plestiodon gilberti rubricaudatus; assembly: GCA_026170595.1. Classification (NCBI taxonomy): domain Eukaryota; kingdom Metazoa; phylum Chordata; class Lepidosauria; order Squamata; family Scincidae; genus Plestiodon; species Plestiodon gilberti. The sequence goes on from JANXHW010000002.1 coordinate 226,044,074, forward strand.
GTCACCTGCCCTGCGCCCACCACATGACTGGCGCAACCCCCCTGCCTGCGGTCAGCCCCTTTGCGACCAGGCTGCGACAGACACTGCAGCAGCTGCCATGGATGGACGATGACACATGCAGACAGAGGCCTGCACATGCCTGAGCCAGACACGGAGCCTGGAGAGCCTGCCTGCCTGGGAGGTAAGTGTTGCCTGGATCCTCGGGTGGTGCTGGGCCACAGAAACTGCAGCCTGCCTAACTCAGGCATAACTCTGACCTACCTCAGGCATAACTTCTGCCTAACTTAGGCTGCACTTAGGCCACACTTATGCCTGACTTGGAGAGGAGTTGGGTTGGAATGGGCTGTGAGTGAGGGGCAAGAAGGAGGAAATAAAGGTCAGGGGCCACACCCCTTTCTGGAACACAGAGGGATTAGAGTAGGAGGTCTTTACATGTGACCAGGAAGTACACCACACCCCCAGTGTCCAGCAGCTAAACGCTGCCCATCCTCCAACATTTTCTGCACCTTTTCCAATTCAACTATATCCTTTTTGAGGTGTGGTGACCAGAACTGGACACAATACTCCAGATGTGGCCTTACCATTGATTTGTACAAAGGCATAATGATATTGGCCGTTTTATTCTCAATCCCCTTTTTAATGATCCCGAGCATGGAATTGGCCTTCTTCACAGCCGCCGCACACTGGGTCGACACTTTCATCGACCTGTCCACCAGCACCCCAAGATCTCTCTCTTGATCCGTCACAGACAACTCAGAACCCATTAGCGTATATGTGAAATTTTGGTTTCTTGCCCCAATGTGCATCACTTTGCACTTACTTACATTGAAGCGCATCTGCCATTTTGCTGCCCATTCTCCCAGTTTGGAGAGATCCTCTGGAGCTCTTCACAATCCCTGCTGGTCTTCACCACCTGGAAAAGTTTAGTGTCATCTGCAAACTTGGCCACCTCACTGCCTATCCCCGACTCCAGGTCATTTATGAATAAGTTGAAAAGCACCGGTCCCAAGACCGATCCTTGGGGCACACCGCTTTTCACCTCTCGCCATTGTGAAAATTGCCCATTGACTCCCACTCGCTGTTTCCTGGTCTTCAACCAGTTCCTAATCCACAAGAGGACCTGCCCTCTTATTCCCTGACTGTGGAGTTTTCTCAGGAGCCTTTCATGAGGGACCGTGTCAAACGCCTTCTGAAAATCCAGATATATAATATCCACGGGTTCTCTCGCATCCACATGCCTGTTGACCTTTTCAAAAAATTCTAACAGGTTTGTGAGGCAAGACTTCCCCTTGCAGAAGCCATGCTGACTCTCCCTCAGCAGAGCTTGTTCTTCTATGTATTTTAAGATTTTATCCTTAATGAGACTTTCCACCATCTTCCCTGGAACAGAGGTTAGGCTGACCGGCCTGTAGTTTCCCGGGTCCCCCCTCCTTCCTTTTTAAAAGATTGGCGTGACATTAGCTATCCTCCAATCCTCTGGCACAGTGGCCGTTTTAAGGGACAAGTTGCATATTTTGGTCAAGAATTCAGCAACTTCATTCTTGAGTTCCTTCAGAACTCTTGGGTGGATGCCATCCGGGCCTGGTGATTTATTGATCTTTATTTTGTCAATTAAGTCTGAGACGTCTTCTCTTTTAACCTCTATTTGACTTAATTCTTTAGTCAGGGGAGACCGTTCTGGCAGCGGTATTTGCCCGAGGTCTTCTGCCATGAAGACAGACGCAAAGAACTCATTTAATTTCTCTGCAGTCTCCAAGTCCCCTTTTATCACCCCTTTCTCTCCCTCACTATCCAGCGAACCAACCGTTTCCCTGGCAGGTTTCCTGCTTCTAACATATTTGAAGAAGCTTTTATTATTCCCTTTTATGTTGCCTGCCATACGTTCCTCAAAGTCTTTCTTGGCCTCCCGTATCATCTTTTTACATTTCTTTTGCCACAGTTTGTGCTCCTGTTTATTTTCCTCACTAGGGCAAGACTTCCATTTACGGAAGGAAGCTTCCTTGCCTTTTATAGCCTCCTTAACTGTGCTTGTTAGCCATGCCGGCACCCTCCTGGACTTGGTTGAGCCCTTCCTCCTTTGTGGGATACACTCCCACTGGGCCTCTATGACTGTTGTTTTAAACAGCCTCCATGCACTCTGGAGCGATTGGACTCTTTTTACCTTCCCTTTCAGCTTTTTTTTAACTAGTCTCCTCATTTTGTGGAAGTCAGCCCTTCGGAAGTCAAGGGTTTTCGTGTCCGATTTGCTCGGCACTCTCCCTCCGACATGCATGGCGAAACAGATCGCAGCATGATCACTATTCCCCAACGGTTCGGTAACATTTACCTCCCTGACCAGATCTTGAGTGCCACACAATATCAAGTCCAGAGTCACCTGTCCTCTGGTCGGTTCCGTGACAAGCTGCTCTAAGGCACAGTCATTTAACATATCCAGAAATCCAGTCTCTCTTTCATGACCTGAGCATGAATTGACCCAGTCGATGTGAGGATAATTGAAGTCCCCCATGACTACAACCCTGTCTCTCATTGACACCTCCCTGATTTGCTTCCTCATTTCAAGATCCCCTTCAGGTTTTTGATCTGGAGGACAGTAGCATGCCCCTACTATTACATCAGTCTTTGAGCCTGGTAATCTAACCCACAGTGATTCTACGGAGGAGTCAGAGCCCCCCTCCAGCTCTACTCTGGTGGATTCTACCCCCTCTTTGACATAGATGGCCACCCCACCTCCAACACGCCCCTCTCTGTCCCTCCTATAGAGTTTATATCCTGGAATTGCAGTATCCCACTGGTTCTCCGCATTCCACCAGGTTTCTGTTATACCTACTATGTCAATGTTTTCCCTAGCCACCAAACATTCCATTTCTCCCATCTTTGCCCGTAGACTTCGGGCATTTGCATAAAAGCACTTATATACCTGGTCCCCCAAGAAGGGCTGCATGTTTGCACCTTTATTCCTGCAGCCTTCTGTCCTGCTGGACTGGCTGTCATGTCCCATCACGCTACCACTCCCAATTTTTACTCTGCTATTACTTGACTGTTCCCCATCCTCTGCACCCTCATTCCCTAGGGATGAGGAGTCCCGAACCGGATGCCCCTCGGCTCCTGTCAGCTTTCCCCCAGGAGTCAGTTTAAAAGCTGCTCTGCCACCTTCTTAATGTTACGCGCCAGCAGTCTGGTTCCGTTTTGGTTCAAGTGAAGCCCGTCCCTCTTGTACACCCTGACCCGTTCAACCCCCTCCCCTCCTTCCCCCACCCCATTCCCCTGTGCTGGGCTTACCTGCTCCAGTGGCGCTCCGCCAGCGTGTGCAGGAAGGCTCCAGCCTTCCCAGTGGTGCACCAACTTTCTGTGCTGCTGCAAAGCACTTTACGGTGCTTTTGCAGCAGCCAGCACAAACAGAACACACATTCTGGCAGCACTTCCTTTCAGTAGGATTGGGCCGTTACATTTCTATCCCATCCTTCCTTCAATGAGCTCAGAATGGCATGACACAGGAATCTTCCCCCCTCTCCGCCCCCATTTTATCTTCAACCTGTGGGGATAAATTAGAGTCAAGACTGTGAGGATACAACACTGTGAGGATAGATTAGACTGCGAAATAGCGTGACTGGCCCAGGATCACCCAGTGAGCTGCATGGGTAAGTAGAGATTTGAGCTTGGGTCTTCCCACCCTGAATCTGACAGTCTGACCACTGCACCATGCTTGCTCTCTAACATTAGAAAGGAATTTGCATGGGAGAGATGTGCAAGTTTGCATGGTGGAGAGACAAAAGGGCTATTCCCTTAACCCAGGCATTCCTAACCTGTGGTACGCATACCCCTAGGGGTACGTGGACCGCAGGCTGGGGGTACGCAAGACGCTGCCCATTATCAGCTGCTGTGATCACTGTGCTCGTGCTGCAACCCGAAAAAAAGGCTACAGCCCTGCTAATGTCCCCATTTGCTCTTCCTACCTGTTCTCCCAGGCGCCGCCATCTTGGATCTCACAAGATCCAAGATGGTGGCGCCCAGGAGAACAGGTAGGAGGAGCTACCGGGGACATAGGCAGGGCTGTAGCCTTTTTTTTCTGGGTTGCGGGCTGGTGGGTCCTTCCGCTCGCGGCACAACACGGAAAAAAGGCTACAGCCCTGCCATTTCGGAAAAAATGACTACAGTCCTGCAACCCGGAAAAAAACCCATTTAACATGGGGTAAAAGCCAGCGGGTGGCGCAGTGGGTTATACCACTGAACTGTCGATCCAAAGGTCGGCAGTTCGAATCCATGCGACGGCTCCTGCCAACTTAGCAGTTCGAAAGCAAGAAATTGCAAGTAAATTAATAGGTACCGCGTCAGCGGGACAGTAACAGCGTTACTCGGTCTTGAGTCATGCCGGCCACATGACCATGGAAACGTCTTCGGACAGCGCTGGCTCTTCGGCTTTGAAACAGAGATGAGCACCGCTCCCTAGAGTCGGACACGACTGGACTTAATTGTCAAGGGATACCTTTACCAGGGAGTACCTGGGGGCAGCAAGTACACAATGGGGCTTGCTTCTGAGTAGACATGCCTAGGATTGTACTCTAAGGGTTTAACAAGCTACACCTGTCCATATTCCTTCTCCTAAAGGTCTAGCACTCTGTCCCGGTTAGAGATCTGGTAAGCCTATTTGTACTTACCCTGGCGTAAGCCCTGGGACCACCCATGAGTCTCTTCAGACATAACACCAGTTCTTTGGTGGCATGTGTCCGAAGAGTGAAAATGGGTGGGGAGGTTTGAAATGGAGGATAGGATCCAGCATGCGCCATTGCCACTGGATCCAGCCCCCCCGTCTCTTTCCTGCCCCTTTTTTTCCCCTCCTCCCAGCCCAGTTATACCCCCAATCCTCCCCCTCCTTCCCCCTGCCCCCACAGCTGACTTACTGGGTCTGGTGGTGAAGCTGCAGCGCTGCCACCTCTTGCAGCAGCACTTGTAGAATGGCTGCAAACAGAGCACTGCACACGCCATCAGCAGTCATTTTATGACAGCAGAAGTCTCTTCCGCTATCGTAAACTCCTCCTCCTGACAGCCCAATCCTGCATTGGATTGGGCTGTAAGATTATTTGCACTAGATAACATTTTCTCAGTTGTGCGAAAGATCTCCAAGTAAACTGGTTGCAGATTATGTGTAAATTTATTAAGACGTTTGCTTGAAGGTGTTCAGTTATATAAACACGCTAATTATACTTTGCTTGGCACATTTTATTCTGTCTGTCATTCTGTCTGCCTTGGTATTCTGTTTGGCATACAAAACACTAACTAGCATGGAATATCTCTGTTCCTCTAGACCAGTGGTGGCCAACCTTTCAACATGAATGCTGGCCCTTTAAATGGTTGCATAGGTGAGGGCATTTCAGCAGGTGCAGCTGCTTTAGCAGCACCATCAGCACTTGCAGCTGCCAAGATTCTGTCTTCTACACAACTCTTAAGAACACAGTAGCCCCAATGGTGGAAGGTTGGCCACCCCTGCTCTAGACTAATAACCTGTCTAGTGATCCACTCTCTTTTAAATAAAACCTGCATATACCTGAGGTGTCCGTTGATATTAAATGTTTTGATGCCAAGTCAGTTTGCTCATTCATAGGGAGAAAGGACTCCCTTATGATTTAGCTGTCTTGTTTGCAGTCTCATCTGTCAAAATGGCATGATATGGTGATCTATAGGCACCGTAAATGAGAAGTTGTCAAGTGCTTTTCAAATTATTTGTCTATTAACTGCAACAGTGATTTTTTGACATTTCAGATGGCTGGGGGAGGGAGGCAACTTCCTCTTACTCTCTCGTTCTTTCTGGGACCATATCAAAAGCCTTTTGGCTCTTACAGTTTCTCCACTCATCCATGTAAAAGGTCTATCGTATCATTTGCAAAGATTCTCTTGCTACACTGCTTTGCAAAGAAGCTATGTTGAGGGTTATTTTGTGGAGCTTCTATGTTGTCTGGAATGCTTGTGGGAAGAGCAGAGAGTCCAGGCCACCCCACTTCCTGTCCCCCTGGGACCCCAATGTCCAGAGCCACTGGTGCAGCCCATGATTGTGGGACGATGCAAATTGCGAGGCCCCATGTCTCACTTTTTCATACAAAGGAAAGTTGGCAGCAGCCTGAGACTAACTCTAAATGGGCTGCACTGATGAGAATTACTTTGCCCTGAAAACTGATGGCAACAATCCAGAGTCCTTTGTGTCTGGATATTTCTGAGAAATTCTGTTTCAGAAACATCCCACATAGAACTTCCAAATGGTTAATTGGCCGCCCCCACCCAGTCCAAAGGGCCCACTGAAGATTTGACACAAGAGCTTTTCAAAGGAAATCTAGTGTCCAGGCACATATGCAATTCTTTTCCCCAATTTTCACTTCCAGCCACAAATACCGACAGCAGAGTGCGAATCAATGTGCCTTTTCAAGTTCTCAATCTCGTAACTCCAGTTTGTTCTAAAAAAATCAAGTTACTTTTGTACTTTTCTTTTTTTTTTAGTTAAGGAAGAATTAGCAGACCCCACAGAGCTTCTCTGGTTTGCATTTTCCTCCAGAAATAATGATTACACTCAAATGATTGCAGGTTTTTGTTTTTTATTTTAAATGGGTCAATAACATACCATCTTCCTTGTGTTGACTGAGTTCCACAGCTTTGCAAATGTCCACTGAGCATACTGAGTTCTGTGCAAGCAGGGACCACCAAATTCTCTTTTCTACATCAGGGCATGCTCAGTGCACACACACGCTGCTTTCTCCAGCACTGAATGGCACAGGGGTCTTGCAGAACTGTATGTTTCCACTGGAGCCCCAGGGGCACACCAGAGCTACTGGTTGAGAGTGTTCATGTCTCTTGATACTGTGCAGTGCTGCAAAAACCTGACTTTCATCACTTGAGTTCTTGAAGCCCTAGCTTAGCGAAATTGTGAGATTTTACAACTTTAGACAAAGCAATACAAAAACATTTTTAAAAATATATCGTCGTAAGCATCCTGTTTGGAAACGACCTTTTTCTGTAGCTGACTTCTTCAGTAGTCATTGGTGGCTGGAGGTCACATGCTTAATGAGCATAGATAATGTTTGGTAGCTGATGGCTTCTAGCAACTGACACACACTGTAGTGAGAGACTGGATGAAAAGAGTTGGCAGTTTGGGTATAGCCTGCAAAAAAGGAATAAGTCTGAGTTTTCCAGCTGGCTGGCAAATACAAGGCATGGAGGGGGCTTCAAAGCAGCTTCTGGTTTTTTAACCATTAGTTTGACAGTTTTCAGGAAGCTAACAGCGCAATCCTGAAGTTCGCTCCGGCGCCGGAAGCTGTAGCAAACGTGCCAAAAAGCACGTTCGTGACGACTCAGGAGTAAGGAAGGCCAGCGCAAGACCGGCCTCCCTCACTCCGGTGCCGGATCTCCACGCGGATAACGGCAGAAGGTAAGCGCTCTGGCACCAGCTGCGTGGGCGGTCCGGCCAGGCGATGGAGGGGGGCCATTGGCCTAGCCGGACCGGGAGGGGGTGGGGGATGGCGTCGGCCATATCCCCGTCCCCACCAGGCCGGCTACGCAGTTAAACAGCCTCCTCTACTTCCGCCAGCTATTTAGCTGGCAGAAATCTGAGGAGGCCGATGGGGAAGGGGACGTTCGTCCCCTTCCCCGAGTAGACCTCCTGCCCGGCACACGCCGGGCAGCTTGTGCACAGGATCAGGCGGACGGGCCTGGGCCATCAGCCGGATCCTTAGTCATGATTACGCCCTAAAACAGGTATCCATCGCAAACGTGCTCAAGTGATGCAGTTTGGTGGTTTACCTTCTAATTCCCACACACACACACATACACACACACTCTTTTCCTTCTAAACAGTGTCTGGTGATTTAAAGGTAGTACACTCTGTAACTGAAACAGAGACTTTGGGATTTGCTGGTATTCCCACTAAACTCCTTCAGATGATGAGTCATTAAAAAATAATAATAAAGGGTTATTCGGTACTGCACATTCCTAAAGAAGATGCAGCACATACTAATTATAATGATTTCACATGGTGGATGAGCACTTCCAACAGCATCTTGTTGTGTGGGGGGCACAATTTCAGAGATTTCAAATGAGCTGCAAGAGGGGACTAATTATACAGCTTGTCCCCATCTTCTTAACCAAAGTTAAATCAAGTTTGGAGAAATTTGTAAAGGTCACTGCGAGAGAATTTGACTATTTTATGCTTCATTTGCTGGGATTGCTGGAAAGTGAAACTTTCTGGCTTGGAGACAAACTTCATGGCTGCTGGAGGACTTTTTCCCCTTCAAGTTTGTCATGCAATTGAATTGCGTCGGGGTGTGCCTTTGGTTCAGAAAGAATCACAGCCCAGACTGAATTTCCCCTCTTCACAGTCACCTTTGAAATGAAAATGAAATAAGTGTCTCACTGAAGCACTTTGAACCAAAGCGAAGTCACCCAAAGCAGCGTTAGGTGGCTGGCTGCTTCTGTTTGTCTCTTAACTGCCTGGAAACTTTCCTTCCATATGTGGAAAGAGGAGCAGTCCAAAATGGTCTGCCACCTGAATCTACCCTCAAATTCCGCCACCACTACCCCACCCCAGCATGCAGCATGTGCGCGCACGCACGCACGCACACACACACACACACACACACACACACACCAGTGCATACCATCACCCTCCAGTACAAAACGCTCCTTTTCATACAGCTCCACCTGCACTTCATAAAGTGGCTCGATCTGCAGAATGCCAGGAGCAAAATCTCTCCATTCCCAGTATTCTCTCCACCAGCCACTTTACAAGAAGTGCCAATGGAGTGGAGGAAGAGGCAAACTCTGCTGCCCTCATCCTCCTTTCGCATGCCTGAGGCAAGGGCTTCAACAAGCCTCCTGGGTGGGCCGGCCCTGCATGGAAGGGGCGGAAGGGAGGCCAGGCAAGGGACAATGGATTTGAATGAAAGCTGGTAATTGGTGCTTTATTTCTTTTTTCTTCTAATCTGGGTGATTTTTAGGAGAGAGCTATGAAACTTAAACTACTGTAGGACTTAGGCCAACAGTTTTCTCTGTCTCATATAAATTCTCTCTTGGAGTGAACATTTCCAGGAGCTTTTATTGTGTACTTTGTCTTTAAATCAATGAATTTCTTCCCATTCCAGTGTTCCTAAATGGTCTATTCCTCCCCATCAAAATTACCCAGTTTCTTGTGGTTATGATTCATTCACATTATTCTCTGTTAATCCCCAAAACTCAGACCCATTCTTCCAATAGCTAGTTCAACCCTACCATCTCAGACCTCATCTTTGTACCCATTGGAGGGCTTCTGCTCAGCACTTAAAGGACAATACACAGAAGTATTCTATTTCCTAAGGAACGCCTTCATCTGTCTTTCTGAAAATGTTTGGAGAACTTTCCTAGGATCATCACTGCATTCTTAGTGACTTGGGTGCAAATTGGGCACAAAACAAAATAATTATAAGCTCAGTCCTGTAATACTGTTGCTATGGTTAACTCGTGGACCACTGCAGACCTTTCTTTTTAAAAGTATCAGGGATTTTACCTAGGGGCATCTCTATGTTATCTGTGAATTTCATGCAAATTGACCACTATTTATAGACCTGACTTTGAGCTCTCTCACCAACTCACATCCTCACTTTCTCTTGTAAACTCCTGTCCAAGAAGGCAGGAGACACAAAGGGGCCATCCAGTGACATTGGAGGGCACAGCTTCAAGCCCTTTTAAACTCTTGATAGCACTCAGCTGAGGGCTGGGCCTTGGATTTTGACTAGGCCTATTTCCAGCGGGTGGCGCAGCGGGTTAAACCGCTGAACCATAAGCTGTCGATCGAAAGGTCGGCAGTTCGAATCCGCGACGGGTGAGCTCTCATTGCTTGGCCAGCTCCTGCCAACCTAGCAGTTCCAAAGCATGTTAATGCGAGTAGATAAATAGGTACCGCTTGCGGGAAGGTAAACAGCGCTCCGTGTTCCAGCTGCATGCTACACGCTGCGGCAAGGAGAGTCACGCCGGCCACATGACCACGGAGGCGTCTTCGGACAACGCTGGCTCTTCGGCTTTGAAATGGGGATGAGCACCACACCCTAGAGTCGGACACGACTGGACTTAATTGTCAGGGGTCACCTTTACCTTATTTCACTTGAGCAGCTGAAACTCCTGAGGTCTTATCATTGGTGAAGCACTGTATGTCTTGCTTGAGCTTTCTCAGGTCCTACAGAATCTTTCTGTACCCGGATGCTTGGAACCTGCTATCTAATATCTGCTACCTCCTTCCCATGACCAGGCACCCCCTCCTTTAGAGATTTCAAGGCTTATTCGGTGCCCCACAGGCTAACAGCTTAGTCAGTACAACGTGTCTTTGATGCATTGCCTCCCCCCCCAAACCAGTTTCTCTTTTTTTAATCTCCTTGCCATGCTCTGTGTGTGATACCATATAGTATGTCAAAGAGACAGAACTAGCTATGTTGTGTGTGTGTGAATCCAAAATGTCCAGTGTGCGGTTATGTTCTGATGATACCATAGTGACTCCTTTCTCTAAAGCTAGGCTTACCAGATCTCCAACCGGGACAGAGTGCTAGACCTTTAGGAGAAGGAATGTGGGCAGGTGCAGTAGCGTCACTAGGACACGCGTCACCCTGGGGCAGGGGGCGTGCGTCACCCTAGTGATGCTACGATATTGGCACGGGGGGGCGACCCGGCTCTCCCCCCCCGCATCACCCTCCGGACGCTCCGAGGCCGGCCCGGGAGCCGGCCTCGGAGCGTCCAAAGGGTGTCGCACATCATGGAGGTGGCGCGCGTGGGGTGCGCGCGTCACCATGTGGCGCGCATCACCCGGGGGTGCCCCGCCCCCCCGCCACGCTCCAGCGACGCCCCTGGGCAGGTGTAGCTTGTTAAACCTTAGAGCACAATCCTAGGCATGGCTACTCAGAAGCAAGCCCCACTGAACACAATGGGGCTTGCTTCTGAGTAGACATGCCTAGGATTGTGCTCTAGGACTTAACAAGCAACACCTGCCCACATTCCTTCTCCTAAAGGTCTAGCACTCTGTCCCGGTTGGAGATCTGGTAAGCCTATCTAAAGCGCTAGTTCTTTGCAAAGCCACAGAGCCGCTTAGAGGTAATCCCAGGTGAGCTGCAACCCAGCACATGTTTACTATTAACTTCCAATAATAGGTTTACATTGAAACAGCTTAGAACTTCCCACCTCTTCCTCTTTTTTGTTTTTTGTTTAGGTTTTCATGTCACACTTACTATGGAGGAGTCCGCATGAAACAACATCCGCATGTTGGCTTCTCTGATGCTGCTGTAACACGTAGCATGGCTTATTGTGTGGTTCCTTGCATCATATAGACTTAGAGCATTTGCATATGTGCTGTGCACATTGCTTGTACTAGGCTCATCCCAGAGAATCTGTGACCACTGGGGACATGATGAGCTGAATGAGTACATTTCCCACACAGTCCTGTGCAGATTCATCTTAATTCTAGAACATGTGGGGGTCACTTCACTTAGGAACGATGTAGTTTCATGGTCAAGAAATGGTTCTCTTTAGTTTACAGCACATGGACAGTGGCGGAACTTGGGTGGAGCGCGTGGAGCAGGAGCTTCGGGCGGGCGGGGTGGCGTGCTCGGAGCACTTACCATCAGGAAGCGCCGCGTCGGTTCGGCCCTCCCTCCCTCCCTGGAGCCCGTTTGGCTCCAAAATGAGTTCAAAACGGGCGGGGGGGGCACATCGACATGACGCGACGCAGGCCCCGCCCCCACGCGCCGGGAGGGCACCCGTCATTTCTGCACGTGGATCTTCTTTCTGATAAGACCCAGAAGGATTTTGAAGAATTCCACACCAATAAGTGGCGATACATATTTAAATTGCTTTGCATCCTTCTGTCCAGTCCACCTTACTAAAATCTTCTGCATTTTAAAATCTGTTAATTGCCCATCACAGTAGAAAACCCACTCTAATTTACTTGTGGTGCACTAAGAGAAATTGTAAAGATTTAGCTTTGGATATGTGAGAGTATTAAATAGCCAAAAGATTACTAATTTATTTGTTTTCAGCAGATCCAATCACTAATGTACTTTCAGTACACTAAAGACATGTAGACAGGAATGAGGTTACTTTTTCAGGGTAGTGTTAAGGATCAGAACCAACAAAGAGTCGCAGCAGGGTTGACTTTTCAGAATGTATATTAGCTGCCTAGGTGGCAAATGTGCTAGAATAATAATGAAGAGACAAATGTTGTTGCATAGCTCTGAGCTCACATTATGTGAAATCAACAATAAAGGGATGTGTTGTGCACAATATGTGACTTTGATAATGGGGAACTACATTAAGGTGCCCCATATCCAAAAAGGGACAGGGTGCCTATACCGTTCTTTAACCATTGGAATTTGGGCAGGTGCAGCTCATCATGGAAGGGTGCAACAAGCGACACCTGCCCAAATTCCCTCTTCTTACAATGGTTAAAGGCATAGGTACCCTGTCCATTTTTGATTATGTGGGCACCCTAAACTACATACCAGAGTCAACTTCTGTTGAATTTAGGACAGGTTATGGCAAGGCCAAGGCAGGGGGAAGAACAAAACAAAGCAACAACTGTCTCTTACAGGTCAATCCTAAGCATGTCTACTCAGAAATAAGCCACACTGAGTTCAGTGGGACTCCCAGGTAAGTGTGTATAGCAGGGGTGGTCAAATTTGCTCAAAGTAAGAGCCACATATGATAAATTTCAGCCACAAAACATGAACAAATATTTATTTATGTATTTATTTGTCTGAGAAAATATCTGGTCAAAACATGGATTGACAATGTTTCAGGAATACGGGAATTGAAGCCATGTAGTATAAAGAAGCTTGAACTTTAATCACATTAAAATCCAAGGAACTGAGCCCAACGTTTCGTTCCAGCCCCATGGAACCTCTTCATAGGGATCTCGAAAGATCATGGATGTTGCTGTTCTCAATTCACCATAGTAAATTTAAACCAATTTAAACTATGGTGAATTAAGAACAGCAACATCCATGATCTTTCGAGATCCCTATGAAGAGGTTCCACGGGGCTGGAACGAAACGTTGGGCTCAGTTCCTTGGATTTTAATGTGATTAAAGTTCAAGCTTCTTTATACTACATGGCTTCAATTCCCGTATTCCTGAAACATTGTCAATTGATAGCTGGCCATGAAAGCTTCAGAATGAAATTAAAACATGGATTCTTACTTATAAATTCTGATTTAGGTGGATAATCAGGAGAAACATTTTCGTGATTTGTTTCATAGTGACATTTCAAGTTACTGGCTTTGTAATGACTAACAGCGCAATCCTAACTAACTTTCCAGCACCGGTGCAGCCGCAGTGCAGCTCTGAGGTAAGGGAACAAATGTTCCCTCACCTTGAAGAGGTCTCCATGACTGCCCCTGCACTGCAAAATGCAGTGTGAGCCCTGTTGGCATGGCTGCACTGGCGCTGGAAAGTTAGGATTGCTCTGTGAGTGACATATTGCAGATAAGACACAAAGGTTTGCCTCCTTTAATGGTGAATGCAAAATCTTCCTCCCACCCTGACTTAAAATTTCTGTTTTCATCTTCATACTTTTGCTTCTTACAATTTGATTACACCGTCTTCTTTCACAATATTTTCACAGACACTTCTAAACAAATTAAAGTGCCTTGTAATGCTATAAGAGATTCTTAAGAAAGGTAACCATAACTGAACTTGCAGAAATATTTTGCAATTGGTTATGAGGTACTGTATGAAAGCTAGACACACCACTCTCTGCACTATCATCCCCCAACAGAAGAGGCTTGAACAGGACGGTAGCGGGTTTCAAAGATGTATTGTTTTGCCTCAAACACTGCGATTCTGCCTCTGGAGGAGAAACTGCAGGAGACTCGCGCGTCGTTCTTTGCAGGGCTTTTGCACGCGCTGGCTGGGCTGCTGGTTGAGGCTCAGAGTAGAAGTCAAATGATTGAAGCGCCAGGATGGATTGCTTATCACACCAGGAGATTTGCACCTCCTTGCAAATTGCTGGTTGATGCTTGGAATAGAAGTCGTTATGGTACCAGGAAATTCACGCATCATTCCCTGCAGGGCTTTTTTGTGCCCCTTTTTCAGGGAGCTGCAAAATAAAGTGAAAGAGCCACATGCGGCTCACGAGCCGCGGTTTGGCCACCCCTGGTGTATAATATTGCAGCCCAAGCTGCTCAGATCAGCAAGCAAGCCTGATTTACACCACAATCCTATCCAACTTACACCACCAGTATAACCAGCGGTGCAGCAAGAATGGGAAGCCCCAGAATGGAGAGGGGATTCAAATCCCCTCCAAAGGGGGATTCAAAGGGAATTTAAGTCTCCCCTCCAAAACCTCACACCCTGCCATTCTCCACTGTAAGTTGGATAGGATTGCGCTGTTAGAAGCCTGTGTAGGAGCCAGGGAGAAGCCTCTGGTCTGTTGGGGTAAAGGGGCTTTCTTGTGGATGTGGCTTGCCTCCCTGCAGCTCCCTCCTTTGATCAGGACTGGGTAGTGGCGCCCAGGCTGAATCCCTGCCTGAGATCTCTCAGGTTTCCACTGTTTATTCAAATCCTAACGCTACACCAGAGAGTGATATACATCACCGGGATGATTCATGTTCCAAATATCAAGTCTCTTCTCTTCCAACTTTCTCCATCTCTTGTCACCTTCCCTAGTTTAAGCATTAGTACTCAAGTTACCCCTCTTGCTAGAGCTTTGAACAGCTTACTTACTTCTGAGTAGACAGACACAGAAATGTGCTGTAAAGTACTTACAGGGTTGTAACATGGTGGGAAAGAAACACATGTGTCATCCTGAGTTCCTTGCAGGAATACATCGTGCATATTTCTGTGATTTTGTTTTTTTCTTTTGATACATAAAGTGCCTCACAGAATGCCCTGCCTTTGTTTGGTCTGTCCATCAAACAAGTGGTATGTAATCGCTGAGCTATAAATCTCTTATGTCCCTCCTTTCTGTGTTTTAAGATGGACAAATCTACTAGACTGGTTCAAATTGTTATACCTTTGTGCTGAGAGGTTGCACCTGCTGAAATTTCCCTCTTCTACATAACACTAGAAGGAAGAAGACTTCCCCACTCTCTAGTGCATCAGAAACATCTTACTACATTAAAATGTTAGTGGTTGTGATATTTGGTTGTATGCTTTTTTTTATTAGAGAAAGGAGACACACACACACACCCATCCATGTTAAGGTACCCATCCTTCTCCTTAAAGGTTTGGGCCCAAAAACCAAAGTTAGTCCAGACTTTAGTATGTAACTATTTAAAGAGGATGATGGATTAAGCATGTTGCATTCTGTTTTTTTATTTATCATACACAAGCAGAAGATTTTGAGAGAGACTCTGCTATGTCTTCACAAAGCAGCCTTCTACACGGATAGTAAATGAGTGTTCTATATACAAACATCAAGTTACCAACATACACACATCTTAACTAGAAAAATTTGGGGATTTCTTTCCCCTTGCATGTCAAGGTGAACTGATTTTTTTTCCCATTCAGGAGGACATTGATCATTTGATACATTGTTTATTTTGTACAATCAAAAAGGATGTGAATTTGGGACGCCATTAATGATGGATATTTACTGATTTGTATATGGCAAGTAAACATCGTTTAGTTTACAGAAAGTGAAGACATTTTCTTAGGGATGGTTTTCAAACTTAAATTAAAAACCACATAATGAGACAAAGACACCTGCTTGCTGCTATTCAAAATTGTTATGAATCCTTTGGAAATAGGCTTATTGAAACCTAGACAGCGTCAGAGTTGTGGATTTTCCAAACAAAATCTTGCACAACTATAAGTCAGTTTTAGGGCAAAGGATAATAGCAAATGTCTGATTTGCTAAAAATACGTGTCATTTTTCTATGCACATTAATCCTGCTCATTAGTGGAAGGGCAGTCTGATTCATCTTAGCCAGCAAACAGAAGATAGTGGTTGTTCACCATTTCCTATAAAACAGATTACTTATTATGAGCAGCATTGCATGAAGAATGGCTAGAAGCCTTACATAAAGATACTGGCATGGGAACCATTCTATGCTTATTACCCTTTGAAACCAACCAAACAAGGACTCCAGACTGTTTCTGGCCACCCATAGTGCAGGCAGCCGCAATCAAGATTGAACCAGCATGATCCTTGTTGCTTGTACAATAGTAGGCATGCTTTGAGCCCGTCAAGACACCTATTTTTAAATAGTGTCTCACTTTGTTGGCTTCACATACATGCACCAAACCAACTGCCGAATCCTATGGGCTTATGGTGGTAGATATTGCGATCCAGATGGTGGCGCAAAAAGCCATGCCACCGCCACACGCTTCAGAGCTGCTGGTGTAAATGGCAGGAGTCCCCACATGCATGATGGTGGCTCCCAAATGCCCCACCGGAGCACGCAGGTCAGCAGCAGGGGTGGTTCGGGAGAGGATTGTGGGTGGTTTGTGGTGGGGAGCACACCAAGCAAGGGGTGGTTCAGAGGTAGGAGAGGGAGGATCTTGGCGGCATTGGCACATGCCAAAATCCTATCCTCTTTTCCCAACCCTAAACCAACCCGAGTCTCGTCAGACCTATGCCAGTAATGTAGCTGGCGTAGGTCTGAGGAGATCTATTGAAGGTCAGGCAGCCTATGGGGAGGTAAGTAAGAAAACGTTTTACTTACCTCTCCTGGGCCGTCTGGTTGGCCCCCCCCCCATAGCATGCAGCTCATGCTCCGTCAGCAGTGTTGCATGCTATGGGCTGGTAGAGAATGGAATTAGGCCCTGCGAGTGTGAGAAGCTGCCTTTTACAAAGCAACAATCTGTTCATTTTCATTTCATTGGCCTATTTAACTTTGTTTTCCCTCTCATTAAATTCCCTTGCTGCTCCCACTTAAGGAACGCCTTATTCAAATGTTATGTTGTTGGTTATCTAGTATGAAAGTTGATCTAGATACTATGTTTGCCACAGGAGTCACTATGGCAAATGTCCAACAAATGCACACCAGCCATTTATGAGGCCATTATGGCGCAAGTTTCCTTGCCCACAATCCACAACAATGGCATTTACCAATAGGAGTGAGGAAACTCATGATATGATGGTCCCAGCTCACACAGCGAGTCATCCCAAGCAATATGGTTTGAAGACTTAACGTATCATGGAGATGCCGTATCTCCATGATATGTAAGTCTTCAAACCATATTGCTTAGAATGCAGATTACCATGGTAAGTAGGTTTACCAGATCCATACCAAGACAGAGTGCTACACCTGCCCACATTCCTTCTCCAAAAGGTCTAGCACTCTGTCCCGGTATGAATCTGGTAAGCCTAATGGTAAGCATAATGCCTAGGCTGGCTCTTTTATAGGCCTCATGAAGCAGAACCAATAGATACATATAAGGGAGATATTTATTGATTGGATTGATTGATTGGAAAGGGAATGTCTAAATCATGGGCTTGTGCATGGGGGTGGGTGGGGTTCATACAGTGCACTCCCAACCACTACAGTCCCAGTTGTCTCCATGGCTTTATCCTGTGCTGGTCCCATGGATTTGCCATCAGCAGTGGATGGGCCAACATAGACCATGCTGTCTTTATGGCAAGAGTCATGCTTTGAGTCCTCCCAAAAAGATGCAGCTTCTTCCCCCCACTCTCATAACACTTCACACACTTCATCATCCTGATCTTACTTTCTTCCACCAACAAATGGACCATCAATCAGTTAGCTATTTTTTTTTCAACTAACCATGGAACGTAGAGTGGCTAAAGTGACCAACATTATGGAACCTAGGTAAAGGATTGTTAACTGTTTATTTTGTTATGCCTCCCTTTTTCTCATGCCTTCGGGGGTTTTTTGCTTGTTTATTGTGTTATGTATTATGTATTATTATTATTATTATTATTCTTTGTTTGTTTTTGTTATGTTATGCCAATAAAGGTTTATTGTCAATAATATTGATTGACTTCACACACTTCCAGTTTACTGCACAAGTACCAAATTGAGTATATGAGACACTATCACATAGACACATTCTAAGATACCTTTGTTGGAAGCATTATGCATCTCCCAGAGTTATGGATGTAGACCAGAGGCGTCGCTGGAGCGCGGTGGGAAGGGCGGACAGCCTGGGGGCGACGCGCGCAATGAGTGATGCGTGGTCACGCGCGTGCACCCGCGCGTCGCGTGCAGGCGGTCCTCCCTTCCCGCCGTGCTCCAGCGACGCCTCAGAGGAGGCCTCGGAGCATCCGCCATCGGTGGAGCTCCAAGGCCTTCTGAGGGAACCCCAATGCGCGACATCATATTTACAAGGTTTAGCCCATGCGCAGAACGTTTGAGGGCAAATTTGCCCTCAGAAACGTACTGCGCATGCGCGAAACCTTATAAATATGACGTCACACATCGGGCCTCCCTCAGAAGGCCTTGGAGCTCCGCCGAGGGCGGACGCTCCGAGGCCTCCTTCTGCCCAAGACAGCCGGCCGGCGAGGATGTCTCCGGAGCCAGAAGCAGCGGAGGCTCCGCTGCTACCGGCTCCGGAGACATCCTCGCCAGGCGTCACGGGAGTCATTAGGGCGGCGCGCGCGCCCTCGCACAGGGCGGCTGATGTAGACCCAATCGCTGATGTAGACCCTAATTCAACAAGGAATTTGCAACTCATTTTGTTATTACATTTTCTACTTGAAGCCCCAAGGAGGGAAATGGCCCCAGAACAACCAAAGATTCATATCTTTGTGACGGGAGAATACTCAGACACAAGAATGAAGCCTGCCACTGGTAACCTTCTTTGGAGTGGGACTGCCCATTGTGAGCATCAAGACTCACAACTGTCTATTTTCACATTAGAACAACACTTGTCTTCAGATATTTTCACCTCATTTGAATCTTTGGCCTACATCTGCCTGTACAGAAAAGAAATATCAGAATGCTCCTTGAAGTATGCATTTCATGTTAAGCATGTCGATGAGCATAGTTACTTGCCTTTCGATAGGACAACTCAGTCCTGTGCTTAAAATGAAATCCACATGTCCACGCAGTGCTAAATCTGGACCAATGCCCGCCAGAGACATTTCCTAAAGAATGGCCTGCACAAGAGGTCAGCAAGCAGAGAGTCAAAAAGGGGTATGATGAGTGGAACTTTGAACAGTTTGGGGGATCATTCATAGAAATGTAAACAATGCACAAACACACACACTAGCATTTCTCACTCCTCTGCCTCCACGTCACCATCCCATGAAGACCTTCTTCCGGGATGTTGCCGCTTCTCTTCTGCACGGCCTTTGCTGACATTACCTAGAAATTCTAGTAGCAAGTTGGCTTTGCTGCAGTTGAAGGAATCCTGAGGGTCACAGGGGACATTGTAGTCTGGACTGTCTGAACCCAGGTACCTCTTGCCCGGATGCTGCCGCTTCTCCAAGTCCTGCTCGCCCCCATCTACCTCATCATCCCAGCTTCTCTTCCCAGGATGCTGTCGTTTGCTGTAAGCCAAATACCTCTTGCCCGGATGTTGCCTCTTGGACAATTCATTCAGATAGGCCAGCTGGTTGCCAGAGATGTCAAGGTACGGATCCCACAGGGCTCTTCTGCCTGGGTGCTGCCTCTTCTGTAGTTCCGAGTAGTGATCCAATTCATCGTCTTCCTCTCTTTTCCCAGGGTGCTGCCGCTTCACAGTTTCACCATAGGATTCATCATCCATGTATTCCCTTTTTCCAGGGTGCTGCCTCTTTTCTAACTCACTTATAGATCTCTTTCCAGGGTGCTGCCTTTTGGAAATCCAGTCCAGCTGAGAAGCACTTGCCTCTGCCCAAGAAAATGACCAGCATTAATAAAGCCTAGAAACAACATTATTCTTGTTGTGTGTGTTCAGCTTAGTTCAGGGGGATTGATCAAAGCAGCGGTCTATGGGCTTGAACGGGAGGTACAGTGTACAAAGCAAAGTTGAAAAATAATAGGGATTGTAGGTAGATATTAGAATATTCAGAGATTCATCTGGGATGGATCCTGGGCTTATGGAAATACCATACCTAAGGAGATGACTCCTATCAGGTCCCCATGAGCTGTTGCATAAATCTGGGTGAAGAACATCCAAACAGATCAATCCAAGGTGTAGCTCAAATGTGGCACAGTACAGAACCCACAGACTGGTTACATAGGAGTCCATAACTAAGGTTAAACTGACGCACAGTGCAATCCTGTGTAACCTTGTACCGGTGTAACAGCAGATGCACCAGCACTTACACCGGTGCATCTACTGTTACACCGGTACAAGGTTACACAGGATTGCACTGCCTTACTAGTATCAGATAGCAATCACAACTCACAGTGCCTTGTTGATATGAAACAGTCTTCTGGCATGCGTCAAGGGAGCCACTCTAGGGGAGCACGTTATGTGGCTCCTCAGAACACCTGTTTTCATCCTCCAATCTTGATCCAGTTTGGATGGGGAAGAAGGGGACATGGTATGCTTTAGGACCTTCCCCATGAATGAGCCATTTCTTTCTTTTATTCCCCTACTCAGCAGCGTGACTAGGGCTGAGCGTGCAGAGCAGCTGCTCTGCTTGCGGGCGCACTCAACGTTGGGGCGTACTTGCCGTCTTCTTGCTTCGGCCGTCTTCTTTTGGGCCCGCCCGCCTTCCCTGGAGCCCGAACGGCTCCAAAATGGTAACGAAACCAGTGGGGGGGGTGGTTGGAGCCGCGGTGCGTGCGCAGTTGCCTCCCTCTGCCCTCCTATTGGCTACACAGGGCGCACGAAGCGCACACAGGGTGCACCCTTGTCGTCACATCACAGGCCCCGCCCTTGCTCCGGGTGCCCCATCGAGATCCTTGCCCCTCTGCCCCTACTACTTTACAAGCAGCCTTCTGTATGAGAAGCAGGTGCTCTATCACTGAGCTATCACACCTTCTCTTTCTCCTGTCCTTGGAAGTTATGCATTTATTTATTAAACCTACCTAAATTAGGCAAGCTGCTGAACAGTCAAGAGCAGAACCAAATGACCAGATACAATATTTCCAGGCTAGAATACATGCCTTAAGCCAAGGGATAACCCATATCATTTTGACTGACATCTGCACATCCTGAAAACAGCAGTGAGCAAGACACCCTAGCCAGAGAGGCATGGATGGTATGGAATCCGACTCCAGAGAGAAACGATAGAGAACTTGCTGTGAGGATTAGCAAAATGAACTGTGCCCATCTCAGCAGTCAAAAGAGGTGGTGTTTGTATTATATCAGCTGTAGTTAGTACCTTTACAACAGGGGTGGCCAACCTTTCAACGTGAATGCTCCTGGCCCTTTAACGGCTATATAGGCGAGGGCATTTCAGCAGGTGCAGTTGCCTTAGCAGCACCATCAGCACTTGCAAGTGCACTTGCAAGACCAAGTCCAGGAAGATGCCGGCATGGCTAACAAGCACAGTTAAGGAGGCTATAAAAGGCAAGGAAGCTTCCTTCCGTAAATGGAAGTCTTGCCCTAATGAGGAAAATAAACAGGAGCACAAACTGTGGCAAAAGAAATGTAAAAAGATGATACGGGAGGCCAAGAAAGACTTTGAGGAACGTATGGCAGGCAACATAAAAAGGAATAATAAAAGCTTCTTCAAATATGTTAGAAGCAGGAAACCTGCCAGGGAAACGGTGGGTCCGCTGGATGGTGAGGGAGAGAAAGGGGTGATAAAAGGGGACTTGGAGACTGCAGAGAAATTAAATGAGTTCTTTGCATCTGTCTTCACGGCAGAAGACCTCGGGCAAATACCGCTGCCAGAACGGTCTCCCCTGACTAAAGAATTAAGTCAAATAGAGGTTAAAAGAGAAGATGTCTCAGACTTAATTGACAAAATAAAGATCAATAAATCACCAGGCCCGGATGGCATCCACCCAAGAGTTCTGAAGGAACTCAAGAATGAAGTTGCTGACCTCTTGACCCAAATATGCAACTTGTCACTTAAAACGGCCACTGTGCCAGAGGATTGGAGGATAGCTAATGTCACGCCAATCTTTAAAAAAGGAAGGAGGGGGGACCCGGGAAACTACAGGCCGGTCAGCCTAACATCTGTTCCAGGGAAGATGGTGGAAAGTCTCATTAAGGATAAAATCTTAAAATACATAGAAGAACAAGCTCTGCTGAGGGAGAGTCAGCATGGCTTCTGCAAGGGGAAGTCTTGCCTCACAAACCTGTTAGAATTTTTTGAAAAGGTCAACAGGCATGTGGATGCGAGAGAACCCGTGGATATTATATATCTGGATTTTCAGAAGGCGTTTGACACGGTCCCTCATGAAAGGCTCCTGAGAAAACTCCACAGTCAGGGAATAAGAGGGCAGGTCCTCTTGTGGATTAGGAACTGGTTGAAGACCAGGAAACAGCGAGTGGGAGTCAATGGGCAATTTTCACAATGGCGAGAGGTGAAAAGCGGTGTGCCCCAAGGATCGGTCTTGGGACCGGTGCTTTTCAACTTATTCATAAATGACCTGGAGTCGGGGATAGGCAGTGAGGTGGCCAAGTTTGCAGATGACACTAAACTTTTCCAGGTGGTGAAGACCAGCAGGGATTGTGAAGAGCTCCAGAGGATCTCTCCAAACTGGGAGAACGGGCAGCAAAATGGCAGATGCGCTTCAATGTAAGTAAGTGCAAAGTGATGCACATTGGGGCAAGAAACCAAAATTTCACATATACGCTAATGGGTTCTGAGTTGTCTGTGACGGATCAAGAGAGAGATCTTGGGGTGCTGGTGGACAGGTCGATGAAAGTGTCGACCCAGTGTGCGGCGGCTGTGAAGAAGGCCAATTCCATGCTCGGGATCATTAAAAAGGGGATTGAGAATAAAACGGCCAATATCATTATGCCTTTGTACAAATCGATGGTGTCCAGTTCTGGTCACCATACCTCCAAAAGGATATAGTTGAATTGGAAAAGGTGCAGAAAAGAGCGACCAGAATGATTTGTGGGCTGGAGCACCTCCCTTACGAGGAAAGGCTACAGCGTCTGGGGCTTTTCAGCCTAGAAAAAAGGCGCCTGAGGGGGGACATGATTGAGACTTATAAAATTATGCATGGGATGGAGAGAGTGGATAGAGGGAAATTCTTCTCCCTCTCGCACAACACCAGAACCAGGGGACACGCACTAAAATTGAGTGGAGGGAGAGTTAGAACAGACAAAAGAAAATATTTCTTTACCCAGCGTGTGATTCATCTGTGGAACTCCTTGCCACAGGATGTGGTGATGGCACCTAGCCTAGATGCCTTTAAAAGGGGTTTGGACAAATTCATGGAGGAAAAGACCATCACAGGTTACAAGCCATAAGCAACCTCCTGGTTGTTTTTTTTTGTTTTTTTTGTGGGTTTTCTCTGTGCCAGGTGCAAGGGAGTGGCGACTGGACACAGGTATCTTGTTGTCTCGTGTGCTCCCTGAGGCATCTGGTGGGGCCACTGTGTGACACAGGAAGCTGGACTAGATGGGCTTTTGGCCTGATCCAGCAGGGCTCTTCTTATGTTCTTATGCAGCTGCCAAGGTTGTCTTCTACACAACTTTTAAAAACACAGAGACCCTAATAGTGGAAGTTTGGCCACCCCTGCTCTACAACAAGCTATGTTGAGGACCTCTAGCTTGGAAAAGCAGCATATAAAAACCATATAAATAAATAAATAAATAGGGAATGAAGTTATTACAATACAACAGAAGTTCCAGGATGATGTTTACCTTTTTCGGAATCCTCTCCATCATCGTCTATCTTCTTGAGAAGAGACCTCAAGATGATGCTCTCTGCCCTTTGGATGATGTCGTCCAGGTGACTCTTCTCTTCATTCTCACCTGCCTCTGGAAT
Organism: Plestiodon gilberti rubricaudatus; assembly: GCA_026170595.1. Classification (NCBI taxonomy): domain Eukaryota; kingdom Metazoa; phylum Chordata; class Lepidosauria; order Squamata; family Scincidae; genus Plestiodon; species Plestiodon gilberti. Next base: position 226,067,858 of record JANXHW010000002.1, read on the forward strand.
CAGCTGCCCCAAGTTAACACAGACACTGGTGAAAGCCAGGAAGCACAGCAGCAAGAGCAGTTGAGCGGATGTCATGATGGGACGGGAGGTCCTGCAAGCAGAACAGGGTGGTCAGAAATGAAACCAATCTGGAAGCAAACTCAGAGAAATGTGGTATGGCCAGAAGTGAAATGCGAGCTCTTCTGTTGTTAACCAGTTCTGCTGAAGTTGCCCATGGAAATGATTACTTGTCTGTTTTAATTTTCTGGACGTTCTCTCAGTTTGCAAGAAGCTTTTTAAATGAATTTGGATGTTTGCCATTGGGCAAGGGTAAGAACTGACTCCGTATAAGAATAAACGCTGGTGTTGCTTTAAAAACCTCATTTAATGATGAGGATATATAAAATGTTAAGCCTAAGCAGTGATCTAGAGCTTTTTAGTTACCCAAGATCTAAAGCTATATTACATTCCTTTCAGTAATTCAGGTCAGATTTCATCTCATGCTACACAATCTGCAAATAATTATTTTGACTTGCATAAAATGGATCTCACCCTTAAAAGGCTTGTTTAAATCAACACAGCCTTGCTTTCATTAAAAACAACCAATCTTTAAATTTTCACTGAATAGTTTTCTAATGCTCTCAAAGTAATATAAAACATTTTAGAACACCAGTATTAACACCTTCCATGAAAACCTAGCTGCTATCAAGGGACTGGTTTCTTACATTTTAGCTAATCCCTTAAAAATACATTTTGAGTGGGATCCTATGCATGTTTACTCAGAAATAAGTCCCACTGTGTTCAGTGGAGCTTACTCTTCGGCGAGTGCGTTTAGGACTACAGCCTTTAATGTGCTTGCCAACAATTAGCAATGCTTTCTGAAGACAAAAAAATTTTTTTTTTCCATATACAGTAATGCCAACATTCTTGTCTAGCAAGTTAGGAATTGTAATCTTAAGGCACCTACTTCTGTCACATCATTTCTGAGATGTTCTGGTGACTACTAACTGAATTCCCCCCCCCCCATTAAAATAGTGTGCCTTGCTAGGAAAAGAGTACACAAATAGTTTTACAAAGCAATAAGTCAAATTCACAGCAGGAATTTCCCCCGAGTAAATCGCATAATTTTATAACCATCAAGAACATAACTGAATAACAGCTGTACACATTTGATTTGTAAGATTCTCCGTGACGTGCCATGTACATAAGGATGATCATAATTGAAATGTTGCTCAGTTATAAACCTCCATAAGAAAAAAAAAAGGCTGACAATGAAATGGAAATTACCTTCTGTGCTGGTGCTTTTGTTCCTTGACTGAGGTTTCCAAAGAGTTGCTTCAGCTCACTATGTTTCTGCAGCTATTACAGGTCTGAGCTTGGAAGTTGCCCTTCCTCGGTAGAATCACATGTGAGATCCAGTCAAACTGCTGCCGAGTTCTCTTTTGTGGATTAGTGCTTCCCTTCTTATACGGTGCTGCCTCTGGACCCATTATGCAAATAGCCGTGAGGTAGTATAGGTGATGTGTTGCATCCCGCCACCCTTCATTGATGTCAGCGATCTGAATTTCGTGCGCTTGTTAAAATTCTGACAGTTGTGGGCTGACTGACCGCACGATGCTAGAGGTTGCTAATTTTTGTGGCTGCTGTTGTTCAAAAACAACGTGAACTGAGAAAGGGTTTGGTTCCTGGCTTATATTAAACGCTTGTGAGCTTTGTGTAAATCAAATAATGGGGGAAAAAAGCTGCAGATAGGTGATTCGTGAACTGTGAAAGGAGCAATATAAATTTACAGATTCTCTATTTGCGAGGGTGAGGCTAGGCGGTGGTATAAATCTGTACTGCAGATTTATAATTGGGCTGGGCATTTGCCTGGTTGCCAATGGCAAGTGAAATTTGCAGTGACCTACAGCTTCCTGACATACAGTGCATTCTCCAAATCTAGATATTTTTTTAATTCTACAAATGATCAACAGAGCACCTACTATGGACACATTGATTCCTAAACTACAGTTTCACATTGAAAAGCTTGGGTTTCATAGAACATACACACTGGGGGGGGGGGGGGGAGGCATAGATTGCTACATATTAACTGCACCTGTGTAAAACTGAAGTCCTGCTACTTTCATTCTCTAAAAGAAATCCTTGCAAATGTGAATGTGCCAGGCAGCACATGACCCCTTCCCTCCATTCTACATTGATATGATATTGTTGGTCTGGTGCTTTAAAAACAACAACACTCCTGAGCATGATTCAGCCAAAGTCAAGCATTGATTCCAATGGGGAAATGGAAGCATTGCTTAGTTGTACCATTGCAATGAAGGGGACATGCCGTGCAATCCTTTGAATGTTTACTGCAAAGCATCTCCCACTGTGTTCAATAGGGCTTATTCCCTAGTAAATATCCAGGCTTACACTGTTTGTAACTTTAACTGGATTGTGTTCTATACTACTGAGGGATTTCTTCTGTTTTTAACAAGGCTCTCTTCTGTGGTTTAGATTAGAAAACACTCAGAGGTTGGCTCAACAGTGTTGGTGCACAATTGCCTTACGCACTGACAATTGTGGACCCCTTTGGTCCAGGCTGTAGTCAGTTGAATAGGCCTGGCCCTTGGTAACCCATAGAGGAAAACGAGAGCGCTTATCCTCTCCTCCTGCTATGCTTCTCTTTCCTGCTCTCATTGTGAATCTGTGTGAACAGGGTAGTTCCGAGGGAATTGCAGCTGCAAGCAAGCAAGCAAGAGGGAGAGAATGGAAATTGCCTTTATTGGCGGTTTTTATTCCAGGTCTCCCTATGCTTTCTTTTGGAACAATAGGTGGCTGCAAAGCACTTTGCCTCAAAATCACACCCTCTGTCTAATTTGCTGAGAGGAATTTTATCAGGGGGTACAAAGTTTATTTTGGGCCCCTTCTCAAAGGAGGAGGGGGCAAAACAGGGCAGGAGGAGGGCAGCCAGCAACAGCCAGCAAAGTCTCCGGAGCCCAGGTCTACCTGCCTGGTAGACCTGGTCTCCTGGTTAGCCCGGCCTCCATCCTTCACTCTCCATAAGGCCAGCTGAGATCCCAGGAAATTTCTGGGGCCCCTCCTTTGGCTCCCAGGCCCCCTTTTAGGAGGCAGACAAGATGACTTGTTATATCCCCATACCACCAAGAACTTGCCACAATTTGTTATGGTCCACACAGTCAAAGGCTTTAGAATAGTCAATAAAATAGAAATAGATTTTTTTTTCTGAAACTTCCTGACTATTTCCATTATCCAGTGGATATTGGCAATTTGGTCCCTAATTCCTTTGCTTTTTGTAAATCCAGCTTGTACATCTGGCAATTCCCTCTCCATGAATGGCTTCTACCCTGCAGGATCTGGAGCATTACCTTACTGGCATGTGAGATAAGTGCCACTGTGTTCGATAGTTTGAACATTCTTTCGTCTTTCCCTTTTTTGGTATGGGGATATGTTTATTTTTTTCCAATCTGATAGCCATTCTTGTGTTTTCCAGATTTGCTGGCATATGTCATGCATCACCTTGACAGCATCATCTTGTAAGATTTTAAACAGTTCAGCTGGGATGCCGTCATCTCCTGCTGCCTTGTTATTAGCAATGCTTCTTAAGGCCCATTCAGGATGACTGGCTCTAACTCACTGACCACACCACCAAAGTTTTCCTGGATATTATTATCCTTCCTATACAGTTCTTCCGTATATTCGTTTGTTGCTGTGCGTTTACATATAGTGCAGTAGTTCCCAAACTGGGAGGCGTGGCTCCCAGGGGAGCCACGGATACCAGCCAGGGGAGCTGTGGAGTGCCACGGAATCTTTTCGAAAAACAGTGCAATGCCAATTGGCAGGCATCAACATCATGTAATGGGGAGCCGCTGACAATGGTCCCCAATGGTCAAGGGAGTAGCAGGTCGAAAAAGTTTGGGAAACACTGGTCTAGGGTGAACTGCAAGGCTCTGGCAGAAGCCACTTGTGAATTGCTTTCCACCATTCTTCCTTGAAATATTTACATGCAGAATCCTCACCTTCCCAGAACTGGAAACCTGAGGGTACAAATTTGCACATAGGACCCAATCTTATTTTCCCCCCTCCCACCGATGCAGCAGCGCTGAAATGGCTACTGCTGCATCCTATGGAGAGAGCAGTTGTGGAGGTCTCCTCTGGGTAGGCTTACCAGATCGCCGACCGGGACGCTCCGTCTTGCCCTTAAGGGGCGGGGCGGGGGGAGGGAGTCAGAGCATGTGCGCTCTGACTCCCCCTGCCCCGCTCCGCCCCTTAAGGGCAAGACGGAGCGTCCCAGTCGGCGATCTGGTAAGCCTACCTCTGGGCCATTTCCTTACCAAGGTGTAAGCCTCCACAGAGCAGGGGGGGTCTACTTGGGTAAGCCTCCATGCCGCAGAATCAGGCCTAGGAAGGGAGTTAAGATTTGGTGGCGGACCCCACCCCCTCCCGGGCCCGGCTCCCTCCCATCCCCACCCCCTCCCGGGCCCGTCTCGGCCAATGGCCCCCCTCCCTCACCGCCTGGGCTGCCCATGTGGCCACCGGCGGAAGCCTTGCCTTCCTCTGGCGGCTGCATGGATGTCTCAGCTGTGGAGTGAGGGCAGCTGTGGAGTGGAGGCAGCCGGCCTCCCTTACTCGCGAGTTGTCGTGAACGTGCCTTCCAGCAATGGAACAGCTTCTAGCAATGGAACACTCGTTCCGTCGCCGTTTAGTTGCGCAGGATTGTGCTCTAAATTGAAAGTTTCCTTTTGTGGTTTGATACAAACTGCAGTTTCCCATTTTGGCCAAACTTGGGGAAATTGTGGGGTATTTTTCTATGTTAATGGTTACTTTCCAATCCTAATACCTTATTTAAGCTATTTCTTATAATTTCATATACCGTAGTTATTATCTAGAGCACTTTGCAATCGGTAGATTGGCTCACACTGGAATGTGCTGAGCCTTTATTACCAAACAAGAGAATGCTTATTACCAGCCCATTTCAGTTTGATGAGAAATTCTCTTGAAACCTCTAATGTTTACTATACAGTTCTAGTGTCCTCAATGCTGAAGATCAGTTGTCACCTGAATTTATACTATGTATACACCTCTTTTGCTTTAGAGATGTGCTATTCTTTCTTATTATTGGTCTGCCGGAGTAAACTAGCTTGCAGATGTCTGCATCTAATTTTGAAACAATGTGGACCCGGAGGATCTAGGGCCCTGATGTCTAATGTTGTCAACAATAGTGACGAAGACCTAGATTAAAGATGACGGGATCCTTATAAAGCCGTGAAGCCGTGATGCTCCTATTCTCATCACCCTTCAAGTTTCCTTAGTTTAAAATCAGGGAGAGGAGATTTGAATCTCATTGAAAAGACCCAAATGTCTTTTGTATGATGGCTTTAAAAACAATTCATCTCTTCAGGCGCAGTCTCTACTGACCATTAATGGAAGCCTGAGAATGAATTTGAAGCAGTTGCTTTGAATTAGTGGGTTCAGATGAGTGCACTGAAGGGCTTTTTTTACCCATGCACGAACATCACTTGATCGTTTCCCACTTCGTTTGTCAACATTTGCAACCAGTTTACCTGACCATCAGTTCAGCAGTCCTGTATGCAATGTGGGGCACTGTCTGCGTGCAAAGGCCCAACCCATCCATATAACATATGTGGTATAGGACATTCGGAGGATCCCAGCAGATGTTTCGTCTCAAAAGGGGGATGCAAAGATCTTGGGAATTAGCCTGTGACACAAATGCACACAGATACACCACCACACCACATAATACTTATATGCTTGGAGGGGTTACTTGTGCAACTGATGACTGGCCTATCAGGTATATGAGATTGCAACATTGGTGAGCATGTAATACAACTCAAGTCTGTGTCTCTGTCATGTTTTGGTTTAATAACCAAATAATGTCTAATGATGATTAATAATGTCTGGGGTGATATCCTGACTTCTGCACCTAATGTTAAAACATAAATATCGGCTGAGATTGGAACTCTATCCTTGGTCTAGATCTTTCTCATCAATTAAATATGCAAGATATGGCTACCACCAGTGTGAAATGAGAACAGGACCTGTGATCTTACAGTCTAAGATCTTTGGAGACACTGGTTTGTTCGTATATATCAGATAGAGTATAGAATAAACGTAAAATCCTTAGAATGGTATTCATGTGTGCCTAATATCCCATTGTTTTCTGCTGCCTGAAATATCTGTATCAGTATAAAATGTGGGAATATGTGCTACCACAGTGAGACAAAAGCATCTTACACTCACAGAACAGCACTCAGTTCTGCAATGGAGAATATGTGGATAATCATAAAATCGCATTCTTTTTCTAGATTAATCCAGATTATAAAAGGCATTCTTATAATCACTAACAAACAAATGGCACTTTTTAATTGAACCAGTCCTTTAGTTCATCCAAACATTGTAAACACGGTAGATGTATGGTACAATATTTAACTGCACAATCTTATGTTCATCAAAATTAATGGGGAATATTAAATATAATAATAATAATAATAATAATAATAATAATAATAATAATAAATAAATAAATAAATAAATAAATAAACCAGTATTTATATACCGCCTTTTCTTTGGTCATCGGATTTCTCCTCTGATTTTAATTCAAAGGCGGTTTACATGGGCAGGCTTTTCTAAACCCCAGTGTTCTAATCTTTCGTATAACCCTTCATTCTAGATTTTTTTTTTTCACAGTCCATCCATCTCTCTCTCTCTCTCACCACGCTTCAGCTGACAGGGCAGCTTTGACTCTCACTCACGTGCAGCTGCAGTTCCACTCCCCCACAGAGGCTCTGCAACTTATCAGCTCGGCGTGCCAGCAGCTCTTCGACAGACACAGACACTTCCGGCCGTCTTGAACTGTCATCCTTCAGATCTTCAGGCATATATGAGACGGTTGCTCTACCAACTGAGCAAAGCCCAACCCATCCATATGATATTTTAATATTTTATATTAGTAAATATAATGTATTTAATAGAACATAGCATAATATATAAATATAATTTAATATACATTTAATACATAGATACATATCCATTAAAATAGGTAATTATTTCATCATTCTTTTCAGATACTGGGGAAAAGTTTTTCCTATTCTGGGTCCTTTAGCAATCCTGATTGTGTGTCCAAAGGGATTCATGGTGAATGTTAAGGGCAGCTTATCCATGATAAGTGACTTCACACATACCCTCTTAGTATTATCCTGTGCTAACTGCATTTGTGGACACGAACCCTCGCCAACCAGAGCAGCTAGAAAGGAGTGGGGATGTAAGCATGCTATGGATGGTGGGGCCATGGATGTGGATCATCCCTCCCTCCTCTACCTCTCCACTCACAGTGGCTTGAAGGAGCAGTTGTTGTGGATTCAGGGAGTCCAGAGTCCCAGTGTCACCCCTTGGCTATGATTAGGACAGGCCATAGGGAGACAATCATGGAGCAGTGGGTCAGAGACAGAAGGTAAAATCTGTGGGTCAGAGACAGAAGGGGTCAGAGACAGAAGTGGGTCAGAGACAGAATATATAATCCGAGACAGAAGTCGGGCTGGGATTGCATGTCAAGGGGATCCGTCCAACGGGAAGTCAGAAGCAAGTGAGGCAGGTCAAAATGAGACACAGCAGGCAGAGGCGTCGCTATGGTGGGGGTGGTACTGTAAGTTTCGCACCATCCTAGTCCCCATTTACAAGCCGGTATGAGGTGGCCCTGCCCCCTCGCCATTGGAGCCTTTCAGTGCAGTGAAGGCAACGGGCAGGGAGTCTCCTGCCCATTGCCTTCGACACACTGAATTGCTCCAACAGCGAGAGGGCGGGGCCACCTCGTACCAGGTTGAAAACGGGGACTAGGACGGCGCGAAACGTACAGTGCCGCCCCCACCATAGCGAAACTTCTGACAGCAGGACAAGGCAAGGCAGGATAGGGGAGCATGTGTTGCTATTTTGACAATTTGCTCAGACTGCCAGGCTGGCTGGGGGGCACGGGTTTTACAAGGTCTAAGACAGGGGTTCTCAACCAGTGGTACTAGTACCACCAGTGGTACTTTGGCAGACTGCTGGTGGTACTCGGGCCACTGGAATCCTGCTCCAATGTGGTGCTTTTGGTAGCACGTTTTTGCTCCCAAGAGGCTCCTGCCTTTGGCCGAGGCTCTTGGGAACGCTGAGAAGGGCCCTCCCACCCACCCAGAGCCTGTTACCTGCATTTTCTGGCCTCCAAAAACTGGCCTCCAAAAACCCAAAAGTAACTGGCAATGATGTTATCACCAGTCACTTCTGGTGGTACACAGCAGGAGAGTGGCGCTCGAGGTGGTACTTGGCTAGGAAGGGGTGAAGAACCCCTGGTCTAGGGGTCAGCAGACTTTCCCTAGGATGTTTTCTTGGCCTGGCTTGCTTAATATCCACCCCAGAGATCTCACCGGGGCTGGAAGGGCAAGGCAGAAATCTCTTAGATAAATAAACTTTGTGGTGCATGTTGTGAAATTAGCTCTGCCACTAGGGCCCACACTGTGCAAGGAGTCTGTTAAGGGGGGAAATGAAAATTAGTTTCCTTTTTACTTCAAAGTGGTGTCAAGCCTCTCTGTGACCCATATACCTGAACCTAGGCAAGCAGCCTCAAAGATCCTCTTGTAACACTTTTAAAGCTTGTTTTCCATTATGTGATAGCTGAAACTCAAAACAATGCCTTTTCTTGTAACAGTAGGCTTACCAGATCTCCAACCGGGACAGAGTGCTAGACCTTTAGGAGCAGGAATGTGGGCAGGTGTAGCTTGTTAAACCTTAGAGCACAATCCTAAGCATCCATGGGGCTTGTTTCTGAGTAGACATGCCGCCTAGGATTGTGCTCTAAGGTTTAACAAGCTACACCTGCCCACATTCCTTCTCCTAAAGGTCTAGCACTCTGTCCCGGTTGGAGATCTGGTAAGCCTATGTAACAGGATAGCGGAGTCTGAGGCTCCAATCCTATACACACTTTCTTGTGAGTAAGTCCCATTGAACACAATGGGGCTGACTTCTGAGCAGACGTGCATAGGATTGTGCTGTGAGAAATTTTTACCGAGCACTAAATGAAGTTGAGATGGAAGTCAGCAAGCTGTTGTATTTCTTTAAAAATGCCTTTCAAGGAGTGGGATATGATGGTCAAATTGTTAGAGATTTAACTGTCAGTTTCTATCAAGGTTTGCTCAGCAGGTTAATGAAGCCAAACATGTCTTCTAAATTAAATGATGTTTTTGTCCTATAGGCTATACTTGAAAGCATGAGTAATTCTGAATAGATTTATAATTACAATGCATTGTGATTTTCCTTCTCGTTTATCACCAGCATTTTTATATTAGTTGTAAAAGTCCTGCAACATTTTTCAAAAGCAAAGTAAGGGCTGATGGCTGTAATGCTTCTGTTGAAACCTGGCCAGTAAATTGCTCATTTGTGTATTCACCTGAAGTCAATGAGGTGGCAGCAATCCACATCAATGTCACATACCTTGAAAGCCTTTCTTTTGACTATGAAGGTATTGCAAGGTTTAGCTCAGTAAAGCCGACTGGAACAGCTTCCAGGTGTATTGTTCCATCAGAGATCAGGCCTGTGGATTCAAGGGAAATAAGAACTGCCCAGGCTTTTGAAGATGAAGCCTTCATAAAAATGTAACTAACTCAAGAAATGGCAGTCTGGAAGTGAGCACTGCAATCAAAAGGAACCAAATGGTCCATGAACAGGTATGGCATTTAGAGATCCTTATTATGGCAGAGGTGGATTACCCAAAGCACACAAGAATCAAAGCAGAGAAGCAAGAGGCACTGACAAGACAGGCCTGGGAAGGAGGGATCGACCTAGACAAAGGAAAGGAGGGAGGCACCTATCAAAGGCTGCTCTGGAGCGCATCTGAAATGAATGGTGAAATGCTTCCTGCGTTCAGTTATGTTCTCTATGTACTTGCCTGGAGGGAAGCCCATTGGTAATCTGCAGTGATGTAGTCTTGAGTCTATTGACTCAGACTCAAGTTGTGTCGATTTGTAAAAGACTTGAAAGACTCGATGCCTTTTTACGACAAGTTGAATTTATTGTCGGGTTTAAGCCCATTTTCCCCATTAAATAGATAGGGACTTGCAACCAAAGACTCGGGACTTGGGGGCTGGGACTTGACTTGAGATTTGGACCCAGAGACTTGATCCACATCCCAATCTGTACAGTTTTGGCTGGATATATTAAAAAACCTGAGGTTTTGAGGCAGGGCCTGGTGCTGTAAAGGGGGGGGGGGGAAGCTGGTAATATTGCAAGGCTACCAACCCTTGAAGGGTGGGGGGGGAATATTGCAGTTGGGTGGAGTAATAAAGTGGAGGGAATCCAGCGGTAGCTTCCAAATGAACTAAAATTAACGTTTGCTGCCAGTCTACCTGGGCAAAAACCAGAAAGATGAAGAAGTAGGGTCATTTTTTGCAAATGGGCAACCCTAGCAATGTGGAAGAAACCGCAGGTAGAAAGGTAGATTAAAAAACCCTCTGGTTGGTTAATAATAATCCTTGATGGCAGAAGGGCTTCAGTAACTAGTCTTGGCCCAATAAATACTTGGCAGGAATTTCAGTCACAAGGGCTGTTAATGACATTATGCTCCTTGCTCATGAAGTGGACTCAAGCTGTGGTGGCATCAAGTTGTTTTCATCAGCTTGATGCTCACAATTTAAAGGCCATGTTTACACAATACTGTACACTTTCTTCAGTTGAATCAACATTTGGTAATACTTGGCGTTCGCATTGTGCTTTTGAAGGGTCAAAACACTCCACATATTATTTTGTAATCTTTACCAAAAACCCAGTAAACTAGGGCAGTATTATTATCTTCATATTGCAGATTGGGGGTGGTGGTGGTGGTGCTGAGGCAGAGTAGCTTACCTAAGACCACCTAATGGGGGTCATCATAAAAGTGAGGTGTGAACCAGGCGGGACTTCTGAATGTATAGCTCAGTCATCTTATTCACTGCGCTGCTCCAATTCTGAGCTTGATGTTCTGTTGCTCTTTGAGACAAAATTATAGTCTTGAGCTTGATCTCCAGGCTGTTGTTGGGGGATCTGGTTTTAGGTGTGCTGATGGATCTTTTTATGCTGCAGGAGGTTTAGTTGTGTGTGTTTTTAACATATGGTTTTTTATAATGTTGAAAATGGTTAATGATTTATACTTGTATTTTATTTTGTTAGTCGCCTTGACGTACCCACAAATGTGGGGGGAAATGGGGGTATAACTGTGGGGGAAAGAGGGGGGTATAATAAATAAAAATATTCTACCTCATCTTTTCTGGCCTTCTTTAAATCATATTTAATCATATAAAACTATTTTCTTTTCAAAAAAAATTAAAAAATAAAACCTTTTTAGACTAGCACTCATTGATAGACAAAGTTAGTCATTTTTTTATGCTCATTTATTCCATAGCTTACTCTTCATTGCCTTACCTCAAAGACAGTTTTCTATTAAAGTATTTTACAGGGTTTAAAAAAAAAAAATATATATATATATATATAATGATACAATATGCTTAGTTTTCTTCCCACTCTGACCAATTTCTCATAAACAGTTTGAACCAAAGCGATTACGTGACTTCCCTTCTAAAATTATATGGATGTTAATAGACAGAAGTTTTGTGAGGGTCACAAAGGGTACACTGTAGAAAAAAATTCTAGTCAAACTATGCACGATTTACTAGTGAGTTGTAGAGAGAGTTTGAGATGCTTGGATCATGAAGGGAGAGTATCTGCAGTTATAGTAGTCCTGAGAGGATTAAAGGGATAGGACACATTTCTTTTTGCTTCTTTCAACATAAAACTGATAGAGTGGAGTGTAAAATGCAGGAAATGTACTTACCTACTATGCCAGGGGTGGCCAACCTTCCACCATTAGGGCCTCTGCATTCTTAAGAGTTGTGTAGAAGACAGAATCTTGGCAGCTGCAAGTGCTGATGGTGCTCTTCTAAAGCAGCTGCACCTGCTGAAACGCCCTCACCTATACAACCATTAAAGGGCCAGGAGCATTCATGTTGAAAGGTTAGCCACCTGTACTATGTAGTTTGGTAGAGTATCATTGGAGAATAACAGCATGGTCCTATGCATGTCTTCTTGGAAGTAAGACCCATTACATTTAATGGAACTTACTCCCAGGAAAGTGTATTTAGGATTGCAACCTCAATTTAGTTCATTCTGTCATAAGGCTTTCCAACATTTGACTTTGACAAAGCTTACAATGCAGGGAGATCTGAGGAGGTACAGATGAAACACTCCCTTGTCCTTTGAACAGTCCAGATTGTCACATAAGCAGACCTGCATATTTACTTTCTAGCTACACGTCATCAGTGTTTACCTGTTATTGTAACTAATCAGTGCGACACTTATATTTTTGGTACCGTCCTTAGCATCTCTGTATAGTTTCCTAATTCCTCTGTTGTACTTCTTGGTCTTAAGCCACATGTTGCAAGAACAAAGTCATAATTTAGAAAATGCATTTTCCACAAGTTGTTTCAGATCTACACAATCTGTACAAGCAACAATGCTTAGCTGAATTCTGCTTTTGCCATGAATTTCACAGTTCCTATCAGCAAGCAACAAAGATGAAATCCAGTGGTGGTCCTTGCTGCTCTGCTCTCTTTGCAAGGTACAAGAATAGTGCAGTTTAGCGAATAATACTGTTCAGTAGCCTTGCAAACACAACAATGTAAATCCTTTAACAGCTGGGCAGCCCAATCCAACATAACATTCCATCGCTGGAAGAGGTTGCAAACCGTAAGACTTGTTTGCGCCTCCTCTGGAGTAAGGGCGGCCGGCGTAAGGCCAGGCTCTCACACTCCGGCGACGGACCCGGCCGGCAGCGGAAGGTAAGAGCTCTGCCACCAGCCGTGGGGGTGGTCCGGCCGCCTGGGGGAGGGTGGCTATTGGCCCCGGCGGCCCGAGAGGGGGCGGGGGATGACCGTTGGCCATGTCCTAGCCCCCGCTGGGTGCTGGAGTGTTACATGGCCTCCTCTTACTTCCGCCAGCAAAATAGCTGGCGGAAATCCGAGGAGGCCAATTCGGGCGGCCACCATTTACACTCGGGGAAGGAGACGCTCATCTCCTTCCCCGAGTAGACCTCCCGCCCGGCAGCCACGTTGGCTGCCGGTGCACAGGATCTGGCGGACGGCCATGGGCCGCCAGCCGGATCTTGTGCTGTGAGTTTCTTAAAACTAACTGGAAACCTTTTGGGAAAACTCCATTTACAAAGACAGCAGATATTCTGTCACTGATAATGAATAGGAGAATGGGTAGTGAATGAGATGAGGGTATTAATTTTATGAGCAAAGGAGCTCTTAATAGAATTACTAAGAAAATTCCTCACAGAATACAAATAAATTGGCTTAACTGTTTACATCCATACGAAGTGCAGGGCAGACTGTTATATTCCAGAAGTGGAGGAACATCTGCACAATCTGTCAATGGAACTGCCTTTATTTGTATTCTTTTTTTCCACTGGCATGTCACTTGTGAAAGCTAATCAGATTTATGATTTAATGAGAAAGCATAACCAAGTTACTGTGGCATTAATCCCCCATATCACTTCCCTGACAGACTTCTCTGTAGTAAACAGCATATTATGAAGTCGGTACTCGACACACTTAATTGTATGCTTAAAAGTCAGCTTAACTCACAGTTTGTTTCAGAATTAAAGTTCTTGGCGGATCTCTCAGAAATGTTTCTTTATTCTGTCATTTAACTGTGTGGTATACACAGTCATGTATATGGATTTTTAAACCCATTGTGCTAGAGACGGACGCGCCAAGAGGAATGATAATCTTCAGGAAGGGTAGCTTCATTAGGAGCCCAATCCTGTCCTTTTCCCCGTCACAGCATGCAGCCGCATCAAAACAGGCTGTGCTGTATGCTGTGCTGTATGCTGTAGTGGTGGTGGTGGGGAGCAAATAAAGGGAAAATACTTTCCCTTCATTAGAAAATGATCTGTGTAGGCCTCCCATCATGTGCATAAGCCTCCCAATCACCAATGGGTCTTATTGGACCTGTGCTCTGGATGGGATAGCATCTGGCACAAGTCACCTACACAAAGTACCACCCCCTCCTGTCTCCAGCATGCCCCTGGACCTTAGCATAAGAACATAAGAAGAGCCCTGCTGGATCAGGCCAAAAGCCCATCTAGTCCAGCTTCCTGTGTCACACAGTGGCCCCACCAGATGCCTCAGGGAGCACACGAGACAACAAGATACCTGTGTCCAGTCGCCACTCCCTTGCACCTGGCACAGAGAAAACCCACTTCTAAAAACCCAGGAGGTTGCTTATGGCTTGTAACCTGTGATGGTCTTTTCCTCCATGAATTTGTCCAAACCCCTTTTAAAGGCATCTAGGCCAGGTGCCATCACCACATCCTGTGGCAAGGAGTTCCACAGATGAATCACACGCTGGGTAAAGAAATATTTTCTTTTGTCTGTTCTAACTCTCCCTCCACTCAATTTTAGTGCGTGTCCCCTGGTTCTGGTGTTGTGCGAGAGGGAGAAGAATTTCCCTCTATCCACTCTCTCCATCCCATGCATAATTTTATAAGTCTCAATCATGTCCCCCCTCAGGCGCCTTTTTTCTAGGCTGAAAAGCCCCAGACGCTGTAGCCTTTCCTCGTAAGGGAGGTGCTCCAGCCCACAAATCATTCTGGTCGCTCTTTTCTGCACCTTTTCCAATTCAACTATATCCTTTTTGAGGTATGGTGACCAGAACTGGACACAACACTCCAGATGTGGCCTTACCATCGATTTGTACAAAGGCATAATGATATTGGCCGTTTTATTCTCAATCCCCTTTTTAATGATCCCGAGCATGGAATTGGCCTTCTTCACAGCCGCCGCACACTGGGTCGACACTTTCATCGGCCTGTCCACCAGCACCCCAAGATCTCTCTCTTCATCCGTCACAGACAACTCAGAACCCATTAGCGTATATGTGAAATTTTGGTTTCTTGCCCCAATGTGCATCACTTTGCACTTACTTACATTGAAGCGCATCTGCCATTTTGCTGCCCATTCTCCCAGTTTGGAGAGATCCTCTGGAGCTCTTCACAATCCCTGCTGGTCTTTACCACCCAGAAAAGTTTAGTGTCATCCGCAAACTTGGCCACCTCACTGCCTATCCCCAACTCCAGGTCATTTATGAATAAGTTGAAAAGCACCGGTCCCAAGACCGATCCTTGGGGCACACCGCTTTTCACCTCTCGCCATTGTGAAAATTGCCCATTGACTCCCACTCGCTGTTTCCTGGTCTTCAACCAGTTCCTAATCCACAAGAGGACCTGCCCTCTTATTCCCTGACTGTGGAGTTTTCGCAGGAGCCTTTCATGAGGGACCGTGTCAAACGCCTTCTGAAAATCCAGATATATAATATCCACGGGTTCGCTCGCATCCACATGCCTGTTGACCTTTTCAAAAAATTCTAACAGGTTTGTGAGGCAAGACTTCCCCTTGCAGAAGCCATGCTGACTCTCCCTCAGCAGAGCTTGTTCTTCTATGTATTTTAAGATTTTATCCTTAATGAGACTTTCCACCATCTTCCCCGGAACAGATGTTAGGCTGACCGGCCTGTAGTTTCCCGGGTCCCCCCTCCTTCCTTTTTTAAAGATTGGCATGACATTAGCTATCCTCCAATCCTCTGGCACAGTGGCTGTTTTAAGTGACAAGTTGCATATTTGGGTCAAGAGGTCAGCAACTTCATTCTTGAGTTCCTTCAGAACTCTTGGGTAGATGCCATCCGGGCCTGGTGATTTATTGATCTTTATTTTGTCAATTAAGTCTGAGACGTCGTCTCTTTTAACCTCTATTTGACTTAATTCTTTAGTCAGGGGAGACCATTCTGGCAGCGGTATTTGCCAGAGGTCTTCTGCCGTGAAGACAGATACAAAGAACTCATTTAATTTCTCTGCAGTCTCCAAGTCCCCTTTTATCACCCCTTTCTCTCCCTCACCATCCAGCGGACCCACCGTTTCCCTGGCAGGTTTCCTGCTTCTAACATATTTGAAGAAGCTTTTATTATTCCCTTTTATGTTGCCTGCCATACGTTCCTCAAAGTCTTTCTTGGCCTCCCGTATCATCTTTTTACATTTCTTTTGCCACAGTTTGTGCTCCTGTTTATTTTCCTCACTAGGGCAAGACTTCCATTTACAGAAGGAAGCTTCCTTGCCTTTTATAGCCTCCTTAACTGTGCTTGTTAGCCATGCCGGCATCCTCCTGGACTTGGTCGAGCCCTTCCTCCTTTGTGGGATACACTCCCGCTGGGCCTCTATGACTGTTGTTTTAAACAGCCTCCATGCACTCCGGAGCGATTGGACTCTTTTTACCTTCCCTTTCAGCTTTTTCTTAACTAGTCTTCTCATTTTGGGGAAGTCTGCCCTTCGGAAGTCAAGGGTTTTCGTGTCAGATTTGCTCGGCACTCTCCCTCTGACATGCATGGCGAAACAGATCGCAGCATGGTCACTGTTCCCCAACGGTTCGGTAACATTTACCTCCCTGACCAGATCTTGAGTGCCACACAATATCAAGTCCAGAGTCACCTGTCCTCTGGTCGGTTCCGTGACAAGCTGCTCTAAGGCACAGTCATTTAACATATCCAGAAATCCGGTCTCTCTTTCATGACCATGAATTGACCCAGTCGATGTGAGGATAATTGAAGTCCCCCATGACTACAACCCTGTCTCTCGTTGACACCTCCCTGATTTGCTTCCTCATTTCAAGATCCCCTTCAGGTTTTTGATCTGGAGGACGGTAGCATGCCCCTACTATTACATCACTCTTTGAGCCTGGTAATCTAACCCACAGTGATTCTACGGAGGAGTCAGAGCCCCCCTCCAGCTCTACTCTGGTGGATTCTACCCCCTCTTTGACATAGATGGCCACCCCACCTCCAACACGCCCCTCTCTGTCCCTCCTATAGAGTTTATATCCTGGAATTGCAGTATCCCACTGGTTCTCTGCATTCCACCAGGTTTCTGTTATACCTACTATGTCAATGTTTTCCCTAGCCACCAAACATTCCAGTTCTCCCATCTTTGCCCGTAGACTTCGGGCATTTGCATAAAAGCACTTATATACCTGGTCCCCCAAAAAGGGCTGCATGTTTGCACCTTTATTCCTGCAGCCTTCTGTCTTGCTAGACTGGCTGTCATGTCCCATCACGCTACCACTCCCAATTCTTACTCTGTTATTACTTGACTGTTCCCCATCCTCTGCACCCTCATTCCCGAGGGATGAGGAGTCCCGAACCGGATGCCCCTCGGCTCCTGTCGGCTTTCCCCCAGGAGTCAGTTTAAAAGCTGCTTTGCCACCTTCTTAATGTTACGCGCCAGCAGTCTGGTTCCGTTTTGGTTCAAGTGAAGCCCGTCCCTCTTGTACAGGCCTGGCTTGTCCCAAAACGTTCCCCAGTGCCTAACAAACTTAAACCCCTCCTCCTGACACCAGTGTCTCATCCACGCATTGAGACCCCTGAGCTCTGCCTGCCTAGCTGGCCCTGCGCGTGGAACAGGTAGCACTTCTGAGAACGCTACATTTGGGGTCCTGGATTTGAGCTTCCTACCTAGCAACCTAAATTTGGCCTCCAGGACCACCCGGCTACATTTCCCCACATCGTTGGTGCCAACATGCACCACAACCGCTACCTCCTCCCCAGCACTCTCTACCAGCCTATCTAGACGAGAGGTGATGTCCGCAACCTTCGCACCAGGTAGGCAAGTCACCGTGCGGTCCTCACATCCGTCACAGACCCCCCTTTCTATGTTCCTGACTATAGAGTCACCCACAACAAGAAGCCCCCTTCCCCAGAGGAGTATCCATAGTGCGACTGGATACGGGCCCATCACCTGAAGAAGGGGTCCCCACTGTGGGATTGTTTCCCTCTTTTCCAGAGCAATGTCCTCCAGCCCTGAGACTCCCTTTCCTGGCAGCTGAGGCGCTGGCCAACTGAGGGTAGGACGATGCCTCCACGTCCCTAGAAGTCTCACCCTGGTTCCTCTCTACCTGTCTCTGCTTCTCCAGGTCAGCAACCGTGGCTTCAAGGGAGCGAACCCGTTCCCTGAGAGCCTGGAGCTCTTTGCACCGAGCACACACCCATGACATGTGCCCAAGAGGCAGATAGTCATACATGTGACACTCAGTGCAAAACACTGGATAGCCCCCACCCTTCTGCTGGCTGTCTGACTGCATAGCTTTTGAGTGTAAGTTATGGATTTATCAAAGTTTGGATACCTTAATGTTGCTGGAGCTCTCCTCTCTTCAAGGGACGTGCCGGGCAGTGTGTGGGGCCTGGCTTCCTCGCCCCGCTGCTGAACTTGCCCAGCTGCTCAACTCGCAGTGTCTTTTTTACCTTGCCACTTGGTCCCAGTGAGGCCACTCCCTGCTCCAGAAAGGGCTCACTCGCAAACCAGCCCCAGATTTAAACTGTTGTGTAGCTCCTCCCCCTGCCTACCTGAAAGTTTGAAAAGACTGGCCTCTAAGGGGGGCAGGGCCTGATGTGGTTTACTGGCAGGAAATTCCTGTTGCTATTGTTCCTGCTGCTGCCTCAATTTACATCTGACCTACTCAGCTGGCAGGAATGTGTGTTGCTATGGTTTCTGAGTCACCCTAATTTACCATGTGGCCTTCTATACCATGTGGTCTGTATGTTTTAAACTGTATGTTTTAAATTCTGCTTAAGTTTAACTCTGCTTAAGATGTAGTTTAGCTTGCTTTCTCCCCTTCTTTTAGCCTCCTCTTGTTTTGTTTTAGGCTCCTACTCTAAAGTAGACTCAGGTCTCTGCCCTGGGTTTTTTACTCTCAAGTAAACACTGGTTTTACTCTGAGTAGACCTGTTTAGATTTGGACTGCAATTCTCTTTAGAATCAGCTGTAGAATCTATTCAGAGTAGACCTGTTTAGATTTGGACTGCAATTTTCTTTAGAACCAGCTCCCAGGCTTGTCCAGTTTCTGCCCCTGTCTTTTAGATAGGTGCTTGTTTGTGTTTTGAATCTATTTAATTTCCCACCTAGCTTCTGTGCCTGTGTCCTAGCTACTGGACCTTACAATCCCCCTCCTCAGGTTATATTTAGTTCTACTTAGCTAGGCTTAGTTCCTAGCTAGGCTTAGTTCTATCTTAAGTTTAAGGTAGCTTAAGGTAGCTTTAGCCAAGTCCTTAACAGTTAATGGCAAATTAAAGTTAGACAAAGCTGCACAACTGAGAGAGTTCACTTACCTTCTCCTTGCTTACCTTTTCCTCGCCCAGCTGCTTAACTGGCCTTAACAGCTGCTTAAATGACCTTCTCCCATTATGCCTATTGCGCTGACTTACCAAGGTCAGTGGGCCTTTTTCTCCCCACTGTTACGTGTGGGGTTGCTGTGGTGACGGTGGCAGTCCGGAAGCGTGCGGCTATGTGCGCTTCTGGACCGGCATTTATAACAGAAAGTGCGACACCACATAAGACTGGGATGTAATACAGCTACCCTTCTGGAAGTTGTTTCTGTCAGAAAGATGGGATAAAAATAGGTACCTAATAAATGAATGCATCCATAGTCATAATTGTGGCAATTTTTGTACATTCTGTGTGACTATTTGAGAGTTACAGAAGAGTCCTCTGTCTTGTAAGTGGTACCTGGGAAGAAGAACCTGTGGGAGTCATGCTAAGATGGCTGTTTTAGAAGCCCAAGTGGAGACAAATTTTTATTTCTGTGATATAGATTTCCATTACAAACCTACAGCCCAATCCTAAAGGCACATTATGCTGGCTATCGCAACCGTGACACTGCTGGAGAGTGCAGCCTGGTCACCGCCAGAAACAGAGAGTGGATGGGTCTGCGTGGCAATGAACATCCGATGCCTGCCACCTGAGATAAGGCTGTGCAGGGGCCAGGAGGGAGGGAGGGGTGGGTGGAACAGGATGGGGGGTATGGAGGAGGGCAAATTGGGCCCGGGAAGAGGGCACGTTTGGTGGCAGTGGTGTCTGCCAAATCCTGACCTTCTTCATGGGCCTGATCTGCCTTCATGGGTCAAAGCAGACTTGCACCAGTTATATCGTTGGTGCAGGTCTGAGCTGACCCACCAGGCCTGCAGAGGCTTACTCTGGGGCAAATGCTTCCTTACCCCGAGGAGGCCTCCCGATGCTGAAACTCCCCCTCCACATTGGCGCTGCTGCATCACTGCATGGGGAGTTGGGCTGCTAGTCTTCCACTGCAATCCTATGCACACTTACCTGGGCGTTTTAGTACCATTGATCTCAATGGAGCTTACTTCTGAGTAGACATGCATAGGAATGCACTTCATGTCCCCAGTTGAAGAGCAACCCAGCTCAGAATCCAGCACTTGCATTGTGACTCAGTACTTTGTGTTCTATGAATGTGGAACTTTATTGTTGTAGTGGTGGAGTTTTTGGACAGGTGGGCTGAGCTTACCCTTCTAGCTCATCTCGGTGTGAAATAGCCTTTTAGCCACTTTGGGGAAAAACATATTTGGTCCTCCCACTCCTACCACAGGCAGACATGGCTGCCAGGAATGTCTATGCATTCCAAGTAGCTGGAGACGAAGCTGTTTTAAAGGATCCTTTGTGCCCCTCATTGCATACTTAACCTTAATTGTCCCCATCAATGAGTATATTCCACCATACCCAAGAGAGACAACTGTTCATTTATGCTTCTTATGAGTAACATCACAGCCATTCCAATACTCAAGCTAGTCCTGCAGTCTTTTTTTATGAGCTGTAATTATGATAATGATTTTATTTCTAGAATATCCAAAACACCCCCCAAAGGACTAGAGTTGGAAAGCCTGGCTCACAATTAGTGACTTCATTAAACCAATATATATACTTGGGGAGTCCAGTATAGCTCTGATGTTATAAAAGTAATAGAAGCAAGCAAGTGGTAGAAATGGACCCAGAATGGCTAGAAACAAAGATGGATGGTGTGTTGTGTTCTATCATTGCAAATTAACTGTGCACTGTCCCTTTACGCACATCCTAGCTTCTAGTCTCTCTCTCTCTCTTCCCCCCCACCCCATTGTCCATCTCTTGGAGCAGAAGAACCCCTGTTGTAGGCATACAGTGTAAGAGCCTTGCCAGGGAGCTGAATAAACAGGACTGGCATCAGAGGGTTGGCCACAATGGGTCCTGGCCAAGGGCCCATGGCCATCAGGCAGCCCACCTAGCCAAGGTAACCCTTAAAACTTCAGTATCAGTGGCAGTAGTAGCACACAACCTTCCTCAGGTAGTGGGAGGGGGCACCAGGGAGGGCTCAGTGCAATATTTTGCCCCAGGGACCCCAGTAACCTGGTATCAGCACTGTGTATAAAACCCTATTAATAAGTCAATTAAGATACCAACACGTGTGGTAGCTGAATTCAGTAAGCAAGATTCAGTGGACAACAGAGTTGGTGTTGTGGTTTTTATGGAAAACTCTTATTTTCTATCCTTTGTGACTTTTTTTTAATCCTTTGGGACTTTTTTTTTTAATAATCAAAGCTGGTTCTTCCAGCAATGAAACAAATAATGAATATTTGCTCTCTTAGAGCTGCCAAAAAAGGCCCCAAATCTTGTAATGTTCAGGTTTAGAGCTCTCTTTTTCTCTCTCACTACCAAACCAGCACATATTACGAAGTACCTGGGAGTGCTGTAAATGTACTTACAAGATAAATGGTGCTACATTTTTCTCTCTTGCCATCTCTGTAGCTACTTATGAGAAGAAACGCAACACAATATTTCTCAATTGCTCCTGAAATTCCATCATCAAAAGCAGGCTGTCATAGACTGTTTTTAAAATAACTTTGGGGAGTTCTTAGCAATAATACTTGATGTCTTCTATGCCTTTCTTTGAGTCGCATCAGTAGAAGATTGCACTGAGAAATTATGAAAATGTGGAGGATTACCTTGTAAACAGATGGTGCTGGTGTTTCCTTATCATTTCCACGTGTACATGCTGCCTGTTTTTTCCTGCCATTGGAATAACAAATTCTCTCCAGTCCATTGCTGGAGGAAAACCTCCCAGTCCATACCAGATTAGCTATGCATCTCTTTTTGAGGGCCGCAATAACACCATCATCAATAGAACAATTTCTCTTTGGTAATGAAGTTTTGGATCAAGTGAGATGATTATTGATGAATACAAAATCACATTCA
This sequence comes from Plestiodon gilberti rubricaudatus, assembly GCA_026170595.1. Classification (NCBI taxonomy): domain Eukaryota; kingdom Metazoa; phylum Chordata; class Lepidosauria; order Squamata; family Scincidae; genus Plestiodon; species Plestiodon gilberti. The sequence continues at coordinate 226,089,975 of JANXHW010000002.1, forward strand.
GAGAGAGACTGTGGCTGAGAGAAGAACCTCTCTGCCAAAACTAAATTGTTTCCTCATCAAATGGATAGGAATGACAAAAGGAGACCTGTGAAATTTTTCAGGAATGTTGTGTTTCACCTGCTCTTAATGGTATAGTGGATGGTGTAGTGGTTTGGGAGTCGGACTTAGACCTGGAAGATCCAGGTTCAAATCCCCGCTCAGCCAGGAAGCTTCCTGGGTGACCTTGGGCCAGTCACTATCTCTCAGCCCCACCTACCTCACAGGGTTCTTGTGAGGACAAAAAGGAGGGGAGGAAATATGTACACCACTCTGAGCTCCTTGGAGGAAGGGTGGTATAAAAATGTGAAAAATAAATAAATAAATAATTTTTGATGCATTTTCCCTTCTGCTATGTTACACCAGTACTCATCCAATTGATAGACACACCATTGATAGACACTGACAGAATCATTGGGTGTGAGAGTGTCATAAAATGTCTTATACTTTATGTTTACTTCTGTGTATTTTATTTCCCTATGTTGGGAACAGGCCTAAAACTCAAGCACACCAGGCTGTGTCATTCAGAGCTGAGATGCAAATTACAAAAGCTGCTAGACAGCTTGACTGGAGAATAGATGCAGATTAGAAAGCAGCCAAAGTGGTTCAGCCGGTTTCAAGAAGACTAGACAAGTGACCAGGCAGCTGGTCAAAGCTAAATGATAACGCTCCCAAGACGGACAGAAATGGATACTTCTTGTTCTAGCAGCCCGAGAACTTCACTCTGTGTGGTGGAATCCATGTAATTTCAGAATATGAAAAAGACTGTAGAAATCCCATGTAGATTCAAGCAGTTGTTATAATACAGCAATGAGATTTTTTTAAAGGCACTTGTGCGACTATGGATGGTTGCATCGGGAACTCTACAAATCAAGCATTTGGATTTGGATCTATCCAATTCTAACCTATGAAAGAAGAAACTATAAAAGGTACATTTTGCACAAAAAATAAGATCTGTGACTGGGGGCGCTCATTATTAGATACATTGCAGAACATGAATTCCAAGCACTTTTTGGGAAGACCAAGTGCCAGATCATGCAAAGTACAGCCCAAGGCTGAAGAAATCTCTCGCTTTCCCCCCTAGTGAATAACAATGGCTGCAGATTTAAAGGCATGGTTTAAAATTCATTATTCTGCTACCAACGTTCAAAACAAGACTCCCTTGGGATATTACACACAGAGCTCTTCCATGAATGTATTGTAAAATAGCAAATTACAGAACAGAAAGCCATGAATTTGTATGAGCAAAATTGCTGGACTATTGCTAAGTTATAACTCTTTGAGAGAAACAATTGTATAGGTGGGAAGAAGCAGTGGAGCATGCCAAGTTGAACCCCCTGCTCTCTTTGTGCCTTGTATATTAATACGCCACAATACGTCACCTTAAGTCCATTCAGTTCCTCAGAAGAGGAGCATGCCTTCGTGAGCCATACAGATGGTCTATATAAGCCCAGGAAATTACCTCTTCCACCTGTATTCAACATCTTGAGGGTACAAGACTACCATAAGGCTATTCTGGAGTTCTCCTTTTTCTACTGTAGTGATTTGAACGTCTGAGAATTTTAAATCATTAATGCATAATTACTTTCGGCACCATGTTTTCGCTCCCAAGAGGCTCCTGCCTTTGGCTGAGCCTCTCAGGAACGCTGAGAAGGACCCACCTGCCCAGAACCTCAAACCTTCGCCTTCTGGCCTCCGAAAACCCAGGAGTAACTGGCGATGATGTCATCACCAGTCCCTTCTGATGATATGCGGCAGGAGAGTGGCGATGGAGATGGTACTTGGCCGGGAAGGGGTTGAGAACCTCTGGTCTACGCTTTTCAAGTCCTGACCCTTTTTGTGAACGGCCTGGCAGGGCCTCGGCAGCAGCACCAGGGCGCAGCACGCGCCAAAGGAGTCGCTGGGCAGTGGCATCGACCGGCTCGGGCTAGAGGCGGGGCCGGACGACAACAGCCCTTGACAACCTGTGGCCAGTAGGCCGCTCCCAGAAGACGGGGATGACCAGCTGGAGTTTCCCCCGGCGACCTCCCAGAATGAAGGGAGAGGATGGGCGCGCCTGCAAGGAAAGGACCCCAGGGACGAGAGTGCGGGGAAAAGGAGATGGGACGGGAAGTGGGCGGCAGGGAGAGGCGAACGTAGGAGGGAAGCGGGGGTGGATTTGTTCCCGTCCAGTTTTTAAAGTGGAAACTTTCCCCGTTTTTTCTTCTTTTAATAGGCTTCTAGTCAAGCTAGGCCTGGCTCCATTTTTTGACTTATGGGTGAACCCTTTCCATTTGGAATTACAAGTTTGCTGAAAGTGCATTCTTGACTCCCCCTTTCCTGTTGGTGAAAAGGACAAAGGAGATGGATGCAGGAAGAGTGTGTACCCAGATAACAGGCCCCTATGTGAAAACATCCATAACTCATGTCATAAGGGGGCACGCTTTGGCTTTGCCTGAGAAATCCTGTTACAGGAACATCACACAGACCCTCGTCCTGTTTGTTAGGGTTAGCTAAAGACAAAGGACGCATTCCAAGGGGAGGAGGGATTTTGCTTGGGTTTTGTCTCTAATGGCACGTAAGCTGTTTGTTCTATTGTAATTTTGGATTGTACCACCCTTCATGAATATGTAAAATGTATAGGTATAAGACCATGCTCAGTCCTTTGTTGGTTGCCCAGCCTATCTATTCGCAAGGGCTGGGTCCATGCATGTAAAATTGATATTAAACAATCATTGGAATCTCCTCTCTATGTCTTATTCAATCCTTTCAGGTATTCACTCAGCCCCTAGGAGAAAAAGCTGCCTAGCGGCAACAGAGTCAAGAGTTCAAAACCTGCCGGCTGTCCAGGGATGAGGCCCACGCCTCCAGCACTGAGGGTGAATGGAACCTGGTGCAGAACAGGGAGGAAGTGCCTGGAGGAAGAGCGCTGGTGCTGTATACCCCCTCCCCAGCGCTGTAGAAATCTGAGACCCCCTCCTTGGGGAAAAACCTCCTTTGAGCTCTGGGGCCTCGCAAGACAGGGGAGAGCAGAGGAGGACACCCAAAGGTGCCAAGCCATAACCTGCCACCCAGATCGGGCACCCGCCCTAGCTAGGGCAACTCTGCCGCCGTCCTTAGCGCCGAGCCCTACACTACCTATAGGTTTTTATTGAAATGCTGCTACCATCTGCTGCTCTGGTTGATGTTTTGGATTTTAAATTTTTTTACATTTGTATACTATATTTAATTTTAAATTTTATCTTGTATATTTTGAGTGTGTCAATTTTGTTGAGTACTGTAAGCCACCTTGAGTTTTTGGAAAGGCGGGGTATAAATGGTTTAAATAACAGCGCAATCCTACCCAGCTCCCCCACTGACTGCACCAGTGGGGGAACTGGATAGAATTGTGCTGTATATAAATAAACAGGCCAGTCCTGGTGTAAAGATCAGGAGAAAGGTCCATTTCTCTCTCTCTTCCATGTGCACTTTCCAAGTGCACAGTTGAGATTATTCTAGACACTGTACCCTGCCTCTCCGAATAGATGTTTTAAAAATATATCGGCTTATTTTTCTTCTTCTGCTTCAATACCTAATCCCCCCCACCCCTTTGCGTTACTTCATGCTTCAGCTTTGCAGAGAAAAGCTGGGGATTCATTTACGATCACACTCAAAGAAATGTGTTCTTTGTGGTGATAATAGCAAAAGAAAAACTCAATGAGATTGCTTTCTGGCTTCTAAAGAAACATTAGCACACTAGAGAAATATGCTATATAGCTTTGTGCAGTCAAGAAACTGGTAATTTAGGTAAGAAAGAAAATTATTCTATTAAGGGATAATTTAAACAATACACCACACAGAAACCCGCTATATTTACATGAGCATCAGTGACATTGTGGAATTGCTAATGTCCATTCCTGATCTTATATTGGCTCCGCTGAATCTACGGGTGAGCTGGAGCAGGAATTATGGCACTAACAGCGCAATACTGCGCATCTTTGGGCTGGTGGAGCGCCGTGTGCTCCACACCCTAGGGAGTCACAAACGTGCCATTTGCCATAAAGCAGGTTTGTGGCTCCTTTGGAGTAAGCGGGGATTGGCGCGGAGGCAGTCACAGCTCACTTCACTGCCGGACTGGACCTGCGCTGGCTGACGCAGGCGAGTGCTGCAGCAGGAGGGTGGGCGGAGGTGGCAAGGGAGGGGGCCATTGGCCAGCCCGGCCTGGGAGGGGGCGGGGATATTGATGCTGAGTTGTGCCGCTATCCCACACCCCATCCCAGGCCGGGCCTGCCTTACATGGCCTAAAAAAGAAATAAAAAAAAAGAAAATTACTTGATCATCAGTGAACAAATACAAGAATTATTTGAGCAGGTAATACATGTACATTCATCAAATGCACATAGTGTGCATAGTGTGCATTGCAAGAGCCACACAAGTCACTACTATTATGAGTTCCTATGATTCCACTATGGGACAATAAGGATTTATCCTAAATTTCATAATTCAGTGTGTTTTCAAAACCTATATTTTTCTTTACTGCTCTGTCTAGCAGTTAGAACTTTTGTATAAGTTCCCTTTTTAAAGGAGCTCACAAACAGGGAGCGCTAACAGGAGTGAAAGAGTTTTACAGAAGCAAAGGAGTGGGACTTGGGAAGAGGAATGAGAAAAGGGGTGAGTTATGTGAGAGTCCTATGAGTTCAAAGAGCCTGGGATATGTAGCCTGGAAAAGAGAAGGCTAAGGGGAGATATGATGGCTGTCTTCAAGTATCTGAAGGGCTGTCAGTCACCTAGAACAGTGGTGGCCAACCTTTCAACATGAATGCTGGCCCTTTAAATGGTAGTATAGGTGAGGGCATTTCAGCAGGTGCAGCTGCTTTAGCAGCACCATCAGCGCTTGCAGCTGCCAAGATTCTGTCTTCTACACACCTCTTAAGAGCACAGTAGCCTTAATAGTGGAAGGTTGGCCACCTCTGACCTAGAAGAAGGGGGAGGACTTGCTGTTCTCTGTGGCTCCTGAGGGCAGGACTAGAACCAATGGCTTGAGACTACAGGGAAGTAGATTTAGACTAGACATGAGGAAGAATTTCCTAACTGAAAGAGTTGCCTGGCACAGTTCACGTGTTGCAGTTGTGGGCTCTCCCTCATTGGAGGTTTTCAGGCAGAAGCTGGACAGCCGCCTGTCAGGGATGCTGTAGCAGCTGCCTGCACTGCACAGGGGGTTGGACTAAATGACCTCAAAGGTATCTTCCAACTCTTAACATTCTATGTGATCAAGTTGCAGCCTTCGAGGTTAGGTGGAAAGAACATGGGGGTCTGTTTTCCTCCAGTAACTGTGCTGATCTCTTCCTTCATGTCTCCTGCTGCTTTTCTTGATCAATTTGCAGTCACTGTATAGGCCTCTCAATAAGGTCAACGATCTATTGACACAGCAGGACATTTGAAGATGAGAAGACTGCTGTTATTGAATGAGAAATGGGAGACAGTGAGGTACTCTCTCTTCCTCCATTTCCATATCTGTTAACTCCAGTGGTTGTGGGTAGATGGGCTGGGCTGGCAATGAGCAGAAGTCAGGAAACAACATCCAGGGGGGAGGGACTGCTAAATCTGGTTTTGTCCAATCTCCCTTTAAAGCCATCCAAACTAGTGGCCATCACCACATCTTGTGGCAACAGATTCCACAGAGTACTAGGCACTGTGTGAAGAAGTAACTCTTTTTGTCCACCCTGAATCTCCTACCAATCAGTTTCATTGAATGACCTCTGGTTCTAGTGTTGTAGGAGAAGAAGAAAAGGCTCTCTGTCCACTTTTTCCACACCATGCATAATTTTATGCCTAAGCATGTGTGTGTGTGTCCCCTTTAATTGCCCCTTTCCCAAGCTAAAAAGCCCCAAACACTGTAGCCTTAGCCCAGCAGCTCCCAAACTTTACCAGAAGGTAGGGAACGCTGTAAGTAGTTGCAGGGGGCCCCAACAGCAGTGCCGGCACTCCCAGGATTTAAATCCCCTTTCCCTTCCAAAGCCTCCCGTTCTGCCCTCCCCCACTGGCTGTACCAGTGGGGGAGAAGGATAGGATCAGAAGCGTTGCAGGGGGTGGTGCGGTGGGCCCCAGGGCGTGGACCGGCCATGGCAGCGAAGGGGCACGCTTACCTCTGGGACATGTTCAGCCTGGAGCTGGGCCCTCCCGCCTGCCCTGGAGCTGCTTCAGCTCCAAAATAGGCTGAAAAACGGCGGGGGGGATGACGAGCTGCGCTGGGCATGCGCGCATCATCACGCTGGGCGCGCGCTGACGAACCACATGGGGGCGTGGCAGGGCCCCCCCCCGATCGTCTCTGGATAGGATTGGGCTGTGAGTGTTGTTGAGGCTTCTCTTGTGATTTGTTTCAGTCCCTCCCCAGGCATGAGGGCTCCTTACAGCTGGTGGATGTCCCCATATGGACTCAAGCCCGCACCATGGAGCGGCTTGTGTGTTTGTTTCACATGGCTACCCTCTTCCAAGGGAGCTATCTTTTTGCTCTGTTGTGCTCAAAAAGGTATTCCTCGGATGTGTGTGTTTGTGTGAGTGGGATGAAGGGACTTGAACCCTGGGTGCAGAGGCTCATAGCGGTTCTTTGCTTTTGCCCCTTTGCTGCTGATGCCAGTATGACCCTTATAGGAAGTGGGGATGCTATGGTACTCTTGTGTGTGTGTGTGTGTGGGGGAGTCTTTGAGGCATCTCCCCATGGATGGAGGTAGTGCCTGTTGCTATATTGCTCATTCTTAGTGGCTGGCATGGGGTGCCCCCCCTCAGCATTGGCTAGTCCTTTGCTCTGCCCTCTGCTCAGTTCACCCTGGTGGCGCTTCTGTGGCCGCCAGTGTTGGGGCTGATTGGGTGCAGTGATTGGCTCCTTGGAGATCACACTGATGACATGTCAACTTCATCATGATGACACACAGATGTGTCATGGATGATGTGCCAGCGTCACAGTAATGACACACATCATGGCAATGACACATGGATGTCACACTGATGACGCACTGATGTCACGGCGATGGCGTCCTGCTGTCTGCATGCCGCTCCGTGGATAACAAGCTGTGCCGGTGTTTCCATGGTGGTGTTATTGGGAAAGGCTGCACCAGTGTTTCTTTGCCAGGTTTGGCATTTAGCCCTTGTTGCGCTGGTGTTGGTGTGCCGTTGGTGTGGAGTTGCCAGGATGGACTTAGGATATGATGGATGTTGTGCCGCTGTCTGTGTGACATCGGTGCTGCATCCAAATAGGATTGGACCTTAAAGGAATATAATGGAAAAATTCCTTCCTCATATCTATGAGGAGTTTGAATGAATGCATGTACACCAAATGCCATTTTCTGATTAACATCGCATGAGACAGAAGTCATGGTGCTTTTAAAAAACAAAATAGTGAGGAAGTAAAATGATAGAAAATTTGACCGGTTTGCATGTGTGAATGTGCTGCCTTTGCTTCGCCTAGGCAACAATCTCTGCCTAGCATCTGTAGGGACAGCAGTATATATCCATCCAAATTAACTTGCATGCAGAGGATAAATGGCATCTATGTTAACTGTAATTGCAGTATGCATCAAAGCAAAGTGCCATTTGTTGACTAACAGCCCGGTCCAGCCCAAGGCAACTGCGGTACAATTCAGGCACAATTGCAGCCCAAGTGCTTTAGGCCCGAGTTGTGCCTGAATTGTGCCTGAGTTGGGCTGCAATTGTGACTGAATTGGGTTCAGGCACAATTCAGGCACAACTGCACAATTCAGGCACAATTGCAGCCTAAAAGTGGGTGTGTCGGGGGCGTGTCGGGGGTGTGACGGGGGCGGTTACAAAATTTGGTCCGGTTCCAGACACTGGAGAGCCCCTGACACGCCCCCTCGAGCCCAACTCAGGCCCAAAATTTGGGCCAGCAAAAAGGGTGGACCCAAATGTGAGGAGACCCATAGGAGCCATTTTACCTTACCCACACCAGCCCTCTCCTGAAAAGTTCTAACACCCTGGGCCCGAGTTGGGCCTGAGTTAGGACCGAACAGTTGTGGCCTAACTCTGGACACGGACCCAAATAGTTACCCTATCAGCACCCAGCCCCACCCAGCCTCTTTCCCACAAAAGCCCAGCCCCAGCCCTCCACTCACTCTCTCTCTTTCTCTCTCTGAGCACGTGGCGTGGGGTTCTGTCCCCCAGCAGCCACAAAGTGGGACTTTGAAAACTTTTCTAACACCCCGCTTCTCTCTTCTCTTCACCTCTCTCCTCTCTGCCCCCTCTAGGGCAGAGAGGGCTGTTCTGCCTGTGGCCAAACTGTTTACTCCTGTGCCTGGGCAGCTCTCTCCATGCAAGTGTTTGCTAACCCATGTCTTTCTCCCAGCCCCTCCCCCCCCACAGGCAACAACACCAGCAGGTAAGTGCAGGTAAGAGCAGGGTTTGTGCTGACATGTGGTCTGACTTCTGCCTCTTAGCATAGAGAAATATAGGTAGGATACATGCCTCTTTACCAATGTCATGTCTCATAGCTGCCTGCATAGCCTGCCATGATATGCCTCTTTACCAATGTCTTGTCTCATGTCTGCCTGCAATGCCTGCCATGATATGCCTCTTTACCAATGTCTGCCTGCAATACCTGCCATGATATGCCTCTTTACAAATGTCTGCCTGCAATGCCTGCCATGATATGCCTCTTTACCAATGTCATGTCTCATAGCTGCCTGCAATGCCTGCCATGATATGCCTCTTTACCAATGTCTGCCTGCAATGCCTGCCATGGTATGCCTCTTTACCAATGTCTGCCTGCAATGCCTGCCATGATATGCCTCTTTACCAATGTCATGTCTCATAGCTGCCTGCAATGCCTGCCATGGTATGCCTCTTTACCAATGTCTGCCTGCAATGCCTGCCATGATATGCCTCTTTACCAATGTCATGTCTCATAGCTGCCTGCAATGCCTGCCATGATATGCCTCTTTACCAATGTCTTGTCTCATAGCTGCCTGCATAGCCTGCCATGATATGCCTCTTTACCAATGTCATGTCTCATAGCTGCCTACAATGCCTGTCATGAAATGTCTCTGTACCAATGTCTTGTCTCATAGCTGCCTGTATTAATGTGAGCACACAATGCCATGGGTGTGGAACTGTAACCCATATGTAGACACCAGCTGTTCCCCCCCCCCTCTTTTCTCCACAGGGTCTACTGACAGGTCAGTATTGCTAGGATTGCCATGGTTGTGACCCTCAAGTTGTGTTGTTGTCTCTCTCTTTGACCCCTTTCCCTTACAGGATCATGCTCACCTTACACCCAGGGAAGCAGCACAGACCAGGCTCTGTGTCTCACACCACTCAGCTGTGTGTGATTACTCTCCCTGCAGGCCTTTGCAACCGGCACACTGGCATTCCTTCAATGGTGATTGCCACCACACAGCAGCTGCCATGGAACACCCCCAAGTTGTTTGTCCCCCCAGGAATGCCCACTACCACCAACCGTCCGGGGAGCACCCCTGGGCCCGCAGTCTGGTTGCCCCATGGTCGTCTGCCTCGATGCTGCCAGAGGTCTGGGAGCCTGCCCTGCAACCCTCCTCAGCTGCTGCTGCTGCTGCTGCTGCTACATTCTGAGTGGCTGCTGTGCCTACCCCTGGCAGCCTCGCCTGGCCATCCCTGCCAATGTTCCAGAACAATAAAGATGCCCCTTGGGCAAAGGCCCCTTGAACACCATGACCCCAATGTTACACAAGCACTGCCCCACACACACAGAGACAGCGCCCAGCACACAAGGCCCTGCATGAATCCCAGCCAGGGCCTGCCACAGCCAGCCCAGGGAGAACACAGCAGGGGGGCTGCCAGACCCTCAGGGCTCAGAGGGGAGGGGGGAGTTGGGGGGCCTCTCAGGCAGGCAAACAGTGACAGGCGACATGGCGCACGTCCGCCACGTCCGTGACGAGCCCTTTCAGCAACCGGGGCTCTCACCCACCCTCGGTCCGCCCATCAACGGCGTCCGTGTCCGCCCGTCAACGGTGTCCGTTTCCGCCCTCAGTCCGCCCGTCAACGGCGTCCATTTCCGCCCTCAGTCCGCCCGTCAACAGCGACCGTTTCCGCCCTCGGTCCGTCTGCATGAGAGGCGCCCGTTCCTGCATTGCCTCCATCTGCGAAGTGACCCCTGTGTCCCTATTGGTCTCTGCAGACCCCTCTCCCTGTATCCCTCTCCCACCAGCCTTGTTGTCTGTCTGTTTCTGACCCACCCATGCCCCTCCCCAGCACCCCCTGTCTGTGTGCCTGCCTCCCCTCCCACTCCCTGATGATGGACGCTGGCACCCCCCACCCCGCCAGAGCGCCTGCCGCAAGGCGCCTACGTTGCCCCATCTGGGGAGTGATGAGCTGCGTGAGCCCTTCCCGCTCACAGCAGACAAGCCCAAGGCATCTCTCGGTCTTGGCCGGGGCACGGAGCAGAAGGCATACCGGGATGCCTTCTTTGTGGGCATAGCCACGGCCCTGGTGGCCCAGGGCTTCAGGCAGCGCACGGGCATGTCATGGCGGAGGCGGTTCCAGACCTCATGAGACCTCCCTTGTGCGTGCCGTTCCCACCCCCTCCTTCCCTTCTCTCCCCCGCTCACCCCCCCATGACTCCCACGTGCAGCCTCATCGTGGCTTGGGGGTGGCATCACAGTCTGCAGGAGGGAGGGCAGTGACACTCCCCCCTGTGGCAGGTGGCTAATGCCCAGGGTGCCCTGGGGCAGCTGGCACTGGCACAACCTCTGCCCTTCAGCTGACTGTCGCACGCCCAGTGCCTGCAGGCCCACCTGTGGCTGCCCATCTCCTGCGACCGCTGCAGCAGCTGTGGTAGGTGCACGCAGACGGGCTGAGGAGGGGGCTCTTCACTTCCACAAGACTGACAGCTCCCCACAGGGGCCTGCCTGCCTCTGCGGTAAGTTTTGCCTCGATCCTGGCCCACTGCTCTTGCCTCCTGCCTAACTCAGGCACAGTTGCAGCCTAACTCGGTCCTATTTTGGGCCCCAATTGGGCCCCAATTGGGCCTCAACTGTGCCTGAGTTGGGCTGGACTGAGCCGTAAAGTATCTTCAATTTTACTTAATCGACTCTTCACACCAATCTGTTTTTAGCAATAGGCTATTGGCCTGAATTCTCCCAACCTACAGATACACACCTATTGTCCTCCCAACCTACAGATACACACGGATGGGCAATTCCAAAATCTCCGTGGAGGTTGCTCAGGAAGACACCGTAGTTCAGTTTGAGACTGTAACAGCCTTTGAGCGTTAAACGATTTTTATTTTTAGATCTTCATTAAGTGTTTTATCAATGATATAGATGCTTTGAAAGAAAGTGGATACAGAAGAACACACTTTCCTCTGCAATGTTCCTTTGTCTAAGAAGCAGTAGAGGAATATGATAGTGCCCACTGACTTTGTATAGCAGCCATATTTTTTTTTCACCCAAGGGAAAATTGGTCATAAATTGAAATAACTACTGAATAATCCAGAACTGTTTGGTTTACAAATGGCTACCACAGATGCTGGGGGGAAATGCGATGAAAAGATGGCACTCAAATCATATACCACAGCTCCAGTCTTGCCCAGGATCACACATGTAGTTTAGCAATGCAGGCTTGGCCCAAGCCTCCCTGGGTCCACTCAGGTCTGGCGTGCCCTTTCCCATTGTTTGTTGTTATTGTTTCTGTTATTTCTATTATTATTGCTTTAAACAAGCACCATGCTCATTCAACCTTCCTTCCCTACCAACTTCACAGTGGCAGCAGTGGTGCTTCTGCTGCCGTCGCCACCCCACACACACACACCCACATACACACACTGCTGTCTCTTGCCCCAACCAGCCACCCTTGCTCCTCCCATTTGAAAAGAGTGGCAGGGCAATGTGGGGAAGGAGTGGCCACTCCATTTCTCCCCCATCTTGCCCTGCCACTCTTCTCAAACAGCATGAGTGGGGGTGACCGAATGGAGCAGGAGGCGGCAGCAGCAGCAGCAGCAGTGCGGGTGTGTGGGGAGGCTTTGAATGAAGCAAAGCTCCATAAAGATGCCAGGGAATGGGGAATAGGGGGCCACCAGCTGGGGCATTTCCTGCTGCCCACTCCCCCAAATGCTGTCCAATTGGAGGAATGGCTCTTTCTACCATCAAGAAAAACTTCCCATGTTAGCTACTGCTATAAAACTCCTGCCTGTCTCAGAGGATTCAGGCCTTCTGTCTACAAACCTCACACACGGTACTGACTAGACTGTTAGGCCTTCCCTTTGCCTTTCACATGTTGCAAATGTGGTCGCGGTTCTGCTCAACCTAAGATATTGATTTCATGACATATATTCATTAAACATGGGACAAGATGGTAACCAAGTGATTAAGTTTGCCCTGGATCACCAGCTCCTTCATGTTTGTTGAATACTGTGGAGAATGGAGACTTCCTCACCCTAATTGGGAAGCCCATGTTTGCATGCAATGTGGCACTGGGTTGCCTCAGCTAACACAGTTGTTCACCATTCATGACCAAGGGGAGGTTCTAGGACTGTACTAGAGTTTCCCACCACTGGAGGAGCCAATAGGAAATGGAAAACCTTGGTCCCTCTGGACCCCATAAGAGGGAGTCAGAGAGGAAGAGGAATTGTGGAGGAGAAGAGAGTGCTGAGCATTGGAGACTGCTGAGCATTGGAGACTGGGAGAAGCAGAGGCTGGCACATCATCAGGTAAGTAAGGGGGGCAGCATTTGGCAGGCTGCCTCAGGTGTCAGGAGGTCTTGGGCCAACCCCCTAGGTAATCCTCTTTTTTGGTTTTCCTTTCTTGGTGGCAGCAAGCTATCCTTTCAGAGATTGTCTATGTCAGCGTGCCATGTCTGTCACAGTCATTCTGGTACCTGAGAGTGTTTGGTGAAGCTTGGGCCATGATGTTTGTGTGTATCTGTACTCCTCCCCATCCATCACCCCAAATACAAATTACAGTCATTAAATCCACCCCAGTCAGATATCTTGGAGTTCAGTCTAAGGTCACAGATTTAATAGTGTGAAAGAATAATTGAACTGTCCGTCGTTAGGAACATTTTTGCCTCTTCAGGAGGCCAGACTATCTTCTTCCCCGGCACATGATCCCAAAAACAAATTGGCCATGTAGAGAGTAACATCTTTAATTTGCTGTGTGATACTTGGAGCAAACAGGGTCAAATAATGCATAAAAACAAGAATAAAATCCACAGATTCTTATACCTTTCAAACCATTTACCTTATTAATACACAATTCCAATAGTTACCTCCCCATTTTCCCAGGAATATACCTTGCTAACAGCCAGGGGCGTCGCTGGAGCATGGCGAGGTGGGCGGGGCTTCCCCGGGTGACGCGCGCCATGGGGTGACGCGCGCCACCATTTAGACGCTCCGAGGCCGGCCCGGGAGCCGGCCTCGGAGCGTCCGACCTCGTCGGCGCTCCAGGGCCTTCTGAAAGAAGGCCCAGGCAGCGCGTCCATCCGGGTATTTCCCGGATTTTTGCGCATGCGCAGACCCGTTTTGAGGGCAAAAAGCCCTCAAAACGGGTCTGCGCATGCACAAAAATCCGGGAAATACCCGGATGGACGCGCTGCCTGGGCCTCAGAAGTTTATGCAGTCCTGGAAACCGGCCTCTGTTCCTGGAAATATCCTGGACCGTTCCGGGCTGGATTCAAGTCGCCGCCGCCGCCTTTTAAAAAAAAAAATTACCTTTTTCCAGGCGCCGCCATTTTGGATCTCGCAAGATCCAACATGGCGGCACCCAGATCTCATGAGGGCATGAGGCAGCCTCATGCCCTCATGAGATTTGGGCGCTGCCATGTTGGATATCGCAAGATTTTGCGAAATCCAAGAAGGAAAAAGGTAAGTTTATTCATTTTTTGAATGAATAAAATGAATAAAAATAAAAGCCCAAGCGGCTTTGGGGCTTGGCACGGGTTTGGGGCTTGGCAGGGTGGCGGCTCATGGAGGCTTGGCATGGCGGCGCAGAGCATGGCAAGTCATTTTGATTTAATTAAGTAAAAATATAAATAAATTAATTAAAAATGCGGGCGCGCTTCGCACGGCAAAAGGGGCACTTTGCGCCCCCTTAGTATGTTACAATTTATTTCATTTTTATTATTTATTTATTTGATTCTTGGTTTAAATAAATAAATAAAAATGCGCCTGCGCTACGTGCGGCAAAAGGGATGCCTTGCGCCCCAAAAAGAAAAAAAACAAGAAAACTATTTTAAAGTTTTTATTTAATTAATTATTTGATTAGTTGGGGGGGGTGTCCCAGTTGAAGATCGGGAAAATCTGGTAAGCCTACCAATCAGCCCCAGCCGCAGTTACACCCGGGGAAGGGGTCAAGCGTCCTCTTCCCTAAGTAGACTTTCCACCGCGGGGTGCCTGCCCTGGGCCACCTGGCGGATCCTTACGTGAGGATTGGGCTGCCCTATTTTCCCAACCTAAGGATTCACATCAATCTATCCAAAAGTTTAAGGTTCATACATTTGTCTTTCAATTGTGTGGTTTCCAGGCTAGCATGTAACTCTTAACTGACTTGCAGACACTTACAGCCCAGTCCAGCCCAAGGCCTCAGCGGCACAATTCAGGCACAATTGCAGCCTAAGTGCTTTAGGCCCAAGTTGTGCCTGAATTGTGCCGCAGAGGCCGAATTTGTGCTGCAATTGTGACTGAATTGGGTTCCGGCACAATTCAGGCACAACTGCACAATTCAGGTACAATTGCGGCCTAAAAGTGGGCATGTTGGGGGCGTGTCGGGGGAGTGACGGGGGGCGGTTACAAATTTGTTCCGGTTCCAGACGCTGGAGAGCCCCTGACACGCCCCCTCGAGCCCAACTCAGGCACAAAATTTGGGTCAACAAAAAGGGTGGACCCAAATGTGAGGAGACCCATAGGAGCCATTTTACCTTACCCACACCAGCCCTCTCCTGAAAAGTACTAACACCCTGGGCCCGAGTTGTGCCTAAGTTAGGACGGAACAGTTGTGGCCTAACTCTGGAACCGGACCAAATAGTTACCCTATCAGCACCCAGCCCCACCCAGCCTCTTTCCCACAAAAGCCCAGCCCCAGCCCTCCACTCACTCTCTCTCTCTCTCTCTGAGCACGTGGCGTGGGGTTCTGTCCCCCAGCAGCCACAAAGTGGGACTTTGAAAACTTTTCTAACACCCCACTTCTCTCTTCTCTTCTCCTCTCTCCTCTCTGCCCCCCTCTAGGGCAGAGAGGGCTGTTCTGCCTGTGGCCAAACTGTTTACTGCTGTGCCTGGGCAGCTGTCTCCATGCAAGTGTTTGCTAACCCATGTCTTTCTCCCAGCCACTCTCCCCCCCCCACAGGCAACAACACCAGCAGGTAAGTGCAGGTAAGAGCAGGGTTCGTGCTGACATGTGGTCTGACTTCTGCCTCTTTGCATAGAGAAATATAGGTAGGATATATGCCTCTATACCAATGTCTTGTCTCATAGCTGCCTGCATAGCCTGCAATGATATGCCTCTATACCAATGTCTTGTCTCATAGCTGCCTGCATTGCCTGCCATGATATGCCTCTGTACCAATGTCTTGTCTCATGTCTGCCTGCAATGCCTGCCATGATATGCCTCTTTACCAATGTCTTGTCTCATAGCTGCCTGTATTAATGTGAGCACACAATGCCATGAGTGTGGAACTGTAACCCATATGTAGACACCAGCTGTTCCCCCCCCCTCTTTTCTCCACAGGGTCTACTGACAGGTCAGTATTGCTAGGATTGCCATGGTTGTGACCCCCAAGTTGTGTTGTTGTCTCTCTCTTTGACCCCTTTCCCTTACAGGATCATGCTCACCTTACACCCAGGGAAGGAGCGCAGACCATGCTATGTGTCTCACACCACTCAGCTGTGTTTGATTTCTCTCCCTGCAGGCCTTTGCAACCGGCACACTGGCATTCCTTCAATGGCGATTGCTACCACACACCAGCTGCCTTGGAACACCCCCGTGATTTATGTCTCCCCAGGAATGTCCACCACCACCTACCTTCTGGGGAGCACCCCTGGGCCCGCAGTCTGGTTGCCCTATGGTTGTCTGTCTCGCTGCTGCCAGAGGTCTGGGAGCCTGCCCTGCAACCCTCCTCAGCTGCTGCTGCTGCTCTACCTCCCTGGCTGCCTACTTGCTGTCCCTCCAATTTCTATGGAGCAGGCTGTGGTTCCACAGGGGAAGAGCCTGCGTCTCCAGGTCCATGGGGCACGCCTGCTGCTGCTGCTGCTACGTTCTGAGTGGCTGCTGTGTCTACCCCTGCCAGCCTCGCCTGGCCATCTCTGCCACTGTTCCAGAACAATAAAGATGCCCCTTGGGCAAAGGCCCCTTGAACAACATGACCCCAATGTTACACAAGCACTGCCCCCCACACACAAAGACAGCGCCCAGCACACAAGGCCCTGCATGAATCCCAGCCAGGGCCTGCCACAGCCAGCCCAGGGAGAACACAGCAGGGGGGCTGCCAGACCCTCTGGGCTCAGAGGGGAGGGGGGAGTTGGGGGGCCTCTCAGGCAGGCAACCACTGACAGGCGACATGGCACACGTCTGCCACGTCCGTGAAGAGCCCTTTCAGCAACCGGGGCTCTCACCCACCCTCGGTCCGCTTGTCAACGGTGTCCGTTTCCGCCTGTCAACGGCGTCCGTTTCCGCCCTCAGTCCGCCCGTCAATGGTGTCCGTTTCCGCCCGTCAACGGCGTCCGTTACCGCCCTCGGTCCGTCTGCATGAGAGGCGGCCATTCCTGCATTGCCTCCATCTGCGAAGTGACCCCTGTGTCCCTATTGGTCTCTGCAGACCCCTCTCCCTGTATCCCTCTCCCACCAGCCTTGTTGTCTGTCTGTTTCTGACCCACCCGTGCCCCTCCCCAGCACGCACTGTCTGCCTGTCTGTCTGCCTCCCCTCCCACTCCCTGATGATGGAAGCTGGCCACCCCCCACCTCGCCAGAGCACCTGCCGCGACGTGCTGACGTTGCCCCATCTGGGGGCGTGATGAGCTGCGTGAGCCCTTCCCGCTCGCAGCAGACAAGCCCAAGGCATCTCTCGGTCTTGGCCGGGGCACGGAGCAGAAGGCATGCCGGGATACCTTCTTTGTGGGCATAGCCACGGCCCTGGAGGCCCAGGGCTTCAGGCAGCGCATGGGCATGTCATGGCAGAGGCAGTTCCAGACTTCATGACACCCCCCTTGTGCGTGCCGTTCCCACCCCCTCCTTCCCTTCTCTCCCCCGCTCACCCCCCATGACTCCCACGTGCAGCCTCAACGTGGCTTGGGGGTGCCATCGCCTTCTGCAGGAGGGAGGGCAGTGGCACTCCCCCCTGCAGCAGGTGGCTAATGCCCAGGGTGCCCTGGGGCAGCTGGCACTGGCACAACCTCTGCCCTTCAGCTGACTGTCGCACGCCCAGTGCCTGCAGGCCCACCTGTGGCTGCCCATCTGCTGCGAACGCTGCAGCAGCTGTGGTAGGTACACACAGACGAGCTCAGGAGGGGGCTCTTCGCTTCCACAAGACTGACAGCTCCCCACAGGTGCCTGCCTGCCTCTGTGGTAAGTTTTGCCTCGATCCTGGCCCACTGCTCTTGCCTCCTGGCTAACTCAGGCATAGTTGCAGCCTAACTCGGTCCTATTTTGGGCCCCAATTGTGCCACAATTGGGCCTCAACTGTGCCTGAGTTGGGCTTAGTTGGGCTGGACTGAGCCTTTAGGAGCCTAAAGGTTAGAGAGGGTCTACCATTAATTAAAATTAAGGTAAACAATGGCCAATCCACACTCCTCTCTCGGCCAGCCCAGCCAAAATAATTTACAATTGAAAGGAATTCACCACCAGTCAGTAGAGATAGGAGGAAAAGGCGGGGGTTAGCCAGAGTGGGCTCCCTGGCACACATCTTAATAATTTCATATTTGAAATCCAGTCTGTATCAAACTGATATGGCAAATGGAAGTGTTTCTGACTTACTAAAAGATGGATATAACCAGGAAGCTATGTCTAATTGGAGGATTCTGCCCTGAAGTAGTGGATGGACCCTGGACCAGCCCTGGGCTACTATTCCAGTGGTTTCTGCTTGAAACTCTGACATCATGCGGTAGGGAATAGAGGACTGAGGCCAAGAGTAAGTCAGAATCAGTTTTCACAACCTCCCCATCCTACAGTCAATGAAACACAAGCGTTCCATCATGAATAAAAAGTCAATATTTCTTCTTCCATATCTCTTCTCTCCCAATGAACCATCCTTGGTTGCCACTACCATACCTGAAGCAAGTTAACTTTAGAATGAGGGCATTTTCAACGTTGACCTCTGCTGAGGAATTCCCATCCAGGGAAGATCTGCCAGATCTGCATCACTGGTTGATTTAGAAGAGCCATGAATTTTTTTTATTTATTTTGCCACAATTTGCAGCAGAAAATAAGGAAGACCTAGGCAATTTTACAGAAAAGATGAGAATCGGTCAGCAGTTTAGATTAAAAGGCTTTCCATGTTGGATCTGTCTCTGTATGTCCCTATCTGATTGCTCTTGATGAAGTGTGGGTTCATATGTCCCCCAGGTGTGCCTCTATTAAGGCCCAAATTTGCAGCTCACGCACATTTTTTTTTTTAGCAACTCAATTAAAAAAGAAGACATCACTCCCACAAGCAGGGGAGCAGGGCTAGGTTTTATGGCTAATTGCCAGTTTGCAGCATCCATCAGGATGTCGCTTTTTCCCTCCCAGCAGTTCTTCTTTCCTTTAATGTCACTCGCATTGCTAACTGTGCAAGTCTGGAAATCCATGGTGTGAAATTACACACAGCTGAATGGGACAGAATTAGAAAGTTTGCTGTTCATTGTTCCCAATGGCTTTTTTCACTATTGGCAGCAGCACGTCCAGTTCAAAACCATTCTAATGAAAGCTCAAACATGACTTACCTTTTCCCTCAAATGAGAATAAGGCCATCTCATTGGAAGGAAACTCTGCGTTGCTATTTGTTATGAATATCTACTGGAAAACATTCAGAGGCTTTCACACAGCAATCATGGATCAGTTGCCGTGAACGAAATCATCCATTTTGATTTTCCCTGTTGACACAGATATCACCTGACCTGAATGAACTGTTGATCAAAATTCAGATCTGACTATCCAAGAAGCTGAGTAAATTTAAGGTAACTACTACTAGTGGCTGAGCTGAACTATGGGGTGTACTTTGCAAACATGCAGAACACACTTGTTCTGTCAGCAGAAGGCCCCTATAGGATTGGGCTGTTAGGCTGCAATTCTATACACACATCTGGGAGTAAGCCCCATTGCACATAGTAGGGCTTACTACTATGTAAGTAGGATAGTAGGGCTTACTTACTATGTAAGTAAACATGTATAGGATTGTGCTGTTACACTACACCACACCAGTTTGTTATGTTCCCATATATACACACACCTTCCTCTCGCAGATCAAGGAAGAAGGGGACAAGAGCAGACATGAATTGCAAAGCTTCACCTTTTGTAATGGGCATGATCTATTCTATAATAATGACCATATCATTCTGAAGCCTTTCATTCCCTTCCCGCGGTTAGCAATGCATGCTGCCAAACCTGAGGCTGGACTCTGAAGCACTGTGCAGTCTACACTGGCAGCATTTGTGAGTGGCTGCTGAAAACAATCCAGGGTGCTATGATGGGCATGTAGCTCTTGTGGCAGGATAACTTCTTTCATCAGTTGGAGGAGTAGCAAAAGGTGTTAGGCTGCCTTGCAGTACCTAGACTCCAAGTATGCCTGGGGATTGGCTTGCTTTGGGGATTACAGCACAGGATTGCATGGGAGGTGTGAAGATTGTGCCCAAAACAAAGTTTAGAAGGTGTTACTTTACTCACCATCACTCCTTTTACATACCCTCACTCCATTCTACACTAAGGCATGCTACATACCTCCTTAATATAACCAATGATGGGTGTAATTTATCCTGGGTTTAGCCTCAAGCAAAAACAAAGCAAATTTTGTTTAGCACTGATAGAAAGTAATAGATTATCGAACCATCTCTGAGTCACATGGCAAGCACTTTGAGGGACCTCTACAGCCAATTTCCCAGCAGAATCTGAAAGGCTCTTACCAATCAAAGTGCAAAAGAGACTTCCAAATTCCTCTGGTTACATATTAGGTGCCACTAAGTGGAAAGGGAGGCTGGATCACGCATTTAATGTCACTTATCATTAGTCATTGACCTCTGTTCCTAGAGGTTTTTCCCCACAAATTGATGTCCTGGTGCGGGATTAAATTCCCTAATTCCATTTTGTTTTCAGTTTTCCTCTGTGACTCAACATTAAGGGACCACAAGTTGTTCAATGAACTTCATCCTGTTGAGGCAGGAAAATAAGGGGAGCAAAAGTTCAACGAAACCTTTGTTGCTTTTATTTCAGATAGTTAAGAGTAGCTCAACGCTGTTTTAAATGTTACAGAGAAGCAAAATGGATGTTTTTGCTTTGTCCACTTCTTCTGTACCATACAAAGTATGACTGATTACTCCGCCCCTCCTTCAAGGAGCTCAGGATGGTATGCACAGTTCTGCATGTTCTGTTGGTTTTTAAAGCAAGGGGATTTGTGCCTTTGGCATGTGTGGCTTGTACATTGAAGTATTTATAACAGTAGCCCAGTTATTCCAAAACTGGGAGGCGTGGCTCCCAGAGGAGCTGCAGAAACCAGCCAGGGGAGTCGCAGAGTGCCACGGAATCATCTCAGAAAACAGTGCAATACCAATTGGCAGGCATCAACATAATGTAATGGGGAGCCGCAGCCAATAGTAGTTGCCAATGGTCAAAGGAGTCGCAGGTCCAAAAAGTATGGGAAACCCTGCAATAGCCACCTAGACCCAGTTTTCACAAGACTTTATGTACTTGTGTATGAATATCCACAAGTTGAATACAGACAGGATATCAACTATAAAGCATAGGTGCATGTACTTGTAGCTGCATTAGTCCTTAGAATACGTGTGAGAGATGAGTAAGCCCAAATTGGGCCCCTGAGGAGGATTAGGTGCACTTTTTCATATTTGATAGACTACACATGTATTTTGTAAATATGGAGTAAGCCCAGTGGTGCTTGTTAATAATTCTTGATTGCAGTCAACAGGACACAGGATGAGGGTTTCCATGCAGGCATCCCACAAGAATTCTTGTCGATATACCAGTCAGCAATCCTGTGTGTGCTTGCCTGGGAGTACGATCAGCCAGCATACTCATGCAAATAATTACACATATGTGAGTTGTTGTTCACACAGGTAAACTGGCCAATTGTACTTTCCACTGCTGGTACAAGTAGGCCCCTCTCATGAACACATATTCATGTACATCAGAGCTGGTTCATACAGTATAAATTGCCTTTAGACCTCACAAGGCTTGGACAGGAGTAAAAGACATTACTGTATAGTACTTATTTAGTACTTATTTAGTATTTCATAGTATGAAATACTATTGAATATGCTGTATTCAATGCTGGTTTCTAAACCTTATATGTCATGTTTCCCTTGGGATTTTGTTTTGTTTTGTTTTTTGGTCTTTCATTTTTTTGTGTTTGCTGCACTTGATTTATCATTTTACCACAGTGATCTTAAGAACATAAGAACATAAGAAGAGCCCTGCTGGATCAGGCCAAAAGCCCATCTAGTCCAGCTTCCTGTGTCACACAGTGGCCCCACCAGATGCCTCAGGGAGCACACGAGACAACAAGATACCTGTGTCCAGTCGCCACTCCCTTGCACCTGGCACAGAGAAAACCCACTTCTAAAACCAGGAGGTTGCTTATGGCTTGTAACCTGTGATGGTCTTTTCCTCCATGAATTTGTCCAAACCCCTTTTAAAGGCATCTAGGCCAGGTGCCATCACCACATCCTGTGGCAAGGAGTTCCACAGATGAATCACACGCTGGGTAAAGAAATATTTTCTTTTGTCTGTTCTAACTCTCCCTCCACTCAATTTATCTTCACTGGCATCGTCTTCCCCAGAGGCTGGAATATGGCGTCTGAATATGCAAGAGGGATTATTGCTAATTTTTTTAAAATTCCATTATAGTGGAGTCTGCCATGTTTTGTTCTGTCCTGTGTGATGTGTTCACAATTTCATTTCATTGATGATTACCATTTAGCCTCATTTTTTATAAGCAGTTCTGTTCAACTTTGAGGACAGAGAAAAGAGGCAATGAGGGAACAAGCTGATGAGTAAAATGACTGGCATGACGAAGTCAGTCTATTTGACAGCAGCAACTTGGGATGCTGCTGACATATTGATAAAATGGCAGAGTGGTGGCTGAATGACATGACTGATTATTAAATTGTATTCGCCTGACTGCAAAATGTGGACAATGAAAAGTTCTGTCAGACTTTGGCAGGCAACAAAATTGCATGGATGGAAAATCTTCCATGTGTCCCCTATAACAAGCTGCCTTATATTGAATTGGGCCATTGGGTCTGTCTAGCCCAGTACTGTCTACTCTGATCGCGGATCTCCATGTGTCTGGACATGATTGCAGATCTGGACGTAGATTGCGGATCTCCATCTCTCTGGGTCAAAAGAGATATGTTAAGATCCATGATCAGGTTTCCTGTCTCTTTGCTCTTAAAAGCAGCTGGGATGGGGATTGGAGCAGGAAAGTGGACTAAAGCACAGGGGGCAGAAACGAATTATTTCCCCTTGCAACTTTTTCTCAGTCTCACAACCACCATTCAAGCAGTGATTTGCCCTGTTAGATAAAACATAAGTGTACTTGTGTGTTCTCCCTAACAAGGGAGCCCAATTTAGAGCTACCAATTTATTCCAGCAAGGTCTGGAGCCAAACAGAGCTCTTATATCCTCCTCTGAGGATATAAGAGCTCTGTTTGGCTCCAGACCTTGCTGGAATAAATTGGTAGCTCTGAATTGTCAGAGGTCCTGCTCCTCAAGTCTGACCAAACCAGCAGCCAAGCTAGCTTCTGGATGCTGTCCTTTTGACTTTCTGCAGCAAGGTCTGCCTGCCAGACCCAGAAACCTCTTATTGCCCTCTTGTGGCACCTGCCCTGCTTGTGGTCAGGACAAAGATACTTCCCTTGTAACACATGGACCTTGTGCATCTCATGGTTACAGCAAAACCGGGGAAAGCAGATGTCATGGATTCCTCTAACTAGAAAGATTTGTCACCAGCAGTTCCCTACTCTATCCATTGCCCCTGGGGCTACCAGTTAGGAAAGGAACTTCAGGTGTTCATCTGTGCTCCCAGTCTGTTCTGCCTCCTCTCCGCTAGCTGCCTACCCACTGCCTTCCAAACCTTATAAGTGGCTGCCGTACCTCCTTTTCAGCACAGTGAGGGAAGATGCAAAGCCAGTCCAAGTCACTGCCTCCTTATTTTCATTTCAGGGACAGGAATTCTAAATAGACACTTTACAGTTGCCATGGTCTCAAGCATACTAAAATGTGCTCTGGGATATTTTTAGTATAAATGTATAGGAAATGTATCATGGGCTGTGTGTGTGTGTGTGTGTGTGTGTGTGTGTGTGTGTGTGTGTGTGTGTGTGTAAAAACACATATAGAGTAAAGAGTAAAGGCAGTCTTTGATAGACTAATTTGCTGAAGTAGAACCAATGTAACCTGAAAGCATTCCACTGATTTGTCTTGTTGCATCACAAGATTTGACAAGTTTTGCTCTAAGCATTCGCCATACAATTGGCACCTTACATTTCCCTTCTTGCTGTCCTACATAACTTGTTAAAAATGTCACAGGTGCTGTCCAGAGTGCTGATTGCTTCAGCTCTTCAAGCAAACAGCACCGCTTCTCTCTCTACAATGTTTGTGCATAGAAGGATCCCTACATGTGATGGTGACATGGGATGGTGTTCTAGTTGTTTCAGTTTATGAATCACAGGACTATGAAACACAGGACTTCTCAGTCATGGCCAAATTCTTGGCACATCACTCCCTACCCACATCTGTTCAACTTAGCTTCAGATTCAAACTGGGGCCATCGCTCAGTGGTTACAGCCTCTGCTTTGCATGAAGGTTCAATGCCTGTCATCTCCAAGTAAGGCAGCAAAAAAATCCTGTCTGAAATCCTGCAGCCCTGCTGCCACTCAGAGTAAACAATACTGAGCAAAATGGACCAGTGTCTGACTTGGTATAAAGCAGTTTCCTACTTCTTAACTTCTGCTATGTCTAGAGAGCCATGCAGAAAGAAATCTTAGCATGAACCAGGCAGTAATTGGATTCACTCCACAGTAGTTGGTATTCATTTCTGCAATTGCAGCAGTGACTCTTTCTCAATTAAAGAAAATGGCTTTTGGCCACTGCAAGGTGGAAACTGCACAGGAAAAAATGTGATCGGTGACTCAGGTAACACACAGTTCCTTCCTCCTGCAGTTTGAGGGAAGTATGTACTGTATATAACAACCTTGACTACTGCATTGGGGTGGGGGCTGGAAGATCATTTGGATCCTTGCTGCTTTTTTAGCAAGAGCAGAGGCTCTCTACCATCAGTCCCTTCTCAACTGGCCATTCTCCCCTCTCTCCCTGAGTCAGTCTCAGCTCCTACAGTATGCAAAATTGTAGGTGAAGGTGTACATCTTGTAATTCATAAGTACTGCTTTTTCTCCACCTTCCAGATGACAATCTTCCATTTCCAATTTTTACTCCAGAGCCTGGGTGATTTCATTTATTCTGTGGGGGAGCCAGCACCCACCATTTTGTCTCGAGCTCCTGCTGTATACCTTTGCAGCATCACTTCCTGTATTTATCCACAATACTCGGCAATAAACCTACCTAAAGAACTCATCCATGGTACCACAGTTTTCCAAAATCCTTGTGAAAGGCAATGTCAGGGGGGCATTTTGTTCAGGGATCACTAACTAGCATCTGTGAGTCATGTTTGGCCCCTACCAGCATTATTTGCAACCCTTCCTCCCCCATTCTCCATACCGCAATTCCAAGCCTCATATGAGAGACAGCCTTTCATTTACTTATGGAGCAGTGCTTACCAGGTGAGAAGAAACACAGCTAAACCCATGGTGCTTTTGACCGGGTCAGAGCCACTCCCCCAGCAGTTTCACCTGAGAAGTAATGCTTGCTGAGGTAAAAGGCATGAGAGAAAATGGTGTTCTGCTTTTTCTCTGGCAACAGGTGCCTTTCCTAGGAGGAGATGTGAGGCATATATCAGTACCCATACAGTACCTGAGGCCCCTGGATCACTCCAAAGACCTCTGGGGCAATCTTCCATTTCCTCATGGATGGGGAGAAGCAGCATTTCACATGCTGCTTTTGGACAAAAGGAGTGGGTTGGCTGGCCTACAGTCGGCACACAAAGCACTGCTACTCACTCAAGCCAATGGCTAACTATCTGGGAAATGTGGGCTCATGCACAGAGAATCTAACATATCCTGATGGGAAGGTCCACCAGGGCAGGAGGAATAAGTCCATCAGTTCATTAGCATGAAGTCTCTCCCCAGCCAAGCTGCTGAGGGGAATTTTATTTAGCATTTACAGAATGATGTCCTCACGAGGGGTCACCTGGACCCCAAGCAGCTTAACTGAGGAGAATCCATCCACCCCAGGTTGAAGATGCTGTCCATCCTTAATGTAGGCAAAGCTAGTTTTAGACATTCATTTATCAACCTACCTGGACCAATGATTAATGCTGTGACTCAGTTCCAAGACCCTGCTTAGACTGTTTTGGACTGATGACCCAGCTTAACCATCCTACGGAGTGTTACTGATTAACGTCTAACAGAAATAAACTATAACTAAGTAGAAAAAGTGACTCATAGGCTGTAGCCATGATGTGTAATTGCTAAAATAAATTTATTTTAATTCAGTACTTATTTTAGTTCAGTATTTTCAGTACTACTGCCTCATGTGCCCTTATGAGATTTGTGTGCCTCCATCTTGGATAAGAACATAAGAACATAAGAAGAGCCCTGCTGGATCAGGCCAAAAGCCCATCTAGTCCAGCTTCCTGTGTCACACAGTGGCCCCACCAGATGCCTCAGGGAGCACACAAGACAACAAGATAACCTGTTTCCCGTTGACACTCCCTTGCACCTGACACAGAGAAACCCCACCTCCAAAACCAGGAGGTTGCTTATGGCTTGTAACCTGTGATGGTCTTTTCCTCCATGAATCTGTACAAACCCCTTTTAAAGGCATCTAGGCCAGATGCCATCACCACATCCTGTGGCAAGGAGTTCCACAGATGAATTACACGCTGGGTAAAGAAATATTTTCTTTTGTCTGTTCTAACTCTCCCTCCACTCAATTTTAGTGCATGTCCCCTGGTTCTGGTGTTGTGCAAGAGGGAGAAGAATTTCCCTCTATCCACTCTCTCCATCCCATGCATAATTTTATACGTCTCAATCATGTCCCCCCTCAGGCGCCTTTTTTCTAGGCTGAAAAGCCCCAGACGCTGTAGCCTTTCCTCATAAGGGAGGTGCTCCAGCCCACGAATCATTCTGGTCGCTCTTTTCTGCACCTTTTCCAATTCAACTATATCCTTTTTGAGGTGTGGTGACCAGAACTGGACACAGTACTCCAGATGTGGCCTTACCATCGATTTGTACAAAGGCATAATGATATTGGCCGTTTTATTCTCAATCCCTTTTTTAATGATCCCGAGCATGGAATTGGCCTTCTTCACAGCCGCCGCACACTGGGTCGAAACTTTCATTGACCTGTCCACCAGTACCCCAAGATCTCTCTCTTGATCCGTCACAGACAACTCAGAACCCATTAGTGTATATGTGAAATTTTGGTTTCTTGCCCCAATGTGCATCACTTTGCACTTACTTACATTGAAGCGCATCTGCCATTTTGCTGCCCATTCTCCCAGTTTGGAGAGATCCTTCTGGAGCTCTTCACAATCCCTGCTAGTCTTCACCACCCGGAAAAGTTTAGTGTCATCTGCAAACTCGGCCACCTCACTGCCTATCCCCGACTCCAGGTCATTTATGAATAAGTTGAAAAGCACCGGTCCCAAGACCGATCCTTGGGGCACACCGCTTTTCACCTCTCGCCATTGTGAAAATTGCCCATTGACTCCCACGCGCTGTTTCCTGGTCTTCAACCAGTTCCTAATCCACAAGAGGATCTTGCGAGATTTTCGTGCAGCGGGCCTTCCTCAGAAGGCCCCGGACAGCCAACTGGGGAAGACATCCTCGAGCCGGCTGCAAAAATTAAGGGGGCACCTGGGCCAGCGGCCCGTCGGGCGCCCGGAGCGGCGCCTCGTCGGGCGCCCCCCCCAATGACCACGCCAAAGATTTGTAAGAGGGGGGTATAGGGGCAGGCATCACTAGGGTGACGCGCGCGCTCCGCTATGGGGTGACGCGCGCCCTAGTGACGCCACTGGCAATAGTTGCTATCACACCACGACAGCTATATGCCACCTCCTGGTTCAGAGGCCGTGTGCATCTGAATACTAGTTACCAGGAAGGAAAAGCAGGAGAAAGCTATCCATCTAGATGTCCTGCTTGTAGGCTTCCCAGAGGCACCTGGTGAATCGCTGTGGGAAATAGGATGCTGGACTAGATAAGCCATTTGGTCTGATCCAGCATTTGGTCTGATCCCGCAAATGTTCTTAAATTGTGTGTAGTAAATATATGCTATACATTAATTATCTCTTGTAATATTCTTGTACGTTCACAATGTACTGCATTACGTCTTCAGAGTAAGCCTTGGTTTGATTGTAAAAAAAATTCTTCTCCCATGCAAGCATCTTTTGTTCTTTACTTGCAGTGTAAGGAGAGAGAGTGAGAGAGAGCGAGAGAGAGCGAGAGAGAGCAATGATCTCTTCCTTTTTTCAAATGAAAAAAATGGAAAAGAGCTGAAAGGGAAGCATAAGGCATCCCTTTCGCTTTCTGTATGAAAAGATGGAACAAAAGTTTATCCCATCTTGTGACATTGCTCAGGAGGTAGTGATTTGGTGGGCAGGAAATAACATAGAGTTTCTTATTAGAAATCAGTGACTGCCTTGAGCTGTGTATGCCACATGTTCCCCCAAGCTCATTATCTCACAGTTACAAGAAAGAAGGTGGTCACATCTCCTTCATTTGTGTCAGCCAGAAAAGCCACTCAACAGCTGGATACCTAAAAAGCCTGTTAACTGTTTCAGGCTGTAAACAATATTCCACACAGTCCAAATCTCTTCCTTTCAGGCAAAAGGCAAGCAAACGAGCCTGGGAGGGATTTCCACAATGCACTCAATAGTTGTAGAACCTACTCCACTTCTACCCTCAAAAACTGGTGAATGATATATCCTCTCCCTTTGATCCACCTCCACCTTTGACCCACCTCTGTTTTACGCTGCAAATAATTCTGGGTGTATGCATGGTAACCTTACACAAATCTGTCATTTGAGGTCAACTAAAGCCATGGTGGCTTAGTAGTTAAGACGCTGAACTGCAGACTGGAAGGTCAGTAGGACAGCAGTTCGAGACCCAAGTGTCTCATGACGGAATGAGCTCCCGTCTCCTGTCCCAGCTCCTGCCAACCTAGCAGTTCAAAAGCAAGACATTGCAAGTAGATTAATAGGTACTGCTTTGGCGGGAAGGTAACAGCGTTCTGTTAGTCATGTCAGCCACATGACCACGGAAGCATCTTCAGACAGCGCTGGCTCTTCGGCCTTAGAAACATAGATGAGCACCACACCCTAGAGTTGGACATGACTGGCTTTTGAGCAGGGGATACCTTTAGCTTTACCTTAAGAAAGATTGCTGTAAAGTGTGGTTGTAGTCCAAAATTTTTGAGTTTGTGGAACTGAAGTCAGGCAGGCAGCTTCAGTTCCACTTAAGCCCTGGATCCAGCCCACCAGACTATCATCCAATGGATTCTGTGACCATTCCACACTGGTTTCCTTGTACTCTCACAAATATATATTCAGTTCCATCTTAGAAAATGGCCTGAGTGCATGATGCAATTCTGCTCAGAAGCAAAACCAGCTGGGGCTGACCCCTAACTGCATGGAACAGACTGCTTGGAAACCAGATATAAGACATTTTGAGCTCCTTGGAGGAAAAAGTAAGGATGCAAATGTAATTAGTTTCAGCCTGGTTTGCCTTCTCCAACCTCCTGCTGTTTTGTGCCTCACACAAAAGGAAACCAGTCATTTCTTTCTTGGAGATATTGATCCATGTTAATGTGAATGTGAAATTTGAATAGACATTGGCCCATTAATGTACACTGAGGCACTTGAATGTGGCTCGATGGCAATTTTGTCAACTTTCTAGAATTTTGGTCACAACCAACTACCCCCGTTACATTTTGGTTTCAACCTTCCTGTACATGTATCCTGCACCAACAAACTGAGAAGATTCCAGATTATCGTCCAAACTACTTGTTTTTCAGTAGACATTCGAGGTTGTCAAATGGTCCTTATTTTGACTGCTCTGTGGGCTGATCCACACCTTTTATTCCTGGGACAATGATTCAATGATGGGAGCACCTCGTTTTCCTATGGAGAGGTGGTTGGTTGCCTGAAATAGCTCCCATGGGAAATCTCCAACATCATATTAGAGAAAACTCTTTAAAATGAGTGTTCTCTGATGTGCTAACACTGAAAACTTCCACGTAAGGGAGTTTCAGACAAGTCCCCAACCCACCTTGACATTCTTGCCATTCACACTCTCACTAAAGTAAAAAAAAAAAATCCATTGGAAAGTCAATTCATTGACCAACCCATGCTGATAAGATTTCTCAGCCAGACTCCTCCCCTTACCCCAGTTTCCTTCTTTCATTCAGCTACTATTGTTTTCAGCCAAGGCTTCTGGAGCCGGTACTGTCCTCATGCAACTGGTCTGCACAATGGGGGCCTAAGTGTTTCTCTGGTTAATAACTGATTTGGTCAATGTGCTCTCAAGCAAGCTAGTGATTATTTCATGAACCACTGACATTCTGGATGATGGAAAGGAGGAATAATGAAAATGGAACTTGCAGGCAACTGAAAAAAGCCAAAAGCCAAATGCTGTTGTCACTCAATGCACAGTCAAGTTCACACTTCAGGACAGCATAGCCTTAGGAGAGAAAATGTTGTATTTTGAAAGAATGACTCACTGTGTTGGATAGAAAAGGTTGCATCTATCAGATGCTGCTGCTTGATTGCATTTATTTCTTCTGGGCTCTCAACCATCAGTCTTGGGGCTGGTCCTGTCAAGGTTTTTCTTTCTTTAGTTTAGGAAACGGGGTT
The DNA here is from genome assembly GCA_026170595.1 of Plestiodon gilberti rubricaudatus. Taxonomy (NCBI): domain Eukaryota; kingdom Metazoa; phylum Chordata; class Lepidosauria; order Squamata; family Scincidae; genus Plestiodon; species Plestiodon gilberti. The sequence continues at coordinate 226,120,107 of JANXHW010000002.1, forward strand.
GGCTCAGCCTCAGTAGTCATCAGTGATTAATTTTAATTTGCACTAATTAATTGTTATATCAAATATGAAGCTACTTTATACTGAGTCAGACCATTGGATCAGCCAGCTCATAGCACTGAGGTGGTGTTTTAAAGTACTCAAAACTGCACATGAAGCTTCCAAACTGCAGAATCAGGTTGCAACACAGTTTGATATCATGGCGTTTATCAGTCTATGTTTGCATTGCTGTTACTCATCGGCATTCCAGTCTGACACTAAGGGAGACCCTTTTCCTCCAGGCAGATAGACATATTATATTGGCTCTAGGGCTAGGCCATTACCTAAGAATCCTATCATCATCATTGCAGTCTTGTGAAGCAGAGCCCCTGAGGCTTGCGGGCTTAGCTTCCCTACTGCTCCAAGAGGCTAAATGACATGGCCTGCCTCACTGTCCAGGTATTCCATGGAAGTCTGAACACTCTGTCTTCAGGTGTGTTTCAATGTCCTCTCATAAGAGATAATTTTTCATCACTAGTGAGACAGCGGGAAGATGTCTTCTTTTCTTATCAGAAGGATCATGTGAGCATCAAGGGAAAGCAAGAGCTGCACTCGGTTCTTTCTTTTATGAGTTCACAGCACATAAGGTGCCTGCCGCATCCTGAGCAGGACTGGTCCTGCCCTGGCACAGCTGGCAGCCTCCTTGGGGTAAAGGGACATTTGTCCCTTTACCCTGAGTAATTTGCCAGCCACCTCAATGGGGCTACTTGGATGTGCACCAGCTATTTTGCTGGCTCAAGTCCAAGAGCCCCATGTAACGGTGGCCAGATCTGGACCAGATAGGATATGGCGGAGGAGGCAGCCACCAATCCCTTCCACTTCCTGGGCCCAGCTGACCAATCCCACCCACCCCCGGAATGCCCTGTTCTTCCCTCAATCCACCCCTCCACCGCCATGTAGGGACTTGCCTTCCCGCTGCAGTTCTGCTCTACAGGGCAGGAGGAGCAGCACAAGCCTCTCTGCAAGTGCCACTTACTCACCGGGTGCCGCAAATATGCTTTACGGCACGTTTGTGACACCCTAGAACGGCGGAGCAGAGCTCCGCTGGTCTAAAATGTAGACAGGATTGGGCTGCCTAGCAGGGAAAAGTAGGAAGCACAATTAGAGTGATTGAAAAATATAACTGTACCTGTTCTATCAGTTATGTATGTCCAGCTTCCTGAAAACAAAGTCTTCTACAATTCATTAAGTATTAACTGAAATCAGTGCAAGTACTAAGACTAGGGCATTTCAAGGAGCCTCAGAAACTTTCAGTGAAGATCCATTCTAGGGAGAGCCCAAGTGGTATAGGGGCTAGGGGCTAATCCTACTATGGACCACTATAAGACCACTCTGCATATGCACATAGGCACTCTCTCTCTGCTTTTGAGACAAAGGTGAACCCTTTTCTATGCTGTCTGGCATGTACAAGGAGGCAGTGAGAGTATTTTAATTACTGCTATTTGCGGTGCTGTGTTCCACTGCTCCGAGCTTGTTGTTAACATGTTAATGATTTCAGAGTTTGATTTTAAATTATTTAATTATGCTTTACCATATGCTTTGTGCACTGTTGTTTTTTATATTATTTTTAGCCACCTTGAAGGCAATGTTGTGACATACGTTTCAAAATTAATTGAACAACACTTTGCATGTTTCAAGGCTGAGCCCTGGTATGGCATTCTAAATGGGTTTGCAAACATTTCAACAACTTTCTCTACAGAGCGCTGTAATGGAAGAAGAGAGTGGGAGAATTAGCATCCGTCTCCAGTTTATTCATAGGAGGAATGCGACAAGTCTGGCTGTAGGTTCATATACAAACATTAATCCTTCCTGTCTTCCGCATGACAAAGGCAATGACATGACGCTGCAAACAAATAAACCACAGAGAACTGTAATATAGATGTCTCTTTTAAAAAAAATACACATACCACAAAACACTAATGCTGAGACTGTCACAATGCTTTTTTTAAAGGCAAGTAACAAGGCAACAAAGTGAAAACTTCTTTAATGTTTAAAAGTTAACATTCATGTGTCAAAAATTGGCATGGGAACCCAACCCCTACTGTTACAGAATTAAGCTTACAATGCACTACATTATATGCTGCTATGGAGGGTTATTGGGGGGTTGTTGTTAATGAATATACCTTTTTTTCTTAGTGTTTTTGGTTGGGGGGTCTGACTGGAAAAATATTTCCGCTGATAGGACAGCAGTATGGGAGACCTTAAAAAACATTCTTAGGCGGCTGCAATCTTATGAGAGGTAAATACAGTATGTGCCAATTCAGAGGTTCCATCACATTCTAGTATGATCAAGAACCTGAAGGCTGTGTAGATGAAAACCTGAAGGCTGTGTAGATGATCAAGTGAGGCTGTGTAGATGAAAAAATATCGAGACAGGGGCTTGCTCAATTCACAACGGCTCCCATTGAGTTATATGAGACAATGTAAACAGGAAAGTAGGACCTTGACCCCAACATACTGCCATCACCAGGGGGAGAAGGCAGTTCTAGCTCCTACCACAATCATGTCCCTGGGTGCACCCTATTCCTTTCCCCCCTATAAGTAAATCACTGCCATTGACTGCTCTGGGGAAATTGAAATGCCTAGGGATTACCACTGGCGGTGCATAACTGACTTCTACCAATAAGATGTCCCTGTGAGCTGCTGGCAGCCATCAATCAGAGCCAGGAGTCGCACCAAAATCAACACAGGAAACAACGAAACAAGGAATATGGGTTCAACAGCCATGCAGACAATGTAAACGGAGAAATAAAGATATCTTAAAATCGCCTTTGTAGTTTGACATTTTTTTTATTTATTTTTTTAAAAAATTCAAACTACAAAGGCGATTTTAAGATATCTTTATTTCTCCGTTTACATTGTCTACATGGCTGTTGAACCCATATTCCTTGCTTAGTTGTCAATCGTACCTGGCCATGAAAATCTCCATACATCAACACAGGAAAGTCTACTGTTGCCCAGCTAAAACCCCAACCTGAACAGGAAGGAAGTCTTCATAGCCTTTCCTGTTGAGGAACAGCCAATGACCAGTTTGGATGGGTGGAGTCATCATGCCAATACCTGGGAGATGCTCCACCTTGTTCCCTATTGAGGCAGGGCAGCAGCTCTCTGGTGAGAAATGGACACAGCCTGTAGTAGTGTCTTGCCTCTTCCTCTCATGACTGCTTATAGAAAAGGGACCCCAATTTCTCAGTCATTACTCTACGCTCTTGGCAAGGTTTCCCCAGCAGCAGAAGAGAAAAAGGTGAGCAGGATTGATAGGAACCTCTCCCCTCTCTCCATGTTGCCCTTGTCAAGAGGAGGAGGAGGAGGAGCTGTATGGCTCTGTGGGTGGGGCTGGAGAAGCTCCCATCAAGAAACAGAAGGAAGGCAACCTCAAGAAGGTACACTAGATTAAGCAGCTCAATGCTTCAGGGGCACTGATGATAAACTTTACCCAGCGTGTAATTCATCTGTGGAACTCCTTGCCACAGGATGTGGTGATGGCACCTGGCCTAGATGCCTTTAAAAGGGGTTTGGACAGATTCATGGAGGAAAAGACCATCACAGGTTACAAGCCATAAGCAACCTCCTGGTTTTAGAAGTAAGTTCTCTTTGTGCCAGGTGCAGGGGAGTGGCAGCAGGAAACAGGTTATCTTGTTGGCTGTGTGCTCTCGGAGGCATCTGGTGGGGCCACTGTGTGATACAGGAAGCTGAACTAGATGGGCCTTTGGCCTGATCCAGCAGGGCTCTTCTTATGTTCTTATGTTATGTAAAACAAACCAGCCATACCTCACATGGAATTACTTGAAGGTAATACTGAAGGCTGCCTTGCCTTACCACTGCTGCCCCTGAAAAAGAACATCCACTTGAAATGGGACAGGCATGGAGCTGATAATAAAAGCATTTCTTCTAGTGCCCATCTGAAGTTGGGGAAGTGATGTAGGCCAGTAGTAGAGCACCTGCTTTGCATGCAAAAAATGCCAGATTCAGGGCGCAATCCTATCCACCGGTGCAATCCTATGCCACCGGTGTAACCAGCGGCGCAGCGAGAACGGGAGGCCCGAGAACGGAAAGGGGATTCAAATCCCCTCCAAAAGGAGAATTCAAAGGTGATTTGAATCCCCTTTCCATTCTGGGGCCTCCCATTTTCGCTGTGCCGCTGGTTACAACGGTGGCATAAGTAGGATAGGATTGCGCCCTCAGTATCACCAAACAAAGACTTCTGACTGAAACCCTGGAGATCTGTCGCCAGACACTCCATTCAGTGCACCAATGGCCTGACTCAGTATAAGCTTCCTACGAACCCATCTATGAACCCTATGAACCTTTCCCACCAAACTGGTGCATTGCTCCAGAGCTAGAAAAACTGTGGCTGAGCTCAGAGTAGCACATATCTGTGGAGCACTGCAGCACTGTGGGATGGGCACCTAAATGTGTATCCCATGGGAAGCAGTACAGTGTGAATGGACAGCGTCCAGACTCCTGGCTGCATATCTGACTGTGTATCCAGATTATGCCTGCAGCTCCTGAACTGGCAAGAGATGTGCATAGAGAAGATCACCTTAGTTGGATCAGGGCAAGAAAGCATGGTATGCAGAAAAGGGAGGGCAGAAAAAGGGCAGATTTCATTTACCACACAATCCTATGCATGTCTACTCTGAAGTCCCATTGAACACAAGGAAACACTTACTCCCACGAAAGTGTCGAAAGGATTGCAACCTTAGTCTTCTGTGCACTGTTCCTTTTTTCATATGCACAAAAATGTAACAAAAAAGCCAGCACTGTGATTTGTGTGCATGCTTGTGTGTGTGCACCTGGAACCTTCTGCATCGAAAGCAAGTACAGTACTCTGCCACAGAGCTACAGCCCCTCCACTGAAATGTGCAGAAATGTTTAACTTAACCAGGCTTATGTTTTCTGAACAATGCAGGCGTGAGGTGCTGTTTTGAAATGAGGGAAAAAAGTGAACCATCTCATTGCCTCATCTGAGCTGCTGTTCAGTGAAATGTATCTTGCTGAAAATGTAGCTCGGTCTCCATGTCAATTTAGGACAAGACTCCGAACCTCAAGAGCATATACAGTATACTCATGCACCATCCAGTTGATTTGAATGTGCTCTGAAGCCTCCCCTCGAAGAACATCTTCCTGGAGCTTGAAAGCCTGAGATTCCAGACAGCTAGTTAATTAGATGGGAGGCATCAGCACAACCTGTTGCACGTTTCCATATTTTGTCAGACCAGCGTAGAAAAAATACCCATAACCAGGCTTGTTCAGATATCAGCAGTGCATTAGAAAGGACGTGTTACCCACACAAATACCACTTCATAGTTATTTGTATTCAGAACAATGCATCTATGAATGAAGAAATTAGACAAAGACAAGAGTCAAAATAAAAGGACTAGAAAGAAAAAAAAATCCATTAACGGCTGCCATCCTTTAACAGCTTCGAATTTAACAACTGTGTTATTCCCCAGTTGAATGTCTTTAAAGGGCTGGCTTATTGTTCCAGGAACAAAGAAGTACCTTTGTGGCTAAGATGAATATATTACTATACCATAAGAACCTGAGATTGTTAAATGACAGGGTAGTTGCTCATTATTATTGTCTATTTATCTCTGCTAATAGTGAACTCAGGTGGCTGAATGCCTATTAGACTGGAAGCAAAACACAACCACTACCCAAAGTTAAGGTAGTCTCTATACTCTGGGGCGTCCGTAGTTACAGAGAAGTAAATAAGTTTGTTAGCGAACTCAGGAAGATAGTGGAGGATAGGAAGGCCTGGCGGGATATGGTTCATGGGATCACGAAGGGTCGGACACGACTTAACGACTGAACAACAACAACAACAAATAAGTTTGTAAATGAACAGGGAAAAGTGAAGGGAAAAGTTGTTGTTGTTGTTGTTGTTGTTCAGTCGTTAAGTCGTGTCCGACCCTTCGTGATCCCATGAACCATATCCCGCCAGGCCTTCCTGTCCTCCACTATCTTCCTGAGTTCGCTCATTTTCATGCTCGTTGCATCAGTGATGCTGTCTAACCATCTCATCCTTTGCCTTCCCCTTCTCCTTTTGCCTTCAATCTTTCCCAGCATCAGAGTCTTCTCCAGAGAGTCCTCTCTTCGCATTAGGTGGACAAAATATTTGAGCTTCAGCCTCAGTACCTGTCCTTCCAGGGAACAGTCAGGGTTGATTTCATTTAGGATTGACTGATTTGATCTCCTAGCAGTCCAAGGGACTCTCCCCAAACAGCTTGACAAGGACCGAGTATGCTCAGCAGCTCCCAAGATCCATGGAATGTTGGAAGATGTCTTTGGGACTGCTGGGGCTTACACCAGGGGAAGGGGATGAACGTCCCCTTCCCCCAAGGTGAGCCCCAGTGGGCCGCATCCTGACTAGGATGCAGCGGCAGGCAGGATTGGATTGTAATACAGCTACAACTTATTGACACCATTTATTCAAGGGTTGTATTGAAGTTTTCAGGAACTTTTACAGCAGCATATCTGAGCCTTGCATTAAATCCTCATTTACAAAACTATCAACTGCCCCTTCTCTTCTCTTCTCCCCTCATGACCGTGGTAATGAGATGAGATCTAATAAGCAATCTCAGAAAAGGATAAAAAGCAAAAAATAAAGAAAAAGAACATGAATAAAAGCAGACTCTGGACTACCCAGAAACCCTCATCCATATACTTTTAAGAGAGTCAGAGCTGACCTTTTAAAGTAGACATTTTCTGTCTGATGTGCTAGATAAGATGCATAATGAACATTTTCTTCTTACTAAAGTGTGGGAGATGGAAACACATGATTTAGCAAAGGGAAGAAAATCAATGGCTGTTTAGAGGATCCTGAGTGGACCAGATGTGTTTAAATTAAAAGTTATCTGTTTTGCTCCTGCAAGATGCGAAAAGAAGAGCTTTAGGTTTCTAATTTTTTTTTTTAATAATGTGCGACAGAGGGCAGTTCCGGTCCCTTATCTGGCCATGTTTGGTCACTCTCTGGCCCCTGAATATAGATCTGTGTGGAAAACACATCTTGGGAAAGCCTTCCTTCAGTGGTGTGTATTATAGTGATGGAGAAAAAGGACAAAAAGCAAATTTCGGTGGTGGGAGAATTAGTATGTTGTTCTAGGACTGGGTAGACTTGGGTTCAGAAATCCCCACAAATGTCACTGGGTGTTTTGGAGCCAGCTGCTGTCTTTCAGCCTAACTTACTTCCCAGGGCTGCCGTAACCTGGGGGTAACAGGTTATCTCTTCTTTGCAGTTCCAATCTTAGGGTTCAGTCTTAGAGAACTCTAAGATCCTTGTAGGACGTGCAGGATAAACATGTTATAAAAAAAATGTTGAATTGTTAGGAAGAAAATTAAAGTCTATTAAACACATTGCCAAGCCAGCGGGTGGTGCAGTGGGTTAAACCACTGAACCATGAGCTGTCGATCGAAAGGTCAGCAGTTCGAATCCGTGCGACAGCTCCTGCCAACCTAGCAGTTCGAAAGCAAGAAATTGCAAGTAGATTAATAGGTACCGCCAGGGATGTATCTAAGTAACTAGGTCACGAGTGCGAGTGCGAGTACGAGTCATTTTTGCAAGAGTGCGAGTCCGAGTGCAAGTCAGTGTCAAACTTTTTGGGCAAGTACGAGTCAAGTGCGAGTCATTTTTGCACGAGTGCGAGTTGAGTACGAGTAAGGCCAGAAACCACGAGTCACAAGTCACGAGTTGAGTCACTTTGGGGAAAATGGCTTTTTCCCTTGAAAATGGGGAAAAATTACCTCTGAGACTTTTAAATGGGGAAAAATTACCTCTGAGACTTTTAAAGCATCCACTTGGCTCCCTCTATGCCCTTTCCCTCACCTCTCAGTCTTGTCACCACCCATCTGGTTTGGGAAAAACAAGCGTGTCTACATTCAAACCATTTATTATTCCCCCCCCCTGCACCTTCCCCTTGCTGAGCCGAGCATCCTTTGGGCTTGGAGTTTTGGTCAATGAGGAGGGACTGCTGCGGCAGCTTCGCCTTCCCTTACTCCTCCCCACCCCTCGCGCTTGGAGTTGTGGCCAATGGCAAACAGACAGCAACAAAAGGGGGGACTCAGAGCCAGGGTTGCTTTCCCACCCCCTTGAAAACCCTTCCTCCCTGCTGCCCTCCTCCTCCGAGGTCTCCACTGCGCCTGCCTGCCTGCCTGTGTTGATGACGGCCATTAAAGGAAAATGACTTGGAAATGGCAAGTCGTTACCCCCACGAGTGCAAGTCAAGTACGAGTCCCGTGAGTCACGAGTGCGAGTGCAAGTGCGAGTCAGTGGGTCACGAGTACAAGTACGAGTACGAGTCAGGGAAAAAGTGGCTAAGTCACACTTGCGAGTCGACTCATTTGACTCGAGTCCCCATCACTGGGTACCGCGTCAGCGGGACGGTAACAGCGTTCCATGCGCCTCGGTGTTGAGTCATGCCGGCCACATGACCATGGAAAGGTCTTCGGACAGCACTGGCTCTTCGGCTTTGAAACGGAGATGAGCACCGCTCCCTAGAGTCGGACACGACTGGACTTAATTGTCAAGGGATACCTTTACCTTTAACACATTGCCACATAGTCAAAGACCTAACAGGAATTTAGGTCAAAGACCTAACAAGTACCATATTTATTGGCATATAAGACGCACTTTTTTGTCTAAATTTGTGACCCAAAATAGTAGGGTGCGTCTTATACGCCAATACTAAAAAATCCCTCCCTCCCCTGCCCGTTTTAAAGCATTTTTGGGCTTACCGGGTTTTCCGGAGCTGGAGAGCTCCATTGTGCTTTCTTCCCTGTCTAATCTATCCGATCTTCAGCTGTTTGTCTGGGTTTAATTTATGCACGAGCTTGAGTTGAGCTTCTCAGCAGCCAGCAGAGGGCGCTGTGCTCAGTTCAGTTCAGCTGAGCTGCAGAGGCCTAGTCGTCCCAGCTTTCCTGGATGCAGCTTGGGTGAGCTTCTGAACTGGGCCTAGTTGGGAGGCTTTGGAAACTTTGCATAGGTGGGGTGGGGTAAGGGTTGAGTCTGGGTTTTTTTTTGTACTTTTATGTTTTTTACTTTGGAAACTGTGCATGGATGGGATGGGGTGGGGTGAAAGAGTTTAGTCTGGGGTTTTTTTGTACTTGGAGTAAATGTTTTTTACTTTGGAAACTGCATGGGTGGGTTGGGGGGGAAAAGAGTTGAGTCTGGGGTTTTTTATGTACTTGTACATTTATTACAATAAATTATTATTAATATGTCAAAAGCATTTATTCTGGTGCATTTTGTTCATGTGTCTTATTGCTGTGTGTTTTAAAAGAGATCCTGGTATTTTTGTGCAATTTATGTAAATTAGCTAATTAAGCAGCCAGGCAGTGGCCAAGTGGCCCAAAAATGCTTTAAATCTTTTTTTCTTGAAACCCAGGGCCAAAAGGAAGGTGCGTCTTATACACAGGTGCATCTTATACGCCAATAAATACGGTAATTACCAGTATATTTTCAACAAAGTGGTAAAGCACCAATAGTCGGGGTTGCCTGTAGCAGTAGGAAGGGTAAGGTGCAGATACTGGTGTACCATTAAAGTGCAGCAAGCTGTTAATTATTTACTCTTTACTCTCATTGACTCTTTCTATCACCATGGGATGTTTCCCACATCTCGTATCCAAGATCCTTTTAACTGGCGATGCCAGGGATTGAAAGATGTTCTTCTACTAACCAGTAGTCTCTTGCTGTATAATCATGACATATCTCTTTTGACAAGGGAATTACAGTATTTTGTGTATTTCAAACTGTCCCAAAAGGCAGGGCCTCTATCCATGTTTTTGTTGTAGGAAGAGGACTGGTATTAGGTGTGTGAGAAGAGCCCAAGTGAATCTGCTCTAATTATGGGTGAATCTTCTCAGGGTTATGGATCGCAGTGGTGTATCTCTCCCTATGCTCAGATGCATGCACTGAATCCCTTCTTTCAATTAATCATGCCATGGGAACATGTCTTAATGAACTCAGGAATTGATATATGTTAACAAGAAAGACCAGTTTATTTAAGAATTGTTTATATAAGAATTGTTTGTTTATTTATTTATTTACAGTATTTCTATCCCGCCTTTCTCCCCGAAAGGGACCCAAGGCAGTTAATTTAATTAACTGGTGGATTTAAATGATGTTGGTGCATTTTGCACAACAGATGTGGGTAGTAAAATAGGTATAATTCTGTGACATTCTCAACAGAGTGTTCTACTGACAATCAGAACATAATTTAATTATATTTAACCAGAGGGGGGTAATGAAGTGTGTAATAAATATTATTGCTTCATTAATGCCTCTGCGTTTAATTTAGATAAGTGAAGTTCTTTGCAAATAGGAAAACATGCACTGGCAGTTTTTTGACCCTGTTGTTTCAGAACCCTGCTAACAAAAGCCCTTCTTGTCCCCAGGATCCCTGGAAGCAAATCTCCCGGATTTCACACTAGTCATACTTTAGAGAAAAAGGGGGAAATGCTATCTATATTTATGTGTGGACTTGACAGTGTGTTAATTTAACTGGTTTTCCATTTGATATTAATTCATTTGAAAATTAAAATGTTATTTGATACATTAATAGCTCAACTGACTTTTTTGTGTGTCACATGCTCAATAGGACTTAAATTCAAGGCTGACACCAGCAGTCAAGTAAGTGTCAGTTCCTAACTTGCTCTAACAGCCCAATCCTATCCTTCTCCCTCACTGGTACAGCCAGTATTTTTTACCTTCCAAAGCCTTAACATAAGAACATAAGAAGAGCCCTGCTGGATCAGGCCAAAAGCCCATCTAGTCCAGCTTCCTGTATCACACAGTGGCCCCACCAGATGCCTCAGGGAGCACAAGACAACAAGATAACCTGTTTCCTGCTGCCACTCCCTTGTACCTGGCACAGAGAAAACCTACTTCTAAAACCTACTTCTAAAACCAGGAGGTTGCTTATTATGGCTTGTAACCTGTGATGGTCTTTTCCTCCATGAATCTATCCAAACCCCTTTTAAAGGCACCTAGGCCAGGTGCCATCCCCACATCCTGTGGCAAGGAGTTCCACAGATGAATTACACGCTGGGTAAAGAAATATTTTCTTTTGTCTGTTCTAACTCTCCCTCCACTCAATTTTAGTGCATGTCCCCTGGTTCTGGTGTTGTGCGAGAGGGAGAAGAATTTCCCTCTATCCACTCTCTCCATCCCATGCATAATTTTATACGTCTCAATCATGTCCCTCCTCAGCCTTCCGTTCTTCCCTCTCCCACTGACTGCAACAGTTGAGGAGAAGGATAGGATTGGGCTGTTAGTGTTGCATATATAAGACCCTGAAAGTGCAGTTATTGCTTAAGTGCATTTTGTTAAGACTTTCTTCACCCAAAAACGAGCCAACCAAAATCCCATAGCAAGGTACAACATAATACAACGTGACCCATCCTAAGCCGGGGTTGAGCAGTCAAGGGTCATCAAGACACAATAGAAAGGTCTCTGATGAGTCCGCCCCGCAATAGCCTCTTTGCTTCCCTATGGGCACTTGGGTTATTAAAAGCTGGGTCACTGACCCGTTGTGTTTTTCATTCGTTTGTTGGTTTCCATGTGTTGGGTTCTTTGTTCATGCATTGGTCCCCATGCATTGATCTCATTTGTTCAGCTACCAGCTGGTGCTTTCCAGCACCCCAATTCTCTCTGCAACCCAAGAATTGCTATGCCAACCAGTGCCAACTGGCACCCAAGACAAATATCAAACCACTCTCTTCCTTTCTCACTTTTCCTGCACTTCCCTGCTTCTCATCTCCAAATCATTTCATAAAAACGCACTGCTTATGCGTGATCAATAAGTAAGTGTACCACTGGTGTTATAATATGGAGTAACTAAAAGCTTGGTGATTAAAATGCAAAAGGAGCAAGGAGGTCATGTAGCACACAAGGCATCAGAGAACCTGAAAATATCTCTCCCAATTCCCTCCAAGCTCTTTTGTACCTGCCATCTTTCCTTTCATCAGATGAGAGCCTACATCCCCTCCTTTTATTTTCCTGACTTAGCTTTGATAATATTGTTCCCCATTTTCAACAGAAATGCAGCTCAGCCAAAGAATTTTTATTGAGAAGTAGGTGATAAAATGACATTTAATAGGGCTCATGTAGACTCAGCATGCAAGGGGGGGGGGGGGTAGTATTTGTCTTCAAATGGAAAGAGAGGAAGCTGTTAATTGTTAATGACAAGAATACCTAATCCACAGCTGGTCTAGCCATGAAGAGAGCTGATGCAGCTTGTGTCAGCGGTGGATGGCAGGGGGCAGCGGATTAGGGCAGTCTGCCTCCCTCCAGCCCACCTCAGATGCAAGAAACAAAGGGGCTCTTTTGTTTGCATGGCCCCTTTAAATAAAACTGGAAGTCCGGCACTTCTGGATTTGCAAGAACCATGCAACAGAGCATGGTAAGGGCCTCCCCCCCCAGGGCATTATGGCAGAGGTGGCAGCAGTAGACCCAGACGCAGTGTCAGGTGGCAAACCCAGTTGAGCCACCCCTGATCTAATATCTGTCATTGTGTAACTCTGAAAAGTTAACCTGTTTAGGTACCATTTTGGTTCTAATGATCCCACTCCTCTCCTCCTCTCCAGGGCCCGATCCACCCCTGTCTCCGCCCCTGTCCCGTTACGCCCCATCCCTGCCCTCAACCTGCCCTCCTCCAGCCCCAATGCCAATCAGATCAATCCTTACCTGCTCAGGCACGCAGTGTTCCTGGATGCAACACTGGCGGGACAGCAAGGCCTTCCCACCGGCTCCTGCTTCCTCTCCGGGTGTCGCAACGTGCTTTACGGCACATTTACGACACCCTAGGCTGGCAATGTGGCTGCTGCATGGGCATAAGCCAGCCGCAGGATTGTGCCATTAGTCTGTTAATTGTTAACTGTTTCAGGGAGAGCTCAGCCTCAGGTCTCCAACAAAGAATTCCCCTTTACTGGTGCATCAAGAACTCCACGGACAAGGGAAATCACTGTTTCCCATTGATTCCCACTTAGAGGCTTGGTACATCTGTTAAGAGGAACCTCCTGTAGGGATCGACTCGCCCTCCCGGTGCAAGTGAGAAGTGATTTCACAACCTGCTGAGAGGTTCACAGCAAATTCACTGCAGCCAGAACCTTGGGATCCTTCTCACTTCTTGTTCTCTTCCCACCAGCTCTCCTTCTTCCTTCCTGCCACCACTGCAAAAACCCTGGTTCTTCAGTACCCTTTTTCCCCAGGGTAATCCGCCTGATTTCCGTACATCCTTTTCTCCCTCCTTTCTCCCCTCCATGCTTGCACTATCATCTGCCCCCTTTCCCTTCTAAGGATTTCTTTCTTTCCTGCCTAGGAACTGCATATGTTTAGGAGGGCCTAGTTGTGTAAATGAGAAAGTAACATTGCATTGTTATTTCTTTTTATTTGACTCTCCTGGCAATTGCATTATTATTCCCACAATAAAAGTCTTGTTGTTGTGCCTTCACCCTTGCCTCTCTCTTCTTCATATGCACTGAACTGTCAGCCATTCTCAAGCTTTGGGGGGGGGGGGCTACGGCCCCTTAGGAGTTCTTTTCCAGGGCCCCTCTGTCAAACAAGGATCAGTTACCGGGGACTCGCATTAAATCTTGGGGCTCCCCTTCTCACAGTTTTCAGTCTGTGGCCCCCTTCCCAGTGCTCCCCAGGGGGCCATATTGGGAGGGGAGGGGCTCCTGTTGAAAATGGATAAGTCTCCTAGATAAATTTCTCAGTTTGCCTCCTGCTACGCTCGATGATTCTTTTCAACTTAGGACCTTTGGAAAAAGGTTTCAAAGGCAGCACCTGAACACTCCTGCAGTTAACTCCACCACTCAGACCTAGAAGCCCTGGAGCTCCACTGAGTCCACTCCCCCTCAACTACCCTGCTAGTGGCAAGCAATGAGAAATGTATTGCACCTCCAGATGATATCTGCCATTGCTGTATATATGCATTAAGAACATAAGAAGAGCCCTGCTGGATCAGGCCAAAGGCCCATCTAGTCCAGCTTCCTGTATCTCACAGTGGCCCCACCAGATGCCTCAGGGAGCACACAAGATAACAAGATACCTGTATCCTATTGCCACTCCCTTGCACCTGGCATTAAGATAAAACCTACTTCTAAAACCTAGAGGTTGCTTATCGCCATCATGGCTTGTAACCTGTGATGGATGTTTCCTCGGTAAATCTGCCTAATCCCCTTGAAAAGGCATCTAGGCCAGGTTCCATCACCACATCCTGTGGCAAGGAGTTCCACAGATTAATTACATGCTGGGTGAAGAAATATTTTCTTTTGTCCGTTCTAACTCTCCCACCACTCAATTTTAGTGGACGTCCCTTAGTTCTAGTGTTGTGCGAGAGGGAAAAGAGCTTCTCTCTATCCACTCCAACCTAGTATAATTTTATATATCTCAATCATGTTCCCCCCTCAGGCGCCTTTTTTCTAGACTGAATTGCCCCAAACGCTGTAGCCTTTCCTCATAAGGAAGATGCCCCAGCCCATTAATCATTTTGGTCGCTCTCTTCTGCACCTTTCACAGAACCATTGATCTTTGTTTCTGAAATAAACAGCGCCCCCTCCACACCCACACCCACATTTGCTGTGGTAGCTCAGCTTTTCACATCTTTCAGTAACTCCCCTGCATGTTCTGCAATGCCTCGGCACAGCATTTGCCAGAGAGAGAGAGAGAGAAGGATGATGTGCAACAGAGCTGAGTATGCTACCAACAACTTCATTTTCATTTAAGCCTCAGCTGGGCCCCAGCATGGTTTGGATCCAATCTTCATCCATAATGAAAGTCATTACCAACTTCTCATGGTCCTGCATGTTTCGATGGCATGTTTTTCTCACCATGTCATCCTAAAAGTCATGTAAAATGGAGAAAATGTTTACTGAGCAGGGAAGCTGGTTTTGCACCAGAAAACTGGAAAGCTCTATGATTGTAGCAGTTTTCTATAATTGGTGTGATTTAAAAGACAGAGCCAGTCCACCCACCACCACCTCCTCTCTCAGCTGAAATGGTTTAGAACCAAGGGTTCCGTTTGCTGAGTGAAAATAAGCCTAACAACAATGATATGACTGTCATTGTCGACTCTAAAACAGCTTTTGGAAGGGTTGTGTAATGTTAACCTTCAGTGTTTAACACTGTATATATACAAGCCCAACCATACCACAAGGACAACCAAATTCTGTGTGTAGAAGCTCCAAGGTTTGCAACAAATAATAGTATTCAAGTTAAGTTATAATCCTTGCTAGACCCTAGTTCTTTTTAAGGCGTTCAGTGAATGCATAGTGGCAGGATCAGGATTGTACCTGCTGTCCCCTTTGGGGGATTTAGGGCTTGGGGGTTGTTATTGAGCATTTCAGTTATTCTGAAAGTTATTAAGCTCTTTTAAGATTAGAAGAAACATGTTTCTTTTTATTTGCTTATACATGGCATGAATACACGTGTATAGATTCATGGATATAAAAATTATTGCCTGGGATAATGACAGCGATAAATCATGCGTAGTATGGGTCAACCAGCAAAGTTGTGAGAGGGGCTACACAGCAATGAAAATAAGGTATTCAACAGCTGAACAAATGGAGAGGGTGCCGAAGACAGTGACAATTATCATCTGGGGTTTAGGGCCAACCTTGGCTGTCCCTGTTCCCATGCATTCCTCTGATGGTCTAAACTCTAGAGTCTAGTCACCCAAATTGCACATATGAAACTGCCTTATGTGAAGTCAAATTATTAGTCCTTCTAGTTCCATATCAACTGTACTGCTTCACAGCAGTCTCTTCAGAGTTTCGGAGGGGGGGTCTTTCTCAGGCCTAGGAAATAGGATTAGGGGTGACCTTCTGCATGCAAAACATGTGCTCCGCTACTGAACTACAACCCCACCCCAAAGTAGTCGGCTCCCTCTGTGCAATCAGGCAGGGTCCCTGATTGTACGTACAGAGTATGCGCGCATTGTATGCACATACAGTAGAGTGGTATGCACATTGTATGCACATATCCTTCATATGAGCATGTAAAAGTTGGGAGGGACTAAGTTGCATGATCCCAGTCTCTCTAGGCTACCCCGCCCCCACTAAAGCCCTTTTAGATTTCAGAGAGAGAGAGAGTGCAAGAACGCATTGTGGAAAATATGGCAGTGTGCAAGAGTTGTTAAAGGCCTGAGGCTTTGTGGCAAGGTCTTGGGGACAAGATTGGAACTGAGAAGAATAGAAGGAAGTGGTTTATACCTTTTAACCATGGTGATAGGAATTGTTACACTGAAACAGACTAAATATGAGGAGGGGGAGCAGGATCATGCCAGCCTGCTGAGTTTGGCCATAGTAAGGTATCCTGAACCAGACTGTAACTGATTTGTACATGAATGCCCCAACATTGCGGCCAAGAGATGTCCAGTGTTAGTGAGGCTGAGACCTGCATTGTTCAGGAGTTAATGCCCCCGAGTGTCCAGCAGCCGAACACTGCCTATCTCCAACAGTTCAGAGGAAGCAGGTCCATCAGCAGCCTGGAGCAGATATTGAGAGCAGAGTACGGACAGGCTGGGAATCCCAGCCTGGGATTGTGAATCTATTCAAAGGCAGAGAACCAGAAATAGGATTCAAGGGATTCAATTTCTTCAGGACCCTGGACAGGTCCCAGGAAGCAGGTGAGCTTTTCCAACAAGGGCTTAGTTAGGGTTAACTGAGCCCTTAAATACTCTCCAAACTTACTGCCAGGGATGAGGACTCCAGTAAAATGACTCGACTCGCAAGTGCGACTGAGTCACTTTTTTCCCTGACTCGGACTCAGACTCATGACCCACGGACTCGCACTTGAACTCGCAACTCATGGGACTCGCACTTGACTCGCACTCGTGGGGGTAACGACTTGCCATTTCCAAGTCGTTTTCCTTTAATGGCCGGCGTCATCAATCAGCAAGCAGTTTGGCGACACTCACCACAACATAGGCAGGCAGACAGGCACAGTGGAGACCTCAGAGGAGGAGGGCAACGAGGAGGGAGGGTTTTCGAGCAGATGGGGTGGGAGGGGTCAGGGAAGGCAAGCCTTGCTCAGAGTTTTTTTTTCTTGGCGTTTTTTCACCATTGGCCACAACTCCGAGGGGATGGTAGAGGTGAAGGAAGGCAAGGCTGCTGCAGTGATTCCTCCTCATTGGCCAATACTCTGAGCCCAAGGGATGCTCGGCTCAGCAAGGGGAGGGGGCAGAGAGAAGCAATACAGCTCCGTGCGGGTTATCGAGGGGTGGGGTGGGAGGGGTCTGGGAAAGCAAGCCTGGCTCAGAGATTTTTCCTTTCTTTTTCTCGCTGTCTGTTCGCCATTGGCCACAACTCTGAGCGCAAGGGGAGGGGGGAGGAACAAAACAGCTCCACGCGGGTTTGAATGTGGACACTACACTTGTTTTTCCCAAGCCAGATGGGTGGTGACAAGACTGAGAGGTGAGGGGAAGGGCATAGGGGAAGCTAAGTGGGTGCTTTGGAAGCCTCAGAGGTCCCTACACACAGCCTACACAGACCCCCACTCACCCACCCCATTTTCAGGGGGGGAAAGCCACTTTCCCCAAAGTGACTCGACTCGTGACTCGGGGTTTTTGGCCTTACTCACACTTGACTCACACTCATGCAAAAATGACTTTCACTTGACTTGTACTCATGCACAAAAGAACTCTCACTTGACTTATACTCACACCAAAAATTTTGGCATGGACTTGCACTTGAACTCGGACTCGTGCAAAAATGACTCACACTTGCACTCGTGACCTAGTGACTTAGATACATCCCTGCCCCTTACCAAGAAATGGAGAGATGCCATCAGACTTGTAGACTAACACTTCATTGCCTCTCCATTATCTCATACCAGGTATACTGTCAGTAGTGCTGAGAGCCCAGTGGGGCATGAAGTCATTGGTGGTGGTGGTGAGGGTATCTGGCATGGTCATTATAGTTAAGTCAGACTGGCCAATGCCCATTTAAGATGACAGTGGTTATGTACTGTTCAGGTCATTAACTGCTCTGCATGGTAGGGGGGGAATTGGAGGGAACACTGCTCAGCAGAAACGTCACTGCTGAAAGGGTGGCCCACGTGATAATTGTGCTCTTCCCATACCTTGAAAATATGATCAAGATGTGCATATTTTATCTTCTGTCATTTGCAGCTAATAAGTTAGGTGAGAATAAAGTGCTTATTCTGGTCATCACCTGCTTAATGATGTCACTTCCTGCTTAATGATGTCATTTCTGGTCCTCAGCAGGCACCATAGATGCTAACTCCAGCCCTCTGGATGAAACAAGTTTGATACCCCTGGAGTAGAATGTCTGAAGAGGGCTAATCCACACATTTACAGCGCAACCCGACTTAACTTTTGTGCCAGTTTAACCAGCGGCGCAGCGAGAATGGGAGGCCCCAGAACGGAAAAGGGATTCAAATCCCCTCCAAAAGAGGAATTCAAAGGGGATTTGAATCCCTTTTCCGTTCTGGGGCCTCCCGTTCTCGCTGCGCCGCTGGTTAAACCGGCATAAAAGTTAAGTCGGATTGCGCTGTTAGTGGCATATGAGATGCCTTTCTGGAGTGCTTTAATTACAACAACAATATTGCCCTTTCAATAGCAACTGACCTGACCCTCTGACTCCTTGCTTAGCTAGCAAACAAAAACTTACCTCCTCCTTCTCAACTTTCCTACCTCCTGTTCCCCTTCTAGCTTGCTCCTACTTATCCAATTAAAAACAGAAGGATTGGTTTTGAGTAATTCCAGAGACACTCCGGCCTGGCCCCAGACTACAACTATAGCTTAGAGACCTTTCGGCAGGGCCTCAAGACATTTTTATTCAGGTTGGCGTTCGATGGCCGACATGGTGGGCTGGCTTTTTAATAAATGCAATCATAAGGTGACCCACTGGGTTTGTTTGTTTTAATTGTTTTAAATACCTGTTTTAATTGTTTTTATTGTATTGTATTGTATTATGTATTTTAACATGTTTTAATTGTAAGCTGCCTTGATTGCCCTTATCGGGAGAAAGGCAGGGTAAAAATTCTTTTATTATTATTATTATTATTATTATTATTATAATATAATATAATATAATATAATATAATATAATATAATATAATATAATATAATATAATATAATTATTAGAAGCCGCTTTTCTTCCCAATCATGTAGTACCACCCAAAAGATAATACATCTTAGATTGGTTAGAATTCACGGGATAAAAGGCCATGGCAACAAAGAAACAAACAAAAACACAGTAAAAAAACACATTCAAAAACACGTTAAAAACAGTATTAAAACTGTATTAAAAACTGGTAACAGCAACGTTTCGAACCAGATTGTACTGGTCTTTTTCAACCTGGTCCCTTAGTGGCATGGGACAGAATGGAGGACCACTAAGGGAATGCCATTAAGGGACCAGCTTGAAAAAAGACCAGTACAATCTGATTCGAAACGTTGCTGTTACTTAATAGTTTTTAATACTGTTTTAATACTGTTTTTAAACATGTTTTGAACATGTGTTGTTGTTGTTTTTACTGTGTTTTTAGCTGTGTTTGTTTCTTTGTTGCCATGGCCTTTTAGCCCGTGAATTCTAACCAATCTAAGATTATTACTGGCCATGAAAACCTAAAATTGTAGATAATACATCTGGGTTTTTTCCCCAAAATGTCAAGGTTTCTTTTAATTTCAGTTATAATGCCTCTATTTCATTTCCATTATTATTGTTATAGCAAATACAAAAATGTAAAACTACTATTATAAAAAAGAAGACATTTGTCTTTTGGCATATGTATGTAGGTTCCAGGTTTGTCTGAGCCCAGACCCGCAAGAACGGTTAGTTTCCCTATGCTCTCCACACATTCTCTCAGACACCTCATCTGAGTATTTTATGAAATTCATATCACAAATACCATATGCACACCTTTCCCACATAATCTTAATGATCTTCATGTAGCCATCTAAAACCCAGATGTGAAGCATGACCATCCTGTAACTTTCAAGTGTAAATCCAGATCCAAAAGTCACATATACTGTATTTACCTCTGAATAAGTTCTGACCTCATTGAGATTCAATGTGACCAAAATTTCACAACTTATACTGCTTAACTTTTTAATTCTCCTTTCTCAAGCAATTATTTCTTCAGCATCCCTGTCTTGCTATTGATTAGCGCAGTCCTAGTAAATGATTTCTTCTCTTAATTATGTTCTTCTACTAATTAATTTCTGCTGAAGTTTCTTCCTCTTGGTCTGAAAACACTTTTTATTTAATCTTTTTTTTTTACTGCCAGTGACCCTTGCTTATATCTATTCTGTTTTTTTAAGTATAATAAAAGAAAAAAGTGCTATACAAATAATATGTATGACTAATAGAAGAAGGAAAGCAAACAAAACAAATAAGTCACAATCCCACACATTGATACAATCACTAGAGCTGCAATCCTGTGCACACTTACCTGGGAATATGCTCCATTGGAGAACAAGATCTACTTTTGAGTAAACGTGCATAGGATTGTACTGTGAGGTCCACTGAAATCAGTGCACTTAAGCATATTACAGTAACTGTGTGTTAGTCCACAATCATAGCACATAGGAATGAGCAATCCCTTGAAAGTTAAACGCTTTCCATGCCATTGATTTCAGTGAGGTAAACACTTAAGCCTTCCATTAAAATGGAGCTTCGAGATTCTTGATGATGGAAGGATTGTGCCAGTGTTACCATCATGAATAGGGGTTCTGTATTTCCTATTCCAGCTACTGAGGATAACTATTTCCTTCCAAACTATCAAAGAATTGTTTGAGCAGTACCCGTGGTCTTCATGTGCCTTCATTGTCTGCAGGACATATATATGTTTTTCATGCCCTACTGCAGGCTCTACCAAACCAGTTCTGCAGGGTTTGGGGCCAAAACTTTTGGCATGCTTCAAACTCAACTGGAGAAAACCTGGTTGCTTTGGGGGAAAAACATGAAGGATGAATGGATATACACAAACATTTATATAGCAGGGAAGGGGCTTTAGCTCAGCAATAGAGCATTTGTGTTGGAAGCAGATGTCCCAGGTTCTTTCCTGAGTTAAAAATGATTTCAGGTAGCAGAACCAAGAAAGATCTCTGACACCCAGGTGGTGAGCTACTGCCGCTCAAAAGAGCAATGCCGGGGTAGGCGAACTAATGGTCTGATTCAGTACTGTATAAGGCAAATGAACAAACTGTCCCTCTCTTTCTTGTGATCACATTTGGAAGTGTCACCACCAGCAATATGTCCCTGGAAAACAGTTAGTGTGAGCACATGCCCGCAGTTCAAACTTCTGGTAGAATCACCTCTGAATGTTCTCTCTCATATTTTTTGAGGGTCACTGTTTTAAACTCTCATGCCTCAATAGAAATTAGTATAAAGCAGCTTCATTCTTGAAGGACTTCATGATTTCTCTATCATAACTGAAGAGCTATGTTTTCCTAGCAAAATTACTTCAGTGGATCACAAAAGTAAAAACAAAACGTGAGTTTGATGAGATGGAAAATCCAGTCTCCAATGCATACAATGGCTGCAATTGTATGCATACTTGCCTGGGAGTAAATCTCATTAAATTCAATGGCTATACAGTGCACTGTATACAGTTGTTATTATTATTATTATTAACAACAGTATTTATATATCGCTTTTCAACAAAAAGTTCACAAAGCGGTTTACAGACAAAATCAAATGATTTAAAATGGCTCTCTGTCCCAAAAGGGCTCACAATCTAAAACAGATGCAGACCACCACCAGCAAACAGCCACCAGAAAAGAGACTGTGCTGGGGTGAAAGGGGGGCAGTTGCTCTCCCCAAGCTAAATATAAGAGGAGCACCAATTGAAGAAGTGCCTCTTGCCCAGTTAGCAGGGGTTGACCCACATCTTATGCAAGGGTCAGTACATAAAGCCAAAATCGCGTATAGTCAAAACTCCCTTAAAGCCAACAAATGCATACTGTCTCTTTGAGAACTAAAAGCACAGTATGAGAGAGACAGGAACTGAGGGAACTGCAGCTTCATTCTCTCGTTTCAGGCTTGCTCGGGGGCATAAACAGAGCAAGTGGAATGGCGGGCAAAGTTGTCCATGCTTTTTAAACTGTAGTTTTTCTCTATCTTTTTTTTTGGGGGGGGGGAAGCACGTATACTTGAATTCATGCAAGTCAGTTGTGAGTAAGCTGCGGGCCAACTGTACCACTTTTTCTTATATAACATAAAAAAGAAGATGAGGAAGAAGCTGTGTTTCCTAGCCATGGAGTCAAAGCATCAGAAAACCCCACCAAGAGCCAGATTATATAACCTCTATAATTAGACTGCCTCTAATTACAATGCTTACTTTTCCTGATCAATTTGTGATCTTTGGATCTGTAATTAAACTTTCAGAATGTCATATGGCTCACAGTATACTTCTCTCCTCCTACCTCGGCATACTCCTACAAATACTGTACTGTGTCCTCTTCAGATATTTACATTTTTTAAAACTCAGCCTTACTCGCCTTCTCTTATTGAACGATGCCCTGTACTCAGTAGTTAGGGGAGGGATTCAGTTCTCTTCCTTTGGGGAATTCATGTTTCATGAGGGCTCTGCTAATGGTAGGTGCTGGGAAATCTTTTCCATATGCTTTTAAAACAGCTTTTCTACACCTCAGTGAGAGAGTGTTCAGAATCCAAAACTTCCTCTCTCAACCAGACCATGTATTATGCTGTCATTTCCTGACAATTAATTCTCAAGTCTTTGGAAACCTTTCATTCAGGCGTTTCCCAGGAGGACCATACAGAACAGTGAAATTCCAAGCATGTGTTCATGCAAAAATGACTGATTCTGATATTAGGCTGCAATCGTATACACTCTTACCTAGAAGTAAATCTCATTGAACTCAGTGGAACTTACTTCTGAGTAGACATGCATAGGCTTCCATATCCAAAAGGGGACAGGGTGCTTATACAGGCTTTAACCATTGTTTTGAAGAGGGAAGTTGGGCAGGTGCAGCTTGTTGCACCCTTCCATGATGAGCTGCACCTGCCCAACTTCCCTTTTCTAAACAATGGTTAAAGCTTTTAAAGGTGTAAGCACCCTCTCCCCTTTTGGATATGGGAAGCCATGACTCCTTTCTGGTGATTCAGTCATAGCCTATTATTAGGCTTACCAGATCTCCAACCGGGACAGAGTGCTAGACCTTTAGGAGAAGGAATGTGGACAGGTGTAGCTTGTTAAACCCTTAGAGCACAATCCTAGGCATGTCTACCCAGAAGCAAGCCCCACTGAACACAATGGGGCTTGCTTCTGAGTAGACATGCCTAGGATTGTGCTCTAGGACTTAACAAGCTACAACCTGCCCACATTCCTTCTCCTAAAGGTCTAGCACTCTGTCCTGGTTGGAGATCTGGTAAGCCTACCTATTATGGCTTAGGAAGATATTCTCCTTTCTCAGATGAACATCACTGAGTACTGCCAGGGGCTCTGTGCTTTCCAAAGATGTTGGACTTTTCCTCCAACACAGCATCTTTGTTCAAGAAAAAGGTTATACCTCTTGAATGTCTGCCAATTTCTACTAAATGAACAAGAGCTTTACAAAACATTCCAACACCCAACACTAATGAGTAGAGATTTAAGGTTACCAGGCCCTGCTCCTGTGCACATAAATTCAGCAGGTGAAGCTTCTTCTGGCATGGAGGTGAATAGTGGGAAGGGCCTCTAGCTGATAACATTCTTTGAGTCATGTTGCTGTTAAACAATTATTTCTTATTTAAAATACTGTATTTCTAGGTCATCTTTCAGCTCCATTGAAGGGAAAATCAAAGTGGCTTACAAGACCTCAATGAAGCAATGTTAAAACCACTTTAGAGCAACAGTAAATAATTGCAGTAGAAGAAAGCAATAAGATACATAATGGGAAAACAGAGCAATCCTATACATACTGACTCAGAAGTAAGCCCCACTGTGTTCAGTGCAGCTTGCTCTCAAGTAAGGAGTACAGCCTGCAATTGCAGGCACACTTTCTCTTCTCCATAGACATGCATATGCTTGCCCTGCAAGAAACTCTGGAGAAAGCTAACCAAAACAAACAAAAATAGTAATAGGTTTAGTTTTTCTTTTTTAAAGTGACAATGCTATTTGATGGCATGGAAGTCTGAAGTTGCACACAACGTGCACACACATACATGTGGTTTTGATTTGGGAGATGGGGTGATCTCTGCATTGGGGCCAGGAAGGAATTACTGTTCCAGGCCAACATGGCCAGAGACTCTCATGTTTTCTGCTTTATCTTACAGGAAGTGGCTTGGCTGTCGTGTCTGAGTCACCCTGCAACAATTTACTTCACAGGAACATTTCTGCAATTGGTCTGCTCTCCATCTGAGGCCCAGTGGGAAGGACTGCTGCAAGCTCTTTCTCATAACTCAAGACAGAGACTTTTAAATCTACCCACTGGCGTCGCTGCTGCATGGCGTGGGGGCAGGATGGATGGGGTGATGCAGTGGGAGGTGGCCGGAGGGGGTGACGCGCCAGGGGGTGACGCGCTGGGAGTCCTGGTGTACACCCTCCCGGCGCGTCACCCCCCTCCTGGTGCGTCACCCCCAGAAGAGCAGCAGGCTGAACCGCATCTTCTTCGGCAGCTCGGCTGCTTCTAAATAGGCCAGGCAACGCTTTGAGCGGCATGCGCACAATGCAACTCGAAGCCTTGCCCTCAGAAGGGCCGAATGAAGACCCAATTGAGTCTTCGTTCGGCCCTTCTGAGGGCAAGGCTTCGAGCTGCATTGTGTGCATGTGCTGCTCGAAGCCTTGTCCAGCCTACTTAGAAGCGGCTGAGCCGCCGAAGAAGACGTGGCTCGGCCTGCTGGCGTGTCACATCACCCTCTCCGTGGGGCGAGTACCGGGGAGGGTTGACGTGGCTGGGGGGGTGACGCGGATGGGGAGTGGGGGTGACGCGGGTGGGGGTGATGCACTGAGTTGGCCAACCCCTCGCCCAGGGTGATGCACCGGCTCGTGATGCCGCTGAATCTACCAATGATTTGGAAGTCAAGGCAGCAATGGCAGCTTCTGCCCCTTTGCTTTCTGGTCCTGTTGTCCTCCCTCCTTCCTCACCTGCACACCAAAGAAGTGGGGTGGATGTCAAGATTGGGAGCAAATGGTCAGGAACAGCCGAAGTTACTTTGTCTCCCACTGTATAAGGAGATTTAAAGGTGTGTCTCTGGTGCCCAGGTTACAAAATGATAACCCTAGAGCAGACCTGGGCATTGTATGGCCCCAGGGCCACATTCAGTCCTTTGGGTGTCCCTGACTAGCCCGCGTGAGGTTTAAAGGAAGACACAGAGAAACTAATTAAGGTAAGGGCAGGGTATAAATGTAATCAATATTTTTTCCAAGGAGCTCAAAGTGGTATACTTTGGTTCTTCCTTTAGCTTTGCAACACTCCTGTGAGGTAGGTGAGACTAGCCCAAAAGAGATCAATTCTAAAATCAATCAGTAATTTTCAAGGTTCAGTGGGGATTTGAACCCAGGACTCCACATGCCCGTCCAACACCAGCTACTGGGGGTCTTGGGGCAAAGCCTTGCTCTGAGTCTCCCATGCTACCTGGCCGGCCTCTGATGGTGCATTGGCTGCTACCACAGCCACCAGTACTGAGGTTTCAGGGATCAGCCTGGTCAGTTGTGTCCTTTGATGGGCATGGGCCCTCAGTAAGTGCCCAACCTGGCCATCCCCTTGTAGCGGAAGAAGATCCAGAAGACTGGCGGGAGCCAAGGATGGTGTCAGCAATGGACCCTTGTTGACAGATCCAGGCAGCAAGGAGTTAACAGATGAAGATTTGGACTTTGACAGGATGGAACAGCAAGGGGTTAACACCCAGGACTGCGTGGGTGGAGGCACACCTTGTTGCCAGTAGGGTGTGTCTCACAGGTGTTACTACTAATTAGGACTTTAAGAAATAAGCCAGGACTTTGGTGCAGGGATTGCAAGCCCCCCCAGCTGTAGTGTCAATTAGCACTAATTGGGACTTAAGGGTATAAAAAAGGGCACCAGTGCAGTATGAAGAAACTTGTCCCAGGGACATGCTGCTGGATTGCTAAGTGATGATGGAATGCTGGTTGCCAGAAGGACCTGATCCTCTACAGAACGTGTGGCTGGAGGCTCTGCTGGACTAGAGAAAAGACTGCCATTCCCAGCTGACAGAGAAGAAGAAGAAGAAGACTAAACACCAGACTTCTGGAAAGACTATGCTCAGCTGGAGGACACTGTGCTGACGAAGGAGTAAGAGGCCTGACTGCTACTTGACTGGACAGTAGCTAAAAGAGCCTGGTTTGAGGTAGACTTTTTGGGAGAAAGAAGATAGCAAGGGGCTTATTTCTGTTGACTTGATAAAACAAGTACAAGGCTTATGTCTTATTTCTGTTGACTGAGTTACAGAGGGATTGCTTGGCATTAGGGAGAATATATGGGTGTTAGAGATAAGGGTTGCTTGTAAAGCAATAAATTTTGTTAACTGTCTGTCTGTCCAAGTTCAGTTTTCTTTTTTGCGCACAGCAAACTGACTCGGAGTGCTAATTAGCCGAAGCAGCAAAGATAAGGGAAATCTGAGGAAATTGTTAAATGGAATAAAAAGCAGCTCCTAGGAGTGGAACTTGGGTCAGAACAAATTGGGTTAACAGGACACCTCTGATGCTATCCCTGTCTAGTACCCTAACCATGGCTACATGCTGGCTCCCAGTATCCACACCATGCATCCATGCAAGGTGTAACTTCCTCACACCAAAATGTGCTACTTCATTTACTGTATGTCAAGTAACAATGTAAAATAGTAGATAATCTGAAGATTGCAGACAAGTGCCTTATAGCAATGGACTTTTATTCGTTGCAAAAGTAGTTTTGCCTGAAGGAGGATCTGATAAGAGAGGAACTCAGAACAGTAGCCTACTTCACAGGGATGTTGTGAATAAGAGTGATTTGAAGTACTTTGCATGCTAAGAGAGCTATATAGGTCTCCCAAAAGAAGGCGGGATGATAAATATGGGTTTATCAAGCAATTCTTGTCTTGCTTGGTACGGGTGGCAATGTTATTGTAAACAAAGACAGTCCAAAGATACCCCAATCTGCCACCGCCCTCACGCACACTGCCCCCAGAAAAAAAAAAACAGAAGCAAACCAAAAAAACTTGCAACCACTTACTTCGCTCTTTCCCTCGTGATTCTTTTTGACAAAACAGGAAGTGGGCCTCATGCATTGCTATGCTGCAGGGTCTTTGTAATACTCTCCACTGCTTTTGCTGGTTTGCAGCTGGGTTTACACACTCTACCTTCTGTGGTGTGATATAGGCAAGACTGCTAAGAAGTCAAATCTAGGCTGATGCTGCCTCCCAGTGGTTACTAAGGACAGTCCCATTCTCTGATCTGAAGGATGAACAGAGCATTCATTACAAGTAATATTGTCATTAACTATCCTTGTACTTATGCATTTCATAAGTGTCAGTGTGGTGCACTAGAAGTAGGATGCTGATGTGCACAAACATCAGGTTTTATGTAGAAAAAAGAATTTCATTGTACATGAGGAACTTGTTGTAGCAATTCTTGTCTTGGAAGGTATGGGTGGCAATGTTATTGTAAACAAAGATAGTCCAAAGACCCAAATCTGCCACCCCCACAAAAAACCCACAAGCACAAAAACAACAACACCACACACCCTTGCAGTCACTTATTTCACTCCTTCCCGCATGATTCTTTTTGGCAAAACAGGAAGCGTAGATCATGCTGGAAGGAGTGAAGTAGGTGGCTGTTTCTCTACCCCTACCACTACTCCCTAACACACAGTCCCGTGAAGTTTAAAGGGACCACTCAAGGTAGGAGTAAGATGCTGGGTGCATGGATTTTCGGGAGCAGGCAGAGATGTTCTGCTTCCTTATTCACTCGCCTCATTTCTTCCTTGTATGGTCCAAGGAAATACACCTTTCTCTCTTTATATGTACCTGATCCATTCGTGAAAACAGCTCTTATAGTGAAAATCTGGAAAACAAGTACAATTATTACATTAATTTCAATGAGAAAAATGCTAACTCATTCCAGACACACTCCAAATTCACCAAGGCTTTTCCCCATTCAGCTGCCTATCCAACAAAGGGACGAACAGGAAAGAGAGAGCGTACTAACTACTAGGCCCTATGTCCGAGGCCTAACCCGCCTGCTCTGCCAGATGGAGTCCCAGACGAACCAGGGAGGCGGCAGGATCCAACACTCAGCGAGGTTGGCATGGGAATGGGACCACCTGGCGAGTCAAGCCCTGCCCCACGCAATGCCGCATGGCCTGAGCGGCTGCGGGAGCCAGGCCTGACTCTGAAAGTATCAACCCTCACCCCGCCACGAATCAGCTTCATTCAACCCCAGTGGCCAAACAGCCAAACGCTGGCCAGCATGGGCCAGGGTCTTCGAGCAAGGCAGCTGGAGCTGCAGCAATGCCTCGCAGGATCAGGGCCTTTGAGGGAGGAAGTGCTCTCTCTTTCCTGTTCGCCCCTTTCCCTTTGTTGGATAGGCAGCTGAATGGGGAAAAGCCTTGGTAGAATGTACCTGTTGCAACCAGTCCAGGCTATAAGACCAGACAGGGGGGCCACCTACCTGCCCCCAGAGAACACTAAACCTCACGGGTTTCTATTAACCCCCACACACACACACACACACACACACACATAGTAGTATCTGCAGAGTGAAGGGACAACAATCCAATAAACTAGTGTTTCTCAAACTGTGGGTCGGGACCCACTTGGTGAGTTGCGACCTGATTTCTGGTGGGTCCCGCAAAGCCTACAATGAATACATCAGTCATGGAAAGGTCAGATATGTAATTGCCTCAAGCCCTGAGGCTGTTCAAAAATCAGATTTGCCTTGCAAGTTGCCTTGCAGATTTGCCTTGCAAGTTTTGCCTTGCCTTGCAAGGAGCGGAGCTCCTGCAGTTTGCTTGCAAGTTTGTGTAAATAGAGGGAGATAAATGTTTGAGTGTCTTTTTTTTCTGGTGTGTTCCCCCCCCCCAAGTCTGTCAATGACAGGTAGTGGGGGCCGGTGAAGGCTGGGTCGCATAACTAAGCCCCTTAAGCCTTGAGGCTATTCGTTAAGGTTGCATCATTATGAGAAATGGATTGAGGGTGTGTTTTTTTGTTTTTGCAAATAAATAAAAATTACTTGTAAATAAATAAATAATGTCTTCCTAGATCACCTTTTTTAAGTCTCGTAAAGCTAGGTGGGACCTGATAGTGTCATTTTAAAAAGTGGTCCCAGTACTAAAACGTTTGGGAACCACTGACAAACCTCCCAGTAAGCAGGGACGAGGCAGACTATGGGCTGAATAGAACCTGTTTTATTTAAAGATTTAAACAGCGGTAGGAGAAGAGAGGGGGTGGGGTCAAAAGTGATAGCAGGTTGAGGGAACACGTGATTTTGGAGGCCACAGTACAGTACTGTATAATAGAAAGGGTTACTAAAGGTACAATTACCAGTAATGTCCAGCAGATGGAGCCGCAACACTACTCAATGTGCTTGACTTGCACATGCAGGATTTGTTTCATTTTCAGCCTGCCTTTTAACCTCCTTGCCACCGCACCACACCCACCCCAGTTTTTCTCCTTTTGTCAAATGATCGACACCACAGTCTCTCATTACTTGTCCTTTTCCATCCATGGTGGTGATTCCCCAGCATTTTAAATAAACAGACTTTTACTGTTTTGCCTGCCTGGCTTAAGTTCACCTGCAAGAGAGTGGATTTTCCAGGCCTCCAGCCATCACGTTTTGCTACTGGCTAGTTTTAAAGGGGGACCACCTGGATTTTGGGACTCTCTGTTAACCCAAGAAAGAGGTATACACACAAAAAAAGAGGTGTGCATCAGGGCCTATGCTATATATTTTTTTCTTAATTGTATATTATCTTATGGCCATAGTTATAAAATGGCTGCAGGCAAAACCGTTGTAATGAGCAATTGTTAGCTGAGAGGCTGAGGTATATGTCCAGAAAGATCATGTAATATAGCCTTCCTGGTACCGCTTCAGAACAGAGGTGACAAGTCTCATAATTCTTGCTTCCCAGATTCCCTGCCCAGAGAAATGAAGCATATGGAGAATAGTTCTACCCCAGCTAGGCTTACCAGATGTCCTGGATTTTCCAGGACTGTCCCAGTATCCCAGGTGCTTCCTGGCCGGCGTCCCGGCTGCCCCGGGAAGCCAGGATTGTCCCTGGAAAACCTGGGAGTCTTGATGCCATGACCGGGACTCACACAGGCGCACAGTGTGGCTGGAAGTTTCAGACTCGCCCATTTCATGGCCGGGAATTGAGCGACTCCGAAGATTGCAGGCGCACTGCATTTTAGGCAAGGTGGGTGGTATCTCAATCCTGGCCAGCCCCAAGATGCAGTGGGCCAGCTGGCAAGCAGCTGCAGGATATGGGGGGGGGGGTGAGCAGAAAACAGGAGGCGGCAACCAGTGGCAGCGGACAGCTTTAAAAATAAGAAAATACTTTTAAAAAGAAAGAAAATAGCGCCAAAATTTAAATAATTAATTTAAAAATGTGGCTGCAGGTGGAGGTGTCTTGCACCAATCAGTGCAGGGGTGGGGGAGGGCAGGGGCAGCCAGGTGGGTGGCCATTGGCCGACCCGGGCTGGGAGAGGGCAGGAATATCAGTGGCGCGCTCTGCTGATAGCCTCTGCCTATTCCCAGCCTGGTTCAGCCTTACTCTGCCACCTCAGATGTATGCTAGCTTCAGAGCTGGTGTGCATCTGAGGAGGCCCATAGGCCCTGGGCAGCCCTACATTCGGGGAAAGGGACGAACGTCTCCTTCTTCCAAGGTGTTCCTGGGCCGGGCTGCGGCAGCCCAGGAACAGGCTTAGGATACAACGGCCAGCCCTTTAGGCTGGTTGTGTATCCTTACACAGGATTGGGCTGTTTTCTCTCTTACACTATCAGGCTGAATTTGGCCACTACTTACCTGTGTCTTATTCCTTTCTTTTCTTTCCTACCACTGAACTCTTCCTTATTCCACTTTTTCATTGCCACACTGAATTCTGTTTTATTCCTTGTGTTTTTTTTTAATATCAGGCTCTATTTGGCCACTACTTACCTCTGGGCGCAATCCCATCCTACTTACGCCACCAGTGTAACCAGCGGCGCAGCGAAATCGGGAGGCCTCAGAACAGAAAGGGGATTCAAATCCCCTCCAAAAGGGGAACTCAAAGGGGATTTGAATCCCCTTTCCGTTCTGGGGCCTCCCATTTTTTCTGTGCCGCTGGTTACAACAGTGGCGTAAGTAGGATAGGATTGCGCCCTCTGTCTTATTTCCTTTTTTGCCTTCCCTTTGAGCTCTCCTTTATTCCAACTTTTTTTTTCATAGTATACGAGGTTCAATTTGGCCATACTTGGCTCATTCTTTTTCTGTCTTTTCTTTCTTACATTATCAGGCTCAATTTTGCTACACTTCTCTCTTTTATTCATTCATTTCTTTTTTTACATTATGAGGCACTATTTGGCCACTTTTGTTTTGTTGACTATTTTGTTTCCTACTGAGCTCTCCCTTATTCCTCCCCTCCCCCCACTATATCAGGCTTAATTTGTCCACTACTTACCTGTCTTTTTCCTTCTTGTATTAGTATTAGTATTAGTATTAGTATTAGTATTAGTATTAGTATTAGTATTAGTAGGCTTACCAGATTTCACAAACCTCCAACCGGGACACCCCCCCAGAACAGCCCCCCCCCGGCAAGGTAAATAATTAATGAATGTAAAATCAACGAAAAATCAACGAAAGTCAACGTAAAATCAACGACATTTTTGATTAAGTAGTTAAGTATGTAAAGAGGGCTCAAATTCCCCCCCCCTGCTGCGCGTAGCGTGGCCGGAATTATTTAATTAATGAAGTAAGTAAGGAAAGGGGGCGCGAAATGCGGCTGGAATTTTTTAATTAACTAATTAACTAAAGGGGGCGCAAAGCTCCCCCTCTTGCCACGCGAAGTACGGCCGAAATTTTAATTAATTAATTAATTTTTATATTAAAAAAATTAAAAATATATGTTGCTTACCTGGTCGCTGGTCGTCCTCGCGCTGATCCGGATGCGTACTGGGGCCGCGGCAAGCAGGCTTTTTTTGCGGCCTGGTCTCGCAGCGGCACCGGGAGAAACGGAGCCGCTGGGAGACCGGGCCAGCCTGCTTGCCTGGGCGGCACGAGCCTCCGGCAGGCTCGCACAACACGGGCAAGCAGGCTGTGATTCTCCCGGTGCCGCTGTGAGACCAGGCTGGTCTTGGGAGAAGCACAGCCTACTTGCCCGCGTTGTGCGAGCCTGCCGGAGGCTCGCGCCGCCCAGGCAAGCAGGCTGGCCCGGTCTCCCAGCGGCTCCGTGCGGTGCTGGTGGGAGACCGGGCCAGCCTGTTTGCCCGGGCGGCGCGAGCCTCCGGCAGGCTCGCACAACGCAGGCGAGCAGGCTGCGTTTCTTCCGGTGCCGCTGCCTTGGGAGAAACGCAGCCTGCTTGCCTGGGTTTTGCGAGCCTGCCGGAGGCTCGCGCCGCCCGGGCAAGCAAGCAGGCTGGCCCGGTCTCCCAGCGGCACCGCACGGAGCCACTGGGAGACCAGGCGAACAGCCTGCTTGCCCGTGCCATGCGCGCCTGCCGGAGGTGCGCGCAGCATGGGCAGCAGGCTGTCGTTCGCCCACTCCCTCACTGACTCTGTGCCGGTGAGAGAGTAGGAGGACGACACCCGCTCGCAGCTGCCGCCATCTTCTTTTTTTAAAACTTACCCGGGTGCCGGCAGCATCTTGGATCACGAAATCTCGCGTGATCCAAGATGTCGGCGCCCAAATCTCGTGAGGGCATCATGTCCTCACGAGATTTGGGTGCTGACATCTTGGATCGCGCGAGATTTCGTGATCCAAGATTCCGGCACCCGGTTAAGTTTTTTTAAAAACTTAAAAAAAGTTAAGACCGGGAATCAGACCGGACCAGACCGGGAATCGAGCCTGATTTCCGGGACTGTCCCGCCAAAACCGGGACGAATGGTAAGCCTAAGTATTAGTATTAGTATACCGCTTTTCAACAAAAAGTTCACAAAGCGGTTTACAGACAAACAGGGGTGGCTAAACTGCGGCTCTTGAGCCACATGTGGCTTTTTGACATATAATGTGTGGCTCTCTGAAATATGTTGGCTGAGCTCCTTTTTGCATCACCATTAATATAAAAGGTAAATAAGAAATTTTCAAGCTTTATAATTATTTACCAGGTATAAACTGTGAGTTCACTGGATTAAAGCATAAATTTGTGTGTGTGTGTGTGTGTGCGCGTACACACACACGTGCACACACACTTCTTGCTAGAAGTCACCCAATTCTTCAATTCATTTTTAGTTTTGATCTTCAAAGAGGATTTCTTGAAATTGGGTCATTACCGTTTAAAAATGAATGGAATGTAAGCAATGATGTCAGATTATCGCAGGTCTTCTGAGCTGCAAATGCTACAGGATTAAGAGAATTAGGCAGAACATAGTAACCAGAGACTAAATGGCAGGTGAGTGTCACTGCTTGTTCAGTGGTCTCTCAAACAGGAAATATGCATTGCAGTACACATCTATTACATAGTCTGATTCATTAAGTAACATTGTAATATTGCAACAGCATGCAAACTAGACCTGTATGAGAACAATAGGTTTGAGTAGATATATTCATCCCCACCAGTAGGGGGAGCTGTCACTTATTCAGTTCCTAGTTTTAAATACTTGTAGATTCCTCCCTCCTAGATGTCTTTTTAGCTTCTTTTACTTGTCTTCTTGTTCTGCCTAAACAACAATGGCTGCAGTTCCTTCCATGTTGCAGCAAAGTTCTTAACAAAACTTAGCTCTGCTGTGATTAATGTTTTTTCCCCCACAGCATTACAAAAGAAGGATC
This sequence comes from Plestiodon gilberti rubricaudatus, assembly GCA_026170595.1. Lineage (NCBI taxonomy): Eukaryota > Metazoa > Chordata > Lepidosauria > Squamata > Scincidae > Plestiodon > Plestiodon gilberti. The sequence continues at coordinate 226,154,008 of JANXHW010000002.1, forward strand.
ATTTTATAGGCACTTTGCTCTCCCTCTGACCTAGTTAGCGGTGGTGTCTTGCAGGTAAATTTCCTTTAAACTACATGATCAAGCTAAAAATACAGGACACATTGGGCTGAATTTGCTCCCACCATAACTCTACAAAAGTCCCAGATACTACAATAGCAAATTATACCCACTAAAATGGAAACTTTAACCTATTTAAAGTACCAGGTAGATGAGAGAGAAGGTATTTGATGTATTTGCTCCTTACTTATAGAATGCACACCACAAAGATAATAATCCTTCATTTTGACAGCTGGCCTGTTTCCTTCCGATAATTTGATTTAGCATAGAGCAGATCTTTTTGATAACCTTTGAGATTAGAGTGCCCTTCTTACATGTATACCACATCTAACGTAATGAGTGCCCTCATATTCAGTATTCTGCAACACTGTAAACTGAATTCACTGAGGCCGCAATCCTATACATGCTTACCTGGGAGTCAGTCTCCCATTGAACTCAGTGGGCTTACATCTGCGTAGCCATGCATAGGATTGCTCTGTGAGAGCCTGATTTGATGTATCTGTATTTCAACATAAATCAAGTTCATTGGGACTTGCTCCTAGCTAGTCTTTTGAATAAACCATAGTAAATGAACAAAGACTGTGTTTACCTATGAGTTTCAAAATACTCCATTTACATTTTGTTTTGGCTTGCAAGATGGAATGAAGACCAAACTATAAGTTATGCTAAGTAAGAGCCTTGGCCCTGACATGTTTATTTTTTCATCCTTAAATAGTAGTCATGGGGGGGGGGGGCAAACTAGATCAGGGCAATGGCGTGGAAGAAGAGGGGCTGTAACCCTTTGCCACTTCCACAGTCCCGATCTGGATCATCCTTCTCCTGCAACTGTAATTTGCCCTTGGAGAGATGCTCCTATTGACATCAATAGGAGCTATCTTCACGGGGCAAGTAGTAGGGGCTGCTATTTAGGGAAGAAAAATCACATTAGGCCAAGCAGCATGTGTAGCTTGACTCTGAATCTCTTGGGAGCTGCAGGTGAGCAAAACAAACCCTTGTGTCTTGCTTTGGGAAGCACCCCACTCTGGGGACCCCAAATGATTCAACCCAACTTCTCCTTCTAGGAGCAAGTTTGTTCCCTTTTAAATGCCCGCTTCGACTGAAAAACACCTCAAATAGTTAATGCCGTGTGTAAAAATGAAAGCCGAACTCAGATGGACAATTAACCAAATTTATTGCTTTACAGCAATCTTTATCTCCCTAACACCATAAATCTCCTAAAAGCAAAAGACCCTTCTGCTAAACAGAAACAAGTCTATCTCCCCCTCAAACCAGTCTCTTTTGGCAGCAGAGTTGGCTTCTTTCTCCGTTGGCTCGGCGTCCCCCAGCTGGGCGTCCTCCTTCCGGAAGTGCAGCATCACTGGCGTGCAGTCCTCTTCTCTGTCAGCCGAGAGTGGCAGTCCTTCCTCCAGTCCAGCAGCGTCCTGTCGTCGCTCGGAAATCCGGCAGCATATCCCCATGGCGAGCTGGCAAGGCTCCCTCCTGCTCCTACTGCTGCTGCTTTTATACTCTTAAGTTCCAATTAGTGCAAATTGGGTGCAGCTGCGAGCCACACCCATTGCACTCAAAGTCCCAGTTTCTTCCTACTTAGTAGCAACACCTGTGGGCCACGCCCAATTGCTTTCAGGTGTGCTTCCACCCACACAGTCCTGGGTGTTGACCCCTTGCTGCCCAGTCCTGTCAAAGTCCTGTCAAAGTCAAAGTCTTCATCTGTTAACTCCTTGCTGCCTGGATCTGTCAACAAGGGTCCACTGCTGACACCACACTTGGCTCCTGCCAGTCTGCTGGATCCTTCCACTACACCTTGTAGCCCTATTTACCCCCTTTAATTCTGGTGATGATTCATTAATTGCTACATTCTGTATCTATATTAAAGTAGCCACTTTAATGCATAGATATCTGACATCTAAGTGTTGGATGTGTGCTGAGCCCGAGCTCTAATTCATACATACTTCATTGTAGAAAACCTGCAACATTCAAACATCAAAGGAAAGCAATTGAAGAGATGTGCGGAACCCAGCACACATGTTGGTGGATGTCTGCAGACACTGGCGTCACTACAGGGGGAGCGGAGCTGTAAGTTCTTTTCACTGCTTTGAATGGGTTGGAACGTGTGGGGGTGGGGCACTTCGTTCTTCCGTGTAACGGAGGCTCCAATCACGGAAGAACTTACAGCTCCGCCCCCCCCTGTAGTGTATCCGCCCCCCCTGTAGTGTCTGCAGATCCCTTACGGCTCAATCCTAAAGGTGCCTAGCGCTGCTAGAATGAACATTGCAGCTGCACTAGGCCCTTTCTGGCTGTCACAAAAGGTGACATGCTTGAGCTGGTGGCCAGCTCCTTGCATCTGCGGCCACCGGACACCTGCCAGCACAGATAAGTGTGCACAGGGGGCAGGAGTGAGGCAGGGGTGGGTGGAACAGGGCGGCGATGGGGGGGTGAGGAGGACAAATCTGGATAAGGAAGGGGGTGGGTTCAGTGGAAGCGACACCCACTGCATCCTAACCCCCTTCCCAGCCTCGGTCCCCCACCCTGTGTCCATGCAGACTTGTACCAACTGTAGAGCAGGCACAGATCCAGTGCCTGCTCTACAGTTGGTACTCACTGAGTACAGTTGGATCTCACTGAGTAGATCCAGTGGCCCAGCAGGGGCTTACCCCAGAGCAAGAGAATAAATGTTCGCTTACCCCAAGGAGGCCAAAACTCTCCTGCGGGATTGTCACCCCCGCATAAGGCCAGCCACAGATGGGCCAGCCCACTGCTGCGTAGCCTGTCGCAGGAGCTGGCAGCGGTTGGAGCCAGCAGAATGTACCATAGCAGCATGTGCCCCTGCGCTGCCTGAATCCCCACAAATGCTGTCCCTGCACATACTCATGCGCACATGCTCCCCCTGGATGAAGGGGGACAGTAAATGAATGTATTGGAAAATGCGGAAGACTTCCCCCGAGGAGATAGGGTGTGGTGTTAGCAGTGGTTCCTCATAGGCCTAGGGTAAAAAGGTAAAGGTATCCCCTGACAATTAAGTCCAGTCGTGTCCGACTCTAGGGTGTGGTGCTCATCTCCATTTCAAAGCCGAAGAGCCAGCGTTGTCCGAAGACGCCTCCATGGTCATGTGGCCGGCATGACTCCCCTTGCCGCAGCGCGTAGCATGCAGCTGGAACACGAAGCGCTGTTTACCTTCCCGCAAGCGGTACCTATTTATCTACTCGCATTGACATGCTTTGGAACTGCTAGGTTGGCAGGAGCTGGCCAAGCAACGAGCGCTCACCCCGTCGTGGGAATCGAACTGCCGACCTTTCGATCGACAGCTTATGGTTCAGCGGTTTAACCCGCTGCGCCACCCGCTGGCCTTGCGCCATATAAGGGGTTAAAACACAGGCTTCAGCAGCAGGCAGGCTACTCAGGTGCAGCCACTAGAGGTCATCATGTATAAAAGCAGCACCTGGAGGAAGGAAGGGTGTGGGTTGCAGTGAGGAGAAAGGCTGACTGACTGACTTCTGGACTGGCTTGAGGAACCTGCTTTGGCTTTGAATGCGGACTGGCTTGAGAACCCTGAGTGGCTTTCTGACCTTGGACTGGCTTTCAATCCAGGGAGTAGGAGGAGGGAGGCTGGCACACCACCAGGTATGGAGGGGTGGCATTTGGCATGCTGCCTCAGGCACCAGGAAGTCTCAGGCTGGCCCTGTGCCTGTTAAGCCCTCTCCCTAAGCCCCCCAAGATCCATGAACTGTAGCAAAATTGATATTTGGACCTGGATTGCTAAACCTGTGAGTGGAAAAAGGGGAACTAATTAGCCCAGAGCAGGGCTAGGCCTCTTAATGGGACCAGACCAGGGATTTTCTGGGACAATGTACAAGCTGGGTGGAGGCGAGCAGGAGAGCGAGTGAGTTGATGGATGGAAGCTGCAACAGCTATTTCCAGAAAATATACAATAGAAGGGTAGCAAAAATAAAAATAGCTAAGTGTGATGCCCTTGTTTGCATGTTCTGCTGATTTTACGTTAATGACAAAGACTGCACATTTAAGGGATAGAAGCAAGTAGTGAACCAGGGTCACTACACCTGGATTGGACTTGCATTGCCACACTGTAGGCTGGCCAGTCACCAGTCCCATCTGTCCTCTCAAAAATGGTTTCCCAGTGGAGGAAACGCTTCAGAACAGCTTTTCAAGTGATGGGAGGAGCTGCAAGTTGGGGAGAAATTTCGTATCCCCCAGTACTACCTGACTGGAAGTGCCTTCCACTTGCACAATGGGGTCTTTGGATCCAAGCCACAAAAATTTTAAAGCCACTAAATAGTAACCAATCATAAATCTCAAAACAACAAATCTGCAAGAACAGCCGCATAAAAAGAACACCACTCAGTTTCTTCTTCTCCCCCACAAAAGCCCAGTGAACTAAAAATGGATTTACCACTTAAAGAGCTTCAGTGGCAAAAGCCTGGCAAGCATCTCTTGAAATCAGTACTCAAATTACAGGTGGAGGGGAGGCAGAGAGGGCCTGGTCCCCTTAGCTTTTGTGATGACCCCCTTTGCTACTGGTTTTTCAAGGACTTTGGGGAGGTATGATTTGGCTAAAATGGGGGGGTCAAGATATGTGTGTATTTTTCATTGGACACCCCTACCTTTCATCCAACAATTTGAGCACAGCTTGGAGGTTCTTATTTCCCCTTTCCACCATCACCCAAAGATGACTCTCCAACATTTGAAAACAAAGCATTTTCACCAAAATGTTTATACGAAAAAACCAGAGTAGTTGAAAATGATTTCCCTCCTCCCTGTTGGCTTTATGGGTAGATCTGCTGCTAGGTGAATGCATACTTTCCAAAATGTGAATCCTAACAGTGCAATCCTATCCAACTTACACCACCGGTGTAACCAGTGGGGGAGGGCAGGGCGGGAGGCTTTAGAGGGGAGGGGAGATTTAAATCCCCTTTGAATCCCCCTTTGGAGGGGATTTGAATCCCCTTTCCATTCTGGGGCCTCCCATTCTTGCTGCACCGCTGGTTACACTGGTGTAAGTTGGATAGGATTGCACTGTACTGTAAGTAACTAAAAATGACTTGGAAATTGGAATGGAATATATTTGTCATGGGAAATAACTCAGGCTTTCAATTTCATATTCAGAATTGCCATTTACAGTATAACAAGCATTCCTGCATTTCCCTGTCACCAGCCAGCTCTGCTCAAGTAACCTGCGAAACAAATTGCATCTGAATCACTAGCTCCACATTATACAGATGACACTGGTTGGAGGCTCTGAATCCATACTCAAACTGTTATTGGCTGATGGTTACTATAGTGATTAATGACCAAAGCAGCACCATTTGGTTTATTTTAATATACTTTACCAGTGTGATATATTGAACATGGGGCACTTAATCTTATTTTTTAGACTGCTAATGTGACAGATCTCACCCTAATCAGAAACTTCCTGTGCTCCTTTGAACAGTTTGAGAAGAGAGACATTAGCTTTCAATACTGCAGGAATTGCTAGTTTTCAAACCTTTCTGATGTAACAAAATGGAGAATGGTTTCCACCTTGGGTCACTACTGAATGAATGCCTCCCTATTTGAAACTTGAGGCAGTCCTTGAATGAGGGCTTTAGCATCTCAGATAGGACTGTCCACTCCAATTGTGTGCTTAGGAACTGTTCTCTTGTTTGAAAGCACATCTGCCATGAAAATCACACCCCACAACAAAGTGTCCCACCTCCAAGGCAATGTCTGAAACTACCTTTTCTTTGGGTAGCAAATTTTGTTGTGACTGGAACTGTACCATCTTAGTGAAAAATCGACTCATGGTGTAATCCTTTGCTCAGATAGTGCCAGCATCTTTGCTACATTGGTGCAATGTTCAAGCAATGTCCATCATAATCTAAGCCCATCTAGCACAAGGGGATGGGTAGGAACAAGAGCCCAAAGAACTCCACAGTGGTGCAGCCCACCCAGAAACTCTGCCAGCTTCCATAGAACCCAAATACCACCCACCAATCATGGGGTAGCAGCCCAACATTGACCCCATGTTGTCCCCACAAGCAAGGACTGCACCCTACCCCTCAATGCCAGTGCCTAGGGAAGTAATGCCAGGGTGAAGCAAGCAGGAGGTGGCAGCAGGCACAGGTCCAATGAACAGCCACTGCTGGTCTGATGCCCCCCTCCCCGAATGGGAAACAGAGACAGTCACCTCCATCAACCATGGGAAGATGCTCCCTCATCACTCCTGCACACATGACACAAGGATGATACAATACTTCTTGCTGCAGGAGCTAGTGCAGGGGTGGCCAACCTTTCAACATGAATGCTTCTGGACCTTTAGTGGTTGTATAGGTATAATAAGGGCATTTCAACAGGTGCAGCTGCTTTAGCAGCACCATCAGCAATTGCAGCTGCCAAGATTCTGTCTTCTACACAACAACTAAGAACGCAGGGGCCCTAATAGTGGAATGTTAGCCACCCCTGATATATGTAATCATGGATACTCACACTCATGAATATCTATATCAAGGTTGGCCAACCTTCCACCATTAGGGCCTCTGCGTTCTTAAGAGTTGTATAGAAGGCAGAACCTTGGCAGCTGCAATTGCTGATGGTGCTGCTAAAGCAGCTGCACCTGCTGAAATGTCCTCACCTATACAACCATTAAAGGGCCAGAAGCATTCACGTTGAAAAGTTGGCCACCCCTGATCTGTATTTTAGATGCTTCATAGAAGTTAAAACTTACTAAATGGGTAGGCTACCAGATTTCCAACTGGGACAGAGTGCTAGACCTTTAGAGGAATGTGGGCAGGTGTAGCTTCTGTCTACTCAGAAGCAAGGCTCATTGTGTTCAGTGGAGCTTGCTTCTGAGTAGACATGCCTGGGATTGTGCTCTAAGGTTTAACAAGCTACACCTGCCCACATTCCTTCTCCTAAAGTCTAGCACTCTGTCCCGGTTGGAGATCTGGTAAGCCTATAAATGGGATTACTAACAGCTCAGTCCTATGGCTATTTTTCAAGGGTTGTTTCTCCAGTCCTTTTCCACCAAAACAGTAGATATTCAGGATCTCATTAGCATACAATATTGTATTTAGTACCTGACATTTGAATTAATACTTACTGTGGTTGCAGCATGAAACTGCTGCCAGGAGAGCCTATGATCAGTTGCGTAGCAAGGATGACTCCAGCCTGGTGTGGAACTTACCTTGAGGAGGCTTGGCGTTCTGGAATTAGGTTGGCAGTGACATGATGACATCATCACATTATCGGGAGTGCCACTATTCCAACCCAACCCGAGCCAAGGTCGAGCAGGAGGACACTTCCAGCATGTGATGATCAAGTAATCTGCGAGCATGGAGCTCCACTTGCTGCTTCGGGCCTCTGGGGGCCAAAGATGTCACCCTCTGGTCGCACCCCCATAGCGACGCCACTGCCTATGATACTACTGATGTTGGTAAAGTGATGCTTATAATCCAATTCTACACATGTTTACTCAGAAGTACATATTTTGCTGTTCCACATTACACTGAACAGAACAGAATATTCCCATACAAGTGTGAATAGGACTTCAGCCTTAGGTAACAGTCCTATGTACACTTAAGTTAGGCTGCAATCTTGTACACATGTACATGGGAGCAAGGCCCATTGAACTCCATGGGGCTGACTTCTGACTGGAAAGACATGCAGGGGGTTGAAATGAAACATATAGCTACTCCTACTATTCTGCTCTCATTGTATTGCTTTCCTGCCCATAACAGACCCCCCCCCCCAACAAGGCTCTGTACTGACCCTGTCGGCTGTCTGCATTGCCAATGTCTTCTGCATTAGTGCAACAGCATGATTTGTGATGTACAGATTCTGCAGTCCATTGGCCTGGTCCATTGAAGGTCATTGAACATTGTGCAGTAAATTCATAAATACTTAAAGCAGGGGTGGCCAACCTTCCGCCATTAGGGCCACTGCGTTCTTAAGAGTTGTATAGAAGACAGAATCTTGGCAGCTGCAATTGCTGATGGTGCTGCTAAAGCAGCTGCACCTGCTGAATTGCCTTCACCTATACAACTATTAAAGGGCCAGGAGCATTCATGTTGAAAGGTTGGCCACCCCTGACTTAAGCTACAGTTAACAGGCTCTTCTAGGACAACTATGCATAAGCACATAGTAGGCTTTTGTACTCATAGGCAGCATTACTATACTTATTTCCTGAAATCCTTAGCCTACCTTTTAAGTATAATAATTAACTCTCCAGATAATCTACATTTTTCTTGTTTCTCCTGTAGAAACTTTGCAGAATAGGCAAAAGAAAAAAAACATTTCAGTAGGAGGAGGGTAGTTGTAAGTATTTATAAGAGCAACGCTTTAGGAGGAAAAAAATACTCTGGTTAATACCAAATGATAATTAGTTCACTGGGAAGAATGAGATGGCTGAATGGAAAAAGCTGCATAATTAAGTGAGCATCAGCTGGAGGTAGCCCCAGTAGCTGTTGTGCCACTGGGAGGGCCTGCCTGGATTATAAGGTTGATTTGCTTCTTTCTGTCTTGAAGTATTATGTTGGAGAGCAGGTTGGTGTGGGTGTAATGCTCAAATATATATATGCTAGAGTATTGCTCAGCTGGTCCATTAGCAGCACTATTATTGAAGAAGGTATTGTTTAGCAGTAGTCTTAGTAGGAACCGAGCCATTTAGGCTGCAATTCTATATGCACTTACTTAAGAGTAAGCCTCATTGAACTCAGTGGAATTTCCTTCAGAGTAAACATGCATAGGATTGCACTGTTATGTGCTCCTTTCTCAATGTTAATTGTGCATTTCTTGTCAAATTCTCCATCAAGGTACCAGTTGTTCTCAGTAATTTTATGCTGTATTGTTGCACCCTTCCATTATGAGCTGCACCTGCCCAAATTCCAATAGTTAAAGGTAGAGGCACCCTGTCCCCCTTTGGATATGGTAAGTGGTAATAAACTGCATTCATGTTCATTTCAGAGTTGTTTGCTGTCTGATTCTTATGTACAGGCATAGTACAATTTGGGTGGCCAGATGTGATGCATCCAAAAACCTGAAGTTCCTGAGATGGAGCCTGGCCTGGTGTTGTCACAAGACTGCCAACCTTTTGAAAAATGGGATGAGGAAAAAGGCACAGCCCTCTGGTAGCCCAGAAAGGGCCTGAAATTAACCTTTGCTGCATGTTTACATCAAAGAGAAAATATGAAGAGGGTAATTTTTGACAAATTGTTAGTAGCGTTGACAGTGCTGACTACGTAACCCAAAGGGTAGAGTGCGCACATCACACCGGGTGGGAGGTTAGCGCGTCACGCCCATGCCCCCTAGAGTGCAGGGAGGGAGTGATGTGCCTGCCGCCCCCTCCCCCAGCCGCGGCACCTCCGGCACTCCCATCCCACCCAGGACTCAAAGGGTCACAGGAGATTCCCAATGCGCAGGGAGGGGGTGACGTGCCCGCTGCCCCCTGCTGCTTCGCCTTCATCCTGTTCGGGACTTCTAGGGCAGGGGATTCTTGGCAGTGCTTCCCCGGTCCACAGTGCCGTCCACTCAGGCGCATGCACGAGCCGGAGCTTTCCAGTCATGCTGTGCGCCTGCGCGAGGAGAGAAACAGCGCAACTAGAAATTCCCGGCTCGTGCATGTGCCTGTGTGGACGGTGCTGGGACTGGGGAAGCGCCGCTGAGAATCCCCTGCCCTAGAAGTCCCGAACAGGATGAAGAAGGCGAAGAACCGGGCGGCAGCGGGTTGGTGGTGGTAGTGGGCGTGTCATCCCTGTGCGTCACGCCCCAGCGACACCACTGCCAAAGGGAATGTTTTCTCAGAAACATATCTCAGAAAATATAATTTCTCACTGCATTCCCATTTAAAAAATCAACACATCTCATATTTTGGTCTGTAATCTTGGTCCTTACAATGACAACTGCCAACATTTACAAGAATTGTTCAGTATACAATTTTGGTAAACATTAAACTTTTCTTGATAATATGAATTGTTTCCCTGTACTTCTAGATTTGCCATCTCTGAAAACAAAAGCTGTGTGCCCTTAACAGATGTATGACAGCAAAAGTTCAATTGCTATAGCTTTTCCAGTCTTACATTGGTGCTGAAAAATCTTTTGAGTTGCTAACCTCTTTTACAGAACAGTTGCTCTACTAAAAGTGGCAATATACTAGCTGTAACAATAACCCTAGGAAAATAACTTTTGGAGAAGTTTAATTGTGCAGTTGACTTTTAGATTGATCTTGGATAATAGAAGGATCTTTTTTTCCAATTTTGGATTGGATTTGCCAATCCACAGCATTATTCCGAGGATAACATCGGCACAAACCCTATATAACATCCTCTTGTATATCAAGATTTATAGAGCTGCTGAATACAGGTTTACTTGACAATGCTTTTACCAGATTGCAAGCCAGAGATTTATGTTTAGGGACACCATAATTTCTTCTAGTTTGTGAGCCCCTTGGACAAGACTATTACTATTTAGGGGGAGGGAAATGCTGTAAATTGTTCTGAATGTGAGATATACAATAATTCCTGCTCCTATACCTTTCACAGGAGCCCGACATAGAAGAATTAAGCAGGTGAAGCTTTTATTTCCCCTTTGTATATTTCCATCATAGAAAAAGCTTTGCCTACCTAATATCTGAATGGCAAGATGCTGTTATAGGCATAGAAGATGGGCAGCAGGTTGTTTAAAAGGTGATAATGCATATTGTATCTCTAAAACTATGGAGGAAGTAGGAGATGTGGTTGCTATAGCTTCTGCTGCTTGCTCCTTTTCTGGTCTCCTTCTCCTGTCTGCTATGCAGAATAACTGGAGTTCTGCTAGTTACAGCAGATGGAAGAGGGGGTGGATGAAAAGACTAGGAAAGGAAAATGTGGGAGAAGCTGTAGCAGCCTTAACTCCTGCTGCTTGATAGTCCTTAAGCTTAAAGTCAGAACCCCGAGATCTGCAAATCCTAGTGCAAACTGCACCACATGTGAACCGCATCCTCTGAATGAGGGCTCCACTTGTGGTGTTTGTCTTGGTAAAGTCAGTACTGTACTGTACCTCATTTACAGGCTTTCCTGAGGTTTTCTTTGTGTGGAGGGGATAAGTGGGAAGTTATTGCTGTTGAATGAAACAGTAAAAGCTATGTTAGCTATAATTGACTAATGTAGTTCTATGTTAGACAAGATTACAAATGGTTTGATATACAATGCTTTTTAAGATGGGTCAGCTAAATTATAGCTTGTTTAAACCTTTTTTTTGTGGAAGGGCAGTGACTGCTAAGTAACCTTATGCTTTTCTATATATTGTGTACCTATTGGAGAAAACCAAAAAAGTAAATTTGGATGTGTGATTTACATGGACTCAACCTGCTTAATTCCTCTATGTCAGGCTCCTGTTAAAGGTATAGGAGCAAATACAGTACTTTATTTTATATCTCACAGATATAAAATCCAGATTCAGATACATACAGACACAAGAAATCTGCTGAAGGATGATTGACAGCACTAGAGGAGGGACTAGTGTGGCTTTTGCCACAAAAACTCATAGTTTGAAGTGACTGGCTAAAAGTCCCACATGTGTTGACACTAATGGATGTGCCTCATGGATGTATTTTCCCATAGAATAACTGCACATCTGGTGAGGGCATAAGGCTGCAGTCCTATAATACATGGAAGTAAATCCCATTGAACTCAATGGGGCTTTCTTTTGAGTAGGCATGAATAAGATTGCACTGTAATTGCATCAAACAGATAAAGGGCACTCCTCCCTCATATCAAATTAGTTTCCACTCAAACGGGTGCAGCCTTCTAAAAATACACAGGACCAGTCACATTGGATAAATATCACAAGCTCAAATGAAGTCTGTTTGTTATATTTCTAGTGGGATTTTTACTTGTTTTGTTAAGATAGCATTGAATGAAAGCTAAATGCTGTGTGATTGTGCTAATTAATATCTCCGACTTCCCAACCCCACCAGGGTCAAATCTATATGAATATGTTGCAAAAAGAGATATAAAATGTCTGGACGATTTGAAAACATATAGCAAACCAAGGTGTCTTTTTCTCTCTCACTTTTTTGCCTTGGCAGAAAGATTAGTGGGGTGATGATGTTCCTTCTGATTGTTTCAGAAGCACCTACATTTCTGACCATAATGTGAGGGGGAAGAAGAGAAGTTGGTTATTAACTGAGAAATTAAAGAGAACTGTTAGCAACTGAACATGTTATGATTCTTATTCTTTCCCAGGATGGATGAATAACAGGTTGGAGAGCCTCTTTTAGGGAGCAAATGGACTGTGTGAAGGACAAAGGTGAGAAAATGACATGTGGAGCAAAATTATAGATGACTTGTGGTTGCTGAGAAGATGGTTGACTTTTGAGATCTCTCTCTCCCCCTCCCCCCATGCTGGCCAATATCCTATGCACCATTATTTTGCAGCGAATACTTGCGGTTAACTTAAGACTCTTGTCACTGAGCGACAGAATCTAGGAAGCTTCTTGAATAACTGCGTTGCATCTGCAACTGGTTTTTCGGATAGTTGGTTGAAACATTCCAACAACTTCCATCAAAATCCTCCCCGCCCACATGAATAGTGTAACACTGATGTATGCTTTAGAAAAGGGAGGGGAAAGGAACGCCCTGGAGTGGATATGCTCAGTGGAGGATTTCTAAGTTTTATGGGTTTCTAACTTCAACCACCACTTGTTGTTGTTGGAACTATAAAGGTTGTCTGTCTTTCACTAGGTTACGTTAACGTTCTTTACATATAGCTGCCTTACCCAGAGAGAAAGCAGCATGCACTGGCGTCGCTGCAGGGGGGGCAGAGCTCTAAGTTCCACCGCGGCCCGACCCTCCGTTACACGGGAGCACAAAGCGCCCTCGCCGCCATTCAAGTCGGTGAAAGCAACACGGAGGTTGCACGTTGCTTTCACCGACTTGAATGGCTCTGAAGGCGAGGGGGCAGGGGCGCTTCGTGCTCCCGTGTAACGGAGGGTTGGACCGTGGCGGAACTTAGAGCTCCGACCCCCCTGCAGCGATGCCAGTGGCAGCATATTATATTGCAGGAGAGCAACTGTATTTTAAAAACCTAACAGCTTGGCTCAGGTAAGAGGGGCAATACAATAATTTCCCTCATTTGAGTTGGCACATGCTGTCAAGTGTTCTGTTGATTGTTCCAGTGTTCTTCTACCTTTTGTGGCCTGTTACCCCAGTGACATATGTGGGCTCTGCTTTCAGAAACTGGGACTTTGAAAGAGAAAGAAAGAAACCAGTTTCTGGTGAACTCTGAACTGATACCAACTGAAAGGGGCTTTATTCAATTGTTGAGATTCCAGGTGGTAGCTGTGGCCTGGAGTGCTTTTGCTCTGGTTATGTAGCCTTACCAGCGTCCCGGAATCAAGGCTGGTTTCGGCCTAGAGCAGACCCGAGCCGCTCCCAAGCAGAAATGACGGAAGCCCTCCCGGCGCCCGGAGCAAGGGCGGGGCCTCCGTGATGTCACGTCGACGCGCCCCCCCTGCCGGTTTTGGTGTCATTTCGGAGCCAAATGGGCTCCAGGGAGGGCGGGCTGAAATGAAGATGGTCGAAGTGGAGGCGGAGCATCGCAAGGGTAAGTACGCCCCCCGCTGAATGCACCCCCCGCCCGGAGCAGCTCCACGCACGTTCCGCCTTTGCGTCCCAAGTGTGCACCGCAGCTGCCCAATGGGGTTTCGGCTTCCGGTCAATGACGCGACCGCCATTGGGCAGCCGCGGTACACACTTGGGAGTGGCTCAGGTCCGCTCTAGGTTGAAACCAGCCTTGATTCCGGGATGCTGGTAAGACTATGGTTATGCTATTGTTCCAACTGTGTCCTTTCCTGGATTAGTTAGACCTGGCTATGGTTATCCATGAATTGGTTACATCAATTCTAGGTTACTGTAATGCTCTTTACATGGGGCTGTCTTTGAAGACCACTTAGAAACTTCAATTATATGCAGAATACTGTTATATGAGTGCTAACCAGCACCAGATGGTTTGGCTAGGTCAGCTCCATTGGCTGTAGATTTGTTTCTTAGTACAGTACTGTACAAATCAAAGTGCTCATTGATGCCTTTTAAAGCCCTAAATGGCTGAAGACCAGGGTCTTCTGAAGAACTGCCTCCCATTTATGACAGGGCCTGTACCTGAGGTTTTTTTTTGGGGGGGGAGGGGCTCTCCTGTTGCTGTTGGAAGTCTCATGGTAACATCTTCTACGTGGAACTTGGGGAGATCAAGCTGGCTTTATCTTGTCAGGATTCTGGAGGCAGCTGAAACTTTTTTCTTTAATTTATTGTGTTTGGGACTTTGCTTTAGTTTTGTTGGATTGGGTTGTCTATGTTCCTTTTTATGCTGCAAGGGTTGTTTGCTTTTGTTTTGAGGTTATTTCATTGTACAATGTTGATCTTGTGTTATTAGCTTTGTGTGTGGGTTTAACATTAATTGTAAGCCACCTTGAAGCCTACTGTTAGAGTGGAAAGGAAATATTTTAAATAAGTAAATGTCTGAAGCAGTTCTGTAAAGTCAAGGAGAGTCCATTTTTATTGTTTATATCAATCTAAATAGGGATGATTTTTTTAAAAAAAAAATTGCTACAGTCAGCTTTCCCAACCGTCCTTCAACTTCTCTGGCAATGTAGGGGCAAATGGGTATAGTAACTTGCATAAAAACGATTAGAGAAAGACCTCAATACAGGCCTAGCAACAAGTGATGAGGAGCCCAATATGGGTAGGCTTACCATCATCCCGGAATCGACGCTGGCTTCGGCCTATAGCGGACCCAGGTCGCTCCCACGGGTGCACTGCGGCTGCCCAATGGGGTTCCAGCTTCTGTCGCGTCGTTGACCGGAAGTTCCGGAAGCCCATTGGGCAGCCGCAGTGCACCCTTGGGAGCGGCTCAGGTCCGCTCTAGGCCGAAGCCAGCGTCGATTCCGGGACGATGGTAAGCCTAAATATGGGCCATGTCATACCTCTACTACTATTTCTAAGAGGGCTCTGGTTGACCGGTGGCTTTTTTTCTCTGGAAAGAAATGAGAGTTGCCTAGCAACTACTTGTCTTTTGAGTGCAGGGAAACCTGCTCATCCAGGTGCATTAGTGACTGATGACACAGAATGGGAACACCCCAGCCCAGAGGCAAACAGAGGTTTTATGTCGAACCTAATACCAAGCTAAGTTCATGCATTACCAAGCTAATTTGAATACTTTCCTGCAGGGGTGGCCAACCTTTCAACGTGAATGCTCCTGGCCCTTTAATGGTTGTATAAGTGAGGGCATTTCAACAGGTGAAGCTGCTTTAGCAGCACCATCAGCAATTGTAGCTGCCAAGATTCTGTCTTCTACACAACTCTTGAGAATGCAGCTTTAGTGTATTGTAAAATGTACGGTATTTCAAAATGAAAATGGCAAGTATTATAAGTACCATTCAATGCATGACTGTAAACTCATATGTGATGTGCTGACTGGTATACCTTGGTGTTTGGGCACTAGAAACAGTATTTCTTGGTCTAGTTTCCTCTGGAAAGGTGATGGGGTATGTGTGTGGGACTCTGGAGGCCAATTTTCAGACTCTTGCCAGCAATCAGTGCTTCCCAAGCCTTTTAGCACCATGACCCACTGTGGCTGGGTAGCGTCCCATCAGGCTTTGCATAGGACTGCCGGCCGGCCAACCATCCTTGGCCCATTCTGGGTGGCTGTTGTAACCCACCAAAAATTGGCTCGTGACCCACAGTTTGGGAAACGTCTAGAATTGATTGGGAAGATATTTTTTTCTATATGACTAATGCTATCCCAAATGTCTTGCATGGTAGTCTTCATACAGTTGGTGTTACTGGAATTCAGTTCTAGATGCATACATTGTTTGTATTTCAAGGGCAGGTAAACGAATGTCCACTATTTGCATATAGCTTTGTGTTGAGTTTGCATGCAAAGTGCAGTTGATGGGTTTGTTCTAGGTCCGTGATGGCGAACCTATGACACGTGAGGTTATTTTGGGTGACATGCCACTGTTTCCCCCAGAGTCCTGACACACCTTACATTTTTGCAAAAGTTTTACAGGCTTGTCTTGAACATTTAGGGTAGGGATTTTGGCAGCCCTCTTTCAAATTACTAAAACTCAGCAATAAAAAAGTCACTAATTTACGTTAAATAAAATGCAATGTGTTCTATAGTATTCATTTCAGTTCAATTCAAAATTACCATTAAAAGTAGCAATAGTCAAAGTACTATTAAAAGTTTGTGCGTGTGAGAGAGAGAGACACACACACCAGCAGAGTCAAGTTAGGCATTTTCAAAAATGTTGACACACCAAGCCCAAATGGTTCGCCATCGCTGTTCTAGGTGAAGGGAATGGCTTTTTAGATGGAGAACAAATAGGGTCATCTTAATACTTTGGATATCTAACTACCTTGCAAAAGAAACATTTAATTCCTTCATGAATCATTGGACTTAGAGTTTGTAAATAAATGTAAACTACAGGCAAAATTCTGAACAGCCACAGTTCCATAGTTGGTGGTGGTGGTGCACTGATGAATAGGGTGTAGCTAGCAGAATTTTGTACTTCTCTGTATGAAATGAGGAGGTAGCACTATCTTAAATACGAATACCTTTATTGGCATATTAAATTGCATGGATAAAATGCATATAAAACCATCAGTATATAAAACCACCAACACATACAGTAGTATCTTAAATATATTAATTCAAGGACAACAAAGGTGTACTTTGTTGAAAGTGGATTGAGCAGCAGTGGTATGCAAAATTTGCACCTGTATTTACTGTGATTTCCTTATACTGTACAGTACTGTAATATGTAAACGAACATAATTTTTAGCTGGAAATGCAAAAGAATTAGGACAAAGTGATATTAGTCTTTCCTTCTACAGAGCAATCGTAACCAGCAAACTCCTAAGGAAAGCCGGACAGAGGGGGCTTCAGACAGTCTTACTTAAGTCACCCGCTAAACCTATTGCCTGCAATAGGGGTTTGCCTAACGCTGAAAAGAAATGGGTTACATAATGCACAAATTGCGGGCTGACAGCTACAGTGTGCGCAGGTAGAGAAACGCAACGACAAACTGCCAGTGCTGTGAAACAAGCCAAAGATGCCTAATCTTTGAAAGGATCAGGTCCAGAGACGTCGCCTGAAAGGGGGCGGGGGTCGCCCCCCCACCCGGCGCCCCCCCTTATTTTTTTAAACGGTTTTTTTTTTATTCAGGCCACGATCTAACATACAGATCAAAGGCTCGAAGAGAGGGGAGACGAGCTAACTCCTCAAGACACAGAAAAGACAAAAAAATGGGCATGGGGAGAATGCATGAATAAATACATGAGCACAGCACGTGCGTTTGGCACGCAGCCAAGCGTGTGCCTGCTCCTTAGCAACCGTGGGAAAAAGGAAGC
Organism: Plestiodon gilberti rubricaudatus; assembly: GCA_026170595.1. Lineage (NCBI taxonomy): Eukaryota > Metazoa > Chordata > Lepidosauria > Squamata > Scincidae > Plestiodon > Plestiodon gilberti. The sequence goes on from JANXHW010000002.1 coordinate 226,171,437, forward strand.
ACTCTTTATGCTTCGGCTTCGCCACAGAAGCGGAATCCACCGCAGGAAGCAGTGCACTCAAGATGCGGCCGGCGAGACCCCGCCCCTTTCCCACCATAGTTCAGCATCCCAACAGCCCCCCTCCTCCTTTCTTCTCCAACGGCAGGGAGGGGTGGAGCCAGCCGCTCGAACGGCTCCTTGCTCCTCCTCCTTCCCACGCGCCCAAGTGGCTCGCCGTGACGTCAGAGTGTGTATGTGCGGCTCGCGACCTCCTCTCCTCTCCGCTTGCGCAATAACGCAGCGTCCTCTTTGCCGTGAGGCGGCGGCGTTGGTGGTGGCGGCGCCGCGAGCCGGGGGATGGAGCAGCCGCCGCCGCCACCACAGAAGTCGCTGGGGCGTCGCCTCCCCCGACTCCCACAGCCGGTAAGTGACCGCGGCCAACACATTTCCCCTGTCCTGCTGCTACATGGAGAGCCTCCGGTGTCTTGGTAGCCTCCAGGGCCCATAACTCTCTGGGAAGCCCCTTCCCACTCTTCCTGTGCTACACACCGTTATCTGGCTTCCCTCCGCTGTGTATCTCTTTCCAGGGGCCTCGTTTATTCCTGCCCCTTCCCTCGTCAGCTGTTCAGTCTTCGTGTTGCCCGCCTGTTCCCCCGTCTCTCCGCTCCCTCCCTCGTTCCTTCAAAACATCACAGGCGGAGTGCTGAGGTTTGTTTCTTCTGTGCCCTCTCTCGCTCACAAAGTATTTCGTGGGCGTGCAGGCAAGGGACCCTCTGTCCCGAGATGCATCGCGTCGGTACAAGGAGGGGGTGGAAAAATAAGTAGGTGGGGAGAGTTTGCTTCACAAGTTTGCCGTGTTGATTTTGCAAACAGCATTAGTAGTGCTGTTTCGGCATCTGTCCAACTTGCTGTTTGTGTGTGTATTTTGAAAATCCGAAAACGGTATACTGTATTGTGTTTCAAACTGGTTCTTCTGAACAGCTTCTTGTATTCTTTCGGACTCTGCTTTTCAGCATGACACAGTTGCAAATGTAAACATTGAGAGGAACGCATGGGTAGAGGTTGTATCCGTAAGGTAAATGCAGGCGCGTTTTTTTTTAGCTGTGGCTGTTTTTCAGCTGCACTGTGCTGGAGGACCTCTTGGGAAGTTGTGTGTTTTATGTTATGGTATTGTGCTGAATAGGGCAGTGATCTGTTTTGGGTGACTTATTTAAAAGCCAAGGAATGAACAGGATTATGGGAAGAGAACTGATTTGTACACTAAAATGCAGATGCATCTGAGCGGAAGGAAAGGTTGTGTGTGCCCTGTGGTGTATTATGGAGTAGTTTAGATACTGAAAGTAGTTTGGAAGGAAGGAAGACTCTTAAAGAGAGGCACCATTTCCAGATAATTTGATACCTGCAGCCTATAGCTGTGAATTTGATTTGCAGTCGTGTACTGGTGATGTCAAAGTCCTTGGCATCCTTTTTGGCAGCTGTGATTATGCTACACAGGACACTGTGTGTGTGTGTGTGTGGGGGGAACTGCGTGGTAGTGTTTTTTTAAGTCAACTTTTTAGAGGATAGTGATTTCTGTACAACTATTTTCCCTAACTGTTCATCTGCAAAACTCCAATTCCCTTCTGTTAAAAGGAATGAAAGTTTCAGGGAAAAGTGGTGACTTATATAATTTTAAAAGGAGGCTTGTGTGTTTAGGCAGAAGTCAAAGAATGGATTAGAAAAGATAATTGGTTATTGAAGACAACTTTTAAAAGTTGATGGTTATGGACTTGTAGATGCCATGCTTGGTGTTGATTGAAGAAATCAGCTTGTATTTCATAAAGCAATCTTATACTGTTTCTTCCCTAAGGATGATTGCATTTTGATTACTGATAGCGCTTAATTGAAACAACTGGCTTTGGGAAACTGCTGCAGTTCAAATGAGTAAATAAATGTTAGATACACAACTCTGCCTTAAAAAAAATGTAAAGGGACTTCTTGCACTCAATGATCTTTATGGAACATACTTTATTTCATATTTTGGAACTCAGATTGTGACTGATGTTGGCAAAATGATAATTTTGTAGAGCTTTTAGTATCTTCTGATGCTGATCTAATTTGACCACTAGTAATATAACATTAGAAATACAATAGTAAAACTACTGATGATCTGCAAAATCATGAGCTGCATTAATTCCATAATGACCTGGAAGACTGAATTGAATCCCCTGCTTGCCATGGTTTTTCCTGAAGGCCTTGTCCACGGCTATCATGTCACTGCTCTAGTAATTGATGAGTCAAAATAGAAATAGTGACCCATATTCCATGGCAGTGGTAAAAACAACTAGATATTACAAAACAGTGCATGTTTGCATCTGTATTGATAGCTTATATGGCTCTTCTTGTGTCTTGGCTTAATTCCAGAACAAAGTAATAAAATCAAAACCCTCGCTTAATTGTTTCTCCTAAATGAAAGATGGGGGTTGCTAACGTGCCTATGATTTGACTTCCTGATTCTTGGAGGAAAATGATACATGCTCTAGGGCATTGTTTCCCAAACAGTGGGTCGCAACTCACTGGGTCGTGAGCCAATTTTGGTGGGTCATGAAAGGTTTGCAGCGTTTCTGTCCAGGGAAGCACTTAACTGGCCTGGATGATGGTCTACAGGTGACGCGGGGAGCTCCAGCTTCTACCTCGCCAGCATGGCGATGAGGCATCCAGGCGAACTGCACACGACCGATTTCACCCTTGGGCAGGCTATGGGAGAGGGAGGGGCATGAGAGTGGGGCGATGGTGAGGCAGGAGGAAGTGGAGGCAAGGGCGGCCGGAAGTAAAGCTATGTGGGTTTAGTAAAGCTATGGGGGTCACAATAAGTTGTCATTTTAAAATTGGGTCACGGTGCTGAAAGGTTTGGGAAGCACTGCTCTAGGGTATTTAAAACAACCTGAAATGTATACATATGGTCCTTTCAGAGTTATGCATTTCAACTGTTGATTTCAGTGGGTCTTGAATATGCTCATAAGAATTGTATCTTATGTGAATCTTCTGAAATTCAGAGATGTTTCCCTTTTCTAAGGTTGCAGTCTTATGCATACTGTACTTGAAATAAGTTGTATTAGCTTCAATGCCATGGGCCGGTATTGCAAGTAAAACCTGTGTAGGATCAGATGGTAAGAAATGCTTCTGCAGTGACTACTCACGTTGCCCAGCAGCAGCTTAGGTTTGGGTGTAGGGGTGCCCTACATTATTAGTATAGTAAACCAAAAACATTGATTCAGAGGGTATCTGTTACTTTCTGGCCATATTCATGAGTATATTTGTTATATGTAGCATAAAGAATTGTCATTATTTTGTCTCGTCTTAATTCATCGGCAGTATTGACTGAATTGGTTTATTATTGGATTATCAGTGTTGATGTAAATGGCAGTGATTCCCCGTTACGGTTTTAATGTGTGTGAGTTGGTAGGTCTTGGGTTCTTATTTCAAAAACCCAGTGTTCATGTATGTATTAATCCTTGCCCTCTGTATCAGATTATGTCTTGACTTTGCCAAGCATGAACCTGGATTGGGAGGTGGTAGCAAATACCTTGCTAAGGTGTACTTTGAGGTTGATCTTCAAACCCGACTACATCTTTGTAGATATAGAAAATGTCCACACTTTTGACTGCTCTTATGATCCCCATATTTCAAGCAAATGTTTGGGGAAAGTCTCATTACAGTAGGGAAACCGCACTAGGGATAGCATTTTGTTTGGTGTTTTCATTAGAAGCTCCCTCTGTGAATGGAGGACCCCTTATGCAAGTAGGTTGCTCTTGCTTTTCATGAAGGGTGAAAGGTGGGAGCACTACCGGTAGTTAAGATCGTACCCCTTATGTTTATAGGAGGTATGTCAGCGTTTGTGATCTTGTTCTTGTTCTCCAGTGTTGGACAGTTGGGTGAACTAGTCCTGTTGTACCTCGGTTCTGTCAGTTGAGAGGTACTGGAAGATTTGGATAATGAAGCCCTATATGCAGTTACTTCAAGGTATGTGTCTGTTTTGCCTTCCTCTGGCAAAGCATGGATGGACAGTGAAAGAAAATCAGTGTGGAGAGAGAATGTGAGCAGACAGCATTTCTTCCCTGGGAAGGAGTGCCAAAAACCCCTAATGACATGTGGTTGTTTCTAAATACAAATAGCTAAAACATAAAGAACATTGGAGATGAAATTAGTTGAGTATGCACATGTGCATTGAACCATTACAATTTTGATATTCTTGTGCTTGCATAATAGTGTACAAGCCGACCTCACTTGAACCTAGGGTAGATAGAGGTTTCTGAAGGATTTGGAAAAGATACAACTTTCTGTAAACATGAAATTCTTCCAACTGCTTCTCTTGTATAGCAGGTGGTGTGTTGTCAATTTAAAGCTTGGGCAGCGGGTGGCGCAGTGGGTTAAACCGCTGAACCATGAGCTGTCGATCGAAAGGTCGGCAGTTCGAATCCGCGACGGGGTGAGCTCTCATTGCTTGGCCAGCTCCTGCCAACCTAGCAGTTCCAAAGCATGTTAATCCTGAGGCCATATTTCCCCAGAACTTCCAAATGCCAGTTTTTGTCACATGTTTAAGGTACCCCCAAATAGAGAGAACCACCTGCAAAAAAAATTCCCAGGTGTGCCATATACCTGTAGCATGGGTGTTGCAAACGCCACTCATTGGGGTTTAAGGCATAACAAATTTGTCCATTCATTCCTATGTAAAGCATAGACCTGACAACCCAAGATCTCAAACCCACACATAGTTGTGTTGTGCACACAGCTTCTGTGCTTTAGGATTGTGTAGGGGGATGTCCCAGCACAGTGTACTCCAAGTTACAAGTCACTACCTGCCAGGGTTTTTTTAATGGCCATTTGAACCCTTTAATTGCTGCAGCTGAAGTTGTGAGTTCACCACTACAACGCTCAAAAAAACATAGTTGTGTTCTGCACACAACTTCTGTGCTTTAGGGGTCTGCAGGGGTATGTCTCAGCACAGTCTACCCCAAGTTGCTAGTCCATTTCTGCCAGGTTTTTTTATGACCCTTCAAATCCTTGAAATGCTGCAGCTTTAGTTGTGAGTTCAGCACAAAAACGCTCAAAAACATAGTTGTGTTGTACACACAACTTCTGTGCTTCAGGGTTCTTTAGGGGTATGTCTCAGCACAGTGTGTACGAAGTTACAAGTCCATGCCTGCAAGAGTTTTGTTGTTATAGCTCTTAAGAGTTTGTTTTTGCGAGATATCTTGCAAAGATAGTTTTTGATGGGTATTTAAATGCCCGGCTCAGCAAAGCAGACACCTTTTGTTATACAGCCAGCCTTATAGCAAAAGCTGTTGTTCCACCCACCCCCACATAGCTGGAGGCTAGTTCCTGACCCTTGTATGCACTTGTTACTGGAAAAATACCGTGTCGTCAGGCTGGGCTCAGCCTTGGGGGGGGGGGGAAGAACCCTCCAAGAATTAAACAGCTAAACTGAGCTCCCTGCAACAATCCAGCTAAAAATCAGTATATAATGACAGCTGCCTGTAAGGTACTTGCAATCACTTTGTTGAGGCTGGAGACATAATTCTGAGTAGCCCAGCCCTCAACCCTGCCCTGATAGACTCAGCCTGATGAGGGGGGGGGGGGAAGAAACCTCCCCTAGAAATAAACATCTACATTGAGCTGCCTGCAAAAATCCTGCTGAAAATCAGTATAACACAGCCACCTGGCAGATCCCTGCAAACATTCAGTTTGAGGCTGGAGACAGAATTCTTAGTACCCCAACCTTCACCCCCTCCTAAGCTCAGCCTGAGGGGGGAATAGAAAAAAAAACCCCAGAAACAAATAGCCAACTTACAGGAATAGCAGTAGATTACCCTCTAAGGACCAATGAGTTGTTTGCGCAACGCCTTGTGTTTCTCCTTCTTACAACTCTGTAAAACTGATCACCTGCACCTGAGGTGTTGGAAACAAAGTGGATTCAAAAGCCAGGGCCCTGGCCATGAGAAAAAAGCCAGAAATCCACTCACAAAGTATAGGAAATGATGCAATATGATGAAAATGGCTGCATAGGTCTATTCTGTTACCCATATAACCCCAATGAGGGCTTTGAGCAACGCCTGGTGCTGCTGCTGCTTACAGCTGTGTACAGCTGCTCACCTGCACATGAGGTGCTCAAAACAAAGTGGATTCAAAAGCCAGGGCCCAGGCCATGAAAAAAAAAGCCAAAGTTTCATTTCTAATTTCAGTGGGGAGGGGGTACCCTTCAATCAATTCCTATACCTCATTTCCCCTAAAAACAGTGATCTTTGCTCTTAAAAATTAGTTTCACCTGTCTAATTTTCACAAAAAAAATCCAGAAAAATTGGGGGAAGCCCTTTTTTTAAAAACTATTTTCTTTCAGGCGTTGCTCAAAGCACTCATTGGGGCAAAATGTTAATAGATAAATAGGTACCGATTGCGGGAAGGTAAACAGCGCTCCGTGTTCCAGCTGCATGCTACACGCTGCGGCAAGGAGAGTCATGTCGGCCACATGACCACGGAGGTGTCTTCGGACAACGCTGGCTCTTCGGCTTTGAAATGGGGATGAGCACCACACCCTAGAGTCGGACACGACTGGACTTAGGAGTCACCTTTACCTTTTTACTAAAGCACAGTGGAGAATCGACTTACTTCATACAGGAATATATCAGAAGCAGGGAGGGGAATGGCTGATACTATCCTTACTATGGAATTGTGAGCAAAAAGAAACACACATGCTTCTTTATATTAACAAAGAATACCAGTTTTCTTTCTCATATATTGAAAATACTTTATAAAACATCACCGAACTAATCCTGCCTATAATTTTGAAATGATGAAACACTTTCTCATTGTATAAATTTTGGTATAATGAAGAGTGTGATACCAGTGAATATAATCTTGCACAGAGTCATTTGAAAACCAAACAAAGGCTCTTGTGTGTTCTGTCTACACAAAATGAGTGAACAGATAGCATTTTTAATAACAATTTTACTTGTTAGAATTTTTAATACCAGTTTTAATCATACTCTATCTCAGCTTTTGGTGCAAAGATCCTTAAGGCAGATAACAAGATAAACCTGAACAATAATAAAAACTAGAAATCCGATTTTACTCCGTGCAAATACCTGCTGCTCACTGTAGGTAAAGCAGCGATGAATCTGGGAAGGCATTCTACCACCTAAGTGCCATGACTGAGAAGGCCCTGTCTTGGGTCCCCATCTGTCGGATCTTGGATAATCATAACTTAGATATGGAGCAAGGCCTCTGTTGATCTGAGTACACTGCCGGTTTGTATGGAATGAGGTGGTCCTTGGAATGCTTGTTTCCTTTATTTGTACATTTAGACCAGAGGTTCTCGACTGGTGATACTTTAGCTGTAGGCCAGTGGCATGTGACCGCTCCGGTGTCTTTTCAGGGAGACCACGACACTACTCTTCAAAGGTCGGTAAGAAGCTTGGCTTGGCAGTCAGAGAGAGCTCTAGTGCGTGGGTTTCATGCTCTTGAAAGTGCCTGGCTGCCCGCACGGAGCCTCTTATTTATTTTATTTTTCACATTTTTATACCACCCTTCCTCCAAGTAGCTCAGAGTGGTGTACATATTTTCTCCCCTCCTTTTTGTCCTCACAACAACCCTGTGAGGTGGGTGGGGCTGAGAGATAGTGACTTGCTCAAGGTCACCCAGGAAGCTTCGTGGCTGAGCGGGGATTTGAACCTGGATCTTCCAGGTCTAAGTCCGACTCCCAAACCACTACACCATCCTGGCTTTTAGTGGCCTTTGCAGAGTTGCAGCATGGTCTCCAACCCGGAAGTAACTGGCGATGATGCTGGGTTGGGTGGGGTTGAGAATCCCTGATTTAGATCATTTGGGAAAGAACTGACACTACATGCTGATTTTTCTCAAAGCTTTATTTACACTTCAATCTTCCTCATCATAGTTCAAGTGTGCCTATTTGTATAGGAGTTCTGTTATGGAGGAATTTAGACAAAACAGCTTGATTCTTGATGGGTCTTTTTAAATTGGCTTTTAAAAAGTTCAATCTGGAATGGCTCTGCAACTGAAATCGTAATGACTATGTGTTTTCATTTATGAAGCAATTTATATTTAACCGTGTCTTAACCTGAGATTCAGATGGAAGATTTATTGCAGCAAGTGTGTAATGCTTGGAGAGCAAATGCTCTCAGCATAAGCTGCGATTCTTGATTTGCCTGACTCTACAGACTGTGAGGCATGGTAATTTCAACTTGTGCCACCTATGGCTGAATGTATGTAGTTTCCATAGCTCTGTAAAACTGGATGTACCAATTACACTGATGCTGGGAAAGATTGAAGGCAAAAGGAGAAGGGGAAGGCAAAGGATGAGAGATGGTTAGACAGCAGGGTCGGACACGACTTAACGACTAAACAATAACACAATTTTTTTTTCCTGGCCTGGACTTTTGCAGCTGTTTTAGACTAATTTTGGGGCGCTGATTCCAAATCTGTCATCAGTTTTTGTCTATCACATCATATAGCAAATCTGAGATCAGATTTGGAATCTGCACCCTGAAATTAGTCTAAAACATCTGCAAAAGTCCAGGCCAGGAAAAAAAAAATTGTAGACCAGTGTAAATTTGGTGTTTTTCATTGATTTTATCAAATGCAATATTTGATATCTCAAAAACCTAATGTGATATACAAAAACTGATGCCAGATTTGGAATCAGCGTCCCAAAATTACCTTAAAACTATTGGAATACCTTATGCCAGAAAAAGTGTGTTGACCAGTGTTATTGGTTTTAAGTTCTGTAAGTAGACGTCTTCTGTCCTGCCTTTACTTGAACAGTTATGTACTTTTAAGTTTAAGGATAGGAAATTTGTTCTTGACCAAAGTTAACATTTTTCTGAAATGAAGTTAAGCTATGCTTCTCATCAGTACAATAATCTAGACTCAGAACCTTGATGTGCACAGAAATTGTTTTGTGCAATGATACTTTGCTGTAATTTAGGATAGATTTAATATGACAGAGAAGTGTACAATTTGCTTGTTTGGTATACAATTTGTCCAGCTCCATAATGCTCAGTTGTACAGTAGCCCCCCCCCCCCCCGTATCACGGACTCGGTTTCTGCAGTTTCAGTTATCCACGGTTCTGAAATCCCCCCTCCCCCAGTCGTGCCTCCCCATTCTGCCAGCACCTGGAAGTTAGAACGCATCCTGAAGCTATTCGCAGCATTTCTACAGCTCTAGTCATTACACTAGTAGTGCCCCAGAAAAGATGTGTCTTTTTAAATCCTTTGCTCTTTTACTCGGGACCTCTGTCTTATATGCGAATCATCGTTGAGCGATCTATAGAACGGGGGGTGGCTCCTGTCATGTCCCCCTCCCCGCCGGGCCAGCTAGGCCGTTACATGGCCTCCTCTACTTCCGCCAGCTATTTAGGCTCAGGATCTGGCGGGCGGCCCTAGGCCGCTGGCCGGACCCTTACACAGGATTGCGCTGCCCGCGGTAAACACTGGGGTTATTGAACTAAGACCAATTCTTTTGAAAAAGAGAATATTTGCACAGCATTTGTCATTCCTGTGGGAATTTAGGCTGTAACAAGAGCAGAGTAGAAAAAAGAAAATGTAAGCTTAAATACCCATTTCCTCCCAGCCCACAGGTGTATGCATTTACTCCTGTTGTGTATATACACGCTTGGGTAAAAATGCCTTATTAAGCAAAATAACCATTTTGAACATGGCTAACAACATGACCATGGAGGCGTCTTCGGACAACGCTGGCTCTTCGGCTTTGAAATGGAGATGAGCACCACACCCTAGAGTCGGACACGACTGGACTTAATTGTCAGGGGATACCTTTACCTTTTTAACAATATGATACTTACTGCAGTGCTTCTCATCTGATTTTTGCCTTCTTTCAAAGCAGTGTAAAATTAAGCTTCTGGAGTTATAAGAAATTGCTCAGAATGTGGATAACTAAATACTTTATGCTGTTGGTTGACTCTTCCCCTCGCCGAATATTTCTAGTAGTTTGAACAGCAGTAATAAGGGAGAAATAGCTGGATTTTACAAAATGTATTTTGAACTCCTCCAATGCTGCATATTTTTCACTAGTGGAAATTAGTGCTGACAGAGCTGTGATAGGCTCTGAAAAGAAAAGAACAATATTCTTTTGCAAGTATGTTGGTTAAATGAATGTTTTCTCTTTGGGTCCAGCTTCTAATGCCCAGGTAATTATAAAGCAATGAGAGGCTAAGGTTCCAAAGAGACTGGGACAGCTTTGCATCATACCCCAATATAATCTATTCTTGTTGGGAGTCCAGCAGACAATTTTAAGAAGGATAAGATGAAGTGAAAAGCAGCAGGGATCAATCTGCCATCTTCTTTGGGTGATGTGTCTCCCCCCCCCCCCGTCCCCGACCTTGAAGGGAACACTTTTGAAAGTAATACATGTTATAGAATCTAAAATGCTTTGAACCTATTTCCTTGATGGCTTATCAAGATGTTAAAACCTTTAAAATATGTAAAATAACTTAATCCCCATAAGGTGAAGGAATACCAAAATGTTACTTGCAGTAAAATAAGTTGGAGAGGGATTGGGATTTGGAAAGGCCACCCACTAATGGGATATGCACTTGCTACTTTAGATTAGAGGTACAGTATTTGCTTTTTAAAATGTTATAGTTCTACTTCACGGTGAGTGAAAACTGCTGTATGTAAGCAGGAACTTTAGAGCTGTGATATAAGATTGCTGAGGTACTGGCATGAGATGCGTGGGACAGCCTATTATTGTATGACCTTACTTTCTCTTAGAAGCTGTGAAAATGGGCAGTTTTTTGTTTGAAACTGTAAAGGCAGTACATCACAAATGCCATGAGAACCTTTCTACTTGTGTGTTGGACTTCAGATTCACTAAGATTTGCAATACCCTTTCATGTCAAAAACAGCTTTCTCTGAGACAAGCTCTAGGAAGCTGTGTGGGAGTTTTGTGCATGACACATCAGTTACTACCACATCTGACCTTAAAATATAGTTGAAGGTAAATGAACAATGTGACCTCAAGATAATTTCTTGGTTAATGGCATGGATGCACGATATTTTGCCAACTGCTTTTTAATGGTTGGGGATGACGACGACACATGAACAGCGTTTTGACCACTTCTAAAAGTGGTTGATTTTTTTTTCTATACTTAAGTATTTCATGTTTTGCTAGTGAAATTATGTATTGTGAACTAGTTCGACGTAGGAAATTAACTTACGGTGTGTTGTCTAACAGACCTCGCTAATATCAAATATCTCTACAAAGGTCCTCAAACCTTAGGTTTTTTTTCAGCATAGAAGTTGAACCTCTTCCAAGATGAGTGTCTTCAAAATACTGTATATTAAACCCAAAATTAATCAGTCTACAGGTGTACACATTTTTCCAGGATGAGTCTCTTACAAATAGTAACTTGATGTCTAGTTGGCATCTTAACTAGCACTTTTACCATTGGGAGCTCTCTCCACAAATGGGAACTTCCTTCATGAACAGAAGGAGCATTCTGCTTGTAAAAGAGCTCCCTGCATGAGCAGAACGCTCCTTCTGTTCGCGGAGGAAGCTTCTATTTGTAGAGGGAGCTCCTGATGGCAGAAGTGCTAGTCAGAATGCCAACCTTGTGTTTCTGCCACAGTTGTGGATTGAGATTAAATTAGGAATGTATTTGAGATAGTTCAAAACATTGGGAATTCAAAGAAACCCATATATCACCATGAGGTTGGAATAATTAGTGGCTACGTGTTTCTTTATTTAAAATATTTGTTGCCTTTGGTCCCATGTAATGGACTATCAAGGCAGTGTACAACATGAAAACATAAAACAACGATTAATGAAGCCAAGTCCAAAACCAGAATGAGAACAAGAACAATTAATACTGTTGGGAGAAGGCAGATAATAGTACCCAAACAAAAGAGAAACATCTCAAAGTCAAACATCTCAAAGTCAAACAAAAGAGAAACATCTCAAAGTCAAACAAAAGAGAAACATCTCAACTGATTTATTAAAAATGGACAATGCAGGCAGTAGTGCATTTAGGCAACACTAATGCTCCTCACTGTATGAAAGAGCATTCACAGTGCAATCCTAGACATGTCTACCCAGAAGTAGACATGTCTACCCCCTGATGTGTTCAGTGAGACTTACTTCCAGGTAAACTAGTATAGGATTGTTGCCTAATTCTACTTTGGAAGACTTCCTGATGTAGTTGTGTTGTAACATCTGTTAAAGCTGCATGCATGAGCTAACCTCATTTCAGTGGAAGAATAATTTAAACTAAAAATGAAGATGTTTTCACATTTGTAGTACTACAGAGGGTCTTTAAGCACTGTACAGATGTAATGCTTTCTGCTCCTTAACTTATGGCTGCATTATTGCTTCCTAGGATTGATACTAACATTTTGAACCTGGCTTCTGAGGCTTAACGTGGATGCAGAAGGGTGTTTAATGAGAGTGCAGCAGAGGTTTTTTTGCTATCCTATTTACCAACACAGTAACTCATTTGGTTTAGTCAAAATATATAGTCAATCCTCATTATTATTATTATTATTATTATTATTATTATTATTATTATTATTATCAGTATTTATATACCGCTTTTCAACAAAAAGTTCACAAAGAGGTTTACAGACAATCAAATGATGAAATGGTCCCTTTCCCAAAAGGGCTCACAATCTAAAAAAGATGCAGAACAGCACCAGGAAACAGCCACCAGAAAAGAGACTATGCTGGGGTGAAAGGGGGGCAGTTACTCCCCTTTACCTGCAGATTCGCTACCCATGTATTCGCTTATCCATAGGGAGCAGGATTGCCACTTACATCACAATTTGCAGTCTGTTCTCGGCTATCTGCAGTATCCGCGGACATACGTCAACTATTTCTTGCCATTCTGAAGCTATCTGTGGCGGCCATTTACTATCCGTGGCAGCCATTTTAAAGGCATTCAAGGTTATCCGTGGCCATTTTAAAGCCATCTGCAGCCATTCTGAAGCTCTCTGCAGCTATTCTCAAGGTACTGTAGTCAATTACATTAGTCAATTGCAGGTAGCACCCCCAGAATACCTTGCACGGCCATTCTTAACGCTCTTTGCACTATTCTAAAGCTATCCGCCCTATTCGCAGGAGCCATTTTGAAGGTTGCTGCCATTATGAAGGTCTCTGCTGCTGGCAGGTTGGCTACCCCTCCCCCTAACCCCATTGATGATCACATAGAATCAATGACTCCGTATCCGTGGATTTGGTATATGCTGGGGGTTGCAGGAACCTAACCCCTGTGAATTCCGATAATTGACTGTATATCCTTTCAACCCTTTTTCCAGTTGTGCATTTGTCACAAAATTATGAAAAACTGCATACATGAGAACAAAAAACTATTTATTGGGTAGATGTCTTATGTATGTTTTCTTTAAGCTTTTGGACTTTGAAGGATCTTTTTAGTTGATACCCAAGAATGTTTGGATAAAGCTAGTATTAAAGTATGCAAAAAGTGTTCATCTCAATGATGGGAAGCTTCTCTCCTGAAAGGATTCCTGTTGACTTCGGTACTGATGGTAAAAATCACATGTCAAATTCATTTTTAGTGTCCTTTGCAATTGCCAGGCGCTGCATCTTTTTCAGGAGACTTCCTGTGATGATGACTCTGCCAGGATCTCATAGGGCCTGTAGCCCCTGCAGTTGTCAGCCTTTTTAGTATTGGGATAAAATACTATTATTAGCCAGTGCCCAACAGTTACCGTGTTTCCCTGAAAATAAGACCGGGTCTTACATTAACTTTGGCTCCAAAAAACGTAGTAGGTCTTATTGTCAGGGGATGTCTTACTTTCCCAACCTGCGCCCCCCGTGAGCCCCCCAGCACTTACTTTGACCGATTTAAGCTTTGTTCTTTCCCGAGGGTGCAAGGCTCTTCAAGGCCTGCACGGCCTGCACTTGAGTCCTCCACCATAGAGATGATATGCTAGAGAGGCCTGCAAGGAGGCTGCAATCTTGCAGAGTCTCTCTAGCACATCGTCTCTATGGTGGAGGACTTGAGTCTACCATAGAGACGATGTGCTAGAGAGACTCTGCAAGGTTGCAGCTTCCTTGCAGGACTTGCAGGCCTCTGTAGAACATCGTCTCTATGGTGGATGACTCAAGTGCAGGCCTTTCAGAGCCTTGCGCCCTCGGGAAAGAACGAATCTTAAATCTATCAAAGTAAGTATGGGGGGGTTGCGGGGGTTGTGGCCATCTGGCTGATGAGCCTAACTAGGTCTTATTTTCGGGGGATGTCTTATAACTAGGAAAAGTACATACTGGGAAAAATGCACTAGGTCGTACTTTCAGGGGATGTCTTATTTTGGGGGGGGGGGAAAGGCAAGTCACATTTCTGCTTTGACCGTTGATGTGGAATGGTAGCTGCCTCAGGGTTGCGTGTATCAATTCTATCTTTTCTCACACACAGGTGGGAAATTGCTCTAAATTGGAATATTGATTGAGTTGCTTTCGACGTTTATATACAATGGAGCTAACAATTTTTATTTTCAAGGGAACAGTTAGTTATGTGAACAGAACAGCATTTTTCTCAAACAAGAACAGTTATTCTGCATATATGCTATTTGTTAAATCTGGCACTTAGGCACTGTCACTCTCTATATTCTTCTTTAATCTCCAGGTACCATATCGGGTGAGAGAGGGGGTAGACAGTATTTTATATGTTGTTGAAATAAATGTACCTTTTAATTTTGATTTTTGTGGCCTATCCCTGGTATTTTGAGTTGGTTCTAGTACTCTGAAAGTGGCACACTGATGATACTACCAAAGGAAGCTCCAGTTCTTAGTAGTACGAAGAGTGTAGGCTCTTCTCTCCCACGTGCAGTGATTAAAGGCACTTGTAGGGGTGGGGATTGGACAAGAGCTGCAGCCACGGCTGTAGCATAGCAGCTTGACTATATTTTTTCTACCTTGGCTAATGTGAGAAACTTATGCCATGATGCACATCCTGCTAATTTCAGGGTGGGGTGGCCCAGCGTGTTGGGATTTGGAAGAGCTGTAGCCAATGTTACTTTTGTCTCCAATGCCCTCTGGAATTTAAACGTGTGTGTGTGTGTGTGTGTGTGTGTGTGTGTGTGTGTGTGTGTGTGTGCAAGATGTTTCACCTGTTAAAAATGTGGTAAGTTACATTTTGAAGAATCTGTGATGGAATAAGAGCTGTGTCTGAGGGCTGAGAAGAGCAGAGGCTGAAGAAAGAAGAGGCGTGTGCTTATCCTCTCTCTGCTTCCAATTTTATATTCAAAAGATCTTGATGATAGAATGGTGGTAGTAACACAATTGTGGGACAGAACCCATCAGTTGAAGACCTCTGTACTAGTGTAACCTATAATGTACCCATAGGGTAGAAATCAATACGAATTGATTTCTCATCTCATCTAAGAGATGTAGCATAAGATAATATGTGTCAGTGTGACTTGGATTGTTCTATACCAGCATAGGGAAATGTGCTACTTCTCTTTCATATATGCATGATAAACCTAATGGGTGGTGGAGTTGGAGGAACCACTCACAACCTTGTTAAAAACCCAAGAGTCCTCTTGTGGGAATAGATCTAAATGCTGCAGATAAAATGCCATGTTATGGGCTTTGGAAACTTGAATAAAATGCATTGAAAACTTATTTCAGATGTATATAATGACTTGTGATAGGCCAACATTCTGCGTTTTGCAGAAATATGAAAATTCCTCCATTTTCCAGCTAACATGTAACGGGGTGCTTGCCTATTTTTGTGATATGCTAATTCCATTTCAACACTTTACATTTTAATTCCAAATTTGTGGCATTGTGCCCATTCACTATTAGCTAGCTTTCTATTTACCTCATAGTCTTTGCAAACCATATTAAATTTGCTGTTGCATATGCACCCAAGAGTAATTCTGCAGATGCATTTTAAAGGACAACCTCCTCCCCCTACTTAGCCCATTGATCTGGGAAGACTAAAACACATTGTATGGAGAGTAGTGAAGATTAATTGTTAAGAATATATACTGCTTTTAACAAAAACAACACCACCACCCCCCAAACAAATCATCTGTCCTAGTTATCAGGACATGTATTGCCAAGACTGAAGTAAAATTAACAATGGTGCTAGCCTGAACACACCTTTACCCTGCAAATATTTTGTTTGTTTTGTAAGGTAAGCTCCCCCTTGTGAAACATCTGTGACGTGGCTTGTCTGGTTAAGTCTGTACAGTCATCACAAATAATTTCCTGAAGCAGTCTGATCCAATACAGTTCGTCCTCTTTCTTGTAGATGTCTGTATGCTCTAATGGTGTTGTAACTGAAGTGGCACCTAAAGTTGCCTTTGAAGACTGTCCAGAAACCCAGCTAATGCAGAATGCAATGGCCAGGGTGCTTTTTAGGCACCTGTTGGTCAGAGCACATTAAACCCATTTCCTTCTTAATCTGCACTGGCTTCCTTTTTAATCTGCAAGGTGCTCATGATTGCCTGTAAAATCCTACATGACTTATCGGTAGGTCATGGGTACTTGAATCATCTCCTCTTCTCACCTTGTCATCGGAAGCTCTGCTTCGTCACTGACAAAACTACAGTTGGCAGGGATCCAGGACACAGCCATGTTGGTGGTGGCATTAGCTTGTGGAACTCCTTCTATGGCAGGTTCAGCTGGCTCCTATACAGTGCAGACTAAATACATTTTTGTTCTACCTGAACCTTCCTTGAGTTTTAATTATTACTGTTTGCTGCTTTTGTTTGGTTTTTACGAAACGTTGTTTAACTTCCCTTGGTGATGGAGCATATACTTTGCATGCAGCTTCTCTTCAGTTGGTCAGAGAAATCTGTCTAAAATTTTGGAGAGCTGCTGCTAGTCAGTGTCACAGTGCTGAGCTAGACACATCAAGGGTCTGACTTGGGATATGGCAGCTTTCTGTGTTATGTTTTTTAGAATCAACTTTGTAAGACATTCTACAGCCATAGTACCAGAATATCATTTCTTGAATTTGTGGTATCTTTTACTGCTGGCTATATTTCCAGTGGTGCAGCACAAAGGCAGCGTTGGTGTTTGTGTCTAACTTTGATTTCCTGTTAGTGAACAAATGAAAGCACAAGCATGGCCTAAATCTGTGCATAAGATCTCCCAGTGCAACTATTGCAACTGGGTGTTAAAGTTGGTCAGAATGAAAGAATCTGCAGAGGCCTGAGTAGGAGATGCTTTTTGTTAAGGCATTTTTACCCCAGGGTGTATATACACAACAGGAGCTAAACATGTATACCTGTGCCCTGGGAGGAAATGGGTTTTAGTTTGAGTTATGCTGCATGATGATTTCAATGATTTCAGTAATCTCAATGGTGTGCGTGAGGTTACGGTCACAACGTGGTGTAGCAGCTTTTTAAAAAGAATAATGTGGATAACAGATGTGCTTATGCATTTGGAGCTGGTTCTCTGTGTTTGTGAACTTAGATTGCAATCTTATATACAATTACCTGGGAGTAAGTCCCATTTAACTTAATAACGCTTATTTTTGAGTAGACATGCATAGGATTGTGCTGTTAGTAACTTATATATATATATATATATCCAGGATTTATTTTAGGACTCATGTCCCTACTGTATGTGCTAAACAATTATTTAGTTGATGTAGTGGTAATAATAGTATAGAAATACACCTGGCCTTGCATTTTCTTGTCTTCAAGTTCAATGTGTTTTAAACACATTACCCCATTTTAAGTCACAATATTTTTCCAAACCCCAACCGTAAATACAGTTTCTAGTTTCTTCCAGTCTTCTAACAGAATCACTAGACTACAGGACAGGAGACTGCTTCTTCATTTGAGCTTGTCTGCAGTGAATGTTAACAGCGCAATCCAATCCAATTTACACCACCGGTGTAACTAGCGGGGGAGGGCAAGGCGGGAGGCTTTGGAGGGGAGGGGAGATTTGAATCCCCTTTGAGTACCCCTTTGGAGGGGATTTGAATCCCCTTTCCGTTCTGGGGCCTCCTGCTTGCTGCACTGCTGGTTTACACCGGTGGTATAAGTTGGATAGGATTGTCCTGTCGGGAGAAAGGTGGGGTAAAAATTCTTTAAATAAATCGCCTTTATTAGCTATTGATTTGCCAACACAATGTATTGTATAGTCCCTTAAGCTTCCGAGTGTGTGCTGCTTTTTTGGCAGTAGTTGAAACTCTGGTTCTCCTGGGAAAAATGCTGTTGTATAAAGCCCTTTATTTGAATGCTTCCAGTGAATAAGGAGCTAGGGTAATCATTGGGCAGCGTCTGCTGTATGTGGCAAAGCATGTGAGGTGGGGAGATCCAGTTTACTTATAAATTATGTAAGTGTTTGTGTCTTAATAATCAATAATGCAATGATTGATTTGATGTCCTGGTGCAGTGACTAGAAGGCTGGGCTTGGATGCAGTAAACCCAGGATCAGGTTTCCATCATGACTCTGGACAAGCATATACTGCTTTTATTGGTATTTCTGTTAGAGTGTCCAAAGCACTTGGCGTACCTTTACCTTGCTGATCCTTACAATAGCCCAGTAAATGAAGTCAATAGTAGTAGCTTGCTTGCCTAAAATCACCTAATGGGTTCATGAGAGAGGCAAGGTTTGAACCAGAAACTTGACAGCTCAGTTTTTGCCAGTAGCCACTCCAGCATCTTGGAGGGAAGATGGGATACAAATGTGGTATAATGTGTCAGGATCAGGCATAGCATATCAGATGGAATTAATTGTAGTACTTTGGTGTAACATTGACCATGAACACTTTATAACTGTGTCTATAGCATATATACGTTTTTTAAAAAATCACTTTATTCCTTATAGAAAGTTTTAAGTGATTCTGTAATCTTGCACAGGAAGGTAGGAACTAACTAGACCACTGTTTCTCAAAGTTCTCCCAGCAAGGCGGGGAGAACTTTGAGTGCTTGCGGGGATGGGGACAGTGGCAGTGGTCCCTGGGATTGCCGCTGCCATGCTTTCCCTGCAAGGGGAAGCATCCGGTTCTCCTGGTGGGTTGTGACCCACCAGTTTGAGAACCGCTAAACTATAAAGAAATCTAAAAATGGTTGACCTGTGTTTGTTAATGTGTGTGGTTGTTTAAGTACAGTACTTGATTGGTTTTAATAAGAACAGCTAAACACTGGACCAACATAAATTTTTCTTCTCTAACCTTAATTTGCATTTTTGTTTAGATTTTAAAAAATTGGTTTAATAAAGCAGTATCTCCCCCCACACTTCTAAAATGGTAGAGTCAAAAACGTGTGGAGTGAACATAAGAACATAAGAACAGCCCTGCTGGATCAGGCCAAAAGCCCATCTAATCCAGCTTCCTGTATCACACAGTGGCCCCACCAGATGCCCCAGGGAGCACAAGACAACAAGATAACCTGTTTTCAGTTGTCACTCCCTTTCACCTGGCACAGAGAAAACCCACTTCTAAAACCAGGAGGTTGCTTATGGCTTGTAACCTGTGATGGTCTTTTCCTCCATGAATTTGTCCAAACCCATTTTAAAGGCATCTAGGCCAGATGCCATCACCACATCCTGTGGCAAGGAGTTCCACAGATGAATTACACGCTGGGTAAAGAAATATTTTCTTTTGTCTGTTCTAACTCTCCCTCCACTCAATTTTAGTGCGTGTCCCCTGGTTCTGGTGTTGTGTGAGAGGGAGAAGAATTTCCCTCTATCCACTCTCTCCATCCCATGCATAATTTTATATGTCTCAATCATGTCCCCCCTCAGGCGCCTTTTTTCTAGACTGAAAAGCCTCAGACGCTGTAGCTTTTCCTCATAAGGGAGGTGCTCCAGCCCACGAATCAATCTGGTTGCTCTTTTCTGCACCTTTTCCAATTCAACTATATCCTTTTTGAGGTGTGGTGACCAGAACTGGACACAATACTCCAGATGTGGCCTTACAATCGATTTGTACAAAGGCATAATGATATTGGCCATTTTATTCTCAATCCCTTTTTTAATGATCCCAAGCATGGAATTGGCCTTCTTCACAGCCGCCGCACACTGGGTCGACACTTTCATCGACCTGTCCACCAGCACCCCAAGATCTCTCTCTTGATCCGTTACAGACAACTCAGAACCCATTAGCGTGTATGTAAAATTTTGGTTTCTTGCCCCAATGTGCATCACTTTGCACTTACTTACATTGAAGCGCATCTGCCATTTTGCTGCCCATTGTCCCAGTTTGGAGAGGTCCTTCTGGAGCTCTTCACAATCCCTGCTGGTCTTCACCACCCGGAAAAGTTTAGTGTCATCTGCAAACTTGGCCACCTCACTGCCTATCCCCAACTCCAGGTCATTTATGAATAAGTTGAAAAGCACCGGTCCCAAGACCGATCCTTGGGGCACACCGCTTTTCACCTCTCGCCATTGTGAAAATTGCCCATTGACTCCCACTCGCTGTTTCCTAGTCTTCAACCAGTTCCTAATCCACAAGAGGACCTGCCCTCTTATTCCCTGACTGTGGAGTTTTCTCAGGAGCCTTTCATGAGGGACCGTGTCCAACGCCTTCTGAAAATCCAGATATATAATATCCACGGGTTCACTCGCATCCACATGCCTGTTGACCTTTTCAAAAAATTCTAACAGGTTTGTGAGGCAAGACTTCACTTTGCAGAAGTCATGCTGACTCTCCCTCAGCAGAGCTTGTTCTTCTATGTATTTTAAGATTTTATCCTTAATGAGACTTTCTACCATCTTCCCTGGAACAGATGTTAGGCTGACCGGCCTGTAGTTTCCTAGGTCCCCCCTCCTTCCTTTTTTAAAGATTGGCGTGACATTAGCTATCCTCCAATCCTCTGGCACAGTGGCCGTTTTAAGGGACAAGTTGCATATTTTGGTCAAGAGGTCAGCAACTTCATTCTTGAGTTCCTTCAGAACTCTTGGGTGGATGCCATCCGGGCCTGGTGATTTATTGATCTTTATTTTGTCAATTAAGTCTGAGACGTCTTCTCTTTTAACCTCTATTTGACTTAATTCTTTAGTCAGGGGAGACCATTCCGGCAGCGGTATTTGCCCGAGGTCTTCTGCCTCGGCATTGGAAGTGGGCATTGGCATTGGAAGTGGGCATTGGAAGTGGGGAGTGGGCATTGGAAGGCTTACCCCACTGTGTCAAACCTGTCCTGAAATAGCTATGAGTATTTAGAAGGTTCAGCTTCGTATCTTCACTTGCAGCATCCCAGTATGATGTCCCAGGGTTTTCTCTGTACCAAGTTCACAACAGTTTGTGATGTCTGCTGAGACAGAATAGGGGCAGGGTAATGGAAACTGAATTTTAGTAGAATGTACAGGTGGTAGCAGGTGCACTGGAGCTGCTCCATTTGTCTACTTGGTGATCTGAGGTGATGCTGAGACCAAGCAGAATTATTTAAGTTTTAAGAATGCTCAGTTATGTAGCATTGTCTTGATGTGCAGATACCTGTTCTAAGACGTTCTCTCTTTATTTTTTAAAAGCTGCTGTTTGACAGAGGAGCCCCACCTGCCAGTTATGCTTGAAGATAAATGGTGGAGGTGAGTAGCCTTTCTCTTATAAACTCTCAATGGTTTTGCTGAAAAACTCACGAAATAATATCCCAGCTAAAAGGATACTAGAGCAAATTCTGTAATGTTTGAGCATGAATATTTGTTGTGTATTGGCTGGCTAAATGGAGTTCTGCAGCTTGCTCTGTATATTGAATAGAACACTTGCTATTTTACTAAAGAAAAAATAATTAGGGCATGAGTTCCAATAAAATCTGTCTCTAAATTAAATGTACACTGTTTATTTATATAAAACATTTGAATATTTCAATTTCTGGTGAAAATATCTTCATATTCAAAATGCATTTTATATTCTGAATGTGAGAATACAAATATTTGAGAGCGCATTTGATGGAAAAAAATCAAGCAACGCAGTGTTTAGGGACACTAGGGAAGACTGGATAATGCAAAGAAACTGGAGAATCAGGCTTCAGTTGTCCACTTGGTTCATTAGCCACAAATGCAATGCATTTTCTCCCACCATGTGCTGGCTTTTGAAACAGCAGCACAGTGAGATTCCTGTAGGAAAGTCATTTATGTGAAAATGACGGACACAATGGCTTCCATGTCCAATAGTTTCTTTGGTAGGCTGGAATTTTGCAATACTGTAAACTGCTGCAATAGTCATGGGGAGATGTTTAGATGTAACAGCTAATCACACTGTTCACATGTGATTACCATTCAGTAGGTCATTAAAACCTTAACTTGGGTTACCTCTGGCCTGTTACCATTGGCTTCATTTGTCCACTTGGTTCAGATGGCAGATGGCTTTTCAGGTGTTAAAACCTTTTCACAGTCATGAGGGCAAAATGTGCCTGTATTAAAGTAAAAGTGGAGGTTCTTGGAGAACAGTGTACGTCCATAAACGATGCTAGACACCAAGATTTGTGACTTTCTGCATGCTTGCTGCCAGAGATTTGTAAATCTCATGACGTTGTGGCATGATTATATGTCAGCATGCCACACACGCACATCTTTCTAAAGTTCCAGTGCACAGTGAGCGATGGTCATGAAGTCAATGTAGTTGTCATGTAAAAAGGACTCTACCCATACTAAACCTCATTTAAACTTTGAAAGACATGCTGGTGCAAAGTCATTGGATATGCGTACCACAATGAGCGCATGAAACTTTGGATGGGGATTGGTTACAGGTTGGTTTATGTATGAAAAATGGAAGATGACATCCCCACTAGTGCTTCTTTTATCAGCAGAATGGCTCCTTGCTCAAGGAGAAATCTCCCAATCTCAGAAACATTAGTTGCGGAGCTACACATAGTGTGTGTTTATAGATGCACAACCTCAAAATGATGAGGTACTGTGGGTTGGGTCCAAAGAACTGTTAAATACTGTTAATAACTCCATGCACAACAGGGAAATGTTTCCACACAAAAAGGTGTAGCTGCCTTGGGCCTTTTATTGTAAAAGAGAATGGCAGGGTTAAAATGTTTTTAAATAAATATGTGTGGACAAACTATATTTTTTTTACTATTGAGAGAATTCATTCCATTCTGTCCAAAGAAGAGATGTACTGATATGTAATTGAGATTATCTTTCTCATTGTTTTATTCCATGACTGACTACCTTGTTGACAACGTCACTATGCAGAGCAGTTACCTTCTGTCTCTGAATGTTTGTCTAACTGAAGTGTAAGAAGAGATGATTGTGATTAAACATTGATGACCACATAAAAATATGCCAAAGGGTGACTGCTTATTGCTGCTTTAATGCCTCAAGTAATATACCACTGCTCATAAATGAGATGATGTATAGTCATATAAACTAGTGATAGGAATTAAAGAGACATGAGCTATGTCTTTTAAATTTCAAAATTTGTACTAAAACGCCTCCAAAGCTTGTAGTTACAATTGCATTAGGCAAAATAGCAGGGTCCTAATGTTGGTTATCTTAACAGTCTAGGAAAGATGTTTACACAGGTCTGCAAATTTGAGGGCCAAACCTTTTTTCAAAATTTATGGTGGTTTTATATGAATTTGGGGCACTGATTCAAAAAATGGCATCGGTTTTGCCCTATCACATCTAGTTTTTTGGGGGGTTACGGCATACACCTCATAATGAGAGTCAAGCAGCTTCCTTGTGAGGAAGCCATGGCATTGGATTCCTCAGGAGGAAGCTACTTGAATCGCATCATGAGGTGGCGATGCTGCACCCCCAAAACCAGATGTGACAGGGCAAAACCAATGCCATTTTTTTTGAATCAACGCCCCATATATACCCAAGAATAGGTCTCACTTTTAAGAAAGCAAAATGTGTGCAGACCTTTTGTAATTCTTGTATACGTATTTTCATATTCTTGCAGTACAGGAGGGCTGATGGGAGTGGAGGGGAGCCGGTACAAACTAAGAACATAAGAACAGCCCTGCTGGATCAGGCCAAAAGCCCATTTAGTCCAGCTTCCTGTATCACACAGTGGCCCCACCAGATGCCCCAGGGAGCACAAGACAACAAGATAACCTGTTTCCCGTTGTCACTCCCTTGCACCTGGCACAGAGAAAACCCACTTCTAAAACCAGGAGGTTGCTTATGGCTTGTAACCTGTGATACAGGTTGAACTACCGGGTCTGCTGGTCCTGAAGGGAGCCTGGGAACTGACTATGTTGCATATGTTTTTATCTTGCATAAAGATTTGTAGCCAGTCTACCCTTGCTGGAGGCTCCAGAATTTTTTTGCGCCTGGGCCTGAACCTGCTCTCAGTGGCCCTGGTGTCCAGTTGGAATAGCAAAATGTATTGCAGTGCAATCCTGTGCATGTATACTCAGAAGTAAATTTCTGAGTTTAGTGGGGCTTATTCTAAGGTAAATGTGTATAGGAGTGTAGCCTTTGTGTTTTTATATTTCGTTTGTTCTTATATTTACAAAGATTTACTTTTTCTCAGGGCCCCCCTAAACTAGATTTAAGATGTATAAATCTGGGTGCTAGGCCCCAGGAGAGGGGGGGTAAAGGGTGTACATTGTACCTGGGCCCAGGGTCAAAAAGGGGGCCCAGGAGCCAAAGGAGGGGCCCCAGAAATTCCTTGGGATCTCAGCTGGCCTCATGTAGAGTGAAAGATGGAGGCTGGGCTAATCAGGAGGCCAGGTATACCTGGCAGGTAGGCCTGGGCATCACATCGGGAAGCCTGGTAGGCTTGGGCTCCGGAGACTTTTCCGGCTGTTGCTGCCATCCCCCTGCCCTGCTTTGCCCCCTCCTCCTTTGAGAAGGGGCCCAAAATAAACTTTGTACCCTTTGATAAAATTCCTCTCAGAGGCTCTGCTGGGTGCCTTAAGCATCATAATGTGCTTTTTTAAAAAAACCCAGAAAATGCAGAAAATCCCTAACAACATAGACATATAAGAGGTTCATGGATTTTTTCAAAACGCCTACATCTTCCTGCCAAGACTGAGAGCTTCATTTCTGTGATCTGGTTTATCATCTTGCAACGCTTATGCATGCAGTTCCTTTAACCATAACAGAGGTGTTTGTGTCTTTCTGCTCATTTATTGTTTTCTCCATTAATGTTTCCCTTCTACCATTCAGGTTACTTTGGATTCTCTTCACCTTTTTCCACCCACACTCTTGCAGTCTGACATAATTGTAGCTGCTTACCTGCCCCTCTTACCTGAAGCAATGTATTTGAGGGGGAAAGTAACATTGACTTCTAAGAGTCTGAACTAGACCATTTGTGCTGCTGGCATCCTGCTGCTGCTTATGTCTAAAAAGGAAGGCCTTTTTAAGACGCTTCAGCCTCTTATACTTTGCTGGTAGCTACTTGCCTTGGCACCTAGAAACTTGAAAATGTATCTGCCCTGGCTGTATGACAACTTGTTCCTTGCTTGAAAGCAGATACTTTACATTTTGCTACCATGTTCGGGTAATACACAGCTATGTGCTAGAGCAATGCAATCTTTCTTGAATACCATGGTGATAGGTGCTATATCCAGGAGAATACTGAGATGTAATATGTATTTACAGCTTGGGTTGTATTTGATACCCTTGACCAGATCTTCTTAGCGTAGCTGTTGTTTTGGCAGGGAGACACCAGCTAAGCTGCTGTTTAACATACCATTTGGTCTTAAGTCTACAACCAGTACTTTCAAACCTTTCTCATGTTTTCCCCTAGGCTTTTATCATTAGGACATATTCCAACTGTTCATTAGCTTTATGTTCTACCCACAACAGAAATGCACTTAATCTCCATGGTAAAAGAATGCTTGAAAAGTTGAAAGAAGAGTAAACTAATTGCATGGGGTTTTTTCACACGGGATTATCTTGACCTGTTTGTGCATGATGTGTAACTTAGGTTTTTTTTTTTTGTTTAACATTAGATAAGCATGAGACCACCGTGGCACAGCTGCATGTGTATTCACTCTTGAAGCAATTGCATACTTTATTGGCTGACAATCTTGGCATTTTTTAGCAAAAGCAAAATTAAAGACACAGGATATCTGTGTTTTTTGTTTGATAAGTCAAACTTGTCGGGTGTCATCTGATGGAGCCTTCTGGTGGTGAACAGTTCTGTGATGACCCTGACGTTGGAGGCAAGTCTCAAGATCAAGAGACCAAAAGGCAGCATGATGCGGAGCAAAAGTTGTCCAAAATTACCCACAATGCCTTGGAGAATATTAATGTGATTGGTCAAGGCTTGAAGTACCTTTTCCAGCATCAGCGCAGGCGGTCCTCAGTGTCTCCCCATGATGTACAGCAAGTTCAGGTTGATATGGAGCCTGAAATGGAGTTCGAAAACCAAAGCACCTGTGCTGAAATTGATGGTGTCTCTACCCACCCTACAGCTCTGAACAGAGTTCTCCAGCAGATCAGAGTGCCCCCTAAAATGAAGAGAGGAACAAGCCTGCATAGCAGGCGGGGCAAGTCAGATCCTCCAAAAGGAAGCCCCCAGATCAACAGGAAGTCAGTCCAGGATATTCATTCAGGCCGGCCCAGATCCTCATCAACTACTGATGCTCCTACTAATTTGTCTGTGTTGGAGATGGCATCTCCTCTCTATGCAGCTGGTGAAGAAGTTGCATTAGCGGAGCGGGTGAGTTCCTTTTTATGGCAAAATGTTTTATTGTTGGATGCTCAAGTGAATCTTTGACCTGACTAGTGAACGCAGGAGGTGGAGCGAAACCTTTTAATGTAACTCCTTATTGCACTGTTAATCGCGCTCTCTCTCTCTCTCAGCAAATGTCCTGACTGCCTCATCAACGCCCAGCCCAAACCCCTAGACCTAGAAACATGGAATTCAGGGATTGTTTTCCTTCCATGATGTAAGCACCCACTAAGAAGGGATTTTTAGAAATTCCACCCCTAAGGGGGTGAAAAGGGGTCAAATGTGTTTTCACGGATTCCTCTATCTCTTAGGCCCGATGAGAGATTGACTTGGATTTTGCCCATACAAATGCTTAACAACATAATTCAGAATTTTGCCCTAATCGACCCCTAAAGGGGCGAATCTAGATTCGGGGGTCAATTATAGAACCCTTCGTATCTTCTGTGTTTGAGTGCTAACATTCTTTTTTGGCATATAGGTGTCTTTTTTTAAATCTTTAGAAACTGTTTTAACAGTTTTAAAAAATTTCACCCCTAAAAGGGTAAAAAGGGGATAAAAGGGGTATTTTTTTTAAATTCAATAGACGATGTTTTCTGTGAATTATTTGTTCTTAGGATTACTTCGTGTTTCAGTTACTTTTTTTTCCTCGGGTATTGTCCCCCAATCTTTATGATCTTTACCTTTCCTTTCAACTCCTAACTGTCACTTTCTAACTTGTTTTCATTGGCTAGCTAGACCCTTTCTTCTATCTGAATCAGTTCTCTTCAGAACTGTTAGTAATCCACAACAATTACATAGCTTATGTTGAAAATTTCATGTCATTTGTTGGAACCATGACTTTTAATATTTGCAGGGTGTTGCCTGACATGGGGTAATTGTGCTACATTCAAATGGTTCATTGCAATTAAAGGAAAGTTTATGGGAGTAAAAATGGATTTAAAGTACCGTATTGTCCCGAGTATAAGACACACCTGATTATAAGACGCACACTTAAAGTTTGGTGCTATTAAAATTTTTTAATTAAATCACTGGCATTAAATTGCAACAGCCTGATTATAAGACGCACCCCTAGTTAAAAAACTTAAATTAGGAGAAAAAAGTGAGTCTTATACTCAGACCAATACGGTACTTTAATCCCGCAGAGCAGCGCAGGTATCAAGCTAGTATGAGATAATTGGCAGCAAGCATGCATTCTCATTCTCCAGGTTACTGGGAATTGAATTGTAACTTCCAACCTGCAAGCAGAACAACTTTAACACAAAAATGCAAAAGTAGTAAAAACTCCTACTATGAAGGTAGTAACTCTGTTCCAAGTTTTAGGTGTGTGTTTTTTTTCTTTGCAGTATTGAATTGAATTTAAGATGTATGAACTGGACCTAAAGTAGCCCAAGAGTTCTGCTGTACTATAAAATTGCAACTGTGCAGGTTAATGTCTGTAGGCTGGATTAAAAACATTGGGTGTGTTTCTGGCACATTGGTGCATATTCTTGAGTAACGTTTAGTGGGTAGAGAGCAGTGGGATCCAGAAGGAGAAATATTTGATTTGCCTTGTACCTGTTGATAATTTATTAGAGTGCTAGAAATTGTGTTGAGTATTCACACCTAAGAATTCATCCCAGTTTCAAAAACAATATTCCCATTTTACAGTTTTTGTAAGCGTGGACTTATTCTTATATGATATATTGGGTGCTCACAAGGCAGAAAATGGAATCTGATTAAAATGGTGATTTAAATGGTGATTAAAATGGTGTAGCCATGATCTTTTTAATTGTTTTTAGACACTGTTTTTATTTTTATTGATTGTTTTTACTGTTTTAAAATGCGATTTTTTATACTGTGTTTTTTGTATGTATTTTTTCTGTTGTAAGCCGCCTTGGGTCCCTTCGGGGAGAAAGGCGGGATAAAAATACTGTAAATAAATAAATTAAATAAATAAATTAAGGTTTCAATTCCAAATTTTTGCTCTGTTAAAAATAATGGTTACAGGAAACTGTTTAAATTAGAACTACTAAAATGCAAGATGGTGGTAATTCATTGACTTTTTTGCATCCTGTCTCTTGAAGCTATGATGTCCAAAAGGTGAGGAAAAGCTCTACAGCTCCTTAAAATGTATGAAATATTAACACCACTGGTTTTAAATTTTACTTTTTGGGCAGATGTGCTTTGGATCTCTATCTGCAGACATTACTAAGCTGCAGTTCTGAGGTGTCAAGAAAGACTTCTATTGCTGGGGAAACTGGTTCTTGTAACTATTACTTAATTTGGGGAATGGAGCTGTTGGAAAAGACTAGTGAGGTTATGGCTTTCCATGCCTCTCATCACTTTTTACATCTTGGAAGATATGAAGGGATTTTGTGCCACTGGTGGTGGTGGTGAAGCTTCTGGCACATATTGTATGAACTGTGACATTGTTTTGGAATGTTCACTGACATTCTAAGTCGGGTTGCTAGGTCCTGCCCATGGCATCCCTTGCCCATGCCCTGATGGTGTACTGGCCAGGTTGATGAGCATGGGCCCTCAGTTGGCTCCTGACTTGGCCAAACCTGAACACTGCCCTTGCTGCAACCATGTCAGGTTTTCGTAGACAGCTGCTAATTGGAATAGACCTAGAAGGTGCTGGTGCTGCTTTCCAATGTACAGGTTAGGTTAGACCCTAGACCAGTTGAAAAGTACAGCACCCCCCCCCCCCTGTATTTGCAGATTCACTTATCCACAGTTTGCTGGGGGGACCCATGCCCATTACCTTAGTTAGGCTTCTAGTGCTGGCACCAAGGAAGCATGCCTTTTTTCTTTTAAAAACCGCTATAAGCCAGCATGCTTATAAATGTTTAAACAGGAAGTTTCCTGTTTAACACTTGGGAGCCTCGCTAGTATGCAGTCTGCATGCTACTCTGTGCTATAATCCAGCATGCTGGCTTATAGAGTTTTTGTAAAGAGTCACATTTGCTTGGTTCCAGTGCTGGAAGCCTAACTAAGGTAATGGGTCCACGGGGGATAGCGTTTCCCCCCCCATCCGCGGATTCCTGGTATCCACCGGGGGGGGGGAGAGGATAGTTAACCAAATCTGTTCACTACCTCTTTCACGTTTTGTGTTGCGATCATTGAAATTATTCCGAGAAGGCCCAGCACTAAACAAGTCCTGAGTTGCTTGTTTTTAGTTTGTAAAGGTAGCAATAGAAAAGTGAGTTTTGCTTCTGCTTTTAGCCAGAGAGGCCACTAGTTTGCTAGATGGACAAGCAGTACATTTTCAGGACAATGTTACTAGTTAAAGTTTTTGTCCTATGACAAAAATAGGAGATGGTAGAGAGGGGGCACTATGGTATTTGCTGTAACTAATGAATAACCCAGCTCATCAACTTCACTTCCCAGTCTTCATCCCCTCCCAATGTTTCTGCTTATTGCCCAAAGCAGCAAAGAACCCTTCATTCTCTATTTATTGAAAAGCTTCTCTTCTTCTAGTAATGATGACCTCAGTCACTGGAGAAAGATGGATCTGTTCACCAGAATAGATATTCTAGCTGTGCAAGGGTATAGTACTGTTGAATGGAGCAGGCCTGAGGCTTATATATCTACCTAATTTCCTATACCTACCTAAAGAATTTGGGAATGAGTGAGGGTGTAGCAAGGAGTTCTAGAGCTAGGCCAAGTGACTCTGGGTCCCTTATGAGGAGTTATTCAAATTGGAGATCCAAAAAGTGTCCAAGGGAGAAGTGTGGTATTAGAGATTGTGTTGCCTAACCCAGTAGATATTCTTCACTCAAAGCAGCTGTGGTCATTATGGAAAACGTAAACCAAATGAGCAGTTCTGGCATTTGACATGTTTTGCTTCTTTAAGCCCTGAAGGAGAATTTATGTATCTCTGCTCAGTCAATGTGCAAACTGTCCCTGCATCAGAAGTTTTTACCATGAAGAAGTGCTGTTACCCAAAAGCAGAGGGTCATACATGTTCTGATAGTGATATTTGTGCTATAAAAGCATTTGTAGTCTTGATACAGCGTTTTGGCTAGACTGAAATACAGTCAATTCTCATTATCTTCTGGGGTTAGGTTTCTGGAAAACCCAGCAGATATCCAGTCAGCGGATACCGAATCATTGATCCTGTGGGATCAATGGGGTTATGGGGAGAATCAAATTGGCCAGCTCCAGAAAATGATCATAATACGTACAGTACCTTCAAAATGACCACAGATATCTTCAAAATGATGACCTCTAGCCCCAGGAAATGATCAGAATACCTTCTTAAACGACCACCGTTATCTTCAGAATGGCTCTGAATGCCACAAATAACTGAGAACAGACTGCCAGTGGCGTGAAGTGGCGCTCCTGCTCCCCACAGATAAGCAAATCTGTGGGTACTGAGGATTGACTGTACCTGCAGTTCCTTCTTCTGACTCGTCAGTGTAATGCAGGGAGTATGGGACAAGAGTTCAAATCCAAAAGTCCAGGTTATGAAGCCCTGAGCCACTGACATGCACATTGCTTGAGGAATGAGGCATCAGAAAGAAGATTCAGTGAAGTGGCTAGGAGGGGGTAGTAAAATTATTCAGATCTAAATCAAAGTCTGCAAGTATAAGCCAGAGGGATCCGTAGAAGGGAATTGGGGGAGGAATGGGAGCAGATGGGGCAAACTCATGTAACATTTTAAAAATAGTGGTCTAATATTAGATGTGATGCATTTCTATAAAACACTTTAAAGTCAGTGATGCTTGGTTTGCTGCTTTGATTCATGATGTGTGCACCATACCGTACCTCATTCTGTCATCGTATGAGCCTCAATGTGTTCTGCTTTTCAAGAATCCAATTACTCATTTGGCTACTGTGGAAAAAGAGGAATCTTTTGTTTAGTAATATACATGATTTTTATGTTAAAACCTTTGTTAGGCATACTAAGAATACAACAATTACAGCATAATTTGAATGATGGGAAATAGGGCTAAAATTTGCTGAAGCAAAATAAATAAATAAATAAAGCCAGCTTTATTCTGGCTTTGATTGGAATTTGTTTCCATTTCTCTTTCCTAATTTAAATGGTTGTTATAGCCTTTAGCTTCAGTTAGAATGAGATGTTGATAAAATATCAACATCTTTACAAATGAGGCTGTTGAAACATCTGAATCAAACATCTTTTAAGATCTGTCCCTGGGAAGCAACTCACAAGAGCTAGTGTGGTATGCTAGGACTGAGGAGACTGGGATTCAAAGGCACCATCAGGCAGGAAGCTCTCCGCGCGACCCTGGGCCTTACCTACCTCACAGAATTGTGAGGATGAATTTGAGGTGGGTAGAGTAAAGGGAAAGTGAGGATCAGAAAGGGGTGTGGGTATGCTAACAATAAGGTGCTACTCCCTTGGTCAACCTGCCTTCTCCTAGGACTCACTCCTCCCACTTTTCTCTGACAGACATGCTCCCCCATCTGGTTCCCAGCATTGATCATTCACTAGGGCATTCACGACTGACCTCAAACTCAGTTGGGAAGCCAGACTGAAATGGGACAAGAGGATCTGTTTCATCCAGAAATTTCTGGAGTTGGGTTGCTACAACACTCTTGAACATCTTGTTTTGAAAAAAGATATTAGATGCTGACAAGTAATTGAATCTCTCAAACCAGAGTATATGAGAGCAAGTGAAACCACAGTGTTGATGAATAAATTATCAGCAAATTGAACACATTGTCTCTTTGTACACCATTGCCCTGATGTAAAGAAGTGCGAACACCTGTGTGGCTTGGAAGGAGAGGTTAATCCAGCCTCCCACACCATAAATCAACTATATGTTTTAACCATTTTGAAATGGTTCTTTACATGTAGCTCCAGCTGTTGGATCAGAAAGGGGAACTACGTGTGCCAGACTTCTTTGTGCATAGAATTCTCTAGCTAGGAGTATATATACAGAACCCCTGTTTGGTTCTGGCTCAGTTTGTAGAGTGACCAGGAGGTCTGGTTCAGTTGGTAGAGCGATCATCTCATATATGCCTGAAGATCTGAAGGAAGGCAGTTCGAGACGGCCAGAAGTGTCTGTGTCTGTCGAAGAGCAGCCGGCACGCCGAGCTGATAAGTTACAGGGCCTCTGTGGGGGAGTGGAACTGCAGCTGCACTTGAGTGAGAGTCAAGGTTGCCCTGTCAGCTGAAGTGTGGTGAGGCGAACGTCCTAGAGAGAGAGAGAGAGAGAGAGAGAGAGAGAGCTGGACTGTGAAAGAAACCATCTAGAATGAAGGGTTCTACAAATGATTAGAACATATTATTGTATTGTAAAAACCCCTTG
The DNA here is from genome assembly GCA_026170595.1 of Plestiodon gilberti rubricaudatus. Lineage (NCBI taxonomy): Eukaryota > Metazoa > Chordata > Lepidosauria > Squamata > Scincidae > Plestiodon > Plestiodon gilberti. Next base: position 226,204,246 of record JANXHW010000002.1, read on the forward strand.
GGGTTTAGAAAAGCCTGCCTATGTAAACCACCTTTGAATTAAAGTCAGAGGAGAAATCCGATGACCAAAGAAAAGGCGGTATATAAATACTGGTTTATTATTTTATTTTATTTGGATTGGGGAGTTGCCTTGACGCTATCTAACACAGCATGAAAAATTAACTTCTATAAATGTGAGCATATGACTATCAGCTATAGGTTGTGTCTGAGTGTGTTGGTGGAATAAGCACAGCTTTCCACAGTTTTCGTATGTGGAAGATATAAGTGAAACTGTTAAACATGAGAATAGAGAAGGAAAGGCACACGCAGATTGTGACCAGTGGTTGATCACAGTGCTTATAGGCCACATATGGACATTTTCTCTAATCTCTTTAATTTAATTATTTAAAGTACTTCAATAATTAACTAAATGGTTACCATAAATATATGACAAACAATATGCAGAATTGACCCAGCTGGTCCAGAGGTATTCAAGATCTAGACTAGCTTGTACAGCCCAGGGATCTTATTGAGACAGCGGCTGCTGGAGAATGAAAATTTGCAACAGCCTTATGGACTGCATAAACATTTTATTTAATTGTAAGAGTATTATAGTACTATAATACTACCTTGATTATAGTAGTCTGCCAGTTTATCCTTACGTTTTGTTCCTTTCCAATCGTACTCTCAAGCATACACCTAGAGGGGCCAGCTCTTGGGTACCTCAATCTTTAAGGCTCGAGTTCTTGATGTAAACATGTAACCTTGTCTCATGCTCGGCAATCTTTGATGAACTGAAGATTTTAATTATTTTTAGCCCTTTTGCAAGCCCTTTGACTTGCTGCCCTGGTGTCACTTACTCCACCTGGTTATCCCCAGCCTGCCAATCCAATGATGTCCCTTTTCTTGGCACAATCCAATGATCTTCAGCTTGACCAGCAATCTCTCTTATCACGTTTGTCTACTCGTGCCTCTTGCCCTACTGATAGTCTCCAACTGTATTCTTTGGTACACATAGGTGCACGCACTCGCCCTATACCTAATAGTTATTCAAAAATCAAACATCTAAAAATGACTCATAACAGTATTATAAGTGTCTAATCTTACTTTTTTATTTATTAATATACTGACATTATAAATAAAACAAATCGAGGTCATTTTGCCAGTAGAAAGAGTTGTAATGGATTAAGTGGCCTTATTTGTTTGCTCACTCTGAGAAGCAGACACAAATCAATTTAGATACCCATATGGTTGGTTTTGTTGTTGTTGTTGTTGAAAATCTGTAATTTATTAAGGCATTTTTACCCAAGGGTGTATATACACAACAGGAGTTAAATGTGTACACCTGTGGGCTGGGAGGAAATATTCTGTAAGTTTATTCTTCTTATGGTCAATATCATAAATTAATCTGAACATGACTAAACACTGCACCTTGCTATGTATGTGTTACTGCGGAGACCGGTATCTTGCATCCTGTTTACCGTGAAGACTGGAAATGCATTTAGATCACATAGCTGTTAACAAGATTGAGGCAAACTAACACTTCTTGAAAACAGGAAGGAATTGGAAGGAGAGGCTGGCTCAGTGTATCAGCAGCCAAAATGCTTGATACTTGGTTTTGCTGTAGGTGGATGTAACTAATATTAAACATAGGGTTCCCTGTGCGTGATGCAATTAGTATTATAGTTGCACCATGGTACAATATGGTCTGGGTTTCTATGAAGGAGCTCCTGTAATCCCTGTTGAAACTGGGGGGTTGCAACCAAGGAAATCTGGCAGCAGATGACATTTCCATGGGGGCTATAGAAATTGTGCCTGTTGCAGTTTTAAGAACCACCAGTAGTAGCAAGAACATTCTATCTTCTATATTTAATTGTATGGGAACCGACTTGTTATGGTCAGACTTGGCCTGAAAGGCAGTATACAAATAACTCAAAATAAAAATAGTGGAACCTGTGTAGCAGAAATTCTCTTGGTCAGATGCAACAGGGCACAAGTAGCATAACAGGATTAAGGCTTGACTCCCTACAGAGAGTAGTGGAGGCAGTGGTGTGCAGACCAGATACGTCATCTTGGGAAGTGTGTTGTATCAAATACAGCAACCGCTATTCCTTCCTATGTGGAACAGCAGGAACAAATAATGCTGGGAATCCTCTTGAAATGTTCTTGAGAGACTACAAGGCTTCGGGGAGGGAAGAAGTTGAGGGCACAAGTAGTGTTTTATCTGTCCTTCCTGTTGGAGATTAAAGTGCAGTAAGAGAAAATGGACTCCTAGAAGTGAACACCTGGCTATGAAGATGATATTGTTGGGAACAGTTTGGATTCTCGAACCATAGCCTACGTTACCAACATGAAGGACTCCAAGCAGGAGATGGATTCAAACCTCACAATGACTGGGAGGAATATGCTTGTGATAGGAGCCTTGCAAATCTTTCCCAGGGGGCTTTAAGCTATGGGTCAGAGGGAGAGGGAGACAAACCCAGAACCAAGTATAAAGATGGGTACTGAAGGCAAGAATGCAAGAGACAAAGGAAGAAGCAGGCTTGTGGAAGAAGGATCGGAGACTTGAAAGATACTGGTAGGTGGTGGTGCCCATGGCATCTGATGTTTATATACTAATTCACGGACTATGGGAAAAAAGGATGGACTCCGAATTCTAATACAGAAAGGCAAATATCTAACTGTATTGTAGAAACCTGGTTGAGAAGCAAGAAGTTGTAGAAGGAGGGACAATTAACAAAGGAACATAAATATAACCTGCACACCTGCAGAGAGAGTGTCAGGGAGACTAAATCACAGAATAGGTAGAGGTTTGTGAGGGAAACAAAAATATGCTTTTTGGCTATGTCCAAAACAAGAGGGATGTCGAGAAAGCAGTAAGTCTGTTCTTGGAGATGATGAGGATAGAGAGAAGGTGGAGTTGCTCAATTCTTATTGTGCATCTCCCACAAGAGGGGAAGGTAACCCACCCTGACAACAGTTAACCCCCACTTTCTCATTGGTATATATCTCTGCTCAAGAGAGGTGAAGAAATGGTAAGAGAATAGCTAGTTTCATTTATCTAAAGTCTCCAGGACGAGATGAACAATACCACTGGGGACTGAAGGAGCTTGTGGATGTGCTTGGAGCCACTATCTGTAAGTCTTAAAAACTCCTGAAGAATGGGCAAGATGCCAGAAGACCAGAGACACACATGTCTCTATCTTGAGAAAACAAGGTTCTGGGAAACTACAGATGAGTCGGCTTGATGTCAATACCTGGACAGATTTTTGGAACAGATTATTACAATTTTTGGGAGCACTTGGAAAATAATGGAGGGATTTCTAGGACCTAGCATGGTTTGTCAGGAACACGTTGTGCTAGACCATAGGTGGCCAACCCACGGTACGGGTGCCACTTAGTGGCACGCCAAGCCTTTTGAAGTGGCACGCGCCGTCGTTTCTGCCCAAGTCGAGCGCTGAAGTCCCTCTCTCTTTCTCAACCCCAGCACACTTTTCCAAGCCTGTGGCACTAGAGGAGGTCTCTGTACTCCACTGCGCCTCATTCTTCTTGCACTGTCACGGTGCTTTAAATATTTTCATTAGCTTAGAAATATTTGTTTATTTATTTAAGTGACACACTTAAGATTATCTACATAAAATGTGGCACATGGCGTGCCATGGATTGGCCACCACTGTGCTAGACTATCCTCTCCCCCCTTTTAATAGAGTGACTAGTAGATCATGGGAATGCCATGAAAATAGATACTGTACCTAGATCTCATCATAGCATTTGATGAAGTCTCTTATAATATCCTTGTTTATAAAATGGTAAGATGTGGGTTGGATGGTACAGCTGTTAGGAGGCTTAAAGCTGGTTGAACAAGTAATATATGGCCCCATGTCAACAAGGAGGGAGGTATCAGGTGGCTTGGGCTCTGTGCTGTTCAGCATTTTATAAAAGTCCTGGATGAGGGAGGTAGAGGGGATGCTTATAAAATTTTATAGAGGACACAAAGCTGGGAGGTTAGCTAATGCCCTGGAAGACCAAAACAATTCAAAACTATCTTAATAATCTCAGTCATTGGGGCCCATGTCAATAGACAAATGTACAGTCCTGTATGTAGGTGCAAAATTTAAGAAGCATAAGTACAGGATGGCAGACTTGGTAGCAGCATGTGCAAAAAGGATCTAGGTGTCTTGGTGAACCACAAGCTAAACGTGAGCCAGTGTGATGCAGCTGCAAAAAAGCTAACGTAATACTCTGCTGCATTGAGGCATAGAGTCCAGATCATGAGAAGTAATGGTTCCAGTCTGTTCAGCACTAGTCAGACCTCTCTTGGAATACTGATTTCTGATGCCTGTGATGTAGTGGAGTATGTAGAGTTGTGAGTAAAAGAACCATAGTGAGTGTGAGACATGTGCAAGTTTTGCAAGTTGCTTTCGAAAGAGTATTGCTTGAGTGCTACTTCAAATCCCCCCCCCCCCCACACACACATTATTGAAGTGCCTTGCTTGTAAATGAAACTGAGGACTTTCTGGCAGTAAACCCAGGACTAACGACTTGGCCAGAGAGCGATTTCTGTTCCTGTACTTGATAAAAACAGTGATCATGGGGCAAATTTGCAATAGAAGTTTGCTCAGGAACTGTAATTAATGACATAATTTGTCCATTTCATGTGAGATTGCAGTGCATAATGAGCAGAATTGTGTTGGACTGTTGCCTGATGCTGTTCAGTAGATGTCAAACTAGGTAAGTGCAGTGTGTGTACTTGGTGGCTACAGTATGCACTTTAGAAGCCTACATGTTGCCTAGTTCCAGTAATAAACTGAACATAAGAAGTGCCCTGCTGGATCAGGCCAAAGGCCCATCTAGTCCAGCTTCCTGTATCACACAGTGACCCCACCAGATGCCTCAGGGAGCACACAGCCAACAAGATAACCTGTTTCCTGCTGCCACTCCCCTGCACCTGGCACAGAGAGAACCTACTTCTAAAACCAGGAGGTTGCTTATGGCTTGTAACCTGTGATGGTCTTTTCCTCCATGAATCTGTCCAAACCCCTTTTAAAGGCATCTAGGCCAGGTGCCTTCACCACATCCTGTGGCAAGGCGTATATTTCATCCATGTTGAGTCTACTGGTTCTTGGAATAATTCCTGCAGATGCCTTTCGCGTTCTGTTCAGAAATTGTGAAATGAATCTATCGTAATATGGAAAGCATGCTAATTAAAACATTGTAATGAGCCACTTGTAAATATTTCAGTGTAAAGCTTCACACATTTTTATTTGTCAGAGTGCTGCTTAACTGTGGAATCGACATTATGATGCTTGGCTTGCATTCTAGTGCACATTCACGGTTCAGTCAAGTAATTGTTACAAATTGAAGTAACACTACTAGCAGTGTGTTGAAAGAGTTCTTGCCTCTACAACAGTCTGGATTTATTTTTAACATTTTTAAATTCTTTAAATCCTTCTACCCTTTTTACTATTATAGTATGTAGCATCTAAAATTGAATTTGATTACTTGCAGTTCATCACTCCTCATTTTGTTTTTACTTCTCTTGCACTCTTGAATTTGAGTCCTTGAATGAACAGGAAATACTCTTAGAGTTTGACTAGTTCTGGATTTGGGGCCATAAGCGTTTGTTTGGCGACTGTTATACATTTTGGAGTTCCAATACATGAAGTGTTTGGTGCAGATTTTGTGTTTGGTAAATGTTGTTTAATAGACATCTCTCTGCTTACAGTGATAATTTTTTAAACACTAATTTGAAAGGGCGTTTCCTATAGCACAATGTAACACTTACAGGAAGTGGCTGTCACTTTAAAAGTTACTTGGACATTTGGCATCCTCATTCTAGAGTCTCTGAAAATTCTTTCAGTTGTGATGGAAAAGAAGAGCACTCAGTATTACCCAAATTACTTGTATTCCATGAAGGAATCTTGGTGAGTTTAATCTTAAACTATGTGAAGTTTGATAAGAAATCTTAATTATTGAATGTTGAATGATGGATTTTATTGCAGTGTGAAAGGGAATATCTGTTCCCTAATGAGCTGGGGCATTTCTTTGTACCAAGTAGTCTATCAGATCTGTTTTGAGACCACATCTCATCTTGAATGGATGTTGCTGCATCTTGATTTTGAAGACTGATCAGTGCACTCTAGGATAGAATTACAGTCCTAGTCCAACTTGAACGGCATTGACACTATGGTTCATTTCTTCTGTATTATCTAAATCTTCAGCGAGAGAGGTAGAGAGATTTTTTAAAATTCTGCTTGAGGTGGCAATTCATAGAACCTAACCTTTCATGATAAAAATCTGTCTACGTAGTATACCATAATAGAATACTGAATAAGGGCTAAGCACATCAATATTTTGAAGCGTCTTATTGATTGAAAAAGGAAGGAGTGCTTAGTACTACTTACCCTTATTCCCCAGGGGCTTATGAGACCTACTTGTTGCCTATAGACCAGAGAAAATCATGGTAATAGTAGTGCATGAGCTATGCAAAATGTTTAAATGGCCAATCTCTCTTGGTATAGTGATCAATAGAAAATTGAAGCTCCAACAGAAGAATGATGGTAGGAGGAAGAGAAGATTTGGATAGCCTGGAATCTGAGGATGAAGTGAGTAAAGCAGAATATTGAAAGTCTGAAAATGTCTCTCTAAGGTTGGCAGGAAGAAGATTAAATAACATCTAAATCAAGGTTAAAAGAAGCAAAATGCTAGATGAAAAAATTAAGAGCCTATTTATTGCAAGATACTGGCTTAAATTTTGGTTCTTGGTACCTTCTGTTTACCTAAATTGCTACTCTCTTGATATACCTGTTAGATGATCAGCAACTTCCCTAATCAAAAATGAAGAATTACAAAGTACAGTATAGGTCAGTGGTGGCCAACCTTTCAACATGGATGCTGGCCCTTTAAATGGTTGCATAGGTGAGGGCATTTCAGCAGGTGCAGCTGCTTTAGCAGCACCATCAGCACTTGCAGCTGCCAAGATTCTGTCTTCTACACAACTCTTCAGAATGCAGAGGCCCTAATGGTGAAAGGTTGGCCACCCCTGGTATAGGTATCGGTTGCTGCTTTTCAACTAGGTTTCTACTAGAAGACTGCTCGGACGCAACAGCTTGATGAAAAGACAATGCTGTTGTGAGTTCTCCTCTCCTGGAAATATAGCTTTACCATTGATCTTGAACTAGTCTATAATCAAGATAATAGCTAACGCCTTCTGGTACTTTTTTTAAACCTCATTTAAAGTTTAATCTTTTTAAACTGTCATTTCATTTATGCCACATTTTCTGCATGGCCAAAATCTGTCTGAAACTTAGCATTACCTTACACTTAACACTGATGTTAAGGGGCTAAACTCCCTGTTTGATTGCTTTCCCTGTGTTTAGGGAATTGTTAAGGGTGGTTGTTGTTTTTACACATTGTTGGCAATGTCCTTTTTTACCTGTTGCAGTTTTAAATATAAAGTGAGTCTCTACTGGACTGATGATGATTAGTGAATGTTTGGAGGCTAATAGGTGTGTTTTGCTAGAGTTGCCATCATGCACATGAGACCAACTTATGCTTTAAAGACAGAGCTAGTATAAATAAAAACGTAGCTTTTCCTGATACTATTCATCCTGTCTCTCCTCAAATCTTCCCAGAACACCCTTATTTACATCAATTATGTGTGGTATAATCTTCTTTTGAGCCCAGTAAATGCTTTATGTCATGGCAGTAGTTGTGAGACTATTCACGGAAATGCAGGTTCAGTCCCTACTTGGGCATGACATGGGTGACCTTGGGAGGCAAAGGTTTGGGGTAGGGGGAGGATAAAAATATATGGAACAAAGGTCTTTTTTAAGGTTATGAGCCTCCCAGGATACTTTATTTTGCTAAATAAGCTGCTTTTTTTGTTGAAAAGTGGTAAGTAAATATTGAATTGGACTCCAATGGCTACTTTGCTACTTTAAACAACTCTTTGCTATTTTTAGTTTCTAAAAGTGCGTGGTGAAAGCTCCTTCATGGGGGTGGGGTGGGTCAGAAGGATGGGAATGATTTATGATGATGGGGGACCTGAGCTTAGAGAGAGGATATATGCAGAAGACCGCAGGATCAATCTTGAGCACTTCCAGTTAACACGTCTTGGATAACAGCTTCATACATCCATATAAGATGGCTATGAGTTGGTGACTCGTAATCTTGTCTGCTACGTCTCCTCCAAAAGAGAAGCATTTGACCCATTTCTACAATATCTGGAGATGCATCTCTAAAATGGTAGATAGTAAGCTATAATCTCAACCATGAATATTGCATCAAATGGCTGTGACTCCTCTGATACAACTAGCTGCCTAGTGTAAACTTGAATACAGTTGCTTATTTTAGAATAAATTTGCCAAAGTTTCTGGCAGTTAAATTAATGGAGGGAAAAATGCACCATTTTCAGATTTGTGTGTGAGACTATGGTTTTCTATATCTTTTACTTCTGGGAAATTTTTCCCAATTCTGTTATTTTCTTGGTGATACAACTCTATCCTATCCCCTGATCATGAGACATTGTTGGCTGTTCTCTTTTAAAATGCTCAAGCTAAATGTTGATGGCTTGTAAAGAGATAGGATTGCATTGTTTGTGTGTCAGAGCAAGATAAGATAAACTGTCAGATGGCAGTAAGTGGGTAATTGAATATTGATAAGACAGCATCAGGGCTGCAAGATTGTTTTACAAAGTGACATTAATCTCTGTCTCAGAATTATGGGAGGAGATTTCTTCTGTACCAGGCATGTTTCTTGGATAACTGAATGCAAAAGTGACTGAAGTGAAGTGACTGTTGGAACTCCTGGGTTTTTACTTAAACAATATGTAAAATGATGTAAGCAGACTTCTGTTTTCTTACTGATGCTACTGATAAATATACAGACCAGGGTTAGGGAGCCTTCTCAGACTGGGAGTTATTTTACCAAATACAAATGGTCCGTGGAGCCATATCTTCAAAGGTAGATGTCTTATGTAAGCATGACAGATGTGTACACAAACTTCACTTCAGTATGCATGGAAGTGGTAGATGTCTGCACAGGTGGGCGTGAGCAGAGTTTACACAATCATACATAAAGTGGTTGTGGCTATTCCCTCAATTCAGATTGTCTGTCAGGACAGACTGCAAGCATAGCTATGCCCCAGGACCTCTCTTTAGAAATGGAAAATTATGACAGGTGTAGAGTTAGAAGTTGCAGTTTATTCAGGGCAGTGCTATTTAGAGTGCTGGTAGTAAAAATGGAAAGGATGTGGTCCTTCTCCATACTAATACTGCTGTTCTTGGGAAACTGTTGCACCAAGTCTTCTGACCTAGCTAACATCTGCCATAAGTGGTGGTGAGACCATAGTGATTTTAGATAATGGGCCAGATAGTAAGTTCTGAGTTCCACATGCATGAATTGGTCAAAGATAGCAAATAATGCAGTTGCCAAGTCCTTCTGTATCTTTTTATCATGTTAATTTGTTGGCCTTTTTGATTCTACATACTAATTTATCAAGGATAATTGTTGCCCATCTACTTGTAGAGAATGGATGTTGCTCTTTTAGAATGTCTACGTTCTTGGTTTAATCGGGTTTTAAAGGTGAACGTTCCATAAATTAAAAAGCTGCTTCAGAAAACTTTGGCATAATACTTTTTGTTGAAAAATGGTGTATAAATATTAATAAATCCATTTGCACTGTTTTCCTGAATGTGTAATGTACATCTGCCCCACAATTTGCACTGTAGAATGTTAAATGAATGTTCTGATCCATTTACAAGTTGACACAAAGTACTGTGAAGGCAAAGGGCTTGGCCACCCTTTCTCCCCAAGGGCATAAAAAAGAAGGAAAGTTTAATTTTCTAAGAATAATCTGTCTTCAGGGATCGTTTGGATCTGTACTAACTGTTAACTGGGCAAGAGGCACTTTTTCAATTGGTGTTCCTCTTATATTTAGCAGGGGGAGAGTAACTGCCCCCCTTTTACCCCAACACAGTGTCTTTTCTGGTGACTGCTGGTGGTGTTCTGCATCTTTTTCAGATTGTGAGCCCTTTTGGGACAGGGAGCCATTTAATATTTGGTTTTGTCTGTAAACCGCTTTGTGAACTTTTTATTGAAAAGTGGTATATAAATACTACTACTGCTGATGATGTTGATGATAGATCTGCAGGGTGTCTTTGCTTTTTCTTTTTATTGTTTTTAATGTTTTGTTGTCATATTTTTAACTATTTTTAACCAGGATGGTGTAGTGGTTTGGGAGTCGGACTTAGACCTGGAAGATCCAGGTTCAAATCCCCGCTCAGCCAGGAAGCTTCCTGGGTGACCTTGGGCCAGTCACTATCTCTCAGCCCCACCTACCTCACAGGGTTGCTGTGTGAGGACAAAAGGAGGGGAGGAAATATGTACACCACTCTGAGCTCCTTGGAGGAAGGGAGGTATAAAAAAATGTGAAAACTCATTTAAGCTGCCTTGAGTGTCTTTACTGGGATGAAGGCGGGGTATAAATTCATTAAATAGTTAAAATATATATTAATACTAGTTGCTTGAGAGAGATGAGCGGGCTTTTTAAATTACCAATAGTCTTCCTGACTGTTTCACATTTATAACAATGTCGTACTCATAGTATTGCTTTAAGATGACTAAAATTAGTGCTCTGGTAGATAGACTGGAGAGTAGTTATTTGCTGTTGTAGAAAAACTCCTGCCTTTTTTTCTTGGTGTTTCTCACTTTCTCCCTTTCTCTTTCTAGAAATTCACACGCTATTGCAGCTACCCCCATATCCTCAAAGGGCCAAGGGAGACAACTGCAGTGTTGTCATCTGGGCAGGGTGCTATTTCAGTTGCCTTTCCTGGACATTTACAAAGCATAGTCGCCAACTAGAGCTCTAACTTTTAACTGAGGTATTTTCAACTGAGCAAACATTGGCAATACTAGCTTGGACCCACAGAAGCTGAGACACAAGCATAGGGCTCTGCACCTCCACCCCACACCCTTGTGTAAAAAGAGCAGTAGAGGCTTTGGTGGAGCCCTTTGTCTTGGGCACACCTGATGCTGTATCCTTACATCATAACTTGCACACAGGAGTGAGTAATTGAGGTGCATAATGGGGGCAGGAGTGGTCTGCCAAAGCCTACACGGTTCTGCAGGGTAGGGGTTAAACAACACTGCTTGCTTGTGTGTGTGTGTGTGGGGGCTACAGGCGATCTTTGGGATCAGGAGCTAATTTGGGGACCAGACGGGGGAAGCCTTTAGATAGCCTCCAGTTGCCTGTCTTCTATACAGCGTATCTAATATGCTGTGCACACAAGTCAAATTGCATCTGACATTTGGGATCAAACGTGTCTGCTGTTCTTGGAGGAGGGACTTGGCTTTCTCTCATGTGGTCTTATAGCAGGATGCTTGTTGCCTTTGTAATACTGGCCCCTAGTGCTTTGCCCCATAGAGATGAGTTGACACTGTCCACTAACAATGGCAAACTACAGACCTTGGGGCACCATTGGCGTGAGGGGGGGGGGGTTTGATCTTTTCATTATCATTTCAAATTCAATACCTGATATAGGAAGCAGATTTTGCCATCACTCAGTTATATCTCAAATCTCCTCTATTTACTATGTCCCACAAAGTTCAGTAGGATCCATTGCAAATAAACAGACCTCTAATTGATTCCCCTGTCACTTGCATAATCACATCCTGTTTAAGGCATGCTAGATTATAGAGAACTGGCTTGGAGTGAGATGCCAAATAGAAGCATGGAATAAGTACGGAAAATGGGGAATTCCTGCAGACTGTTTTGCACCCTTTGAATTTTTTCCATTGAAAACTGGAAGATCGCTAACAGCTTGCAAACTTTTCTTAATTTGAAACTTCTTTTTACTTCAGACATGTTGAGAGAAACGTTTTGAGGTTGCAGATTTCAGCTCTGACTGATATTTTCACAGGAGGAAAACAGATTATGGAGGCTCCTAAACGGCAGTCAAAAACTTCAGTCGGTGTTTTTAAACTCTTCATTGTCAATATTTTACCAACAGAGGGTGCTGTGGGTCTTCTATTTTCTAAAGTTTGGTTTGATTTACCCAAGATTTTATAGAGGGGAACTAACTATTGCTCTCAAACACGTAAATACATAGATTATATTTTTCATTTTTGCCCAATGTGTTTGAAAGTAATAGTTCCCTCTAAGAAATGTGAGGTAAATCCCCAAGCAAAACCTGTCTATATTACATAGAATACTTCTTCTCTTGAGTAGCCCTAGCCTAAACTGAAATATGCCAACCGAGGGCAAATAGGTCAGTGCATTTTAAAGTTTCATTAGCCGAAACACATTATTTATCCCATCTGTGAAACTCATCTATTCTTTAGGATTACATTTCCCCTCTTGATTTTAATCAATACTAATGCTTAACGTTTAATATAGAGAATATTTCAAGGGTTAAAAGTATTTCACAATTCTAGCAATGTATGACTTTGATTAGGTAAAGAACTTCAGCTGGTGTAATGATGGATTACTTCTCTATTAAGTGCAGCTGCTGAGGAAGATGGGTTTAATGGAGATTCCTGGTGCTGGTGGGCTTTGTTCCAGTACAGGGAACAATTTTAGCCATGTATCTTGGAATGAGGAGACTCCCCTGTGTCTCATTTTAGCCTTAGTGGTGGTAATGAATTACTATCTAGCAGGAGCTAGGTTGCGGGGTAGTAAGCTTGCTCTTACTGTCTTAAACCACTATCTACTACTGTCTTAACCAACTGTTGTAAATGCTGATTGAAGGGAGCCCCCTTCCTTCAGAAGCTCTGGTGGCTGCACACGTTCCTTGGTGTGTGAACTAAATCAGAGACTGCTTTCGCTGTTTGCTGTTGTCATGAAGATATGTCTAGAACAGGGGTGTCATACATAAGGCCCACAGACTGGATGCGGCCTGCAGAAGCTCTTTATCTGACCCCTGTGACAGTTGGGCTCTCCTGCCACCTTCATCAGCTGTGCTTAGCTGCAAAGTTACGCATGGGCAGAATCTGCACTGCTGAAAGGGATGCACTGGGAAAAGCCAGTTATCATGCGAACCACCTTTTCAGCAGCACCACTCTGCTGAGTTTTCACTGCTGAAAGGGAGGCCCACGTCACTGGTTCTCCCAGTGCCACCCTTTCAGCAGCGCCACTTCTGCCGAGGTCCTGGGAGGAAGAGATGGAAGGAGGACTCAGAAGGTAAGGAACAGTAAGGGGGAAAAGGCAGACCAAGGCAAGTGAGAAAGGAAGAAGCTGTGGATGCAGTGGGAGAACCCAATTACCGTGTAGGCCACCCTTTCAGCAGCAGTGTTTCTGTCAAGGCGTTGCATTGCAGAGCGCCTCTCAGCTACTGAGCTGTGAAGTGACACCTTGGTAGAAGCGCTGCTGTTAAAAGGGTGGCCAATGTGATAGTTGGGCTCTCTCATGTCTTGTAAGTATGATCAAGATTTGCATATTTTCTGTCATTTGCAGCTGAGTTTATAAGTGAGAAAAAGTGCTCGTTTCTGGTCATCACCTGCTTAATGTCACTTCCTGCTTAATTTCTCCCAGCACACAGGTGTACACATTTAACTCCTGTTGTGTATATACACCCTTGGGTAAAAATGCCTTAATGACATCACTTCTGATCCTTAGCAGGCGCCATGAATACTATTTGGCCCGCTGTATGAAAATAGTTTGACACCCCTGGTCTAGAATGTTCTGTGTCCCTCTGTTTTCCTCTTACAGTATGAACAGGATGAAGTATTGTAACTTCAGTGAGATGTTGTACTGAATGAATTTTCATATGCACCAATGTAATTTCTTGGATTCTTTGGTGTATATAATGTGGCAGAAATTGTTTTTAATACATTTGCAGTATCTTCTGTGATGTTTCGTTTGTAGTATGTGTTGCACTTAATTTAAGGCTGCAATCCTGATCATGCTTGTATTGAATGAATTAGAATTGTGTAGTGCAGGGGTTCTCAACCGGTGGTACGTGTACCACTAGTGGTACGCAGACTGCTGGCTGGTGGTATGCAACGCTATTCTGTCCCTGGCCACCAAGATTGCGAGCACCCGCGTCGGAGCCCTGGAACTCTGCAGAGCTCGAGTGTGCGGGTTTCCAGGGCTGGAAAAGGCCCTCCTCTCGCCTGCCCTTGCCCCTTAGCTTACCTTAACAGGGCTCCGGTGTGGCAAAAACCCAGAAGCAAGTGCTGATGACATCATCGGCACTTCCAGTGGTATGTGGCACAGCAGCCACCCGGGAGGTGGTACTCTACGGCAGGGGTTCTCAACCTTTGGAGTACCCCCTATCACGGTCCAATTTTCTGAAGTACCCCCTGCTAATTAATTGGATTAATCAATTAATTAGGTAATTGTTAAAGTACTAAAACAATTTTAAATGTGAAAAAATGTCTTATTTAACTCTGGGGGGGGGGGGAGACACACACACACACACATGCAAGGATCTCTTTTTTTCTCCAAGTCACACTTCCCAAAATCAGCTCCTCCCTCCCCCACCCCACCAAAGTACATTTTCCAAAGTACAAAAATAAGCCCAAAACCAAAATCAGAGAGACAGAAAGACTCAGAAAATACCATATTGGTCTGAGTATAAGACTCACTTTTTTCTCCTAATTTAAGTTTTTAAACTAGGGGTGCGTCTTATCAGGCTATTGCAATAATGCCAGTGATTTAATTAAATTTTTTTAATAGCACCAAACTTTAAGGGTGCATCTTATAATCAGGTGCGTCTTATACTCGGAACAATACGGTAATTACAATTTAAAATCCATGTTAATTAACGCTTAATTAGCTGCTGATGGGGCAGTTAAGAAGGGGCAGGGCTTGGCGTACCCCCAGCAAGAGGTCTGCATACCCCTAGGGGCACCCGTACCACAGGTTGAAACCTCTGCCCTTAAGGTTTAGAACCCCTGGTGCAGTGCAATACAGTGCCTCCCATAACTGGAATAGATTTAATTGTGCACTCTTCAGATTTGACTGTCCTCAGTTTGTTTACTAAAGCCATACACCTAAACAATAATCTGAGCTCTTAAGATTGTTGACACTTGAGTGTGTATATTCTACTTTTGCAACTCTTTACCATATTTTTCGCTCCATAAGACGCACTTTTCCCCCCCAAAAAATTAGGGGGGGGAAGCCTGCGTCTTATGGAGCGAATACAAAAAAAAGTAAAGAAGAAATACTTACCGGGACTTCGGGGAGGCCTGCAGAGGCTCGCGCAGGCCTCCCCGATCTTCCTTTCATAGAAAAATAACACTGTATTCTCTGCACTGTGCATTGTCATTAGTAACATCATAATAATGCCCATCTTAGGTGCCAATGGCATAATCCATAAGCAGTGGCGTTCTTACGCCGGGGGCGCTGGTGTGCTGCGCCCCAGGCGCGGAGTGGGCACGGTGCTTCCGGGGGGGCGCGGCGCCGTAGCCCGGCTGCTGAGCCCCCGGGAAGCAGCGCGCCCACTCGGCGCGTCACCGTCTTCGGGAGACGCTTTCCTCCGAAGCCGGGAAGCCCTCCTCCTTGCGACTGCTCAGTTCGGCGGTCGAGGGCTTTGTGAGCCGGCCAAACGCGTCGCCCTCTTTCATTTGGGCTTTCTGCACATGTGCAGAACCTTTCTGAGGGCAAACGGGCAGCCCGTTTGCCCTCAGAAAGGTTCTGCGCATGTGCAGAAAACCAAAATAAAAGCGGGCGACACATTCGGCTGGCTCACAAAGCCCTCGACCGCCGAACTGAGCAGTCGCAAGGAGGAGGGCTTCCCAGCTTCGGAGGAAAGCGTCTCCCGAAGCCGGTGACGGGCTGCTTCCGGGGGGGGGGCGGCAGCCGCACTCTGGTGCAACGGGGCGCTCTAGCCCCTGCCCCCCCAGGCGCCGGAAGGCGTTAAAACGCCACTGTCCATAAGATGCCTGTGCATTCTTTCTGAACAACTTAAATGTAGCTGAGATTGTTTTGATTGCACTGGGAAGTTTCCAACAAATTTGGAAAGCCAGACAGGCATGCAATATATTGGCCAAGCCAAATTGGAATATTTTTCATATCTTTCCAGTAAAAGCTACATAGATAATGTACTGTATAATAGACTAGAGAGCCAATAGATACTATTGTTCAGGATGCTGAAGATACAGAGCTCTGCATTGCCTTACTATAGCATATCATGAACTCCTTTATTTCCAAAATTTTATTTTTATTTTTATTTAAAAAACCTTTTCCCCCTATTTTTTGCTCCATAGGATGCATGCGTCCTATGGTCCGATGCGTCCTATGGAGTGAAAAATACGGTAATTGCCTAGCTTTTGGCTGTTGTACAGCATTGACTTCTTTAAAGTGTCTTATGTAGGTTCTGTATGTCTTTAAAATGATGAAATGAATGTTCTACTGCCTCTTCCCACATTGATAGTACTCAGTATGGCCTCTGCTCTTTGCCTTTTTTTCCCCTTTAGTAGAGGAAGTTGTGGTGGTAGCAGCATACTCATTCCTCCCACCTTCTGAAAGTATCTTCTGATGCACACACATTCCCCCCCCCCCAGTTAGAGGGCTCCCTTCTTTTTTGGAAAAGAACAAATAATGTGATTCTTTAACATTTCCCTCAAGCATTTTCTGAAAATAGAGGTTATAGTGGGAAGTTTAAAGTCCTGAGTTGCTTCTGAGCATTGGAAAACTGGCTGGTCCTGCTTCCCATAAAGTTTTTCCAAATGGGTAATCCTCATTTTACCCACGTGCAAATGTAATCTCAGACCCTGTCCTCGGTCTTCTAGACCTTGTTTATATGGTGTACCTTCTTGCACTGGAGGCCTTAAGCATCCTGTTTTTGGCTCTCCATGGGCTTTATGGATGTTGTCTCCCTGACTCTGTAAGGCCTGTTACATTAAGTTGATTACGTGAAGTTGATTACTGCATTAGAGCATATTGCAAAACCATGTCTTATTGCATTCTGTCTCAAGAATTCAGAATAATAATAATATAATAAAAACAGTATTTATATACCGCCTTTTCTTTTCTTTGGTAATTGGATTTCTCCTCTGACTTTAATTCAAAGGCGGTTTACATGGGCAGGCTTTCTAAACCCCAAGGGGTTTTTACAATACAACAATGTTCTAATCTTTCGTAGAACCCTCCATTCTAGGTCAGCGGTTCTCAACTTGTGAGATATAGATATAGGAACCTTTATTGGCATCAAAACAAAAACAAACATAACATATAACACTTAACACATAATACATAATATTTATATTCTCAACCTGTGGTACGCGTACCCCCAGGGGTATGCGGGCCCCAGAATGGGGGTACACGAGATGGTACTGCGATCAGCAGCTGATAAGGGGGAGTGGAAAACCGCAAAATTCTCCCTGGCAGCTACTCTTACCTTGTCTCCCGGCCGTCTCCATCTTGAATCTTGTGAAAATCTCGCGAGATTCAAGATGGCGGTGGCCAAATCTCGTAAGGGCACATGAGGCAGTCTCATGCCTCATACGCCCTGACTAGATTTGGCCGCCGCCATCTTGAATCTCGCGAGATTTTAGCAAGATTCAAGATGGAGACGGCCGGGAGACAAGGTAAGGGAAGCTACAGAGGGCTTTTTCACTATTTTTCCTGGGCTGCAGCAGGGCTGTAGCTTTACCCTCCGGGTTGCGGCGCGAGCGGAAGAGCCCGGCCGCACCGCAGCCTGGGAAAAACAGAAGAAAAATGTTGGGGTGCACTTGTGGGGGCCCCGGGGTACACAGGCTCTCAAAGGTTGAGGAACCCTGTTTTAGATGTTTGTTTCACAGTCCAGCTCTCTCTCTCTCTCTCTCTGACGTTTGCCTTGCCACGCTTCAGCTGACAGGGCAACCTTGACTCTCACTCAAGTGCAGCTGCAGTTCCACTCCCCCACAGAGGCTCTGTAACTTTTCAGCTCGGTGTGCCGGAAGCTCTCTGACAGACATAGACAATTCTGGCCATTTCGAACTGCTGTCCTTCAAATCTTCAGGCATATATGAGACAGTTGCTCTACCAACTGAACCAGACGTTCTGCCCTTAATGGACGTTATGGATATAATGGAATTAAAGAACCATGAATACTGTGGAAATGGTTAACACTCTGAACAGGCTTAATTTTAGAAGTGTACTCATTTTATACCCTTGTGCAAAAAAAAAAAAGAAGTTTGTCAGATAAAGGAGTTTAAAAGAAGTTGTGTGCGGAAGTTATACAGGACTGCTGTGGTATTTAGTAAGATGCATTGTTTTACCTCTGGCAACCCTAGTGGTAAGCATACTGTAAAATTATGATTTTCTGTAGCATTTTTATAGCATATTGAATATTCATAGTGTTTGCTTACTTATTAAAGCATTTATACCCCACCTTTTGCTTGGCGAGCAAGCAAATGACAGTAATTCTTCAGTAATTGTAGGTCTAATTTCTTTAGCATCTAGCTTTTGAGACAGTCAGAGGTGGTGGTAATGGTCTGCTTGGTGGGTAGGCTGACTTTTTTCTATCATACTAAAATCTCTCTGGATGCAGGTAGTCTCTGAGCTGCTTGAATAATACCATCATTGGGCAGAACGAACTAAATGATATGGGAGGAAGATTTTCTTAGAAGTCAGCATGGTGCTGACTGTAGCGGAAGTAGTACTTTTGCAATATTGTAACATTACTGTGTAGTCGGTACTTTTGGCAGAAAGTGAGGAGAGCATTCAGTTAATGTGCAGTTCTGTCATACAGCTACTAATCACATGACAATACCACGTGCTTAGGAAATAGAGGAAAGGCAGCAGTGTGAATTTCTGCTGAGAGTAATGAAACTGCAGATCCAAGTAAAATAAAAAGTTCCAAGAGATGATGATATACCTGTCATGCAGAATCTTGGTAATGTCTGGTATGTTGAACAAGAATCAAAAGATTCTCTGGGCTTTCAGATGTTTACAGTCAATTCAGCCTTGCCTCAACTATTGAACTTTGTTGCAACAGTTTACTTTAATATGACCTTAATCCATAGCAGAAAACAAGCATTTAGAGATCAAAAGTGTAAAACAGTGAAGCTGGGATACTTCATATTTCTATATGAAGGAAAGAGACAACAGCTGAAATGGTTGTTTATATTTTGAGCACCATAAAGCTGTATCTCTGAAAAGCAGGAGGCTTTTGGCCTCTGGTCTGATTTTTTTATGTCATAACTCAAAATTAAAATGCTGAAGAATGTAAAAGAATGCATTCTAATCCATGTCCTAAAATGATAGTTATATAACATACACCTGTATTTATTTCTATTTGAAACTTATGGGAGTGGGGGAAAAACATGTTTTGGTTTCAAGACCTTAGCTTGTCTTCAGAATTTGTAGCATTAGACATGTTGCTCAGTTCATGCTTTCTTTTGGCTTTTTACAAAACGCTTGTTTGAGAAACTATCTAGTCTTAGCTATAATAAGCTGTGTCATTTGGTTCTGCTGAACAATTCCAAAGTGGTGGATGTCTTAGTCTGGAGGTTCCCAAACTTTCTTGGTGCCCTTAGTGTGTCATTAATTTTTTTCACAGCACCCCTGTAGTTCCATCACTGTTTCCTTTGGAAATGTAAAATATCCGGCAGTGCCCCTTCGGGTTTGCTTTGGTGCCACAGCTCTCCATTTGGGAACCATGGTGTTAGCAATTGTTGACTGAAATTTCACTGTTTTTATGGCAAAAGACTAAGTTTCACCTTTGTCAGGGTGAAAAACAATGCAAAATGGTACAAAACATTCTTAATGTAGTGTTGGAGTCTAGAGGCAGTAGAAATGTTAAGCTTGATTGCTACTTATTAAAATGTTCATGTTTAGCGTTTCTCAATCTTGTGGTACATGAGGCAGGTGTCCGGCGGTACAAGTGGAACCTGTGGACACCCGCTGCTCAGCTGGAGACTGATAAACAGCGGTTAGGAGACTTGGTTTGGCAGACAGAGCTCTGGTGCATGGTTTTTATGCACTTGAAAAGCCCTCCCACCTGCCCTGAGCCTCTTACCACTGTTTGTCATGTCGTCTCTGGCCTCTCAACCCGGAAGTAAGTGGCAATAATGTCATCGCCAGTTATTTCCAGTGGTACGCTGGATAAGTGGAGCCTTGGGAGGAGGTATGTTGGGGGACGGACCTTGAGAAATGTCAGAGGCGTACCCAGCCGATTTTACGTGTGGGGCGGGGCCTCGGCCCCGCCCCATAAAACTAATTAGCATAAATTATGCTAAATTTTCGGCCGATTTTTCCCGCTTTTTTTGCCGATTTTCGGCGATTTTAAACCTAAAAAAAGGGGTATTTTTAAAGTATGTATGCTTTGCGGCACTTAACTTGTGTATAGGAGCCTCCAGCGAAGCGATCGGCTCTCTCCAGCGACGTTCTTTTCCAGGGGCGCAGATCGGCGATCTGAGATTGCTCCTCTGCTGCCCCTGACGGGAACTCCTCATCGTAAGCTCATCGTTTGAGTTCGCGCATGCGCATAGCAAACAGCCATTCGCGCATGCGTGAATGGCTGTTTGCTATGCGCATGCGTGAACCAAACAGTAACGTACGATGAGGAGTTCGCGTCAGGGGCAGCAGAGGAGCGATCTCAGATCGCCGATCTGTGCCCCTGGAAAAGAACGTCGCTGGAGAGAGCCGATCGCTTCGCTGGAGGCTCCTATACACAAGTTAAGTGCCGCAAAGCATACATACTTTAAAAATACCCCTTTTTTAGGTTTAAAATCGCCGAAAATCGGCAAAAAAAGCGGGAAAAATTCAAATTTTTCCCGTTCTCCTCCGGAGCCTCCCGCCCCCCCCCCGCACCACCTCCCGCCCTTGCGCCCTGGGGCCCACCGCCCCAGGGCCCCACATCAGCCTACGCCTCAAATGCTGTTAGATGGTTGCAGTAGATCTAGATTTAGAATAAAACCATAAATGCTATATCTATGAATGCTTGCTTAATATATGCCATACTACATCATGATGAAATGATGACCTACTTTTTAGTATGCTTTGATTCCTTTGAGCTTCATGGTAAGAATCTGTTCATCACTGTCAGTAATTGAGTATACAGTCGTCCCTTGCTATCCATGGATTTCACTACCTGCCGATGCCAAGCCTGGAGGCCTCCAGAAGCCTCTTCCACATCGCATTGGGCCTGCAACCCCTTCCATAGACCTCTGCGGGCCTCAACACTTCTCCGAAGTCACTTCTGGTTTAACTGGTAAATCGGAAGTGACTTCGGAGAAGCGTTCCAAGGCACGCAAGATGCCTTTGGAGGCGTTTGCAGGCCCGACGTGAAAGAGGCTATGGAGGCTCTCCCACAGGATCTGGTTAAGTTATTCTGGCATCAAGTGCTGAATTTCCAGCATTTGCAGTATCCGCAGGGGGGCAGAACCAGCTCTCCGCAAATACTGAGAGACGTATGTATTAAATAACTGGTGTGTGTAATTGAAGACAGAAGTAAAAATCAGTGGCATTGTAAACAGTGGCATTGTAAGACAGAAGTAAAAAAAAAGTGGCATTGAATTTGTGTTGGTTGCAAGGAATGGTTTGGGAGGCGAGTATCCATCTCATTGTCTTACTGCCTCTTCTTGAATTAATGGCATTTTCAACTTTGCTCTTAGCAGACTGTGAACATCATTTATTTATTTAAAACATTTATATCCCACGTTTCCTGTCTTGCAAGGGAGGTGCTCAAGGTGGCTGACAACATAGTAAAAGAAAACAGTAAAAAATAACATCCACAAAAAGTAAACGGTGTATAGTTCCAGAACACAGAATCAGAACAGCGAACTAAGAGGAGATGGAACCAAATCATCATAAACATGGACCTCAAAGACCAAAAAGAAAAAAAATGTTTTCAGCTGCTGTTGGAACAGTGACAGTGATAAAACCAGCCTTGCATCCAAAGACAAATACTAAAGTATTAGATCAGGAGTGTCAAACATACAGTTGCAAGAAAAAGTATGTGAACCCCTTGGGATTACGTGGAGTTTTGCATGAATTGGTCATAAGATGTGCTCTGAACTTCATCTAAGTCACAACAATAGAAGAACACAGTCTGCGTAAAATAATACGACACAAAAATTAGATGTTGCCATGGTTTAATTGAACGTAACATGTAAACATTCACAGTGCAGGGAGGAAAAAGTATGTGAACCTTTGGACTTAATAACTGGTTGACCCTCCTTTGGCAGCAATAACCTCAACCAAACGTTTCCTGTAGTTGCAGATCAGACCTGCACAACGATCTGGAGTAATTTTGGACCACTCCTCTTCACAAAACTGTTTCAGTGTAGCAATATTCTTGGGATGTCTGGTGTGAATCGCTCTCTTAAGGTCATGCCACAGCATTTCAATCGGGTTGAGGTCAGGACTCTGACTGGGCCACTCCAGAAGGCGTATTCTGTGCTGTTGAAGCCATTTTTTTGTTGAATTACTTGTATGCTTTGGGTCATTGTCCTGTTGCATCACCCATCCTCTGCGGAGCTTCAGTTGGCGGACAGATGGTCGTACGTTTTCCTGCAAAATGTCTTGATAAACTCTGGAATTCATTTTCCCATCAATGACAACAATCCATCCAGGCCCTAAGGCAGCAAAGCAGCCCCAAACCATGATGCTCCCTCCGCCATGTTTTACAGTGGGGATGAGGTTTTGATGTTGATGTGCTGTGCCTTTTTTTCTCCACACATAGTGTTGTGTGTTCTTCCCAAACAACTCAATTTTGGTTTCATCTGTCCACAGTATATTTTGCCAGTAGTGCTGTGGAACATCCAGGTGCTCTTTTGCAAACTTCAAACGTGCTGCAATATTTTTTTTTGGACAGCAATAGCTTCCTCCGTGGTGTCCTCCCATGTACTCCATTCTTGTTTAATGTTTTCCTTATTGTAGATGTGTCAACAAAAACGTTAGTATGTGCCAGAGATTTCTGTAGGTCTTTAGCTGACACTCTAGGATTCTTCTTTACCTCATGAAGCATTCTGCGCTGTGGTCTTGCAGTCATTTTTACAGGATGACCACGCCTAGGGAGAGTAGCAACAGCGCTAAACTTTCTCCATTTGTAGACAGTCTGTCTTACCATGGACACATGAACATCACGGCTTTTGGAGATACTTTTGTAACCCTTTCCAGCTTCATGCAAGTCAACAATTCTTGATTGTAGGTCTTCTGAGAGCTCTTTTCTGCGAGGCATGGTTCACATCAGACAGTGCTTCTTGAAACCAGTAAACCCAAAACAGGTGTGTTTTTAAAGGGCAGGGCAGCTGTCAGCAACACATCCAATATCATCACACTGATTGGAGTCAAGGTTGGCTCACTCCTGGCTCCAATTAGCTCTTGGAGACGTCATTAGGCTAGGGGTTCACATACTTTTTCCTCCCTGCACTGTGAATGTTTACATATAACGTTCAATTAAATCATGGCAACATCTAATTTTTGTGTAGTATTATTTTACGCAGACTGTGTTCTTCTATTGTTGTGACTTAGATGAAGTTCAGAGCACATTTTATGACCAATTCATGCAAAACTCCACGTAATCCCAAGGGGTTCACATACTTTTTCTTGCAACTGTATAAGGCCTGCAGGTTAGATGCGGCCTACGGAAGCTCTTTATCTGCCCCCCCCCCCGGTGATAATTGGGCTGTCCCAGAAGGTAATTGGCAGCCCTCACGTTCAGCTCTGAGCCAAACGCGATGGCTGCCGAGTTCTCCAGCCTGTATGCATCGCCCCTTCTCGTGATTGTAAAGAGACAGGGTGGCACATGGAGGCAGCAAGCAATCGACAGCCCTCATGTTCCACTTGGAATGCTCTGAGTCAAATGCGATGGCTGCCGAACATGCCCAAACCCAGAAGTGATGTCACATGACATCAAGTCCAGGGCACAGCATGCTCCCGTGCCCCAGGCGGCATGGGAATTTGTTAACACTCCTGATGACTGGCCCCTCTTGCTCTTCAGATAATGTTAATTTTACACAGTGCGTTTTTAGGTTTGTATTTTTATCCTTAAAAAAAATCTTGCCAAATGCAAATAAAAAGCAAGGGGTTGGTGGCACAGTCTATTCTTTTCAGTCTTTGTTAGGAGACACTAAAATATCTTATAAGGGAAAATGAATAAGACTGTAAAAAGCACAAATGGTTTTCCTTGCCTAGAAAACTGGTATATTAACCTGCAACAATTTGATTAGTGTTCTGTGTGTCCATAACTACAAAGTCCCAGAAGAAATATCTTTGTCTTACACTAGATATTAGATACTAGATTGTCTAGATACTGTACAAAAATGAAATCCTAAGAAGGCGGTGCTGTCAACTATTCTGTCTAAATTTAATCTTAATACAGTCAAATTCTCAGTATCCACGGGGTTTAGGTTCCTGGAAAACTGAGCAGATACCGAATCCGCGGATACAGAATCATTGATCCTATGGGAACAATGGGTTTATGAGGAAATTCAGATTGGCACAATACCTTCAGAATGACTGCGGTTCTACCACTGGTGCGTTTTCGCACCACCAGTAACAAATGGAGTGTAATGGCCACTGCGGATCACTTCAGAATGGCCATGCAAGGCATTCTGGGGCGCTATCCATAATTGACTAGTAATTGACTACGTTTTAGAATAGCCGGGGATAGTATAAAAAAGCTTCAAAATGGCTGCTGCAGATAGCGAATGGCCATTGCGGATAGCTTCAGAATGGTTGATAATAGCTACGGTATGGCCATGAATACTGCGAATAGCTTCAGAATGGCCAAGGATAGCCAAAACTGTGAATGGCGCAAGGTAAGTTCCACTCTTGTTCCCCATGTATAAGTGAATCCATGGGTAGCAAATTCACAAGTAGCAAGGATTGACTGTGTTTAGAATGTATAAATAAGAATTGTACCGTACTTGGTCCCACAGTTTCATGGATGGTCATTCATTTGCCATGGGCATTGTAAATGTGTTTTTTAAAGCCTTGGTGTTCTAGGCTGAGCAGAGGGTTTGATTACTTTGTTTTTTGTAAAGAAAAGGGGGTGGTGATTTTAAATCTGACATCTTAGATTAAATTCTGCATTTTACACCTGGGCATCTAACTTGCTGCTGGAAGTACTGCGTTTACCATAGAATTTGAAACGCTGATCTGTGTTTAATATCCTTGGTGGTAGAGTTAACTGGAAAAATTACATTAAAACTATGCAATGTAAAGTCGGCATTGAACCTAGCTAGAGCTGTCTTCTAAAATCGCAACTTACAGTACTGTATAATACCGGTACTTTTCCAAATATACGAACAAAAAATCTAAGGTGAGACTGAGAGCAGAGATAGAGCTGGGTGTAGTCATGACATCTTAGCCCATGCCTCCAGGGTACCTCTCCCATGGTTTTCATGTAGATGTTAAACAGAACAAAATGAGGGGATAAAACACTCATGTGAAGCCCTACAAGCCTATGACCATGGAACAGAATCCTGACACTACCGCCTGGGTACAACCCTCCAGGTAGGACCAAAGCTACAATAATGTTATCTCCCTAAGACCCAACCCAGAAGAATACCTTGGTCAGTCATCTCAAAACTCACTGAGAGTCTATGAATATCAACAAGGTTACATTTATCAGGGCAGTCAAGGCAGTTTTAATTTTCCAAAGCAGGCCAGAAGCAGAACTGAAAAGGACCCAAATCAGTATCCTCCAGAACCATCTGGAGTTGAAACACCACTGCTAGATGTTACAGAGGATGGAGGAAATGATGGGCTTCTGCTTTCAGTCACAGCCATGTGGCTCCTATTTTTAATTCTGGCTAAGCATAAAAAAAATGAGAACATGCATAGAATTCAGTTCTCTCCCCCCCCCCCTTCTAGTCGGATGAGTACTATGAGATATGCATAAGTGATGATATAGTTATACCTATGCTTAGAACTATAGGATGTAGGTGAAAAAAATGTAAAACCTGAGTATTAAATGTTGAATGCTTGGTACTTTTCCAACTATTGTTATAAAATGCAAGGCATTGTTGAACAGGTTACACTGGACTTACTGCTTCTATATTGCCTCAAGTGCTTAAGGTGCTCAGCCTCTGTTACTTGTTTAAACAGCTGTTAACCCCATGCATTGTGAAGCAAGGCAGTGCATCATAAGTAGGTCAGTAGTAAATCATGGCTCAACAGCACCTAGTTGGACATGTACTTCAAACCTGTGTGTTTGCTTGACATCTTTGGATAAAAGTAGATCTAGTTGGAGGGGTGGTGTCTATATAGCCCTTTTCCTGCTGACCACGATACTCCAGACAGAATGAAGACATGCCACTAGGACCTCATTCATCATCAAGCTTTCCCTGCCCAACCTTTGATTCTTTCCTACCCATCACCATAGTCATCCTCTTCAGTATCCTCTATGAACTGCTGGTTCCCCAACTCGACCTGTCGTAGTCTGTACGTTAGACTGACCATCGCATACTAGGTCCATGATCTTTTCTATGCTTCCTTGTCAAGCAATGAGAAGGTCCAGGAAAAAAAATGGAAAACATCATTTGCAGATTTCCTCCTTCCCCTATTTTTTCCAATTTCTGGTTGGGAGGGAAGAAATATATGTTCCCAAATGTTTCTAGGTCTTCACATCTGTTGTCTGAAATCTTTTTTCCTAAGATGTGCCTGCTGCAGCACATAATGCATCATCAACAAACACTGGAAGTGTATTTTCTCCAAACATTGTTTTCCTGTGCAGTTTTAATGGCTGATTTGAAGAGACTATAATCTTAATTAAGGCTGCAATCCCAAACACAGTTACAAAGGAGTAAGCCCTATTGAACATAGCAAGACTTCTGAGTGAAGGTGTATAGGATTGCATTTTAAGGCTTCAGTGTTGTTGTTCAGTCGTTAAGTCGTGTCCGACCCTTCGTGATCCCATTAACCATATCCCGCCAGGCCTTCCTGTCCTCCACTATTTTCCTGAGTTCGCTCATTTTCATGTTCGTTGCATCGGTGATGCTGTCTAACCATCTCATCCTTTGCCTTCCCCTTCTCCTTTTGCCTTCAATTTTTCCCAGCATCAGAGTCTTTTCCAGAGAGTCCTCTCTTCGCATTTGGTGGCCAAAATATTTGAGTTTCAGCCTTAGTATCTGTCCTTCCAGGGAACAGTCAGGGTTGATTTCATTTAGGATTGACTGATTTGATCTCCTAGCAGTCCAAGGGACTCTCAGGAGTCTTCTCCAGCACCACAGTTCAAAAGCATCTATTCTTCGGCGCTCAGCCTTCCTTATGGTCCAACTCTCGCAACCATACATTGCTACTGGGAACACCATTGCCCTGCCTATGCGAACTTTTGTTGGCATGGTGATATCTCTGCTTTTTATTATGCTGTCTAAGTTTGCCATAGCTTTCCTTCCAAGGAGTAAGCATCTTTTAATTTCATGGCTGCTGTCTCCGTCTGCAGTAATCTTGGAGCCCAGAAAAGTAAAATCTGTTACTGCTTCCATTTCTGCCCCTTCTATTTGCCAGGAATTGATGGGCCCAGATGCCATGATCTTAGTTTTATTAATGTTGAGTTTCAAGCCAACTTTTGCACTCTCCTCTTTCACCCTCATCAAGAGGCTCTTTAGTTCTTCTTCTCTTTCTGCCATTAGGGTGGTATCGTCTGCATATCTGAGGTTGTTGATATTTCTCCCGGCAATCTTGATTCCGGCTTGCGATTCATTCAGCCCTGCATTTCTCATAATGTACTCTGCATATAAGTTAAATAGGCAGGGTGACAATATACAGCCTTGCCGTACTCCCTTCCCAATTTTGAACCAGTCGGTTGTTCCATGGCCGGTCCGAACTGTTGCTTCTTGACCCGCATACAGGTTTCTCAGGAGACAGGTAAGGTGGTCTGGTACCCCCATCTGTTTAAGAATTTGCCACAGTTTGTTGTGATCCACACAATCAAAGGCTTTTGCGTAGTCAATGAAGCAGAAGTAGGTGGTTTTTTGGAACTCTCGTGCTTTCTCCATGATCCAGCGCATGTTGGCAATTTGATCTCTAGTTCCTCTGCCTCTTCGAAACCCAGCTTGTACGTCCGGTAGTTCTCGGTCCACGTACTGCTGAAGCCTAGCTTGTAGAATTTTGAGCATAACCTTGCTAGCATGTGAAATGAGTGCAATTGTGCGATAGTTTGAACACTCTTTGGCACTGCCCTTCTTTGGAATTGGAACGTAAAGTGACCTTTTCCAATCCTTTGGCCACTGCTGAGTTTTCCAAATTTGTTGGCATATTGAGTGCAGCACTTTCACAGCATCATCATTTAGGATTTTAAGTAGCTCAGCTGGGATATTATCATCTCCACTAGCTTTGTTATTAGTGATGCTACCTAAGGCCCACTTGACTTCACTCTCTAGGATGTCCGGCTCTGGGTCAGTGACCACACCAGCGTGGTCATCAGGAACATTCAGATCTTTCTTGTATAGATCTTCTGTGTATTCTTGCCATCTCTTCTTAATCTCTTCTGCTTCTGTTAGGTCTCTGCCTTTTTTGTCCTTTATCATGCCCATCTTTGCACAAAACGTTCCCTTGATATCTCCAATTTTCTTGAAGAGATCTCTAGTCCTCCCCATTCTGTTGTTTTCCTCGATTTCCTTGCATTGTTCATTTAAGAAGGCCTTCTTATCTCTCCTTGCTATTCTCTGGAAATCTGCATTCAGTTGTTTATATCTTTCCCTTTCACCTTTGCTTTTTGCATTCCTTCTTTCCACAGCTATTTGTAAAGCCTCATCTGACAGCCACTTTGCTTTCTTGCATTTCTTTTTCTTTGGGATGGTAAAGTAATTTCTTCAGAAGTAATTTCAAGTAGAATGCTTATAAACTGGGGCATATCAAATAGTGTACTTTCACAGGTTTGTTATAAATGCTACTAAGCAGTAAACTGCTAAGTCAAACTTCTAAATAAATCATCAAACTTCTAAATAAAGACCCAAAGCACTTCTAGTATTAAACATTGAAATAAATGTAAGCTTTCTGGGCCAGCGAAAGCCCCTGCAGACATTGGGGAGAACGTTCAAACTCCACACAGACGGTGACCCCGGCCTGGAATCAATTTTCCTTCAACTTTAAAACAAAACTACTTATAACGAAACAACTTTAAGTGAAGGCTTGCTGTATGCAGATACAGTGAATACTTAATTTAACAGATTAATGGGGGGACGGGACGGAGTCTCCATTAATGTTGAAAGTCTGTAAAATTCGAATGCATCGAAGTCAAAGGATACATGCATGTGCAAAATGTGTGACTAGTTTTTAATGAAACAGAAAATGCCCATTGTTTCCGAAGTGTGTTAAATTGAGGGTTCAATGTAGTGCTAATTCCCCCCCGGGGGGGGGGTTGGTCGCATGCACACCCATCAAATTTTCAGTTTTTGAATTCCACTTTCCTTCCAAGTTTTAGGTAAGTTTCCAAGTGATGTTTTAGGAGCCTATTACGGAAGCAAACCAATGAGTCAGTAGAGTGGAAAGATTTATACTAATTAGTGGAAAAATGGTATCCACCTTTTCTCTGAGGTGATGGCTTTTTAGTGCTCAGGCAGGCTTCATTTTCTTTATTAATCATTTGCCAGTTTTCTAGCCCTCCAGAGCAAAGCAAACACCTCTAATTTGCTTTAGCAAAGTTGATGTCATTGCTGTAGTATGCACAGTTGTACCTGGTCACTAAGGAGGTGAGGCCCCCTCCACATGAATAAGAGGAAATTGTGCAGCCAGTAATGTTAGGCACAACTCTGAAGTTGCTGAGCACAGGCGTGGAAAGTGTTGCTTCCTCTGAGCCATTGTTAAGCCTCTTTTTTCCCCTCCCCTCCCCCCCCCACCAGATTTGAGAGAGCTGGGTTGTGTTTTGAAATGAAGGTAGAGGGGAATATATGGGGTGTGTGTGTGTGAGAGAGAGATAGCAAGCTAACACCCACAAGATGGAGGGTGTGCTGCTTAAATATCTGCAAGTAATATTTTGGCTGTTTAATCTCCTTACCGGCAATTCAGGCACATGCATGCTAACCCCACCCTGTATTTACTGGAGAAGCAAGTCAGTCCCTTCCAACGCTCAGGTGGCTCTGCAGTAACATTTAGCTAATGAATCTAGAGAGGGGGCTGGTTCATCTGTCAGGACCCCTCACAGCTGACTCACAGGAAGTGCTAATAAGCTTGGCACAGGGTGAAACGGCTCCTGATTCTGCCCCTCCTTCTCTGCTTCTGCTTCTGCCTGCATGTTTCACAGGCTCTTTTTTTTGAAAAGAACAATGAACTGATTTTGAAGTTTCAAGACTAGGAGGGATCCCCTTGGACTTGTCTGTCTGACAGCCTCCAGAATGTGTTTCTTGAGACATTTTTAGACAACTGTCAGTCTTTCTTTCCTCTTCCCCCACTCCCCTTGTGGATTGCTTTGTCTGGGGGGGGAAAAAGGGGTGACCATGGTCCAACGCTTCAGCCTCAGGAGGCAGCTATCAAAGGTAGGTTACTTTTGTGACAAGGCTATGTGGGACTGTTCTCATTATATCACTTTTTCTCTTGTAGATCAGTACAATCTCTCTTACTACAGAGATGGGCGGGGGTCTGTGTATGAGAGAAAGCAGCTCTGTCTTTTGTTCTTCCCTCTAACAGACACAAAGGTTTTTAAAGCAAACTCTCCACTGGCAGACATAGGGTTTTTTCCCCTCTAAAACTAGAACTGTCGCTATGGACTTGGGTGAGCCTCTGGCTTTTTGATTTAATCTCTAGTGTCCTTGCATGGTGTAAAGGAAACAGGGCTCTTATTATTATCCTACCAGGATGTGGACGGATGGAAAAGCAAGATGAGATGCAGCACATGGACTTTCTGGGAAGGATAGTATTTCATTAATATCCAGGAACTCCACCTGACAAAGCAGAGAGCAGCTCCTGCTATCACTTCAAAGTATTAGGCATGCTTTTCTGTGAAACCAAGAACAAAGGAGTTGTTCAGAAGATATTTTGCCGCTTTATTACTTTGCATATTTTGTGTTAAGGTGCTTTTTGGAAAAATTGGTACTAGGCAAATTTGGACATGCAAATAACTTCATTTAGTAAACATGAAATATTTTGGGGAAAGTCAAACTGATTAAAACTGAAGTCTGAAATGCCTTCTAGGTTAAGAGTAATTCTAGTTATAAATCATACATAATAGACATGTTTTTGAATTGTGAGGTCTTGGTTCTCCAAAGCTTAATAACCAGATAGGTTTTTAAATAAAACCTATGCTTTGCATCTCTTTCACTAAAATGCCTATAAAGGCATTCTTTTTGTGTTTAAATGCAGTGATCAGCAGCTGATCACTGCATTTAGGTCAAAATGCACTCCCTGCAGACAAGCTATTTCGCTTGGGCGTTACAATGAACTGATATTCTTTGTGTCCCTTTTTTAGAGTTCATCTGCATTTTTTAAATAGCTAAGCAATGAGCGTATTCATTATAAATGAGGATGGGAACCATAATTTTTTTCCTCTCATCAGGAGTTTGCAAGTATTTGTATAAGAAATGCAGGCAGTTTAGGTGGAAAAAAACCCATCTCTCCCTCCCCCCCTCCACGTGAAGCACCCCAGTTGTACCTCACTCCTAAATGATCTTCAGAAGTAATTTCACATAGAATGCTTATAAACTGGGGCATATCAAATGGTGTACTTTCACAGGTTTGTTATAAATGCTACTAAGCAATTTACTGTAGCAGTTGAAACTCTGTTTAAAGTTGGACTAGACATTGGCCCTTCTCCTCCTCTGAGAGAAGCTGTGGATTTTTAGAATCATTGTTTGACTGGAGAGTATTGAGAACAAGGGTGGAGTTAGTTGCTTTAGTACCCAAACTGTTTTGTGAGAAAGCTGTAGCAATTGTATAATCATGTAATTGGGATCTCTTCATATGGCTGCTGTAGTCGCATGCTTACACAAAAGGAAGCCTACGCTTTTGTACTGAATATTGAATCTTCCATTAATAAGAGAGTAACCAAGTACTAGCCTGTGGGATACATCTAGTCCTGCCCTGTTTGGCCCCTACCATTGCAATGCAGTGCAGCCATAAGGGCTAGAAACGTGTTTTTTAAATTGATGAAGCTGGACATCTCATCATACTTAAAGGCTGTGACAGACCGCATGCCGAGGCGAACGAGCGAGCGCGAGAGGCTGGCCACCGACCTGCTTGTCTGTAGGAGTGTCCCCGCAAATAGTCCCTCCTTTTGTCCCGCCTTCTTAAGAAAGTGATTTGCTAACACTACAGTTTACACCTGATTGCCTGATAGCCACTCTCCTCCCCCTCTCATCTGATTGGTGGCTCCAGTAGCTCCGCTGTGCGGCCCCCTCAAACATGGCCCAGGAGGATTTTCGATCATGCCAGAAATTGGGAGACCGCTCGCTTCCGCTGTGGTAACCAGATACCCCAGCACGCCTCGACTAAGCTCCTCAGGCGTCCGGGACGAGCCGAGATTCGTGCGGTCTGTCACGGCCTTAATTCTTTGCCTGATACTTTTGTACTTCTGCCCAAAGTGGGATGGGGAGTTAGCATAATACTGTGTAACACAAAAAATGTTTATTTTTAATTGTTTTATACAATTCAGAGGTGTTGATTTCAGTGGTGTTTTCCAGTGGTACTCTTGGTTTTTTGTATCATCAAAACGTTCTTGATTATACATTTTCTGTTGGCATTGAAACACTGTCATTCGCCTTTACGCTAGGGTAAACATGGCCACAACAAGAGGTTGTAAGCTCTCCCCAGGTAGCATAAATTGTGGTTGAACTATTGATGCTACGTTATGCCAAAAATAGAATTTTTTAAATCCTCGCACCAAAATTAATAAAGATCCATCAAAATATTCAGCTAAGCATGAAATTGTTTGAATTTTTTACACAGTATAATTCAAGTGTTTAGTGTTGGGGAGATTCTTCCAATTTCCAATGTGTTGTCCCATTGATGAATAAGCATACTGAGAAGCTGTGTAGTCACAAGGGTTGTAATGAGGTGCAGCACTCTTGTGGAGCCTTGTCTCTGTCCATATTTTATTAACAAATTTATATCCCACTCTTCAGTATAAGATGTTTCCAGGGTGGCAAGTTACAATAAAAATTACAATTAAAAAATGTACCTAGAAGCAAAAATATCAAACAGAAGGCAAGTCAAATCTTGCCTTAAGGGGAAAAATATTGGCAATAGAAAACCAAAATAGGGCAAAGCATATTTCATGGCATAAGAAGTTCCACACTTTGAGTGCTTCCACAACAAAGGCCCTTACTGTTCTTTCCCAACCAGACCTCAGCTGGTGATGGGACATGCAGAATGATCTCTCCAGGTTGACTACAGAGCAAGGGTGAACATAAGAAGAGTCCTGCTGGATCAGGCCAAAGGCCCATCTAGACCAGCTTCCTGTATCACACAGTGGCCCCACCAGATGCCTCGGGGAGCACACAGCCAACAAGATAACCTGTTCCCTGCTGCCACTCCCCTGCACCTAGCACAGAGAGAACCTACTTCCAAAGCCAGGAGGTTGCTTATGGCTTGTAACCGGTGATGGTCTTTCCCTCCATGAATCTGTCCAAACCCCTTTTAAAGGCATCTAGGCCAGGTGGAAGGAAGGAAAAGCTATGGCAAACTTAGCATAATAAAAAGCAGAGATATCACCATGCCAACAAAAGTTCGCATAGTCAGGGCGATGGTGTTCCCAGTAGCAATGTATGGTTGCGAGAGTTGGACCATAAGGAAGGCTGAGCGCCGAAGAATAGATGCTTTTGAACTGTGGTGCTGGAGAAGACTCCTGAGAGTCCCTTGGACTGCTAGGAGATCAAATCAGTCAATCCTAAATGAAATCAACCCTGACTGTTCCCTGGAAGGACAGGTACTAAGGCTGAAACTCAAATATTTTGGCCACCAAATGCGAAGAGAGGACTCTCTGGAGAAGACTCTGATGCTGGGAAAAATTGAAGGCAAAAGGAGAAGGGGAAGGCAAAGGATGAGATGGTTAGACAGCATCACTGATGCAACGAACATGAAACTGAGCGAACTCAGGAAGATAGTGGAGGACAGGAAGGCCTGGCGGGATATGGTTCATGGGATCACGAAGGGTCGTACACGACTTAACGATTGAACAACAACAAAGGCCAGGTGCCATCACCACATCCTATGGCAAGGAGTTCCACAGATGAATTACACGCTGGGTAAAGAAATATTTTCTTTTGTCCGTTCTAACTCTCCCTCCACTCAATTTTAGTGCATGTCCCCTGGTTCTGGTGTTGTGTGAGAGGGAGAAGAATTTCCCTCTGTCCACTCTCTCCGTCCCATGCAGGATAATTATTCTTTATGGGCACTCTCCAGTTTTATATATAAATTCTGAACGTTCCCACATTATTTGCATAACAACTTGTGCTAGTTATGTGCTTGCATTTCGCTACGGTATACTTTTTTGTTCTGTGTGAGTCTGTAACTTAGATACCTTTTTGCATTCTTTCTTTTTGCATTCTTTCTTGGTAAAGACTGCTGTGCTTTTTGAAACCCTGCACACACCTACTTTGAAACAACACAAGGTACTGCTTTAATTTTTTTTTGTATTAATCTATGGAACCCATACATCACCTAAGCAATTGACTAAAGGGAATTGTTGTTCTTTGAAGCCAAGATTAGTACTGCAAAGATGTGAGAAGTTCTTATTCACTCCAGCAAGCTCTTGGGATCTTGGGATTTGACTATTTTGAGCCATAGGCAAATTCAGAAAATGAAGATGTGCGACGCTTGCAGTACAGAAATAAATCAAATTAACAATTTCTAGATCCGTGTTGCTGCTTTTCCAGAAAGTGGAAGAACTGCACTCCCTTAGGCTCAGAAGATAGGATGTGCGAATTTGCTATCTCTTTACATCATGTAAATAATCTTCACTATGATCCAGGTTAAGAAATTGGACCATTATACATCCACCAGCAAAAGTAAATTCTGGACTATGGTTAAGCAATGAGAATTGTATGCTTCTTTTGCTTCCCTTCCTCCTTTGTGGAAAACAGATTGTCTCCTATTAGCCTTAACTGTAGTTAAGTGTTTCATTAACACCAACATTAGCAGCGGTTAAGGCATACAGTACTAAGGTTCTTTTGAAATGGATTAGCTTTTGAAGCTAATTTCAAATCCTGGTTAAGAGGCGCTCTTGAATACCTGAAGTTAATGTCTATGTACAGTCAATTCTTGCTATCCATGCACTCAGTTCCTGTGAATTCACTTATCCGTGTGTATAAAAGTGTCTCACTTTTGAAACTCACTTCCCGCTGCCTGTTCTCAGCTAGCCACAACCATGTGCTGCATCCGTGGCCATTCTGAAGCTCTCCACAGCCACCCTGAAGCTATTCACGGCAGCCATATTAAAGCCATTCCCTGCATCTGCGGCCATTCTGAAGCTCTCCACAGCTATTCTGAAGCTGGTAATTTGCACTAGTAGTGCCCCAGATTGCCTTGCCAAAGCTATCCACAGCCATTCTGAAATTGGTCGGTTACACTAGTAGCACCACAGAATGCCTTGCTGAAGTTAGCAGCCATTCTGAAGCTCTTCACACCATTCTGAAGCTATCCACGGCTATTTGCTGATGGCATCCCTGACCAGGTTAGCTACCCCTCTCCCTAACCCCATTGATCCCATAGGATCAATGATTTGGTATCTGCTGGGTTTTCCAGGAACCCTGCGGATAACTAACCCTTGCGGATACCGAGAATTGACTATTACAGTACTTAAATGCAGTGAACAGTGTGTGGAATTATGAATTAATGGACCCCTTCAGTCTGTTCCCATTTGTTAAGTAGTCCTGTTTGTTAAGCATATAACATATCTCACTTTTTTCCCCGAGGCATTCAAGGCATTGTTTATGTTTCTTCCTACCTCCATTTTATCAGCCCAAGGTCACCCATTGAGGCATCATTTAGTGAATCCTCATTTGACTTTGAAATGAATCCTCATTTAGTGAGGATTTCAATCTGAGTCTCCCCGGTCTGTTTCCTTCTAGAAACAAGAAAATCTTCTCTAGAGCGTGCGGACAGCAATCCCATTCACCCCAACACAGTGTCATTTCTAGTGGCTGTTTGCTGGCAGTGTTCTGTGGTTTTTGTTTTTGTTTTAGATTGTGAGCCCTTTTGGGACAAGGAGCCATTTAGTTGTTTGATTTTTTTCTGTAAACCACTTTGTTGAAAAGCGATATATAAATATTCTTAATAATAATAATAGATGCATGTGGGTGTATGTCTTAGTGCTACATAACTGAGAACTTAAGCCCGACCCACACCGCACGAGATCAGGCGCGGAGGCGTTCGAGTGTAGGTGCCTGGCCGCCCGCCTCCAAGTGCTTAAAGTGGGCAAGTGTTTAAGTGGTTAAAGCAGTAGCTCCGCGTCCCCGCCCCTCAAAATCTTGGACATGAAACAATTCTGATCGCACCAGAACTCAGGAGAGCGCAGGTCTCCCACGTTCAGATGCGATCACATAAAAATGGTGGCCACACAGCTGCGCAAGCTCCGCATGTGTCTGGGACGTGCTGGAACTCGTGCAATCTGGGTCGGGCTTTATTCCTAAGTGCTTTTCTGGTTTGCCTTGAAACCCCAAGTGTAACTACCCCGACCTTCACTAAAAATGTGTATTAAACTTGGATCTGATCTAAGTAGTGATAAAAGTGAAATGGCATTGATATGCTGCACTTCATTGTTATACAACTAATGCGAGCAGTAATGTATGAAGAGTTGATTCCTGTGGATGAACTTCTCATTTTTGATGGTCGTCTATAAAGTGATCCCTGACCATAACTTCTGTTCTGACCATGACCATAAGTCACTTTGCATATTCTGTGCTTGCGGACTTGAATTCCTTCTCTGTGCATGACTGGTGCTGGTGCAGAAATAGGTTGGACTTTGAGTGAGCAATTCAGTGATAGCGCAGGATCTTGAGGGCTCCTCCCTCATCTGCTCAGACTCCCAAATCTAACAACATGGCACTGTTGAGTGTGTTGTGGGATCAATAGATAAAACCTGAAAGTAAGAGCCAGTGTGTTTTAACAAAGAAAAAAAAATGATGTTCCAACTGGTGATTCCTGTGGATAGTATTCCAATATTGAAACAAACATTTTTTTTCATTTAGCCATATACTTACCCCATTCCTTCACACCCAATCACTCAATATGGGAATATTGACTTGGGAGAAGGACTCTTTGAGGCCTTCAATAAACGGTTGAGCAATTGACTATTTCCCAGCACATTCCAAATTTTGTCTAGCAATAGTGGTTTAGAATAGTTTATAGTCTATTGAAGCTCCATGATATAAGAATTCAAAAAGTTGACATGCATTCTCTGACTTGGTACTTAATTTAAGGGATGATAAAACAAGAATTAATGCCTGGTTTGTATGGGAAAGTTGCAAATGTTTGTGCTTTCTAGGGAGTTGCTCTAGAACCCTTTTTCAGCCAAACCTTATGAAAAATGTGTGTGGGAAATCTCTGAAACGCTTTGAGATTAGCCAGTGCTGCTTCCCCTTCTTGCGAGTTCTCTCATTGCTTTTTCTAACAAGGATATTAATAAAATGCTTGTTGGCGCAAACAGCACTCAGAATTGAAGTCACAATAGCCGTATATTGACTGTCTCTCTTTACAATGTTCATGTAGGAGTCTTGCTTAAATTATTACGAAATGTCTTACTCTTGCCCCTTTTATTTTATGGACCCCACCACTCATCCCAAGCTTCAAATAGTGCCAAATGTGGTAGCTAAGCTTCTGTTGTGTTCCATCTCTAATGGCAGTTCCAGATGATCACATTTGCAGCTGTTGCTCATTTGTGAACAGAATCCAGATTTGTTTTTCTCAAGGAAGTATTTGGTTTGAGCATACTTGGCCCAGCAATCAAGCTATATTGAAACTGTTTGAGAAAATATTATTCTTTTTGCCAGGTACCAGGACTCATATGATTGGAGTGTTGCCTGGAATATGGTTGTGTGTTAACAGGAAGCTCTTCTGGACAGTGTCCGTGATGTTATCAGTGAGCAACCAAATTTTGAACCAGCTTTCCCTCCCCACCTTGTGATCAGAACACTGTCTGCAAAGAGGAGACTACTAAACTGAACAGAAACCTTTGTAGTTTTCTCTCACATGTAGTAATCTTTATTCAGACTTGCCCTTGGGATTTTGAGTGGATTTGCCACCAAGGTAACACTGATAACAGGGCTTTTCCAGACTAGTTAGTTCTAAGCTTTTGTGTGCATTCCCTCTTTATAAGGTGAACACGTTTCTTCATGTGCTAGAATGCACATTATCAGGCGATTTTTTTTAAAAAAGGAAAAAAGGCAAGGGGTTTTCCATAACATGAATGCTGTACTATGCATATACATTGGGATTTGTAGGGCTCTCTTGCAGAATGTGATATGAGCCATGCCTTAATTTGGTCATTTCGATTATCCCCCAGACACACATTTTGTGTTTATTGATTAGTGATTGAACTCTTCTGCTTCTGTCAGAAATAAGGCTCAGGATTACATTGGGTGTTTTTAAATGTTGTGATCAGTCTGTAGCAGAAAGGAGCATGAGAGCAACCTTAATATTTCCCTGTTATACCTCTGAGGTTTAATTTGTTGAAGTGAGCCCCTTTTAAATGCCACTAATAGTCTCTTTCACTTAAGGGCTTGCATACATTGAATATACAAATAGTTTTGACACTTTTTTTTCTATTCTGGAGAATTTGCAAAACCTCGTTAAAAACCTAAATGCTTTTTTTGGCAGTTTGGCTTAAATCTCTCGTCTCTTCCTTCCTACTCCTTAAGTGTAAATTATGTGGGAAAAGCAAATAGGTCAGATAATGGAGCCGCTATGCCTTGGGAACTGAGCTAAAAAGCTATCCAGAGTACAGTTACTGAGTGCAGCAACTTACCACCTGATTCCTTGAAGAAATGTTTACTGAAAAGTATTTACACTACTATAATTCCAAAATGTTTGGCTTAATGAAACACTAACAGATGAGATAGTAGATTAGTTTCCTGACCAGCGGAGCAGTTACAACTGTCGGTCCTGACAGCTGTTTCACTCAGTGCTGCTGCTATGTGCAGGCCAGTTAAACCACCTGTGCGTTGTTTCATGTGGCAAACTGTTTCATGCATCTTGACTTTAGATGTAAACTGGCCCATGTTGCCTAGCTTTCTGCCACAAGCTCCATGCAGTGGTGGCTGGTCCATATGCTGAGCCAGTATACAGTGGCTCACTGTATACAGAAGCCTCCACGTGCTGGTGGTTGTCTAATGTGGCACTGACTTAAGGAGCATAGGCCATGTTTTTTGTCCAATTAGATGACCAGGACCTGATTCTTGGCAGTGAATATGTAGTGAATGCTAAGCTGATTAGGGAAGCCCTTTGATTACTTTTCTTGGAAAATCCCCTTGTTCCAGGGTGTTAATTCTTTGTCCCTTTACTACTTTTATAGCTTGAAATAATACCTTATCCAGTAATTACGTTATTCTTTGTAATGGTTTATAATGACGAAGGAATCTTATTATAAGGAGTGAGTAAGACCATGGTTCTTAAACTGCCCAAGTGAATGCTTCTATAAAGTGAAATAGAACACAAGAGAAAATTATAAACCAACAGCTTCTTGTTGCTGTTAACTGAGAATTAGTTTCAGAATGGTATGTCTTGACCCACCATTCTGTCGCAGATGCCTTATGAGCTGGTTGCCAGGCTGCCTACAGAGCAAGGTGTAGTTTGTGGGGAGAATCACTGCAGTATAATAGGCAAACAGGATTTGAGGTCATTTGTTTGGAATGACTGGCGAGTCTCTTTATACAAGATAACTGTAGCTAGCTCATTGAATGAATCTTTGCCCTAAGAGAAGTTTGCATGCAGTACTGAGAGCATGAATTTAGATGTGGCATGTTTAAACAGTCTGCTGCTGCAGCTCTATGGGAAGTGTTCTTGCATCTTCCCTTGGTTGTTGGATTGTGACTTGGGTAATACACAGCGGGCATTTAGTTTCTTTTGCTACTTAAATAAAAGCCAGTGAATCCAAAGTTTTTTTTATTGTTTGTTTTTATATATTTGAGGAATTTATATCCTGCCTTTCCCATGCTGAAGCATATGCCCAAGGCAGCTTACAAAGTTCCATAATAAATGTATAATGTATGCAAACAATGAGAAAAATTGTTAGCAGTTGTAGGGAGGACCCTTGTCCCTTGTGAATGCAGGATCTTGAATTCTTAAGATTGAGTGCATTTGCAATGAAAGAATTGGTGGTAGTAAAAACACTGTTTGCTATTGGATTGAGAATTGACCAGGCCTCACTTTGCTTTCAAGCCTTTGATAAAAGGGCATTTGGGGCTTTATTTCATCAGGTCTGGATAGCAGCCTTTAAATGGAATATCTCACTTTAGTCCTTCAGAGCTGTTTTCCAAAGGAATGCTTGTCAGTTCCTCTCTTGCATTCTGTCATTCTGTCATGGATATCAACATTTCATTGGTTAGGGTTACCATATTTTGGCAACCCCAAACCTGGACACCCCCCCCACAGTCCCCCCCACATTCAATTAATTAAATAATTAAAAATGTAAAAGGTAATAATAAATGAAATTTAAATATATAGAATGAAATCTCTCCTAAGGGGCGCAAAGCCCCCCTTAGGCCGTGCGAAGCGCGCCCGAAATTTTAAATTTCTAAAGGGCCACAAAGCGCAGTCGGAATTTTTAATTATTTAATTATTAATAAATAAATAAATAAATTAGCTTACCTTTTCCCCATGCTGCTGCTGCTCCCCGCATCCTCACGCCGGCAAGCTTCATGCAGCTCCTGCGCCCGATCTTTATGCAGCTCCTGCGCACCGCTGGGAGACCGGGTTGCAGCCTGCTGCCCGCGCTACACGAGCCTGCCGGAGGATCGCGCGGCGCGGGCAGCAGGCTGTCGGTTGGCCCGCTCCCTCACTGGCTCCATGCCGGTGAGAGAGTGGGCGAACGACACCCGCTTGCCGCCGCCGCCGCCATCTTCTTTTTTAAACTTACCCGGGCGCCGGCAGCAGCTTGGATCACGAAATCTCGCGTGATCCAAGATGTCGGCGCCCAAATCTCGTGAGGGCATCATGCCCTCACGAGATTTGGGTGCCGACATCTTGGATCACGCGAGATTTCGTGATCCAAGATGCATGCTGCCGGCGCCCGGGTAAGTTTTTTTTTAAAAAGATGGCGGCGGCGGCAGGCATTCGTTCCGGAAAACCAGGCCGGGACAGAATTGGGAATCGTGGCCGATTCCCAGGACTTTCCCGGCCAAATCGGGACTAATGGTAAGCCTACTGTTAGTCATCTCTGTAAATGCAACGCCGACCTAGATCATTTTCGTCCCGGTCAGGCCCTGAGACCAGAAGAGACCCAGCTGTGTAGAAAAAATAATTGTACGGAGGTATGTGCAGGAGAAAACTTATAGGTGCTTGCCTGGTAAAAAGAATTGAATGTAAATAGACTCTTCGCTGTTGCCTGAGGTGAGGGAGGCTCAGAAGTGGGCATACGAGGGAATGTTGTTCCTTGAATGTCACAGTTCTAGTTCATATTGATCATGTAGGTGATGACATTCTGCACTTGATCTTTGCACCTGAGGAAATGGACAACTTTTTTTCTGTGGTGTTAACTTACAATATTTTTCT
This sequence comes from Plestiodon gilberti rubricaudatus, assembly GCA_026170595.1. NCBI lineage: Eukaryota > Metazoa > Chordata > Lepidosauria > Squamata > Scincidae > Plestiodon > Plestiodon gilberti. The sequence goes on from JANXHW010000002.1 coordinate 226,245,742, forward strand.
GAACTCCATTCCTGGTAGAATGCCAAAGGCAAATAATAGCTTCTGTTGAAGGAAATAACCAGATAAAATGGCTTATAGGTTCTTAGATGGTGACAGATTCCCTATTTAATGAATGAAAACGGCTTGAATTATTATTTCATAGACTAATAGGCTCTCAACCATGCAAGTTTCCTATCGGTTTGTACGTGAAATAGTGTCTTCCAGCGGCAAGTTAATGGTTTCTTGATACTCAGAACTCTCTAGGTAGGTAGAGGTTGGTAAATTTAAAAGAAAAATGAAACTCCTCCCCCCAACAGCCTGATGCAGACCATTCTCATAAGAACATAAGAAGAGCCTTGCTGGATCAGGCCAAAGGCCCATCTAATCCAGCTTCCTGTATCTCACAGTGGCCCTAGCAGATGCCTCCGAGAGCATACAACCAACAAGAGAACCTGTTTCCTGTTGTCGCTCCCTTGCACCTGGCACAGAGAGAACCTAAAACCAGGAGGTTGCTTACGGCTTGTAACCTGTGATGGTCTTTTCCTCCATGAATCTATCCAAACCCCTTTTTAAAGGCATCTAGGCCAGGTGCCATTACCACATCCTGTGGCAAGGAGTTCCACAGATGAATTACACGCTGGGTGAAGAATTTCTTTTGTCCGTTCTAACTCTCCCTCCACTCAATTTTAGCGCATGTCCCCTGGTTCTGGTGTTGTGTGAGAGGGAGAAGAATTTCCCTCTGTCCACTCTCTCCACCCCATGCATAATTTTATACGGCTCAATCATGCCCCCCCCCCTCAGGCACCTTTTTTCCAGACTGAAAAGCCCCAGACGCTGTAGCCTTTTCTCATAAGGGAGGTGCTCCAGCCCACGAATCAGTTTGGTCGCTCTTTTCTGCACCTTTTCCAATTCAACTATATCCTTTTTGAGGTGCGGTGACCAGAACTGGACACAATACTCCAAATGTGGCCTTAACCATCGATTTGTACAAAGGCATAATGATATTGGCCATTTTATTCTCAATCCCTTCACTCATGGAATTTGCCTTCTTCACAGCTGCTGCACACTGGGTCAACACTTTCATCAACCTGTCTACCAGCACCCCAAGATCTCTCTCTCTTCATCTGTCACAGACAGCTCATAACCCATAAGCGTATATGTGAAGTTTTGATTTCTTGCCCCAGTGTGCTTCACTTTACACTTTCGTTACATTGAAGCGCTTCTGCCATTTTGCTGCCCATTCTCCCAGTTTGGAGATATCCTTCTGGAGCTCTTCACAATCCCTGCTCATCTTCACCACCGGAAACGTTTAGTGTCATCCGCAAACTTGGCCACCTTGCTGCTTCTCGGTGGCCCCCTGGAGCTATGAAATTTTGAGGTGTCTTTTTTTTGGGGGGGGGAACCAGCTGCAGGTCCATGGGGTAGGTGGGGAGAGATCAGGGCCTGCTTGATTCTGTTGGGTATTGGGGTTGAGGAGATGTTGCTGTTCCCACTTGTTCTTTGTTCTGAAGTGATTGTAGTGATTTTAGCTTTGTATGACTTACGTTCACTTAGAGGGAATTGTTGGTTGTCCAGAACCAAGAGAAATGCAGATTTCAATCCTTGTAGCAGCAGATTTCGTACTGGTTAATTGCTCCAAGCTTGAACTGCACACTCATACACACTGTCTGCTTCGCATGCCACATCTGATGGCTTTTATTTAATGCATATATGTAACACACATGTGTTTGTATGTAGTGCTTGGTACCTGCCAGGGGCATAGCTCAGGCTAGTATCTTGATGCCAGCTCTAGGGCTGATGGCAAGAAACCTGAGATCCACATGCCAAGAAGATGGATACATCCTTGATTTATCAGAGCAATCGCTTCCCCATCAGCTCAGATGGATCTTCACCTGCTCCAAAATTCTAATGAGGTAACCATACCTTGCTGTCAGAGCAAGTTTTGACCTTGTGACTAAAGCCACCTCTTGGGCTCCTGACTTAGGAAAAACAAGTTAACAAAACAAGGATCTCCAATTCCATGGCTACACTCAATGAAGGAGGCATGAGGTCCATCAAGCCAGTGGACCTCCTGAGCTAGCTACTGCATCCTCACCCAGGTGCAATGACAAAGGCATCAAGCACCTTAAACAGAAAATAGAACCCTTGATTAGCTCACCCCAAAAATATCCCATAAGATTTTATGGGTGAAAAACCTGGGTTATTACGTTGTCATGTACCGGTATTTCGCTCTTCCGTCCTCATCTTCACCTTGAATCCCACCCCCAGCTACAATCCAAGGATCGCCATGCCAAACTAGCACACGAAATTGGTATCCACTGCTTCCCTCTCCTTTCCAGCCTTTCTCTGACTTTTCACATGCCTGCTTCCATCAAAGGCAAGACAGCAAGGAAGGATTTCATCAAGGAAATCCAGGCTACTGCCTAGTTTTTAGAGCCAGCTTTAAGCATTTCCGCCTTGTGATCTGGAGATTCACCGTCTCAGTACCCTTGCCCTAATGGCTTTTGAAACACATCACACTCAATCCAGCAGATATGGATGGGTGAACTTGATCAGCCTCGCCACTGATCCTATAAGCGTCTCACTGTCTTTTGTTGTCTGTCATGTTTAGTCAAATTGATGATACGCTTAGGCCTTGTTGTTTTCCTCCTTTCTGTGTGAGTGTTGTGAGTGAATGTATTCTATTTTTGAACTATGCTAAAGGATGCCCAAAAACAGCTTTGGGCTTCCATCGAACATATCTTAAGCAAGGATAAGAGAGAGGAAAAATCTCCCCTTCCTACTCCCCTCAGAGGCTTGGGACATTGATTAAGAGGAGATATTTGGTGAGAGACTAGCTTCTTCACTGCAAGTGGATGAAGTGATTTCAGAGAACCACTATCCAGCCATGGACTTTTGCCATGGCACAAACGTCAGGAATCTCCCTTCTTTACTTTCCAGTCGCCTGCTCTCTTCACTTTAACTTCTTCTTTACAGCCTAAACCCTCCACATTCCTAACTCAAGTCTCTTTGGGAAATCCTCATAATTTCCCTACATCTTTTCTCCACCTTCATGTGTCTCCTTTCTCTTTCTAAGGACATTTCTCCTCCTTTCTCTTTTGCTTTCTCTCCCTTTATGAAAATTGCTTATGCTTAGGACATAATTATGAATGGTCGACAGTGCATTGCTTTATCTTTATTCCCCTTCCCTATCCTTGTTAATCTTCACAATAAAGCTTTTGTTGCACCTTTCACCCTTGTCTCCTTTTTCTCCCCTACCAAACTATTGAACCATGCCATTGGCCACTACACAGATCCCTGCACACAAATTAGTTTTCCCCATATGTACATTAATGCATGTTCTCCAGTGGTTTCAGGGTGGCTCAGTCTTGGCATCTGGGAAGCTCTTCTCTCCCGGGCAGGCAGGGTCAGATGATCAGAGTCTTGGGGGGGGGGGCTAACATGTGTTTAAATGCGTATCTGATAACAGAAGCCAAGTTTTCTTTCATTGAGATTTGTCTATTAGCACATTTTGATTATTTAGTGAGTTGATAATTAACTGAGGTTAATACGTAATCAATCCGAGCCATTCCTCCTCTCCTCTGTCTTTGTAAAATTGATTCAAGTTTAATGCATACACGTGATCTCCATGCTTTGCATATTTGTGGCATGTCCCTGGTTGTTCCAGATAGAATGGTCAGTGCAATGGACCTAGTCCGTAGCAGAATCCTTGAAGAGCTTCAGTTGGTTAGAACTCAGAGCCATCTGGCTGGCATTCCTTTCCTTCAAGCACAGGATTAATCAAAAATACATGTTAATTCGTACAGACAATACAGCATTGAAGGCCTACATCAGTCGCCTGGAGGGGGGGGGGACACTCGATCCAAGGCCCTCCTCAAGGAAGCATGTAGTCTTCTGACCTGGGCAGAAAATAGCCTGATATCAATTGTGGCGGAAAATCTGGCCAGGATGACCAGCGTACTAACCAACAGTCTCTACAGAACGCTCACCATGGATCAGATTGTCATTTACACCTGAAGGTGTTCCAAGGTCATCAGGTGCTTCATCAGGCCAGTCATGAACTTGTTTGCCACCAGTGGGAACAATCTTCAGCCAAGTTTCATGGCTCGTCATGCCTGCTCAGGGGCAGAGGCTGTTGATGCTCTGCTTCAGATTTGGCCATAGGACCTACTGCGCCTTTCCTCCTTTGTCTCTTACCCCCAGAACTTTGTAACAGATAAGACATCAGACCAGTGGTACCCCTCATTAGACTCAAATGGCCAGTACAGCTTTTGTATCCAGAACTGTTGGCGTTAGGAGCAGGAATCTCCTTGGACCTTTCCCCTCAAGAGAGATGTCCTTGGGTGGGGCAGGTTCTACACCCAGCTGTTCCAACTGTGACAACATGGAGACCGAAAGGAAATGGCTGAGCAGTTGCAGATATTTAGAAGAGATTCTAAACATTAATGGCCCTTTGGCGCCTGTCTACTAACAGAGTACAGGTGGGCCCCCATATCCACTGATTCGCTATCCACAGTTTCAGTTATCCACGGATCGTGGGGACCCCCCAGGCTTTTCCTTTTTCCCAGTAAGCTTCGTTTCTTCCTTAAAGAAACAGGAGAAGCAGCCTCCGGCTGCTTATTACAGGCAAGTAGAACGAGACTGAGTACTAGAGAGGCTCTGTAAGGTTAACAGAAACTTTGCAGAGCCTCTCTAGGACTTAGTCTCGTTCTACTTGCCTGCAATGGAGGCTGCTTCTCTGTTTGTTTTAAGGAAGAAACAAAGCTTGCTGAAAGAAAAATAAGAGCTGGGGGGGGCAAGCATGCCTGCCTGCAGGGGAGGCAGGGTGGGGGGGGCCCTCAGGAAACCATGGAGGGGGTGTTCGCTCTTATCCATGGTTTCAAGTATCCACGGAGGGGCCTGGAACATATCTCCAGCGGATATGGGGGCCCACCTGTATACAGTTCCACTTAGAAGGTGTTCCTGAGTTGGGTGCGAGAACAAGAGCATGGGTCCGCATCGGGTTCAGATCAGGCACATTCTTGAATATCTGCAGGCAGGTCTCAAGAAGAGCCTTGGCACCAGCACTCTCAAAAGATGTCTGTCAGCAGCAGCATCTTGGGATGCAAAAAAGGTGCATTGCTGGCTTTTCACCATCATGTGAAGCACTTCCATTAGGGGACAAAGGTCTTGAATCCTCGTATGGTTCATTGCTTCCTGAATTGGAATTGGAATTGGATGCTCACTACCCTTATGGGATCACCCTTTGAACCTATCGCCATGGTTCCCTTGTGAGAGCTAACTTTTAAAACGCTGTTCCTGCTGGCCATTACACCTTCCATGAGAGTTTCGTTGCTGGGAACTTTGTCTTCGCATCCCAAGTCATTTATCTCCCACAGGGACAAGGTCTTGCTTAGATTCTTCCTTCTTACTTAAGGTGAATTCTCTGTTCCACTGATCTCGGGATTTAGTTCTTTCCATTGTTTTGCACTAACCGGGTACATCACCAGGAGAAGAGATGGCATACCTTGGACATTAGAAAGGCATTGCTTTTTTTTACCTAGACTGGACAGCCCAGTTTAGGAAGATGGAAGCCTTATTTGTGTCATTTCAGGGGTTCATACAGTGATGGACAGCCAGCACCTTGTCCAGGTGGCTCAGGTAATGAATTGAGTTGACCTGTATGTCCTTGTGGAAAACTCCTCCAGTCAGGGTGAAAGTGCACTCGCTCCAGGTGACTACCACTTCAGCAGCTTTTTCAGGCAGTGCCTCACTGGGAGAATCTGTAAGGTAGCCACCTGGGTTCATACCTTTACAAAGCATTATAAGATTGACTCCTCCTCTGTGGTAGAAGTGGCCTTTGGCAGAAGGGTCTTACAGAAAGTCTTATAGACCAGGGAGGCACATTGCCTCTCCTGGGTACCACTGAAATTGTTCTTCAGCTTTGTTAGAATAAGGAATCCTCCCTTCCTCTGACCGAGAAAACAGGAATTTGTTGCCTATGTATTCTTGTTCTCCACCTGGCACAAGAGTGATGGGGTACTCAACTCCCTGGGTTGACACCCGAGCCAGTCCTCCCCCCACCCACCCCCTAGTGACGCCCCTGGAGTGTGGAGAACAATTGATGAACCTGTCCTATAAGCTGCAAGTATTGGAACACAGTGGGATTTTTTCTTGCATATGGTATAGGTGGCACTTGCTAAATTTGCCCTGCAACAAAGACTGGTAGGCCAATAATCTCCTCCCAGATTCTTCTCTTTTGTGCATTTGGAAAAATGCAAAGAATAAGGGAGAAGAGTAAATGCATTAGTACTATCATTGATTGTACACACACCGTACCAATGCTTGATCTGATGAACAATTTTTCGTGCCAGCCAGGGATATAAGCCTTAAACTGGGAGAATAGACATATAGCAGAATGAAGGAATATGGTGGTTCCTACTTCATACATCCTTGAATGCGGGGGGGGGGGAGTTCCTTGAGCACCCATTAAGGTATTTCTGCTTGCAAAATGCAAGCAGTATTTATTATTACTAACACAAAAGTCCAAGTTGAGTGTCTCTCGCCATCTCTGCTAGTACTGTACAATAATCTAATGATCTTTGCCTCCAGTATGCATAACTACATTTGTGCTTACTATCCTTGTCTCTCCCTCTCATTTTCCCTGCTATCAGTATTTTAACTTGTAAGCCTTGTGGGTACAGGAATCAGTTGCTCTTGATTGTGAAACTTTGTAAAATGTAGTGTATATTTATGGTGTCATAAATAGATATGTCTATACATGTTCAAATGGCTAAAATCTGATTACTTTTTCCCTAACCTTGGTATAGCTACAGCCTCATCCACTTAATTTAAAATCGGATGGGGAAGGTGGAGGAGGGGAAAGAGGTGTAATGCTCACCTTTCAGCATTTCACTGCAATGAAATGTATGTGCATATGGAATCAAACTTTTTACAACATGAATGAAGTGACTTGTAAAAAAGGAATTTTAACGCTTCGTGCCCGGTAATCTTGCCTTTTGTGAACCCAAATTACCTGAAAATTCTAAATAAAAGTGTTTCCTTTTCTACATATTGATAATGCTTCTGGGAGAGCCAGGAGGATATGAACAGCATATTACACCTTGTTTATTGCAGCACACATTAAGTTGACTTAATTACAAAGCTTTTAGTTTGAATTGCAGGGGAAATTAAAATGATCATGCTCTTGTGTGTGTCTGGCATTTTGGTTTCTGAAAATATATACTTGGAGATCCTGCTTCCTGGGGTAGTCATGACTTCCATCAGAGGAGCTGTCAGACTGTTGAAGTGGAAAACCAACGTGTCTTAACACTTAAAAAATCCAATGCGCTCACACCTGTCTTCTTATTGTGTCACTGAAATACACATACGTTTATTGTGTGTAACTAGAACTTACAGACCAGCGGGTGGCGCAGTGGGTTAAACCGCTGAACCATGAGCTGTCGATCGAAAGGTCGGCAGTTCGAATCCGCGATGGGGTGAGCTCTCGTTGCTTGGCCAGCTCCTGCCAACCTAGCAGTTCCAAAGCATGTTAATGCGAGTAGATAAATAGGTACTGCTTGCGGGAAGTTAAACAGCGCTCCGTGTTCCAGCTGCATGCTACGCGCTGCGGCAAGGAGAGTCACGCCGGCCACATGACCACGGAGGTGTCTTCGGAAAACGCTGGCTCTTCGGCTTTGAAATGGGGATGAGCACCACACCCTAGAGTCGGACACAACTGGACTTAATTGTCAGGGGTCACCTTTACCTAGAACTTACAGACATTTAATTTAAAGCAAATTCTTCTTTCTCAAGCTCTATCTTTTGTCCTTGCAACACTGTTCTTAATCTAAACCGAAGAGAAACACACTTGGAACCTCGCAGGTGAAATCATTGCAGTATCCACACTACAGTTCAAATGAGAGTTAAAGCCACAATGTTCAGATGCGACATGCTTAGCATGGTTGGCAAATAGCATATTTTTGGGATACTGTGACTTTTCTGGGTTATTTATTGTGCACCTCTTTCCAAATAGACTATCTCAAACGAATAGCTTACAGATCCTTTCTGGTATGCAGCTGGAGAACAGTAATTTTAGCTATGACCAGTTGTATAGAATTTAGTACACATTTTGGAGAGAGGGGAATTATCATTCAACAGAGTAGATTTCCTGCTTATTGCTGTGTTTCTTTTTAAATAACTAAATGGGAAAAGGAAATAACCCGGACAGGATATTGTTTTCTAATCTCCACTCTGGCATAATGCAGTGAGCCCTTTATTTTCCACTTCTCTGCATATCTTGAGAGTTAACTGTATACAAGCACTCTGCAGTTCCTGGGTTGAACATGATTAACTACCATGGTGCAAAGGAACTTCACTGTTAGAACGGATTTGTAGAATTTCAAAACTAATATTGGATTTCAGACACCCTTTTATCTTTTCAAGGAAGGTGGGTTTTTTATTGAGCTTTTGTCACTTTCCTGAAAATTCAAAGCAGTTTACAATACACAAAACAGAAAATACAGTAATGCCTCCCAAGTATGCTTATCCAGAGTACATGACCACACTTGTGCTGCCTCGAGCAGCACCACAAGTCCACCCAGCCGCCATACTGTATTTACGGTAGCTTGTACAAAGCCTTCTGCAGACTAGTCTCACTCACACAACATCTCTTCAGCAACACATGGGCAGCCCAGTCCTAACCAACTTTCCAACGCCAATGCAGTTGTGCCAACAGGGCATACACTGCATTTTGCGGTGCGGGGGCAGTCACAGAGGCCTCTTAAAGGTGAGGGAACATTTATTCCTTTACCTTGGGGCTGCATTGCAGCTGCACCGGCCCTGGAAAGTTGGTTAGGATTACGCTGTGAGTCTACCACCCCAACATCCAGTGCATTTATCCCTTCTATCTGGTCTCTATATTAGTATAACTGTAACGCTTACTTAGTCATTAAGCCAACTAGTGTATTGGTTGGGGAAACTTACTTAAAAGGTTGCTGAAATTTTTACATATGACATAATAAACCTCTCCTAGCATCTTCATGGAATGAGCCAAAGTGTTCTCTCTCCCGTTTTCGTTCGGTAAGCATCTCCCTGCTGTCCATATGCAAAGTAGCTTTACCTTTTGTGCTTTCAACTGCAGTTGAAACAAATCCTCATGGCAAGAAAGGTGGGAAAATGCAAAAGGGGCAAATGGAAAACAAAAAACCCAAAAGACCATATAAGGTGAGATTTTGAACAGAAAGTATCGATCTTGGACATGCTGAAAACTATCTCTGAAGTTGCTCACCATTTTAAGATCATGAATCTTCAGTGTGTGACATATTGATATATGTATATAGGCCAAAATAAGAAAAGCTATAGCATGGGGTGGTCAAACTGTGGCTCCTGAGCCACATGCTGTTCTTTGACGTATAATGTGCAGCTCTCAAATATGTTGGCTGAGCTCCTTTTTTTGCCTCTCAATTAATATAAAAGATAAATAAGAAATTTTCAAGCTTTATCATTATTTACCGGGTATAAATTGAGTCCACTGGATTAAAACATATATTTAATGTTCATGGTGAGTAAATATATTTAAGAATTTAAATGCTGCTCAAATATTGCGACTCTCAAACAGCTCTCTTGCAGCTCTCAAACACCTGAAGTTTATCACGTGTGGCTCTTACATTAAGCAAGTTTGGCCACCCCTGCATATAACAGATAGTGCCCCAATGACAGCTAAGACTTGCATCACTTGTGTGATCCCATTATGAACAAAATTGAAAAAGCTTTAAATTTTTGTGTTGAAGATATGAATAGAAAATGTTTTAGAAAAGGGAGGTGGAAAGTCCAGCAACCTGAAAGAGGCTGTAGGAGTGCGATTTCGCTCTCTACAGCCCTGAAAACGGAGCGGTTTGCCAGCCAAAAGGTAAGAAACGCTATTTTAAACCTTTTTTTCTTTTTATAAACTTTACAGTGAGCCCTGTATCTGCGTGAACACAATTTCGCTTTACGTGGATCCTCGCTATCCGTGCGGCGATCCCCCGCAGATCCCCCAACTGTATTTTGTCTCAGAAAACATTGAAGACAGAGCTAGCAGATTTGAAGCACTGCCTCTAATGCGCCACAAAACAACACATGTGGAACTGTCCCCTCATGGCCCCCAAATTCTTATTTCAGAGCTATAGTGGTGATCTGTACACTCATGGTTTTACTGTCTCCATGGTTGAAATCCCCAGATCAGACTGACTGGAAACCATAGTGGTTCTGCTTTCTCCTCTTGTATGTGGCTTTATTTCAAATGCCTCAAGCAAGCGTTTTTTTATTTGTAGGCATCTTTTCTATCTTGCACCTTCTCTCTGCCTTAGGACATCTTTTTCTGAATTGCATAAGTTGTTTGGTAGCAGGCAGTATATGAGCAGTATATAAGGAGTGATCTGTTGAGAGGGTATGACCTTTTTGATCCTTCCTAGCTCAGATTAGTGAGAACGCTGGATACTGCTTTTATCTGTAAGTCCATAGCATTTTCAGAATTAACTATATTTCTGATTTCAAAAGCACACACCTCTCCATGGAAGTGGATTTAGTGTTCTTGTGTTTAGAGATACTTTTCAGTCTGCTAGTAGTTAGGCTTACAGAGCCTTGATTCTATTTCTGTGACTCTAGTGATGGCTGGACTTGAAAATATTGCTTGTGATGTACCACTAAGATTTGGAGTAGCCATAAACTATTGCTCTTAAAGCCATACCAGACTGAAGAGAGGGTTAAATTATATCACAAGAAAACATGTGCATGGACAAATCTTGAATTAACCCTGGAATGCTGCTATCACAGTTGCTCTTTTGGCCCCTTCAAACGGGTTTTTTGTTTGTTTGTTTTTTCATTGTACATTTCCAATACCATATGAATTCAAATGGAATAGCACAACTTTTCCAAGTGGCTTTATAGAGCTTGGAGACGGAGAGAGATATGAACAAATCCTGTCTACCAGTTCTGAGATCTTCTAAGGAAAACTTCGTATTTGACATAGCAGTCATATTTGTCATACAGTGTTTCTTGCAGTAAATGTACTGTATGACATTTGAATGATAGATGTACGTTTCTAAACATGCAGTGTTAGTAGCCCTCATTTGATTGTAACTCCTCCAGCCTGGGTGTCCGCACATTTCTGCTGTTCATGCTTTGTGTTTGTCCTGGCTTCCTGTTCTAATACTTCCTGTAGCAAACGCAACTTTCATGCAATGTGGGAAGTACCTCTAATCAAACTTAGCCACTGGACAGAGAGGCACTAAAAAGGCACATTAGGTACAGAAGTGATTGAAGGGACACTTTACAGAAGGCAAATGTGTAAACAGCAGCAACAGATACCTGGGTATTCTGAATTGTAGATTGAGCCTTAAGACTGTTGTAGAGTACAGAGGAAGGTGTTAGACCAGAGGTGTCAAACTTGTTTCATACAGTGGGCCAAATAACCTTCTGAGGCCTCCTTCCATCTCTTCCTCCCAGCACTTTGGCAGCAGCGGCACTACTGAAAGGGTGGTGCTGGGAGAACCCAATTATCACAAGGGCTACCCTTTCAACAGTAACACCTTAGCAAAAGTAGTGCTGCTGAAAGGGTGGCCTGCATGATAATTGCACTCTTCCAGCGCTGCCCTTTCAGCAGAGCAGCTTCTGCCAAGGCATCACTTAACAGCTCAACAAATGAGAGCAACTGATGGCGGTGCTGGGAGAGCCCAATTGTCATGCAGGCCGGATAAAGGGCTTCCTCAGGCTGTATCCAGCTGCAGGCCTTATATTTGTCCCTCCTGAGTTAGACATTTCACTAATTGACTAGGATTTTTTCAATCTGGTGACAACCTTACTCAGAGGCGTCGCCAGGGGAGGCAGCCCGACCCCAGGTGACACGTGGGTTGTTGTTTTTTACAAAACAGGCGGTGGCAACAACAGCTTCATTTTGGTGGTGGGAACAGCGGCGATGGGTTTGGCCCATCCTCCTGCCCTGCGTCTCTGATGGGATGTGCAGAGGCGGTGGTGGTGACATCACTTCTGGTAGTGACGTCATGGGGGCCACATAGTGACGTCACTGACCTGACTTCATTGTTTACTTCTGAACTCACTAATTGCTGGCCCACTGATAAGACAAATTGATTTGCCTCAAATTAAAGATTGTGAGTGTAATAGGTAAAACAATGTAACCTGGGTAATGCAACATGAACACTAAGCACATAGTCTACAGCTATATTATGGATTACACTTGTGTGTAGTTCACACAAGGACGCCCAGGATGAAGTTCTTCTGTTGCCATTTTTGTTGATATCCAGTTTTTAAAAACTTTGATCTGAAATCATCGTGGGATACATTAGTATCATTGCTCTGACTAGAAAGCTGGGAATTTTGAGGCTTTTCTTGCTACAGTTGAAAATTTCAATTTAGAACCTACTCCTTGTTCTGAGATAATAAAACTGTTCTAATCTATATGCAAAGTCTTCAAATTGACTTTCAGTCCACTTGCCTTTGGGAAGCTATTTAAAGTGAGATACTGCTTATCTCCCCTGTTACAATGTGAAGATTTACAATGCTATTTCAAAAAAAAAATCATTCAGACATTTAATAGATAGCAATTTGAGTTTGGTTTTGGTTCTTATCTTCATCATGAAGGCTGTACTGTGTACAGTCATCTTTTGTTTCATCAGTTGTACATCGCTCATTTAAATGCCCTCCTAGACAAAAAGCTAGTACCAATTTGCAGACGTCTGAGATGCATTTTGCAGTGGAAAATGCATCATTTTCCAGTATATCAGAAAAATGTCATTATAAAGATGGTCCTCAGAAAACTGGTGTTTTGTAGAAATATTTGTTTACCTAGGTTTTGTAGACTATTCTTGTATGTAAAACTATTTGTAGTATTCTTTTATCACTTGGCTTGTTTTTAACTGAGTTTTTTTAACGTAGTTTTAAACTTGTTTTCAATACTATAAATTTATTTTTGTGTACATGGCGGGTTAAACCGCTGAACCTTAAGCTGTCGATTGAAAGGTCGGCAGTTCGATTCCCGCGATGGGGTGAGCGCTCGTTGCTTGGCCAGCTCCTGCCAACCTAGCAGTTCCAAAGCATGTCAATGCGAGTAGATAAATAGGTACCGCTTGTGGGAAGGTAAACAGCGCTCTGTGTTCCAGCTGCATGCTACGCACTGCGGCAAGGAGAGTCATGCCGGCCACATGACCATGGAGGCGTCTTCGGACAACGCTGGCTCTTCGGCTTTGAAACGGAGATGAGCACCACACCCTAGAGTCGGACACAACTGGACTTGATTGTCAGGGGTCACCTTTACCTTTTTTACATGGCTTTTAAACCCAGAATACTCAAATCGTTTTACATCAATGCAGGCCATGAAACGTTTACAGCTTATCTTATTCTTGTATGTTCTGTCTCCAGTATGTCAACACAGAAAGGGGCCATAATAACGCAGTTGTCCAGCACAAGGTTTTTAATGGAGAATTGAAGGGTTCTGTCCTTGGCAGCTCAATTTAAAGAATTTTGTGGCAAGTGTTGAGAGAGACCACAGTCAGTCATAGTAGACTAGACAGATCAGGGGTCTGACTTGGTACAAGGCAGCTTCAAAACCACACATGTTCAAAACCACTTGCCAAGCACTGACACACTTGGAGCAGAGGAGGAAGATGCTGAATGGATTCATGGAAAGTTTTGCCTTCCATCCATCTTGCAGATCTCTGCTGGTGGCCACTTTGTGGGCTTTTTGGAAACATGTTGGGTGGGCAGAAGGTGAGGAAAATAAGGTGGTAATTATCCTTTGGAGATTATTATGATAAGAGCAAATACTCTTTTGTTCTTCTCACCCACTGCCTAGCACACACTTTTTCTTTCTCTGATACACACATGTTCATACATGGGCAAATATGTGTACACAGAAGTTACTGCATGAGCAGCACTGCTGAAGATGGGGGCGAGGTATTTGACCACATTGGCAAGGCATTGCTTGCCTCTAACCTGTCTTCGTAAGAAGTAGGCTTGTCAGGTGTTGCGTTGGACGCTTAACCGTGTGTGTGTGTTTGTCTACACTTCTGAAACTGGTGGGCAATGATGGTTATCTGCATACAGCAACTCTGTTTCATTGTTACATTCTCTTTCCTTGATTTGAGAGAGAAAATATTCAGTGAAAACAGAATGCTAAAAGAGTGTGTGTGTGTGTGTGCGCATGTGCACTTTAGTTGCACAATATTTTCTGTATTTCACAGTACAGTCAATACAGCATACAGGGAGCCCCTCCCCCATGTATCCACAGGGGATAGGTTCCTGCCCCCTCCACGGATACTGGAATCCAAGAATAGGGGGGAATGCTAGCCCCATGGCCCCCTGCACCCAGTACTTTAATTAAACATCCAGCACTAACGCGCTGGCTTCGTACCTATTCCTTTAAGCAAATGACGAGCTGGCTACTTACACAGCACAGGCAAGTAGTCTACATGCTAGAGAGGCTCCCAGTGTTAAGCAGGAAGCTTCCTGCTTCCATTTTAACGTTGGGAGCCTCTCTAGCATGCAGGCTGCCTGCCTGCACTGTGTAAGGAGCCGGCTTGTCATTTGATTAAAGGTAGAGACATGCTGGCTTTGCGCTAGCACTGGACGCTTAATTAAGGTACCGGGCCCGGGGGGGATGGACGCAGGGGTGCTTTCTGCTACCCCGTACCTAAAAATGCCTAGGCAGATTGGTAGAGCCTGTGACACATCGCACGTGGCTAAAAGCACGCACGTGGTGCAGTGTGTTGGGAAGCGACATGAAGAGGGCTGTGTCTTGTATTTGTTTGCTTCACATGGCAATGCACGAGAAGAGTTGGAGAAATTGAACTTCAGCCAATCAGAGGCTGCATTCAGTGCAGTGGGGTGGGACGCGAAATGAAGCATTCAGCCAATCGGAGTCAAGTCTGAAAAGTCTCAATTCTGATTAGCTAACGGGGACGGACGTCTTTCACTTCTACGTGCGGCTTCAAGCCTGTATAGACGGGAAGTGGCACGGCGGAAAGCAAAGACTGACTTCACCTCACCTAGCTTCACGCGGTACTGTACCGCGAGCAGTGTGTCACAGGCTTAGTCCACTGAAATGCTACAAAACCATTTTAAAACTATGCTGTTAGTGTATAAAGTTAATCATAACTCTCAAGTTTTTAATTAGAGGATCATTCATCATTAAAAGACTATAGCATATGTTTGGCGGGGGGGAGTGCGGACACTTGTGTTCATGTTGTTGGCAGAATTATCTATTCCATGGTTACAGCAAGCATGGGGACCAGTTTTTGTGCTGACAGCTGTACAAGATTGGATTAACAAATATATGACATAATTTGGGGGCCAGGGGACAACTTTCTTCTTTACTAGAACTGAATTGGCATGCTGTCTCATTCTGAATGACTTTAATTTTTCATGATTTGACTTTTTTATAGTACAAACAAGGTTTCTTGAGGTCTTTAGAAAGGGAACAAGCTCCCCCTACTGTCACAACTTGAAAAAGTTATTTGGGTAAAGTGGAATACAGAATTGTAGGCTGCATAAGGAATCTACTTATTCATTCTGGGTAAAGCATCTGTTTTTATTATAATAAGAGATTTGTGTGCCAACAGTCCTTAAAGATGTCTCCGTTATAAATGATAGATAGAAAGGTTAGGCTTCTGCTGGCATTTATGCAGTAAGCATTTAAAAATGTTTAAAGCATATCTCTGAACTTGAAATAAATTCCAGTATATTTAGGTGTTTTATCATCACTGTTGTGCAATTTCTATTGAAGATGTAGTTTCTTCATCTCAGCCTGTGGGTACTCTGTTGAAAATGATCTTTTGTTGTTGTTGTTGTGATCACTGGTTTACTACTCTTGTAAATTTGTCAGATTTTTAAAAAATTGTAAATGTGTTGTTGGGACAGATGGCTGTACTTGACATCAAATGAAGTAGATGTTCTTGACCACATAAATTTATAGTTTATTTTTCTTGTAACACCAACAACAAACATTTATTTAGGTTAGGACTGGCAACCGGCAACACGCCACATGCCTCTTTTTTTGTTGTTGTTGAACCAGTGACAAAAAAGAGGCTTTTTTTTAATAAGTCTTGACTTGAACCTTTCTTGCTCCCTGGCCCACTTCTGCAACACAGCTATGGTCTGGGCGGCCCCCTCCCTCGCATCCTGCTCCATTTTTTAAGGAGCTGTTCTAGCTCCCGGTTGGCCAATCGCAGTGGGCCTTACATTCAGCTCTCTCAGGGCCTGTTTGGGTGGGTTTTGCTTGCCCCTGCGCCTTTCTGAGCCTTCATTTGGCTATCCCCTGCCTGTCTAGGGCCTTGTGCCTACCCTGCACTCCGCGCTTTTAGAGCTGCTGTGCGATCGCGGCTCGAGCCTGGCTTGTCAGTGCAGGTGCGACTGCATGCCATTTAGAAAATGTCTGCATGCCACACGTGCTGCAGATTGTCCACCTCTGATTTAGGTGAATGATTGCTTTCAGTTATGTCCCCCTTATGTATTATTGCAAGTAACGCAGTTACCAAATTGCAACCAATCTTCGACATTGGCATTGTTCTCCTAAAACTGAAAACTCATAAGGTGCAGTGGCTATGAAGTTAACTTTGTATTTAGTTATTGGTGGCCTAGTCATTTGTTACACCATTGTTTTTATATTGCCATTCTACAGGAGTGCTTTAGGCAATAGTATAAGTCACAGGTTCCCAAAGTGTGCGTCGCACCGCCCAGACTTCTCACACTGTGTCAGCAACACAGTGTGAAAGATAGCGGAGCAGAGGCTCTGTTTGGCCCGCTACGCATCGTGCATGACATTTTCATGCTCCCTAGGACACTCACCCACCAGTCCCAACCCTCTTACCATGAATTTCTGGGCCACATAACCTGGAACTAAGTGATGGTGACGTCATCATGGCACACATCATCGCAGCTTACTTCTGGGTGCCAAGCTGGAGGAAGGGCGCCACAGCACTAGTAAGTTTGGAACCACTGGTCTAAGTGAAAACAGTACAGTGAAATGATAGGCAGTTTAACATTCTTAAAGGAACCATTAAAATATCTAAAAACTGCTTGTTTTAAACAGTGTGTTTACATATATTGTAAAGTGGTATGCTTCCAGAGCCCGCCTATGTATTTTGAGAGGTGTGTCAATAGCTGCAGCAGCTTCTTAAGGGCCATGCTCTGGACAATGATACTGTAATGTAGAAAGAAGGATCCTGAAGCAAGACCCTCTTTTCTGTCCTTAATGCTCAGAATGGTTTATATCTTTACAAAATATTAGAAAGTAACCTCGAAGTTTTGTGTTTCTGTGTTATGCCTTTATTTATTAAGCAACCATCCCATTTTTGTTTTGGATATAATGGTTTCCTGTCTTTGGAAAATAAGAACAATTTCTTAGGTATATATTCTATCATTCTGGTTCATGTATATGCAGCTTCCTTTCGTACTGATACATTACAGTGCTCTTCATCCCAGTGTGCTCGATGGCCAATGGGAGTAGTGCATTCTGGGTCAGTCAACACCCGTTTTCTGCCTTTTAGATAAATATGTATCCCATAACACATATTTATGTGCATAACGTTTGGGGATCCTACCCCCCATTCTTTTTGGAGTATTGCTGTATATAAGATGTGAACAGTGCCACTGTTGGTAAAAGGTCAGTTAATGATTATCGCCTTCTTGGAAAGATTGGCATTTAGGACTGTTGGGCACGAACAGTTTTTAGCATAATAATTATGCCTTTGTGTACATTGCATCTGTTCCTTTTTCTGTTATGAGTACATTCTGCTTTTTGAGCACTGTGTGTGCTATTTTTTTGTATTCTGGAAAGGTTAGTTCATCCATTGCTACTGATGGATACACTCTCCCTCCAATACTCATTATTTTTATATCCAAATTAAAACTACACATGGTGCCTCTGTTTCACAGCCCCAGCTCCAGAGTGTTTTGTTATCCAGCCTGTCTTCTGTAAAGCTGAGCAGCAAGATTTCTTACCTTCTCATCTCCACACTACTTTGTTATGAAACTTCTGAGCAGTATGCTAAGGTTAAAGTACAGTTTGGGCACACTGTCTTTGATGGAGTAGAAGTCCCTTAGACTGGCAAGTCATTGTCTCCGAACAATGATGCTTTGTAGGCTGGCTACAGTGAGGTCAGTCCTGAACTGTTTGGATCAGACCTGGAAAATGTAGTGATGGGTTATTAGAGAGATGGCATCCCTCAGTAGCACTGCAGGAGTCTGTTACCTTATTATAAGTCACATTTGAACAATTAACTAGGTTGTTCTCTGTATGCCAAGTAGAACATGTCCCGTTGTCTCACTTAATATGATGTGAAATATTCACTCTTCTTCTTACCTCACTTGGAAACTCAGAAGCTCTAACCAGACTATCCTGCTACATATTAGCTTTTGGATGTTTTGAGAGCAAAATAGTTCTTAATGAGATTGCCACACAAGGTAGGTTCTCTGATCGTGTTTCATTCATCTCCATTTGCTTGGTTGCTCAGTTCCTGCAAGTATGAAACAAATTGTGACTATACAGGCTGCTGCAGTCCTTCATGCAAATGCCACCTCTTGGGAGAAGTCGTTCTGCTTCTTCCAAAGCCTCTGTGGATCGAGGCTGGCATTGTTTAGGCTACCTTGAGTTCTTAAACATGCTTAATTATCCTTTAAAGCTCTCACTTGTTTTTCTGCTTAGTGATTACTAAAATAAAAAATCAAGTGTATTTTAAAACATTTCTAACCTTTCCTGCCTAGAGCAACTCAAGGTGACTGACAGTATAATAAATACAAGCAACAACGAACTCTTAGAACTAATTACCAAAATCAGCAACTAAAAAATGCATCACAACCCACCCCATTGCCAGGATCTTTCAAAAAACAGAATGGGCAAGTCAGGTTTTTATATCTCTCTTGGAAGGGAGTACAGGGTAAGAAATTGGGCCTCTGTAGGGAAGGGCATTCAGCAAGGTCAGTGTCACCACTGAGAAGGCCCTGTTCCAAGTGGATACCTGTCATGCCTCAGAAATCAAAGAATAAGGCCTCGAACAACGGCCAGAGCATAAGGGAAGGCACATACAAGATTTGCTCATATATACGTTAGAGGGCGTGCTGATTTCTATTTTTGTGTTTTGGCAAGACCCTCTTTGCTTCCATTTTAAATTTAATCTTCAAATGAAGCTTTCTTTGTGGAGGGTAGGTTTTCAGCTACAAATAGCATTTCATTTAGCTAATAACATCTAAATGTATGTATACTGTCTTTCTAAATCTCTAAATGTAGAGGATTTACAGTGCAATCCTATCCTGCTCCTCCACTGGTGCAGTCAGTGGTACAGCGAGAACTGGAGGCCCTGGAAAGGAAAGGGGATCCAAATCCCCTCTAAAGGGGGATTCAAAGGAGATTTAAATCCTCTTTCCCCTCCAAAGGCTCCCGTTCTTCCCTCCTCCACTGGTTGCACCGGTGGAGGAGCTAGGTAGGATTGCACTATTAGTTTAGTGCTATATTTGTAGCTTGTCAAATGTGAGATTCTGATCCCACACTTCAAAATCTCTCATTTGACATGGGGTCTCTCAAACATAGGGCCCAATCCTATCCAACTTTCCAGCGCTGATGCAGCCTCAATGCAGCCCCGAGGTAAGGTAGCAAACGGTCCCTTACCTTGAGGAGGCCTCCATAACTGGCCCCCCACCACGACAGGATGCAGCACATGCCCCGTTGGCACAGCTGCATAGGTGCTGGAAAGTTGGATAGGATTGGGCCCTTAGCACTTTCTCCTTCCACTTTCTCTTTGATTCCACATTGCTTGCTCCTTTGTTACAAAGAAACCTAGCTGCTAGAAATCTAAAGAGAATTCAGAGTCCGAGGTGGAGATAACTGTCCCAAAAACACTATACAGAACACTTGTATTGAAATATTTCAGTGACAAACATTGATCTTCTCAAATATTCTAAATGGAGTTATAACGAGAATCTTGATTTTACTTGCCATAACCAAAACTGCATGAACAATATTTGTTTTTTCTCCCCTCCGAATCTTTGAATCCACTGTACCCATCAGTTTATTTCTTTTTCACAAAAGCAACTACTAAACCTTTCAGAATTTTTCAGAGAAGTTATGTGCAACTAAGCAGCATGCAAGTTTGCAAGAGGGAAGCAAACCCCCAAGGAGTAGAGATGTCTGGCAACCTTGCTCTAGAGACTGATCGCTCTATCTGTCAGCTTCCCTACTTGAACAATTCCACCTCATTAGGAGACATCTTCTGCAAAGCTGAACAAGGATATGCTTGAAAATATTGGCTTGGACTGCTAATGGAACCCATCAATGCCCACCATGGCAATGTTGGTACAAATATAGATGTGCCAAGGACAGAACTGGAGGAAGGGTAGGAGGCTGTGTTTAAAAGCCATGCAGAATAAGCTTGCTAAGAGAGAGGTAAGTTGGATCAGACAAACCAAACATAGAAAAATTGTATGATGGTAAGGGTCTTCCTCTACCCCATTATCTTGGTTTATGCTTCACTTTATCTTGCTCACTAAAGTTAGGATCCTCTGCTATACCCTCTCTGCTTGTTCACTTTGTCATCTTGTTCTGTCTCCTCCTCAGTTAATCTCCTTGAATGAGTGGGTTATCACAATCCAAACTAGAGGCTAGGTAAGTGGGACCTTCCATAAAATGTTGCAGTCCCCAAGAGGAGTTCTTATGTTCAGGGATCCAGCAAGCCTGGAACAGCAGCCTTGTAGTACTGTTCAGCCTTGGGAGGGAGGAGGCAGCCTTTTAGGGAGGAAGAAGAGAAAAAGACACCTTTTTTTCTTCACTTGCTTGAGGCCTTCTCCTGCTGTGCTGGAGGGTCACATCTAGGGCTTACTTCTAGGCCTGACCTTGAGCATACGTAGCAGGTGTTGATAATTCTGAAGAGTAGAAAAGGGGAAAAGAATCCTTGTTTTGTTTTTCCTTTCCTTGCACTTCAGGAAAAAAAGATCTCCTTTTCACAGTTCCCTTCCCCTGCTCCCATTATAGGTAAACTCTCCTATTTTCTATCTCTCCCTTACCCTGCATGCTGAGACTTAATTTATGCCAAGACTCACCAGGGCTTCCAGAAGTTCCATTTTCAGTACTGTATTAGGACTGTATTCAGCAATATAGGAAGAAAAGCACCTCTGTGCATGCACAGGTTGTGTTTAGTCTCCTTGCTTCTATGTTCTCTCTCCCTCACTGTCCTACATTTTTAGAATTGAAGAGCAAGTTGCATCCAATAAAGGTCTACTTCTGATTCCTCTTCCACCCCAACTGTGTTAGTTCCAGAAGCCAAATTCACAGAATAAAGATGCTGCTTATTCTCTTACCAGCATATTGAAAGAAGTCACTTTTTGAATGTTGCTTTGATGTAGCTTATCAATACATGAAGGGAATAGGTAAAGGGCTAGACTCAATGCTTCCTGAATTCTTGTTTTCTTCATCCCCATCTTAGTGGACTGGCAAAAACAGAGAGAACTACCTAATGGGGAAGCATCTAATTTTGCATTTAATGCTCAGACTTGGGTGAGGGGAAATAGGATATATGTGGAAATCATCAATTACATTTATAATAGTATGTTGTATGCCCATTTTTTTGCTTGCCTCAGCAGTAACATAACACTGATTAACACACTTTTTCTGGCATAAGGTATTCCAATGGTTTTAAGGTAATTTTGGGGCGCTGATTCCAAATCTGGCATCAGTTTTTGTCTATCTCATCAGGTTTTTGAGCTATCAAATATTGTATTTGATAAAAATCAATGAAAAACAGCAAATTTATGCTCATTATATCATTGATGTCGTACTTTAAAGTAGGCAAGATAAACCTTCTTGACAAAGATATTGATGTTGCGCCTTTAATCCTGCAAAGTGCGCAGATGTAGCAGAAGATATCTGGGTCATTACTGCATTTCCTTCTTTCGGATGTTGTAGCCCAGGGGTTCTCAACCTTTGGAGGCCCAGGCACCCCCTTATCAAGGTCCAATTTTCTGAAATACCCCTTGCTAATTAACTGCTAATTTGATTGATCAATTAATTAATTAGGTAATTAATCATTAAGTAAAAAGTACTAAAACAATTTTAAATGTGAAAAATGTCTTTAACATAATTACAATTTAAAATCCATGTTAATTAGCTGCTGATGGGGCAGATAGGGGGCAGGGCTTGGCGTACCCCCAGCAAGAGGTTGTGTTTACGGGTACCCCTAGGGGTACCCATACCACAAGTTGAGAACCCCTTTTGTAGCCATTGTTAGATCACGCCCTGCAGAAGGAAAATATTAAATGTGGATATCTACATAAAATGATATTATAAACACACTGTCCTAAAAATACAGCACCATATTTTAACACTAAAGCAGTCACTGACAACTTGCAATCATAAGTGACACAGAGTTAATTTTGGGTAAAATCAATGAAAATGGGGTATGCCGATAGCATAAAATGAGATGTGATAGAGCAAATCTGAGATCAGATTTGGAATCTGCACCCTGAAATTAGTCTAAAACAGCTGCAAAAGTCCAGGACAGAAAAAAAAATTGTAGACCAGTGTTCTATGATTGAGTACTGTAGTGTTTAGTGTCACTGTAATGTTTAGAATATAGCAGTGTATATACAATTCTGGTGGCAAACATCTTGGTGATGCCTTTATGAGTTGGAGCAGTGGTTCTCAAAGTTCTCCCCACAAGGTGGGGAGAACTCTGAATGTTTGTGAGGACGGGGCCAGTGGCGCCGATCCCGGGGATCGCCGTCAGCACCGCCACAAAAGTGCCCCAAACCGCCTTGCTTGGGGAGGCCTGCACGACCCTCCGCAGGCCTCCCCAATCCTCAGATCGCCGAAAATCGCCATTTTTCAGCAATCCAAGGATTGGGGAGTCCTGCGGAGGATTGTGCAAGCCTCCCCGAAGGGCCCCCTCCAGCCTCAGTAAGGCAAAGCCCAGAGTTTTTGGGCACTCTTGCAGCGGTGGCAGCAGCGATCCCCGGGATCGCTGTTGCCGCTGCCATGCTGTCCCCACCCCTTGAGGGGGCAGGAGACAGTTTTTGTTCTCAATGGTGGGTCATGACCCACCACTTTGAGAATCACTGAGTTGGAGGGTTGACTTGGGACAGGTGGGGGTTATTTCTAAACTGCCAGTTCATTTGCAGCTCATATGCCTGTGCCACCATCAGAACATGAGACCAGTTAAAGAATTGCAAAATGAGTTCCAGTCATAAGGCTCAGATGCTTTACCAGAGTTCCAGATTTACTAGTCCATCAGTGGTGTTCCCTTTTTTTTCCTAGAAGGACTGCTGTGTACCTTTTAACAGATTCTTCACAAGTGGGATAGGTAAAGCTGTTCCATCATTTCATTTTTCTGTGAGGAATAGTTTCAGTTCCTATATTTGCATGTCAGGTAATTAAAAAGCTCCATCTGACACACTCCCAGTTCTAAAAATGCTTTAAGGGAACACACTTTTATTTTCAAACGATAGCTGTACTAAACGTTTCTGCTAAATCTAGTTGTTGTGGCCCCACTACTATCTTTTCAGTTACTAGATACTAGACTATGGTTGCTAACTTTCTTTTCAGGCAGGATTCCTCAGCCTTTAATGTGTGTTATTTCTGTATCCCTTGCTGTTTTATATCCTTCTGCTTGTCTTTTGAGTGTCGTTTCATTCAGGGGTTTTGGTGCACTTGCCAGCAATCTCTAGTTACAAATGAATGTCCTGACAAATGTCTTTCAAGTGAGATGTGCTATTGCAGATTCTGCCTTACGTGGTCTATCAATGTTGACATTATTTGAATATTTTCTGAGTTTTATTTCTTAATCCATATTCAGATAAGCATGTGGTTCCTGGTCCAGGCATTAGTTACCTGTTTCGATAGGTAGATTTACTGGATATGCTGGGGAGCAGCAGAGGTATTTAGGAAGGTATCCGACTCTCTTAACTGTCTCCACTGGGGAGAAAGCAGTGGCAACAATGCATGTTTAGAAGTAATTAAAGATGTTATCTGGAAGCAGTCAGCAGATGTATTACACCTGGCCACATACACTCAGTTTTCCCACACACTCAACATATTGACAGCTTTCCATAGAAGATAGGTTCTAGATCTAAAATCAGTCACGATAAGTTTGCAAAATGCTGAAAGTTCACCAAAAATTACTTTGAACAAAGTAGTTCTAGGTTGGCCCTCATTTACTTTAAATACTGCAGTGGCGTCGCTATAACGGGGCTGGGGGGGGAGCCAATGCCCCCGGGTGACAACCACGGTCTTCTCACGAGGAAGAGTCGTAGCTGGTTTTTTGGGCTCCGCGGCTGCTTTTTCGTAGCTGGAGGGCTGCATTTGCAGCCATGGAGCTGAAACGTGCTGAAATCGGCACGTTTTTTCAGCCCTCCCACCTGCCCTGGCTCTTGGAAGTCTTCAAATGAAGCATTCCAGGAGCACGGGGCAGGGCGATGACGCGAAACGCATCATCGGAGCCCCCCATGTGACCCTGCTAGCAACGCAACTGAAATATTGGACTCTGGATCTGTGCCATTCTTCTGCAAACTGTTCTGTCTTTAAAATCTGATTGGTGATGTCGATGTTGTGTTGCCCTCATCAAGGAGATTGTATGTTTCAGCTAAGACCTGTTGCCTAGCTCAGTGTTTCCCAAACGTTTTGCGGCTCTCTTGACCATTGGCGACCATTGGTTGTGGCTCCCCTGGCACTCTGCAGCTTCCCTGGCTTCTGTTCTGAATGTGATCTCGCTCTCATGTTCCCTTAGCAGAAGTTTTAACATAATTGCAACATGTAGAGTGCTCCTGTGGTCTCAATCACTGAAACACAGCAGTGGATAGTAGCTGTTGCAGCTGTGCTTAATCTTCACCCAGAAGAGAGGGAGATTATGACAGCTACAATGCTCTGATGCATATCCATAGCTGCTCAGTTTCCTAACTCTTCACTTGCCCACCCCCATTGTGAAAAAGCAGAGGAAACCACAAAAGCAGCAGCCATAGCACACTACTTGTTTGCCTAGCCAGCAAAACAAAGCAGAACACTGTGACTGTTACCATCTCTGTGTTGTGTTTCCTAGCTCAAAGAGAGTGCCAATCTTCTGAACCATGCCTTTAGCACCTGGTTTGGGCTTTGCTCGGCTGCACCATTGGCACATGGGAGGGGGCTTTGCCCACCCCTCAGAGTGATTGGTGATTGGGAGTGTGGGCGGGGGCGAAAAGAGGGTCTATCTTCCTGCTCCCTGCCACACTCCTTCCCGTTCCTTCTCCACGCCAGCAAACAGCTAGCTGTTTTCTAGCAGAGTATAAATGTGCTCAGACTGGTGGGTCTTCATACTAGGAGTGGTAGAACTGTGTCCAGTTATAATCATATAATTTTTTGCTGTCACAATGACTAGGTGAGTTCCTAATTGCAAGACTGTATTATACATTCAACTACGTATGTTTGTCAGAGTGCTACAAGAAGACTGAAAATTCAAGTGTAGTGGTTTGGGAGTCAGACTTAGACCTGGAAGATCCAGGTTCAAATCCCCGCTCAGCCATGAAGCTTCCTGGGTGACCTTGGGCCAGTCACTATCTCTCAGCCCCACCTACCTCACAGGGTTGTTGTGAGGACAAAAGGAGGGGAGGAAATATGTACACCACTCTGAGCTCCTTGGAGGAAGGGTGGTATAAAAATGTGAAAAATAAATACTAATGTTGTAGGAATGTTCAGGAAGATAGTGGAGGACAGGAAGGCCTGGCGGGATATGGTTCATGGGATCACAAAGGGTCGGACACGACTTAATGACTGAACAACAACAATGTTGTAAACCATGATGAACTATGACTAGTGTACATATAGTTTCTACTGAGTTTACATTGTGTTTTTGGAGAGCTAGTGAAAGCTGTTAAAAAGACCACTGTGAATCTTTTGTTGAATGCTTTTAAGATATGTGGCCGATATTTGGTAGCTGCCCAATCATTAAAACAAATTCTTAAGTGGTTTTCCTCTACATTTAATCTTTGATAAAGAGCCATTTTGAGTTGCTTCAAGTGCATTGGACACAATCCAGTTGGTTAAGCACTTTTAGGTTCCATTGATTTTAATAGAAACGGTACGTATGTACTTAGCAATATTATTGAAATCAGTGAGACTAATTTTTTGGGTTTGGCATAGATCGTGTTTGTGTTAACCCTTAAGAGATGCAGTAAATCCTCAATTCAATAGAACGTGACCTAACAGACTTCAGAAACAACTGCTGTTTTGTGAATCAAAACTAGTCCTATAACTTTTGCTCATGAATGTCTCCTCCACTCATTTCAGTGCATCAAGATTTAAAGGACTTTTGACATTAGTGGACACTGCTTCCCCCCTATTAGTTTGTTAACTTGAGATATCACTGTAATGCCTTTTTTCCTAGATACAGCACAACATTATGAGGCATTTTAACATCATAGATTTTGTACAGCTTGCTTGTTAAGATGATTTTTTTATAATTGCCACAGCTGTCTTAAAGGCTAATTGAGTGCTTAAGAGTGACCTCCTTCCTTGATAGCCTAGAGGTCTTTCAGTAAGTCAGTTTGTGCATAAGCCTTTTATTTCCATTAACTTTACTACCAAGCATTAAGCCATATGTTTGTGTTACATTAATATAAAGGCAATAAGTTATACTGACGTGAACCATTATGCACAGAAACAATTATAAAAATATATGTGAATATTTAGGCTAGCGCTCCAGCTGCTAATAAAGAAATTGCAGTAGTTCTATTTTTGACATCTTGTAAAGCCGCACTACAGCTCAGTTCCACTTACTTGAGAGCGCACTCTTGTATATCACTTTTTAAACGTGTTCTGGGTTTGCTTGCATGTGAAACTTTAACATCGTCTCAGTATTAAAACTTTCATAATTAAACCCTTGAACCAAAAAAAGAAGCTCTTGCATGACATGCTGTGAACATACTTGAACTGAGGAACAGGAAGCAAGTGTCTCTTCTAAATTCCATCTTCTTTGAAATGTTCTATTTTTAGATGGAGTGGTTAGAACAAGTTTTGAAACTCATGATTCTCAGCTTATAGCTCTGACTTTTGGCATTGCATGTTTCTGAACTGAAAACCTAGTTGTATGCGCTAAAACACTCAATATGACCAATGCTGTATTGGAAACTAACAGAACATATCATGGATATAGAGAGGAGGGGTGTGTGTGCTAGAAGCTGGGAATGAAGTGAGGAAATAAGGTCAAAACTGAAATTTATAAGGTGGATGATACTTCCTGTCCCTTTGCAGCTGAATTGCACAGATGAGAGGGGGATTCATCACTTGACACAACTGTCAGGAGAATGGAAATTGAGGCCAGGTTAAGGAAACCAATACAGTAGAATTATGATAACTCAGCACCTTGCGACCTAGGCGGTGCCAAATTATCAGAAATGCTGGACTATCAGGTGGTACTACCTTGCCATTTCTGAACCCTGGATCTAGCATCAACAGAGTCGCTACATACTTTCATTGCTGCCAAACCATTCAGGTTGTCCCTAGGTACAGGAGGTTTTTGTAGCCTGTCTCAGCAATGCCATCACCAGGTCAGCGAGGTTGGGAGCGCTTGTGAACAATTTCGGTGCCAGAATATAGGGAGTTGTGGACTATTGGGTGTCGTATTGATGTTTTACTGTCATTAATTTCTAAAAGGAGAGGTGATAGGGCTTCTGTCTGCCTGCAAAATATGCACAGGCACACAGTCTTTATCCTTCCTCCCCGCCCAGTTATAAAACCTGCATGCCAAACATAGGCTGTGATCCAGAGGTTCACTTGTAGCATATGCCCCCCACCACTTTCCTGTTGTGTGTGTTCTCCATTCACCTCCTCTCCTAACAAATTGGCTTTGTAGCTTCTTGTAATCAGAGACTTGACTTAGGACCAGCTTCAGTGTGCATGCACATGTTTCATTCTGCTGTTGTCATGCTGTATATAAATATATATTGACAACAGATGTCCTGATTTTATTGAATAATTGCTTGGCTATTCAGTAGTCAATTTGTGAAGGAACAACAGAATTTCTTACTTGTCAAAGTTCATTAAGAGTAAACCCCTACACAGCTATTTAATATGATGTCTGGCCATGTTCTCACCTCCTCTGACCATAATGAACAATAGAGAGCCAGGGGGGAAAGGAGCAAGTGCTGAAGAGGAGTCAGTGTCCAACTGTGAGTAGCTGTTTTTCCAGTTTTACTTACCTTTTTGATAATAATAATAATAATAATAATAATAATAATAATAATAATACCACCAGTATTTATATACCACCTTTCTTGGTCATTGGATTTCTTCTCTGACTTTAATTCAAGGCAGTGCACATAGGCAGGAAATAGGGTTTGTTTTTTTTACAATATAAAGTTCTAATCTTTCATAGAACATCTTCATTCCAGATGGTTTCCTTCACAATCTGGCTTATCTCTGGCATTCGCCTCCCACGCTCTGCTGACAGCACTCTGCTTCTCACTCAGAGTGTTATCTGACAGCTTTTCCTCACTCTCACAGACGGCTTCGGCAGAGTGTCAGAGGCGTGTCGACAGCTCTCGGATACTTCCGGTTGTCTCGAGCTGGCGTCCTCAGATCTCTTCAGGCATTATAAGGTGGCAGCTCTACCACTGAGCCAGACCCTCCTGCCCTTTCTAACCAATGTATCTATTAGGGCAGAAGATGGAAGAAGCTACAGTATTCTGTTTTTTTGACTCAGCCAAATTTACAAGCTTGATTAATTTTCATTTGCTTTAAGGTAATTTTCTCTGTATTTTGAGAAAGTATCTCAAACTTTTATAGGCCACTTCTCAGTCTAAAAATCTCCGTGGCAGCTTACAGCATATCTAAAGTCAGTTCAAAAACTTACATCATCATATAAAATAGTAAGTACAAACCAAACAATACAATTAGTTGTTGCTTTTCTTATCCTAAAAGAACAGTTATTTCTCATGAATGTTCTCCTAAAAAAGGCTGCATTGGCCTGCTGTCTGAAGACCCAATAAAGGAGGAGCTAGGCAAGTTTACTTGGAGAGGAAGTTCATGCATTCTGGCACTACGAAGAAAGCATCATCGCTCTCTAATCCTCTGACACTGGACAGGACCTGAACAGGACCTCTTAAGAAGGGTTTCAACGGACAATTTAGGCTCATGGAAGAGCAAGTGCGATTATATCATTTCCTTTGGCTATAGCAGGAGGAGCGCTTTGAGTTGCCCTTATCAAAACTGAACATAAAATGTAACTAGTATGTGCATTGCTTTTTCAACCCTGTCTTAGGCTGAAAAAAGCAATACATATACTGTACTAGCAGGCAGTGGCGTCCCTCCGCTGGTGCGGGGGGGTGCAGACCGCACCATGTGACACTCTCGGGGGTGACATCACTAATGGTCAAAATTGTGAAAGTCTTTGTCTTTAAGAATAATATCATCATGTTATAATGCAATGAAACAAACCATTTCCAAATATCTGTATTCTATGAAAAGTTATGGCCAAATAACTGGAAACAGAAAACGCAACTTCTTTGTGTAACAAAAAGAGTTCCGTAACTCAAAACAGATCAATGAGACTGATTGTTCTGAGAGCTGAGTTGGTTACTGATTTGTTGGGTGACCTGTACTGTTATATATGAAAATAAAGTTAATGCTCTCATACTGGGTGACGCAAACCCTTGTGATGCCTTTGTTTAGGCTGCAAACATTAGGCTGTGCGTATAATATTGTAAATTTAAAGGTGTAATTTTGATTAAGCGGGAGGTGGGGCAATGGCATGGGGGTGGGGCGATGATGCATTTCACCACCCACTGCATGGGAGAAGGTTCATCATGGGGGTGGGGCAATGGCCTCCCGTACCAGGTGACGCAAACCCTAGGAACGCCCCTGCTAGCAGGGCTGACTAGGAGCACTGCAATGTAGCCTTAATATCTTGGATCCAGTCCCTTGTAGACTGGGGAAAAAAGCATCCTTGCTTGCTCTATTACAGCAGAAGTGAACACCAGATTTCTTTCTCACTGTGTCAGAGGCTGGGAATAGTTTTAGTGGGCTCTGTGATGCTGCTGAAGATTGTTCATGTGACACAGGGCAGTTCACTTGTTTGGAGTTGCAGTCTCTCTCGAACATCCACTCAGAGCTCTGCCAGCATGCCTAGGGTGCCCCTGCTTTCATATGCTATTCATACTGTATTGTCAGAGTAGAATTTACTCTAACAAGGCTGGAGCAATCCTCTGCTTAGCCTTGCTCTCTAGGACAGCATGTTCAAGCTAGAGAGAAGCCTTGGGCTTGACTGCACATTCTTTTGACTATTTCAGAGCCAGCATGGAAACCTCACTATCATCTTCTGATACAGTATGTCTTGTTATCCTCCTTTAATACTATTGCTTTGCTGTAGTTCTAGTGTGTGAGAGAGTGCTAGTTCAACATGAAAATAGGCAGCAAATACAAACATTCAGCATTCAGATATTGCCTCCAGCTGTGAAAATTGCTTTTAAAGATCTGTTAGCTGCTATTTTGTAATGTTCTAGAATAGAAATACAGGTAGGGTTGTCGTTGCACGGGTGGGTCGGGCGTGGAATAAATGAAGAAAAGATGGGTGTTGAACATGGTAGTGTAACAGGCATATGACATGTTGATTGTGTGGACAGATCCAGATGGGGAGGATATATGGTACATTATATGCAGTTACTCTCTGTTGTGCAGGCCCAATTGATTTCTTTTGGAATTTTAGTGAGAAGGACTTTATATGCATGCACCATACTTTCTGCCCCGATAGTGTGGTCTTGCACTGCTTTGAGTTGGGTATCATAAAGCTGTCCTTCAATATGACATGAATCTTAAAGCTGTCCTTCAATATGACATGAATCTTAATACAAAAAGCTCTTGTCCCTTTTGTCCTCATTAGAGCAGTTTTGTAGTTCATCAAAGTGATTTCCCCCCCCTCCCATTTTGAGATCGGCGTTTAGCAACAAACTGAAATTCAATCTGCATGAACATGTTACAATTTCACAGAGGCAAAACACAGGTTTAACAGAAAACCCAAGGGGAGGTCAAGTGAGTGACGTTAATATTTTAGGATTGCTATAAACCAGAACTTGTCCTATTTCAATCTAGTTTGTTTTTATAACAATAATGGATACATTTGGGTGCTTGGATTTGGAATGGAAGGTGCTTCAGGAACAACAGATACTCAATATTTTGAGCCTTCTGTTTTCAAAAAGATTCAGGGGGAAAAAAACTTAAACATAATAGTTGCTTTCCTAATCTGCTATATAACATTAGTTCTGCCTGATATTTGTTCAAGCATACTAGTTCTTATGAATTGAATAAAGATTCCATCACTACTGCCACTACTCCAGAGAGATTTTTAATTTCTTTTAATTTATGGTTGATCATTTCATTGTGACTTGAGCTTACAGCAGTTTTATATTTACTCTGAGTTGTCTTTGATTCAGCCATGCTGACACAATTTGTTTGCTTCGAGGTTATGAAAGGTCAGCTCGCTGTAGCATTGTGCAGCTTAACATCAGCTACCAGTGGAATCAGGAGATGCAAAATTAAGGGAGGGGTGGAGCAGTACGTGCAAATGAGAGATCCATAGGAATGAAAATAAGAGAATGGCATACTGTATTTGGTTTCCTAGCTGTTGCTCTCAAAACAGAGCTGCTTTGTTGGGGCAAAGAAAAGGGAACATAGCAAAAGCATTTAAATTATTTATTTTCTTTTGCGGTGGAATCTCTTTTGCTTCTGATGAATTATTAGAATACAGTGTGAAAGCTGTTGCAAATTCAAGTTAGACCGCAAAGGAGAGTCTGAGCAGGGGAGGTAAGTTATAAAAAATAAACCTTAGATGTACGTAGGGAAGAATGCAATTTGTGTATAATCATAACATGCAAATCAAATGGAATTGGGGCTAAGACTCCTGTCCCAGAAGTAATCACAGTAAAATGTTTTACATCTAGGCTGCAATCCTATACACACTTTCCTAAGAGTAATCCCCATTGATCACAGTGAGGCTTACTTCTGCATAGACATGCATTGGATTGCACTGTTAATAGTCTTTCTAGCAAAAGCTGTATTAGGTAGGATCGAATATGCATACCCATTGGATAAAATTCAATAACCTAGTACATGTTTTGTATCTTTGTGGACTAAACTTGTAATGTTACCGAATTGGGATATTATGTAATAGTTTGACTTATATGTGGCTTCCTAATTTGTTACCTTCCAATTATGCCTTTAGCCTTTGCTAATGTATGGACAGATATTGCCAGATCTTCTAAGCACGGTTTTGTACTGCTGGGAGGACAGCTAATTACCGTATGATTAAATAACATTGAACAACTGCTACCACGTGCTATTCCCCCATCCACCCAAACAGCAGCTATTCAGAGGTACTCTGCCTTTAAATGGAGGCACCATTTTGCTATTGTGGCTAATAGATGCATCAGTGGCCATCATTCCTCCATACAGCTTTATTGATTTTTTTTTTATTTAACCATACTGGCCTCTTCAGCATCCCTAGAAGCTGTGCCAGATCTAGCACATTCGACTGGCAGGCCTTGAGGACCAATAATGTGAGGATGATGATCTTGGAGCACCTCTCCCCTGAGATTAAGAATCTGAAGGATCTTGTGTCCAGGACCACCCGCAAATGTTCTGTGCTTTGGTTGGGCTTGAGGTTGCGCTTGCTGAAGTTGATTACAAACTGTGCTGCTGTAGACATTCCATGTTCGTTGAACATCCTGGATCCCCTGCTGGTGCCCATGTGAGCAGATCAGGGTGTTATCTAAGGGGTAGACCACCTCATGGCTTTTCGGCAAGGGCTCAAAACCTTTTTGTTTTGTCAGGTGTTTGGGTGATGGGTTGTCATCTTCCCCCTGTTCCTCTCTATATACGGTATAGGGTTTTCATTTTGCTACTTTACTTTGATTTTAAGTAGCCGACTCCCAAATGTTTCTATGGTTTTTATTTATTTTATTTGTTTGTAAGCTGCCTTGGGCATTTGCTTCCACATGGGAAAGGCAAGATATTAATTTTTCTAATAATAATGGCAATTATCCCACAGGAGTGGTCATTCTCAAGGATAGCATTCAGAAGGACAGGCAGGCTAATATGACAGGCCTGTTGTGACCTGTCCTTTCAACAATTTAATGTGCAACTTTTGAAACTTAGCATTCCTGTTTTTTCTGTTCTTCTGCTAGATATTTATTTTGCACAAAATTGTGGAAAGAAGCTGCAGTACTCATGCATGTCATCCTCTCCCCTAGCAGATTATAACACCCCCAGCAGTTTTATTTTATTGAGTTCTTTTCCCAGAATTTTATATAACAAGCATTCTCTGAAGGGCCATGCATTCCACAAATAGTTGTACCCTTCTGTACACACAAAAGTACTCTGAACAATGCAGACTTCTGTATGTCAAAAACGATGACTGCTGCAGAAAAAAAATCCCTTTTATTTGGATTTTATTTGGAGCAATGTTTTGTAATGTGTTGGAAGCAAAGCCACAATTAATGAACTATTTAAATAACTGGCACACAGCACAATCCTGTGTAACCTTGCACCGGTGTAAGTGCATTTACACTGGTGCATTTACTGTTACACCGGTGCAAGGTTACACAGGATTGCACTGTAAATGTTTATAACTAGCTGTGTACAGACCTGATCTGTGCACAGACTCTAATCTGTAGAGACCTGAAGATGGAAAAAATGTAATTGCCCCCAGGATTCATACAAATCTTGTATTTGTCCCACTGTGTTCAAACAGCTTTTGCAAGAGGAGCTATAGCTTTTCGTGTGCACGTTTAACTTCAAAAACATGCAGAATCATCTGATCAGAACTAGCGTGGGACAGGAAGAAAATGTGTGCAACATAGAAGGTGTTTTTAGAGACCTGAAGTTATCCGTTTAGGCAAGGAAAATGAATGTTGAAGTATGATTTGTACTGTAGTTTATTTTGTGAAATGGGAAAATGTATATAGTTGTCTCCTGTTTGACTACCTTATCCATTCTACTTACATTCCCACATGCCTTGGATTTATGTGCGAGAAATCTGTTTCTCTTTAGTTATAAAAATAGCTATTAGTAATCTCTAACAAGGAAATGGCTTTGGCACACCTGTGTTGTCTGATTCTAGCAGCAACAGTTGGTCTTAGAGAAGGATGACTGGGCCACTAGTCATAACACATGCCTTGGTAACTTCCAGACTAGACTGTGCAACTGAGTTTGAAGACTGGAAAATCCAGTTAGTTCAAAATACAAACATCTAGTTCATGTTAGTGAACCAGATGGAGCACATCGCGCCAATGCTAAAACTACTACACTAGGTCCTGATATTTCCAAGTACAATTCGGAATGCTGGTTTTTGAACTTATAACCCTGACGTGGCTGATGCTTAATTCATTCATCCATGGGAATAGCCTCCCCTTTCCATTACCCCGTACAGTATCAACCTGTACATTTGGTTATCTTTTGAAGAGCTTACTTGGAATTACTACTTTGTCTGAAATCGGATCAGAGGGAACAAGGATGTGAGGGATTTTACAGCAGTGGCTCCCTTCTCCTTTTGAAACTCCTTTCTCAAAGAGTCTTTCCATGACATTCTCACTTTTTCCAAAAATCAGTCAAGCAGTTTGTATATATCACACAGTTGTTTTTTCCTAACTTATACATGTATGTGTTTGCTGCTTATGTATTGCTTTTGAAGTTTTGGGTTTCAACTAGCGTTTAGTGTTAATAGTTGATGGATATTTTTAGGATTGTTTTACTTGTTGTAAGCCCCTCTGAGAACCTATGGTGACTTGGGGGAGGGAGAGCCTGGAGCCAGTGCCTCAGCTACTTTTCCTGATTTGTCCCTATGCCAGGGTCAAAAGTGGAAGACTCTGCTGCCACCCAGAGGACAAAGCCAGGCAGAGAGATACTGTTCTCGAAAGCTTCCTTCCAGTTATTTAGAGAATTCCCCCAAAACCTATCCAATAGCATGTAGCCAGGGTTCAAGAAAGACTAGGGCTAGGCTCTGATGGAAATTCAAGCAGTTACAGGCAGGTAAAGAGTTAAACAGTTTAATACAAAAATACAAGAGGTGGGGGTTGTAGAATATAAGGAAAAGGAAGAAAGAGTAAAACAAGCAGGCTTCTAAAATTGCTTGGGCATTGGCAATACCCATTTGTGGTTCATAACAAAAATATCCTGAAAAGCAATTTCCTAATTTGTCTAAATGCCACTGTTTCCTAACTGTACTTAGTCCACTATTAGCTTGAGGAAATAATTACACCTCTCTAATTCCCTAGGGAAGCAGGTAAGTACTTGACCACACACAGTGCATTCTCTAAGAAAGTCAAGCTAGAACACATGTGAGCATCTTTGGGCTTTGACCTTAAGAAAACTGGACTTGATTATGTCATTAGTCTGTCCAATTGGATAGTTTAGACCAGTGAATCACTAGTGGGCGTGATGCACCGTGTGACACCCTCAAGGGAGTGACACCACTAGTGGCCAAAATTATGGAAACCTTTTGGAAAATTTGTATTTATGAATAATACCATAACGTGTTTTTTACAAACACACACACACACACACACAGGGCACAATCCTGGGGAACGTTAAAACGGCAGAGCGCATGCTCCACCGTTCTAACGTGTCGCGAACATGCCGTAAAGCACGTTCGCGATGACTCTGGAGTAAGGGAGGCCTGCGCAAGACTGGCTTCCCTCACTCCAACGTTGGACCAGAATGCGGCTGCCGGTGGAAGGTAAGAGTGCCGCTGGCGGCTGCGTGGGAGGTTCAGCCGGCGGGCGAGGGAGGGGGGCCATTGGCCTAGCCAGCCCGGGAAGGGGTGGTGTCGGCCATATTCCCGTCCCAGCCGGGCCGGCTACACCATTATATGGCCTCCTCTATTTCTACCAGCTAATTTAGCTGGCGGAAATCCGAGGAGGCCTATCGGCCCAGCCCCGGTTTTACACCCAGGGAAGGGGACGAGCATCCCCTTCCCCAAGTCGACCTCCGGCCCTCCATCGGATGGGCAGCCCGGGCGCAGGATCAGGCGGGCAACCCTTGGCCGCCGGCCAGATCCTTACAAAGGATTGCGCTGACAAACACACATACACACACGGTGTCTACAGGTGATTGGAGCGGTTTCACGATTTTATTGTAGGTATTTGACATATGATTACAAAACTTTGCAATAACATATAACGGGTGGCCAAACTGTGGCTCCTGAGCCAGATGTTGGCTCTTTGACCTATAATGTGCGGCTCTCGGAAATACGTTGGCTGAGCTCCTTTTTGCATCACAATTAATATAAAAGGTAAATAAGAATTTTTCAAGCTTTTTAATTTACCAGGTATAAACTGAGAGTCCACTGGATTAAAACGTAAGTTTTATGTTAATGGTGAGTAAATACAGTATATTTAAGAATTTAAATGCTTCTTAAATATTGTGGCTCTCAAACATCTCTCTTGCAGTTCTCAAACATCTGAAGTTTATCGTATGTGGCCCTTACATGAAGCAAGTTTAGCCACCCCTGATATATAACAATGCAGTTTTTTTAGGCATATTACAGGTGCTCTATATGTGCCCTCTGCAATCAACTCTGTAATTAAGTTCCTCCCTCACGCGAGTTAGCCTATCTCTATCAATGTGAGCAAAGGCGTTGATGATGCAAGCCCGCAGTTCTGGTAGATCGGCTGGTAAAGGCGATTCAAACACCGAATCTTTCACTTAACCCCACACGAAAAAATCGCAGAGGGTTAAGTCGAAAGTGTTGTTGCACTGATGTCACAGATTGATGGGCATGAAATTCAAGGAAAGCAAACGCTTTCTCACTGGTTGAAGCCATCTTGCTGACTAAAAAACGTTACTGCCCTCTCGCGGCCACTAGCAGCGCCCAAAGCAAACTTTGAGCAATGCGTGCCTCAACATTCAACTCACACAGCATATCACTAATATTACAGCCATAAAACAATCACGAAACCGCTCCAATCATTTGTAGACACCCTCTGTGTGTGTGTGTGTGTGTGTGTGTGTGTGTGTGTGTGTGTGTGTGTGTGTACAATATATAGGAAAGGTAATTTAATGCAGAATGTAATTAAACAAACCATGTTGAGTTATCTGTATTCTATCAAATGTTATGGCCAAATAACCGGAAAAAGAAAACACAACTGCCTTGTGTAACAAAAAGTGGATTTCCTTAACTCAGAAATGACCAATGAGACTGATTGTTCCAAGTGCCAATGAGGCTGCATATGCTGCCAGCAAATGGAGAACCTAGTCTAGGACCTAGTGTTCTTGAAGAAATCAGATGGTGCGGAATATACAAAATGACATGTCTACATGGCTATACGGTCTAGTGTCTCATCAGGGAAGCTTCTTTCCTGTTGAACCTGATACTGAGACTTTCCTTAAGGGAAACATGGGGGACAAAGAAGAGAGTAAAGGGAGTTCAGTTATCTAGTGAGATGTAAGTAAATCTTATAAATAGCATCACTTCCAGTTTGTCTCATACTAGCCCAGGGGTGGCCAACCTTCCACCTTTAGGGCTACTGTGTTCTTAAGAGTTGTGTAGAAGACAGAATCTTGGCAGCTGCAAGTGCTGATGGTGCTGCTAAAGCAGCTGCACCTGCTGAAATACCCTCACCTATAAAACCATTTAAAGGGCCAGCATTCATGTTGAAAGGTTGGCCACCACTGTACTAGCCTATCATGTTGTTGTTGTTCAGTCGTTAAGTCGTGTCCGACCCTTCGTGATCCCATGAACCATATCCCGCCAGGCCTTCCTGTCCTCCACTATCTTCCTGAGTTCGCTTATTTTCATGTTCGTTGCATCGGTGATGCTGTCTAACCATCTCATCCTTTGCCTTCCCCTTCTCCTTTTGCCTTCAATTTTTCCCAGCATCAGAGTCTTCTTCAGAGACTCCTCTCTTCGCATTAGGTGGCCAAAATATTTGAGTTTCAGCCTTAGTATCTGTCCTTCCAGGGAACAGTCAGGGTTGATTTCATTTAGGATTGACTGATTTGATCTCCTAGCAGTCCAAGGGACTCTCAGGAGTCTTCTCCAGCACCACAGTTCAAAAGCATCTATTCTTCGGCGCTCAGCCTTCCTTATGGTCCAACTCTCGCAACCATACATTGCTACTGGGAACACCATTGCCCTGACTATGCGAACTTTTGTTGGCATGGTGATATCTCTGCTTTTTATTATGCTGTCTAAGTTTGCCATAGCTTTCCTTCCAAGGAGTAAGCGTCTTTTAATTTCATGGCTGCTGTCTCCGTCTGCAGTGATCTTGGAGCCCAGAAAAGTAAAATCTGTTACTGCTTCCATTTCTGCCCCTTCTATTTGCCAGGAATTGATGGACCCAGATGCCATGATCTTAGTTTTATTAATGTTGAGTTTCAAGCCAACTTTTGCACTCTCCTCTTTCACCCTCATCAAGAGGCTCTTTAGTTCTTCTTCACTTTCTGCCATTAGGGTGGTATCGTCTGCATATCTGAGGTTGTTGATATTTCTCCCAGCAATCTTGATTCCGGCTTGCGATTCATTCAGCCCTGCATTTCTCATAATGTACTCTGCATATAAGTTAAATAGGCAGGGTGACAATATGCAGCCTTGCCGTACTCCCTTCCCAGTTTTGAACCAGTCGGTTGTTCCATGGCCGGTCCGAACTGTTGCTTCTTGACTATCATACATAGTATTATTTGTCCCTATCATACATAGTATTATTTGTCCCTTTAAGCAAATACTGTATTGTCCCGAGTATAGGATGCTCCTGATTATAAGCAGCACCTTAAAGTTTGGTGCTATTTTTAAAAAAAATACATTTTTAACTTTTTTAACTTAAATATACACATTAGTAGTAGAACAGTAAAACAGTACAGCTTTAGTACAGTTAAAGGCATAGGCACCCTGTCCCTTATTGAATCTGGGCACCCTAGTATAAGTAGCCTTCCCAGATCCAAAGGGGGGTACAGTGCCTACCTTTAACCTTTGGGATTTGGGCAGGTGCAGCTTGTTGCACCCTTCCATGATGATGAGCTGCACCTGCTCAAATGTCAGTGGTTAACAGCACAATCCTATGCATGTCTACTCAGAAGTCCCATTGCATTCAATGGGGCTTACTCCCAGGAAGGTGTGCATAGGATTGCAGCCTAAAGGTTGGCACTCTGTCCTCCTTTGGATATGGTAAGCCTATGCAGGACCTCTTGCTCTCAACTTTCAAACTGTACTCTCAACTTTCAAACTGCAGGATCAATAAATATCTTAGTTTCCACAGAGTTGGAAACTTGGAAGAAGCTTGGAACACTGGAGCTTAAGGGTTAATTTTTTCAAATGCTTCCATCCTGAGGCTAGAGGTTGCTAGAGAGATCATTGTTCGGCCATTTAGCAAGTGATTAAGCGCTTTGCAGTTTAAAAAAAGAAAAAAAAAGCCCTTTGAAAGAGACTTGGAGAGACTTGAAAACAAAACACTAGCAGAAAATGCTAGGCTTTGATTGTAGGCCACACCCCTACTTTAAAGACTTGCTTTAGGTGGGGAAAGTGAGTCTTATACTTGGGTCAATACGGTACTTTGCATTTGAATACAGTAATAGGTGACACAAAAATTACCAAAAAAAAAAAAAAAAAGCAACACGTGCTGCTTTGAACTGCTATTGAAACTACCTGCCTACTTTGTTTTAATAATTAAAATGTTTAGTTGGAACAGTTAATTAGCGCTCAGATTCTGGGCATACTTCTTGATTAGCCTTAAATATTGTAGGCTTTTACCTTGGAAATGTTTCTCAGCTACTTGACAGATGAGGTTAGTCTATAATTTTCTGCTAATGCTGTCATAGTGTGCATATTGCCCCAGAGCTTACTGATCCATATCCTACAGTGTTGGTCGCTGATGATAAACTGTGGGTATAATGGTTAAAAATACATGTAATTGACACACAATGTTTATAGGCAGGTTTTTATACTACCAGCAACCCTGTGTAAAATATTTTGTTCTTCATATTCAGCATCCACATAATCTGCAACTGTCATTTTGTAGAATCAATCGCTCAGTAATGAGTTAAGACTTATGAATTCCATGTAGTGTTTATGTAACAAGTATTATTCCATGGAGAGAAAACAGAATAATGGAATCTGCCCTTAGCAAGGGACTGG
This sequence comes from Plestiodon gilberti rubricaudatus, assembly GCA_026170595.1. Taxonomy (NCBI): domain Eukaryota; kingdom Metazoa; phylum Chordata; class Lepidosauria; order Squamata; family Scincidae; genus Plestiodon; species Plestiodon gilberti. The sequence goes on from JANXHW010000002.1 coordinate 226,285,824, forward strand.
GGGCGGGAGGGGCACACAACTCTGCTTCATTGTAACAGGCACTGTGAGATGAGTCCTGGTGCGCATAAGATGGAAATTCAGCCTTTCACATTCAGTGAGCAGCCTATTCTTCCATTTCTAGGGGTTATTCTGCCTGCCTTCCTCTCTAAATTCTCCTGCCATTTCAATGGAATGCAATATTTTCTTTAACTGAAACTTAATTTTTTAATGAATGATCCTGTATTTACAACTCATACTCAGCCAGACTTGTTACATACATTTGTTAGGATTGTTGTGCTTTGTTGTTGTTGTTGTTGTTGTTTTAAGTAAGGCTTCAGGGCATTGTGAAGGTCAAGCCAGAGATCTTATTTCAGTTGTTAACTATTGTTTGGAATGATATATAGAAATGTTTGCATGATCTCTAGTCTGTGAGATTTTTGCCCTTCTGTTGCTACTGCTTTTATTCGTAGATTACTTCATTCTGGCTCAAGCCTTGTTTCAACAAAGACTTTGCACTGTTCCCTTTCCATTTTTCCCAACTAATTGGTTCCAAACAGACTTGGAAATGAGCCTTCCCTTGTTCTTGCAGTCATATGAACATTCAATCTCCAAAGTTTTTAAGCTGTGTGAGCTTTGTTAGCTTGATCCTCCTCCCTCTACTTTCCACTCCACTAAGCAACATCAACTCTGGGAAGATACACTGGAGAGAGAGAAAAATGACAGTTTCTTTGGACCCAGTATGTCACTAAATGTAATTTAAGAATTCAGATGCTGAGAACAGAGAGAGTGGGGGGCAGGGTATTTTTTGGGAGTGTACATGGGCTGTGTTGAAGCTGAAGCCTTCTACAGTGCTTCTATCAAATTTTTCCACACTACTTCAAAAACTGTTAATTTCTTTTTGACCATTGACATGTAAGAATGTGTGGTAATGTCCTACTTTTATAGGACTACTGTTGCCTTGCTGCTTTTGTATCAGTGTTTAAATGTTTCATATTGTGTTGTGTGTCACCTTATCAGTAAAAAAAAAATCAGAACAGCAAGAAGGTACGAGAGGGAGGTGGACTTATGCTTTATCTGTGTGTCTTGATGCTAACTGGAAAGACTTTTAATTTTGTTTATAATGCAGATTGCATCAAAGCTTTTGTGGGGGGGGGGAGTCCATCTGTCCATGTTCGGGGGTGGGGCAATGCTTCAACTTCAAGAAATGAAGTTCAACAAACCTTGGAAAGTAAGCCTGTTTGAATTGTGTGTTTTCTTAATGGAGGCAAAGTTGAGTATGGTATGTTGACTGAAGCTTCTTGTTACTATTACTGAATTATAGAAGATGTGTTGGCACTCCCCAGAGCCATAGATATTCAAATAAAGATGCTTATTTCAAGCTTCTATGACTTTATTTTTATTGGAGAATTGCATTACTGTACTACTTTGCAACTTTCCTCTTGTTTTGGAGAAGGGCATTCTTTGACAAACATTTTTTTCAAAATCCGTTTCTTCATTTTTCTAGGATCCATTTTCTTAAGCCATTTTTACCCAAGGATGTATCTGGAGTTAAAGTGTACATCTGTGGGCTAGGAAGAAATGGGTTTTAAAATATGTCTCAAACACTGTTAGCAAGAGCTTAACTGCACTGCCATACTGTTTTGTGGCAGCAGTCTTTAGAGTAGAAGGTGGGCTTGCCTAGGAAAGCAGAGGCAAATATTGTGAAAGACCTGAATTCCTTCCTGTTTCTTTCCATTGAATGTCTTGTGTTTGGACAAGAAACTGAGTACTCTGCAGTAGACTGTGTGTTCAGCAGTGCTGACATATTCATGACATGAGGCAACCCACTTATCACAAGCAGTTTGAAACTCTGGGCTTGCTTTCTGAGCTGAGAGTGTGCTCTGGTTTAATGCAACCTCGATTCCACCATTTTTCCTTCCTTTACCTGTTAGGTGAGGACTAAGGAATTTCTGTGTTTATAGTTTCATGACTGACTTTGTTTAATCTTCTGTCTGTCCCAGCTGCTTAAATTGCATGTTTCAGAAGAATATCTAAAAATTCTCCTGAAATATTTTCTTGATAAAATAAATCCTTTGTATAATTTTTGAGCTATGCCCTTGCTCTGAAGAAGTCTCTCTGGCCCTTTTACCACCAGCAGCCCTCTCGTGCCATTCAGCTCATCCTTCCCAAAAGGTTCTAGCTTGTCAATTCAGGGAGCAGGACTGAAAACAGTGAATATTTGAGATATTAATTCCCGATTCCTCAGGAATGAGTTGGAAATAAAATCTAGACCGCCATGTTGGAAAATGTATATTTTCCCACATAATACCTTGTGAAGTTAGGAGTGATTTTTCCTTAGATATCTGAATCTGACGCCTCTAGTGTGGTATGAGGGTTAATAATTCAGTTCTACAGCAAAGTAGCCACAGGCTCAAAACTTGAGACTGAAAACTCTGTGGATCTCCTTGCATCCACATTCTAGGAACCAATGCATGTTAACTGCCCAGTTCCAAAGCCTTCTAAACCCAGATGGCATGGGGAAGAAGGTCAAGTCTTGTGCAAGTAGCATTAATTTCAGAATCATACAGAGTGTTTAATTAAAGTGTAGTGTAATTGACTTACAGGTCTATGCTCTGTAGCTTTAAATCCAAGTGCCGATGATGTTGCATTTTAAAAAAAGCAATGTTCTCTGCTGAAGGAGAAGGATATACCATGTGTGAGCTCAGTGTAACTGTTCATTTGCATCAGTGGTACTGGAGCACACAGAACTGCTTGTTTTGGCAAATGGTCTGTTTATACAGCAAGTGTCCAGAGCTCTTTCAGTCTTGCAGATGTAGAGAGCAGAGTAGCCAGTCCGGGTGATAGCTCGAGCAGTATCGAGCCCTGGACAGGGCGTTCCAGGTGGGCCATGCAGCAATGTTTATGTGGTGCTGCTGTACCTGTGTGTGCTGTGAAAAACATTTCTGTGAGCCTGTCAAGGTGAGATAATCCAGAAAAGCATAGTTGCATCCCATTTGGCTGCTCTATTTAAAACCCCAGTAGCAAGTGACATCATCAGTAAGTGGTGTTCTTGGAAATTCAATGTTTCCCCTCCTTACTAGCTTGGCTATTCTGTAATTCTGTAGTTGTTTTAACATCTGCACTTAAGAAGCTTGGAAGTATGAGATCCTGCTGTCTGAGTGAGTGTTAATCTTGATTATAAATGGCACGTTATTTTGTAGGAGAGAGGATTAGTAAAATCAGTGTGTCAGATGGATGTTTTGGTCAGACAAATCTTTTGATGCAAATGCTTGCTTTGCTTCCTCAGTGTGCATTTCATGGGAGATATACTGCAGAATCATCCTTGGTGCTGTACAAAGGAGCAGGTGTATGCAATATACAATTGTCATTGCAACTGTGACCTTCAGAAATATATATATTTTTTAAATCTAGTCACATTTGGCTTTTTTAAACTCTCACACCAAGCACAATACACCAACATGTATAGTATAGAAAAAACAAACATTTTCATTAATCTCTATTAATGAAAATACTGAACTTCATCTTGTTTCATGGGAAAAGTCATAGATGTTCATGCTTATGAAATTGTTAAGCTTGCTGTTAATCTGCAAGTTCAAAACACCAAGGGGAACAGAGAATATGTTTCACATTTTGATAACTCTGCATCAGGGGATCGTTGTCCTGGTTTATTTCCTGTCCTAGATTACAGGGTGCACGTGGTCAAATATTTGTACCAGGACCCATCGTTATTAAGGGAATATAAATCTTCTCGTATTTACACAGACATGGTGTGTTTTGAGCGAACTGTTTCCTTAAGAAATGTCTTTGTCATTATCTGTATATAGTGTGGTAACACTGGTACTACCAACTGAAGCATTCAGTTAGGGGGGGAAAGTGTGGTAGAAAAAACTGCAGAAGATTCAAGTGGGAAGAAGAAACCCCTTTCAAACTTCAGGTTATGTACACTTCTGCATCCCCCCCCCTGCTGTTAGGCAACATGGCTTGTATACATGATATTCTTGGAAAGTCTGGACTTACAAGCAAATTTGTCAGGCATGTGTATTGCTCTTGTCTTGAGGTATGTTCTCTATAATCCTGGAAAGTGGCTTGTGTACCTGATGGAGTATATAAATGAGTGCTTTGACAGTCCATATAATATACAAGGATAATATCCAGTTCATCACTGACTGAACTCAATAATTTCTGGGGTTTACACATTCTGTGATAAAGTTTAATTTAAAAATAAAAAGCTGAGAGAGGCGATGACTTGCTAGGACTAGCTTCTTCATAGGCTCCTTAAGAGGATGTGAAAATGACTGGCTACTCATTCAGTTCTGTACTACTTGGAGTGACTTTCAGCAATCTTTAAATGTTGAGCCTGTACTTGTTGCATTATGGTAGTTTGATACTAGTAGGCGTTAGATTATTAAAGAATCTAATTATTAGATTATTCTAATTATTAGAATCTAGATTTTTAAAGAATCTAAAGAATCCTTTTACCAAGACATGAAACAATGTTCATGTCATCGTGAAAAGGTACTTGGCTGCAGGCTAATAGTTTTGCTGTTCTGTGGAGTTGTTTGTTAGGGTCTAGTAAACCTGATGGACATGCTTCCATATTAAATCACTCAGGAATCTTGTGTCACATTTGAGTGTTTGTGCATGTGCCTGGTTTGGTAAACATTGTTATCTGATTGATATAGTCATTGTTCAGGCATAAAGATCATAACCGTGTGGGCTGGCTACAGTCATTCTAATCATAACAGGAAGTCATCTAACTTGAAATGAAACAGTATTGTGTTTCAGCTGAAATGACGATAGGGAGGAGTAAGTCCATTGTTTCCAGCCAATATCGAACCTTCCCTTTCTGGGCAAGGTTGATTTGGTGTGATGGCATATCAGTGTGGGTGATGGCATATCGTTGCCATAGAGCTTTGGATGAAGCTGATTATCTGGATTCCTTTCAGTCTGGCTTCAGACCGGGCTTTGGGACTCAAACAGCCCTGGTCGCCTGTGTCAAGGACTGGACGAGGGGAGTGCTTCCCTGCTGGTCCTCCTGGACCTCTCAGCGGTTTTCTACACCATTGACCATGGTGTCCTTCTGGACAGGTTGGCTGAGTTAGGGCTTGGGGGCACTGTTTTGCAGTGGTTCCATTCTTTCTTGGCTGACCAGGCCCAGAAGGTGATGCTGAGGGGACACCTGTTCGGCACCATGGCCGCTGGTCTGTGGTGTCCCACAGGGATCTATCTTGTCCCTCATGTTTTTTAACATCTACATGAAATTGCTGGGAGAGGTTATCTGGCGATTTGGAGCTGAGTGTCATCAATATGCTAATGACACTCAACTCTATCTCTCCACCAAATACCAACGGGGTGGTTGAAGTCCTTGAGTACTGTCTGGAGGCAGTTGGGACCTGGATGAGGTTTAATAAGCTGAGCCTAATTTTGGACAAGACAGTGGTCCTTCTGATTCAGATAACCTCGACTTGGCCCTGAAGGAGCAAGTCCACAACCTGGGGTTTCTGCTGGTTTCACAACTGCTCTTGGATTGCCAGGTGGCAGTTGTGGCCTGGGGGGCCTTTGCCCAGCTTTGGCTGGTGCATCAGCTGCAGCCATACCTGAGTCAGTCAAATCTGGCTACAGTGGCTCACCTTAGTTACATCACATCACCTTACGTTTAGATTACTGTAACATGCTCTGTGTAGGGCTGCCTCTGAATATGAGTTGTCCAGTGTCTTCTGCAGCATTATGCTGAATTGGAACATGTGGACCTAAGCACTGACCTGGGGAAAGAAACAATCCTAAGGCCTTCTGACCAAGATCCGTTTTGTTAAGAGATGGCAGAAGCAATGCTAGTCACCTCCAAACAGTAGATTTAGCAGTTTTGAAGTATGTTAATATGACTTGCATAAGCAGTATAGTTCATGAGCATGCTGTTTTGATTGTAGGTCCCCAGTGTCCTTGAGCTTGGGCGATGATCAGTCATAATAAATCACTCTGGCTTCATTTAGAGCACCCTAACTAGATTATTGTACTCACAGTCACTGCCTTGATATACTAACCGTGTCTTCTGTAGATTTTGAATTCTGTGTTTCCACCATGAGATGAATCTTCCTTAGAGCCTCTGACTGCTTTTTGAGTTCAACATGTAGTCAGTCTTCTCCCCCACCCACCCACCACCCACCTTGCTCAAAGAAAGTGTTGAGTTGCGGTATTTTTACATGTTAATACTTTTATACATTGCAGAGCTAGACTTTGAACTGCTAGAAATTACAGACACATTTGTTTGTAATAATGAAATCACAATGTGAAATAATTTACAATTAAAACTAGCTAAACTACATTATACAAGCAGTCACATTTAAACCAAGAAGAGCAAGCATTGCTTATTTCAGTTGCCTCCATACATGTACAAAAGCACGCTGTGCTGGATCCTATCCAGGATAGGGCTGGTGGAGGCCTCCTTGGGGATAAAGGGACGTTCATCCCTTTATCCCAAGTAACGGCCCAGCCACCCAATGGGTCCTCTTGGCTTTGCACAGGCAAAAAGGCCGGCGCAAATCCAGGAGGCCCGTGTAACGCCATCCCGGGAAGGGGGATAGGATTCGGCCGAGCATGCTGCTGCTGATCCCTCCCCTGTCCTGGGCCTGGTCTCCCGTTCCTCCCTCACCATGCCACCCAGCGGAGACCTTAACTGTGTCCGCTGGTGGCAGCCTCAGTCCTGCAGAGAGTGAGTGGCGCTGGCGCCGCTTACTCTCCAGGTGTAAAAAATGCGGCTTACAGCACGTTTGCAACACCCAGCACTGCTTGAATGATAGTTCCTCCAGTCCCAAATTGTACAGGATTGCACTGTTAGAGTCCTTTTCTTGAGAGAATACAGACAAAAAAGTGCTGAACTAGAACTAAACATTTAACTGGATTTCCAGAAAAGGTCTGTCAACACAAGCCAATCTAAAATCTCACCGATCCTTTGCAGGCAGTAGTGTCACTAGGACGCGCGTCACCCTGGGCCGGGGGATGCGCGTCACCCTAGTGACGCTCTGTCATCGCGGGGGGGTGGGGGCGACCCGGCTCCCCCCCGTGTCGCGTCGCCCTCCGGACGCTCCCAGACCGGCCCGGGAGCTGGCCTCGGAGCGTCCGACCCCGTCGGCGCTCCAGGGCCTTCTGAAAGAAGGCCCACGCAGCGCGTTCATCCGGGTATTTCCCGGATTTTCGTGCATGCGCAGAGACCGTTTTGAGGGCAAAAAGCTTTTTCTGGGCCAGCCTCGGAGCATCCGGAGGGCGTCGTGACACGCGAGGGGGTGCGCGCGTCACCCCCGGGCGGCCCACCCCCCGCCACGCTCCAGTGACGCCCCTGTTTGCAGGATATAGGTTTTCAGGTTTTCAGTGCCTGAGTCCACCATTATCTTTCTAGTCAACCAAAAGAGTTGCCTCTTGAGTATGCTAGCAAGTGGAACATTTCAAATTGATGGCGCAATTCTGTGTAGGCTTAGAGCGGCGGAGCATTTGCTCCACCACTCTAAGCTGTTAAAGCGTGTTTGTGACTCCTGGCAAGTAAGGGCCACTGGCATAGAGGCCGGCCGCCCTCACTCTGCCAGGGGACCCGAGCTGCACTAGGCGGCCCAGGTAAAACCTAGGCTGACCAGGGGCAGGGGCGGGTGGAGGGTGGGCTGGTGCAGCCACAGGGGTGACCATTGGCTTGGCCCAGCTGGGAGGGTGCGGGGATATTGGCGACATGCTCTGCCAATATCCCGAACTCGCTCCCAGTCCAGGCCGGCCTTACACCCCCGGCTCAAATGTATGCCAGCTTCAGACCTGGTGTACATTTGTGTAGGCCCATAGGGCCTCAGCCGGCTTGCACCCGGGGAAGGGGACAAGCATCCCCTTCCCCCGAGGTGCTCCTGGGTTGCCCATGGCAGCTCGGGATCGCCAGAGGATACGGGACGGCCGCGTATCCTTACACAGAATTGGGCTACCCGTGTGTTTATTTCTTTGTCTGAACCTAGTTGTGTGAATGGTTAAGAAACATTTAATTGCTTTCTTTTGAATCTCCTTCCATATTAGTGTTAACTTTTTGTTGTTGTTCAGTCGTTAAGTCGTGTCCGACCCTTCGTGATCCCATGAACCATATCCCGCCAGGCCTATCTTCCTGAGTTCGCTCATTTTCATGTTCGTTGCATCGGTGATGCTGTCTAACCATCTCATCCTTGGCCTTCCCCTTCTCCTTTTGCCTTCAATCTTTCCCAGCATCAGAGTCTTCTCCAGAGAGTCCTCTCTTCGCATTAGGTGGCCAAAATATTTGAGTTTCAGCCTCAGTACCTGTCCTTCCAGGGAACAGTCAGGCTTGATTTCATTTAGGATTGACTGATTTGATCTCCTAGCAGTCCAAGGGACTCTCAGGAGTCTTCTCCAGCACCACAGTTCGAAAGCATCTATTCTTTGGCGCTCAGCCTTCCTTATGGTCCAACTCTCGCAACCATACATTGCTACTGGGAACACCATCACCCTGACTATGCGAACTTTTGTTGGCATGGTGATATCTCTGCTTTTTATTATGCTGTCTAAGTTTGCCATAGCTTTCCTTCCAAGGAGTCAGCGTCTTTTAATTTCATGGCTGCTGTCTCCGTCTGCAGTGATCTTGGAGTGTTAACTTACCCCACAATAAAAGTTTATGTATTGCAGCTTTCACCCTCGCCTCCCTCTTTATTTCTTGCCAAACCATTGAGCTGTGACATTGGCCACTACATAGTATCCCAGAACACAAGATTGTTTCCTCTGTGTGCTCATATTAATGTATATTTAAAAGTACAGCCAATAACAGGTGTCCCTACCAGTTATCTATATGATAATACATTACATAATCTCAATTGTATTTATTTGTTCATTGCCCTTGCTAGGAGAAATGGAAACATTAATATAGTGAAGCATACTTTATAAATGAAATTAAGGAACCCTGCGTGTTAATTGGCATATACCAAAGTTTCTCTCAAGCTAATGGGTCAATAGGGTTGCTACTCTAATATATTAATCAGTTGGAGTTCATGTATTACAAATTTAATGATGTAGGTTTGCTCTCCTCCTGGTTGACTGGCTAATCAAAATGCACGGTAAAACAGCATAAAACCATAACTACATAAACTCTACAGTAGGCCACAAACATTCATCACCTGCAAAAATTAACTCAGGACAGTCCCGTATCAGCCCCAATTCCAGCAATGACCTGTGAAAAAGGTTAATCCTACATCCCCTATAAAAAGCCCTAAAGCCTGACCCACACCGCACGATTTCCGGCGTGTCGTAGACGCGCGTGGAGCTGTGCGGTCACCATTTCGGGAGAGAGCAGCTGAACGCGGGAGAACTGTGCTCTCCCGAGTTCCGGCATGAGCGGAATAGTTTGTTGCCCATGATTTGAGGGGGCGGGTATGCGGAGCTACTGTAGCCACCAATCGGATGAGAGGGCGGAATGAAAGGGGTTGTCAGTCAATCGGAACTCACTTGAGTCTCCGATTTCTCTTGGATCCATTTTTCCTTCTCACAAAAGTTCAAGATGAATTCTATTCCCGGCACAAGTTTTGTTAGTGTTCTCTCCTTCCTGCCCCTCTCTCTCTTCTCTCGTGTATCGGACCGCACTTGTGCTTAGCCAATCATCTTAGCTTTCTAAGAAGGCGGGACAACAGGAGGGACTATTTGCAAGAAGACACTTGTGGAGATGAGGTCAGCGCTGGGAGGCAGGCATCCAGGCACCTATGCTCGCCTCTGTGCCAGATCTCGTGCAGTGTGGGCCGGGCTTAAGGAATAGGCTCATCCTGATTCCACCCCCCAAATCAGGAGGTCTGAGCCTCTGCGCAATTGCAGAAAAGGCTCTGCTCCTAACTGGTGATTTCACCTCAGATAGTGAAGTGGAGCAAATCTTATCAGAAGATCTTGTCTTGTGTGCAGGTTCATATAGGGGAATGTAACTTCTAATATATTGGAAGCAGGCTGTGAGGATCTTTAAACATAAAGAATTGGGCCAGCACAGTAGTTGGTGCAAAGGAGAATGTGTTCTCGCCTCCCAATATTCATTGGGTGGTGAGCTGTTATATTGTCCTAGCTGTCAACATCCAGGTCATCTTCAAGAGCAGTCCCAACAAAACATATTATGGTAATCAATTCTTGGGATTACAGAAGTGTGGATATGTGTGGTGAGAGTCGACAAATTAAATGCAGCCAATAAAAGGCCAGTTTTCTGGCCACTGCCTGCACTTGTTTTCTAGAAGCAAATCAGGGTCCAAGAACCTGCTTTACTGGGGATGCAAGGATTCAACTTTTGTTTGATCTCGTTCACCTGCCTGCAGCTTCCAGGCAAAAGCACCTTTTGGATGCTTGCTTGGATTATGAAATATACAATGGCTGTTGTCAATATGCTGACAACCCCCAACTTCAAAGCTCTAGTCAGGACTGTGAGTTGCCCTGCAATTCCATGGAAACTCTCAGCTTTCATTTTTAGAAGTCAATTTATAGGCCTCAAAACATTTCTTTTTAATCTTGCTTTTCCCTCTTGAATATTGCTTATTTGTGTTTTATATTTCTTGTGCCTGGTAATTTTAGATATGTTGCATATTACTGGTATCCTGCTGCTGCTTTGCTCCATTTTGTATTGATTTATCATTTCATTGTGCTGCATTTATAAGCTGCCTTGAGTGCCCTATGTTTTAGGGGGAAAGGCGGGATATAAATCCTTTAAATAAATAAAATTTAAAATGGCATATCAGGGAGTAGCTCAAGAAGATCCACTCCCCAAAATGGCATGAATCTGCTGCCCTCACGAATACTTACCTCACCTCCCTTTCATTGAAGCCTAGGGTAGTGTCCTAATTTTCACCTGCTTTTTAAAAAAAAATGGTGCATGCATTTGTATGCAGATCCCTGTTGCTGCTGCCTTCTCACCTGCCCAGCTGCTTAAAGTACGAGAGAGGAGTGCAGCACAGCAGAAAGATCTCAGAATGCCTCTCACTGCCTCTTGTCAGCTTCTGCTTTTTCTTTCCAGCCATGTTCAAACACATGCTGGCAGCTGGGTCCTCTTTCACTCCCAGCATGCTTCACCCAGCCATGTTCAAACACAACTGGACAGGAACAAGTGTGAAGTCCTAAGGTTAAGGTGGGGGGAGGGGGGACTCCACGTCTGCCTAGCCTTGGCTGGGTGGACAAGGAGACAGAGCAATCCTGTTTCGATCACTCATGGAAAGGGGAGCAGTCGGAAGTATCCTGCTTCATTTAATTCCAGCAGTGCTACCATAGTTGTTCATGGCAGTGGCACTGGAGGAAGTGGTGAGCTGCCATTGTCTCAAGCCTCCTCCTGCCACTTTCACTTGAGCACGAAGAGAATCTGAACACAGGGCAGGCAGACACAGGAGGGGGGGGAGGTGGCATTATGCAGAGGTTTGCCTTTGCCTCCAGCCCCCACTGCTCAAACAGCTTCTTCATGGCTGGGCTGGCCCTACTGCACAGTAAGAAGAGAGTCTGTGGGCAGTGCTTACTGAAACCTCAGGAGTCAAAGGGAAGGTTCTTTCACTACCCTTGTCCCTTCCATGTCTAGCCTATAAAGTGTATTTGCATAACTTGCAACACAGAATTCAGCTTTTCTTGGCATAGAATTTTGCTATATGGGGAGTGGCACAGAATATATGTAGTCCTGGGTATAGCTGGACTTCTTTATGGTTCTCAAAAATACATAGCTTTCCCTCTTCAGGTTATTTATTATAAATATTTTCACTTGGATTATCATTTGTCTCCCCAACCTAAAAAGATTGCCAAGTAAGGCAGAGGGCAATAGAACTGAAACTAGAATGTTGTGTTTTTTTCTAAACTGCAGAGTAACTGCTCCCAAAAGCCTGTTTGACTTTATGCAGTTTTTCAAGCTGTGTGTACTCTGTCATGTGTGCAAATTCTTCTCCCTCTCGCACAACACCAGAACCAGGGGACATGCGCTAAAATTGAGTGGAGGGAGAGTTAGAACAGACAAAAGAAAATATTTCTTCACCCAGCGTGTAATTCATCTGTGGAACTCCTTGCCACAGGAGGTGGTGATGGCACCTGGCCTAGATGCCTTTTAAAAGGGGTTTGGATAGATTCATGAAGGAAAAGACCATCACAGGTTACAAGCCGTAAGCAACCTTCTGGTTTTAGAAGTAGGTTTTCTCTGTGCCAGGTGCAAGGGAGTGACAGCAGGAAACAGGTTATTATTAACAGCAGAGGCGTCGCGGCAGCTAAGGCTGCCTGGAGCACCTCCGTGGCGCTGCTGCCGAGGAGGGGGCGACTGCGTGCATGCCCACCTTCTCCCCCGAAAGCCCTGGAACGTCCGCCACGACCGGCGGCCAGGGCTTTCTGAAGGCGGCCGCTGCGTCATGGCCTTATTCTTTTTTCTGTACATACGCAGAACGTTTAACGTTTAATGTTCTGCGCATGTGCAGGAAAAAAAGTATAAATAAGGCCACGACGCAGCGGCTGCCTTCAGAAAACCCTGGCCGCCGGTCATAGCGGACGCTCCAGGGCTTTCTCCGGTTGCGAGACTGGGCAGGCGCTCCAGGGGAATGCCGCCCAAGCCGCGGAGCCACCCGGAGCCACCGCTCCGGTCACTCCGCCCTCCGTACGCCTCTGATAACAGTATTTATATATTAATTATTAACAGTATTTATATACCGCTTTTCAGCAAAAAGTTCCCAAAGCATCTGGAGGGGTCACTGTGAGATACAGGAAACTGGACTAGATGGGCCTCTGGCCTGATCCAGCAAGCCTCTTCTTATGTTCTTTTGTCATGTCTGTACCTTGTGTGTTCCTTCTGCCTGTGGTGAGTCTATTTGTGCTGTTCTTGCAGCCATGTCCCTGTGTCAATTGAGTCATGATATCAACTAGTTTAGATCGCAAACAGCGTCTGGTGTAGTCACTTTAACTCCATGGGTAACCTGGACAGCGCAATCCACACTACCTGGACAGCGCAATCCACACTACCTGGACAGCGCAATCCACACTACCTGGACAGCGCAATCCACACTACCTGGACAGCGCAATCCACACTAACTTTAGACCGGTGGAGCTCTCGCTTCGCAAGTCTAAAGTGTTGCAAACATGCCGGAAAGCACATTTGCAACGACTCTAGAGTAAGGGCCACCGGCACAGAGGCCGGCAGGTCTCACTCTGCCACCCTCCGGATCCGGCACCGACCGGCAGCGGTAGGTCCTTCGCCGGTCAGTGCAGGGGTGGGGGAGGGCGCACAGGGGTGTGGAGGGAGGGGGGCCTTTGGCCGTGCCGGACTGGGAGGGGGCGGGGATATCGTCAGCACACTCCATCTATATCCTCGGCCCGTTCTTGGACCTGGCCGGCTGGCATACATCCAAGGAGGCCCATAGGGCCCTGGGCTGCTTGTACCCAGGGAAGGGAACAAACATCCCCTTCTCCCGAGGTGCTCCCGGTCTACCCCAGGGCAACCTGGAAATAGCATATAGCAGTCGGCCCTTTAGGTTTCTTGAATGGAAAGCATTGCTGAGTGGTAGAGGTAGCCTTACTTTATTCAAAGAAAAAAAGATAGCCATGAAGAGGCAAGGAATGTGTTGCAAGTTACATTATAGCATTATCCAGTAAGTTTTTGTGGCAATCTCACCATCAAAATAAGAGGTGACTATGCTGCATAGGGAGGAATGTAGCATTTGGCCAGCTGCCATAATCTACAAATAAAGTGTTTAGTAAAACTTGCTTTTCCAGTGACAGAGGCTCAGGCTGTGGGAAAGACTTTGTATTTGCAAAAGCCCAAGGGTGACTGTTGTAATAGTACTTAGCATTTGTGTAGTTAATCTTCAGAACTTGCTTCACAAACATTACCTGAGTCATCCTTAAAACCCTGGAGGCCAGCCAGTATTATTCCTATAAGGGATGGAGTCTGAGAAAACATGGGCTTGCTACAGCCACCTGTTGAGTTTGTGGGTGAGGTAAGACTTCTACTTGAGGGCTTTCTGGATCACACTTTGCCTCTACGTTACACTATGTACTTATGGGGGACGACTTGATTTTCAAAAAAGCAGTTTCTGTTCCTAGCTTTTGCAGTTTGACAGTAAATAATCATCCCTAATGCCAAGGCTACATTTTGCAATATGCAAGATTCTTGTCTGTTCACAGTTTGTGCCCTGCTCAGTATCTCACAAAGTTTTGGTTAAAAACTAGACCCAAGAGATACTATCTTTGTAATAAATTGTGTTCTTGTTGGGATTTGGTTGTAGCCTATATATTTCTCTTTGGTAACTTAGTAGTTATTACAAAATTTAGCTCACTATTTCCCAGAAGTCTGATAGCCGAGGCACACCTCCCCCCCCCCCCCGATGCTTCACTCTTACAAAAGGTTAGTTTTTAGAGTGTAAAAGACTAATGGCGCAATCCTATCTAGATTTGAGACTGGTGGAGCACTGTTCCGCTGGTCTAGGCAGGTGTTGCAAATGCGCTGTAAAGGCTGAGCTACATTACACGCGTTGCGGAGCTTCTGACATCATTTTTGAAGCAAGTGGAGCCGCTGCGACCTCCGCGCTGCCGGCGCGTACCTCAAGCTGGAATCCTACTTTTGAGGGGGCGGGCTCGCAGAGCTAGGGGGCGTATCGCGGAGCTACTGCAGCCCACCAATTGTAGGAGAGGGGGGAAGGGTGGCTGCATGCCAATCTGAATTACCTCCAATCACCTTGGAGGTTACATTCACCTTTGAGACTATTCCCTTGGATCACCTTGGAGGTTATCATGAAAGAGACTATTCCCAGAGGAGAGCACAGGACGAGAGAGAAAATGAGAATGGTGGGAAATACTGAAAATAGCACAAACTCCTGCTGGGATAATGATATAAAACTTGTTCTTGAAGTTAAAGAAAGACGGTTCACAGACGAGGCTGCAAGGTTTCGGCCAATCGTTGCGCGCTTGTGTTTAGCCAATCACAGCTTCACTTTCTTAAGAAGGCGGGACAACAGGCGGGAAGACACTCCCCCGCTCCAAGCGGGGAGGCAGAGGCGGCAGCAGAGCCTCTGCCTGTAATGTAGCTCAGCCTTATGGCACATCTGCTGCACCTGGAGAGTAAGTGGCACCAGTGCCGATGCCAGCGCTGCTCTACTCTGCCCAGTTGCTGTGGAGCGCCCGCCAGGGAAGGTGAGTTCCCCGCCGGGCAGGAGGAGGGTGGAACAGGGCATTCCAGGGGGGTGGGATTGGAGGATTGGGCCCGGGAAGGGATTAGCGGAGACCTCCTCTGCCATATCTTATCCCCCCTTCCCAGGCCTCAAATGAAATGAAGAGAAATAGCTGGCGTGCTTTCAAGGATGCCCATCGCGTTGGGCCTCCTTGAAATAGCTGGCATGCTTTCCAATATATATTTCAAAGAATATATTTATATATATTATATATTTCAAAGAATATATTTCAAAGAAATAGCTGGCGTGCTTTCAAGGAGGCTCAAGGCTGGCGCGTTACTCGGGATAAAGGGACATACATCTCTTTACCCCAAGAAGGCCGCTGGCTGCACCAGGGCAAGCCCAATCCTGTGTAGGATGCGACGGGTGCCTTATGTGCGCCGCCCCTTCCTGCTAGACAGGATTGGGCTGCAAGAATAACTTCACCACTCCTCTGAGTTTCCCCCCTGTGTTTTGAAAGAGGAGTTGTTCTGGACATGCCCCCTCACTGGAAGATGGCAAGCCCAAGCCAGTCATTCATGAAGTGGGTCACCTCTGAGACTGTTGCATCTCTATATTGGGATGATTGAAAATTCTAGTCATAATCCAGTACAGTGACTGTGCAGAATTATCTACTTGCAGCAGAGTCTGATTGGAAGGAGACAAGGCCAAAGCCAGTCTGTTACTTAGAAGCACAATGGGCAGCCTCTCCAGTAGGTGGGTACTTAGGCTCTCATAAACTTTTTGTTTATTTTTCAGGGTGCACTTGTATTTCTCACAGTGACCATCACTAGCGTCGCTGTAGCGGGGCGGGCGGGGCAGGCCGCAGCGGGGTGACGCGCGCACCCTCACAGCCTCCTCTTCGGCCAGCGGTTTCTTCTGCGCATGCATGGATTTTCCACGCACGCACACTCCGTTGCTGAGGGCAAGAGCCTGCCCGATTGCCCTCAGCTGCGGGTCCGGCATGTTTGCACATGCGCAGACCGCAACTGAGGGCAACTGGGCAGCCTCGTACCCTCAGCGGTGGTCTGCGCATGCGCCAAAATGGCAGATCCGCAGCTGAGGGCAACCGGGCAGGCTCTTACCCTCAATGACGGAGTGTGCGTGCGTGGGAAAATCCACGCCTGCGCACGAGGCAAGGGCAAGGCCGAAGACGCCTGGCTCAAGGTAGGTGATGCGCCCTCCGCTGCCAGGCGGCGCGTGCACAGTGGCGTTCCTTGACCATTTTCTTATAGTGACCAATACCTTGCTGCACAATTACTGTTCCTATTTTGAAGTACTTGCACCAATGTATCTGCTTGTCACACTCTTGTATTATCACAGTCTTGCAGTAGATGGGCAATAGTTGCTTAATACAGTATATTGGTCTTCTGGTTGATATAATCCATCTATACATAATCCATGGTTTAGGATCAGGCCAGGTATCTGGAGCCTTCTTTGTTCCCAGTGACTTGCAGCAAATCATTAGTACGGTATTACAGATTTGGAAGTAATGCTGCAAATATGTGGGATTTCAAAGCACTGCCATGCTGCTTGTCAGGATTACAAGGAGCTAATTAAAACCAGTTAATAGTGGAGTTTGTGGCTAAGCTTTCTGTTAACTGAGGATGTTTCATTTTCTGAGCGCATGGAGAAAATGAGCCCTTCTGTTGTGACCTGTAGAAAAGCCTCTAACCAGAATTTTCTCAAAGAAAACTTTCCTGTACCATTTTACAGGAACACTAAATCATCTTGACATAAACACTGGGTTTAGGTGTTCCTTTTTGTTTTTTTCACTAAAAAAAAGAGCTTTAAACAACTGTATTGGGATAGCTTGAAACACAGTAGCAGTGTGTAACAGTTCAGAGCATAAAACTGATTTAACGTTTTCTTTTTCTGGGTATATTGTGTTACAGATCCAGTTCTAAAATAGAAACAGTTTAGGATTACACCACTATGGTGTCTCTTAGAGGAGCCTCTGCACAATTTCTTAGAGAACTGCAGCAAATACCTAGAGATTTTGAAAAACTGGGATCTTCATAGAAGACTTCATTTGTATAATGGAAAGATGGAATTCATGCAGTTGATACATTATTTACTTGCTTGTGACTGCTGCTAAAAAAAATCATTATCAGGCATTTGAGCTACAAATTACTGGGTTTACCTTGAGCAATAAATCCATAAAAACAGCATTGGAGGCATTGGAGTCCTCCTGCTTACTGGTTCAATGTTCATGCTAAGTCCCCAGGGACAGGTGCAGCTGAGGATTTCATGACAACCATGGGCCTGAACCAGCGGATTTTAGCCCCAGCTCACAAGGCGGAGACACGTGTTGGTCCTGATTATGGCCAGACAAGTGGATGGTGATCTGGATGTGGGAGGAGTTCAAGACTACTCCGTTGTCAGGGACAAATCATTTTCTAATAAGAGTTAGGCTTGTTGCAACTTCTTGCCTCCGCAGAGGCAGAGGGCCATATTGTATGGTCCGTCCCCAAAGACTAATGGATGTGATGGTTTCCTGAGGGCTCTGTGAGATTTTCCAGCTGACAAGACAGGTGACTCATCTGAGGCCCTGGTTGATCTCTGGAACGGGGGATGGCAACAGTTGCAGAAGACTCATGACGAGTCTGATTGAACATATGCTAGAGGTCATTTTATGGCCTATTCTGTGGTGGTGATGGCAGCAAAGCGTACTTCTCTGCCACATCATCAGAACATCAGAAGAGCCCTGCTGGATCAGGCCAAAGGCCCATCTAGTCCAGCTTCCTGTATCACACAGTGGCCCCATCAGATGCCTCAGGGAGCACAAGACAACAAGATACCTGTATCCTGTCTCCACTCCCTTGCACCTGGCACTATCACCTGGCAACATCACAACTACGGAGAACTACCCAGTAGAATTGTTCCATGTTGTGCGATCAGGCCCCTATGACAGATCAGGAGGAATACATGGAGACCCTGTGTGATATGTTTGCAAGGCACTTTGCAGATAAAATCACTCGCATCTGTCACAGTTTGGATTCCATGTTGACAGTGTCAGGCAATGTCCCCTTAGCATCTGTTGCTCCAGTTTTATGTGATTCTTTTCAGTTTGTCAAACCTGAGGATGTGGATTCATTGGAGTGTAAGGCTGTCTGCCTGCTAGATCCTTGGCTGATTAGATGTGCCCAGAATGAGCTGGCCAAGTGGACAGAGGGGGTGGTAAATTCATCATTGAGGGAAGGGGTGCTGCCCTTTGCATTAAAGTGAGCCCTTTCACGAGCAGCGAGTGGCCTCACGGGAACGAAGTGGCTCACGGGGACAAAGTGGCAAGATAAAAAAAGACACAGCGAGTTAAGCAGCTGGGCGAGGAGAGGGTAAGCAAGGAGAAGGTAAGTGAACTCTCTCAATTGTGCAGCTTTGTCTAACTTTAATTTACCATTAACTGTAAAGGACTTGGTTAAAGCTACCTTAAGCTACCTTAAACTTAAGATAGAACTAAGCCTAGCTAGGAACTAAGCCTAGCTTAAGTAGAACTAAATATAACCTGAGGAGGGGGATTGTAAGGTCCAGTAGCTAGGACACAGGCACAGAAGCTAGGTGGGAAATTAAATAGATTCAAAACACAAACAAGCACCTATCTAAAAGACAGGGGCAGAAACTGGACAAGCCTGGGAGCTGGTTCTAAAGAAAATTGCAGTCCAAATCTAAACAGGTCTACTCTGAGTAGATTCTACAGCTGATTCTAAAGAGAATTGCAGTCCAAATCTAAACAGGTCTACTCTGAGTAAAACCAGTGTTTACTCGAGAGTAAAAAGCCCAGGGCAGAGACCTGAGTCTACTTTAGAGTAGGAGCCTAAAACAAAACAAGAGGAGGCTAAAAGAAGGGGAGAAAGCAAGCTAAACTGCACCTTAAGCAGAGTTAAACTTAAGCAGAATTTAAAACCTACAGTTTAAAACATACAGACCGCATGGTATAGAAGGCCACATGGTAAATTAGGGTGACTCAGAAACCATAGCAACACACATTCCTGCCAGCTGAGTAGGTCAGATGTAAATTGAGGCAGCAGCAGGAACAATAGCAACAGGAATTTCCTGCCAGTAAACCACATCAGGCCCTGCCCCCCTTAGAGGCCAGTCTTTTCAAACTTTCAGGTAGGCAGGGGGAGGAGCTACACAACAGTTTAAATCTGGGGCTGGCTTGCGAGTGAGCCCTTTCACGAGCAGCGAGTGGCCTCACGGGAACGAAGTGGCTCACGGGGACAAAGTGGCAAGATAAAAAAAGACACAGCGAGTTAAGCAGCTGGGCGAGGAAGCCAGGCCCCACACACTGCCCGGCACGTCCCTTGAAGAGAGGAGAGCTCCAATAACATTAAGGTACCCAAACTGTTTTAAACCCATAACTTACAAAAAAAGCTATGCAGTCAGACAGCCAGCAGAAGGGTGGGGGCTATCCAGTGTTTTGCACTGAGTGTCACATGTATGACTATCTGCCTCTTGGGCAGAAGTCATGGGTGTGTGCTCGGTGCAAAGAGCTCCAGGCTCTCAGGGAACGGGTTCGCTCCCTTGAAGCCACGGTTGCTGACCTGGAGAAGCAGAGACAGGTAGAGAGGAACCAGGGTGAGACTTCTAGGGACGTGGAGGCATCGTCCTACCCTCAGTTGGCCAGCACTTCAGCTGCCAGGGAAGGGAGTCTCAGGGCTGGAGGACATTGCTCTGGAAAAGAGGGAAACAATCCCACAGTGGGGACCCCTTCTTCAGGTGATGGGCCCGTATCCAGTCGCACTATGGATACTCCTCTGGGGAGAGGGGGAAGGGGGCTTCTTGTTGTGGGTGACTCTATAGTCAGGAACATAGAAAGGGGGGTCTGTGACGGATGTGAGGACCGCACGGTGACTTGCCTACCTGGTGCGAAGGTTGCGGACATCACCTCTCGTCTAGATAGGCTGGTAGAGAGTGCTGGGGAGGAGGTAGCGGTTGTGGTGCATGTTGGCACCAACGACGTGGGGAAATGTAGCCGGGCGGTCCTGGAGGCCAAATTTAGGTTGCTAGGTAGGAAGCTCAAATCCAGGACCCCAAAGGTGGCGTTCTCAGAAGTGCTACCTGTTCCACGCGCAGGGCCAGCTAGGCAGGCGGAGCTCAGGGGTCTCAATGCGTGGATGAGACACTGGTGTGAGGAGGAGGGGTTTAAGTTTATTAGGCACTGGGGAACGTTTTGGGACAAGCCGGGCCTGTACAAGAGGGACGGGCTTCACTTGAACCAAAACGGAACCAGACTGCTGGCGCGTAACATTAAGAAGGTGGCAGAGCAGCTTTTAAACTGACTCCTGGGGGAAAGCCGACAGGAGCCGAGGGGCATCCGGTTCGGGACTCCTCATTCCTCGGGAATGAGGGTGCAGAGGATGGGGAACAATCAAGTAATAACAGAATAAGAATTGGGAGTGGTAGCGTGATGGGACATGACAGCCAGTCTAGCAAAACAGAAGGCTGCAGGAATAAAGGGGCAAACATGCAGCCCTTCTTGGGGGACCAGGTATATAAGTGCTTTTATGCAAATGCCCGAAGTCTACGGGCAAAGATGGGAGAACTGGAATGTTTGGTGGCTAGGGAAAACATTGACATAGTAGGTATAACAGAAACCTGGTGGAATGCGGAGAACCAGTGGGATACTGCAATTCCAGGATATAAACTCTATAGGAGGGACAGAGAGGGGCGTGTTGGAGGTGGGGTGGCCATCTATGTCAAAGAGGGGGTAGAATCCACCAGAGTAGAGCTGGAGGGGGGCTCTGACTCCTCCGTAGAATCACTGTGGGTTAGATTACCAGGCTCCAAGAGTGATGTAATAGTAGGGGCATGCTACCGTCCTCCAGATCAAAAACCTGAAGGGGACCTTGAAATAAGGAAGCAAATCAGGGAGGTGTCAACGAGAGACAGGGTTGTAGTCATGGGGGACTTCAATTATCCTCACATCGACTGGGTCAATTCATGCTCAGGTCATGAAAGAGAGACTGGATTTCTGGATATGTTAAATGACTGTGCCTTAGAGCAGCTTGTCACGGAACCGACCAGAGGACAGGTGACTCTGGACTTGATATTGTGTGGCACTCAAGATCTGGTCAGGGAGGTAAATGTTACCGAACCGTTGGGGAACAGTGACCATGCTGCGATCTGTTTCGCCATGCATGTCGGAGGGAGAGTGCCGAGCAAATCTGACACGAAAACCCTTGACTTCCGAAGGGCAGACTTCCCCAAAATGAGAAGACTAGTTAAGAAAAAGCTGAAAGGGAAGGTAAAAGGAGTCCAATCGCTCCAGAGTGCATGGAGGCTGTTTAAAACAACAGTCGTAGAGGCCCAGCGGGAGTGTATCCCACAAAGGAGGAAGGGCTCGACCAAGTCCAGGAGGATGCCGGCATGGCTAACAAGCACAGTTAAGGAGGCTATAAAAGGCAAGGAAGCTTCCTTCCGTAAATGGAAGTCTTGCCCTAATGAGGAAAATAAACAGGAGCACAAACTGTGGCAAAAGAAATGTAAAAAGATGATACGGGAGGCCAAGAAAGACTTTGAGGAACGTATGGCAGGCAACATAAAAGGGAATAATAAAAGCTTCTTCAAATATGTTAGAAGCAGGAAACCTGCCAGGGAAACGGTGGGTCCGCTGGATGGTGAGGGAGAGAAAGGGGTGATAAAAGGGGACTTGGAGACTGCAGAGAAATTAAATGAGTTCTTTGCATCTGTCTTCACGGCAGAAGACCTCGGGCAAATACCGCTGCCGGAACGGTCTCCCCTGACTAAAGAATTAAGTCAAATAGAGGTTAAAAGAGAAGACGTCTCAGACTTAATTGACAAAATAAAGATCAATAAATCACCAGGCCCGGATGGCATCCACCCAAGAGTTCTGAAGGAACTCAAGAATGAAGTTGCTGACCTCTTGACCAAAATATGCAACTTGTCCCTTAAAACGGCCACTGTGCCAGAGGATTGGAGGATAGCTAATGTCACGCCAATCTTTAAAAAAGGAAGGAGGGGGGACCCGGGGAACTACAGGCCGGTCAGCCTAACATCTGTTCCAGGGAAGATGGTGGAAAGTCTCATTAAGGATAAAATCTTAAAATACATAGAAGAACAAGCTCTGCTGAGGGAGAGTCAGCATGGCTTCTGCAAGGGGAAGTCTTGCCTCACAAACCTGTTAGAATTTTTTGAAAAGGTCAACAGGCATGTGGATGCGAGCGAACCCGTGGATATTATATATCTGGATTTTCAGAAGGCGTTTGACACGGTCCCTCATGAAAGGCTCCTGAGAAAACTCCACAGTCAGGGAATAAGAGGGCAGGTCCTCTTGTGGATTAGGAACTGGTTGAAGACCAGGAAACAGCGAGTGGGAGTCAATGGGCAATTTTCACAATGGCGAGAGGTGAAAAGCGGTGTGCCCCAAGGATCGGTCTTGGGACCGGTGCTTTTCAACTTATTCATAAATGACCTGGACTTGGGGATAGGCAGTGAGGTGGCCAAGTTTGCGGATGACACTAAACTTTTCCGGGTGGTAAAGACCAGCAGGGATTGTGAAGAGCTCCAGAAGGATCTCTCCAAACTGGGAGAATGGGCAGCAAAATGGCAGATGCGCTTCAATGTAAGTAAGTGCAAAGTGATGCACATTGGGGCAAGAAACCAAAATTTCACATATACGCTAATGGGTTCTGAGTTGTCTGTGACGGATCAAGAGAGAGATCTTGGGGTCCTGGTGGACAGGTCGATGAAAGTGTCGACCCAGTGTGCGGCGGCTGTGAAGAAGGCCAATTCCATGCTCGGGATCATTAAAAAGGGGATTGAGAATAAAACGGCCAATATCATTATGCCTTTGTACAAATCGATGGTAAGGCCACATCTGGAGTATTGTGTCCAGTTCTGGTCACCATACCTCAAAAAGGATATAGCTGAATTGGAAAAGGTGCAGAAAAGAGCGACCAGAATGATTAGTGGGCTGGAGCACCTCCCTTACGAGGAAAGGCTACAGCGTCTGGGGCTTTTCAGCCTAGAAAAAAGGCGCCTGAGGGGGGACATGATTGAGACTTATAAAATTATGCATGGGATGGAGAGAGTGGATAGAGGGAAATTCTTCTCCCTCTCGCACAACACCAGAACCAGGGGACACGCACTAAAATTGAGTGGAGGGAGAGTTAGAACAGACAAAAGAAAATATTTCTTTACCCAGCGTGTGATTCATCTGTGGAACTCCTTGCCACAGGATGTGGTGATGGCACCTGGCCTAGATGCCTTTAAAAGGGGTTTGGACAAATTCATGGAGGAAAAGACCATCACAGGTTACAAGCCATAAGCAACCTCCTGGTTTTAGAAGTGGGTTTTCTCTGTGCCAGGTGCAAGGGAGTGGCGACTGGACACAGGTATCTTGTTGTCTCGTGTGCTCCCTGAGGCATCTGGTGGGGCCACTGTGTGACACAGGAAGCTGGACTAGATGGGCTTTTGGCCTGATCCAGCAGGGCTCTTCTTATGTTCTTATGTTCTTATGAGCTGTGGTTCGCCCCTCCTGAAAAAGCCCTCTCTGTACTCCACTATGTTAGATAGTTGCCAGCCAGTTTATAATATAATGTTGAAAATTAAGAGGTTGACATGAAACAATTTTGTCTTGGCAACAGAAAAGGAGGTGAAGGTGGCATTTAATTGATTTATAGTACTTTCTTGAATAGAGTGTTTGAAAAAATACACATATTAGGAGCAAATAAAATACTGTCTCCAGACCTGTGGAACATACAAATTGATGGTAATAATATAGCACCATCCATGCATATGATACTTTACATAGAGTAGGAAGAGAGACCCCTGCCCCAAGGGACTTAGAAGTTGACCCAAGGAAGACAACAGAGGAAGGAAACTGGTAAATGGGGCACATGTGTGGTGGTTTCAATTGCATCTACTTAGAGCATCAGAACGCGCAATTGTTCTGATTATAATGTTCAGTTTTTCCAAAATAATGGCTTATGAGAGAAGTTACCCAGCATTTAGTAGATTTTTCTTAAATGGTTGACCATGTTGTTCTGTACAAATTAGACTGCTGCAGTGTTTTCATAATTGAAGATGATTTCAGGACATTGTTTTCTGATAGAGAGTAAGGCTATGAATACTGTACAGTATATATTATATATGAACCAAATGCACTGTTTCCAACTCTGTAATTACCTTGTAACACCAGTGCATGGGCAGGAGAGGGATGATAGGTATGGGAGAGTTGAGCTTAACCCTTTCCCTGCAAATGCCTCCCCAGGTCATTTTCTCTAACTTCTCTTCCTTCCTACCCACCCACCCCCATTATGCTCTAAGTTTGGAAATAAGTCCGATTGGGACGCAGCCAGGGGCTTTTGCCAGGGAGAATCAACAAAGACACCCTCCCACTGTTGATTTTCCCAGATCTCTCCTGGTCCCTGAATTCATGTCACAACCACATGTGTTTGCCAAGATATCCAAAGAATAGTCTAACTCTTTAAGTGACTATTGCCACCTTAGGGTTCTGTGAACCGTAGTAGTCACTTCAGGTGCTATTTTAAAAATCATTTCAGTAGTAGCTGTAAATTTTCATCCAAGTCTTCTGTTAATGAAACAACCAGCCTGCTATGTAGGGTGATCAATACGGAAACAGTGATAAGAGAGTGTCAGCATTATGAGTAAACTCTGTCTGTGTGCTCTTTTTCTTTTTTTAAAGGATGATGTCAGTTGAGAGATGTTATAAACTGAATTATACACATCACAGCACGGTGTTTGCTAAGGGTGCTACTGGGCAATAATCCAGTTGGTGCCGGAGTCATTGGCTAGCTTAGTGAGGACTTTTGGGGTTTTTTAAGGACCTGATGTAGTCATTTGCAGTACTTGGAGAGAGGGGTTTCTGCCAACTGCTTGCCAAGTCGGTGGTGCATACCTTACCAAACAGCTATGTTCCCAAAGTACATTTGACCCTGTGAACCCATTATAAACCATGCCAAATTCTGTTGTGTTAAATGTTTGATAGGCAATATTTGACTAAATCCTTACAACCAGAACAGAAATAAGGGAAGCTATCAAGTCTTAGCACTGCCTCATGTTCCCACAAGCACCTTGAAGTTGTATTGGTCACGGTGTTGGGTATGTTCCTAAATTGTGATGATTGAGCGCTGCTGCTGCACCAGAGGCATCGGCTGATGGGGACGGGGGGCACCAGGGCGCAGGGCCCCCGGGGGGGCGGAGGCTGGGGGTGCTCCGGGAATTTTTAAGGTTTTTTAATTGTTTTTTTCAGGGTTTTTTGGGTTTTTCCATTTTTTCCGCCCCCCTGCTTCCCAGGGGCCCCCCAGGGCATGTGCCTCCCCCCAGGGCATTTTTGTGTGCTTTGCCTGCACTTAACTTGCATTTTTGGGGCGCAGGGCCAGGATTTTCGGGGTGTTTTTCATTCCGGCGTCCATGCTGGTTCCAGGCAGCAGTGGCATACTACAAGTTCCAGAATGCATTGGGAAAGGGCCATTTTGCTCAAAAGCTCTGTGTTGCATGCTGGGAACTGTAGTTTTTGCTGCCGCTTTGTACTTTGGAGCCTGCGTTCCCACTCTGTACTCTGGAGCCTGCTGTTGAAGGTAGTTTTGAGCAGTTTAGAAAATGAGCAGTTTAGTCTCTGGAGATACTGAGTTTGAGTGGGTGGGAAAGCAGGCTCCAGAGTACCTGGGGGGGGGAGGACATTGTTGCAGGGTGGGTGAGGACTTTGGGGGGACTTTGGAGGGCTTCCAAACTGATTTTTTCACACAATAAATTTTTGCGGCACCACACCGTGGGGGCGTAAAGGGTTACGGCCGTGCGTTATATGGGGGGGGCGTCAAGGGTTTTGCCCCGTTGAAAAATGGTCTGGCTACGCCTCTGTGCTGCACGTCCTATCCCTGTGAGGTTTCAAAGGGATTCTTTGCAGCCCCCTGTGATGGTTTCATAGCATCAGAGCTTGTTGTATTGCTACAAAAGAGGGCATTAGCTTACTCTCGCTCTGCTTGGGAACTGCCCAGGTTCATCACTCATTATTCTTCCAACGTAAAATTATTCTTCCAACATAAAATTAACTTCCAACGTTTTGTTCCAATTGTATGGAACTGCGCCAGGGAATGTGCCTGCAAGCGCGCACGCACACACACACACACACGCACACACACACACACACACACAAGTGTGTGTTTGCTTAGTGTGTGTTTGCTTGCAGGCAAATTCCCTTATGACATTCCATACAATTGGAACAAAACGTTGAAAATTAATTTTATTTCTTCTAGGCCATGGTCTTTGACCCTGGAAATTGTGAATTTATCTCTGCCAGTCATGAAAGTCTTAGATCGCAAACTGAGCTTTGTTTTGTTTTAGTTTTCTGAGCTCAGTTTCAAAAGTCAGCCCTAACAACACTTGAAGCGTCAGTGGTTGGACCTGACTCCCTGACCCTGAACCCTTGACCATGTGAGTTGGCCTGCACTATTTCTGCTTCTTTCACCTATCTGATGCAACAATAGAAGTCTTGGTACCAAGCTCTAGCTCTCCTTCCTGGTGCTTAAATGTTGCAACGGCAGCATCCCAGGTGCCAGAGTCCCAAGAAAATGTATATTCCCCAATGTACCATGAATCCCTTAATACAGCGGTCCCAACCTTTTTCACCCCAGGGACCGGTTTTGTGAAGACTATTTTTCCGACACCGGTGGGGGGAGGGGGGTGCCCAGAATTACAGAGGCATAGCTAGCCCAATTTGCGCCTCCCCCCTGTTTTGTGCCCTCTAATTTTTTACCACTCTATGCTCCCTGGCACCGCCGCAATTTTTGGGTGGGTGTGTGTGTGTGTGTGTGTGTGTGTGTGTGTGTGTGTCAAAATCGCGTATTTATTATTTCCCCCCCTATACTGTTCCCCTAAACAGCAGCACAAAGCCGCGGCACTCCTTCCGCTACAGGGCGCGCGGGTGAGTCTCCTCTCCCTCCGTAGCCGGAAGGAGCACCACAGCTTTGTGCGCACGCTGTTTCAGCGTGTGCACGAAGCCACAGCGCTCCTTCTGACTACACAGGACGGGGGAGAGTCTCGCCTGTTCTCTGTCTTACTGAGTACAGTGGTGCGGCACTGCCAAATGCTTGCGGCCCATTCGGTAATGGCCGTGGCCTGTTGGTGGGACCCCTGCATTAATACAGACAGCAGACATCCTGGAAACTGGTTAATGGGTCTCTAGCACTTGGGCACTGCTTGTTGCAGTATTTATAGCACCAGGGAGGCTGATGCTCACTTGGAAAATGCAATTTGAACTGAAGACCCCTGGATGTGGATGGGAGCCCAATTCATAATACTGTCAAATTTTGCAAGTGGAACAATTCAAATCTGCATAAGGTAAAATTAAACTTCGAAACACGCCCTAACCTCACCACCACAAATTTCATATACCCCACCAATTATACTTAACTATCTCTTTGACTTTAATTCAAAGGCAGTTTTACACAGCCTTCTAAACCCCATGGCATTTTACAACAGGCCAGGCTTTCTAAACCCTCATGGATTTCTTACATACAATCTTTTCAGTCTTCACTAGATCCTTCAATCTGAATTCCTTATGCTCCTCTTCTTCACAACTTGCCTCCCACTTGCATCATGCTTCAACTGACAGGCTAACCTTGCTCCCAGCTTAGTGCCAGCTGCAGCTTCTGGCCCTCACAAGCGTCTGCAGCTTAGGATCTGCCAGCAGCTCCGACAGACTGCTGCCTCAAGATCCTCTAACTACCTAGTCCATATACCCACCTACAGACGCCAACCCTCCTGCCCCAAATAATTGATCCAATTAGCTTTTTTGCACGTGTGCTAAGCTTGTTTTGTGTATTTTCTTGGTGTGGTCTTTACAACAACCATGTACTGTACAGTAAGTTGTCATCTCCATATTTAGACTTACCATAGTCCCAGAATCGAGGCATGCTTCAGCCTAGAGAGGACCTGAGTCGCTCCCAAGAGTGCACCGCTGCTGCCCAATGCGGGCCACAGCTTCCAGTCAGCGAGGCGACTGTGTTGGGCAGCCACGGTGCACTCTTGGGAGTGGCTCGGGTCCACTCTAGGCCAAAGCACGTCTCAATTCTGGGACTATGGTAAGCCTACATATTGGAACTGAGGGTGAGGGAGTGGCTTTCCTAAGGCTACCTTGTAAGTGGAGGTAAGATTCAAACTGGGGAAGTCTCTTAGCCACTGTGTTTTACATCAGTTGAAAAGCGGTGCAGCAATGTTCCTCCTTGCTGGATTTCTGGAAAAAAGTGTAAGACCTATTTATTCTTACAGGGCCTGTGACACAGGATTTTGATAGTTGAATTGGGGCACTTTAACCTCTTAATCATCTTATTCCTGATAGTGAATTATTTTATGTATAGCTGCTTTTCATAGTTCGTTTAAAGCTTTTTTTAGTACATATTTGCATTTAACTGCAACAAACTGTACAAGAGCCGGGTATAAATATTTTAAGTACGATAAATTTTGCATCTTCAGCATTTCAGTACAATGCTGATGTATTAGAATCTAGTGATTCTAATCACTACTTGAAGAGCCAGGTTGGCCAGTGCAGATGTTGTATGCAGGTGATTGTACTTTGATACACCATAAAATCATTCCAAAGTGGCTAACTCCTTTGATAAAGACACAGTTCTGCGCCCAGTTTTTCTGACAACTGAGAATGTGTGCTGCCTCTGTGGGTGAACCTGCGCACATGTGCCCGGACTGACATGCTTCACTGGTTTGTCAGCTCTGTACACTATTTATTTCTGAAGAAGTGTAGAGTGCAATAAAGAACGCTAACTGCTCATACTAATTTGTAATATTTACTCCATAGCATTTGGGATACTAAGGAGAAAACCCACCGAAAATAATATTAAATGTGCCTCTTTAAATGATTATGCTTCATGGAACTTACGCCTTACATGTTTTCCTTTTTAAGGAAAGGAGGAGAGGCAGCAGCTAGTGATTCCTTCAATAATTTAGACCCTCTGAGGTGTACTCCCCCCCCCACATACACACACCAGTTGTTGATCTAAGCAAGAGGGTATGTAGAAGAAGTGTTGATTTAACACTTGCCACACTTGCTTTTGAGAAGTTGGTGAGTCGTCAAGCCTCCACAACTTCCCAAGGTGAAACTAATTGCAGATTGAGGAGAGTACAACTTAAATTGTAGCCACTATTGTCCTTTTAATAAAGCACAGTTACCGTATTTCTTCGAGTCTAAGGCGCCATCGATTCTAAGGCGCATCTTAATTTCAGGAACACCAGCAGAAAAAAAACAAAAACCATCGATTGCAAGACGCACCTCCTTCCTTCAATTTGTCTGCTCTTTCCCCAGCTTGCCTGCCGCTCCATTTCGCCGATCCGATTTTTACCATGCCATTTTGCCCCCTCTGGGGCGAAAGTGGTGCGGTAAATTTGGATTCTCATTGGAAAGATCCTCATCAGCTGCAGCACCGCTGAGCAGAGGGGCGAAAGTGGCACGGTAAACTTGGATCCTCATTGGCACATCCACTTGGCAAGCGCCTTCATTCGTCAGCTGGGGTGCGGGGCAGGCAGACAACTCTCCTCAGTACGCCCTGCACGCCTATGCTGACAAGTACTAAGGACTGGAGGCTGCAAAGGCTGGCGAGAGCTGGCAGCAGCTGGTGGAAGGCGGAGGGGGGACTGGGGGCATTGCCACTCGCGGGGTAGAGAGCCAGGGCGCTTTCCAGGCTGGGCGCAAGTCGGTTGGAGCGGTGGCGGCAGCAGAAGTAGCATCCCTCCCCCTTTAGGAAGAGGTTCCTAGTCCTAGGGGAGAGTTCGTCGCTGAAGCGCCTGCCTCGCATTCCAGCTGACGATCAGAAAGGCATTGCAGGCTTTGATCGTCAATAGGAGCGCGGAGCAGACACTTCAAGCAGAGGAACTCTCCCCAGCACGCCCTGCCAGCCCTCGCTGACGAGTGTGATCTTCTCTGATTCGTCAGCTGCAGCAGGGGGCATGCTGGGGCTGGGGCGAGCTCTCAAGTTAAGGAAGAGAGCAGATCGGGCTAGCAGCCATGGGAGAGCGCCACTGAACAGAGGGGTCAAAATGGCGAGGTAAAATGCAGAGAAAAATCCCACAAAAAAGGAGGCCATCGATTCTAAGACGCACCCCATTTTTAGAGATGCTTATCTGGGAAAAAAGGTGCGTCTTAGAATAGAAGAAATATGGTATTTCAGCAAACTTAAATTTAAGTGAATATGCTCCGTTTATTCTGGGCATAGATTGTGTTTCTTGGTTCAGACTATATCTACCTCTGACTATTGTTGCAGTAAGAAGTGTTTGATTAATTTCAGTGAATAGATGGGAAAAGAGGGGCTGCCTTTCTGTGCTCCATTCTGAACCCTAGGATAAGATAGAGACCATGAAATGTATACAGGTACCTCTCATTTTACATGGGTTTGATATAAACATTTTTGAAATAATGCACTTTGAAAATTAATACCGAAACCTAATTTATACACTCTAATGTTCGAAATAATCCAGTAAAACTTCTCAGCACTCTTGCATTTTCGTATGTCTGCGTATGCTCCTATTGATATTTATTTTGCACATTTTTGAAATACGCTCTGATTTTCAATAATGTAACCCCCATGTTAAACGTAAGGTGCCTATACTGCATATGTTTTAATAGCCCTAGAAAGAAGCTTTACTATCTTAAATGGCACTTAATGTTGTAGACTGGAATGGGCTGCACTGCATTGTGAAATCAAATAGAATCCTAATGTTCACATGGTCCTATATACTATAATACTATATTGTACGATATTTAATGACACCAGGAAATTCTTGAGACATTGTTGAAGATTATGGAGGAACTGAGATCAGTCCACCTTTTATTCTTGGCAGTGAAACTGTTTACTGTTCACCTGACCTCCACTATCACGAAACTATTTATGCTATAAAAACTAAGATTAGACTTTACTTACTTAGCCGCCTTGGGTCCCTTTGGGGAGAAAGGCGGGATAGAAATATTGTAAATAAATAAATACTTACTAGCTGAATATTCTGACAAAGGTTTAGTATTGCCATTGGTTCTAAATTGGGCTTTAGAAAGCAGGCCTGTGAATCTTTCCCCCCCCCCAGTTACATTGCCATTGGTTCTAATTTCACAGCTGTCTTCAGGATCATTATCCATTTTGCTTTTTCCAACTGAGAAGAGAAAAGCATAAAATCTAATCTCATACCAAGAGCTTTAACTCTCCTTTTTCTGTGCTGCTGAACAAGCAGTCTGCTTCTAAAACCGCAAAATGGTTTGTCTGCTCAACAGTGAAGTTCTGCTAGGAAAAAAATTAAGGCCCAGTGCATGCACCGTTTTCTTTCTCTCCCCGCCCTCAAAAGAAGGGAGAGAGGAATATACAGATTTTCACCATTCTGTTCCGTAAGTATTCCACAGATAGGCTTTACCTTGTAGTCCACTATCAAATTCTCCCCCCCCCCCAAGGAATTTTAACAATTTCAGAATTGGCACAGTGTGCAGCTTGTAGCATTTTTCTGTTGCTATCATTTGCATGTATGTTTTTTACATTAGTAAGCAATGCGTAGGAAAAGTGGCTTAATGAAAACGGAAATGGTTAATACACATTTCTGTTCACATTTTACAAATTTGTTAACATTTCAGTTTGCACTTTCAGTGGCAATTGATCCGCCTTCCCTTTATTGAACTTGGGCCTTGGGCATTTTCCTCGGCATAGGATAAGGTGGGGTATAATTTTTTTAAATAAATATTGAAGGTTCAAGTTTTATAGCAGTGGTCCCCAAACCTATCGCTGCCACAACCCACCTCATCATCCCACTTCTGGCTCATGACCTACCTTTCGAAAGCCACTCCTGCATCACACTGGGCTTGGGACGGCCTCCAGAGGCTTCCGCAAGCCTCAGAAGGCCTCCAGGCATGACCCTAAGTTGCGTTCGCGAAAACCAGAAGTGACCAGGAAGTCGCTTTCGGAGGCCCACGGAAGCCTCTAGAGGCCGGTCCAGCATGGTGTGGGAGTGGCTTCCAAAGGTAGGTCGTGAGCCAGAAGCAGCCTCTGCTTGTGTCCTGAGGGCTCCAATTTGGAGCCAACTGGACACAAGGGCGGGTGGGAGGGCCTAACTGTGTGACTAACCGCACATCGGGCCACAACCCACCAAGTGGATCGTGAGCCACAGTTTGGGAAGCACTGTTTTATAGTGTAATGAGCAATTCTCTACCTAGTCCAGACAGGTGGCCAGTAGCTATCCAGTAGTTCTCTCAAATAACAGCTCCATCCTCAAAGTTGCAGTATTGCTCAGGGATTAATTTGTCATTCAGAGGCTCTACATGTGATAAATGCACACAACTATATTTGCTTACTTTTTTCCATTCTAATTCATATTTAAGAGAGGGATTGCTAATCTACCTCCTCCCCAACAAACCCCTCAAAGTACTTTCAACTTCCAAACAGTTTATTTAAATATTGGGTCAAGTCAAATCTAAGCAATTCTCTCAACCAGTTTATTTTTTGGTTTTGTTTACTTTTTGGGTTGAAAAAGCATCTCCCAGAGCATATGATGGAGGCTGTTAAGAGCTGTTTATAGAGCTGCTGCTTCTGCCCCTTCCCCCTTTCAAATGCTGTCTTAGCCCTTCAAAGAGCAGGTTTGTCCATGCATATTACCGAGGACAGATTCATATCTGCTGGCGAGCCTTTACATTTCCTTTGTTTTTCTTTGGACTACTGTTTTATAAAGATTCACTCTTTTTTTTTAATTCAGTCCCTAATGATGTCATGTTGCTATTTCTTCATACTCATGTTAGGAGAGCTAACTCGTTCCCCGTTTGGGGAGGAGCTGCTGAGTAATTAAGTGATTCATTGGTTTCTGTGCTGAGCTGCCTTCCTTGAAACTTTGTTTTACAGCAGTCAGGGAGTGAGCGAGTGTGTGGATTAGGTTTCAGCTCAGTTATTGTAGGCATGTTTCTCCTTTGTTCAAGCCATGCATTGGGAACAGTTGTTGCGCCTCAGAAAAGCCAAGGTAGGCTAGAGAAGGTAAAATGCTTTCTTAGGTATAGAAGTAAGGGTTGAAAGATTATGGGGGAAGCACTATTGTTATGCAATTGTTTTTAAAGTATTTACTGGTTAAGAGTAGCACATCTGAAAATTGCATTTTCACTTGTCTGTTCCTGTTGATGAGTTACTTATGTGTAGGGGAGAGTCTCTAGTTGTTGTGGAATTTTAATCGATGCAGATTGTGGATGTGATCTTTTAGATAAGGGGAAAACTGAGAAATGTTCAGGAATTTGAGATCCTGCCTTGGCGTTGATACTTTATTAACTGAGTTCAGCTTCTCCTCATCTAACTCAGCCACTTTCATCAGCATCCTTCCTATTTGGAGGTGGGAGCCCTACTTTGAATAGGTGCCCAATTCTTTTGTTTGTTCATTCTAGGCTCCTAGTAAGGGCACAAAGAGGGGGTGGTGGTTGGGCAACGTTAGCTTGCTCTCACAATTGGACATTTATAGTGGATCAGTGAACTTACATTTATCTCATTGGTTTATCTGGTATGTAAACAAGTTACATACCTACCTACTAGCTACCCTGTTTCCCTGAAAAT